>JAPVLO010000041.1:5367453-6709316 GCA_027257055.1 Cephalopachus bancanus
CAGACTATCAAATAAAGCCCTAGAGAGATAAGTAAAAAAAAAAAAAAAAAAAGAAAATTCCAAGGCCGAATAAAAACACATAATGAATAATTAACTATATGGCTTACTTGCACTACTGAGTCAAATTTCTTATTTCACTAATGTGATCAATCCATACTTAAAGGTACCTTACATAAAACTGGAGCTCAATTGTTTAAAACTCTAATGGTAAGGAACGACCACCCTCACAGTTTCTTTTATCTTGATCTTCTTTTCTAGCTTGCTTAAGAATGTAGATTTTATCAAATGTTTAATTGACATGCTCCTTGGGTTCTATTTTCAACCACACTAATATTTTTCTTTACAAAGTAATATTTATTTATTTAGAGTTGGGGTCTCATTCTGTCACCTAGGTTGGAGGGCAGTGGCACAATTACAGCCTACTTCAGCTTCAACCTCCTGGGCTCAGGGGAATCCTCCTGCCTTAGCCTCCCAAACAGCTGGGACTACAGGCCAATACCACCATGCCAGCTAATTTTTTTATTTGGAAAGTAATTTAGCTTGTTTTCCTTCCTACAAAATTTCCATTCCTCCTTGCTATAATCCCTTAAAATAAACATTAACGTCCTTCCTAGTTGCTGCATGACCGAGGAAACAAGTTAATAAGTCATTTGGCAGCTTCAAACCTTTAGCCTCATCAGATGTTTTTAAATTAGGTACATGTTTTGTGTAGATTTGTCTTGAATTTTAGTGCTCCATCATGGTATTATTACCACTGTTGTGATTCCAAGCAGGGCTGTAACTTTGCTGTGATTTTTAGCTGGATCCATGATCTTTTCTGATGCATTGCTTACCATGGATCTTTCTTGAGAAAATGCTCCCTAAGTCAGAAGCTATAGCAAGCTACTTCTTAGCTAATGGAAAGCCACTCTAAGTAGCTAATGTACTTATCACAAATGGGCTAAAACACTACTCTGCATAGGATACACGGTCAATAACGTTTGCCAAATGCTGTCTTTTAGAACACACTCAAAAGGGGGCAATATCCCGAAAGACTAAAATAGCATAGCTCCCTAAATGCCAATTTCAGTTACACCTTACTTTTTAGGTGAATTATAAAGTTCTTAATAACATATTTGTTTGAATATTGCCAACATATTGCCAAAAGTCCCTGAGGTTCAAAGAACAACTACAATTGGCTAGCATTAATTTGTTTCATGATATAAAAAGAGAAACCTATAGGAATTTCTACTTGAAACTCGTAACAGGTCAACAGAATCTCTTCTAGTAATTAAAACATTCTATCTTCTTTTCTCATACTACTAAGTGAACACTTAAGGTGACATTTTTCTTTTTTTAAAGCCTGACCTCCCTTGGATTTATTGACGGTGGAAGAAATGACAGAATAACTGACACGGAAAAGAGGCAAGACCCCCCCCCCAAAAAAAGAAGACCAAAGGCATTACTGAAATAAATGGAAGCTGACTTCAGACACTAAACAAGAGTGACTGCCCCATGGAGACTCAAAACATGCACTCTGTGACCCTACCCCCCAGCAAGGGTCACTTATGAGGCTATGTAAATGTCATAGTACCATTTGTGTGCTAGAAAAACAGCTTTGTGTTTGCTCCAAAGTCTTAAAAAAAGTATTTCCTTTCTTCCCCCCCTTCCCAAATTCTAATTCTCTAATCTCATTAGGGACAAATGCAAGAGTTCCCAGAAGTAAAGAAAAATGTAGCTATTTTATAATTTCATGACTGCTGCCTGAATCAGTTTTTTTCTGGCAAAAAGCTGTGGATGCCACTGGCAACTCAAGGGAAAAAAAGGAAAAGGAAACTATTTGAAGATAGACAAAACTGATGACAGATTCAAAAGTTGGCAATTAGGATAAAGAGCTAAAAAACTTTTAAAGTAAGCAAATAAAAATAAAAAATAACATTCAGTCCTTGATAAAACAGACCTATTAAGGTCAGGCACAATCTCAACAGCAACAAGGAACTTGATATTGAGACCTAATTTTTAAAGACACTTCAGCTGGCACCTTCCAGACATGGTTCAGAACTGGGGTTCAGAAAAATCCTGAGCATTAGTTCTACCTCTTCTAGTTTACTTTCATTTTCCTTTTCAATAAACATTTCTTAAGGCACAATTATTCCTGTAGTTAGGACAAACCCCACCCTACCAAACCTTGCTTAACAGTGCTATTTTCATAAATACCATTAAACATCAAAGATACAGCAAAGGCAACATTTCTAAATAAGCCCCCTTTTTAATTCTTCTATGGTTTACTACTTCTTTGCTTTTCTCTCTCAAAATTATTTAGAGATGGAGAAAATATGAACTTGTTCCTATATCCCACACACTTGTTTAAAACCCAACTCTTGCCTTTTCTTTACTGTGAAGACAATTTTACTTTGACTAAGACAGAAATCTCACTCTGCTTGTTTTCTGTTAGATCCTTTTTTGCCCCAAACTGCCCCTTCATGCTCACTGTCAACTGCCACAGAATCAGAATGTTCTTCCTCTTCTATCGGGGGTAGGGGAGTGGGGAGTTTTGTTTAAACCTTTCCCTCTCCCACAGACAAGTAGCAAGTAGGCTGTGCCTGGTAATGTCTTTTTTTTTTTTTTTTCCCTAAGGTCTGACATACAGGTGGCATTTAGCAGAGTAAAAAGAAGTAATAGATGACTAATTTAAATTTGCAATTCCATCTGTCTATCCTACCATTGCATTGCTCTTACATCAAATGACTTATCTTTGTCCTCTTCTTAACTTATTGTATCAAAATGCAGAATTTACTTCCTGAGATTAAAAATAATAACTTTATTATGGAATAATTCAGACAAACACAGGGAATGTTATAATGAACCCCCATTTACCCTCACCCAGTTCAACAAGCATCAACTGATGGACAATCTGGTTTCATCGATAGCTCCAAATCCCACCCCCCATTATTTATTTATTTATTGTTTATAATCTATAGGAGCTGTCTCTTTTATTCTCAGTATGATTCACACATTCCTTCTTAGACAAAAACAAACCCTTAGTTACTTTAAATGAATCAACGAATTTAGTGAATCTAAATAATAATTTCATATGCTGAGGTTAAATGAATTGGAACATTATGAATTAGTTTCAATAAATTACACAAGGCCATAAAAATAAAAGAATAAAAAGTTGTGAAATGAAATTTCAGATATTGTAATGATCAGGGTTTGGGATGGATAACAAAGCACAAGGTAGGCAGACAAATTTCTATTTTGTAACCTGAGGGTAAAGGAAAGTATGAAAAAAGTGATTTGAAGGTCAGGGTAAGGAAGGACTTTAAAAATATTTGGTTTAGCTGGCTTTTTTTTTTTGAAGATGAGGGTGAATTATGAGTAACTTCAGGCTGAAAAGAAGAAAATCTTTATGAGAAACTGAAGATTTAAGAACAACAAGAGGCTGGGCGTGGTGGCTCACGCCTAGAATCCCAACACTTTGGGAGGCCAAGGTTAGAGGACTGCCGAGTCCATGGGTTCGAGACAAGCCCCAGTAACTTGGCAAGACCTCATCTCTACAATAAATCAAAATATTAGCTGGGTGTGGTGATGCATGCCTGTAGTTTCAGCTACTTGGAAGGCTGAGGCAGAAGGATCGCCTGAGCCCTGCAGGTCGATGAGCCATGAGCGTGCCATTGCACTCCAGTCTGGGCGACAGAGTGAGACTCTGACTCAAAAAACAAACAAAAACCAAAGAGCAACAAGTATCAGTGAGGCAAGAGTTCAAGGAAGCATTAGAAAGTGGCATCTGACAGCCTCAGAGTTAATCTCTTCCTTGCAAAAGAAGGGAATGAGTTAAAAGATGAGAGCAGATTCAATGAGTTTTGCAGCTATCCAGGAGGAGGAGGATGTTTGGAAGGGTCATCTATTGGATGTGTGGAGGAATTTTAAGAGACTCAGTGCTAGAAACTACAAGAAACCAATGGACCAACTGACCATACCGGTATCAAAAGCCATTGTGCTGACCAGGACCTTTGGCAGTATTTCAATTCCAATTATTCATTCTCTCTCTCTCTCTTTTTTTTTTTTTTTAATCAGAGTCTCACTTGGTTGCCCAGGCTGGAGTGCAATGGCACGCTCATGGCCACCACAGCCTTGACCTGCTGGGCTCAGATGACCCTTCTGCCTTAGTCTTCCAAGTAGCTGGAAACTACAGGCACACATCATCATGCCTCGCTAACTTTTAAATTCATTGTAGAGACAAGGTCTCTCCATGTCGCCCAGGCTGGTTTTGAACTTGTGGGCTTAGGCAATCCTCTCGCCTCCATCTTCCAAAGTGCTGGGATTACAGGTGTGACCCACTGTGCCCGGCCCAATTATTCATTATCATTGCCTCTTTCTGATTCATCCTGGCCTCCCATTAAGTTTTATTTATAATTCACTTATTAGCTTTCTTTTGAATAAAACAAGAATTCCGCATGAAGATATATATCCTTTTTTAATTTTTACACTTATACAGCGCTTGCCATTGTCACACACCATTCTAAGTCCTTTATAATTATAAATTCGTTTAATTGAGAAGAAACATGATCATCTTTCCCCCAAATTAAGATTTAAATTTATTTTCAAGCTGTAGAAATTAGTTGGTTTGGTTTAAAAACTGAGAGTAGAAGTGAACTTTTATGAGATCCCAAGACATTATTTGTTCCTACCTTGCCTATACTGTATTTGAGGAGGAAAGTGCTGGTAGAAGGGATTTATAAAGGCTTTGGGCCTCTCCCTATGGTCCTTACAACAACCTTTATGAGGTTTGATGAAACAAAAAGTAGTTATTCTTCATAACAAAGCTGAACACTTGAAGCTGAAGTGATTTACTATCTGTTAGACAATGGTGAACTAATGGGAAAGTTGCTTTTGAGTTAATTCCTTTATCGTTAGACTTAAAACTTTTCTAATTGCAGGACAGATTAGCCTGCAGATAGTTTTAAATCCTAGGGGTTTACCTATTTCACACTTCAATCGTATGCTACCTATTGAGCTTAGTGCTCATACACACAAAATGATCCCACATTTTAAACACACCCACATTTGGGAATCTTTTGGCTCACATCAAGCATGTGCAAACATTCTTCCTGTAAAATTAAAATTATCAGCGGCATGAGTCGTGAACATCTCATTTCACACAATAGTCTTATTCCCAAGAAAAATCTATTTTTTTTAAAAAACAAAAACACAAAAACCACTCCCTATTTTAAGTGCACCAAGGTGCCTCTATTTAAAAGATTCTCATGGCTGGATGCGGTGGCTCAACCTTGTAATCACGGCACTTTGGGAGGATGGGGTGAGAGGACTGCCTGAGTCCAGGGATTTTGAGACCAGTCTGGGCAACTTGGTGAGACCTCTTCTCTACAATTACAAAAAAAAAAAAAGGGCCGGTGCGGTGGCTCACGCCTATAATCCCAGCACTCTAGGAGGCTGAGGTGAGAGGACAGCCTGAGCCCATGGGTTTAAGACCAGCAACTTGGCAAGACCTCATCTCTCAACAAATTAAAAAAAAAAAAAATTAGCCAGGTGTGGTGGTGCATGTCTGTAGTTCCAGCTACTTGGAAGGCTGAGGCAAAAGGATCACCTGAGTCCTGCAGGTTAAGGTTGCGTTGGTGAGCATGCCACTGCACTCCAGCCTGGGTGACAGAGAAACTCCAACTCAAATAAATAAAATAAAATAAAAAATAAAGGATTCTCAGGATGAGTAACCTTTGAAATAATTTTTGCAAATAATCACCTTTTTATCATTAGTAATTTAGAAGTTTCACAGACTATCACCCTCACTCCACCAGGTAAAGTTGGTCAACAGAAGCGGAACTCTCCAATTTATGGAATCTACCTTTACATTACAAAATTAGGGCTTTAGTTAGTAGGAACATTTGACAGAACCTGGCACTATAGATTTTCAATATTTACTGAGTGTATCAACGGGGCTACTTTTAATTAACTTCTGGACAATCTCTTTACCTTTACTCAACTACAGTTACAGGTAACCAAACCTTGAGGAGTGGCGTTTTATACCAGGCAGAGATCACACATATCATGTGGCTGGTATACAGTATTATATGAACAATTATAACACCACCAAAGAGGGTTATAAAGTGAAACGTCACACTAAACGACTCCTATAAATTGTTTTAAATTTAATTGGACCTTCTGGTAAGTATTGTTTCCCAATGTTAGGTTTGAGCACAAGGGAAGGAAGGCTGAAACCTGAAGGTTAAACGAACTCAGTAAAAAGCTTGGAAAACTGAAGACCTCAGATTCGGTTTCTTCCCTTCAAAAAAAAAAAAAAATCTGCAAAACTAAGATGTGATTAGTCATGCACCGCTTCAGGGACTGCAGGAAATAGAGGTTCTGGCTCCACGCTGACTTAAATGTGAGAAGGAAAAACGCGTTTGTTTGTTTTCCTCACCTTGCCTTTTTTCAGGCCCTGTGACTTAAGGATAGAGAAGCATCATAGGAGGGAACAAGAAAAGCTAGCAGCGTGGTCATCAGGTTTTAGGGTTTTGGCTAGTAAGGGGAAACGAGGACCAGAGATGGGTAGACGCCTGCATGACTCCACGCACTTATGCCCAGTGACACCGTCAATCTCTACCCCGCCTTCGACCCCTCTCCCTGTGCCGCCCAGAGCCGGCAGCCCGGCTGTCCGCGCTCGCCCTTGTCTCTCAAGGTTATAGGACCGGCGGGTGCGCAGGGCGGCGGCAACAACCCAGGGGAGCTGCAGGCACTGTAACCTGTGCGCAAGGCCGCCAGCCTCACCCACTCCGGGGCCCCACTTCACCTCGAACGCTGGAATTGGAAGTCAGACTCATGGCGCCGTCGCTTGCAGGGCGTGTGCACTGGATACCCGGCGCAAACGGGCTCGCGCGGACAGCGGCAACCGGGGTGCGAGAGGCGCTCGGAGGGCAGACACCGGGCTGCGACTGCGCAGGCGCCGCGACAGGCCCTAAGCACGTGTGTGGGAGACCGACCGCGGTGAATACTGAGCATGCGTGGAGCGGCGTCCTGGGCTTAAGGAAGTCTCGAGTCCGGATTTTGACAGCAGCACGAAGGGGGAGGAGGAAGAGACTTAGAGGGGGAGCTACTGAGTCTGCGCAACGCTGAGGGGCGGGGCTCTAGAGCGGAGGGGAGGGGCCCAGGGACTGGGGCGGCTGGGCCAGATTTTACGTCTCTTGCAGGTGTGTCGGTGTCTGGGGGGGGGGGGGGGAACGGGACGAGGAGAAGTGCTAGTTGGATGCTTACCTCCACCAAATGTCTCAGATTTCAACCCCAAATTCTTGTTCAGTTCTTGTTTCTTTTTACCTGCAAGGCCACGTCCAGTTTTCATATAATATCCCAGTGGCAGACATACGGAATCAATGACTGGGTCCCATTCCACAATGGGGTGCATCCTTCCTTCTGGCTTTGACCTAGTCAGTCATCTGCCCGGGACCTTGACACCCGTGCGATCGGAATGTCGAATGGGAGAGGGGGAAAAAAAAACGAATTCCTTCAAAAAGAAATTCACTTAAAAAAATTAGGATTATTCCCTGTCTTCTACAGCCTGAAACCAGTGCCCGTTCCATCATCATCATCATTATTATTATTATATAAGAGCGGCTCAGAGGCAGCAATTTGTGTCGGAGGCGAGGATGAATGGGAAGGATGTTTTGAAGGTGCATCTTCTAACAAGCAGCCTGTGTTTACTTCGGTTGCTTTTGTGCGGGTGGGTGGGATTTGGGGGAGTTGATTGCAGCGAAGGGGAGGCCTTTGGAGCCCCCTTGGGCGCAGCTACTGCCTCCAGGTTGCAGGACCTATTGCGCCTCAACCTCGGAAGCCCCTGGCGTCTCGGAGCCGGCACCTGGCGTCTCGGAGCCGGCCCCCGGGACGTGCAGAAACGCGCGCAGAATGAATGAAGACGCAACAGCGCCGGCGGCGCCCTCACGCCCGCCCAGGTGGAGGGCGAGAAGGCCCCGGAGGGCGCTCGCGGCGCCCAGGTTGCCGTCGGCCGGCCCCGGCCGCGCCGCGCGCACGCCCGCGGCGGGGGTCCCGTCGGGCGGCCTCTGGGCATGCTCAGTAGCGGCGGCGGCCGCGGGTCGCGCAGTCGGAAGCTCGCGGCGGCGGCGGCGGTGCAGGCGGCGCTGACGCGCGCGCGGCAGCTGAGGGGACTGGCGGACGGCGGGTGGGGGCGGGGGCTCGGGAGGTGGGGCCGCCGTCGCCGTCAGGGCCCCAGGGAGCGCGGGGCGCGCGGCCGCCGCTCCTCGGCAGGGTTCGGTCTCCTGGGCAGCGCCGGCCGCGGCGGCGGAGGAACGGGAGCCGGAGCCGCGCCCCGCCGAGAGTTGGGCCGGGGAGCGCCCGCGCCTCCGCGGCGTCATGGGCCCCCTCCCCGGGCCTCAGCGGGCACCGGCCGCGGGAATCCCCGGGCCTCCTCGCGCCCGCGCCTGAGCGACCCCCAGGTTCATCGGGGCTCCCTCCCGCGCCCGCTTTTTTCCTGCTCTCACCGCCGCCGCCGCTTCTGCTCTGCGTTATGGCAACAGAGCCGCCATCCCCCCTCCGACTCGAGGCGCCGGCCCCCCCCGAAATGAGGACCCCGCCGGCGAGCGAGGCCACCCCCGAGGGCACCCCGCAGCCGGCGGGCGGCAGGCTCCGCTTCCTCAACGGCTGCGTGCCACTCTCGCATCAGGTGGCCGGGCACATGTACGGGAAGGACAAAGTGGGTAAGTGGGGGTGGCACGGGGCTCGGCGCTCCCCTTCCGCCTCCGGGAGCCCCCCGGCCGGCCGAGGCGGACCGGAGCTCCCGGGCCGGCCTGGACGCGCCCCCCGAGTCTGCACGCGCACCCCCCCGGCCTCTTCCGCCCTCCCCCGGAGCCTCGCCGCCAGGACACGAGGGGCTCGGAGAGTGGGGCGATATCTAGGGTGTGGGGCGTGGGGGGGGCGGGAGCGGCGTGCCTGGACTCCAGCACCCCCAGGGAGGCTGGGTGTTGATAGGAGACGGCGTTGTGAGTGAAAATAAGGAACTTCATTTTTACTGGACGGGGAAGTAAATTCTCCCTCGAGCACAAGGTCTGTTTATTATAGGCGAGTAGCTATTGCAAAAGAAAAGGAATGAAATGCAGATGATGCTCCTCCAGTGCTTCTCTGCTGGGTTCAGCTGCATGGCTGGAGGAGAAGCAAAAAAGAGGGGGAGTGTTCTGGGAGGGTGGGTAAAGCTTGTCTCGGTTTCTCCGGGATTTCTCCCTGTCCCCTGAGGTTTTTCAGGTGTCTCCTTGATTTCTCGGGGAGGCGTGGTTTTTCAGGAGTGCAGAAACTCAGATTCGAGGTGGGAAATAGAGACATCCGCCTGTTGTACTAGATTGGTACAGAGATTAAAATATTCACTTACTAATTTTATAGGATTGTATCATGGCCTCTGTAATACATTTTCTGAGTTCTCAACTTTTAAAGCCTGTCTCAGGTTAGGACTGTAATTCACCTAGCTTACTCACAGGGGTTCCCCGGGCCATGATTACTTGGGGAATCTGATGGGTGAGCATGTGAGTATTTTGGGTCTTTGACCCGGAGGAGCCACTGGAGACAATTTGGTTTACGCTGGTAAAATTGCGTGTTTAGGCTTGTAAGATAATACTGATATTTTTAGGCGAGGTAACTGAGACCCAGCCTGGTTAAGTGATAAGCCTTAAGTCTCCCTGCCACTGTGTGTTAGAACCGTGAAACCAAAGGGTTCTTCCTAGGAGACCTGTTTTTTCCAGCATGCATTGTACTTGGGAAACAACTCAAACAAGGCTTTTTGAAAATGGATGGGTTTGAATGTATATTATTTCTCAAAGAACATTTCCCACTACGTTTATATTTACCTACCTGCTTTTCTCTTGTTAAAAATTGGGTGTTAATATTATTGTCATCTAGATCGTTTGTGTGCCTCTCCCCCCATTAAATTGTGAATTCCTTGATGTTAAAGACCAAATCCATTTATCCCCATAGCCTTGTACACAGACTAGGACTCAGTTACACTTAGGAAATGTTGGGAGAGTGAAAACTGACAGTTCTTTTGGTACACAGAGGTAAAGTAACAATGGTCTCCAGCTGCTTAGCATAGGCATTTCCTCCTGTGTATCACAGGTAATGAGAATTTGAGAGTATTTATCTGGTTACTGTTAATAGAGGAATGCCTCTTGATTTGTATTAATACATTGTGATGATAATGTTCCTAATAATATTTTAGATTCCTGAAAAACTAAATGTTTTCCTAAGGGTCTTTAGAGATTGACTTATAGGATTGTCATTTAAGAGTGTAACCACTGCCTATCACTAATTACAGTATGCTCTGAATGTGACATAAAACTACATTGCAAACAGTAGCTATAGTCCTTAATTTTATTTATTGTTGCATTCAATTGAAAAACCTTTTTTGTTTTTCAATTTCACAAGGTTCTTTTGATTAGAGACTGTCTTTGTGTCACCAGCTTATGATTCCTCCAATATGCTGTGCTAACACCCTAATAAATACTTGTTGAGTTTGATTCTCAGGTGTTTATACAATCCTGTTTATGTTGTTAGTAAAAGGATACCTGAATGATTATAATCTTCCCTTTTCATAAAATGGATAACAAGATGGTCAGTAATTCAAAGTTCAACAATTTATTATGTCTCTCTCCTATCATAAATCACATATAGTTTTAAGTGTATCGTTTAGATCATACTTTGGTCTGTCGATTGCAGTAATTTTCAGGATAAGCTTTGTTAAGGACATCATGTGGATATTTATTTTTGTTTTGCCTTTTTTTAGTTAATTTTTGTTTCTGACATTAAGTAACTAGGGTTTTTCAATTTAGGGTTGATATTTTACTTATTTCCAAAAAGTAGTTGTTGGACTTCTTAGTTTAAAAACTAAAACGTGGAATTTGATAGAACAAAGGTGCTTGAACAGAAAAATAGGTCTTGCTGTATATCTAAGTAACAAGAATATGTTAATAGTTTTGATATCAGAGTTATATTTTATGTTCGTTGCTGGAATTATATTTCATCAAAGTATATTTAAATCGTGATTCTAAAAATACAAAGTATTTGGCTTCTTAACATGTAAAAATAGTATACATGTTTGTTTAGGAAAAAAATTCAAACTGTTTAAGTAGTGCCCTTTCCCCTACTCATTCTCCCAGGGGCAATCACTGGTAATTTCCTGTCCATCCTTTCAGTTTTTTGTTTCTGGGCACATACATAAACACATTAACACAATTCTAATTTTTTAAATCTATCAGCAACTTTTCTTATTCTGTATTATACCATGTAATATACCATATTTTTGTACTTAGCAACTTACTTCAGTTTTCTAAAAAACTGTTGTATTCAGCAGTGTGGATTTGTCACAATTGGGAGTTTTAGATCTTCTTCTTTTTTTTTTGCTGTTGTCCATAATGTACATATTAAACAGTCTTGTACATTAAATATACCTTGCACATTGTGTAACTATTTATATAGAAAGCTTTCACAAAAGTATAACAGCTATCAAATTTCCAAAACTCACCACAGTTAGCATAAAGTTATTTTTCTGTTTTAATATTTAATATGTATCATTCATTTATTTCAAAAGTCCTTAAAGTTTTAAACAGATAGTTGAAATCTAGTATTTGTATCTTGATCCAGTTTAGGATGTAGAAATGAGGTAGTCTATAAGGGGAAACAAGGAATTAAACCGATACTTGTTATTGTGGAGGAGATTCACACCTATTTTGGCTTATTGGTCTAGTCTTACTAGATATCATCTAAAGCTAATTGACTTAAAAAATTTCAAGCTTACAGAAAAAGTTGCAAGAACAATAGAGAGGACTTCTCTTACTATTTTGCCAAATTTGTTTTACTATTTCTTTTTCTGCATATTATTTTTTCTGAACTGTTTATAAGTTGCATATATCATGCCACTTTTACATGGCAATACTTCAGTGTGTATTTCTTAAGAACAAGGGTAACACATTTATAAAATAGGGGAAATTTAGCAATGATACAGTACTTTAATCTATAGTACATATTCTGATTTTTGTCAGTGTTCCAGTACTGCAATGTCTTTGATTATACTTGTTTTTTTCAGTATATGATTCAGTCCAGAATCATTTATTGCATTTAGTTGTTATGTCTCTTAGACTCCTTTCATCTGTAATATATCCTCAGCCTTTCTCTTTTATGACACTGTCATTTTGAAGAGTACAGGCCAACTATTTTATAAAATGTTTTTTCTTTGATTTGAGTTTGATAGTTACTTTTTTTTTTTTTTGAGTTGGAGTCTCACTGTCGCACAGACTGGAGTGCAGTGGCCGCTCCCGGCCACCACAGCCTCGACCAGCTGGGCTCTGGCGATCCTTCCGCCTCTCCTTCCGCCTCTCCTTCCGCCTCTCCTTCCGCCTCTCCTTCCGCCTCTCCTTCCGCCTCAGCCTTCCAAGTAGCTGGAATTACAAGCATGCGCTACCACGCCCGGCTGATTTTTTGATTTATTATAGAGATGAGGTGTCGCTGCCCAGGCGGGTCTCGAACCCGCGGGCTCAGGCAATCCACTCACCTCAGCCTCCCAAAGGCGCGGGATTACAGGCTGAGCCACCGAACTTGGCTTTTTTTTTTTTTTTTTTTGAGTTGGAGTCTCTGTCGTCCGCTCCAGGCCACTGCAGCCTTGGCCTACTGTGCTCCGGCAATAATTCCGCCTCAGTCTTCCAAGTAGCGGAACTACAGGCGCGTGCTACCACGCCTGGCTAATTTTTGATTTATTGTAGAGATGAGGTCTTGCCAAATTGCCCAGGAGGGTCTCGAACCTGCGAGCTCAGGCAGTCCACTCATCCCAGCCTCCCAAGGCGTGGGATTATAGGCTGAGCCACCGAGCCTGGCTGATAGTTACTTTTGATGAGATTCAGGTGATGCATTTCTAGCTGGAATATTGTGTAAGTTTGAACTTTTTAAGACATCACATCTGAAGGCGACGTGTCTGACTGCTCCTTATTAGTGGTATTAATTCTGATATTCTGGTCTAAATGTGGTCTAGCTTTTTCAGTACATAATTAATATTTTCTCTTCTGTAATTAATAAGGTATCTGTGGGGAGACACTTTACAATCATGCAGATACTTAGAT
Organism: Cephalopachus bancanus; assembly: GCA_027257055.1. Taxonomy (NCBI): domain Eukaryota; kingdom Metazoa; phylum Chordata; class Mammalia; order Primates; family Tarsiidae; genus Cephalopachus; species Cephalopachus bancanus. The sequence goes on from JAPVLO010000041.1 coordinate 5,380,551, forward strand.
TCTCATCTAACTTTACCCTTAGATTTGACATCTGTTGATTCTTGCCTGAAGCAGTCTTTATTCTGATAGTTGCAAAATTGTGATTTCCCCCCCAATTCTACCACTCTTTCTATTTCAACAGCCAGTCAGCATTCTGAGAAATAGCCCTCTCTTTACTCCTATGTATGTGTGTCCTTGTTTATAATTAGTTTGAATCATGATTCCTGTTTTATATGTGTCATAGCCTGTGATAGAACTTATTTTGCTGCTCAAAAAAAAACATTTCTTTTTTTTTTTTTTTTGGTGGTCACGTCTCACTCTTGCCCAGGCTGGAGTGCCATGACACAATCATGGCTCACCGCAGACTCAACTAACCTCCAGGGCTCAGGCAGTTCTTCTACTTCAGCCTCCCAAGTAGCTGGGACTTCAGGTGTGCCATCATACCTGGCTAACTTCTTAATTTTTTCTAGAGATGAGGTCTAGCTAGGTTGCTTAGGCTGATTTTAAGCTCCTGGGCTCAAGCAGTCCTCCTGCCTTAGCCTTCTGATATGCTGGGATTAAAAGCTTGAGCCACTGCGCCAGCCCTTTGCTACTGAAATTATTCTGTATTTGACCACTGGGAGCACTTCTTTTCTGTCTTTATAAGTAATTTAAAATTATCTCTTAACCTTCTTCCCCAGTCCTACAGCTGTTTCTCCAAAGAGCCCTGGTTTATTTTTATTGAAAAAATGGTATATGATAACCAAGATATAGGTGCTAAGTGTTACATTGCTATTGGGCAGTGACTGTTCTTCCAGACCTTTTCAATGGACATAATTTTAAAGTATGTATAAATATTTTAGAAATCATAATTTCATACTTCCAATTTCATTCCAACCCCAGAGTTCTTTTTTTCCTTACCTGATTTTAAATTTTTATTTCCCTTTTTCCATAGTGAAAATGCTGGCTCCCAGTGATATCAAAATGTTTGTTCTTTTGCTCAATCTATGATTTTCAGAATCTCTACACCCATAATACTGCAGAAAACAAACCTAGAATAAAGAATTCAAGATGAGATTTTCTTATATTAAGGATATGTGGTTAGAAACTGCATTCAAAAGCTAGTTGCATTAGTTTTTGTTGTTGTGTTTTTCCTCCTCTTCTTTGCAGTAGTATTCGTTTGAAATTCAGTTGGGCTCATTTGTTTTCTATTTAAATTCAGTTCCCTTCCTCCATTTTTATTTATTTAATTATGTACTTGAAAGCTTGTAAAATTAACATGCTTTCCAAAGTAAAAACTTTACAGGAAAGTATCAGAAGTGTCACTCCCTTATCACTCTGTCCCATTTTTCACCATCTCTTGTGGGTAATCAGTTTCATTGTTTTCTGATCTATTTTTTCTGAGATTCTTGTTGCAAAATTAAGAAGATTTATATAAATTTTATTTCCTCTTCTTTCTGACACAAAAAGTAGTGTGCTATGTATGCTGCTTTGTGCATTGCTTTTAAGAGTTAACAATATATCCTGGAAGTCAGTATGTATCAGTTCATAGATCTCTTTCTCATCTTTTTTTTTTTTTTTTGAGTTGGGAGTCTCACTCTGTTGTCCACACTGGAGTGCAGTGGCATGCTCACGTGGCCACCGCAGCCTTGACCTGCTGGATTCAGGCAATCCTTCCACCTCAGCTTTCCAAGTAGCTGGGACTATAGGTGTGCACCACCATGCCTGGCTAATTTTTTTGATTCATTACAGAGATGTGGTCTCGCCAAGTTGCCCAGTCTGGTCTTCACCTCATGAGCTTAGGCAATCCTCTCACCTTGGCCTACCAAAGTGCTGGGGTTATAGGCATGAGCCACTGTGCCCGACCTCGTTTTTTTTACGCTTCAGTTGTGCTCCATTGTACATATATGTATGCCACAGTTTATTCAATCCGTTTTCTGGATTTGTTTTTGGCCTTTTATTTATTTTCTTTGGTTTATCATAGCAATAATATTTCACTGTCTTGATTTAAGTTTGTAATAAGTCTTGATGAACAATAGAATATATATCCCACTTACTATTTCAAGTTTGACTTGACTTTTTCTGGTCCTTTGCATTTCCACATCAATTTTAAATCAATTTGTTACTTTCCCTAAGATACAGATTTTGAATCTGTAGATTGCTTTAGTGATGATTGGTTTCTTTACAATATTGAGTTTTCCAATAACTGAATATGGTATACTGCTTCATTTATTTGGTCCTTTAATTTCTATTACTGAGTTGTACTTTTCAATGTAGAGGTCTTACACAATGTTCACTAGATTTTTCCTAAGTATTTGATGCTACTGTAAATTGTACTGCCTTTTTTAAAGAAATTTTTTTATTTTGGAAAAATTTCATACTTACAAAAAAGTGTCAGAATAGTACAACAAACTAATGTATGCCATTCATGTGGACTGATCAATTATTAATATTTACCACAGGCCGGGCTCGGTGGCTCAGCCTGTATTCCGGTGCCTTGGGAGGCCAAGGTGAGTGAATTGCCTGAGTCTGTGGGTTCGCCACCCACCTGGGCAACTTGGCGAGACCTCATCTCTACAATAAATCAAAAAGTTCGCTGGGCATAGTGGCGTGTGCCTATAGTTCCAGCTACTTGGAAGGCTGAGGTGGAAGAATCGTGGGAGCCCAGCAGGTCGAGGCTGTGGTGGCCGGGAGCGGCCACTGCACTCCAGTCTGGGTGACAGAGTGAGACTCCAACTCAAAAAAAAAAAAAAAAAAAAAAAATTTACCACATTTGCTTTATTGCTCTCTGTATATGATGAATTTGCAGAAATATTTAAGAGTAAATTTCTGATATTGTGAACCCTTTCCTCCAAATACTTGTGTATCTCCTAAAAATAAGATGATTTTTTTGTACCTATTCATGGCAAAATTATAAAATTTAGAATATTTAACATTTAGCTTTTGCTGTTATCCCAATAATATCATTTATAGCATTTTCATGCATCCATGATCACACGTTGCAGAGTTGACATGACTCTTTAATTGCCTGTTATTTGACACAGTTATTTATTTTTGCTTTATTTTTTTATAACCATGAAATTTTTGAAGAGTATATGCGTATGGCTTTTTAGAATATTCTTTAACTCTTTACACTCTGATGGCTCCTCTGAGGGAGCATTGTAAACCTAACAAACCATTGAGATTTCTCCTCTCAGGGGACATAGAGAGATTGCTAGTGATTATATAGGAGAAACTTCTGCCAGCGCAAATTTTTTAAAACCGTGTTTCCTTGAAGTTTTCCATTCAATTGCAAGTAAAAGCAAATAAAGAGATGGAATATATACTGAGATATGATCTATCAGTTGAGAAGTGGTTTTCAGGACTCACTAGTACATCCTTCCACATCTTTGAACAGCAGACTGAACAATAAATTACATATTATTAATGTGGGAGGAAGAAAATGAGACTGCCTTGTTTGCTCAAATAGAAAAACACCAAATGGAAGACATCCAACAAATCACTGTTGCACAACATGTGTCAATGAACCTGCAATGCTTGTTGGTGACTGTTGCACATTTACAACACATTAGAAAAGTATAAGATAAAATTTTGATTTGTCATAAATAAGTTCCTCAATGTTCAGAATTTCATTATAAACCAAATACCATTACAATAAAATAATTGATTCTGATGCTATACTATTTAATATAAAGTGATTCGTTTTTCACTATTTTGTAAAAAAGTGTATTCAAGTTGCTGTAGGTGATATGTGAGATGTTTCTAAATGCAAAGGGCTACATTAGGTTTGTGTGTTTTGTCAGGATTAGATTTAAATTATGCATTTTTGGAGAGAATACTATATGACTCATGTTGTGTCCTCAAAGCATTCCTATCATATGGCACAGAAAGCCAGTTGCATTATTGGTGATGTAACTTTGATCGCCTGGTTAAGTGATGTCTGCCAGATTTATCCACTGTCAAGTTATCAATTTTTGCTTTCAAGTAATTTGAGAGGAATATTTTGAGACTTATAAATCCTCTTCCTCATCAAACTTTATATCCATTAATGATCTTTGACACACTCATTTATTATGATAATTGCAAAATGGTAATAGTCTAACCCTATAATTTCTGTTATTTTTGTTAGTTGGCATTCTACAATAAGGAATAGATTTCTCTCTTCATTTATTCTTCAAGATAATGCTTTAGGAAAAACTCAGACTGTGTTGTTTCCTCTGCTCTCATACTACCACGACAATCATCAACATAGAATATGATTTCTGTGACCAAATGTAAGACTTTTCCCAACACACCAAGAGTGGACACCAGCTTGGAGTACCCTAGTTCAATTCTGACACTGTCTACCTGGAGATAGTGTCAGATCCCACAGGATGAGGCCTCTGTCCCACAAGACTGCTCCCCTGCCCCCACACACATCCGTCATAAGTCCAGTCCTCTGGAAGTTCTGACTGGCCAGTTTTGAGTTGAGGCTCTTATGATCCTGCTTTGGGTTCAGTTAGTTTGCTGGAGCAAATGCAGAAACTCAGGGAAATACTAATTTAGGACTACTCTTTTATGATAAAGGATATTTTGAAGGTTACAGATGAAGAGATGTGTAGGGCCAGATGTGTGGAAAGGAATGCAGAGCTTCTGTGCCTTCCCTGGGTGTGCTATTTTCCAGGAACTTCCATGTGTTCAACTATCCAGAAACTCTCTGAATCCTGTCCTTTTGAGTTGGGTAGTGATAGTTTTTTATTTTCTGAACAAATCTGTTATGATTGGTATTATTTTTTCTGTAAATGTTTGCTAAAATTTACTAGTGAAGCTGTTTGGGCCCGCAGTTGTCTTGGAAGGTTTTAAATTAGGAATTCAATGTTTTTAAGAGAAATAAGCTAATTCGGATTTATTTTTTGTATCAGTTTAATATTTGTGTCTAAAATAATTTGTTCATTTCATCTAAATTGTTGCATTTACTGGTAGGAAGTTTATAATTCTCATTATCCTTTTAATGTTTATAGAGTTTGAGATGATATTAGCCTTTTTAAAATTTCTGATAATGGTAGTTTATTTTTTTCTCCTTGATTAATCTAGTTAAAGGTTTAACAGTTTTATTGATCTGAAAGAACTACTTTTTGTTTCATTAATTTTTCTCTATTGTCTATTTCTTAATTAATTGATTTGGCGTTCCTGTCTTTATTTGGAGCTATTATGTTCTTTTTCTGACATCTTAACTTGGAAACTTCTTTTTTTTTCTAATACAAGCATTTAAAACGACTATTTCCTTTTAAGTATGGAGTGGTACCTTAGCTATATCCCACAAATTGTGCTTTGCTGAATTTTCATTATCATTTAGTTAAATATACTTTCTAATTTCCCTTGTGAATTTTGATCCGTGGATATTTAGAAGTCTGTTATTTACTTTCTAACTATTTGGTATTTTTCCGAATATCTTATTTTTGTTTCTATTGTGGTCAGAGAATATTCTCTATATAAATATTCTTTGCATGATTCTAATCCTATTAGATTTCTGAACTCATAGTCAATCTTGATAATGCTTCACTTATACATGAAAATAATATATATTCTATTGGATATGGCATTCATTCTGTGTCAATTTGGTCAAGTTGTTTGATATTGTTCAAATTTTATACATTATTGCTAATGTTCTGTCTACTGGTTTTATCGGTTATTGAAAGGGGAATTGTGTATTTGTCCCTTGTGAATTTCTCTGTTCTTTCAGTTCTGTCAGTTTTTGCTTCATGTATTTTTGAAGCACTAAATAATTTGGTACACACACATTTAGGATTTTTGTGTCTTCGTGAACGATTTTATCATTATGAAATGTCTCTCTTCAAATATGATAATGTTGCTTTTCTTGAAGTCTGCTGTGTCTAATATTCTATTTTATTTTTAACCTATCTGTGTCTTTATATTTAAAGTGTCTAGAAGCTTGTTTTTCTATCCTACTTGGGATTCTCTGAGCATCTTGGCTCTGTGTTTTTATGTTTTTAAATCATTTTAGAACAGTTTAGCCATTGTCTTGTCAGATATTTTCTCAGTCCCTTTCTCCCATTTAAAAATTTCTTTTCAGTCTTTTTCAATACCCTATTATATAATCAAGATTAAATAGAACAGACAATTCTCTTAATATGTATGTGCATCTTTTCTTTTTTAAAAATTTTTATTTTAAATTTTTATTTTAAATGTACCTAACAATTCAGGGTTAGGTACATAAGTGGTCATCATGTAGGTAAAATTTGGGTACCCTTATTGATATTATGTGCCCCCTACCCCTCCCAGCAGTGTCCCACTGCTGCCTGCTTATTTTCTTATGTCACAATTTTTTCCTAATAATAAAGGAAGAAAATGTAAATTACCTAGATGATAACATCATAAAAATGAAATAATATAAAATGTCTTGCAGCATTATTCCCTTTACTAAAGTACAGTTAGAAACTGTGGCTCAGCCTGTAATCCCACGCCTTGGGAGGCTGAAGTGAGTGAATTGCCTGAGCCCGCAGGTTCGAGACCCACCTGGGCAACTTGGCGAGACCTGATCTCTACAATAAATCAAAAAATCAGCCGGGCGTGGTAGCACATGCCTGTAATTCCGGCTACTTGGAAGGCTGAGGCGGAAGGATCGCCTGAGCCCAGCAGGTCGAGGCTGCAGTGGCCGGGAGCAGCCACTGCACTCCAGCCTGGGCCATAGAGGTAGACTCCAACTCAAAAAAAAAAAAAAAAAAGAAACTACCAAAACTCCAGCAATGGATCTATAAAATGTTCAATTTTGAAAATGAATTCAGAATACTTCTCTTAAAGAAGTACAGGGAATCTCAAGAAAATATGGAGAGAAAACTAAATGAAACTTGAAAAACAATCCAAAACAAAATGAGAAATTTGACAAAAAATATAAACCATTAAAAAAAAGAAAAAGCTTAGAAGTAAAGAATATTATATATATAAAAAAAAGTTATGTCTCAAGAATGCAGCATCAACTCTTGCCTAAAAGCTTCCAACCTGCCTTTCTGCCGTATTTCAGATTTGCCCCCACAATCACACTAATTCCTAAAATATATTTTCTCAATATCCACATATATATTTTGTATATCTGATACATACACATATATGCATGTGTATGCAGGTATCCTATTGGTTTTGTATCTCTGGAGAGCACTGACTGCTAATATTTTATTTTGTTTTATTTTGTCTTATTATTTTTTATTATTTTTGAGACTCTGTTGCCCAGGCTGAAGTACAGTGGCATAATCTCAGCTCACCACAGCCTTGACCTCCTGAGTAGCTGGGACTATAGATGCGTGCCACCACATCCAGCTAATTTTTATTTTTTTATTTTTGGTAGAGTTGATTCTCACTATGTTGGCTAGGCTGATCTAGAACTCCTGGGCTCAAGTTATTCACCTGCCTCGGCCTCCCTAAATGCTGGGATTACTGGCTTGTGCTGTTGTGCCTGGCCATGTACTATTTTAAAGGAGTATTCTAAATTTATCATATTGACTAATACATTATATAAAAATAATTTGTTTTCATTAAGAAAATATTTATATTGACTAAATAAATACATGGGGGAAAAAGAATATAAAACTGAACCAAAAAACTAATTAGCTTCAACCGCAGACTTGATCAAACAGAGCAAATAATTAGTGAGCTTGAGGACAAATTCTATGAAATTACCTAGTCAGAGGAGCAAAAAGAAAAGACTAAAGAGACACCATTAAGCAAACTAACCTCTGCATAATTGGAATTCCCAAAGGAGATGGAGGGGCGGGAAGGTGTAGAAAGCATATTTAAGGAAATAATGGTTGAAAATTTTCTAAGTTTGGAGAAAAGTGACAGCATCTAGGCAAAGGAAGTTCAGAGATTACCAATCAAATTCAATTGTAGAGTTAGTTTTTGATACTTTTGTTTATGGTCAACCTTAAGTCATTATCAACCTAAAATAACCTGTTGTAACTACAGGATGTTTTTCTTTGTAAGCCTCATGATAACCACAAAGCAAAAACCTATATTAGATACACTAAAAATAAATATAATGGAATCAAACATACTACTTCTCTAGAAAAATCTCTTAACCACAAAGGAAGACAGTAGGAGGGAAAAAAGGAAGAAAAGATTTACAAAACAATCACAGCACGAGTAACAAAATGGTAATAATAAGTAAGCCCTTCCTATTATACCTTGATATAAAAGGATTAAATTCTTCAACTAAAAGACATAGACTGGCTGAATGGATTTTTTAAAACCTCAACTATATGCTGTCAATAAAAACTGTACTTTGCCTATAGAAACACACACAGACTGAAAGTGAAGGAATAGAAAAAGATATTCCATGCAAATGGAAACCAAAAAAGAGCAGGAGGAGTTATGCTTATATTAGATAAAATAGATTTTTAAGTTAAGAATGTTACAGGCCAGGCACGGTGGCTCAGCCTGTAATCCCAGTACTTTGGGAGGCCCAGGTGAGTGAATTGCCTGAGCCCACGGGTTTGAGACCAGCCTGGGCAACTTGGCGAGACCTCGTCTCTACAGTAAATCAAAAAATTAGCCAGGCAGGGTAGCACATGCCTGTCATTCCAGCTACTTGTAAGGCTGAGGTGGAAGGATCGCTGGAGCCCAGCAGGTCAACACTGGGGTGGTCATGAGTGTGCCACTGCACTCCAGCCTGGGCAATGGAGTGAGACACCAACTGTAAAAAAAAAAATGTTACAAAGAGCAAAGAAGGTCATTTGTTACATAATGATAAAGAGATCAGTACTTCAAGGGGATATAACAGTTGCAAATGTACATGTATCCCACTCTGAAGACCCAATGTATAAAACATATATATAGACCTAAATGGCAAGATTTATTGCAATATAATAATAGTAAAGGACCTCAACAACCTGCAGTGGATAGATCATCCAGACAGAAAAATCAACAAAGTAACATCAATGTTAAACTGTGCCGTAGACCAAAAGGATATAACCAGATCATTCCATTCAACAATTGTAGAATACATATTTTTTCTTAATAGCACATGGAATATTTTCCAGGATAGACCATATGTTAGATCACAAAACAAGTCTTAACAAATTTTTAGAAATTAAAATCATATCAGGTGTTCTTTTCTGAACACATGGAATAAACCTAGAAGTCTATTACAGAAGAAATGTTGGAAACTGTATACATTTGTGGAAATTAAACATGTTCCTAAATGATGAGTGGGGTCAGCATACAAATTTAAAAATAAATTCAAAACTGTATCAAAACAAAAGAAATAGAAATACAGTGTACTAACAAATTAGATACAAAAGCTGTTCTTAGGGGGACATTTGTAGCAATAAACACCTACAACATCAAAAAAGTAGAAAGACTTCAAATAACCTAATGATATTCTCTCAAGAAGCTAGAAAAGCAAGAATAAACCAAAATTAATTTTAGCAGATGGAAAGAAGTAATAAAGATCAGAGAAGAAATAAGTGAAATAGAGTCAAGAAGTGCAAAAGGCCAACAAAACAAAAAGTTGGTATTTTTGAATAGGTAAAAATCAACAAACCATCAGCTAGACTAAGAAACAAAGAGAGAGAGAGAGAGAGAGAAGACCCAGTGAAACAAAATTAGAAACAAAATAGGAGACATTACAACTAATACCGCAGAAATATAAAGGCTGAAAAGAGACTGCTAGGAAGAACTGTACACCAACAAATTGGAAAACCTGGAGGAAATGGATACATTTCAGGACACATTCAGCCTACTAAGGTTGAACCAGAAGGAAATAGAAACCTAAATAGACCAGTAATAAGTAAGGAGACTAAGTCAATAATAAAAATTCTCCCAATAAAGAAACATCCCGGACTGGATGACTTCACTGCTGAATTCTACCAACTATTTGAAGAAGAATGAATCCATATTCTTAAACTATTCCAGAAAATTGCATAACAGAGAATTCTTCTAAATTTTCTCCAAACAAGCATTGCCCTGATACCAAAGCCAGACAAAAACACAACAACAAGAAGGACAACACAGGCCAGTATCTCTGATGAACATAGATGCAAAAGTCCTCAATTAAATATAAGCAAACCGAGTTCAACAGCACATCAAAAAATTATACACCGTGATCAAGTGAAATTTATTCCAAAGATGCAAGGATAGTTTGACATACCCAAATCAGGACATGATACATCACCTTCACAGAATCAAGGACAAAACCATATGCTCATTTTAATAAGTGCTGAAAAAGTGTCTGATAAAATTCAACATTCCTTCCTGATAAAAACTCTGACCAGCCTGTGTAAAGAAGGAACATACCTCAAAACAATAAAGGCCATTTATGACAAACCCACAGCTGATATATTGAATTGGGGGAAACTGAAAGCTTTTGCTCTGAGATCTAAGACACTCTCACTACTTTTACTCAGTACAGCACTTGAAGTCCTAGCCAGAGCAATTAGACAAGAGAAGGAACTAAAGAGCATCCATATTGGAAAGGAAGAAATCAAATCTTTGTTTGCAGATGATATGAACTTACATTTTGAAAAGCCAAAAATCACAACAAAATGCTGTTAGAATTGATAAATGAATTTAGTAAATTTGCAGGATACAAAATCAGTATATAACAATCAGCATTTCTATACATCAATAGTGAACAATCAGAAAAATAAATCAAGAAAGCAATTTTGTTTATAATAGCTACCAAAAAAAAAAAAATCCAAGGAAAAAATATTAACCAAAGTGAAAGATCTCTACAATGAAATTGTAAAATACTGGTGAAAAAATTGAAGAAGACACAAAAAATTGGAAAGATATTCCATGCTCATAGATTGGAAGAATTAGAGTGTCAAAATACCCATATTACCCAAAACAATCTACAATTCAGTGCAATCCCTATCAAGATACCAGTGACCCTCTTCACAGGAACAGTTCTAATACTTTTATGTAACCATAAATGACCCTGAATAGCCAAGGGAATCCTGAGCAAAAAGATTAAAACTGGAAGCATCATACTGTTTTGCTTAAAAATTTACTACAAAGCTTTAGTAACCAAATAGCATGGCACCAATACAGAAACAGACATATAGGCCAGTGGAACAGAAGAGAGAACCTGGAAATACATCCACATATTTACAGCCAACTGATTTTCAATGAAGGTGTCAAGCACATACATTGTCTTCAATAAATGGTAGTGGGAAAACTGGATATCCATATGCAGAAGAATGAAACTAGACCCTTATCTCTCACCATATAAAAAATCAAGTCAATATAGGTTTGATTTGATTGGATGTGGGACCTGAAACGATGAAATTACTAGGAGAAAACAGTAGGAAACTACTTTAAGCTTAAGCCGTTGGTCTGGGCAAATTTGGGGGGGGGGTAAGACCTTAAAAACACAGGCAACAAAAGCAAAAATAGACAAATGGATTAAATCTACAGAATGGGAGAAAAATTTGCAAACTATCTGAGAAGGATTAAAAATCAGAATATATAAAGAACTCAAACCACTCAGTAGCAAAATGATGATAATAATAATCATCTGACTGGAAATGGGCAGAATCTGATGAGACATTTTTTAAAAGAAGACATACAGGTGGCCAGTAGGAATATAAAAAAAAATCCTCAACATCATTTGGTCATATGTGAAATACAATTTCAAACCACAATGAAATATCATCTCATCTCATTTAAAATGACTATCATCAAAAAGTGAAAAAAATAGTTGCTGGTGAGGATTTGGAAAAGGGAATGCTAGTATACTGTTGTTGGATATGTAAATTAGTACAGGCACTATGGAAAACAGTATGGTGCTTTCTCAAAAAATTAAAAATGGATCTACCATATGATCCAACAATCCCAGTGTTGGGTCTGTATTCAAAAGAAAAGAAATCAGTATGTTGAAGAGATATCTATACTTCCATGTTTACTGTCGTGCTGTTCATAGTGGCCAAGATATGGAATCAGCCCAAGTGTCCATTGACAGAAGAATGGTTAAAGAAAATGTGACGTGTGTTTGTGTGTGTATGTGTGTGTGTATGAATGAATTTTATAATTCCACCATAAAAAGAATGAATTCTGTCATTTTCAGGAACATGGATGGAACTAGAGGTCATTATGTTAAGTGAAATAAGCCAGGCACAGAAAGACAAATACTGCTTGATCTCACTCATATAGAAGGTAAAAAAGTTGATCTCATGGCAGTAGAGAGTAGAACAGTGGTTCTCAGAGGATGAGAGGGACTGAGGGGAGGTGTGAAGAGAGGTTGTTTAATGGGTACAAAAATACAGTGAGATAGAAGGAATAAGTTTGAGTGTTGGATAGCACAGTAGAGTGACTATGTTTAATAATTTATTGTATATTTCAAATAGCTGGAAGAGATAAATGAGGTGACACGTGCTAATTATCCTGATTTGATTACTTCACATTGTAAGCATATATCAAAGTGTCACATATACCACATAAATATGTACAATTATTATGTATAAATTTAAAAACTAAAGATTATCTAGAAAGTATCTTCCACACAGAAATTTTAGCATGCATTTATTTTGGATAGTTGTAATCCTGCTGAATACAATATTTTTTTATTGTGGTAAAAATATATAATATAAAATTTATCATCTTAACCATTTTTAAGTGTGCTGCAGTGTTAAATTATGTGCACACTGTGCAGCAGATCTCTGGAATTTCTTTATCTTTTAAAACTTAAAACTCTATATTTCTGAACAACTGCCCTTTTCTCCCCCCTCCCCCAACTCCTGTCCACTACTATTCCTTTTTCTGTTTCTAAGAGTTTGACTAATTTAAATACCTCATGTGAGTGGAATAATGAAGTATTTATCTTATAGTGACTGGCTTATTTCACTAAGCATTTTGTCTTTAAGGTTTTTCCATGTTGTAGCATAAGAAAGAATTTTTCTTCTTAAGGTTGGATAATATTGTATACACATATCACATTTTCTTTACCTATTTTTCTGTTGACATTCAAGTTGCTTCCACCTCTCAACTATTGTGACTAACACTGTAATTAACATGGGTGTGCCTTTATCTTGGTTTTTTTCCTTGAATTCTTATGATAATTATCTTAGATTGTTTGATATTCTACAGATGTTGAATATTTTCTTCTGATTTCTCTGCTCTTTTTTACTTTGTGTTTCAATTTGTACAATACATGTAATTTCTATTGTTCTCACTTCAGATTCATTTATTCTCTCCTTGGCTGTTTTGAGTCTACTGATAAGCTCATAAAAAGCATTTTTTTTCTGTTACCATGTATTTTTTTTTTTTTTTAGAAAGTAGGAGTTTATTAAGAAGACAGAAAAGCTCCCACAGCAGGAGGAGACCTGAAAGAGGGTTGCTCACCATGTATTTTATTTCTACTATTTTCACTTAAGTCTTTATTTTTTTCTTGAGTCAGGGTCTCACTCTGTTGCCCAGGCTGGAGTGCAAGTGGCATGATCATGGCTTACCACAGCTTCAAACTCTTGGGCTCAGGCAATCCTTCAACTTCCCAAGTAGCTGGGACTACAGGTGCTTGCCACCATGCCTAGCTATTTTTTTTTTTTTTTTTAATTTTTGTAGAGACAAGCTCTCATTGTGTTGTCTAGGCTGGTGTGGAACTCCTGGGCTCAAGCAGTCTTCTCACTTCAGCTGCCCAAAGTGCTGGGATTACAGGTGTGAACCACCATGCCTGTCCCTGTTTTCACTTAACTCTTAAGCTTCTCTCTGCTGAAATGTGTTGTCTTTTCATGCATGTTATCTAACTTTTCTGTTATAGCTTTTAACATACTAATTATGGGTAAGTTCCTTTGTCTGATAATTTCCAACATCACTGTCATATCTGAAAGTAGTCTATATTTTGCTTTAAACTCTTGACAGTATTTTTTTTTCTTGGTTTTAATGTCTTGTAATTTTTATTAAATTCTGATGGACATCATGTGTAGTAACTGAGGCAAGCAGTATTTATTACTGAAATTAATATACCTCTTTTACTCAACTATCAGTATTGGTGATTTGAGCCAGTCTAGTGGGAGTTGAACCAAATTTGAGTTTTGTTGTTATAGCCTGAGTATTTATGTCCCCTAAAATCTTTATGTTGAAGTCCTACTCCCAGTGTGACTGTATTTAGAGATAGGACCTCTATAGAGATAATTTTTTTTTCCTAGGAATGTTAGAGACAGATTTTTTTTTTCCAGGTGGAGTCTCACTCTGTCACCCAGGCTGGAGTGCAGTGGCGTGCTCACAGCCACCCCAGTGTCAACCTGCTGAGCTCAGGATGTCCTTCTACCTCAGCCTTCTAAGTAGCCAGAACTACAGGCGTGCTCTACCACACCCTAGAGACAGATTTATGGAGCTAATTAAGTTGAAATGAGGCCATAAGGGTGGAGCTTTGATTAGACAGAATTAGTGTCCATATAAGATATACTAGTGAGGTTGCTTTCTCTTTATCACTTGAGAACACGATGAGGTGACCTATAAGCTAAGAAAAGACTGAGTACTAGGAATGAAATTTCCCAGCACTTTGATCTGGGATTTCTATCCTTCAGAACTATGGGAAAATAAATTTCTGTTGTTTAAACTGCTATGATCTTTTGTTATAGAAGGCAGAGCCGACTGATATACTTGAGTGCACCGTGGATTTAAAATTCTGCTGGTGTCATCTTTTGTGTAGGATGTCTGATTTGCCAGAGGATTTTTCTCAGTGTTCTTGTTTAGCCCTCTGGTTTAGGTCTTCCTTGGGAACTTAAGCCTTAGAGATGGTTTTATTTATATTCATGCCCCTTCTGCAAATGTAGGTTACTGTTCTTTTACTTGGTCATTACTAACCACATGCTAGGCTGCTGAGGTATCCTCTGTTGTTCTGGTCCCACTTCAAAGTTAAGTGGGCTCTGTGATCCTGAGTTTGGTGAATGGGGCATATTTAAGAAAATAATGGCTGAAAATTTTCCAAATTTATTTTGGTTCTTTTTTAGAGACTATTTTTCTTTGGAGATATCTCATCTGTCCAGCATTTATATCCATAATTTTCTATAATTTCTGTAGCATATTTATACTTTTTATCTTAACACTCTACTAATTACAATGACTTGGTAATCTCTGTGTCCGCTTCTATTTACTGTTTCCTCTTGATTATACTGCGTGTTGTCTCGATTTAAAAAATTTTTTTCCAGTATGTCTCATAATTTTTTCTTGAATTTAATGCACTTCTTTTTTTGGTATTGGGCCTATTATAATCTAATTCATCCTGCTACCCCACACTGTTGTGTACAGCCTGGCTGATATCTGCTCACTTGATAAAATGTATTTATCTAATGGAAGATACCTGGATCTAGACCAGGTGCCTATCTCAAGGTAGAAAAGCTATTATGATCCTTGGCTATTTATGAATGCCCTATTTTTTCCCCCCTTTGGAGTTCTGTTCATCAAGGCTTCTTTACATCTACCACTCATCATTTGCCCCATAACCATGAAAGTTAAAGGCCTTCTTGTTCTTCATCCCAACCTTGAAGAACAAAATTCTTCAGTGATTTTTAGTTATAATAGACTACTCCTTGAAACCCCATTGTCTTTTGACTGTTTACCAGCCAATCTTATCCATATAGGTTAATATTAACCTTTCTTTTATTCTGTATCTAGTTCTTAAAAAAAACAAACAAAAAACTTGATTGTTATCTCATAAGCTGAGATTTTCTGCTTTTGCTAATTGAATTCTACATTTTTGCCATGATTAAAAATTCCTAGATCCTTTTGTAGCTCGTGTGATGATTGAGTTTTCATGCTCATATGTGAGATTGCCTCTGTCAAACCTTATTTCATCATATTACCCATCCAACTTGAAAGAATAATTCCTAATACTTGCCAAAGAGAAGTGGAAACTCAAGTGAAATATTTTATTTCAATTCCAAATATATTTATATGAGCCATATTCTAACCATATTCTAATGATTTTGTGAAACCCCAATATATGAAATATTAAGATATTAACATATAAATTTGGGAATGATTCTTCATAGTTTAGGGATGGCGCCAGTGTTAGTATGTATATGGTGACTTTAGAAAAAGGTGCTCCTTCCTGCTCCAGACTCATTGCCTGATTTCAGTCCTCACTTTTCCCATTGGCTAGACACCCTTATACTATCTGTACAACTATATTCCGAACATCTGAATCAGGAAAATATTTTAGGGGCTTTCTTATAACAGATGAGAGAGACTTATAAAAAATTACCTAGTAGGAAATTCATGTATGAGCGCTGTTAACATGTTTTTTTGTTTTTTAAAAGTGGGATTAAATTGTACTATTGCTTTTACCTTGCTTCTTGTTTAACAGCTCATGAAAATACTATTACTGAGGAATTTCTATAAAAATTTACACATATATTCTATTTATTAGAAAATCTGAGGGTGCCATAAAGGAGTAGTGGTTGGAGACAATAAAGCTAAGATGTTTGGAATTTGTGTTCTCGTGCTTTGCATACAAGTACTGAAACATGTTGGTTGAAGTTAAAAATTTCTGAAGTGAATAAAAGTGATTTCTTAAATTTATGAAAGTGATTTATCTGTCACTTTAGAACAAACCTATTTTATGAAGCAAAGTATGATATTATGAAAGCATAAAAAAAAGTTTGATATTTGTTCCATAGGCATACTGCAACATCCAGATGGCACAGTTTTAAAACAGTTACAGCCACCTCCAAGGGGCCCAAGAGAGCTGGAATTCTATAATATGGTAAGTGAGGTAAGATTTGTTTTGTTGTATTCAAAGTGTTTTTCAGAGTTTTCTGTGGTGACTCACAGTAAGAAATATATTTGACAGCATGTTCTAATTCACTGTGTGTATGTACCAGAAACAAAACAAAAGCTTCATGAAAAACAATGTTTATCTTTACTGTATGTGATGTAGTTTAATCTTTTCTATTTCATTTCTTAAAGATTCCTATTCTAAGTTTACGATAGATATTTCTTCTCAGGTTAAAGAAATTACCCTCTGTCATCAAAGTTTTGTTAAGAAACAAATGGCACACTCTGTCAGTTTAATAAAGAGACTATTTACAGAGGTGTGGTCAGAGCTTTCAGCAACCTACAAAGGATCATGTCATAATATTATACCATTCCTGTGCTTGAAGGGACAATGAGGGAAAGCAGTTTCTGTAACCCAGGGAAGTATCTTTATGAGCAGATAAGACCTGGTAAGGAAGAAGCTAGAGAAGTAAATAACCTGACCGCAACTCTTTTCCTACTCTCCAGGGTTTTGCTGGTGTCTTCCAATAGCAAGAGGGAAGGTACCTCATTGATGCAGTTTGAGTCAGCCTCTTAGGTGGAGAAGAGTGGAGTAGCAAAGGGAAGATACACAGCATTCTTTCTATTTTTGTTTTAAGGAACTATTTAAAACATGAATGGGTACTGAATAGTTTTCAGCTACCTTTTCTGTATCTAGTGAAATGATAAGTTCCCTTCTTTAGACTGTTAGTGTGATAAAATACAATAATAGAGCTCTGTAGTAGCATTAGCTTTCATTTCTGGAATAAAACCTACTTAAATAGGACTTTTAATTTGTTTTTTTAATAATATGCATTGCTAGGTTTTGCTTGGTAATGTTTAAAATATTTTTCCAGCAGTGTGCATAAATAAGGTTGAACCGTTTTCTGCATATATTGTTCTTATCTGGTTTTGATATCACATTTCTTTTAGCTTCATAAAATGAGTTGAGGAGCATATTGTCTTCCTCTGCTTCTTTCTCTTCCTTTCCTCTTTTTTACCCTTTCTTCCTTTTCTATTTTTCTTTTCTGGGAAAGAGTAGATTATGAACCAGTGACTCAGTTAAAGGTCTTTGAACTTTTTTGTTGATTTGATAGTAAAATATGTTAGTTTTTTTTTTTTTTTGAGTAGGAGTCTTACCCTGTCACTCAGGCTGCCCAGGCTGGAGTGTCATGACCATGTCTACTGTAGCCTCTAACTCTTGGGCTCAGGCAGTCCTTCTGCCTCAGCCTTCCAAATAGCTGGGACTGCAGATGCACACTATCACACCCCACTAATTTTTTTTTTGTTTTGTTATAATGTATTGTAGAGATGAGGTCTTGCCAGGTTGCCTTGGCTGGTCTTGAACTCCTAGGCTCAGTCAGTCCTATTGCCTTGGCCTCTGAAAGTGCTGGCATTCAGGTGTGAGCCACTGCATGCATGCTTGGCAAAGTTCTTTATAGTCTTTTCATTTAAAAATAAATAATTTCAATAGTTTTGGGGAGTACAAATGTTTTTTGATTACATGGATATGTTGTCTAGTGGTGAAGAAGTCTGTGCTATAAGTGTTCCTGTAACCCTCACTAGTGCACATTGTACCCGATAAGTGATTTTTCATTCCTTCTTTCCTTCCTTTCTTCCCACACTCCCCCTTCTGAGTCTCCAATGTCCATTATATTCTTCTATACGTGCCTTTGCAGACCCTTAGCTCAGCTACCACTTGTGAGAACATGTTGTATTTCATTTTTCATTCCCATTTTACTTAAGATAATGGTCTCCAGTTCATCCACATTGCTACAAAAAGATGATTTCATTTTTTTAATGGCTGAATAGTATTCCATAGTATATATAATACCACATTTTCATTACCCCCTGATCAATTGATAAACATTTAGGTTGACTCCATATCTTTGCAATTGTGCTGTGATAAACACATAAGTGCAGGTGGTTTTTTTTGTTTTGTTTTGTTTTTTTTTGTAAAACAACCTCTTTTCTTTTGAGTAGATACCACCATCTATGCTATGTCTAATTATGACCCCCTTTTTCGTTCTGAATCTTGTTTATTTGCTGCTTCTCTCTTTCTGTCAATCAGCTTGGCTGCCAGCATTTTTGGAGTGTAGTGGTTGGGGAAGGAAGAAGGAAGCTGAGGTTTTCAGCTGTTCGTTATTTAGAATTTTATTTATTCTCTCTGTTTCAGCATAGTAACTCTGTCCTCAGCTCTGCTTGGTTCCTGAATTAAGAGATCCTTTGGTTCTGTTCTTCAGCGTGAACGTCTGTGAAGCCCAAACATCACTGCTCAGTTTAGCACTTTTAAGAAAATATTTGTTATATTTTATTCTACATTTCAAGGTAGAAAGGCTTTTAGGTTATCTTGTTTGACATTTTGCAGTAAAATCAGTCCTACTACTTAAAAAAAAATTAAAGTAAGAGGAGAAAATTTACCTCTCCACTCTTTTATTTCCATCTCAGAACTAAACTATGAATAGTTTTAAATGCATACTTGGAATTTCTCCTATGCTTTTATGGAGATGATACAGGCATGTATCTTATTTAATTTCATGAACCTGCTATACATATTTGTAAGTAATATGTCCTTATCTTTTCCACTTACAAACATATCCTAGAGTTTTTTAGGGCAGTACACAAAAATCTACTTCATTCCTCCATCTTATAATTAGATCATCATGAAATTGCCCTCACAAGTCATTGTGCTAGGAATGGAGGGATATTAAGATACACCTGTTCTTAATTACCTTGGCCTGGAAGTGACTAATATCACTTCTACTCAAATTTCAACATGGGAGTCTGGGAAATAATGTACCACGTGGATATTTGGTGAGTCTGCCATACTTGAGTTTATTCTGTAGAATTACATTACACACAATTATTTGATATGCATATGGTTTGACATATATAATTAAATTCTAATACTAAGCTTTCATAAGCATTTTATACAAGTAAACTTTAATGGTCTTAGATACCTAGGTAGAGCATATTAAGAACATGTTCATTGGCTCAAAATGTCTTACAAGTTGTTTTTAAAACAAATATATTTTCCTTCTCTCCTTTTAAGAAAAAAACTGGAACTGAGGTCTAAGATATTAGAAATTTCTAATATTGGTTATAAATCAAGGAATTAAACAATACATCGTGTTAAAGGATTTTTTTTTAAAAAGTAAAATCACAACTCCCTTACAAATATAAAATAAATACATATTAAAGGCTTTCCTCATTTTTTAATGAGGAAGCCAGCCAGACAGATGTTAAAGCTGATTCAAAAGAGATGTCAAACAAGCACACATGTATTTGGAATAAAGGGAGTTTGAAATGAATTTATATATGGATACTAAATATCCTTTCATGGGACATGGAGAAAAGTCAGTTGAACCTCCTCTGGTAAATTTATTTGCATGTCTATGGAAAAAAATTGTCGTCATTGACTACAACTTATATAGTTGTAAAATAGTTCAAGGACAGTGAAAGTCTAGAATTAGATAACAAAGACAAATATGCTCTAAATAATACATATTTATTCATTGGAGACACACTAATCTTTTTTGCTTATTTCAGATTTTCTTAAAATTGAAATTCATGAGATAAATTATAATTCAACCCAATATGTTTCATTTGAGAAATTTGTAGGGCTATTATAAAGCATTATAAGAAGCATTATGTTTCTCTTTGTTTCAGGTTTATGCTGCTGATTGTACTGATGGTGTTCTTCTAGAGCTACGAAAATATTTGCCAAAATATTATGGCATCTGGTCACCTCCCACTGCACCAAATGGTAATCTTTTCTTAAAAATCTATCTTTTACTTTACTTTTGATTCATAAGAGTGGCTTTTTAAAAGGCTTTTTGTAAAATTAAACCTAGTATGCAGTATAAAAACACAGAACACAGAATTTCTTTTTTTTCTTGAGTCGGAGTCTCACTCTGTCACCCAGGTTGCAACACTCGTGGCCACTGCAGCCTTGACCTGCTGGGCTCAATTGATCCTTCCACCTCAGCCTTCCAAGTAACTGGAACCATAGGCACGCACTGCCACACCCAGCTAATATTTTGGTTTACTGTAGAGATGAAGTCTCGCCATGTTGCCCAGGCTTGTCTCAAACCCATGGGCTCAAGCAATCCTCTTGCCTCAGCCTCTCAGAGTGCTGGGATTAAAGTTGTGAGCCACTGTGCTCAGCTTTATGTGTTTCTTGCTATTTCCTTCACCAAACAAAACTTATGAATACTTTTCATAACCATTTTTAAAAATGGCATATACAAGCAAATAATCTGTTATAGTTGAAAGGAAATGCACACACACACACACACACACACACAAACACATACTAGTATTTAATGCTATCTTAAGTTACAGATTTTTTTCTTACTTTATTGTGCAATTTCTTTTCCCATTTTGAGTAATAAAAGCAAATCAAGAAAAATAATTTTCTCTCTATTACTTCCTCCCTCTTACTCTACTTCTTCATTCCTCACTTTCAGGCTTTAAATTGCAATCTTTTGAAAAACACTGGTAAGTTTCATAGAGGATAAAATGACCTATGTAAAGGCACAGAATTTCTCTTTTTTAAGATTAGTAATACTTGACTCTCAAAGATTATTATTTGTATTATTTTATTAGTATTCTAAAGGCCTTTGCCAGAGCAGACAGAATTTAATTAAACGGGTAGCTTGAGTACCTAACCATTGACAAAGTTGAATTGAGAGGAAAGGGTTTCTAACTTGAATGAGTTTAATAACCCACTATGGTCTTGTTAAAAGGCAAAGGCAAAGCTGGGCGCTGTGGCTCACACGTCAATAATCCCAGCACTTTCAGAGGTGGAGGCAAGAGGATTGCCTGAGTCCAGGGATTCGAGACCATCCTGGCCAACTTGACAAGACCTCGTCTCTACAATAAATCAAAAATTTAGCTGGGCATGGAGGCACATGCCTGTGGTTCTAGCTACTTGGAAGACTGAGGCAGAAGGATTGCCTGAGCCAAGCAGGTTGAGGCTGCGGTGACCGTGAGCATGCTTGCTAATAAAAGCTGCAGATTTTTCTGATGTAGATAGTTCTTGAACAACATTAAACCATCAGAGAAGGGATTTCTCTTCTGTTCTCTTGAACCATCAGAGAAGGGACTCCAGTCTGAGCTTGTTCCTTTTCTCAGTTCTTGTCTTCTGTCGACTCACTGACTGTGTGCCAAATTTCACTAATAGGGAATTGTCATATCCTCCTGTATCCTCAGCTCGGTAATAGTGAATCTATGGCTCCTTCGGGTATTTAGGATCCCCTGTACTTTATTGGATGGGAAAAAAGAAAAGTGAGTTGAGACTCTAT
Organism: Cephalopachus bancanus; assembly: GCA_027257055.1. Taxonomy (NCBI): domain Eukaryota; kingdom Metazoa; phylum Chordata; class Mammalia; order Primates; family Tarsiidae; genus Cephalopachus; species Cephalopachus bancanus. The sequence continues at coordinate 5,402,540 of JAPVLO010000041.1, forward strand.
TAACTATTAACTATTTCGTTTCCTTTCCTCCTTCCTTTCTTTTTATCCTTCCTTAATTCCTTCCTCCTTTTTGTGGGCATATAGGTCTTTTTTCCCAAATGTACACACGTCTGTGATTCAGAGCAGCATTTTGCTTAAATTACTTCACAAGTCATTATGATTGTTCTTTGGTCATCATTTGCTTTATAGTCTCTTGCACATGCTTGTAGAGACCCCTTTGCTTTGTAGTGCTTTCTTTTGTAATGTTTTCCTTTGTGTTTTCTTTGCTCTAAGTGAAACTTTTCAGAAATGTTGTATATGAGATAGAGGAGAAGTTAGGGTATCTAGATCCCAGTAAGCTTTGCTACTGATTATTGTTTAATTTAGGTCAAATAATTATTCTTCATTAAAATGACACTGAAAGATTAACAAAGATTGCTGAAGGTGATGCTTGATTGGAAATCTAGGTAATTAAATGTTCGGTTTAAAAGATTGTTTAGAGATGATGGAATAACTGAGCAAACATAGCATAATTTCTTTGAAAAGCAGAGTTTTCAGAAATAATTTAAATGAAGAAATGTTTTAATTAAAAATAACTTTTTTTGGCTTAAGATTACTAGCACATGATTTAAAAATCAAAGAATTGCCAGCAATTGACAACCTTGCCGTTCTTCAGTACTAAATAATCTTGAGGTTCATCCTATGCTAACATAGAAAGAGCAATAGCTTTAAAGTAAAAGACTTGGCTTCTACCTTGGTTATTTACAAGTTTTGTGAACTTGACTAGCTCAGTAACCTTTTTGAACTCTACCTTTTCTTCTACAGATTAAAAGTAATACCGCAGTTATGAAGATGCATGTTATCTTATGTGAGAATGTTTTTAATCTCTGATTCTTTTATTTGAATATAAATGGTGCTATTAGTACTACTAAGATGAGGTGAAGAAAATGTAAACAGAAGAGGAAAAAGGACAGGGAGTAAAGTATACATGATGAGTAGTATATAATATAGTTTCCTTGGGATTTTCTGTTCCTTTCTTACTTTATTAGCTCTGGAAGATGTTGGATCATGCAGATTGTTTAGTTTTGATTTTGCTAGAGACTTTATAGAATCATCTTTCTGTTTTTATCCTTTTGATTATAAATGAAAGAAATGTAAGATGGTAAATTTATAACATGTTAGCTCGCAGGATCATGAAAACAAATATTTTCTTAAGTTTTAGTAAAATACTGTGGTTTGCATTACTGTGCTTTATGTGGTCTTAAATTTATGACTCTATTGCCTGCTTTTTTTCTTTTTGTTTGAGCTTTTCTTAATGTACTCAGGGTAGAGTTTTATAAAGCTGATACAGTTTTTTTATAATCCAAAGTAGCAAAATGCTGTAAAAACAACTTACTCAACAAATTATTACATAAGAATGTGCTGATCAGTAAGGTTTTCCCTTTAATTTTGTTATGATTTTATTGAGATATAATCTATATACCATAAAATGCACCCACTTAAAGCATGCTGTTCAGTGGTTTTAGTATATTTACAGAGTTGTACAGTCATCACCATCATCTAATTTTAGAACATGACCAGTGGAATTTTTTTAATATAATATTTGTTGGCAATTATCTTTGAAGGTTTCAGGCTAGTTATATATAATAAATCTCATTTATACTTGTGTATTAACACATAGAAGCCAAGTACACGTACCATAAAAAATCTTTAGGTATAGATAGTTATGTGGAGGGTTAGTTAGAAAAGTATAATATCAAGTAGGTTTGAGCAAATGTAATCTCCAACCTAATAGATTGATAGGTTTCTAGATGTAGCTACTAGTCAAGTTTTAGGAAGCATGAACTCAAGCTAGCATACATGTCTGTTCTCTCTCTTTCCCTTTCCCCCAAATTTGGGGTCCCAAGGTCTCTACTTATACTTCTTTTTTTTCTTTTTTTTTTTTGAGTTGGAGTCTCACTCTGTCACCCAGGCTGGAGTGCAGTGGCCGCTCCTGGCCACCGCAACCTTGACCTGCTGGGCTCCGGCGATCCTTCCGCCTCAGCCTTCCAAGTAACTGGAACTACAGGCGCGCACTACCACGCCTGGCTATATACTTCTTTCTACTTTCAAATTGTGTTGTTCTCAGAAGTAGCTGAAGATTGATATGGAAAAACAGGATCTTGTTTGTTTTTCCATTTGGCTTTGTGGTTGGGCAGTGGTTTCCCTGGCCTTTCTTCATTTTCTGGGAGGTTTAGAAATGAAGATGGCAGCCAATACCTAGTAGATTTTCCAGATACAGTGAGGAAAAACTTAATGAAACTTGGAACCCATATTTTCATAATTTATGCAACCAATAATATTTATTCAAGGGAGCTAAGTAGGTCTTCCTTCAGTTCCCTAAATACCCTCCCCCTTGTCTTTTCTTTAACAGAACTAGTTATTTTATCTTTACTATTTAATTATCTGTAGACTTTAAAATTTTTTCAGAATTCATATTTTTATTTTTCCTCCTTTGATACTAGGAATTTTTTTGCCTTTCTTTCTCTGCATGTCAAGACTGTGTCATAGCAGTAGAAAATTTGCTCCAGGAGTTTTTTTTATACCTAACATATTATAAAACTACATATATATAATTTATGTTTAAGATAATTTTATTTAATTATACATATTTATAACAAGATAAAGTTTCTTTCATTCATAGTAACCTATGCAATCTTATACTATTATCAACAGTTTGAAATATATAAATATTTTGAGCCTGCTAACAGCATCCTTTGTAAAGCCACTAAGAAATCTTACTTAACAAATTCACGATCGGCACATTTTTTACTTTCCTAATACTGACTGCAGATAAAGATAAAAAAATCTGAAGCTGGTAGCCGCAAACTTCTGTCGTTAAGCACAAGTGAAATGGTCTTTTCTAATTTGTCACCTTTTTCACAATACAGCTTTTGAAAGTTGCAGACATATCCAGTATTTTCCTCAGACACCACTCTGACTAGCATTCTATACTTGATATTTTTATTCAGATTGTAAACTGAATATATGTTATTCAGAAACAATTTACAACAATGTAAATTCACATCAGTGGCAACCAGGAACAGAAATTGAAATGATATAAATTCACGTTAGCAGCAACCAGAAACAGAATTTGGAATAACATAATTTCACATCAGCGATCACGAATGAGTTAATAGTCTGCTTGTAACAGTGGGAAGTATTGTATTTTTTAATACTTTGTAGTTATTTTTATGACTGTAACCTAAAAAAATTAGGGAACTATAGAAATTTTATATATACTTTCTATAAATAAATAATAGGTTATTGACCATAAACTCTAAATTCTAATTATAGTTCTAGTCATTGTTACCTCTTGAAGTGAACTTCACATATTTATGAAGAGGTGTCCTTTTATTTATAACATAAATACCAGTACTAAGCTTTACAGAATATCTTTCTTAGATCTGGGATTTACAAGTTCCAATCCTTAGACTTTGGAAGGAGTGTGCTTCATAAGATTCCTAAATAGAGTTTCCAGAATTATAAAAGTGAATACAGTTATTTACACTATCTTTCTTTGATTTATATACTCATACACACACATCTATATATACGTAAAAATCAGCTTTATTCTTTTTTGAATATTTAAAATTCTGTTTTTACTTACAAGCTACATCATGTGAAATAATCATATCATAATTATTTTACAAGATATTGTCAGACATCATATTAATACAGTCTAATTTATATTCTTGACCTTAGCCAGAGTGCACTTAAACTATTCCAGATGAAACATACCTGTCTTATTTTTTAGTTCATCAGATACTTTAACCAGTTATAGAACAAGTTTCTATTTGCTGTCATCATCTTTTTAACATTAATATAGCACCAAAGAAAACCCAGCTCTTGTATTTATTGCAGTAATCTTTATCATCTATAACCTTAAAATAATCTATCACTTTTGCTTCGGAATTTAAAAAGAAAAACCAATAGAGAAGCAAGCTGGGAGTATGAATGAGGGAGGATGGAAGGATGAAATAATAGTCTTTTTTTTTTATGAGTTGGAGTCTCACTCCGTCACCCAGACTGGAGTTCAGTGGCCGCCCCCGGCCACCGCAGCCTCGACCTGCTGAACTCCAGCGATCCTTCTGCCTCAGCCTTCCAAGTAGCTGAAACTACAGGCGTGTGCTACCACACCCGGCTAATTTTTTGATTTATTGTAGAGATGAGGTCTCACCAAGTTGCCCAAGTGGGTCTCAAACCCACAGGCTCAGGCAATCCACTCACCTCAGCCTCCCAAGGCGCGGGATTGTAGGCTGAGCCACCGAGCCCGGCTGAAATAATAGTGTTAAAGGATGGAAAAGTAAGTAGACTTGGGAAATATAGTATGATTGCTGAGCAATTGTAAGGGCCAACTTGAAGTTAATGATCAGAAAGAGTATGTTTTGTAGTCACGACACATACTTTGGACAGTTATTTTAACTTGAGGTAAAATCCATATATAATAAATAGATGTTCTTTTTAATATTTAACTGCAGACTAAGACCTGATTTTAGCCTCAGGGTTAGAAAGTATCCATTTTCAAATGTATAATTGAGTTGTGACTGTATATTTTTATTTTGTGGCTATTTAATTATACTTGTCTTATCTGGAAGGGTAAAGGTAGACTCCAGAGAATCAGCTTATATTTTTATTTATACTGAATATTGAACTCATTCCAATATTCAGCCTGAACTCGTTGGTGACCTAACATGTCTAGCAGGTTTTAATATTTTTCAAGGGTGTGCATGTTTAATATTTACATATACTTACAGGTAAAATTAATGTGTACGATGAATATCAAATATGCACCAGGACTTATGCTAAATATAATGCTATTTTTACTCTTTTTTTTTTTTTTGAGTTGGAGTCTCACTCTGTCGCGCGACAGAGTGAGACTCCAACTCAAAAAAAAAAAAAAAATCAACTCTGTAGGCCAGGTGTGGTGGTTCAGCCTTTAATCCTAGCATTTTGGGAGGCCGAGGTGAAAGAATTGCCTGAACCTGGGGGCTTGAGACCAGCCTGGGTGACTTAGTGAGACCTCATCTCTAATAAATCACAAAAACTAGCTGGATGTGGTGGCTTGCATCTGTAGTTCCAGCTACTTGGAAGCTGAGGTGGAAAGATTTCCTAATCCCAGCAGATTGAGGCTGCAGTGGCCGTGAACGTGCCACTGCACTCCAGCCTGGGCGACCAGAGTGAGACTCCAACTCAAAAAAAAGCAACTCTGTAAAGCAGGATTTTTATCTGTTTTGTTCACCTGTATATTGCAGAGCAGTTCCTTGATAGTAATTATATATTGAATGTATGAAATTTTATTTTGGAGTGGATGGGGGAATGAAACTAGGACTGACACTGTAACTAAACACTTTACATTTTATCATCGCACTTATTCTTTGTGATATACCTATGCTAGATTCTATACTTATCTTTATTTTATGTTTAATTGAGGTTTAGAGAAGTGCTCCTGAGGTCATTGGATAGCAAATGGTAGGAAGATTTGAACCTACTTTCTTTGCTTTTAAAGCGACTGCTTTAAACCCTATTATTCCAATTATGATTTTTGGGTGCAGATTATAGAAATAAATTTGAACTTAATTAAGCAAAAAGGAAAAATTGAGTATAAGATACAGGAGTGTCTTATGAGTGCCAATGGCTATGCAACTGAGTTCAAGATTGGAGTGCAACCAGAAACCAAACACTATCAGAACCCAGGGAGAACTCTCTCTGCATATTTTCTTAATGTTTCCTTTTCAGTTGTCTGCCTTCCTGTACTGTTCCTGTGATATAGTTTACATGCTTATCCCCTTCAAATCTCATGTTAAAATTTGATTCTTACTGTTAAAGTTTAAAAATTGCCTACAGGAAGTGATTGGGCTATGGGAATGGATCCCTCATGATTGGCTTGGTGTCCTCTCTGCTGTAATGAGTTTTTGCTCTATTAGTTCACATGAGACCTCGTTGTTTAGAAGAGTCTGGTATATCTCTCTTGCTCCCTCTCTCACCATGTGACACGTCTACTCCCTCTTTGCCTTCTGCCATGAGTGGAAGTTTCTTGAGACCTTGCTAGAAGCAGATGCTAACACTATGCTTCTTGTACAGTCTGCAGAATGATGAGCCAAATAAGCCTCTTTTTAAAAATAAATTACCTAGTCTCAGGTATTCCTTTATAGCAATGCAATATGGACTAATACACCCTTGCCTCTCCCCTCCACACTAGGGGATTTACTTGTTCTAGCACCAACCACCTACAGAGGTCACCAATTGGTTATCACTGAGTCCTGTTCCAGACTGGCAAGTCTGTTCAAGCTCTTGTATCAGATGTTTGCTCCTGCTCACAGGGACTATGGCCAAGGAACTGGATTCCCAAAGTATGACAGTGACTGCAAAGGGACTACTTCTGTGAATTTGAGGATAGTTCTTTAGCTAGGCACACACCACAGTGACACAGTGATATTCTATCTAGCTAAATTATTTTTTAAAACTTGTTTTCAAAATAAAACAGGAAAACACTGGGTCTATAGAGTGTGGAGGGGAAAAAAATCTCCTTTGTCTATGATGTGTAATAAATACATTTTTATGTTGCAACTCAATGTTTATACACCGAGAGTAAAACACAATAATACGAAATCTTACTATATGTAAGATAGTCTCATATTTTCTCTTTTATCTTTCAGTTAAGAAACTTTTGGTTTTTAAATCTTTTTAATACAATGTATTAGATTCAGAATCCAGTAATGGATTGTGACCTACAATTGGAAAGATACTGCTTCACTCTACACCCAGAGGGTCCTAGATGAAAAGGTGTCCTTTGAGTTCCAGTCTTTGGCATTGCTTTAAAAGTGAGGCTTCCCTGTTGTAAAATGCCTCTTGTCATTTAAGTAATTTCAAGATTGACCTTCCTTGAATTAAGCTCTTTTCTAGGGAAAAAACTTGCTAATATATTTTTCAGAGTGAATTAGTATTCAGATTTATTTCTATTAGTGACAGTGTGTAAAATAATCATAAAAATCTCAGTACTCAGATCATGCCCTATTTCCCCATTTACTTTTTTAAAAAGCATTGTGGTAAGCTGCTAGATAAATAACATCCTATTCTTAAGAATTCTGCATCTCTAAAGCAGGTTTTGATGTTTGGTTTTATAACATAGAGGGAAAGATAGAAATGAGAATCTCAACTTTTTATTTTCACTTTAAAAATTGAGGCTAGAGAACTGAAAGAAAACACCAAACTGGTCTTCAGTAGGCTTAAGTTAAGGTTTTATTTCTGAAGGCTAGTAATTATTTGGTAATTCCAATTATATGAAACATGTCAAGAACTTGAAAGTAAGGTAAAGAAGATCATATTTGACCATTTTAAACATCAAATAAAACCCATAATACTCAGCCCAATTTACTGAAGGAATGACTCTGTTTATTATAGTATGAGGAAGGCCAAGTCCAAAGTTTTATTGGGGAGTAGGAATGGGAAGGGCAAACATTAATTCATTCAGCAAACACTTATTGTATTCCTATTATATAGAGAGTTTGCATTTGTATTTTCTTTCCAAGAGGAGAATGAAGAGATAAGGATTTTATTTCAGACTTACAAAGTCTCTACCCTAGCTTATCTTGCCTCTTTCTTACCATAAAGAAACTTTTTGCGTTTAATCACCACCAAATTGACAAATAGAGTGTAATAACCCTACACTGAGATATAGATGCTGTGATAGTTAACTAGGTTCACTCATTTATACTTTATAAATTCTTTATACTCATAGTCAGCTTCACCATAATAAGATTTTTGGAGTCTCTTGAAATCCAAATTAATGATAATAAATTTGTGAATGCCAAGGATCTACCATATTAGGATCTAACTAGTTTTTCTGATATTTGAAATATAAGCCTTGTTACTGAAATTATTATGCAGCTCTAGAGAGAGGCTGAATCTGTTTTCTTCCCTTTTGCTCTAGGTGGTTTGAAATGGGAGAAAAGATCTGAAGGGACTGGCCTGTGCTGCTTCATTCCCCATCTTCTCATACCATCTCTGGTTATCCTTTAGACACAGGATTGGGTGGATTCAGGATGTACCCACCTGTCTCATTGCCTTTCACTGGTAGCAGCTTTATGTCTGTGTCCAGTTATTTTGTTTTCTCTTATCCTGCTGAAGATGTCTGTCTGGGAGAACCTTCTTATAGGTGTGAAGGAGTCCTCCTTGCGTGTCATTGCTGGTCTCTGGCTGCAGTTCCTTTTTTGTCTTATTTGTGCTTAACTTCACCCAGTTCTACACAGTCCTAACCCTATTTTTATCGTCTTTGACTTTAGGGATAAAATATATCTCTTTTATTTTGTAGGAGAAGATTTCTGCCTCTTTTTATTTTTCTTTTTTTTAAGTCAGAGTGTCACTCTGTCTCCCAGGCTGGAGTGAAGTGGCACGCTCATGGCCACTGCAGCCTCGATCTGTTGAGTTCAGGCAATCCTTCGGTCTCAGCCTTCCAAGTAGCTGGAACTACAGTCGTGCGCCACCATACCTGGCTAATTTTTATGATTTATTATAGAGATGAGGTCTTGCCAGATTGCCAGGCTGGTCTTGAACCCTTAGGCTCAGACAATCCTCTTGCCTCAGCCTCCCAAAGTGTTGAGATCATAGGTGTGAGCCGTTGTGCTCAACTCCTGCCTCTTAAATCTGAAGGAGTTAAAACTTTTTCAAGCCCTAAATGAATTATTCTTACTTTTGGTTCAGCACAGAATTCTTAGTTATTGTTTAATAACTGTGCTAATCTTGGTGGGACAGGGCAAAGAAAGGACATTAGAGAGTAAGGCTTCCCCCCAATACTCTTTTATTTAATTCAGAGAAAATATATGTATTCTCTAACCTTATTTGTCATGATGATGGGTAGTAGGATATAATTATTTCTGTCTTTGAGTAGAAGTTTTTAGGAGAAAAATGCTTCTTATGTTCATAACTAAGCAACTAGAGAAGATTCTTTTACACAGGAAAGAAGGGAAGAATTTCTTTCCTTCTTTCCTCAGTGAACCTTGAACCTTTGTTTTCAAGCTAAAATTGTAAGCAGTTCAGCTGTATGTGATAATTGGAGCTTTTATAGTAATATATTTGAATCTCCAGTGCTGGCTGCAGTGACTCACGCCTGTAATTTATTTGTTGGTTAGTCTGTTTTTCAGGTGGAGTAATAGTTTTATTTGAATTCTTTTTCTCTGTTTTAGGATTTCCTCATCACTCTCCACTCCCAGGAGTCACTTGAGTAGTAGAAATATGCTTGCCTATTACTAATTATGGTTTTTCTTTAACAACAGATTTATACCTAAAACTGGAAGATGTGACTCATAAATTTAATAAGCCCTGTATAATGGATGTAAAGATAGGGCGAAAAAGCTATGATCCTTTTGCCTCACCTGAGAAGATTCAACAACAGGTCAGCAAGTACCCATTAATGGAAGAAATTGGGTTCTTGGTGCTTGGCATGAGGGTAAGAGTGTACACACATTTCTCTTTACGTATTTTTCCTTTGAAAATTGTGGATGTCATTATAACACTAATAAATCAGAAGATAATATATTTTTCCATTGGGTTGTCCATAACTCCCCAGTGTGTAACTCTATGAGGGCAGGGATTTTTTAATCTTTTTTGTTCATCTATATATGGTTGGTTTGTCTAGTCTTGGCATATAGTAGGTGATTAACAAATGGATGGATAACTGAACCTGAAGATTATGACTCAGCTTATTTTGTTTTAAAGAAGACTTAAGTTTAGGCACAAAATGAGTATTAAAAGTAAATGTGATATTATTTATGATTTTCCCATGAAAAAAGTGCTAAGTTTCTATTTCAGTAATTTTTCTATATTTTCAAAAGATAAATTAAAATTAGGTCTTTGTTTTAGATTTTATGGTTTAAAACAGTTATTTTTTTTACAATTCTGTGAGTTTGCAATTTGAGCTAGGCTCAAGTGGACAGTTCTTGCAGTGATCTCATCTAGGGTTTTTCATAGGGCTTCAGTCATCTGAGGACTTGACTGGGTCTAGATGGTCTAAAATGACCAACTCTCATGTCAGGAAGTTGGTACTAACTGTTGGCTGGGCCATTTTCTATATGGTCTTAGCTGTCAGAAAGTTGACTTGGGCTTCTGTATTTTGCTGTACCCCATTCCAAGAAGGTGAGAGTAAGAGCTACATGAATTTCTTGTACTCTGGGTTAGGAAGTTACTTGCTGTCACTTCTTTGGAATTCTGTAGGTCAGAATCTAGCATAGGGCCAGTCCAGATTAATAGAGAGGGGAATAGACTTCACTTTGATGGTAGGAAAAGCAAAGTCACAGCATGAACAGCAGTGAGCACGACAGTGGGAAAAAATTGTTGAGACCAACTTGAAACAAAAATACCACAGTAAAGATATAATGTGGAATAACACTCTCTAAACAAATGCTATGTCTTCTAGACATGTGGAGGTAAAATTTTTGGATAAACCAAATGCTTGTTTACTTATGTAAGCATAATAAGTAGTTTTGGAATTCATATAAGATGATACATAGATCTTCCTTTTTAAGTTTTACATAAAAGGCTAATAAGAAGCATTATACATAAATCGTCAATGTTATGGTAGTAATAGTACAATTCAATTTGATATTTGGTTTGTAAATAAAACCAAGAAGTTGTTCAAGCAGTTATTTCATTTTAGAAAATTATAATTACAGGAAAGGAAAAAAACATAGTGGAATAATGTTAAAACAAACAAGAAATATATGTCCCACAGGAATCTGACTGGACAACTTTTTAAACCTTCACTGTTTTCAAATCTCTCATCATTACCTTTGAAAATGATTATACCTCTAATTTCTTTCTCTTGTCTACTTTCATTTGCTGTTAACCCCAGGATAATATTAGCTAATAATAAAATATATTGTGATAGAATACTTTTTGTAGAAGCTTCTTATAGTTTAAACCTCTCAAAGACGTCTCACATATTATTTACCAGTAACTCAACTGTACTTTTTTTACAAAATAATGAAAAGTGAATAATTTCATGTTAAATAGTGTACTGTTGGAACCAATTATTGTATTGTAATGATATTTGGCTTATAATGGAGTTTTGGATATTGACCTTATTTATGACAAATCAAAATTTTATATCATATTTTTCTAGCGTGTGGTAACGTGTGAAATAGTCACTGACATGCATTGCAGGTTCATTGATACATATTGTGCAATAGTAATTTGTTGGACATCTTCCACCTGCTCTTTTTCTATTCAAGAAGAAAATTCAGTCTCATTTTCTTCCCCCCAACATTAATAATTTGTAATTATTGTCCAGCCTGTTGTTTGAAGATGTGGAAGGACGTGCTAGTGATTCATGAAAACTACTTCTCACCTGATCAATCATATCTTAGTATATATTCCATTTCTTTATTTGCTTTTTTGTGCAATTTGAATGGAAAACTTCAAGCAAACGTGCATTTTTGAAAAATTTGCACTGGCATAAGTCTATCCTGTATTATCACCAGCAATCTCTTTATGTCCCCTGAGAAGGGGACATCAGAGTGGTTTGCTAGATTTACAGTGTCCCCTCAAAGAGGACATCTTCGTGCAAAGTCTTAAGAGAAATGCTTTCTTATTTCCCCTTTAAACTTGAGGCTAACTTCTGGTGGATTGAGATAGATAATTTTAATATATTGAAAGTATTCCTGTATCCTTATATTACAATGAGTTTTCATCAACAGTGGATGTTAAATTTGGTAAATACCTTTTTAGCATTCATTGATATGACTATGTGATTTGTTCCCCCTTCCAATCTATTAGAAATAAATATTATATGAGTAGGTCTCATCTTTAACCACCCTTCTGTTTCTGGGATAAACTCCACATGGTCAAGGAGTATTAGCTTTTTAATATTCACTACTTTCTTTGACAGGTTTATCATGTTCATTCTGATAGCTATGAGACACAAAACCAGCACTATGGAAGAAGCTTAACAAAAGAAACTATAAAGGATGGTAAGTATTAAAAAAAAAAACTGATGTTTTTATCATTGGACACTTAACAAAATAATTCTAAAGTTATTAATTCAGTTTTATTTCTTGTTTGGAATAGGAATTTGATTCATAAGAAATAAACTTTTTTAAAAAATGAAACTTAGATTATAGGATGGGATTAATTATAACCTCTAGTACATGATACACCAAAATTATGGGAATATGAATGGCCCTCTTTTACATTTTCATATATTTATTATTAATTTACTTTAAAAAAATAACATCTGTAAACCAACCATCTAGTTCAATACTGGCATTAGAGGTTGTCTATATAGATCATAGCATATTAAAACTGCTTGTCACACAAGAGACTTTAAAATGTGTGTTGTAGCATGTAACCTTTTTAAAAATGTTTTTTCAATTTTAAAGATGTGGGATACAATTCAGGATTAGGTATACAAGTGGATGTTATACAGGTAAAGTTTGCACCTCCTTTTGGTCCTTACTTCACCTATTTGAGATCAGGTACCTTTACTGATATGCTGTGCCCCTCCTCCCCACCCCTAACTTCCTTGGCAGTTTCCTGCTACTGCCAATCCCTTTCTTATAGTGTTACGATAAATGTTCAGGGTCCACTTATTAGTGAGAACATGTGGTACTAAGTTATTTGTTTCTGTGATAGATCATTGAGTATTATAGACTCTAAGTACATCCAAGTTGCTGCAAAGTCCTTATGTTTGTCCTTTATGGCTGCATAATATTGCATTGAGTATATACCACATTTTTTTTTGTCCAGTCCACTTTTGATGGGCAGCACACTTGGTTCATGTGTTTGCTATTATGAATAATGCTGCAATTAACGTGTGCTGGTATCTTTTTTACAGAATGATTTGAGTTCCTCTGGGTATATTCCCAGAAGGGGGATTGCTGGGTTGTATAGAAGGTCAAGTTTTAGACTTTTTAGGAATCGCCACACTGTTGTCCACAGAGGTTGTACTAGTTTGCACTCTCTCCAACAGTGTAGGAGCGTACTCTTCCCTGCATCTTCTCCAACATCTGTTGTTTTTTGAATTATTGATGATGACCATTCTGACTGGAGTTACATAGTATCTCAGTGTGGTTTTAATTTGCATTTCTTTGATGATTAATGAGGCTGACCATTTTTTTCATGTATCTGTTGGCTGCTCATGTGTCTTCTTTTGAGAAGTGTCTATTCATATCTTTTGCCCACTTTTCAATAGGGCTGTTTATTTTTTTATTTTCGACACATTTGAGTTTCCTGTTGATCCTGAATTTTAGGCCTTTGACAGATACACAACTGGCAAATATTTTTCCCAATCTGTGGGCTGTTTCCCTGCTCTCTTGATGATGTCTTTTGCCTTGCAGAAGCTTTTCAGTTTGATGAGGTTCAACTTGTCTATCTTATCTCTTATGGCATGAGCATTTGGGGTTTTGTTCAGAAATTGGTTCCTTATTCCAATTTCCATAAGGGTGTCTCCTGCATTTTCGAAGATTCTTGCAGTGTGAGGTTTTATGTTTAGGTCTTGAATCATTTAGAGTTGATTTTTATGTATGGTATTAGATAGGGGTCTTGTTTCAATTTTCTGCATGTGGTCAGCCAGTTTTCTCAACACATTTGCTGAATAGATTCTCCTGGAGGCTTTGTCAAAGATGACTTGGTTAAGAAACTGAGATTTTACTTCCAGAATCTTGATCGTGTACCATTGGTCCATATGCCTGTTCTTGTACCAATACCAGGTTGTTTTGATTATTGTAGCCTTACAATAAAGTTTAAAGTCTGGAAGTGTGATACTTCCTGCTTTGTTTCTTTTGCTGAGGATTGTTTTGGCTATTCATGGTTGTTTATGTTTCCATATGTTTTTCTGTATTACCGTTTCCAGGTCTGAGAAGAATGATGTTGGTAATTTAATAAATCTGTAGATTGCCTTTGGTAGGATGGGCATCTTAACAATCATGATCCTTCCAGTCTATGAATATGGAATGTTTTTCCATTTGTTTGTGTCACTTTTGATTTCTTCGAACAGTGTTTTATAGTTTTCATTGTAAAGGTCTTTCACTTTTCCAGTTAGGAAGATGCAGAGGTATTTCATTTTGTGTGTGGCTATTGCGAACGGGATTGTACTTTTTATTTGTTTCTCTTCCTCTTTGTTGTTGGTATATAAAAATGTGACTGTCTTTTGCACTTTTATTTGTACTCTGAGACTTTGCCAAAGTCCTTTATCAGTACAAGGAGGTGTTTTTCAGATTCTTTTGGATTTTCAAGGTATGGGATCATGTTGTCAGGAAAGAGAGATACTTAACTTCCTCTTTTTGATACCTGCAGGGGTCCTCTCCCACAAGGGTGTGAGGTTTCCTGAAGGAGAGACGGACTAGGCAAAAGAAGGAACTTTACACCCTTGTGGGAGAGGACCCCCGCAAGTGGCACCCAACGTGGGGCTTCTATGACCTTCAAAGCTTCGTAATCGCCTCTCTTGTCCAGGTGTCTTCATTACTTTTCTCTTATCCTGCAGTGTTTATTTCTAAAGAAAACTCAAAAGAAGCTTTTAGTGATGTTTCCCAGGCCCCCAAGGTTGCTTTCTGTATTTAGTTAATTTATCATAAAAGTATCCAATTAGTATATTATGAATTCAGTGAAAACCACTCTATAAACATTAGCTTGAAATTTTAACTATAGAGTTAAGTAAAAACCTTAACGATTAATCTTCATCCTAAGTCTGTGAAAACAGTGTTATAAATCACCTACATCACTCCTAGATAAGTGTTAGAACTTATAATGAATTCATAATGAACTTACTATAAACTTGTGCTTCTAAAAATCCTTATGTCTAAACACTAAACTGCATAATCCTAAATCAAATAAGGAGTGAATATACTTATATCATTTTTTACTCAAGCAATATCTAGTAACTTATAACCAAGTGAAAGAAAACATTCTTGATGTGCTTCAGAGTTTAACCCTTGCATATGTTAGAAAAGGCCAAACAGCATGGTGGGAAATGGAAAAATGAACCATGACATTCTCAGGTTAGCTGTGAGTACATCACATAAACATGTTGTTTTTCTTCATGCTCGACTGTACAGAATTCTTCGGCCGTACCAACAGCAAAGATGGAAGACAAAAGGGCCTCAGCTACCTGGACTCGCTTTGCGGCTGGGGGTCCTCAGCGCACCTGGACTTTGTCAATCAGGCAGGCCTCCAAGGCTGGCTCCCAACAGATACCCATGATTTTCTTCTCTTGTCTGATCTAGCAAGGACTTGCAACACTCTGTTGAACAAGAGGGCTGAGTTGGGGAGCCTTGCCTTGTTCTGGTTTTCATGGGAAATGCTTCCAATTTCTGTATCTTTAGCAATATGATAGCTATGGGTTTATCATAGATGGCTTTTACTATTTTGAGGTTTGCCTAGGTGTTCAAGGCTTTTTATTAAGAAGTGATGCTGGATTTTGTTCAAAGCTTTTTCTGCATCTAATGACATAATGTGGTTCTTGTTTTTACATATGTTGTATTTAATTACATTTATGGTCTTGTGGATGTTGAACAAACGCTGCATCTCAGGGATGAAGGCTATTTGGTTATGGTGGATGATTTTTGAGATGTGTTGTTGGATCTGACTTGCTAGAATCTTGTTGAGTACTTTAGCATTCATGCCCTATAGTTCTCTGGATTGGGTATCAGTGTGATTTTAGCTTCATAAAATGATTTGGGGAGGGTTCTGTCTTTCTTGATTGTCTGGAAACTTTCAGTAGGATTGATATCAGCTCCTCCTTGTATGTTTTGGAGAATTCTTCTGGAAAGCCATCTAGTCCAGGGCTTTTATTTGTAAGTAGTTTTCTTATGATGGAGTCAGTTTCCTGGGTTGCTGTTGGTCTATTTAGTGTCTCAATTTCTTCTTGTTTCAACCTTGGTAGGTTGTGCAATGTCAGAAAGTCATTCATTTCATTTAGGTTATCGTTTGTTTCCATACAGGTGTACATAATAATCTCTGATAATCTTTTGTATTTCTTCATCTCTACAATAAATTAAAAATTAGCCGGGCGTGGTGGCATGCACCTGTAATTCCAGCTACTTGAAAGGTTGAGGCAGAAGAATTGCCTGAGCCCAGCAGGTCAAGGCTGCAGTGGCCATGAGCATGCCTGGGCAACAGAGTGAGACTAAAACTCAAAAAAAAAAAAGTTCTACTTTGACTCTTGGTTTTAGATTAGCTCTTACACATGACACCAACAAACAAGTAATTTTAATGTAAAATCTGTCACAGTAGCAAATGGAACAAATTTTGGAATCACATTTCTTAAGAGAATATGGAGAAAGTACTAAACTGCCAGTTTACCTGTAATGAGTTTCTTTTTTGTCTAAAGATAGAATATTTCATGTTACATTGTATCATTTAAATGTTTTCTAAGGCTGAGTGTCGTAGCTCATGCCTGTAATCAGCACTTTGGGAAGCCGAGGCAGGATTGCTTGAGCACAGGAGTTTGAGACCAGCCTAGGCAACATAGCGAGATCCTCTCTATATGAAAAATAAAAACATTAACCAGGCATGGTGGTGCATGCCTATAGACCCAGCTACTTAGGAGGCTGAAGTGGAAGGATCACCGAGCCTGTGGGTCGAGGCTGCAGTGAGCTGTGATTGTGTCACTGCACTCCAGCATGGGTGACACAGAGTGAGACCTCAACTCAAAAAAAAAATGTTATTCTTAGCTGTACTAACTAAGATAGAGAGGAGTTTATGTGTAAAGAGTTTGTAGAAGAATTCTTGCTTTATGTAAAGAAAACAAACATCTATAATGTGTGCTTCACAATTAGACCACCTTCAATTAAGTTGAGGTCTAAGTTTCCATGTCTGACTAGAGTTCTTAGATTCCAGAATTACCTGTTCACTTACTTGTAAGGGATGATGAAGGAAAAAACTGAAAAATTGTATCTACAATGAATTTACTTCCCAAGTGATAGCTATTTCATAATTTGATTATAGTCCTAATATTTTTCTCTTTATAGGTGTCTCCAGGTTTTTTCATAATGGATTTTGCTTAAGAAAAGATGCTATTGCAGCCAGTATTCAGAAGATTGAGAAAATTCTGCAGTGGTTTGAAAGCCAGAAGCAACTTAACTTTTATGCAAGTTCATTACTATTTGTTTATGAAGGTTCATCTCAGCCAACCACTACAAAATTGAATGACAGAACTTTGGCAGAAAAGTTTTTGTCCAAAGGACAACTGTCAGACGCAGAAGTACTGGAGTACAATAATAACTTTCATGTGTTAAGTTCTACAGCAAATGGAAAAATAGAGGCTTCAGTAGGCAAAAGCTTGTCCAAGATATATGCTCATCACAGAAAAATGTATTCAAAAAAGCATCACAGTCAGACTTCATTGAAAGTTGAAAATATGGAGCAAGACAATGGGTGGAAAAGCATGTCACAGGAACATTTAAATGGAAATGTACTTTCCCAACTGGAAAAAGTTTTCTACCATCTTCCCACTGGTTGCCAAGAGACTGCAGAAGTGGAAGTGCGAATGATAGATTTTGCTCATGTGTTCCCTAGCAACACCTTAGATGAGGGATATGTTTATGGGCTAAAGCATTTAATTACTGTACTTCGAAGTATTTTAGACAATTGAATCCTTTGCTGCAGTCTTTTTAAGGGGTGGGCCAGTCATACTGAAGAGCAGCAGCCACTATCTCTGCGCCTGTCATGCTGTGTAAAAACTTTGTGAGTCGATGTTTATTTGTCTTTATACTTTTGGAAGAAAGGTTAACTTTTTTATAATCTTACTCAGGAAAACTAATTATTTGTTCATTAGAAAACTATGAAGAATAAAGAAACTTAGGAATGTTAAGCAGGGAATGTGGTGGTACATGGCTTAAACATCTGTTTGGCTCAAGCAAAATGCAAACCATCATTCAGTCATTAACAGTTTAGTTAGCTTTCTGTAGCCAATTTATCATGAAATCTCTGTCCACCCAACCTTGACAATGAGCCATATCTAACTATTACATTATTAGAACACCTACAAAACTCTAGAAAGCACAGATTGATGTCCTTAGTATTGCTATATATGAAATTATTAAAACTGGAGAAAATTCTACTTCAGAAATAAGTACTGTTTAGGTTTTATATTAAAAGTTGAGACCAGCATATCAAAAGGTGCTTCTTAGTGAAATGATTTAGAATTGTTGCATTCCAAAAGCAGGTTTTCCCTTTAATTTTCATACACACACACACACACACACACACACACATGCTTTATGAAAAAAGATAATTGACATGAACAGCAACAACAACAAACCTTGAAATTAAGGGCACTAATTATTCTTACCAGGGTTAAGAGTAAGGAGATATTGTTTTCAAGGAACAAAATATTTTCCTTATAATCTTTCATTTATAGGAAAATTGGAATAAGTATTTATTATAATTTGAAAAGTATCATAAACCATCTAATACGTTTTTCTCTAACTTCAACTTCAAAAAGGGGAATGACTGAAGCTTTATTTTTTCTTTTAAGTAGAGTTTTTTCCTTTAAAAATTCATATACTTATATGTTCCCATTTAGTTTAGCAGTAGTATAAATTATGTTGCTAAAAGTAGTATCTCAGAATTCTGTTAAGCAATGAAAGATAATATTCAATCATGTGTTATCAAAAGTACCATGTGTAAATTAGTGCATCATATAGAGCTTGGTGCGTATTCAAATTCATGCTTCTATTTCACTCTTACTCAAAACAGTTTTATATCATATTCAACAGAGGAATCATAATTTAATTTCATGGGGTCAAGGGTAAAGCTACTTTTCCTGGAAAAATTAGATTTGTAAGTATTACCTTTATTTCACACCCACCACCTTTAAGAAAATAGGTAGTTATTTGTTGTTGAGAATATTAAAAACTCTGAAATTGAATTTTCAAGTACATTTGATGTTAATGGTGTTATTACTTGCACTTTGACTCACTAATAACACATCTGAGTAGTTTAGTAGTTTTGTCATATTTCTGGAAAATGTTAACGAGTTGTGAATTGTTAGACCTTTTTTTCCCTCTTTTCCTTCCAAAGTTATAAATTACACTTTTAAATCCAAGTACTTTTGTTGTGGTGTGGAGAAAAGTATCACAATTTTATGTTTGTCTTGCCTTCCCAACCCTCTCTGGGGATGCTTTGCAATACCTGAGTCCAAACAGAAGTACCAAATGCTCTGTGAATTCTATGCTTAGTTGATCTATTAAACCAGGAAAACTTTAAAATTTATATGCATTTTATTATGGCAAACTGATTGTTTTGCATTTTTAAAATTTAGAATTAGTATATTTTTCTTAAGTACTTCCAGTTTTTCTCCACTGTCCAAATGGGTACTGGCTACAGTGTTTTGGGTTTCTTTTTTCTCTTACAATATGGAATTTTGTTGTTGTTGTTGTTGTTAGTTGGATAGTGGTTCAGTAAATGTTAAGCTCAGATAACTAAACACTATTTCAAATCTTAACAAGATAAGAGGCTTTTTTGGTATGGAATGGTATCAGCCTATGTACAGTGAATTAAATGAACTTAAGTATTATCAGATATTTTGCACATTTTAGCTCAATAAAGTCTGAATTAGCTGTTCCAGATTTTCTTTATCTATATTTGGAAATATAGTTTTATAAAATCAATGTCTTTTGATTCAATCATATTTTATTGTAGTGAAACAAGAAGCTCTTTTTTGTTTTTTCAGGGAAGGGATTAACATTTAATTGTTTGTTTACATTTTTAAATCACTGTTATCCAGTACTCATTTTATGTTACTTTATAAGTAAGCTTACATGTAACAGATATCTGTTTATGTAATCTATGTGTGACTGTCTTGCCATCTCATCCAGTCATTTAAAATTATGTTGAAATTTACCACTGTGGGAATGAATAATCACTATTCACCAATTGCATTTGAACATGTAAATGTTAAGAAATGAGCATAATGAGGATATAGTTTGGGTTAATAGGATTATCATCGTTTTTTCTCCCCCCTAGGAAACTTAAGTAATGAGTTCAGTGTATTTCTCATAAAATGCACTCATTTAAAAAGAACTTTAAGAAGTTGTCGATGTGAATAATACATTTGTCTAATAAAAATTTAAATTGTATAATAGTTTTATAATAAAGTATTTACATTAATTGATATTTTAATATGGATGGTAATTGCATAGATTCAAATAAATTAAAATCGATAAACACTGAATATTTTATCTAAATAGTTTTTCAAGAAGCAGTTATAAAAATGTGTATAGTAAATGACTCACATGGGGCTTGTGGTATTTCAACTCAGTATTCGTTATTCTTTGTTTTATGTGTCTGTAAAGATTATGCTTGCTTTGCCACTTTACACTACAATTTGCTGTTGTGGGGTTCTAGATTGTGTTCAACTGAATAAGAACTTTTTCCTGAATTTCAGTTGAATCTAATTTAGTATATTATGATTTTCAAAATGATGTTCTTCATAGTTTGTCTATAAAGTCAGTATATCAAATTTATAACATCACTTTACAGGAATTAATGTTTATAGATATTTCTGTTGCAATTTTTTTTTCATGAGACTGAAAACATTTCTAGGGTTTGGAATACTGTAGATGATGTACATGAAAGAAACAATAGAACGGTGAAAAGAATTTTATGTATGAACTACAGAAATTGGGTTCACTATTGCAAAGCATTGTCATTATTCTAGTACATACTCTCTTAGCAGTTTGGCATTTTATACTTTAAAACTTAATTTACTTTAAAAATGGTTTACAATGCTTTGTAATTATCTTCCTTATCCTGAGCCTTTAACCTTAATTTGATACTTATGTCCTCAGTTACCCCTACTTTTACATCTTATAATGTTTTCATAGCCTAGGAGAAGTCAATTTCTTTAATAATTGTCAATCTGATTATCTAAAGAGGTAGCAATTACCTATTAATGCTTTTGGAAAACAAGTAGACTTACCTTTGGAGGCAAGCTTCTCAGTTCATTCAAAAATATTGGATTATATCATGTATCGGCATTTTTAGCTATCCATTATATAGTTGTGAACCAATCAATCAAGGCCCTAAGCATTTCCAGCATTCTTTCTAGATGGAGTGGGACTGGGAGTTAATAAAAATAGAGATATAGAGAAACATACATTTACACATAATAAAGGTATTTGAGTTTGTGTAAAGATAAAAGCAAGAATTGAGATGAAGCAACTAACAGTATGTTAGGTTAGAAATATATGTTTCAGCATTGCAACCTCAGTTTGGCTTTTCAGGTTGGGTATTATAGATAACATTAAAAAACCTTAATTTTTCACTTTCCTTGCTGGTAAAGGTACGTTTACTTTGTCCATTTAGAGTAATGTTTAACATAATATTACTGTGTAAAACATTCCATTACATAGTCACAAGCAAGTTATCTGCACATTCTTTGTTGTATTTTTTACAATTTAGTACAAATATTTTAGGCCTCAATCATCTCTTCAAATCACTGGTATTTCAAGTTTGGCAATAAATATGAAATTACCTTTTTTACTTACAGAGTGATTGTATTATTACTTTAAAACAATATTTAGAAGGCTTGGTGCCTCCATCTTTTTTGAGTTAAAATTTAACTTCTCATTACTTATTTTAACAGCCTTTAGTAAGTGGCATTAGTACTCATGTGTTTAACTTGGTATATGCGTTCAGTAAATTTTTAGTTTTTACATTTTGTCATTAAGGTTAAATTTTTGGCCTGGTGTTCACTTAAAATATATATTAACAGTTTATGAAGTGAAATAGTCTTAAGTATGATGTATGATGTACCTGCATATAAATGAAAATGGTGTGCACAAAGACACTTTACTATGGGAACTGTACTGGAAGATTTATGAAAGCATGTGAAATTGCACCTAAAATTGTGTTATTAGTATGACTATAAGCAGCAATGCTGAATTTATTGTACTTGATGAATGAATGTATTTAGTCACAGTTGCTTTGGTTTAAATGTCTAAATGTCCAGTTTTTAAAAAAATGTGTTTGTAATTTGTACTATTGGGGGGATTCTTGGACTGCAGGGGTTATTGTCAGTGTGTGATTTGTGTTTTTATTTTATAGAATCATCTAATGTGATACACCAATTTTTATAAGTGATATTTAGATAATTCTAATAACTGTATATTTGACAACCTATTAAAATGTTTTGCATTGGAACCTTTTTCATTAATTGTAACATGCTAACAATCTCACAGTACTTTAATTCATTTATTCAACAAATATTTGAATGCATGTTATGTACCAGTAACTACAGGAATAATCAGAGATTCAGCGATGATTAAGACAGGGTGTTAGTAGAAAGAAGCATGAACTTTGGAAATGATAAAGTTGGTTAACTATTTTGTATGAATATTTGTTTTTATCATATGGGCTAAAATCTTTGGCGTCAACCTAGTAGGAATAGTGGACTATAGGAAAACAAATTGATATGGCTCTGGAAACATGCAATAATTTTAAAACTTAAGAAGTTGGTAAGGTTTTTCTTTATGGCATGTATTTGAAATTTCAGGAACTGGTTACCTAATCAGTGACCAAGTTATTCTTCTCATTAATTAAAAAGAGGTCATTGACATCAAGCACTTTTCTACCAGCACTGTTTTTGGCTGTGGAAATTTAAAAAAGTTGAATAATATTCAGTACATATTCTCAAGATATATACTATCTGGTAGAGAGAAAAAAACACATCAATGTGCGATAAAATGTTGAAGCTGTAATTGCAACTTCTTAAAATCCAGCAAGGTTGTGAAGGGATGGGAGTTCATTTTAATAGCAGACGAGGAAGAAGAGGGTATGTGATTCAAAACATTGTAGTGCTCAAGAAGGTCATATTGAATTCCTCCTTAATTCCCTTTTCCGTGTGTATGCTATGAGGAGGAGCAATATTATGTAAAGCAGTTTCTTCTCTTGAACTGCTGTCTCAGTCTGACTGCTGAAAATAAAAGGGAACCCCACTGCTGTAGTTTCCAAGTCATAGCTAAGTGTAAAGATAGTAAAAGCTGAGGGGACATGATAAAAATAATTATAAAATAATGAAAATCACTCAGATTTTGTTCAAATGCAGATTCTAATTAAGTAAGCCTGGAAGGGGCCTGTGATGCTACTGGTTCATGGACCACACTTTGAGTAGTAAGATGTTCAAACAATTCCTTGGAGGTGGGGTGTGTGGTAAAGCTTAGAACATGTTGAACAGAGATTCAGCCAAAACTGTTTGAAGACCAAGAGAGTGCTGGCAGCAGAAAAAGAGAGAGGTTTTAGGATGTGAGAGAATGTAGCCAGAAATGGCCCAAGATAATCCCATTCTTAGTTGGAAGAAAAGTTACTCAGCTATGTCAAGGACAGTAAACTGTCTCCTGCAACAAGTTTTGGAGTCCTGTAACAATAGACTTGTCATTTGATGTTCTTTGCGCCATTGGCCAGTGAATGGTGACTACTTTGCCAACCCAAGAAAATGTTCAATATAGGCTTTTTAGTTACTTTACAATTGCCATCTAACAACATTCTAGAGATGTGTTGGGTATGTATGACATGGTATAATTGGTTGCCCTGAAATGTAGAAAATCAAGTCTGTATGTTTCTAAGAGAAGTTAGGAAGATCTTTAAAATTGTTATTGCTGTGCGTGGTGGCTCATACCTGTAATCCTAATACTTGGGGAGGCTGAGGTGGGAGGATTGCTTGAGCCCAAGAGTTTGAGACCACCCTGGGCAACATAGCAAGACCTTGTCTCTAAAAAATTAAGTTATCTAGAGGTTGTGCTGTGTGCCTGTAGTCCCAGTTACTCAGGAGGCTGAGATGGAAGGATCACCTGAGCCCAGGAGATTGACATTGTAGTGAACCATGATTGTGCCACAGCACTCCAGCGTGGGTGACAGTGAAACACTGATTCACAAAAAAATAGTTATTACACATGAATATAATTTGACAAAGTGCCTTGGGCTGGGCACAAGGAAAATGATGAGTGTTGAAGCATCATGTGGACACTTGTTATTGTATGGAGGAATAAAGAGTATTATCTCATACATTTTGAAGATCATAAACCTCAGGTAAATAGCCTTAATAAATAGCTTTTTAGGCTTGAATCCAATTCAAGGAACATCCTCATATTTGTAAATTTGTAAAGAAACCATAATACCATAATGTTTAGTTCTCATCAGTCTTAACTTCCATTTTCTATTCTACTGGTTGGCCCTGACCCACTCAGGTTATGCCAGAGGCAGAGAGGACA
The DNA here is from genome assembly GCA_027257055.1 of Cephalopachus bancanus. Lineage (NCBI taxonomy): Eukaryota > Metazoa > Chordata > Mammalia > Primates > Tarsiidae > Cephalopachus > Cephalopachus bancanus. The sequence continues at coordinate 5,426,761 of JAPVLO010000041.1, forward strand.
ACCTAAGTAATGGGCTAGCCTGGCCACTCTGTCAACAACAACTGCTGTATCACACCCCAAAATGTAAGCGACTTCAACAACACTTTATTGTTTGTATGGATCTGCAAACCAGCTGGGTGGTTCTGTTGATCTTGGCTAGACTTACTCATGCCTCTACAGTCAGCTGGCAGGACATGGGTGGAGGGAGGGTGGAATGATGTGTCTCACATCCTTTCATCAGGCTGGCCCAGGCATTTTTCTTGTAGCAGAGGTACAAGAGAAGAAGCTGGAAGCATGCCAACAGGTTTCAAGCTTCTGTCTGAAGTTTACTACTGTTGCCCAATTCAGAGTCAGTGGGAGAGCACTGAAGAGGGACATGGATATAGGGAGACCAAACTACAGTCAACTACATGCTCCAACTTAACTCCCACAGGACACCAGGTCTGTGGCTTCTTCAAGCTGCAAAGTCAGAACACGTTAGACAGTGTGGATAATTCTGCAGATCAGAACAGAAACCGCAGACTAAGCAGCACATGCAAATTTAAAACTTTTTTTTCCCTTTTATTTCATCCGAATTTCCATCCATTACCTCCTCTTGGTAGAGCCCTCTGGACAGTCCCACAGTACTGCCAACTTCCATTATAAGTTACCATGTTACAATTTGGAGAGCGGTTTGGTATCCTAAGCAATCTTGTCATTTTCATGAGCTTCCCTGGTAATAAATGTCAGCCAATTTTCTTCCAAGTGTACAAACTGTTATGCTTCTGTGATAAAAAATAATGCCCTAAATGCATACCTTCTGTTATGCATTTGAGGTGCTAGTTCACTAGTTGATGTTAAAACTACCTTTTTACTGAACTAGTAGTTTTGGTTCAGCTTTCAGGTGTTGAGGCTACTTAGTTCTAAAATAATGATTTGAGCTTGAATGTGCTGTTTTATTGTCTGTTTAGCTGGATTTTTGTTCCTGTAAATCAGAATTTTGCATTAATTTATTGTCATTTTCTCCCTATTGTTTTTCCATTATTACTGTATAATATACCAGGGAGGGTGAAAATTCTTAAGAGAAATGCCTGTTTACTTCATTATTTTCCTTTCCCATGCATCCCCCATTCCATTTTTCCCAGAGGGGATACTATTATGCTTTTTACCCTCTTTGTTTTGAATATATTTCTTGGGGGATAATAAAATTAGTAAGTCTTTTTAAAATGACAGCATCTAGCACTCTGGACATATTAAAGCAGTCAGTAGGTTTATCCCTAATTTCTAGTTTCTAGATCTGTAGTAATTCTGCCTAATCTTTTTCTTTTGAGTTGGAGTCTCACTCTGTCGCCCAGACTGGAGTGCAGTGGCCGCTTCCGGCCACCACAGCCTCGACCTGCTGGGCTCCGGCGATCCTTCTGCCTCAGCCTTCCAAGTAGCCGGAATTACAGGCATGCGCTACCAAGTCCGGCTGATTTTTTTGATTTTTATTGTAGAGATGAGGTCTCGTTGCCCAGGCAGGTCTCGAACCCGCAGCCTCAGGCAATCCACTCACCTCAGCCTCCCAAAGGCATGGGATTACAGGCCGAGCCACCTAGCCCAGCTATTTCTGCCTAATCTTAAGTAGAATGTTTAGTCACGACTTATACGCAGTTACTATATGAATATGTGCTATGTAGCTTCTCCAGGATAATTTTTACTTTTTCTTTATAGCTTTTGTAGAGACTTTACTTGTTAGAAAAAAAAAGTCTTAAGTATTTGACTCTTTGAAATATGATGTTATCCTTTTAAGATAAATAGTAGGTACTATATTAGAAACTTCCACATAACAAATCTGCAAATAACTGAAGTGTATTTCTTCAAGTATCACAATGTTCTTCAACTGTTTATAGTAATCCTTCCAAAGGATATTGCACACTTCCTTATATTTTCAGAAAGAAATACTGAAGGTTAGTAGTGGCTGTTTTTTCCCCATATCTAAGTAACTTGGGGCCAGGTGATGAGAGATGTTCTGTAGCCACTTCCAGAATCATTTTTATTCCTGCCTTCTTCCTTCAGCAAAACAAAGCAAACTCCTTTTGAGCACCTGCTCTCCTTCCTTATTGTGTTTATCTGTTCATAGCCCCTCCAATGATGTCAAATACGATACTTGATACATGTGTACTCCACCCTGGTTTCCAAAGTTATTCTTGGTGATTTCTTACACAGGTGCTTTTTCCAACACCGTCTCAGTCCTCAACCTCCTCACTTCCAGTGATTTTATGTTCTGTCCTTCCTTGAGCCACTCCTCCTTATGGGCACCATAGACATTACTGCTTCCTCTCCCACTCTGTCTCCTGTACTTTCAACTCCCTTTCTCTAGATTAGGTCAACTTTTTTTCCTCCCACCAGGATCCAGTGCCTTGATTCTAACCTTTGCATGCCCATCACATGCATGTCCTTATTTTAGTCCTTACCCAACTTGGATTTGAAAGTTCTTCATTATAGCTACTCTACAACCACTCTTTTCCCTCCACCATATTCTGAAAAAACTCAAACGCTGATTTTTCTTCATTTTCCACCAACTCAGTACCTGTACCTTAGAGATGAAAATGGTTGGAGAAAAATATAGTCATAGCCGGGCTCGGTGGCTCAGCCTGTAATCCCAGTGCTTTGGGAGGCTGAGCTGAGTGGATTGCCTGAGCCCATGGGTTCGAGACCCTCCTGGGCAACTTGGCGAGACATCATCTCTACAATAAATCAAAAAAAAATTAGCCGGGCGTGGTAGCTCGCGCCTGTAGTTCCAGTTACTTGGAAGGCTGAGGCGGAAGGATCGCCAGAGCCCAGCAGGTTGAGGCTGCGGTGGCCAGGAGTGGCCATTGCACTCCAGCCTGGGCGATAGAGTGAGACTCCAACTCAAAAAAGAAAAATGCAGTCATCTAACTGGTGTCATTTGAAATGTGTGCCTTTAAATTCCAAGCGGTCTCTCACTGCTGTCAAGGCACACCACTAACACAGAGACACTAAACATTTCAAGTCAATACACTCCACCATTTTTTCAGAGAGCTATCTTACCAGGCCTCTTTGCTCAGCCTCTCTTCGTCCATAATTTTATTTTTGCACTAAGAAAATGATAGCAATCAAATGAACTAGCACATTACCTCACTCTCAAATTTTCAAGTTTACCTCTCTCTAGACCCATGTACTTTTTCTTCCCTACAGTTATAATAAATGAATGTTGTCAATATTTACATGAAGCCAACTCCTCTACCGTTGCCCTTAGGTCTAATACACTCTCACATTTTTTTTTTGTTCTTGAGTTGGCGTTTCATTCTGTCGCCCAGACTGGAGTGCAGTGGCACACTCACAGCCACCCCAGTGTTGACCTGCTGGGTTCCAGCGATCTTTCCGCCTCAGTCTTCCAAGTGGCCGGAACTACAAGCGTGTGCTACCACGCCCAGCTAATTTTTATTTTTTTATTGTAAAGACAGGTATCGCCAAGTTGTCCGGGCTGGTCTCCAACCCACGGACTCAGGCAATCCACTCTCCTTGGCCTCCCAAAGTGCAGGGATTACAGGCTGAGCCACCAAGCCCGGCTCACTCTTATATATTAAAAAGCACTTCCGTTGCAATTGTCTCTCTTCTCTCTGCAACACCCCTGTTTTGCCTCCCTCCAGAAGGGAAACTCCGTAAGAGCACAAGTTTTGTCATTTTGTTCACAGTGGCACCTAGGTCACTGCTTGGCCCAGAGCAGGTGCTCGGAGGCAGGAGGATTGCTTGAGGCCAGGAGTTCAAGACAAGCCCGGGCAACATAGCAAGACCCCATCTCTAGCCAGTCATGGTGGCATGTGCCTGTAGTTCTAGCTACTTGGGAGACTGAGACAGAAGAATCACTGGAGCCCAGGAGTCCATGACTGCAGTGAACCTTGATCTCGCTACTGCACTTCAGCCTAGGCAACAGAGAAAGACCCTGTCTCAAACAAAAGCAACAACAACAAAAAACCCACAAAAAAGTAGGTTATATGTTTATTATATGTTTATTGATTGAATGAATACGTAATGTAATTTTGGTGACTTGAAAATTTAGAAAATAAATATTCATGCTCTCGTTGCTCAAGAGCTTCAGTGGCTTTTGAGGATTACAAGGTGATTGAACATAAATGGCTCTACTCTGCTGTGCTCTTGGTTAGTTCTGCTTTACTTGTTTTTCAACAGCTTCTTACTTCCTTTTTACAGAAGCTGTTTTAACAGGTGCAGAAGCTCTGTGTTTGGGACCCTCCCAGACCTCACCCTACATTTTCATCACTTAATTGACCCTGATCTGTATCCTTTATAATAAACTGTAATCATAAGTAATAAACTTGTGGTTATGTAAGTATAATAAACCATAATCCTGAGTTTTGTGAGTCATTCTAGTAAATTATTGAACCTGGGTGCTCCTTGAAACCTTGAGACCTGCGGCCAGTTGATTAGAAGTGTAGATGACCTGGTAGTATTTTGGGGACAGTGCCCTTTAACCTGTGGAGACTGAATGCGAATTTATTGTACTCCGTGGTTAGCGCCAGAACTGTTTTGCAGCATCTTAATGTGTGTTCCTGTTTTAAGAAACCTAAACTCAATTTTGTTGATTCGTTAACATTGAACCCCCAACCAATAGCACTGTAACTCAGGCCTGTATGCAGCTTGTCTATATGTGCATTTTTTCCTCAGACACATGACAGCCTTCTACACTTAGAAATACTAGACAACACTTCAGTGCTACTCTTGGGAGCGTCCTTTAAAATAGCAGTCTCACCAAGATAAAAGTCCCAAAAGGCAAGACACATGGCAGTAAGTAGACTGTGAAAAGGACGCTTGTTTATACTATGAGAGCTGAGACAAGAAGGCAAGACCATTACCTTGTTTGATCTCAGCTGGGAACGTGTGTGTCTGGTGGCTCAAATTTTTTGCTGTTCTGTGCATGTCTGCAAATGACTGAGAAAATGCCACTAGTATCGATTCTGAGGCTACAGTAAATTTTAGCGAGTAGGCGAATTTGCAAACATGGAATCTGTTGATAATGAGGCTCAGCTCTACACACACACACACACACACACACACACACACACAGAACCTGTTGATAATGAGGCTCAGCTCTACACACACACACACACACACACACACACACACACACACACACAGTGAGAACCTGTTGATAATGAGGCTCAGCTCTACACACACACACGCGCGTGCACACACACACACACACACACACACACACACAGTTAGAACCTTCTATCCCACATGCCCCAAAAGGAGTTTGATATACTGTCCAACAATTCTGTGAAATCCTAGAGACTTGTGTTCAATAGAAACTTCCCCACGTCTGCATTTCTCCTAAGGCCTTGATCTCGTTTGTTTCTGTGGCTGCTCTTTCTGCTCCGCACTGAGACACCACGGGTGGGACTCCAGCCCTTTTCCTTAGTTTCCTCCCTCACCAGTCACCCAGGGCCTTTGTTTGTGCAGCAGGCTTCAGGGAAGGCTTGGGAATGATAAACTTGGTTACATTGCAATAACACAAACACATTAAAATAGAATGTTAAAGATCCCTGTTGAAACTACCTTCTGGTCCTTACAGCTCCTCCTCCTGAAATTTTTAATGGTTACTATGTCTGAGTCTTTATTAAAAACAACAAGCTATCTACCTACTTCAGATCTTAACCTTGGCAGGCTGGCCAAGGCTTCTGGTCTCTCTGCTTGTTTGTTTGTTTGTTTTCTTTCTTAACAATGTCTGTAAATGGCTGAACAGAGATTTAGTTTGCCAAAAATGAATTATGAATGCCACTTTTTCTTTTTGAGTTGGGTTCTCACTCTGTCACCCAGACTGGATTGCAGTGGCACAATCATGGCTCACCATAGCCTTGACCTCCTGGACTCAGGCAATCCTTCCACCTCAGCCTCCTGAGTAGTTGGGATTACAGGCACACACCACCACGCCCAGCTAATTTTTAAAATTTTTTGTAACGACAAGGTCTCACTATGTTGCCTAGGCTGGTCTGGACCTCCTGGGCTCAAGCAATCCTCTTGCCTCAACCTCCTAAAGTGCTGAGATTACAGGCGTGAGCCACCATGCCCAGCCCTGAATGCCACATTTTGACAGCATAGTTGGCTATCATAGGTTGAGTAACATTCCTCCACTCTATGTTACTGATGTCAAAACCATTTAATCCTCAAAAAATCTCAATGAGAAAGTGGGTTGCTTTTTTTTTTTTGAGTTGGATTCTCACTCTGTCACCCAGGTTGGAGGGCAATGGCTTGCTCCCAGCCACCGCAGCCTTGACCTGCTGGGCTCAGGTGATCCTTCCGCCTCAGCCTTCCAAGTAGAAGGGACTACAGGCACACGCCACCACGCCCGGCTGATATTTTGATTTATTGTAGAGATGGAGTCTCACTAAGTTGCTTAGGCTGGTTTTGAACCCATGGGCTCAGGCAATTCTCTCACCTCGGCCTCCCAAAGTGCTAGGATTATAGGCATGAGCCACCGTGCCCGACCGAGAAAGTTTTATTCAAAATTTACAGATGAGGAAAAGACCTAGAGAGGTTAGGCAATTTCCAACTTCTGAACTCTGTCCAAGTTCACAGAGCTACAAGGAGTTCAACCTATATCTAAGAGGTCAAGGTATTTATTTACTATACTAGGTTTGTTTACTTCCTAATTCTCTTATTTCCTTAACAAGAAATGCATGAATTAGTGAGAATATACTATACCATGTATATCATTTTAGAAAAGAAATCTATAATCAAATTAAATGCTGAAAATATCATTCAAGTTAAAGATGTGGGTTTATGGACTCCTGCTATTTATGGTAAGGAAGATATTGAAACCTGGACAACATAGTGAGATCCCATCTCTACAAAATATTAAAAAATTATCTGGGTGTGGTGGTATGCACCTGTAACCCTAGCTACTCAGGAGGCTAAGACCAGAGGATCACTAGAGTCCAATAATTTGAGACTGCAGCGAGTTATGATTGATCGTGCCGCTGTACTCTAGCCTGGGTGACAGAGTGAGACCCTGCCCAAAACAACAACAAAGACGCTGAAAGGCCAATACTAAAAAATCAGATAGTTTCTATTTGAGTGTATTATATAACTCAGGGAAGAGTGTATTATATAAGTACTTGCATATGTACTTAATTATATTGGTTAACTAGTTACTTCCAGTATTATGGTGATTTTCTGATGTTCTAAGGCAATTTTGAAAGTATGCGGATTAAAGAAGTAGAAGTGGAAGCATGGTGGAAGTATATTCAGCTTACATAGATGAATTTAAAATTTCAACTTGTAGCCAAGAAGAGAGCTTTCTTTTTTTTTTTGAGTTGGCGTCTCAAACTGTCGCCCAGACTGGAGTGCAGTGGCCGCTTCTGGCCACTGCAACCTCGACCTGCTGGGCTCCGGCGATCCTTCCGCCTCAGCCTTCCAAGTAGCCGGAATTATACAGGCATGTGCTACCACGCCTGGCTGAGTTTTTTAAAATTTATTGTAGAGATGAGGTCTCGCTGCCCAGGTGGGTCTCGAGAGCTTTCTTATGAATAAAGTATATGAATTCCCAAGATAAACCATATATGAAAAAGTTTTTTCCCCTCCTTTTTACAGCTTTACTGATATAATTTATGACTTTTAAGCAAATTTGTGATTTAAATTTATCAGCTATCACCACAATCTAGTTTTAGAACTTTTCCAGCACGCCTCAAATTTCCCTCAAGTTCATTTTTACCTTTTGACGAGCATGAGAGCAGAAAAACACACACACACACACACACACACACACACACACACACACACACACACACACACACACGTCTTACAAAGAAAAATCACATACTACCACCTAGTGGTGTATACATAGATAACAAGTTAATTTTGGAGTTTCCAAATTCTCAGCTATTTCAAAACAGCTACTAATTCTTATGGCTTATGCTTAAAACTCAACTTCAAAATATCCACAAACTTATCCAAAACCTTTAAAAAAAACTTTAGTTCTAAATGGTATCCTTCCTTCAAATGAGAGTTAACTTGTAACTAAACTTGTATGTTTAGGTGATAAATGCTTAGCAAACTTGTGTGACCCAGGAATGACTTTCTCATGCACTGAAACTAACTTTATTTTCTAAAAAAGTCAGCTGGGCGCGGTGTCTCATGCCTATAATCCCAGGACTTTGGGAGGCCGAGGTGAGAGGATTGCCTGAGACCATGGGTTCGAGACTAGCGTGGGCAACTTGGCAAGACCTCATCTCTACAATAACTTAAAAAAAAAATTAGCTAGGTGTGGTGGCATGTGCCTATAGTTCCAACTACTTGGAAGCCTGAGGTGGAAGGATTGCCTGGCTGCGGTGGCTGTGAGCGTGCCACTGCACTCCATTCTGGGCGACAGAGTGAGACATCAACTCAAAAAAAAAAAAAAGCCTGTGGAGAAATATACAAAAATAGAAACCAATTATCTTTGGGTATTATAAAATGAGGGAGTTTTCTTTTTTTTGTTGTTTTTCTCTTGGCTATGTATAGGTAACTTAAAAAAAAACTGTAACAAACTTTATTTTTAAAAGTGAAGATAAAATTTCAAAATATTCCCAAAATGCCTATAAAAATCATTAAAAAACAACATTTTTCCAAGACTATTATTTGCACTTCTCATTTCCTCCCTATTGGTGGCAGTAACTCTCTATCCCTTGCAAGTAAAGATTGAAGGCAATGGTTACCTGGGAATGTCTTGTCTCAGCCTTCCAAGGTGGCTCCTTGCAGGAGACTCCACTCATTATCTGGCTTCCTGAAAGTTCAATGTCCCACACTTAATTAAATCATGTCAGTGTAAGTTTGATATGGTGAAATGAACATAATTTTCAGTGTTCTTGGAAAACAGTGTTTTGTTACAGAAAAATTATTCAGATAAACAATAATTGTGCCAAACAGTTATGTAAGAAGAGATGTCAGCTAGAATAATAATTTTACAAATGCCTAATTTAGATTCCAATTCTGCTTATTACTTATATTTTCCATGTGACCTCTTAAGAAAACAACTTGACCTCTTGTATTTGTTTCTCAACTCTAAAACAGGGATAATAAAAGCACCTGTCTTACAGAGTTACTTGGGAATTCAATGAAATAATCCATGTATAGCACATATTAAATACTCAATAAATGTTAAGTATTGCTACTACTATTTTACTATTATTATTATTTTCTTAGAGTGGTGTGTGAAAGATCTGTCTTAATTGTGACTGGGGGAAATCTGATCACGTCACTCCCATAGGTGTAGACACAAAATCGTTAGTATGGGTTAAGTGGCCAAAGTGCTGTCCTTGGTTCTGAAACCACCACACTTGGCGGGGCTTGGTTGCTCTGAAACTTCAGGGTACAGATGATTCCTGGTCCAATGTCTTCCAATAACTTTGAAGCAGAGGAGAGCAAAAGTGAGGGAAAATGCATATGAATGTGTGAGTGCATGTGCACACACCCACAGAAGGAGAAAGGGAAGGGAAAGGAAGGAGGAGGAGAGAGGAGGAAGAAGAAGAAAGACGAGGAAAAGGAGGTGGAAAAGGAGAGGAAAGCATAACTCCTGAGAAATTGCCAGGCAAGGGGTGGGAAGAAACATACTTGATGTTGTTTTCAAATTATATTGCTTGCTGTCGTCAAGAAGGCAAGAAAAAACCCCTTGCATTTGGCAGGGAGTTGTGGGTGTGTGTTGAGGGGGTAGTTTATATATTCCTTCCCTCAAGCTGTCCTTAGTGTATTTCCCTATCTCTGTACCTAGTTACCCTGGCATTAGTACCTAATCACTAAACTGCAAATTCCCTGAGGGCAGGGACTGGGTCTTGCGCAATCTCGTGGGAAAGAAGGAAAATGCCCCCATCTTAGTTAGCTTGGGCTGCCGAAGTATTATAGACTAGATGGCTTAAACAACAGAAATGTATGCTCACAGTTCTGGAGCCTGGAAGTCCAATATTGGGGTGTCAGCACAGTTGTATTCTGGTAAGTGTTCTCTTTTTGGTTTGTAAATGGCCACCAACTTCTCCCTGTGTCCTCATATGGAAAGGAGAGTGGGGAAGGATGGGAGAGAGAGCTTTACAGAGCAGCAGTCCCAACCTTTTTGGCATCAGGGACCGGTTTCATAGAAGACAGTTTTTTTCCACAGGCGGGGAAATCATCGGGCATTAGATTCTCATAAGGGAGCATACAACCTTGATTCCTTGCATGTGCAGTTCACAATAGGGTTTGCACTCCTATGAGGCTCTAATGCCACTGCTGATCTGACAGCAAGTGGAGCTCCTCTGGCCCACCGCTCACCTCCTGCTATACGACCTGGTTCCTGCCAGGTCATGGACCTTTATTGGTCTGCAGCCTGGTGGTTGGGAACCCTTGTTACAGAGCAAACTTCCTAGTCTTTATAAGAGCACTAATCCCATCATGAGGGCCTCTAATTTCCAACCAAAGGCCCCATCTTCAAATCCCATCACATTGGGGATTAGGTTCAACATGTGAATTTTTGGGGGGACACAGACATTCAGACCACAACAGCTTGCAAAGTGGGAAGCATGCAGTGTCTGTAACTGAAGACGCCCAATAAGTGGTAGTTTTACAGAAAGGGCAAGCTGTAACCTGGGCCTCACTGTTTGGGGTCTCACTGTATAATTCTACTTGTTTTCCATGTTGCATATTAAGTAATATGAATTTGGTATGGGCAGCTAGGGCTTTGTTTTGGTCTGCATTTCTTTAGCCACATGTACCTGCTCAGCAAGAAGATGTGCAGATTGACTGTGCTGATAGTGGCAGTGGGATCCAGGTGTGGAACACATTCCTATGGAGCCTATATGGTGGGAAGGGCCTGAGGCTTACTACATTGAGGGGTGATTGCTGGGTGGAGCCCAATATACAATAATAGGTATGATGTACATAGCACTTATGATGGGCTGGCTGTTCTAAGCACGATACACACATTGACCCCTTTTAGTTATCATAAAAAACTCTAAGGGATAAAACAATTATCATTCCAGTTTTACAGATGAGAAAACTGGCAAAAGTAGGCAGAGGACCTAAATGAAGGTCACCCTGTAAGTGTCACAGGGGAAGTTTGAATTCAGGCAGTCAGGTGCCTCTGCCTGCACTCTTAATCATCATGGTATAGTAGCTTTCCTGAAATTTAAGCAACACACCACAGTGAATTTTCCTCTTGGGCTTAGTTGCCTAGTAATTGCTGCAACTTCCTCTGGTTAATATCTGAAAAATGTGAGGAGGGGTGGGAGGGAAAGAATGAGAATGAGAACTGAGAAGTGGCCCCCTTTTGAAATGAGATTCATTCAGGTAAGGGAGTGACTGTGTTTTTAAGAAGGTGGATGCTGCCATATCAGAGAGGCTGACTCATCTGGCTGAGGAAGATCATGGTGAGTTGGAGTTTTGGGGTAGTCTAAATCTTCTAAATCCTGCCATATGTTGTTAGTAAAATTCGTGGTGTCCCATTCCTTTGTAACCTATGCCATAATTGACGTGTAAGAAACCATGAGACTATGAACTCAGCGATCTGAAGAAGTTTGGGGCCCAGTTATCTCAGCTTTAGTGCTAAATAGTGAAAGAAGGCTATTTCTTTACCCTAGTTCAGAGTATTTAAGAATTTGAACTTCTCTCCATTCAAACATTCTGGTTTTGTTTAAAGTGGCCACCCCAACATTTTGAATTCCTCAAGATTTTCATACTATTCGAAGGCCAGAGAGCAGCTCAGCTTCCCTAAACCCCTTGAAAGGTCCATTTATTTCAGGTGATCACAGGAATTAGTTGAACTATAAAATTCGCCGCAGTATGCAATGAGCCGTGGCAGTCTCATTTCTTTGCATCAACATGGTTTTCGCTACCTTTAAGTCAAATAACCAGTGCCAGATTGTTCCATATCCCTGTAGGTTTACTGTCTGCAACTAACTCCTGGTGATGTAATAAAAGAATTTGACCCAGGAATATCACTTTCATCTATATTAGTTGGCTAGGACTGTTATAAGAAATCTTCACAAACTAGGTGGCTTAGAACAACAGAAATTTGGCCGGGCATGTTGGTTCAAGTTCGTAATCCCAGAACTCTGGGAGGCAGAGGTGAGAGAATTGCTTGAGCTCAGGGGTTCAATACCAGCATGGGTAACCTGAAGAGACATTATCTCTACAACAAATAAAAAAATAAGCCAGCATGGTAGTGCTCGTATGTAGTTCCAGCTACTTGGAAGACTGAGGTGAAAGGATCACCTGAGCCCAGCACGTTGAGGTTGCGGTGACTGTGAGTGTGCCACTGCACTGCAGCCTGGCAACAGAGTGAGACTACGACTCAAAACAAAACAAAACAAAACAAAACCCAAACCTTTATTCTCTCATAGTTCTGGAGGTTAGAAGTCCTAAATCAAGGTGTTGTCAGGGCCATGTTCTCTCAGAAGTTTTCTTAAGCCTTCAAGGACTCAAGGACCTCTTCCTTGCCTCTTCCTGGCTTCTGGTAGCTCCCAGCAATCCTTGGTATTCCTTATTTTGTAGCTGTCTGACCCCAGTCTCTGCCTTTGTCTTTATGTGACCTTTCCCTCTGGGTGTATAACATGTCTCTGTGTCTCTAAATTTCCTCTTTTTTAGAAGGACACCAGTCATTGGATTTAAGGTCCATCCTTATCCAGAATGAGCTTATCTTAACTTGATTACATCTACAAAGGCCCTATTTCCAAATAAGATCATATTTGCAGGTGCTGGCGATTAGGACTTGAAAAAATATTTGTATGTTAGCTTTTTTTTTTTAATTTTTTTTTTTTGAGTTGGAGTCTCACTCTGTCTCCCAGACTGGAGTGCAGTGGCCGCTCCCGGCCACTGCGGCCTCGACCTGCTGGGCTCCGGCAATCCTTCTGCCTCAGCCTTCTGAATAGCCAGAATTACAGGCAGGCGCTACCACGCCCAGCTGATTTTTTGATTTATTGTAGAGATGAGGTCTTGCTACCCAGGCGGGTCTCGAACCCGCGGGCTGAGGCAATCCACTCACCTCAGCCTCCCAAAGGCGCGGGATTACAGGTTGAGCCACCGAGCCCGGCTCATATGTTAGCTTTTTAATTGTTTTATACTTACTTTTAAATCCAGTTATACATTGATGCAGATTAAAGTCACAAGTCATTCTGGGATTCATTCTTTAAGTACCTGTATAAACTACCACATTTACTTTCTTGCAGAAAACGCTTGGTCACATAAAACTGCCTTTTAAAATTTTACTTATTTTTATTGATTTATTGATTTATTTTTCAGTTGGAGTCTCACTCTGTCGCCTAAGCTGGAGTGCAGTGGCACAGTCACAGCCACCCAGCCTCGACCTGCTGGGCTCAGGCGATCCTTCCACCTCAGCCTTCCAAGTATCTGGAACCACAGGCACTTGCCGCCATGACCGGCTAATTTATAGATCTATTGTAGAGATAAGGTCTCACCAAAGTGCCCAGGTTGGTCTCGAGCCCATGGGCTCGGGCAATCCTCTCACCTTGCCTCCCAAAGTTCTGGGATTATAGGCGTGAGCCACTGCACCCAGTCCCCAAATTTTAGGGTTTTTTTCCTGAGCACTGTTACCTATATTTCAGCTCCTTTCATAGTCTTGCCTCCTTTCACCTGTGAGTTGGTTGAACCTAAATTCTTGTGGCACACAATTCACCATCTTTGCCCATCACTGGTGTTTATGGTTTCTATTTCAGTTTTCGTGTATTTGCATCACACCTATTATCTCATTCCTGCTAAAAATCCCCCGAGCCTGCTGAATTACGCAAGGGGACAAATGAAGGAAAATGCACGTTGCAAAACTCAGGATACAGGAAAGTGTACATGCCATTGAAAGAAGCTGATTTCCACAGGCTATAATTAGATCTATCCCCAGGATGTGATAAATTCCTTACCTGGTACTGGACATTGACCCTAGCAGGTAGGCAATAGCACCCCAGTAAAAAGATGATATTGCCACTTCCTATTGTCTCCTCCCTTTAATACATTTTTCCCAAATAAATGTAAATTTTAAACTGATTTTACTTGTGTATCTATATTTTCTTGCACAGTGTGGGGGAGTGGAGAAAAATAGCATAATAGAAAGTGATATGTTATCCCTATTCAGTCCAATCAGAGGTATCAACAAGGCTCTTAATTCTCAACAGATCTTAAGACTTTGCCTGAAAGATTGGAGACTAAAACATTTCTGAATAAAGAAATTAGGCTTGTATGAATTGATAACCCTAGGTTATCCTGTTTCTTGGTAACTGGAAGTCTTCTGCTATAGGAAATTATGCAATTTCAAATCAACTGGGAGTTGTCAATAATCCCAAAGAAACTATTCTTCTCTTCATTCAATTAAACGACTGGGTTGTCAAATGCTCTTTTTTTTTTTCAGAGATGGTCCTCTTTTTCCTCCCTCCCCCCTCCCGTCCTTTCTCCTCCCTCCTCCCTCCCTCCCTCTTTCCTTCCTTTCTTCCTTGGTTGCCCAGGTTGGAGTGTAGGAGCACAATCAGGTTTGCTGCAGATTTAACCTCTTGGGCTCAAGTTATCCTTCCTCTGCTTCAGCATACCAAGTAGCTGGGGTTATAGGTGTGTGCCCCCACACCTGGCTAATATATTTTTGTTTTTTTGTAGATATAGGCCCTCACTATGTCTCTCAGGCTGGTCTCAAATTTGTGATCCCAAGTAGTCCTCCCACCTTGGCCTCCCAAAGCTGGGATTATAGACATGAGCCACTGCACTCAGCCTATGTTCTTGATACCAAGGACATATTAAAAATTATTGTCATTGCATCCAAGAGGTTTTATAGTTTTTAAAAATATAACTAATGGGAAAGAAAACTTCTCTTCCCACCACAACAGTTAAACTGTGAGGACATAAATCAGAGGCTCTTATTAGCGCAAAAGAGGACTGATATTAAAAGAAAAATCAACACAGTAGAATGCTGGAACAGAGTTGACACATACACACACACACATACAGAGACAAACAGATTATTCCATCACTTGATCTAGCCATTCCTGAAGCCAAATATTCCTGAACTTTAATTGCTTGAGCCAGTAAATCTCTCTTCTCTTCCTCTTTTTTTTAAAGCCAATAGAATTTGTAAGTTGTGACCAAAAGATTCATGACTATTACTTCCCCTATGTATTTACATAGTTATAAAATGCTTCACATGTACCATTTTATTACTTTAATTCCAAAAATGTATCTATAGATTAGGAAGAAAAATAAAGACCGGATCTGATTCATTTTTGTGCTTCTCACAGGGCAGAGCACTGTCTCTTCAAGTGAACAAGTGCTTAACAATGGACTGACTATCCACTATCAGACATCTGGCTAATTTTATTTCAGCAGACTAGAACTCATAGAATTCCTATTGTAACTTTCAAAGCAGTCACCTTGGGGTCTTTAGACATCTTTCAATACATGTTACTGTCATTGTTCAATATGTTTTGAGAAATGGTGTTAGGAAATCACCTTCAACATCTGTGGCATTTTTTTCTTACCCAGTAGTAGTAAATCTTCACCTTATGAAAATGACCAGACTTCTGCAAACAGCCAGAATTCAATTGAAATGCATCTCTGGAAAGAAAGAGACTGAAAGGTCAAAGTGTAAAATAGGAAAGTTGAAACTTCTATTAAGTTTGTTAAAACTCATGGAAACCTACAAAATTGGCATGGTATATCCAGGTTACCTAGAAGATGCTGTATAAAATTGGCATGGGAGAACTGTGGGGGCAAAAAGGAAAGTTTTCCTTTGGCCCTCTGAAGGTCCACTGAAAATCACCAGCCAAAGGCAGATTGATAGGTGAAAAGGCATAAGAATTTATGTAACCATAGTTTTACGTGACCCCGGGAGCCTTCAGAATGAAGACCCAACAACATATGAAAAACTGTCCATTTTTATGCTTAGGTTCAACAAAGTAGGGATAATCATGTAGAAATATGATTGGACAAAAAGGATATGATTTAGTGCTAATAGACTGAGTGGAGAAACCCAGCAAGACTTGTCTTTCTAGATTCTTCTTGGCCACTCTGCATATACGTTCTTTCCTTCTGAGTATGGAGCAAGATCCTCTCTGGAGTGGGGGTGTTATGGCCTACAATCAAACAAGGTAGGACAGATAATTTATTTTTATTTTTATTTATTTATTTATTTTGAGTTGGAGTCTCACTCTGTCGCCCAGACTGGAGTGCAGTGGCCGCTCGCGGTCACCGCAGCCTCGACCTGCTGGGCTCCAGCGATCCTTCCGCCTCAGCCTTCCGAGTAGCTGGAATTACAGGTGCGCGCTATCACGCCTGGCTAATTTTTGATTTATTGTAGAGATGAGGTCTCGCTGCCCAGGCGGGTCTCGAACCCGCGGGCTCAGGTAATCCACTCACCTCAGCCTCCCAAAGGCGCGGGATTACAGGCTGAGCCACCGAGCCCGGCTAGATAATTTATTTATGCCCAACTTTTACTCAGAAATGTGGGTGTAGGAAATTAGAGTAATATTTTTAGGTTTTATGGCTGACTTTGGGGTAAAGGGGTTCTGGTTTGTATGACCCACCTTGGGGGTGAAAGATTCCCGTTTCTGTGGCCAGCCTCAGGGGAGAATGGGACTGAGAGAGAAGGCAGGAGAAGGTCAGAGAAAAGCTCTTGCTTCTGAGGTCTGCATTTGGGGGTTATTGTTTTCTGAGCCCTAAGAGCACACAGTTCATGCTGCCAGGGCCAGGACTCAAACCCAGGTCTATCTTACTCTGAAGACTGTGGCTTTTCCTTTCCACCATTCTGCCTTTCTAGGGCTGACTTTATCTGGAATAAAAACCAGTGTGTGACTGGAAAGCATGGGGATGTACTTATTCCAGAGTTTTGTCATATGTGTCATGGTATAGGGCAAGATGAACCCCTCTAGTGGCACAAAGTGTAAGCATGTGTCTTGGGGGAGATTTAAAAAGTCGATGCATTAGGTCGGGTGGTTTGGGCTGAGCTGGATGCACTGAGGAAAGTGTTCCTTGAGAAGAATCCTACTCTGTTACCACTTTACGTATACAGGGAGAAGGGACGGGGGATCTGGAGGCACTTGACTGGCCGTGCACCATGCAAGTTTTCTGGTTGTAAGACGTGGTCTTGCTGAGACAAGGGCGTGTCCAGTACCCAGAGGTCAGTAGTTTAGGGAATTTACCTACCAGTGCCAATATCAGCTACTGACTGTAGCCTTCAGCTGAAGCAGCTCAGTCCTGCTGGACTAACTCATTGCCAGACCTTCAAAAGGGTGGGTGGTGGGGGGATCCAGAGGGAGAAGGAGGTATGTGTAGGGTGAGCCACTTGGGCCATCTAGCAGGTGTGTGGTTTGTGCCTTCTAGGGTGTGGAGCATCCTGACATGGCTACTTTATTTGAGACTCTCCCTCCCTCCCTGCCTTCCTGCCTCCCTCCCTCCCTCCCTCCTTCCCTCCTCCCTCCCTCCTTCCCTCCTCCCTCTCTTCTCTCTCCTTCCGCTCCCTTTCTGTGGTCTCATTCATTTTCATCTTATTTCCTCTCTTATTACTTTACTTTGCACTGCATAGTTCTAGGTGATGCCCCCAAGTGGTAACAGAATCAACTCTCTTTTGAAAATGAGCTACAGGAGAGTGCCTTGGGCATAGACTATCCAGGACTCTCAATTTCCCATCTGTTTAAAAGAAAATCTCCCATGAGCTTTAACAGAGAAAAGGAGTATCTCATTATCTCGGGTATCGGTGGTGATAATCTAGCTGGAATCAGCCAGGGTAACAGAAAGGCCCAAGGCTCTCTGACAGGATCATATTTTCTCTACCTGCTCTTGTGAACCTAATTCAGGCACTCGAATGGAAGCAATGAGTCAGGTGTCTTGATGGATGTGCAGGCTGTTGCCTGTAGACAGAGGGTGTTGTTTTTAAAAAGAAAAATCTAACACTTTAGACAAGAGGCTTTCATTTTGCCTGCTTCTTTTCTACCACTCAGCAGAATCGGTCTTTACAGCACCAATAGAGTGGATGGAGCACTGTCACCTTCTGTAACTCTGTGTGACTGCTTGTACAAGAAGTGCCCTGAAATTTCCAATGATCGCAGCACGTAAAAGGCAGCTCTGCTGTGGTGCTATAAAGAAAAGGATGGACTAGGCTGCTTTTGATGCAAGACCACAGGAAACAATTCCAGGGGCACAGTGAGGGGAGGGGTGTTGAAGCAGAGAGTTGGGAAATAAAAGGAGGACAGCTGTGATGTGCTTACAGGCACGGCTGCTCTTGGTTCTGTCTTTTCCTGGTTGTGAGATCATGCACACATTACTGAACCTCTCCTTGCCTCATGGCCATCTGAACATGGGAACCATAATAATCATAGAATAATAATAATGGTTTTAATATCTACTGAAGATTAAGTGACTGAACAATATTTCTAGGGTGTCTGCTATGCATAGATTCCAGAGTAAGCAAAGAGTGTTAGCTTTTATTATTATTATGACTATAATTACAAAATTAAAGGCATTGTGTGAGAGGATGAGTGTTTTGGGGACAGCTGGCCTAAATGATAGTCTTTTGCAAGATGGTCCTACGTTTCTGAAGTCTCCTTTTATAATGCAGCAGAAATAACCATAGTATTTTTTTACTCTTTTCTCTGGGAGGTAGGCAGGAAGGTATAAATAACTCCACATTTCAGGGTGAGAAAAATGACTCAGAAAAGAAATAAGACTTGCCTTATTCGCAAAGACTGTAGGAGGTGGAGTTAGAATGTTGAACTCAGATGATGTGACTATGAACACTGTTCACAAAGCCTCCAAGATAATGTGTGATGAGGACTTACTTTTTTTATTATAGGGGAGTAAAGTGAGGAATGAATAGGGAAAATGCAGTATCTCCTGAGAAAGGAGAACTAGGATAACACACCCAATTGAGGGTGTTCTCTGGAGCCCGGGAAACGCAAGCACTGGACACCTGGGCACGACAAGACAGTCACCTGGTCAATTCCTACTCCCATTCAAGCATCAGCTGCCAACATGTTACTTTTTCCAGGATGCCTTGCCTTGCCCTGCCCTGCCCTGCCCTGCCTTGCCTTCCCTTTTCTTCTTGGAGTCTCAATCCGTTGCCCAGGCTGGAGTGCAGTGGCATACTTACCGTCACCCCAGCATTGACCTACTTAATGGACTCTGCGATCCTTGAGCCTCAGCCTTCCCAGTAGCCGGAACTACAGGTGCACACTACCATGCCTGGCTAATTTTTTGATTTATTGTAGAGATGAGGTCTCACCCTGTTGCCCAGGCTGGTCGAGAACCCACATGCTCAGGCAATTTTCTCGCCTAGGCCTCCCAAAGTGCTGGGATTACAGGCTGAGTCAGCGAGCTGGCCCAGGAGGCCTTTTCTGATCCTTCAGAGCAGGCTTGACCACGCCCTCCTATCCCAGCACCACAGGCTTCTCCTTGCGCCATTTAGGCGTCTATAGTTCGTCTCCTGATGGATTTCAACTCCCAGAGCAGATGCTGTCATGACTGTGCCCTGGGCTGAGCACTGTGCCTGGCTCACATCTGGAGCTCAATGCACATGGTTGCTGAATGAGTTAAGGGGGAGGCAGGGGCTCCCAGAAAGGCAGGTTGTGCCAGGTCATCTCTCAGCTCTTGTACTTCTGTGGTCTTTTGTGAGGCCTCCAGATTGAAACATCAGCTTGATTATAGAACAAGGAGTCAAGAAGAGGTATTCAGTCCCTGAAGGAATTGTCATGGGTGGCTGAAGATGAGAGGAAGTAGCAGGTTTCTTTTATCACCTAAAAAATTCTATTCAGGAAGCTGGGTGTGGAGGCTCATGCCTGTATTCCAAGTGCTTTGGGAGGTTGAGATGGGAAGATCACTTGAGGCCAGAATTTCAGGACTAGCCTGGGTAACATAATGAGACCCCATCTTTTTTTTTTTTGGAGTTGGAGTCTAACTCTGTCACCCAGGCTGAAGGGCAAGTAGCATGCTCCTAGCCACCGCAGCCTTGAACTGCTGGGCTCAGGCGATCCTTCTGCCTCAGCCTTCCAAGTTGCTGAAACTACAGGCAGAAGCCATCATGCCTGGCTAATTTTTTGATTTATTGTAGATATGAGGTTTTACCAAGTTGCCCAGGCTGGTCTCAAACCTGTGGGCTCAGGCAATCCTCTCACCTTGGCCTCCCAAAGCATCGGAATTATAGGTGTGAGCCATAGCACCTGGCAGAGACCCCATCTTTATAAAAAAATTAAGAATTAGCTGGACATAGTGATGTACACCTGTAATCCCAGGAGGTCGAGGCTGCAGTGAGCCATGATCATGCCACTGCACTCCAGCCCAGGTGATAGAGCAACACGCTGTCTCAAAAAAAAAAAAAAAAAAAAGTCATCAGAGTCTTCAGAATTCAGACCAGAAGATGAATAACATTGGTCAGATGTAAGGAATTTCAGGTTAACTATCTACAAGTTGAGACCCAGGAAATGTTTAGATGAGCTCAGCCAGCAGACCATAGAGAAGAACAGGAATAGATTGTTTCGGGGAAAGTTTTCAGGGCTGGGCAAGTCAAGAAGCATGTGCGTCAGCAAACACTCCTGCTGGTAGAACCAACTTTTGCCAGGGATGAAGTCGGTCAAGTCTGTTGTAGAGAGTCTGTCACTCCTCTTCTGGGTCACCCAGAAGCATTCAGTAGCCTGCCCTGCTTGCTCCTCAGGCCCAAAAGAAAGTTTGCTGGTTCTTTTTATTTTTATTTTTTATATTGGAAAATATAGTTTATTTAGAAAGCAAAATAGAAATATAGTTTATTTAGAAAGCAGAGAGAGAGAGAGAGAGAGAGAGAGAGGAGATTCATCTCCCCAAAGTAGGGGAAGGGGCCAAAACTAGGAAATATGGCGACCGTACCTCAAGGGGCCACTTGGCCAGACCATAGTTTAGCAAAGCAACAGCCAGTTCTTTTTATTTTTGATCACGATTTATTTTAAATCAATCAAGTTTGGAGAAATCACATCCTTTATAAAGCTTTCCCAAAATAACATTGTTCACACCCTACTCCACTTTCCTTATTTGTTCCTTTCCTTCCTCCCTTCCTATAATATCACTTACAAAAAAAAAATCCCACAGTCTTTTATTATCCACCAATTCAACTTACCCTATTTGTTTTGCTCCTATCTTGTGCTTCCAGTAACTGTGTCATTGGAAATGCCTTTGTTTGGTAAGTTTCCAAAACTACATATTAGAATGTAAGATCGATGAGCACTTTTTGCTTGTCTCCTCTCCTTGCTTCTCTTGCAACCCCTCAGGGTCTGAATCTGGCTCCTTGCTACCTGAGGCAACTGGCCTGAGGCTTTGGCTGCTTCAGGCTCCATCAAAAGGCTGAGATGATCCACATGTCAGCATAATTGGTACTCAATTGCAGCACACCACTGAACCTCTGCACAGGATTTATATAACCCTGGGGGTAGCAGAAATCCTGTGGACAGGCTCCCTTCTTGCTTTGGGTCCACCTTGAGGCAGGACTCGTCTTGAAGCAGCTGTCAAATATATCAACACTGCTTCTGCATTCATGAAAATTGAATTTTACTTAGGATACATGGATGAGTATTTATGTGGCACAACAGAACAAGCAAATTATGCATTTGATGATCTGTTCTTGACCCTTCCAGCTAGCTACGTTATGCTTCATTTTTCTTTTATGTCCTTTAATGCACAGACTATCAAATCCTCACGTAAGCCTGAACAATTTACTTCTTGCCCAAACTTGTGTACTCTCCTCAGCAAAACAGAACCCCTGTTGTATAGCTAAACAGTGGCCAAGTGCCTTGAGTGAAGTGGGTTAGTCCACTACATCTGAAAACAGTATCTTGCTCACCCCTGTTCTTGGTGTTGTGATTCTTAGACTGGGCCATGACTCCATCTCTAGCAGGGTCAAATCAGGAGTTAGAAAATACATAGCAATTTAAACAGGGGACATATAATATAGAGAATTATTAAATATGATAAAAGAGTAGCTATACAATATAAGAAAATCTTATAGGGTACCATAGGGCTGGGGGAAAACACAGGAAGGACAGATTTGCAAGGGGTTCTCCCTTAAGGCTAGGGTTCAGGCCTTATTGGAGAAGGTGCAGTGGCAATGCCCACTGAATGGCAGAGAATTTTGCTGGTTTGCATGGACCAGAGCTGATCTGAAGTCTCTGGCGGCAACTCTTTAGGAACAGAGAGAGCATAGGTGAGCTTCAACTGGTGGCTGGGCATGTGGGGGTGCAGAGGGAGTGGTGGCAGCAGTGCAGGCTAGTGTTGGTGTTGAGAGGGTTCTGACAAGGTGTTTACCAGGCCAGGCCAGGGTTTCAAGGTCAGACGTCTATGCCTTCTAAGCATGTGACTGGGACCAAGCACTATTCACATTCTTATATCAGCACCCCTGACTGACCGTGCAGTCACAGGAAACAGAAGGAAAGTTCCTTCCTTTTGGGATATTGCTGAAGTGCCCTCTACGAAAAGAGTTTAACATCATTTTCACTGTAAAGGAGAAATGAATAAGGAAATTCATCCATTAATGTAGAGCTTGTATTTAAGGGTGAATAACTGGCACACACGGTTCCTTGTCTCTGCTCGTAGTAAGTGCTCAATAAATGTTGGCTAGATCCCTTGTCCCAAGCTAGCTGACTGAGTTAGTAGATACATGACTTGGAAACAGCACTAAAGCCGGGCTCGGTGGCTCAACCTGTAATCCCGTGCCTTTGGGAGGCTGAGGTGAGTGAATTGCCTGAGCCCGCGGGTTCGAGACCCGCCTGGGCAACGAGACCTCATCTCTACAATAAAATCAAAAATCAGCTGGGCGTGGTAGCACGCGCCTGTAATTCCAGCTACACAGAAGGCTGAGGTGGAAGAATTGCCGGAGTCCAGCAGGTCGAGGCTGCGGTGGCCGGGAGCGGCCACTGCACTCCAGTCTGGGCGACAGAGTGAGATTCCAACTCAAAAAAAAAAAAAAAAAAGAAAAAGAAACAGCACTGGGTTGAAAGCCAGGAGACATGGAGTTCTAGTACCTCCTATAGTATTCATTTTGTAAATTTGACAAGTTACTTGTCTTTCTTAGGCCTTAGTTTCCTTATTTGTAAAAGGAAGGGGATGTGATAAAAATGCCTTCAACATCCATCTTTAAGATACAAATGTATTAAAATACATTGTAATTTATGATTTTGTTCTTTTGGTTTTTTTGAGTAGGAGTCTCACTCTGTCACCCAGGATGGAGGGCAGTGGCACACTCCCAGTCACTGTAGCCTCAACCTGCTGGGCTTAGGCGATCCTTCTGCCTCAACCTTCCAAGTAACTGTAACTACAGGCACGTGCCACCACATCTGGCTAATTTTTAAATTTATTGTAGAGATGCGGTGTCACCAAGTTGCCCAGGCTGGTCTGGAACCCATGGGCTCAGGCAATCCTCTCACCTTGGTCTCCCAGAGTGCTGGGTTATAGGCGTGAGCCACTGCGACCGGCCTTAAAATACATTGTAATTTTAAAAGCACAATTATTTGTGTCACTGTGATGTGATGCTCTATCAGTCCTATAACTGAAGATAATTTTGCAATGGAGGAGGATGCTTAATTACCTCCTTCCAAGGAGTTCCTACCACACATAACAATACTGGCGTAGTTTTTTGTGTGATTGTGGGATAAGAATTTTACTTTTTCCTTTTTATTCTTTTCCACATGAGTAATGCAGAAAAAGGATAAGAATAGGATGTGTTTTTCTTGTGACTGTCATTCAATTACTGGCTTTCTCTGTAGGGAGAAAGATTTAACAAATAGCACAAGTTATTTAGAAGGGTCTGTTTCATAACACTTTCACAAGAAAATAGCAAGTTAGTTAAATTTTTCTCCTGCCAGATGTGACTAAATGTTCCCTGTGGATTCCAGTCCATTTTCTGATTAAAGGGATGTAAAAGAGGTCAGCATATTTCCTATTGTCTTATAAAGGTATCTAGTAATAAATTATTTGTGCTGAAGTTGAAAAAAGTCACACAAAGAATATATTTTTGATGCAAGATAAGAATAAATGTGCAACTTGGTGAAATAATTTAACATCTAAATATTTAAAATTATAGTGCAAAATAGACACTAAGGGTCCAAATTAGATATTTCTATGGGTAAAGTAAACAAGTGATCTTTCATTTAAATGAATAAATCAATAGTCTTACAGGTGAAAATTCATTTTCTTTGCCACTTAATGTATTTCCTTTTCCTCAGTCTTATGTGAAATTGAATGATTTCCAAATATCTGATTAAATCATATCTTTCTTGGGATGTCATCTTGCCAGATAATTTAAGAATATCAAAGCCTTTGATGTGAAGAATATTAAAAAATGGCAGAACCAAATCCTTGGTGATCCTTGATAAATATTATATGTGTATATATAATGCATTGATGTAGCTTATTTTAAATATAAACTGCAAAATGAAGAATATATAATTGCTCTTAAAGAAAATGCAGAGCTGTGCTCGGTGGCTCAGCCTGTAATCCTGCGCCTTTGGGAGGCTGAGGTGAGTGGATTGCCTGAGCCTGCGGGTTCGAGACCCGCCTGGGCAGCGAGACCTCATCTCTACAATAAATCAAAAAATCAGCTGGGCGTGGCAGCGCATGCCTGTAATTCCGGCTACTGGGAAGGCTGAGGTGGAAAGATCACCAGAGCCCAGCAGGTCGAGGCTGCGGTGGCTGGGAGTGGCCACTGCACTCCAGTCTGGGTGACAGAGTGAGACTCCAACTCAAAAAACAAAAGAAAATGCAGTTATAATTTACCTCATAGAGTTTTTCATAGAGTGAATTCTTCAGAACTCAACAAGATAGCCCCGTGTCACTAATTCAGATTCTAAATTAGTGGTAATATAGGTGGTAATGTCCATGTAAACTGGATACATTTGAAAAATAAAACTTGTAAATTAATTTGGTTGAATTTTTCAAGTGCCACCTTGCACAAAGCCTGCTATCATACTTACTTTAATGACCACGAATAGAAAAGTTCATGAAGCCACCGGGCTAATTGTATTATGGTTACATTGTTTGTATATAAATAGAAACTCTAGAAGTAGCGAACAAACAGTAAGGTCTGTTAGAACAATGTTTTGTTTTGTTTTTTTTGAGTTGGAGTCTCACTCTGTCACCCAGGCAGGAGGGCAGTGGCCGCTCCCAGCCACTGCAGCCTCGACCTGCTGGGCTCCGGCGATCCTTCCTCCTCAGCCTTCCAAGTAGACGGAATTACAGGCGTGCGCTACCATGCCCGGCTGACTTTTTGATTTATTGTAGAGATGAGGTCTCGCTGCCCAGGTGGGTCTCGAACCCGCGGGCTCAGGCAATCCACTCACCTCAGCCTCCCAAAGGCGCGGGATTACAGGCTGAGCCACAGAGCCTGGCTAATGTTTTAGTTTTGATTAGGGCTGTGTGCTAACCAAATCAAGATGAGTCTTCACCAGTCTATGGCCATTTCCATATGGGCCAATTAATTTTATTCTGTGTTAAGGTCGTTTGTCCTGACCTATGAGCACTGCCGGGCAGTAGGCAGCTCATAAAAGAAAATGAGAATGAATCAAAGAACATTCACTGTGGTTGGAGAGAATTCTTTTGATGGCACAATAGTACTTTCTTTAATTTTTATTGCTAAAGGACAGCCTAAGAATGTTTATATATATGAGACAATAATGTTTGCACTAAAGCGAATATTAACTTTTTTGCAAAAGAATTTGAAAAAGCTTTTGAGCACTTTATTTATTAAGAGACACTCTCCCATATATGCTGTCAATACTATTGATTTTCTTCATAAGCTCTTTTTTTCCTCAAAGACAAGAAAATAATAATAAAGAAAACACTGTGGGAATTGTAATCAGTTTCAGGTTGGCAGAGTCAAGCTTGATGAATGTTGATTGTATGTATGTGAAATTCTAGTGGTAGATAATTTATAACATTGGGTGACTGTTAGTTGTTTTAGCATCAGAAGTGCTCCCTGGAGTAATGGTTTGTTTGTTTTTCTCTTTTTGCTATTCCACCAACACTTTCTGAAAAGTTTCATAAAAACATCAACAAGATTTGACTTGAAGAGTTTTGAAAAGTGCATTTGCTTCTTTATGAAAACTCTACCTAGTTCCGTAAAGAGCATTTATCTTTACACTAAAAACACCTGGCAACATCAAAATTATCTCCATATTTCTACCTGCAGTGTAATGAAGTTTGCATAAAGAAAGCTGATATGAAATTGGAGCTTGAAGCATATTTTTAAAACAATTATTTTGGAAAAGCGGCTGCTTCTCTTTTGTACAATAATTATATATAAAATTCACACTGAAACACAGTTAGTAAATTAACATGCCTAATGCACATGTTTTTGCTGGGTAGATCAGTCCTCTACCCCAAGATGCTGGTGAATCTGACTCTACGTAGGAGAGGTAACTGAGGGAAAGACTTTTTCCTTTTGTCCCTTTATTTTTCTTTTTTCTTTATTTTAAACTTTATCCTCCTTTGCTCCATCTTCTAATCTGGACCTGCTGATGCCACAGGCATGGTTTGCCCAAGGCTGTCCCAAGGGTAGCTTTCTCAAAATTCTCTCCTACTTTTAGGCAGTGTTTCCTTTGAGGCTTGTTGTATGGCACCTCCTGTATTAATGGTGAAACGCAGCAATGGGTCTCCTCAGATGTGTTTTTGGTTGATAGAAGGTGGTCTGAATTAGGAGCTCTGGAGGATCCATTTGAGAATTAGATATAGGAATCAGGTGGAAATTCAAATGCAGGTTGTCTTAGACTGTTTGGGCTGCTAGAACAAAATACCATGAACTGGGTGGTTTATAAACAACAGAAATTTATTTCTCATAGTTTTGCAGGCTGGGAATTCCCAGATCAAGGTGCTGGCAGATTTGGTATCTGTTGAGGGCCTGCTTTTTTGGTTCATAAATGGCTTCTTCTCGCTGTGTCTTCACATGGTGGCCCTACCTCCAAATACCCTTACATTGGGGATTATGTTTCAATATATGAATTTTGCGGAGGACATACACATTCATATCACAGCAAGGATTCATTTTTTTGACTAGATAGGAAACTCCTTTTACATGCACCCAAACTAGACCTTGGTAATTGCGTGTAGGGGAGGGTAGGTTTGTGAGGAGGTTGCTTCTTATCCAGACAATTGGAAGATCAGAGCCTGCTTATGTTCAGGTGGACAAGAGTCAGAGGGCCAAGAGAGAGGCCTAGAAGACGAAACCATTCTAGAGGTACTTACAGTGTGGAAGCAGAGCAGATTGGAGACCTGCCTGGGAGATAGCAACAACCAAAGCCCAGAGGACAGGGATATGCCCAGGGACCTTCCCTCAACTTCCTCAGTCAGAGCAAGTCATTAATCTTCTCTTGAGTGAGAGCAAGTGAGGGAAGAGGAACAGTTGGCAGAAACATCTCTAACAAGTAGGATAAGATTCATGGGGGAAGTTTGTATTTCATGAGCCAATGCAGGAACGAAGAGAAAGAAAGAAAAGGACTCTTGTTTTCTGAAGTAGTTTATCTCAAACCTGGCTGACCATCAAAATCTGTAAGAGTTTTTAAAAACCCTACAAGTTCTTGCACTCACCAGAATCAGATTCAGATGCGCTAAGGTGGAGCCTGGGAACCTGTGTTTTTGAAAATCTGACCCAGAAGTTTTGATGATTAGTCAGGTGTGGGAACCAGTGACTTAAGTCTGAGAACTTTGTCTTTCCAAAGCTTTTTTCAAGGGCTTCACGTGGCACAAATACATTTTGTCTACTGAAAGGAAATAGTTCAACCCACATGAGTGAAAAAGCAAAACAAAACA
This sequence comes from Cephalopachus bancanus, assembly GCA_027257055.1. NCBI lineage: Eukaryota > Metazoa > Chordata > Mammalia > Primates > Tarsiidae > Cephalopachus > Cephalopachus bancanus. Next base: position 5,454,487 of record JAPVLO010000041.1, read on the forward strand.
GTATAGGGATTAAAACCATAGAAAATGGTTAGTCACTATTTTCGATTGCCTTTTAAATTAGATTATCTTAAATTGCTCAACAAAACAGTAAGTGTTTGCAGATGTTGAAATCAACATCCAGATTATTAATATTGTTCAACCTAGTAGAAAGGAAGTACAATTATTATACAATGGCCATGTTGAATAACCGGGGGAACTGTGGCGTGAGACACTATGGTACACACATTGTTAGAGTCATGGCAACGGTCCCAGGCTTGCTGATGTCAGTGGTAGTGGTCCAGAATGGTTTTGTGGCTTCATTTCCCAATATGGCTGTGAGGCATGCTGTCAAGGGCATTTACACTACTGGGAGAGAATTGGGCATTTTTTTAAATGACTTTTTGGTGGGAGGCAAAACAGAGTTGTTCACTTTCTGATTTAAGTTTAAATGGTATCACATTGTGATATATGTATATGTATATATTTTCTATTGGACTGAGGACAATTTAATAGTCAAGGGAGAAAAATGACATACACAGCATAGTGACTAAGAGCCCAAATTCAAGAGCAAACTGCAGGCTGCCTGGGGCCAGTACTAGCTCAACCACTGACTGCTGGACTATTGATCTATTGCCCAGATTGGGTTGATGTCCAATGAATGCTTCATATTTTGGGGTTGGCTTCTTGATTTTTCATAGAGTTTCTTGGCTTGTTCCTAGAGCCCTGAATTTTCTATAATCTGTTAGTTAGATCTCTATAGAGGCTTAATTTTTAGAAAAAAATTCTTCTTATGATCACATTTTAAAAAATTCAAACATATCAGCCTAGGCAATACAGTGAGAGCTCATCTCTATAAAAATAGAAAAATCAGCTGGGCATGGTGGTGTGTGCTTGTAGTCCCAGATACTTAGGAGGCTGAGGTGGAAGGATCACCTGAGCCCAGAAGGTTGAAGCTGTAGTAGCTGTGATCTTGCCACTGCTCTCCAGCCTGGTCACGGAGGAGACATCAGCTCAACTCAAAAAACAAAAAAACATAATATTTGCACCTACATTCAACTTACTCTATTATAGCCAGTTTGCATCATTTAGTTTATAACTTGGACTCAGATATACCAACTAAATTAAGAAACAGTTTGCGACAAAAAGAGAAATTCTCATTATAGATGGCATTTATTTAAAACACTGCATTTTCCCCCAAATAAAAAATTTTTATTTCATGGAATCTCTTACAAATTTATTTAAAGGATTATGTTGGGCATGAATATGTCAGAGAAAATAGTTAACTGTGTTAAAGACAAGGCAACTCTAAAACATGACATGTTTTGAAGACAGAAACCACTAACTTTGATCTGAACGTTACCATGTTTTTGGTGTCTTTTGGCAAATTAAGGTCTTAGAATATTGGTGTCTCATCTTCAAAAATGGGAAAATAATACCAGCCTTCTAGAGTGATAGTGCATATAAAGACATCTACTATAGGGCTTTGGTTCAGAGTATACCTTCAAATAATGTTAATTTTTTTTTCTCTTTATTCTACAAATATTTCTTGAACATTCACTTTAAGTCCTACTGGGTATCAGGTGTTATGTTGGGAGTTAAAAGAAGTATAAGATAGTACAGAGTACAGTGTCTGGCCCAGAGTAGATTCTTAATACGCATATTTTAATACCAAGTTGGAACTTTGGTTCATGTCCCAAAAGGAGTTTCAGTATGATAGGAATACACACACACACACACACACTCTCTCTCTCTCTCTCTGTCATTCAACCAAGTTATGCTGACAGTTAGGACTAGAGGAGTTTCGGGGTCAGAGTCACCAGAGAGCTGACATAATGAAGTCCTCATAAAGGAGGTGGGACTAAAGCCGAGACTAGAAAACTATGTGGAACATCTGTACCAGCAGGAGGATTGGAAAAGTCACTCCAGATTTGAGGAATACAGTAATGAAGGAATAGCGAAATGTAAGCCAGGGTATTTTTCTAGTAAGTAAATGCCTGCGACTGATTAGGAAGGAAGATTCATGAAAAGGAGACTAAGAAAAGGCTGAGTTTCTGTACTGAGGTGAGATTTAGGTAAACCTTAAATGCCAAAGTAAGCAGCTTGCATTTTACTCTAGACCACAGGAGAAATGAGAAAGCATGGCATGAATGTGCTATGATAAAGTAGGTACGTGGAAAAGTAAATCTGGAATATAATGGATTTGAAGGAAGCACTAATGGCCTTGAGGGTATTAACTAAGAGGATACCCTTAAAATCCTGGCATGAGGTGAAGGGCTCTTGGGTGACTTCTTGTTCTTATGGGTTTGGATCAAAAAAGTATTGGTACCAGACTATATAAACACAATAGAATAGCTGTAATTTTTTTTGAGTTGGGGTCTCACTCTGTTGCCCAGGCTGGAGTGCAGTGGTATGATGATAGCTCATCTCAGCCTTGACCTCCTGGGTTCAGGCGATTCTTTCACTTCGGCCTCCCGAGTAGCTGGGACTATAGGCATGCACCAGAAGACCTGGCTAATGTTTTGATTTTTTTATCCAGGTGAGGTCTTACTATGTTGCCTAGGTTGGTTTTAAACTCCTGGGCTTAAGCAATCATTCCACCTCAGCCTCCCAAAGTGCTTGGATTAAGTCTAATGTTTGAAGTACATTCGTTTGCAGTTCTCAAATACTTTTCTTTCTAGTGCTTACAGCTAAGGTAGTGCATGGTACCAAGGGTAAACAGAAAGCTGGAATAACCCAGATTCCAGGAGACCTCTAGATCCTTCAGCCTGATTGGGAAGAGAATGGGCTTTGGTGTCAGACAATTAGTGCCATCTCACTTGTAAAATGGGAGTCATGACACAGGAAAAGGACAGTGTCTGGTACACAGTAATGCGAGTTAGTTCCCTCTGTGGTCAATCTGTGACTAGAGGAAGGGTCAGGTTTAGATTACTCTTACAGTAGTGGCTGGATAAATCCCCATGGTGGCCATTAGTCCTTTATTTGCTTCCTGTGGGTCATTTCTATTTTATCTTTAACCTTGGAGACTGCAAAGAGGAGAGACTGCACCGTAGAGGTGAACCATGAAGAAGAACATGCTGGTTATCCCCATAGGCTCCTCTCTCTGCATCCATTATCTGGTGACTCATCTCGAGTTGCTTCAGCTCTAATGTGACTCTTACTTTGGCTGCAGGAAAGGGCATTATGTCCCAAAGGAACATTCGCATCTTTCCTTCCACAGACCTTTTACTCTTGCCTATCATAGCTGTTCCTCAACGCCTCCTTGCAAGTAAATTCAGGCTTATTTTTCAGCTGAGAGAAACTAAGTGAGAGATTAAGAGTCTTTATCATTATCACCTGGGGAGACAGAGCTGTTTAGTGAGCTATAAGCCTGAGGCATTTTGTAGGGACAGAACATTTTGAGGTAAATTTTATCTTGTGAAATGTGAATTTCAGTACCAAATTAAAGCAGTTCTCACTCTTACCCTCTTTGCAATTTAGATTACCATTAGTCCATGAGGAACACAATTTCTCAAGTTTATAAACATGCATGTAGAAACCAGATATTGCTGTTTACCCCAAGGGTGTGGCTTTGCAAACGTGCAGTTCTGATTGCCAGTTTTGTGGAGCCGACTTAATGAGAATGCGCACCAGGCACATGACTCATGACTTTTTGGATTGAATTTTATGGTCTACAGTGAGTGAGTGAGTAATGAGTGCAAATGTTTGTGTTTTCATAGGTTTTTACCCAGAAGTAATACCTCTCCTTATTACTGCCAAGCATATCCTCATCTCCTGAACTGGCTTTAGCTTTGAAAAGTAAAACTCAAAATAGGCCCCAGAGCAGCTGCTTCTCCTGAATACTAACAAAATTTTATGCTGACTTTGAACACTGGGTGGCAGACGTGCTCTTGTTAAGATTTGATGAACGAGTTCAGAGAATGTCTTTGCCCTGACAGGGACGATGAGCACTCTTAATTAAATAGTCACCCTCAAACACAAAGGCCACACAGGATGTTCCCATTGAAATAGACATCTACTTTGCAATCCACAGGGCACACATTTTTACATTATTGATGGTTTGGCTGGGGATGCTTTTTTGAAGTCTTTCAATTCATTTCAGTAATGGAGTAAAGTCACTAGGATCTCAACCTCTCATTCATCAATGGCAAATATTAGGAGAAAAATGAAATCTGGATTTAAAACCCCGATGTCATGTTTGATACTAAAAGTCTTAGCCAGGCACGGTGGCTCACATCTGTAATCCCAGCACTTTGAGAGGCAGAGGGGAGAGGATCGCCTGAGTCTAGGGGTTCAAGGCCAGCCTGGGCAACTTGGCGAGACCTCGTCTCTACAATAAATAAAAAAAAATAGCTGGGTGTGGTGGTGCCCACCTGTGGTTCCAGCTACTTGGAAGGCTGAGGTGGAAAGATCACCTTAAATCAGCAGGTCGAGGCTGCGGTGGTTGTGAGCATGCCACTGCACTCCAGCCTGGGTGAGAGAGTGAGACTCTGACTCCAAAAATAAAATAAATAAATAAATAAATAAATAAATGTCTTTGCCTAACATTCTTGGAGTCCTAGAAGAGGCTAACAGAGCAGACTGTGGGTTGTAATTTTCTCTCATGATTGTGGAGAGATAAATGCTTAATTGCATATCACAGAACATAAGATTTCTGTTGGCCCTCAGTAATCTTCTAATGACTAGATTTTTTTTTCTAGAGGAAGTCAACCCTGGCTGTGGCTAAAACTCTCCTGGGTACTTTAAAAAATCACAGGTGCCTGGATGTTTGAGACAGCATCCCTGGCAGTGGGCCACAAGCATGGGTGGCTCTCATTTGAAAAGCTGCACAGGTGATTCTGGAGTGAAAGTGCCACCCTTGGAGTGTTATTTGTAATTTAATAAACACAAAATAAACATATTCTCAAGATCTGCCTTATCAGGGTAGCAGTCCATAATTATGGTTACAGGAGCACAGAACAGACCCGGGTGCCCTAAATTCATTCTCTCCTTCAGACTCGGAAGAGATTTGAGAGTCTTCTCACTGGTTTCTTTTGTGTCTCTTAGGCTAAAGTGCTGAGGTGCAACAGTAATGTGAAGTATCATTCATTAATATCCTTTAGCTTTATAGTTCTGAGTTATTATATTATCAAAAACAATCAATAAGGCACTGGGCATTAAGTACTAGGTTCATTGGAGTTGTATTCAGGGCTGAGTGTGCAGACAGAAATTCACTGATCACCCAGAACATAACAATGAAGAAGAAAAATTCTGATTAGCAAAATTGAGGTTCCACAGAGCAGACATTAAATATCACAGGGGTGCCAAAAAAAGTATTCACATTTTAAGTGTGATGTTTCACTCAAAAAATGGTGTTAATCAAATGAATGCTAACATCACCATGCAATAGGTAGGACCGTCAAAGAAAATGGGAAGCACCATTGAAGGAATGTCATACTACACATTGCTACTGTAATTTAATTCAGTTTCCAAAAGTAATACATAGATAACATGGCTTAACATATATACGTTTCTTTTGGCACCCCCCTGTGTTTTCCATGTTTGCCATTCTTTGCCCAGCGTCACTACTTAGTATGGAAGAGTCAAGTATAATAGGATAGTTCTTCCCCAGGCTGAATCAGAGGTGCTGAATCCAGTGTTATCAAAGGCATGTTGTAAACTCTGAGCAGTGATGAAACGAGGTTATGACTCCTGAACAAGTAGACAGGGCTTCTCTTTGTAGAGGTCTTAGGAGTGACTGATGGGTTAGATTTCAGATATCACAGTGGTAGATTAAAAAGTAAAAATGTTTTCATTAACCAAATGTATGGGAATAGAATCTACTTGATTATTATTGATATTTTTCCTCTGGTTGATCTGTTATTTTAGTGTTATGTGAGCATGTCAGTCAATTAGAGTCAGTTGTGTCTAACATAGTGCAATGGGAAAAAATCAGTTGATCCTTTCATTTTCCATAAGCATAACATAAAGTATAAAAATTCTGGTTGACTGTAATTTTTACTTTTAGCATTGGTATGGCATGGGTATCCAGTTCAGGTTTTAAAATACCTAGAAAAAGTCAGGTGCGGTGGCTCATGCCTGTAATCCTCACACTTTGGGAGGCAGAGGCGAGAGGATTACCTGAGCTCAGGGGCTCGAGAAACCATCCTGGGCAACATGGCAAGACCTCGTTTCTATAATAAATCAAAAAATCAGCCAGGCATGTTGGCACATGCCTGTGGTTCTAGCTACTTGGAAGGCTGAGGCAGAAGGATCACCTGAGCTCAGCAGGTCGAGGCTTCAGTGGCTGTGAGCTTGCCACTGCACTCCAGCCTGGGCAACAGAAGGAGACTCCGACTCAAAATAAAGAAACAAACAAACAAACAAACAAACAAATAAAAAGTAAAAATGTTTTCCATTAGCCAAATGTATGGGAACACAATCTACTTGATTATTATTGATATTTTTCATCTGGTGGATCTGTTATTTTAGTATTATGTGAGCATATCAGTCAATTAAAGTCAGTCAGAATCAGCTGTGTCTAATATAGTCAGTTTAATGGGGAAAAAAAATCAACTGAACTTTTCATTTGCCATAAACATAACATAAAATAAAAATTCTGGGCCAGGCTCAGTGGCTCAGCCTGTAATCCCAGCACTTTGGGAGACCGAGGTGAGGGGAATTGCCTGAACTTTTGGGTTCAAGACCAGCCCGCACAACTTGGCAAGACCTTGTCTATACAATAAATCAAAAATTAGCTGGGTGTGGTAGCGCGCACCTGTAGTTCCGGCTACTTGGAGGGCTGAGGCGGAAGGATCACCGGAGCCCAGCAGGTCGAGGTTGGGGTGGTTGTGAGCGTACCACTGGACTCCAGTCTGGTGACGGAGTGAGACTCCAACTCAAAAGAAGAACAAAAATTCTGGTTGATTGTAAATTTTACTTTTAGCATTGGTATGGCATGGCTAGCCAGTTCAGGCTTTTAAATACCTAGAAAGATGACACAGTTTTTTTGTTGCTGTTGTTCACTTTCAAATAGTTAACGTTTGAAATTTCACCTAAAAAAAGACATTAAAAAAAAAAGTTACCCGCCTGGGCAGCGAGACCTCATCTCTACAATAAATCAAAAAATCAGCCAGGCATGGTAGCGCATGCCTGTAATTCTGGCTACTTGGAAGGCTGAGGCGGAAGGATTGCTGGAGCCCAGCAGGTCATGGCTGCAGTGGCCGGGAGCGGCCACTGCACTCCAGTCTGGGCGACAGAGTGAGACTCCAACTCAAAAAAAAAAAAAAAAGCTAGAGAGAACAACATTTTCACTCAGGGAAAGACTTCCTATCTACTATACAGCAATTCTAAATTACCCACCTACCTTGTTAATTTTTTATTGTAAATCCTAGATCCCTTCTCTGCTATATTTTTTAGTAACATATATCTCATTATACCCAGGAAAGTAAGCAGAGATTTAGGAAAACTAATAAAGGATGTGCTAGTATTTGGCATCTCTGGTTGCCCTTGTGGCTAATCAGTTGTAAAAATATATGCTTTGGAAACCAGAGTGCTTTGCCTTCCAGTGTTTACAGTGATCTTGTTCCAGTTCCTAATTAGTGGGTGGGATTCAGCCACAATACAAAGGATCTACCAGACAGGCCATCAGCTCAAGCAACTAAACCAGCCCTTAGATCAGCCCAGGGCTCTAAGTTTTGCATGTGGTATCCAGGTCAGAGTCAGGGAGTCGGGTTGCAGAGATGATTCCCAGGGCCTCTTGTACCACAGATTCTAAAGTTCTGTAAAATCAGAAAGAAACATAAGTTTTCCAAACAAGATTTTTTTAAACCACATTTTTAGAGATTGTGATTCTTTCTCAAGGGGAAGAACCTCATAAATATTCCTTTGGAATTTAGTCAAGTATTTGTAAATTTAGCTCAGAGATGGAATTGTTGGCAACTGTAAATATTTCTGACATTATACCTTAATGGTTTTTCTTTTCAAAGTCACAAGAAGCCCGGAGCAACAACTCTTCGGAGAGTGCATTACAGAAAGCCATGATCTGACCATGTGGCTCCTTGAGCCACTGTTGCCATGATACCTAGCCTTGGCCCGCTCCCCTACCTTGGAAGGTGAATCTCCTTTCTCTCCCTCTCTAATTTACTTTCTAAATAAACTATCTTTTCCAATAAAAAAAAACTCAAGCTGGGCACGGTGGCTCAAGCCTGTGATCCCAGTGTTTGCGGAGGCCAAGGTGAGAGGATTGCCTGAGCTTAGGGGTTTGAGACCAGCCTGTGCAACTTGGCGAGACCTAATTGAGAGGACAGTAATAAAATATACCATGGACTTAGATTAAGAGCATGCTATTGAGAGACCCAAGAAACCAAGAAACTTAAAAAGCCATACTTGCTGTAAAAGTAGTGTTTAGTTCACTATATTTTATATATCCCTACCTCATGCTTACTATATATTTTGTGTATTCCTACCTCATGTTCATTGTACTTTATGAAATCTTAATACTTTAAATCCTACCTCAGACCCCATAGAATCAGGCATATGTCGGGTGCCGGGTAGCGACTGATTGTGTAGTTATATAATGTCTTAAATAGTGTTTGTATTTAGAACTCTTGGGTTAAGCATTGTTAGTCCCAATTGCCATGCTGACTTCTGCTTTTACAACGGGATGTAAATGTTAAAGCGATAAGCCCCTTTCAGACATTCCTTTGCAGTAGACTCTGAGGCGCTAGCTGCTCTCTAAGTGGGCTCTATGTTGGTTTAAATCTCCAGCTCCCATGCCAAGTTAATTTACATGCAGTGGCTATGTAAACCTGAGGGAATCAAAAGACTTTTAGAAAAACCACCTCGCTATAAGACATTTGCAATATTTTATAAATTCCTAGAACTAGTACTATATGAATTTCTACCCCACATTCACTGTATGTGAATTCATATTTAAAACTTTGTTAAGTTTGGCTTATGTTGTCCCATAATGACCATGTTATGTTATGTAAATGTTAAGCAAACAAGCCCTACTAAGCATTCCTCAGTTTGGATCAGCAGACTTAATGGCGCTAGGTAACCTCCTGCCTGCTTGCTCAAGTTAATTTATACGCAGTGACTGTATGAACCTAACTTATCTGACATTCCACTCTGCCCGTTAAGTGGGTTTCTGTCAATCATGGGCAGTCAGGTTAAAGTCCATGAAAGGCATCTACCAATACCGAGTGTTCCCGTACCCATTAGGAGAAATTACCCAATCATGTAAAATCAAGTTTAAAGCTCTTTCCCCTCCCTCTGTAATTGTGTATAAAAACTGCTTGCCATACTGGATCGGGGCTCTCTCATCCCTGAAGCCACTGCTGGCTTCATACGTGAGCCCAGACTCGAACCTGAATAAAGACCCTCATTTGTTTGCACCAGAGCTGGTTCTTTGGGGTCTCTCTCGGATTTGAATTCTGGGTTTAACACTAATCTCTACAACAAATCAAAAAAATAAGCCAGGGTGGTAGCACTCACTTGTAGTTCCAGCTACTTGGAAGACTGAGGCAGAAGGATCGCCTGAACCCAGCAGGTCAAGGCTGCGGTACTCATGAGCCTGCCACTGTACTCCAGCCTGGGTGACAGAGTGAGATTCCGACCCCCCAAACAAACAAACAAACTCACTGGATTGTGCAGGAGTGGCAGTGGAATGATTTGAAAAACTGACTTCTGACTCTAGCAGGCTGAATTCTAAACTAAAACTAGAAGTTTAAAATCATCAAGAGGTCAACAATCATACATAAGATAAACCAGATGCCAAAAGACTCTCCTTTTTCCACCTTAGCCTTCCCAGTAACTGGAACTGGAACACATGCCACCACACTTGGCTAGTTTTTGTGATTTACTGTAGAAACAGGTCTCACGAAGTTGCTCAGGTTGGTCTCGAACCCCTGGGCTCAGGCAATCCTCTCACCTCGGCCTCCCAAAGTGCTGAGATTACAGGCTGAGCCACTGCGCCAGGCATTCCTTTTACAAATAATATGGGGCTTCTGCAGTAGACTGGAGTCCAGTCTCTTTCTTTCTCTCTCTCTCTCTCTTTCTCTCTTTCTTCTTCCCCCCAATCACTGATGCTGTCTCCACCTTTGGGGTACCCTGAACCCGGCTGGAGTGGTCTCCAGCAAGTGGCACCTGAACATGGGACCTCAAGTTCCCTTCTCTGTGCTGGAGATGCAGTGATGAACAAGATATGGTCTTTCCCTAAGCCCATAGCTCAGTGATAGAACTAGGTATGAAAACATAATCATGATCCAAGGAGGGCCATGGGCTAAAAGCTGTGGAAGAGACCTGAGCCCTGCAAAGTTGCTGCTATGTCTGATGGTCTCAGGACCCTACCTGGATCCATACTAAGGAGCTGATACAAACCAAGGAGCTTACTCTACTGGTCCTGTAACACCCCAAAACTGGCTCTGTGAAGGAAGATAGTTTTAATGACTTCATCTCCAACCAAACAGCAGCACCTGTTCCCTAGCCCTCTGCACACCAAATTATTCCTTAAACAATTCTAGTCTAAAATTCTCGGGGGTGGGGGAGCAGATTTGAGAGATATTTCTTGTCCTCCTGCTCAGTGGTCATGCATTTATTAAATTCTTTCTCTGTTGCAAAAAGATAAATAAATAAAATAAAAATAAAAATAATATGAAAATGATTTGTTTTATTCATGGAGAAAACAAATTTCTCTCTTGTTTTTGATTTTCAGTGATTAATCAGTTATAAATAACTTAGACAATGTAAGCATTTTCAATTTTTCCATGATTGATTAGATAAAAAGAATTTTGCTTGACTTTAGGCCTCCATAGTCAGACTCTTTTGTTTAGTGAAAGGTGCTTTCAATGATTAACTGACTGAAATACCACATTTGACAGAAAAGGTTGAGGCATTTGCATAGTTCCTCTGTGGTTTTGCCTGATAAATGTGAATTGCTTTATCTGGGTTTCCAATAAATAATTTGCCTACATTGTAATGAAAATGGCAATGGAGTGTCCTAAATGCTATGTGAATGCCCTGCTTATCACGAATTATCCAGGTAATTGCAGCCATTCTTTGCGTTGTGTGAACTATAGTGATCAGATCAACAGGTACTTTGCAAAACGGAAATTTGCTAATATAATTTGACTGGGAAGCAGGAAAGCTGATGATAAATAGTGAAGAGATCTTTCCCCCTTAATGCCCCATAAAGCATATCACATTATAGTCCAAGAACTAATTTGAACTTAGTTTTGAAGAAGGCCAGAGAGAAAGTTTCATATCATTTATATTACTTTTTGTTAATATTATCAGTTACAGGTTGACATTATATGTGTCAAATTTGTCCTTCAGATGTGTTCTGTGTAGTCTTCATGTTGTTGTCTGTCCCATAAAGTTTCCACTTATTATAATCTTACTTTTTTTATAGCAGAATAAAATATTATGTCTTTTATTTTTCCATTAAAAATGGAACAGTAGGCCGGACATGGCTGATGCCTATAATCCCAGCACTTTGGGAGACTGAGGTGAGAGGATTGCCTGAGCCCACAGGTTCAAGACCAACCTGGGCAACTTGGTGGGATCCCATCTCTACAATAAATAAAAAAAATTAGCCAGGTGTGGTGGCAAATCCCTACTTGGAGGGCTGAGGCAGAAGGATCACCTGAGCCCAGCAGATTGAGGCTTCAGTGGTCAGCAGCATGCCACCGCACTCCAGCCTGGGTGACAGAGTAGACTCCTATGCAATAATAATAATAATAACAACAACAACAACAACAATAAATGGAATAGTAAAATCCAGACCTGGAAGGTTATGAACTTTCTAGAAAAATCAAATAAAATCTTTTTTAAAATGAGTCTAAAGAGTAGTGCACATGCAAAGGGTGTTCTTGTCCAAAAAAAAAAAAACTTAAATCACCATTGTGTAACAAACTTTGTCTGCTTCTCTTATTAACATTTTCCACCTGGACCCTTTTAAGTATTTTTGTTCAAGACGCTATTTTAAGCAAGGTTTCCCTTGATGGTTTGTGTTCCCCCCCATTTCTGATTCCTTCCATATGTTTGTCTCTTTAGAAATAGTAATCATTCAAAAACAGTGGCTCAGTGTATGACTGTTTTTTCCTTCCGACTGCCTGCACGGAATATAGCTGTCCAAGGTTCTGAAACAGTGTTTCTTAGAGCAGCAGTTTCCAATTCTGCTGGACAATGACAATGGAATCACCTGGGGAGACTAAGAAAAACAAAACAAACCAATTTTGCATGAGTTTCACCTCTAAATATTCGGATTCAATTGGTCTTTAAAGTGCTCACCAGGAGACTGTAATGTGTGAACTAAATTGAGAGCCACTGTCTGTGGCCATGGTTGGTTCATTCTGATACTGCTGTTTAACCTCTTTCTCTGTATATAGTTGTATTATTTATTTTTACTATTTAAAACTTTCTTTCTTAGTGAAAATAATATGTGATTCTTCATAGCTATAGGGCAAATAGAATCATAATTTTTGTTTCATGAAACGTGTAAATAGAAGTTCTGGTTGCTAGGCGTGGTGGCTCACACCTGTAATCCCATCACTTTGGGAGACAGAAGTGAGAGAATTGCCTGAGCTCAGGAGTTCAAGGCCAGCCAGAGCAACTTGGCAAGACCTCATCTCCACAATAAATTGAAAAACTAGCCGGGTGTGGTGGTGCACGCCTGTAGTTTCGGCTACTTGGAAGGCTGAGGCAGAAGGATCACCTGAGCTCAGCAGGTTGAGGTTGTGGTGGCCATGAGCATGCCACTGCACTCCATCCTGGGTGACAGAGTGAGACTCTGACTAAAAAAAAAAAAAAAATTGGTTGACTGTTACATTTCTGTCAGATACATTTTTCTTCCTTTTGAGAGTGTTTTTACAATAATTTAAAAATCATTTCTGATATTTCAGGAAATACATCATAATTAGATAAGCCCTAATTTTCAGTTGAAATGTTGATTAATACTTTAGGGAATTGGGAAGGAAAAGAGCACTATTGTAGTTAGAGGGATCTGTGTGCTCTGCAATTTATGAGAAATATTACAGTGTAAGGGAGTATGAATTGTATTCAGCCCAAAGATTATTTGACCTAAAACCTTGAAATACTATTCCAGTTTAACTATGCAAATTCTTCAAAGAGAATATATATCAAAGAATAAAATGATGGAATCAAGAAACATTCTTTATTTTGCTCTATCTCTGGCCAAAACCTGCTGTAGAACTTTAATGGTCTACATTCAGAGAATTTATTTTGCCCATCCTAAAGGCATTTCTGAGCTCTAGAACCAAAATAGGGTATGTGGGTTGTTTTACTATTAATAGTTGTCCATTGGACTAATCTGGGATTTAAGAAAGACTGTTGCTTGGTTCTCCTCCTTTCCGCCACCAGAGATTCTGGCTAAATCGGTATAAGATGTAGATTGGCCAACAGAAGTTTTAAAACCCAACAGGGTAGATTATTTTGTGTGCATGTGACAGTCTTGATCTTGTCATCCAGGCTGAAATGCAGTGGTGGTATCATAACTCACTGTGCTTTGAACACTTAGCTAGAGTCATCCTCTTGCTTGGATAATTTTTAATTTTTTTTTTTTTGTGGTGATGGGGGTCTTGCTATGTTGCACAGGCTGGTCTTGAACTCCTGGCCTCAAGTGCTACTCCCATGTTCCTCCCAAAGCTCTGAGATTACAGGCATAAGTCACTTCACTTGACCTCTAACAAGGTAGATTCTAATGTGTAGTCAAGGATAATAATCACTTATCTTTTCTGTTTTCTTCTGATTACATGTATCTCTAGGTCTCAGATCTTTTTGCTCCAAAGGTAAGGACAAGAAGCACACAGTAATGATAAATAAAAGAACAAGCTCTAAAAACTCTCAGGAAAGAGTCATCTACTGGCTCTCTTTTTATCATCATTTGGGATAAAGTAGTTCTACAAAGAGAGGAGGTGACAAAAACGAAATAGAGATGGACAGATTTTTCCTAAGAAGAGAGCAGGTCTTGCTCCTGTCTTTCTTCTTCAACTTCAAGGAGCCAAGGGAATACAAAGAAAGCACATTATGCATACTCTCTCTAAACCTCTTGAAAAATGTGCATTCAAGGACAAAGGTCAATACAGAGACAAACTCCTTATCTTAGGAGTAGAATGAAATATGAAGATCAGGAAAATATCAGTCCTGCTCCCACTTTTGTAGATCCACTGGCTCAATCCCTGCCTCTTTACCTGTGATCAAGAGATGAGCAGTTCAGCCTCTCAATGCTTTTATGAATGCCTCTGATATTGAAGACTTTTTGAGGTTATCCTCAAGACCACCCTGTGCACTACCTGAGAAATCATCCTCTTTCTATTTTGACTTGAGTGTTGTTGAAATATGTTTTATTTCTCATCAAGATTATATACCCTGGAGTCAAATCACCTAGAGTCATTGATTATTACCTGTGTTAGCCTTAGTGAAACACTTAGTCTTTCTGAACTTTCTGCAATTATTTTATCATCTGTAAGTTAATTGTAACTACTCTATAAGGTTGTAGTTAATAATAAATATATATATTAAATACAAATAAAATATGTATGTGATGGCACTCAATACAGTGGATAGCACATAGAAATAGGTCACTTAGGGCAACCCCTCGGGTCCCCTCCCACTGTGGGAGCTTTTCTGTCCTCTCAGTGCTAGATGTTTCTTTTTTTTTTTTTTTTTTGAGTTGGATTCTCACTCTGTCGCCCAGACTGGAGTGCAGTGGCCACTCCCGGTCACCGCAGCCTCAACCTGCTGGGCTCCGGCGATCCTTTCGCCTCAGTCTTCCAAGTAGCTGGAATTACAGGCGCGCGCTACCATGCCCGGCTGATTTTTTGATTTATTGTAGAGATGAGGTCTCGCTGCCCAGGCGGGTCTCGAACCTGCGGGCTCAGGCAATCCACTCACCTCAGCCTCCCAAAGGCGCGGGATTACAGGCTGAGCCACCGAGCCCGGCTCAATGCTAGATGTTTCTTCTCCTACCTTACCCCTTCAACCCAGCTCACCACACAGTATTTTTTTCACCAGAGCAAAGACCAGATAAAAATAATATCAATAATATTATCTAACATTTATTCAGCAATTATTATGTACTAGGCATGTTTTAGGCATCATTTAGTTTGATTCTCACATTAACACTCTTAGATGGTTAGTATCATTATATATCTCATTTTATAGGTATGAGACCCAAGGCTCAAAGACCTTAAGTGATTTTCCAGAACAACATGCTAATAAGTGACGGATCTGGGATTTCATTCTAGACTCATCTACTTTATAATGACATAACATAATAACCCTAAAATTGAGCAATATGAATTTCCTTAGTAAGTCAATTCTTCATTTCATCAGATAAATTGAAATCACAAGAGAATACATCTCCTTTATTCTTGTTGCCAAAGAAAAAGTTCCAAAATTTGCCTAAAACAGTTTATTTTCCTCATTTTTTTTTTCTTGGTTGGCCTAGTCTCTGTCATGGTAGCTAATTTGAAATCTGGGTTCCTTCTACGGCAGCTACCTTTCTTCTTTTTTTTTTTTTTGAGTTGGAGTCTCACTCTGTTGCCCAGACTGGAGTGCAGTGGCCGCTCCCAGCCACCGCAGCCTCGACCTGCTGGGCTCCGGCGATCCTTCCGCCTCAGCCTTCCAAGTTGCTGGAACTACAGGCGTGCACTACCACACCCGGCTAATTTTTTTATATTTATTGTAGAGATGAGGTCTCACCAAGTTGCCCAGGTGGGTCTCAAACCCGCGGGCTCAGGCAATCCACTCACCTCAGCCTCCCAAGTCGTGGGATTACAGGCTGAGCCACTGAGCCCAGCTAGCAGCTGCCTTTCAACTAAAGCTGTTCCTTTAGCACCATCAGATATCTCACAATTTGGATTATCCTGATTCCAACCCTTGTGTGTGTTTTCTGATATTAAAATTCCAACAATGCCCAGAGCAGATAAAATTGCAGCACCAAGGCTGGGCCTGGTGGTTCACACCTATAATCCCAGTACTTTGGGAGACTGAGGTTAGAGGATTGCCTGAGCCCAGGGGTTTGAGACCAGCCTGGGCAACTTGGTGAGACCTCAGCTCTACAACAAATGAAGAAAAATTAGCAGGGCATGCCTGTAGTTCCAGCAACTTGGAAGGCTGAGGCAGAAGGATCGCCTGAACCTAGCAGGTCAAGGTTGCGGTGGCTGTGAGCATGTCACTGCATTCCAGCCTGGATGACAGAGTGAGAATACAACTCAAAAACAAAAAACAAAAAAAACTGCAGCATCAAAATTTCCTGCTCCAGCAACTCTTAATGGGAACAGATATTTCCTCATAAGTCACATATTCCACGACAAAGTACTTGATGGAACTTAACACACATTATATTCTAGATCCACATTGTTGATATGAACCATAGACTATAGCAGAGATTTATCTGAGAGAAGTTGATGGATAGAGTAAACAAAAGAGAGTTAATGACAAAGATTTCTTGGTTCCAGTTTTGTCAGGTGATAATCAATCCATGCCAGTTTTCCAGAGTAAAAGACATGAGAACTTACAACTCAGTAGGGACAAATCTCCTATAAGAAGATTAGTTGTGACACAACAGCTCTTGTACCCCAGAGGAAATTCACCACCATTCAAATAATCTCTTCTCCAAGGGTGGCACCTAAAACTCCCATCTTTCTGGAAAATTTAGCAACCCGCTATAGTGGCATTGCCTAACCTCAGGTCTTTCCTGAGGTCTGCTTCTTTCCTTTGGTGTCCATTTTGTTTGTTTAAAATATCTAAGTTTTTTTCCTACTCTGTCATGACTTCCTACATCCTTGGACTTCATTGCTGAGTTAGTGTATATATTAGTCAATTCAGGTTGCCATAACATGATACCACAGACTGGTTGATTTAAACAGTGTAATTTATTTTCTCATAGTTTTGGAGGCTAGAAGTCTCAAATCAAGGTGCTGACAGATTTGGTTCTGGAGAAGGCCCTCTTCCTGGCTTGCAGACAGCCATCTTCTTGCTGTATCCTCACAGTTAAACCCAAAATTCAAAATCCGAGAGACCACCAAAGAGCCAGCTCCGATGCAAACACACGAGGGTCTTTATTTAGGCTCGAGTCTGGGCTCATGTATGAAGCTGATGCAGCAGCTTCAGGGACGAGAGACCTGACCCAGGCTAACATGCACCTTTTATACATAATTCTGAAGGGGTGGGGTGGCTTTACAAACTTGTGCACACAGGATTGGATAAAAACTATATGATGCAGTTACAAAGACTTTGGTTGATTTGAGTTTGATTTGCGCAGGCTCAGGCTTAGTTACTTGTGATGGACAAGTAACTGCCAAACGGGCAGAATGGAATGCCAGATAAGCTAGGTTTAGCAAGCAGGCAGGAGGTTTGAAGCAAGGCAGAACCCATGGGGGGGGGTGGTGGCACCACCAGTCTACCGTTATCTAAGCAAAGGAATGTCCGGGAGGGGCTTATTGCTTAACATTCACACACTACTAGCAGCAGTTGCAGAAATAATCGGTTATTTTATGAGACAAACAAAAATTAAACTTAACAAAGTTCTAAGTACAAACACTGCTTAAAACATTGTATAAGTATACAACCAGTCACTGCCCGGCACCCGACATGTGCCTAATTCTACAGGGTCTGAGGTAGGATTTAAGATACTAAGAATTCATAAAATATAGTGAACGTGAGGTGGGGATATATAAAATACAATGAATGTAAGGTAGGGATATATGGCAAGTATAGCTTCTTAAGTCACTCGGGTCCCTCACTCATATCATGACTTTTCCTCAGTACACACACACACACACAGAGAGAGAGAGAGAGAGAGAGAGAGAGAGAGAGAGAGAGAGAGAGAGAGAAGCCAGAACTACAGGCATGTGCTCCCATTCCCAGCTAATTTTTTGATTTATTGTAGAGATGAGGTCTCACCAAGTTACCCAGGCTGGTCTTGAACCCTCAGGCTCAGGTAATCCACTCGCCTTGGCCTCCCAGAGTGCTGGGATTACAGGCTGAGCCACTGAGCCACTGAGCCCGGCCGCATTTTACATTAGATAGTGAAATTTAGAGTAAAGAAAGTTTACAAGGCCTAAGACAATCATACATTGCAAAAGTTATGCAAATCACAAGTCTTATGATTACATTGATACTATATAGGTCAAAGAAAGGGAGTAAATAGGGATTTACATCGTTGGGCGGAGTCTGCTGTGAAGTTAAGGATCTCTTAAAGTGACTTACTGGGAGTGCATAGAAGACAAGGGGAGTCTCAGTAATGTGTGGGAGTGCTTGAATCACCACCATGCCCTTCTCTAGGGGCTGCGGCAATATGGAGGGTCATGAGTGGGTCTCTGTATCAAATTATTTCCACTTAATTAACACAACCTTATACTATCATTTTCATTTTGCAAAGGTGGAAATAAAGCTCAGAGAAGTTAAACACATCATGCAAGGATAAACAACTGTGAAATGGTTTATCGTGCATGTGTTTTCTGCTTTTGAAATTTTACTCTCTTACCTGACGTCAATGTTTATGCTCTTTTCACGTGTCTCTGCCAAGTTTTGAGAAAAGTAGACAGAAGAGCAGATGGAGAAGAAAAGAAGACAAAGAAGGAAAGAAGAAAACAGGTTAAAAAAAAAGAAATGAAGGAGTAAAATGAGAGGGTAACTGTGGCGTTATGATATGTATTTATACACTGGTTTTCATCCACAACTGATAACTCCCACAACACTTGTTACAGCCTCTTGTTTTAATGCTGGGTGCTTTAGTCCTCAGGGTAGGCCTCAAGAAATAGACTCTCTCTGACCTTCGGCTGTCCTCCTTTCACCTGCCCCAAGGCAAGACTCAGATCTTCCCCAGCTTTTCTGACTGAGTCTTAAGACCCTACCCAGGAGGATCCCACCCTATATGCTGGGGAAAGGAATGCTGACATCATGAAGCTTTCAGAAAAAACACAAGGAGAGTTGAATATGTGGAGGCTGAAGGAAAGGTGAAGAACTCATCCACATGCTGGGAGGGTAGCGTACCCCAACTCCACAGGAACAGAAGGTCATGTGTTCTGGACCCTTCCAGACCTCGCCCAATGTATCTCTTCATCTGCTTGTTTATTTGTATCCTTTAAAAATATCCTAAGCGCCCGGGCTTGGTGGCTCAGCCTGTAATCCTGTGCCTTTGGGAGGCTGAGGTAAGTGGATTGCCTGAGCCCGCGGGTTTGAGACCCGCCTGGGCAACTTGACGAGACCTCATCTCTACAATAAATCAAAAAATCAGCCGGGCGTGGTAATTCCGCACATGCCTGTAATTCCGGCTACTTGGAAGGCTGAGGCGGAAGGATCACCAGAGCCCAGCAGGTTGAGGCTGCGGTGGCCAGTAGCGGCTACTGCACTCCAGTCTGGGCGACAGAGTGAGACTCCAACTCAAGAAAAAAAAAAAATATCCTAAGCAAATCAGTAAGTAGAAATGTTTCCTTGAGTTCTGTGAGTCACCCTGGCAAATTAATTGACCCCCAAAAGGGGGTCATGGGAACCCTAACTTGAAGCTGGTTGGTCAGAATTTCCAGAGGTATGGATTTGCAACTGGGATTGGGGTGAGGAGGGAGGGAAGTCTTAAAGACTAAGTCCTCAGCCTGTGAGATCTGACACTATCTTTAGGTAGATAGTGTTGGAATTGAATTGGCGGACACCCAGCTGGTATCCACTGCTTGGTGATAGGGAAAAACCCCCACATTTGGTTATGGAAGTCTTCTTCTGCATTGATAGTTGTGGTGTAATAGCAGAGTAAAATACACGGTTTGAGGGAGTTTTCCCAAAGTAGTGACAAAAAGAGAGGTGTAGGGAAAGGCTGAAGAAAGAACATCCATCTGTGGGGTGGCCTTGGCATTCATGTTTCTTGGCTGTGAATTCTTGACTGCTGTATTCTGGGTCATTTGTCAAATTTTAATTATTCAATTAGCATCAGGAGCAAGAGAGCTAAATTGGCATAATTTTCTTCCCTCTCTCTAGTCCTTTAGACTCTGTGGCCTTAGTTGTGTCCTGCAAAATGGTCAGAAATATAATAATGGAAGCAAGCAGATACTCACAAGCTTTTTAATTAGCCATGGAATTGGATTTCAAAAAAAAAGAAATTAAATACACTGGTGTGCAGCACGAGGGATTGGGGGTGGGACAGAGCCAACCCAAGGAATTTAACATCTAGTGAAAATCAATGACCCTCTAAATGGATTTTCTGGGTGAGAGGATAAGGCCAGGGCACTGCTTTTGGAAGGGTTTAATTTAAACAAATCTGAAGAGTCTCCTATGTTCCCTGTACTATGCTGAGAGTTTGCTATATAAATACTTTCATATTTTCAAAGAGTTTTTTTTTTTAATCTCAAAGCAGTAAACTTATGCTGAAGACAGCAGATATAGTGGAATCAAGGTGTTTTCTACCTTTTCTTAATTTCCCTGCATGGCCTCTGAGTTATTCCTCTAGGAACCTTTATCATGTTGAGGATTCTCTTAGCATGCAGAGAAGCTCCCAACTTTAGGTAACTCACAGAGCTAAAGATGGTGATGTGCAACTCTCTTTTAGCTCATACACATGGATTTAAAAGTAAGTGCTTTACTAGAACATGGCACCACAGATGGGAAATCTTGAACACTGTAACAATTGCTTGTATCTTTAATCAGTCATTGGTCAGCCTTGGGGTTTCTGTGCAGAAATCCTTCCTTATAACTCTTGAGAATTGTTGTTTTCAAATTCCAGATTTCAGAAAAAAATCAGATGAGAAATCAGAAACGTGAAAAAGTATTCTATTTCTCCTGAAAGAACTAACACTTAGTAATCAACATAGAGTTGTTACTGGGCCAAAGGAAGCCACTGAAGTCAAGTCAAAAGAAAGAATAGAAAAAGCTGATATGTGCAGTCAAAGGTTAGGTTGGACATTTCAAGGTACTAGGACAGAGCACGCAGGAGAGAAGTGGTTGTGACATAATCAATCTTGCTTGTCCTGTTGCCATGGTATTACAAACGGGTGTTTGTGGCCCAGACTGCTCCTTCCAGTGAGTCATTCTTATAAACAAAAGAGAAATTAATTTTAATACCTTGATAGACACTGTATATTGTATACAAATCCTATAAGCAGTGATCTAAAAAAAATAACAAATTTTTTCAGCAAAATAAGTCCCTAAATTGGCAAATTTTTTTGCACATGATTTCAAGTAGTGCTGTTAACTTTGCTAAAAGACCCAAATTTTATACTAGTAGGATATTACCCACTAATGTTTTGTGGGTTTGATTGTTTTTTAATTTTAAAGGCGTGAGGTACAACTCAGGGTTAGGTACACAAGTGGTCATCACACAGATAAAGTTTGGCACTCTTATTGGTGTTATGTGTTATAGAATTATGATAGATGTTCAGGGTTCATTTTTGAGTGAGTAAAACCAACTGTGCTGGTGGTTTTCAGTACCTAAATATTCACTATTGAAAGATAGTATTTACTATCCTACCACTCATAGAATTTGTATATATTTCTGTATATACACAAATATATATCTCATTCCATCACTGAGGCTGGAGTGCAGTGGCATGATCATACTGCTTCCTCAAATTCCCGGACTCAAGTGATTCTCCCATCTCAGTCTCCCAAGTAGCTGAATTATTTGATACTTATTTTGTTATGTTATTGAAAGATATAATCTCATCACAGTATATTGGTTCGCAGTAACGGTAAATTATGCATTAATTACTATGTCTTTATTTTTACAGAAAATCTCTGAACTTGGGTGCAGTGGCTCAAACCTGTAATCCCAGTACTTTGGGGAGGCTGAGGGGAGTGGATTACCTGAGCCCATGGGTTCGAGACCAGCCTGGGCAACTTGGCAAGACCTCATCTCTACAATAAAAAAATAAAAAAGGCCAGGCTTGGTGGCACAGCCTGTAATCTCAGCACTTTGGGAGGCCGAGGTGAGTGGATTGCCCGAGCCCTTGGATTTGAGACCACCCTGGGCACTTGATGAGAGCTTTTCTCTACAATAAATTAAAAAAAAAATTTAGCTGGGTACTGTAGCACATGCCTATAGTTCTGGCTACTAGGAAGGTTGAGGGAGATGGATTGCCAGAGCCCAGTGGGTCAACACTGGGGTGCCTATGAGTGTGCCAATGTACTCCAGTCTGGGTGATGGAGTGAGACTCCAACTCAAAAAAAAAAAAATCAAAAAATTAATGAGGAATGATAGTACAGCTTATAGTCCTGGCTACTTGGAAGGTTGAGGTGGATCGCCTGAGCCCAGCAGGTCAACGCTAGGATGACTGTGAGCGTGCCACTGCACTCCAGCCTGGGCAATGGAGTGAGACTCCAATTCAAAAAAAAAAAAAGAAAAGAAAAAAGGAAGTCACTGTCACAATAAATGATTCCAATAAATAAATCGTGGTCACTCATTGTTTTAAAATGTAAATAAAGTATTAAGAAAAATATAAAATAATTTATAATTTTGGTAAATTCTGATTTCTCTTATTGAATCTCAAAAGATGGATATTTGATGGGAATTTGAAGCACTAGAGCTTAGCCTCATTGGGTCTGTGTTCTGTTTAGCAACAAATTGCTTGCCCTGATTTCAGCTTCCCCTTTTGGTCAGGGATTAGGCTTTCCTATTTGCCACAACCCCAAAGTAAACTGTTAAATTTTTGTATAATTCTTTCCTGGCTAATCTGGGGATTGAAGTTGGCCAGCCTTCCTCGGGACCAGCCTTCTTTATCCCACCACCCAAGATCTAGAGATTAAGACCATCTTATCTCATCAGGGTCTTTTTAGAAGCTAACAAAGTTTGTGCCTCCTCTGAGGTTCCCCTTATTTTTTCATGACCCTTGGCTCATCAAGGTTCTCCATTCTTGCACCTGCTCCCAGGATTTGTAGGCAGTGTGCTCCCTGTCTGTTTTTTCCTTCCTGGTGAAATGGGTTCTCTTCTCTCAGCCAGGTCAAACGAATTCATACAGATCCATTTAATGCAGCAGTTTTAAACCTTGTTTGCAACATTATAATATCTGGATAGCTTGTCAAAATTATCTGCACTGAGCCCTACCCTATCCAATCAAATCAAAATCTGTGGGAATGGTGCCTAGATACCAAAAATTTTTACAGCCTCTTAGGTGATTCTCATGTGTAGTTAGGGATAATAACCACTGTGTGAATGGATCAAGTGGTCCCAAGTAATATATGTGAATATGAACTGAGGATCTCAGCATCTAACACCAAGAAGGATTTTGGGTGGAACTTTCAGTTTTTAGGAGAAGCATTTATAGCCTGAGGGAATGGCCTGAGAGGCAGGGAATAGAGACTTCCTTAATCCATACCAATCAGGGTATTGATAAGAGAAGAATGCAGTGAAGAGGTTGGTTCTTGTTTTTGGCTCCTCTTCTGTAATGAAGTGAAGCAGAGCATAGGAAAGCAACAACTGGTCTAGTAAAGAATGAAGCTCATTGTGTTAAGGACACATTTTTAACCATATCCTGCATCACAGACAGCAGGGTTATATCTCATATGTTGTTCTTCTTTGTCTTCTGTGAATATGTCTACATGTGTGTCCCTGTAAAAATGGATTGTCTTTGGTTCTGACCCTTAGTCATAGCTAGGGGAGCTTCCTGAGAATCTCAACTTTCTAAGTGCCTAGCACGTAATTATTTTTTTATTTGGTTTTTGCATCCATCACCAATGCCATCAATGAAATGTGACTCTTTGAGGATATGGTTGACTGTTGTAAGAAACCACTTTCTGCCGGGTGCGGTGGCTCAAGCCTGTAATCCCAGCACTTTGGGAGGCCAAGACGAGAGGATTGCCTGAGCCCAGGGGTTTGAGACCAACCTGGGCAACTTGGCAAGACCTCATCTGTACAATAAATCAAAAAATTATCTGGGCATGGTAGTGTGAGCCTGTAGTTCCACCTACTTGGAAGGCTGAGGTGAAAGATTAGCCTGAGCCCAGCGGGTCAAGGCTGTGGTAGCCATGAGCATGCCATTGCGCTCCAGCCTGGGTGACAGAGTGAGACTCTGATTCAAAAAGCAAACAAAAAACAAAACAAAACAAAAAGAAACCGCTTTCCATCAAGTGAAGAACACACACAATAATTAGTGAAGAACACACACCTCAGCCTTCCAAGTAGTTGGAACTACAGGCTCACACTACCGTGCCCAGATAATTTTTTGATTTATTGTAGAGATGAGGTCTTGCCAAGTTGCCCAGGTTGATCTCGAAGCCCTGGGCTCAGATCCTCAGATGCTGAGATCCTCAGTTCATATTCAAATATATTACTTGGGACCACTTGATCAGAGAATGACCACTCATATCTCTTATGGGTGGGTTCTTCTTGCTTCTGCAAACATTGCTATAATAGTTTGTTTCGTGTAATTCTGCCAAACTTTGGTTGCAAGCCCTATTTTTAAGATGTATCTACTTATCTATCATCTGTCTCTTCTACTAGGATGCAGGTTTCATGAAGATGGGAGCATATTTGTCTGGTTCCCTGTTGTATTCCAGCAACTAGCATAGTGCCAGAGCATGGTAGGCACCCCTATATTAACGAATGATTAACACATTGACTCTGAAGTTGGCTTGCTTGCAGCCTCTACAAATCAAGAAAATCAGTGGCAGAAGTGAAATTGTTCAACCGTCTATTTTTTCGGCTCCCTATTTAGTTAAGGTAATTACATTTAAGGCATCTTTGTTTACTCTTCTGCAAAGCTTCTTCTTTTGCCTCTGAGAAGGACTTTCTATCATGTTTTATTTTAATTGTACATCTAAGAAGCCAAACCTCATCAACCTCCCCTTTTTGCATTCAGGGTGTTGTGATCCTTCTATGTTTAATTCATGCTGATTTCTTATAGGTTATTATTAACCAGGAGCTGAAATCTAAAGTACTGGAATAAAACATCCCTTAAAGAATATTATGACGGACTAGAAGTGACCATGATGTTCATATACTGTGAAAGTGATTTCATAGTTTATTCCTTATGCAGGTTTTCCAATGTTATTTTCATATTTGGATGAGATGTAAAAATAGGACTACTTTTTTTCCTTTTCTTCTCCTCCTCAATCCTATGAATTTTTTTTTCAATCAGAAAAGAATCTCATTTTCATGGACACCCACGCATCACAGCATTTAGTGGCCTGCCCATTACAGATTGGGTCTCTCACATTTTCTAAGCTGGTGAGTTGTGATGCCATAAACCATCTCTCATGTGGAATGTTCCATGTAGTTATCCTCTTGCTTTCCTTGTAGTTATCCATGTAGTTTCCATGTAGTTCCATGTACTTTCCATGTAGTTCCATGTAGTTATCCTCTTGCTTTCCTTGTAGTTATCCATGTAGTTCCATGTAGTTTCCATGTAGTTCCATGTACTTATCCTCTTGCTTTCCTTGAATAATTGCCTAGTTAAAAAAAATGTGAAGCCAGGCTCGGTGGCTCAGCCTGTAATCCCGTGCCTTTGGGAGGCTGAGGTGAGTGGATTGCCCGAGTCCTTGGGTTCGAGACCTGCCTGGGCAGCAAGACCTCATCTCTACAATAAATCAAAAAATCAGCCGGGCGTGGTAGCGCATGCCTGTAATTCCGGCTACTCGGAAGGCTGAGGCGGAAGGATCGCAGGAGCCCAGGAGGTCGAGGCTGCGGTGGCCGGGAGCGGCCACTGCCCTCCAGTCTGGGCGACAGAGTGAGGCTTCAACTCAAAAAAAAAAAAAAATGTGTATCACATTTTATTTCAAAGTGGAACCGTAGGGGCAGTATACATGAGGTTCTCTTCAGTTACCAATTGTTTTAATCAAGTTATATTTTTGCTAATTGATTTTGCCCCAAAATACGTTTTCAGATGATAGCAGCTGTGCTCAGGGAGGTAGGCTCTTGCCTCCCAATACATTTTTCTTTTTTTTTGAATAGGAGTCTCACTCTGTCCCTAGGCTGGCGTCACGGTCACCGCAACCTGGACCTGCTGAGTTCAGGTGATCCTTCCCCCTCAACCTTCCAGGTAGCTGGAAATACAGGTGTGTACCACCATGCCCAGCTAATTTGATTTTGACTTATTGTAGAGACAAGGTCTCACCAAGTTGCCCAGGTTGATCTCAAATCCCTGGATTCAGGCAATTCTCTCGCCTCCACGTCCAAAGCGCTAGGATTACAGGTGTGTGCCACCGTGCCTGGCTCCAATACATTTTTCAGTGGAGAATGCCAATAGTTTGCTAGTTATATTCCTAAGAATTGATTGTATCACTTCTAATTAATAACAATAATAGCAAGGAAAAAATGAAGTGTGTGAAGCTGTGACTACTGATGAGATAAAAACGTTTCAGGGAGTAAACTAGTTCCTATAAATTGAGATGCCATTCATTGGTGAGTTAATTTTTATAAACAGTTTTATAATTCAATGAGCCTTGGGATGAAACCAGCAATTTCATTTACTATATGATGCTGTTTGATGGGCTGTTGACATTTATTTGGATGAGGATGTAATGCAGTTATATATCCTTCTTGTGAATGACATTTATTAAATACCAGTTAAGGCCACCTAACTGTGAAACAGGTCAGAGCTTTAAAAATTGGCATGGTATTGGAAACTTCTAATGAGCTTGTAAACGACTCTTCTAAAATTTCCATTCATCCTATTTTCAGGAGAGAAGTTGTTTTTAAGAGCTAAAATCACTTTTGTGAGTTTCCTTATAGAATTGCTTATTTCTAAGTTCTGGAAATGGATACTGGTGATGGTTGTATAACGTTATGAATTTACTTGATGTCACTAAATTGTACACTTAAAATAATTAAATGGTAAGTTTTATGTTATGTACATTTTAGCCAAAAAAAAAAAAAAATTCAGAACAATAGCCACTGAAAATAATAGAGAATATTAACAAAACCAAAGCTGGTAAACCTTTGGCAAGACTAATCAAGAAAAAGGAGAAACTATAAAAAAAAGAAGAATACATAATGACAAAGGAGTAAAAACTAGATATGATAGAGATTAAACAAAGAATAATCTCGTTTGGATTCTGATTTGAGCTGGTTCCCTGTAAAAAGGCATTTTTGAAACAAGTGAAAGTAACTGAAGACCGAGTAATTTTGAAAGCTATTAATGAATTACTGTTAAATATGTGAAATATATTATTGCTATAATGTTATATATCAATTAAAATATTTTTAAAGACCTCATTTTTAGTAATAAAAGCTAGCATTTTTTTCCCCATGCAAGGGCAGTCCCTACCTACTTTTCCTGTACCTGCACCGCCATCAAAGCTAGCATTTGAGGAAATTTTAATGATGTCTTAGATTTTTTTTCTTTTGAGTTGGAGTCTCACTCTGTCACCCAGGTTGGAGTGCAGTGAGTGGCACACTCACGGTCACCACAGCCTCAATCTGCTGGGTTCACACGATTCTTCCACCTCAGTCTTCCATGTAGCTGGAACTGCAGGCACATGCCACCACTCCTGGTTCATTTTTTGATTTATTGTGGAGACAAGGTCTCACCAAGTTGCCCAGGCTGGTCTTGAATCTGTGGGCTCAGGCAATCCTCTTGCCTCTGCCTCCCAAAGTGCTGGGATTACAGACTAGAGCCATTGTGACTGGCTAGATTTGCTTTTAAATGATACAGCAAAAAAGTGGAGGTAGATCGAATAGCAGTATCTGAGTGCTGGTAACTGAGGAAGCTGGTAATGGGTACATAGAGTAATATTGTTTTGTCGGCTTTTGTATGTATTTAAAACTTTTCAAAATACGATGCAAGCAAAATGAAGTAATAAAAAGCATTAGAAACAACCACAGAAATAGCATATTTCTATGCTTTCTGGGGACGACCCTTCCAACTCCCAAAGCAAAGACCAATAAAGACAGAACTTTTTCATATTCAGAATGTTAACATTCAATTTTATGCTTAAAATAATTGTTTCTTTGGGCAAAACTCCATGGGCAAACCTTTCAAAGTACATTTTAAGGAAAACTATATTTAATTTTCACCAAATAATTTCATTTCTTTGATAATTCCCTGGCTCTGTGCATCAATTGGAGATGAAAAAGCTACTTGAGTGAACGAGGCTGTTGAAAATTACTTGGTAAATTTTAACAAACAATTCTTTTGTGGAAAACAAAATGAGCAGAACAATACACTTGATTCACTTACATATTATTTGAAATGCCTTAGCTGGTGGCATTATCTTAACCATGAGCAGAAAAATAATTTTACTTTTTTGTAACAATTCCCACACAAATCCTAAGAAGGAATGTGTTCCCATTTCTACTGGCCCCTGTGGTAGGCTGAATGATGGTCCTCAAAGAAATCTAGGTCCTAATCCCTGGAGCACGTGAATGTTACCTCTCATATGACAAAAAAAGATCCTGTAGATGTGCTCAAATTAAGGATTTTGAGATAGGGAGGTTATCCTGATAGACCCTAAATGTGATCACCAGTGTCCTTATAAAAAGAAGGCAGAAGGAGATTGTATGGTATAAAAGAAGGCTATGAGAAGATGGGGAAAAGAGAGATTTGAAATTGCTGCTCCGCTGGCTTTGAAGATGAAGGAAGGGGCCATGAACCAAGGAACACAACTCTAGAAGCAGGAAAAGAAAAGGAAATGGATTCTCCCACGGAGCCTCTGGAGAGAGTGTGACCCTGTCAACAACACCTTGAAACTGTTTTCAGACTTCTGGCCTCCAGAACTGTAAAATAATACATTGTGTTGTTTTAAGTCATTACATTTGTGGTTACTTGTTATAGTAGCCATAGGAATTTAATACAACCGGCTAACTCCTTATGAGAATGATTGGGGAAGTGGATTCAACAACCTAGCACTTAGGATGTGCATCAGAAACACACAAAGGTGAGTATCATGATTTGGTTGGTTCTTTGCTGCTACAGATTATATAACGGATTGAGAGGTATGTTATGGTAAGCCCTGCCCTACTCACAGAGGCTTTTTACTGGTGCCATTTTGCTAATCTGCCTGATTCTCACCTCACTGGGTTATTTGTCTGTTAATCTGTCTATCTGTCTATCTATCTATCTATCTATCTATCTATCTATCTATCTATCTATCTATCTCTATCATCTATTGATCTAAAGTTGGGATCTCACTCTTTCACCCAGGCTAGAGTGCAGTGAGGTCTCACACTGTTGACTTGGTTATCTCAAACTCCTGGGCTCAAACAAACCTCCTACCCCAGCCTTCCAAAGTGCTGGGATTACAGGTGGGAGCCTCCACGCCTGGCCTATCTTTTATTGTAAATTTTTTTTATAGTCAGGATACCAGTTCTTTGTCTTTTATATACTTTTGAGCCTTTTCTCCCAATCTATAGTTTGCCTGCTAATTTTCTTTAACATTACCTTTGGATGAACAAACCTTTAAATTTTTGCTGAATTCAATTTTTTGTATTTTTCTCTCTTAGCAGTTATTTTTTCATTTGTCCTGTCTCAGAAACGTTTTCCTATATCCAAGTTACAATGATATGCCACAATTCTTGCTTCTTATCCTGGTCAGTCTGTTTCTGTTTGTCCTGATTTCACTTTTCTCCCCTTTTTGCCTTATTGTGCTGGTTGAATAGACGCTGTGAGAGAGAACATCCTTCTTATTCCTGGTCTTTGGAGAAAATCTTTTTCTCTTTCACTATCCAATAGTATGTTAGCTGTAGATTTGTCATGGTTTTTTATTTTTTGGTCTCACTCTTTCAACCAGGCTGGAGTGCAGTTGCATGGTCATTGCTCACTGCAGCCTCGTCCTCCTGCCTCAGCTCACAAGTAGCTGGGAATACAGGCATGCGTTACCATGCCTAGCTTATTTTTCAATTTTTGTGGAGACAAGGTCTTGCCATATGGCCTAGGCAGGTTTCAAATTCCTGGGCTCAAGCAGCCCTCCTGCCTCAGCCTCCCAAAGTGCTGAGATTAGAGGCATGAGCCACCATACCCAGTCTGTCATAGATTTCTTTAAGAGGTTATAGTAGGTCTTTTTAACCCTACTCATCTGAGAGTTTTTATTATGAATGAGTATCGAATTTGTCAAGTGCTTTTTCTGTTTCTAGTATGATGATATTATTATACTGATTTTTAAAGTATACTATTAAGTGTTTTTAGTATGTTCTTATGTTATATGACCATCATCACTGTGCACTTCCAGAACATTTTCATAGTCCTAAGCAGAAACTATGTACCCATTAAGCAGTCACCCCCTCATTCTCCTTTCCTCAACCCCTGGTAACTATGAATCTACTTTCTGTTTCTATATCTTTCTCTTTTCCAGGCATTTCATAGAAACAGAATCACACGACATGTGGCCTTGTGGCTCTGGCCTGTTCACTTAACATATTTCAAAGAGCTGTTCATGTTATAGTGTCAGTAGTTTTGATTCCTTTTTATGACAGAATAATATTTTACTGTAGGGGATAGATTGCATTTGTTTACCCATTCATCAGTTAATGAACATTCGGGTTGTTTTTATATTTTTGTCTATTGTAAATAATTTTATTATAACATTTGTGCACAAATTTTTATGTCGGCATTTAAAAATTTCTCTTGAGTGTGTGCCTAGGAGTGGTTGCTGTATTATGTAGTAACCAATTCTATCTTTAATTTTTTGAAAAATTATCAAACTAATTTCCATAGAAGCTGCATTTTGTATTTCATTGGCAGTTTTTTTTTTAGTTGTTGCCCTAGAGTTTGCAGTATACATTTATAACTAATCTAAGTCCACTTTCAAATAACACTGTACTACTTCATGTGTAGTACAGCCACCTTAAAAAAGAGTATTCCCAACTCTTCCCTCCCGTATTTTACAACATCGTTAGCATTCATTTCACCTATCTATAAGCTATAACACCCAAAACATTGTTATCATAAT
Source organism: Cephalopachus bancanus (assembly GCA_027257055.1). Classification (NCBI taxonomy): domain Eukaryota; kingdom Metazoa; phylum Chordata; class Mammalia; order Primates; family Tarsiidae; genus Cephalopachus; species Cephalopachus bancanus. The sequence continues at coordinate 5,485,276 of JAPVLO010000041.1, forward strand.
TGTTTTAAAGAAATTGTTATCTATTAGATTAATTAAGAATAAAAACCAAAATATTTCATCATGCCTTCATTTGTTCTTTCCCTAATCCTCTTCTGTAGATGAGATTCTGACATGTAAGTTTCTGGATATATGAAGAGTTTCTGACATGTAAGTTTCTGGATATATGAAGAGTTTCTTCTTTTTTTTTTTTTTTTTGAGGCAGAATCTCACTCTGTCATCCAGACTGGAGTGCAGTGGAACACTCGTGGCCACTGCAGCCTCGACCTGCTGGACTCAGGCAATCCTTCCACCTCAGACTCCCAAATAGCTGGAACCGCAGACTTGTGCCATGATGCCCGGCTAATTTTTCGATTCATTGCAGAGACGAGGTCTCGCCACGTTGCCCAAGCTGGTCTCAAACCCCTAGACTCAGGCAATCCTTTCATCTCCGCCTCCCAAAGTGCTGGGATTACAGGTGTGAGCCACTGCAACCGGCTGCTTCTTCTTTTTTTTTTTTCTTTTTTCTTTTTTGATTTGAGGTTTCCCCGTGTCGCCCAGGCTGGAGTGCAGTGGCATGATTATAGCTCACCACAATATTGACCTCCTGGGCTCAGGCAATCCTTCCATCTCAGCTTCCTGAGTAAAACTGGGACTAAAGGTGTGCACCACTATGCCCGCCTACTTTTTGTGATTTTTTTTATAGAGACGAGGTCTTGCTATGTTGTAGAGATGAGGTCAGATTAGGCTCAAACTCCTGGGCTCAACAAAATTCTTATCTCAGTCTTCCAAAGTGCTGGGATTATAGGCATAAACCACTGTGTCTAACCCAGGATATATGAAGAATTTCTTTCAACATTCCTTGCAAAGCAGATATACTGGCAACAATTTCCCTCAGGTTTTGTTTGAGTGAGAAAGTCCTTATTTTTTCTGTGCTTTTGAAGGGTAGTTTCACAGGATACAGAATTCTAGATTGGCTTTTCCCCATAAAACACTTCAAATATTCCACTCCATAGTCTTCTTGCTTAGATGGTTTCTGAAGAGAAGTCCAATGTAATTCTTATCCTTGATTCTCTATAAGTAAGGTGATTTTTTTCCCCTCTGGCTTCTTTTAATATTTTTTCTTGGTCTTTGATTTTCTGCAGTTTGAATATAATGTCTATACATAGATTTTTTTTTTGGTATTTATCCTGTTTGGTATTCTTTGAGATTCTTGAATTGGTGTCTGTCATTAATTTTGGACAATTCTCAGCCAGAATTGCTTTAAATATTTATTCTGCTGCACCTCTGTTTCTCTTCCTGGTATCCCATTACATATATGTTACACCTTTTGTAATTGCCCCACAGCTTTTGGATATTCTGTTACATGTTTTTAGTTCATTTTTCTCTGTTCATTTTAGCTTGGAAAATTTCTATTGACATGTCTTCAAGTTCACTGACAATTTCTTCAGGCATATCCAGGCTACTGATGATTTCATGAAAGGTATTCTTCATTTCTGTGGTTGATTATTTAAAAGCAGCCAACCTTAAAAAAAAATTAAACACACACACAGAGGCTTTGTTTGCTGTTGATCTTTATATCTTCCTGTGGCTCTAAGGTTATATCTGGTATCATTTCTCTTCAGGCTGAAAATCTTTTAGCAATTCTGGCAGGTAGTGCAGGTTTTCTAAAGCCTTATTCTTTGCTGTTGTCACTCTGAAAATAGCTTTATTTCATTTTCCCTTTTAAAGCATATTTTCTCTCAATATAGCATTCTGGGCTGAACGTTTTGTTTTCCATTTATCACTTTAAAGATGTTGCATTTTCCCATGTCCTTCATTGTTTCAGATAACAAGCTGGCTATTATTTATATGGATTTTACCCTGTATATAATTTTTTTTTACTCTGCTTAAAAGCATCAAATCTGCTTTTAAAATTTATTATTTATTTTTGCTTTTTTTCAGCAGTCAGAAAATTGTGTTTGAATAGGTGTGATGTTCTTTTGTTTCTCCTGCTTGGAGATTATAATGCTTAAAAGCCTTGTGGATTGATACATTTAATCAATTTTGGAGAATTTTGAGCTATTATCTCTTTAAATACATCTTCAAATAGTTGTTTTACCCTATATAAATGTAAAAGTGCATTGATTGAAATATTATTTATTGAGCCGGACTCGGTGGCTCAGCCTGTAATCCCGTGCCTTTGAGAGGCTGAGGTGAGTGGATTGCCTGAGCCCGTGGGTTCGAGACCCGCCTGGGCAAATTGACAAGGCCTCATCTCTACAATAAATTAAAAAATCAACCGGTCGTGGTAGCACGCGCCTGTAATTCTGGCTACTTGGAAGGCTGAGGCGGAAGGATCGCCAGAGCCCAACAGGTCGAGGCTGTGGTGGCCGGAAGCGGCCACTGTACTCCAGTCTGGGTGACAGAGTGAGACTCCAACTCAAAAAAAAAAAAAAAAAAAAATCATGTAATAAGTATTGGTGAAAATAGTAAATACAATTATGTGAGAAAATTAAAAATAAAAAGGTTTTAGTTGATATTTAAAGGAATAAGATCCATAAAATGGTAAATTAATCATTTAGAAAGGCAGCTTAGGGGATCAAAATTTTTAGGTCTCAGGAAGATATGGAAGTGTATGAATTTACTATTGCTGTCATAGTAAATTGCCACAAATTTAGTAAGTTAAACAACACTAATTTGCTATCTTACAGTGTTATCTATCATGGGTCTTACTAGGCTAAAATCAAGGTGTCAGCAGGGATGTATTCCTTTCTGGAGGCATTAGGAGAGGATGCATATCCCCATTTGAAGCCAGAAATCACAGATTGAATCCTTCTACACTGCATCTCTCTGTCATGGTACTTTTCTCTAATGATAGCTGGAAAAGGTTCTCTGCTTTTAAGGACTTATGTGATTAGACTGCACCTATCTGAATAATCTGGGATAATCTCCCCATCTCAAAGATTAAGATACATTAACTTAATCACATCTACAACTCCCCTTTTGCCAGATAAGCCAATACATTTACAAGTTCTAGGGATTGGGGCATGTATGTATTTCAGCATGGTTTGGCTAACATAAGCTGGGCTTAGCTGCGTGTCCCTTGTCTTCCTCCTGGAATCAGTGGTCAGTTGCACATGCCCTTTTCATGGGAATGGTGAAAGCACAAGTGAGGAAAGCAGAAATATGCAAGGACTGTGGAAGCATAGGCCCAGACTGCCACTTTGGCCTCATTCTATTGTAGGCCAATATTGGCCAAAGTAAGCCACTTTGACCCAACCGAAGCACCATACGATTACATGGCAAAGGACATAGACATAGAGGAACAGAAAAACTGAGGCCATTCACACAATATTCCACATTCTTCAACCCTGATTAGTTTTCTTCTAAGCTTTTTAAAAATTTTTTTTGAGTTGGAGTCCCAGGCTGGAGTGCAGTGGCATGCTCATGGCCACTGCAGTCTTGACTTGCTGGGCTTACGTGATCCTTCCTCCTCCATCTTCCAAGTAACTGGAATTACAGTTGCATGCTATCACACCTGACTTAGTTTTTGATTTATTGTAGAGATGAGGTCTCACCAAGTTGCCCAGGTTGGTCTTGAACCCGCAGGCTCAGGCAATCCTCTTATCTCAGCCGCCCAAAGTGCTGGGATTACAGGCTCGAGTCACTGCACCTGACCTGAGAATATTTTTTATATAGGAAGAACATGAATAATGGTTGCCTAATGATGGACTTGTGGTAGATTATATTAGTGATTTTCTATGGTCTGAATGTTTATGTCCCCTCAAAATTCGTATGCTGATTCCTAGCCCTTACAATTATGGGATTAGGAGCTAAGGAGATGATTTAGGTCATAAAAGCAGAGCCCTCATGATTGAAGTTAGTGCCCTTGTAAAAGAAACCCCAGAAAGCTGCCCCTTTCACCATGTGAGGACACAGTGAAAAGTCAGCAGTCTACAATTTGGAGGAGGGCCCCCACCAGACCCTGACAATACTGACATTTTGATCTTGGACTTTCCAGGCTCTAGAACCATGAGAAATTACATTCTACTGCTTATAAGAAACTTAGTGTATGGTATTTTGTTGTTGCTGCCCTAACAGACTGAGACATAATTCTAATTCTTCACTTCCTCACTATTCAACTCCTATCGTGACTCTGGACTTCGTCATATGACTTTCGTTAGCCAAAAATATGGTTGAAATGCCTGTGGGCCACTTCTGAGTGTAGGCTTTTAAAGATTTTTGTCTAATGCACTTGCACTCTTTCATCAGTGCCATCACCCGAAAAATCACATCTAAGTTATTCACTGGTCCCAGGAAGAATGAAGTAGCATGATGCATGGTCAACCTAACGACACACTAATAAACTAGCCAAACTGCAAATGAGTGAGAAGTTCAGCCAAAATCATTCACATTTAGCCTAGAGCCACAGAAACACTCAAGTGTGAAAAATACATGTTTTTTTTTTATTGTATGTCATTGAGATTTTGTGATTGATCATTATGAGGCAGTTTTGTGGCAATAGTCAACTGGTAATAGGAGTGTCCTGGGAGTTCAGAACAGCCTTTTTGTAAATTCTGGAAAAACTAACCAATTGTAATTCTCAGGACATGTGAAGTGCAAAATTATCAAGTTTGTGCAGTTGAAAAGCAACCACCCCAAATGCCAATTTTTTTTTTTCCTATTAATTTATAACTGGGCTTGAAATTCTACCATTTGGACTAAGGTACTGCCTTTCCTGTTGTCTTCTATTAAAATACAAATGCTCTATAAACAGCCATTATCAGTGGCTATTACACATCACTTTATCAGATAATTCAACTGGAAGAAAGATAATATAGACTTGGGTTGTGGGGAGATGGTTATGCCAGAAGGACTTGGGCAGAGTGTGGAGAGGTAGGCAGAAGCTAAAACTACATACTAATTCTTCTCAGCTTTGTCTTGAAGTGTACTCTGTCTTGCAGGTAAATTTAATAAATCAAGTAATATTATATGTTTATGTATATTTCATATTTTATAGTATATAATACGTATATTTTTAATTTTAAAAATGTGGGTACAATTCAGGGTTAGGTATACAAATGTTCATTATGTAGGTACCCTTGTTGATGAGGTGAGTACTTCTCTTCCCTGGCAGTTTCCCTTAACTACCAATCCCATCCCCTCCTCCCCTGACAGTTTCCCACTACTGCCAATCCTTTTTTTATAGTTATAATATATATTTTTATATTGCATCATTTTATTTTATTTATTTATTTATTTTTGAGTTGGAGTCTCACTCTGTTGCCCAGACTGGAGTGCAGTGGCTGCTCCCAGCCACCGCAGCCTCGACCTGCGGGGCTCCGGCAATCTTTCCGCCTCAGCCTTCCAAGTAGCTGGAACTACAGGCGCGCACTACCACGCCCAGCTGATTTTTGGTTTATTGTAGAGATGAGGTCTCACCAAGTTTCCCAGGTGGATCTTGAACCCGCGGGCTCAGGAAATCCACTCACCTCAGTCTCCCAAGGCGCAGGATTATAAGTTGTGTGAAAGCCAAAATTGCAGTTTGTGGAAGAATGGGAGCAATGAGCTTCTAAAGTTAGCTTGTGTTCATCCCGATCTCAGAGTTTTTATGTTTTGAGCTCATAGGAGCTTAATCTGGTTAGTGCTGAGTAGAAAGGGGGAGGAAATGGGGTCAATAGCTCCCGAACACATCCTAGTGGTCTTGGGGTCAGCGGCCCTTCCTGATCCCTAGCGCTCAATGGGCCTCCATGGCCAGCTCCCAACACTCACTGAATTTTATTTTTCTATTACTTTCTTGGAAACTGCCAGTATTTTCTTTCTCAACTGTTCAAAAACCTATATGTAGGATAGTATCTACTTACTAGTTCAGATCATAAATGATGTTATCCTACTATGTTCATGGTGTGGGATACAAGATACTCTGGCTGGATCTTATTTGATCATTCAGATGAAATGTTATGAGAACTGTTGTCTTTCTGGCATGGGTCTGCTGTCTTGGACTCCTCCAGCCATCTTTGGCCTAAGATCAGGTAAAGGGTGGTCATTGTGTTTTTCTAGGCTTTTTAAAATAAGGATATCTTTCAATCTCTCTGAGCAGAGGCAAATGACAGCTGAGTATAAAGCAGGAATCACAAATCTTGATAAAATAGTTTTTTCTTCCTCCAACAAATTCTGTTTTATTTTCTGTCTAGGATAATCTTGAGGAATAATTAGATCTTACCTTAATTGGTTTTTCAGCTATCAGGTAGTAAAGTTTTCTTCTCTTGAATAACTCAGTCAGAGTAGTGGGGACCACATCCATGGTTCACTAATAGTTAAGCTTCATGAGCATCTGACCTCAAGACTCTTCACCTGCTAGAAAAAATTGCCCTCTTTTTGATGCCAAGATGATGTAAAATGACATTAAATGAAAACATTTACTTTCTTATTTGAGTAGAGAGATGAGTTGAATTTTTTCATGAATTGACCAATTACAGGGTAGTAATCATGTAAAATTTTTTTCTTTTCTTTTTCTTTTGGAGTTAGGGTCTTACTTTGTCACCCAGGTTGGAGTATAGTGGTACAATCATGGCTTACTTCAACCTCAAACTTCTGGGCTCAAGTGGTCCTCCCATCTCAGCCTTCTGAATAGCTGAACTACAGGTATGTGCCACCACACCTGGTTAATATATTTTTTGTTTTGTAGAGATGAGATCTTGTTATGTTGCCCAGGCTGGTCTCAAACTCCAAGGCTCAAGCAATCCTCCTTCCTCAGTCTCTCAAAGTGCTGATATTAAAGACATGGGCCACTACATCTGGCCTAGCATGTAAAATTTCATGTCATATTAGAGAGAGTAAGATGTAAGACTGAAAAACTGCTCATGCTTTTGCTCCTTCCATTTTTGTCACTTGTGAAAATAGACCAGCCTTGTGGCAACATGCTTTTCTACAGAATGTATTTTATATCTAGTTCCTCTAAGATGAAGGAAGCTTCATTGTGTAGCAACAGTCATAGTCTCAGTAAGCTATAACAGACTTTACAAAGCATCCTATAATGTCCCTGTCCTTGACATCTTTATAACCTAATTTAATTTAGCTTAAAAACACTTTTGTTGGATAAATGATAGTAACCATGATATAACATGATGGTCAGAAGTAATGTTTAATGGTGTTGTTACACAGGAAGTATGTTGTTTGTTTTTTTTTTGTGGAATTGGGGAATTTTTTTTAGTTGGACTCCAACTGGAATGTGACTGTCCACTAAAGTACTGACATGCCAAAGAATACAAAGAGCAGTGTTAAGTTTAAAGAACTGCAACTTTAGACAGACAAACACATATCATTCCTGCACTAGAAGTAAAGTAAGCAGGTCACATTTACAGGGCACAATTGGGGAAGAAAAATATTTTTAGGCACTTTATTTAAAGTGAACTTTATGTATACGTAAGTTCAAAGGCTAAGAACTACATGCAAAGAATTACAGAGCATCTGAAACAAGAAAATGGTCTCCCCATACCAAACACCATTGGAAAAGACATGAAGAACACAGAGAATGATGAGAATAATGAGGACATGGTAATGATTAATGACTGGACTGAACTTGAGCAGAGACATAACCACATAGATCCTTACTGGATCCTGATGATGAGGCACTTGAAAATGATGTCATTGTTATCATCATCCTTACTGCTAATTAATTTATTCAGTACTCATGGTAAGTCTCTGTGACAAGTGATTTATGTGCTTTAGTCTACCTAATTTTCTAAATAACTCTGAGATAGGTCTTATGCTGATTTTACAGATAAGGTAACTGGACAGGTTAACTACCTTACCCAAGATTACCTGGCTGGTATGTGGTGGAGCCATTACTCAGCTAAACTGTTCTGCCTCAAGGCCTTAATCATCACACTGTATGAGCTTACCCATTAAATACTAGATATACAGTTTCCATTTCAGCATCTGTGCTCCTCCTTCCCAGCAAATCTTTTTGTCATCTTTTATTTCAGAGTTAAATGTGCCATCTAGGTATATTTATGTGTATATACTCATAATGAATGGTCCTTTTCTACTCATTGCACTAAAAACTTCTGGTAACCAGACTTGCTATAAATAGCCTCTTTTACAGAAAGATCTGTTTACAAGACTTAATTCTTTCTGGACATGTCTTTATTACAGTAATTCAAAGCTCTTTTCCATACACACACACACAAAACTACTCAGGCAAGCAAGTAAAATTAACCACAAAGACATCTCTTCTTGTTGAAACAATAAAAATGTCTTTTAAGGTGAGAATACATTGAAAATTCTCAACACTTTCTTTTTACTGCTTAAAAAAAAAAAGCTGGTTTGAATTGTCATTACAGCATTTCATTTTCTCTGGAAGAAAACTACGCTGGCACTAAACCATCTTGATAGTAGTAGGGTTCATGCTACTTAAGTATGACAGTCTGCTAGACTGCTCTCATCTGTGTGGAATGTTGTTGTTGGCTTTTTAATCTTTATTTTTTTTGACAGATTTTTTCTCCTTTGAATAAAAAAAAAGCAAATTCTTACTGCTTATTTTTTTTGGCATGATTGTATTTTGAGTATGACTTTGAATATGCTATTTACATATGATTTTACTAACTCCATTAGCTTTGGGTGTTTATGTTGAACCTAGAGATACCTTTCTGATAACCTAGGACTTTGACTATTTATTTATTAATTTTTTACTGTGTACTTTCCCATTTGAATCTTCCACTGAAGGTTCAGGAACAAAATGATTCACTTTTCTTTGTATTTTGTAAAAATAATGAAATTGCTCAACTTTTGTCATATAGAATTTAGCTTTGTATAAACAGATAGCTATTATACCTATTCCCTTGGGTAAAATTCAGAATATTCAGAAGGATAAATAAGAGAAATAAAAAGAGATATATATATCAGTGGAATTTGAGATCATTATGAGTAATAGTTATCTGTGGTTGATGCTAACTCTAGACTTCTCAAAGGCAACAGTTGAGTTTATGCCATTTAATACAACAAAGCTATAATATTTCATATTGTTTTATATGCAAATAGTAGATGTGTATATGTACATACATTTCATTTTATGGTACAATTTTAGAAATTTATTCTTAGAACCCCCTCTTTCCTAGAGTTATATTTATCTCTAGAAGACAGTTTTACCTACATAGGGGTCTTCTGAAAACAGTAGGAATAACTAATTGTGCTGCTGTAGCCAAAATATGACCAAAGGATATTTGACAGAAGGTTATAGAAACCTAACTGAAACAAAGTACCTATAGGTATGTCATCTAAATTGTGACCAAGCATTGTTTTGCCATGAGTTACCTAAGGCAACTAGTCTCCCTATGTCTCTCATACTCTTTCGTAGAACACAGGGACTCAAGTATCTGCCTCTTTCTTTATATTGTTCCATTCTTTTTCTGCAGATTTATGTATTTGTCTGTACCAAAATGGCAAGCTCAGTCAGAGTCCATTTGTCCCTTTAGTTAGATTATGTTCTACTTACTGAGTAAACCTGCGATACCTTAATTTAAATTCTTGAGAAAGTATTTTGATCGGGTGCTGGCTAGACAACAGATTGCCTGATCTTGGATCAATTGTCCACTATTGCTCCAATTAATCATGGTAATACTGTTTCTTATAGGGTTATGGGTCAGGCAGGCACATTTACAGGCTGAAAAATAATAGGGACAATTATAAGGAGGTAAGTAGTTTTGAGAAGACTGATTTTTTGACAGACTTCAAAGTACCTTTCCAGTTTAATTTTTAACAATATCAGCTGTATGCATTAAGAAAATACTTTATCATATTTTTAATCCAGTTTGACACATAGACATCTAAAAAAATTATTTTATTATAGAGATGTGGAATACGAGTCAGCATTAGCTCCACAAGTAGGCTGCATGCAGGTGAAGTCTGGGCTTCCAACTGGTCTTCACTTCCCCTGGTTTAGGACTAGATGCCCTTGACATTTTGTTTCATTAAAAGCAATTGCCTAGGACCCACCCTAATTTCTCCCAATTCTATTCCTGGTTAACTTTCTGCCTGGTTCTTGGCGCTCACATTTTTCTTTCATATGGTATCACTGTAGCCCCTTAGACTGGAATTCTGATCTGTTATCTCTGCTGGACACTCGGCATCTCAGCACAGTTCCCTATCTCTCTGTTAGTGTCTCAGGGAGGTTATCCTCCTGTAACTCAGGTTTTTAGACCCAAACTTTAGCACTTGATTACTTAGTAAGTGCTTGGGCCCCTTTTGAGTGGTGGTTTAAAACTTAAGCTTACTTATGTAGGTCTCTAATTTTTTTCTAAGAAGAATGAATGAGAACTTTTTACTGGCAGAAGAGTTAGTGTCTTCTAACTTTGTTGGTTATGTCTAAAAAGCAGGAGATTTATTATTTTGAGGAACGTGAATGAAAACTAAATTAGCACTCAGACAGGTAGGAAGCAAATGGGACCATTATGCTGAGAAATCTAGGTCAGCAAAGTCATCTTGTTGGAAGGGCATCTTAGCCAGAACATATCTTTCCAAGCTAAAGATATTAGTGAAATGCACTTATAAATTCCTCATGTTCCAATTTTTGACATTTTATCTTGGCTACCTTTGAGAACTACATAAAACTCTTGTTTGAGGTGCAGAGAAACCACTCATTTCAAAATTATATTTCAGACTACTTGATGGATTCACCACTGGCCTTTCTATCCAAGGAGGGTTTAATGATCAATCTGAGTCACTTAATGGCGATATCAAAGCATTGATGCTCTTCCTTTCCTGCCCGAGATCTATGCCCTGACACAGTTATTGTGTCACATCCTAATCCCAGTACAACAAACAGTTATTGAGTTTCTAAGCAGCCTGAATGAGTCACTTTATCAGCCTTCAATGTCAGAGTTACAAGCAGAATTGCTTATACAAGTTTTAGCCTTCAGCCATCCTGCATATGATTTAAACTGGAGTCAGAGGGCAAAGTTTGGGGGTGGACATAAGCAACAATGAAATGTCCTCCACGAATCCCCGAGGTTATCTTTCTCTACCTGTGCTCAAAATGCTTGGCTAGAACAAAAGTGAACTGGGCATGAGGAGGAACAGTTGAGCTGTACCTTTGGTGAGCAGTTTGGCCTCTGTGGGTCTACATTTCCTGAGTAAAATGGTAGTGTTATGTGAGATTAACAGTTCCTATCTCTGGAGGTGGGTTGCTTGGTGTATTGTAATTGGTTGGGAGGCAAAGTTTTGCAAGTAATTTGCTACAAACTACATTTAAAATAGTGAAGTTTGGGAAATGATTTTGTTTTTAAAGAGTGAATTTGGCTGGGTGCAGTGGCTCATACCTGTAATCCCAGTACTTTGGAAGGCGGAGACAAAAGGATTGCCTGAGCCCAAGGGTTCGAAACCAGCCTGAGCAACATGGCGAGGCTGCAATTCTATGATAAAAAAGAAGAATGGATTCAAGGTTGTTCATATAATATTATCTCTTGAATCTGCTTGCATTAAGGTATGCGTTCAAAAGAAAAAGACCAGAGAGGTGTATGAGTTTTCTAGGGTTACTGTAACAAAGCACCAAAAACCAGATGGCTTAAAACAACAGAAATTTATTCTCTCACAGTTCTGGAGGCCAGAAGTTCAAAATTAAGATGTCGGTAGGGTCATATTCTCTCTGAAGATTCTAGACTGAGGTTTGATGAATCACGAATCCTACATAACAGTAATATCACAATGAGTGAGGGACTGTCCAGGCACTTGAGAGCAATTAGTCAATGTAGTACGGATGTCTCTTGAAAAATTAGTAAAATCTTCCAGGTAGCTGGGGACATTATCTCCTCTGACTTGGAGAATGTTTTTTGGGAGTACTTCCTTCATTTGGCCCTAGGAGCCTAAATCTCATAGAACTATTTAAGTAGTCCTTAGTCAAAAGGATGCCAGGTCATTGGAATGTACTCTCTTACAGTTTTCCAGAGAGGGCGAGTCCTGTAAGATGCACTCCATTGCTTAAAACTCCCACTTCCAGTAGTTTTTGTTCTGAATTTAATATCTAATATGGCAGACGAAATGAATTTTCTTCTCTTGTGCTTAGAGGAGAGAGTGAACTGCATTTCAAGCTCCTTAATAGGAAGGAGATTACCAAATTTCATTTAAAATGCACAACAAAATACAATGCAGACTTCTCCATGAGGGCTGCTGCGGGCAGATCGCCATCGTTGGCTGTGACCAGGTCGCCCAGGACAGGGGTCTGAGAAGCCAAGGCCGGGGTCACTCCCAAGACCAGGCCCTGCCGATGCCTGTCTGTCGTGGATACCGGACCACCGGGCCGGCAGGAATTGTGGCTCTGAGGTCGTGGCCCGTTTTCAACTTTTTCCCAAGACACGGTAGCATGGCTGCTTCCTGAATTAACCGCCTGTCCTACCGTTAAGGGTTTCGGTGGCCTCAGTCCCACAGGAAGATGCGCGCCTTGATCCGCGCCGGTCACTGACCTTCCACCTGTGGGTGGCTGCACCCCAAAACCTTCGGGTTCAGCCCCTCGACCAGCAGCTTCCTTCTCACAGATCTCCAGCAGTCTGTACATCAGCAGGGGGCGGCCGCCAGCCACAAGCTCAGGTTATTTATTCAGATCGCCGCGATCGTCAACATTTCGGCGAGCGCCTCCTAAGAGGACATTCGGTCCATGCAGGTGGCTGTGAACGACAGACACGCCCGCCTCGCACCGCCACTGCTCGCCGGCGCCATTCTGACTGAGCACGTCCACGGTGTGGGACCAAGCAGGGTGGCAGCCGACCCTTGGCGCCCTCTGCCTGGAAGCTCCAGCCACGGCCCCTGCGGGTCTTGGATCATCCCTGACCAACCTCTTTTGTGAGTCGCCCATCCACGAGGGGTTCCGACTGTTTGGCAAGAAAACTGTGCACAATGTCAGCTCCCCAAGGGTTGTGGTCCCTGACGTCTATGAGGAGGAAGCCAGGTTGATGGGAGACAAGCTTGGAGGCATCTGGCCAGGCCGTGTCCCTCAGGTCAGAGGTGCCCGTTGGCCGTTGAAACCCCACTGAGATCTGAACTTGAAGTTCTACTTCGGTTGATACAGAAACTCAGATGATGTCTTTCATAAAGGCAAGAAAAAAAAAGGAGCATTACTGCAGGTTTTCACTTTATGATCCATATGTCTTTGAAGAATGAAACTCACTAAATATAGGATGATAAAAATAAGCTTCCAGCCGGGCTCCGTGGTTCAGCCTGCAATCCCGTGCCTTTGGGAGGCTGAGATGAGTGGATTGTCTGAGCCCGCAGGTTCGAGACCCGCCTGGGCAACTTGGCGAGACCGCATCTCTACAATAAAAATTTAAAAAAATCAGCCGGGCGTGGTAGCGCACGCCTGTAGTTCCAGCTACTTGGAAGACTGAGGTGGAAGGATCGCCGGAGCCCAGCAGGTCGAGGCTGTGGTGGCCAGGAGCGGCCACTGCACTCCAGTCTGGGTGATAGAGTGAGACTCCAACTCAAAAAAAAAAAAAAAAAAAAGAAAATAAGTTTCCTACTCTGAGAGTGTCAGGTCATGACCTCTAGTGCCTGGTCAGAGAGGAGAGGCAGGTAGTACACGTTCCGATGGACTTTCCAGTAGTGCCCAAGGCATGTGGCAGGCTGGGAACCCCACAGCTCTCCCTGGGGCCATCTATCCAGGAGCAATTAGCTGTATCTCATCTCATTCTTTGGATTCCAAAACCAGAACCTTAGGCATCATGGCACTTCCTAGACCTCTCACAGAAAGTGCCAACCTATTGGATAAGTGGTCTTCAACGAGTGCTTTGAGAGCCCTTGGATCCTCTGTCCACCCTTGTTCTCACTTCCAACCAGAGCCACCCAGCTTTCGTTCTCTAGATTGAATTTAAGCAAAAGAAAGTTTTAGGAGAAACCATTGCACCATATGAAATTAAAAAAAAATTTTTTTGAGCCCTGTTCCAGGTGCCTGCAGCTACCTCCTTCTAACTTTTGAGGAAAGATGACATTAGTCTTCCTTCTCTGGGCATGTGCTGAGAAAGTCAGCCCTTAGGGTTTCCTCTTGCAGGCCTTGGTTTGGAAGTTTGGAGCTGTGGACTGGGACCCAGCTCTGTCACCTTTGTCACCTCTGTTCTCTGTGACTTGACGCTTCTCAGAGCCTCCATTCCCTCACCCGTCAAAGCAATGACATCCCTTCTCTCACAGGGTTGCTGTGAGGATTAAACCAGCGTGTGCCTGGTCCATGGCACATGCTTAAAGGGCAGCTCCTGTTATTAATGATACTCTCGGACTCTGCTGGTCTCACAGCCCACTCATCCTCATAACAGCATTTCTCCCATCTGTGCACATCCCTTTGTTGTTTACAAAGTGCTCTTCCAAAAAATCATCTGGCAGGCAGGGAAAAAATGGTTTGAGATCCTTTCAGACCCTGCATCAGGGAAGACTAGATTTCACAGCCTTTTCAGAGTTCCCAATGTGTTTAATCCAAGGTTACAAAGCAGGAAGAACCATGCCAGCTCCCTTTAAGACATCTTGTTTAGAAAGACTGACCATTAGAGCCAGCGCCCTGGTCTGGCTAACCACCAGGAGTCACGTGGGCACTTGCCCATGGGACAAATGAGTTGGCCTCAGCAGTAAGCCCTGGAACGAGATCATTCCAACACCCCAGGTGTCTGGAGATGTGTTTTGGGACCAGCTATTCTAATCCAGAGGTCTGCAGACAAACAATATGCATGAGACAAAAGCACAAATGATGCAAAGCCATGGGTCAGCCTTGTGGAGTCTGAATGCACTTTTCCTCCAAACACATCCACTTCACAAAGCAAGTGGAAGGAAAAATTAGTGGGGGAAAAAAAAGCCACTGTTCTAGACTGATCTTCTTGTTTTACAGATGAAAAAACAGACTGAGAGGATACTATGGGTATGGCAGAATCTCAAAGCAGCTTTTTGGGAAGGATGGAAAATTTCTTCTGAAGCTCCTTTTTTTTTTTTGCAGTGACACTATTACACCTCACGGTGGCATCGACCTCCTGGGCTCAGGTGATCCTTCTGCCTCAGCCCCTCTAGTAGCTGGAACTACAGGTGTGGACCACCACTCCCAGCTAAATTTTTTATTTTTTGGTAGAAATAAGATTTCACTATGTTGCCCCAACTGGTCTCAAACTTCTGGGTTCAAGCCATTCTCTTGCCTTGGCCTCCCAAATTCCTGGGATTATAGGCATGAGCCACTGTGCCTGGCCTGAAGCACTTTTAAAGAGAAATTTATATTGTATACTGTATATAATATAAATTATGTAAATACATTTCATGTTAAGCTACCATAAAAATTAAATTTTTTCGATGTATAGTGCTATGAGTTTTGGCACATGTGTAGCTTTATGTAACCACCACCACAATTAGAACACAGGACAGTTTCATCACTCTGGAATAGTCCCTCATGCTTCCCCTTCATAGTCAAGCCCTCACCCCACCCCAGCCTCTGGCAGACACTGATCTGTTTTTCCTCCCCAAGGATTTGCTTTTTCCAAAGTGCCACATAAATGTCATAATGCATGATGTGACTTCTGGAGACTGGCTTCTTTCACTGGGTATAATATCCTTAAGATTAATGCATGTTACTGCTTTTGGGTGGCATTCTATATTATGGAAGTACCTCAGTTTGTTTTACATTCACCTGATGAAGGCTATTTGGGCTGTTTCCATTTTTTTTTTTTTTTTTTTGGTAATTGTGAATAAAGCTGCTGTAAATATAAAAGTCATAGTAAAGCAAAGGTAATATATACTCAAAACCCACTTCCCTGTTATCTTATTACATTTTTACTAGTATCTGTGCTCTTGAGGTTGTTTACATCTGTTGTACTGTATGGCAGAAATGCTATATATAATGGTGTGTTACTGAGTATTTCTTCCTCAACTCACAGTGAAGTCACACTGATAGTTTGAAATCAGCGGTGGTGGGAGTATTTATACCATAGAAATTGGCAAGTGCTACCTCTCAGGGCCTATATTCTGCTACCAGAGCCAGTTGTTAAACATTTATCGGCACACTAATCCTGCTAACAATGATAGTGTGCACCAGAAATCTCAGAACAAGAAGCCAGTAAATGTACCTTATGATCATGGATGCCATGTTTCCTAGATGTTATTGCTAGCTATGATTTCAGTGAGCAATTAGTTAAATATGTATAATTGTGATTTACAATTTTTGACTTATATATGTCTTTACCTATTACTAAATTCATTTGCCAGTCCACCTATTTTCACTTTGTGTGTGTGTATTTTTTTTTGTTGTTTGTTTGTTTATTTGTTTTAGAGTTAGGATCTTTCTCTGTTGTCCAGACTTGAGTGCTCACTGTAACCTCAAACTCCTGAGCTCAAGTGATTCTCCTACCTTGGCCTCGGAAAAAGCTGGGATTACAAGCCTGACCCACCACACCCAGTCCATATCCTCACATTTATTTTTGAAAATAGTGTCATTGTGTCGCCGATAGCATGTTCTGCGGCTGGTTGCTTACAGGCCGAAATGAACAAGCATGAGCTGTAGTGCAAGGAAGATAACTTTATCCCAAAGCTGGCAAATAGCCAGACTTATGCCTAAACCAAGCAAAATTTCAAAATTGCAGACTGAGGATAGGGGATTTTAAAGGGGAAGAATGAAATGAGGAGTATCTGGGAGCAGCACAGGGAGCTGATCTTGCTTGTTATCTTGAATTGTTGTCCACCTAGAAAACTGGCTGATGTCTTCCTGATTGTGGCCATGTTGTAGATTAATTGTTATAAGATGACTTCTAAATGATGGAGAATTCTGCTTTGTGGTTATTCCAAGGTCAGCCTCTGTAACAGCCTCTGAAATTTCTCAAGCAAGTACACAATTGCCTTCAAAAAGAAAAAAAAAAATCTTTGATATAGGCTAAAAGAGAAGAAGTCTTAAAACCATTCTCAAAAGCTGATATGGAAATTCTCAGTTACAACTGAACCTCAGAGAATCACATAAATATTTGCAAGAGTGCAAAGTTGATAGTTTGTAAACATCAACGAAACTTTTATTTGGACCAGTTCAGGGATAAAATGACAAACATGCTCTGTGAAGCCTGGAGTTGGCCAGGCTTTTTACTTGCTGTGATCTGATGAAATATTTTAGTTGTATCTACTTTCTTCTTTTTTCTTTGTTATGCGCTGACTCCCCAGGCATTAGCTGAAAATAAATTAAAAGACCACGGAAGCTGGTGATTCTGTAGCCAGCAAGCTATTAGAGTAGAGTTGATTATCTGGAGGTGTTTGCATATGGAAGCAGCCCTCCTACCAATTCATTTCCATTTTAACCCAAGAGGTATGTGCGAAGCCTGTTAACACTCTTAGAGGGTTTGATCCCTCTGCCTATGTGGCTTCTGGTGCAGGGATTAGCACTTAACATTCATAAAAGGAAAATCATAAATAAAAGCAAAATGACACAGGAGAAATATACTTCTAAAAAGTATTAGAAATGATTTCTCAATGTGGTGTCAGAAAAAGTCAGACTTAGTAAGGAGAGACTATTGCAATTGGGAAAGGGGAACTGCTAGAATAAAGGGAAAGGAACTTTTGCAATGGGAGAATGTGCTGACCTGACCACGGTAGTATCTACAAGAGTCTCAAAGATCAGCCAGAGCCTTTTTTCTTTTTCTTTTTTTCCGTAGGGAGGAATAAACAAGGCTAGAAAGAACCAGGTGTGGGGGAGTGGGATTAGCAGGTGATGTGTTTGGACAGTTGCGAAGAAAATGTCTTTTCTGTGATCAGCAGATTCCCAGGAGGCCTGTTTAGGAGATTTCGCTACTTGTTCCAGTGCCTCTTTAAGCTCCCAATGTTTAATTAAGCTCAAGGTTGGGTAAAAGTTCAGGGTCTTGTGAAAGGAGATGTCTCCAAAGTTTGGTCAAGTCAAGTTAGTAGGTATTTTTTCCAGATTGGTCAGTGGGGTCAAGAAGTTCAATGAATCATTTATAAGACAAAGAATGGGAATTTAGAAGAAAGTGGCCTTGTTATAGGTAGACAGGAGGGTTATAGTCAACTTGAAATAATCAAAAGGATCATAATTCAATTTTTAAAAGTTTATTCAAGCAAAAACCTGGGAATAACCATTTGGAAGACAGAGAAATTTAAAAAGTTAAATGATTGCTTATATGGGCAGAAAACAAAGATGTTTAACAGGATTACAACATTTTCTATTCATAACTGGTTTTTGAATTACAACAATTTAATTAGTCTGTTTTTAAAAAAATATGGCTTGTTTTTATTTCCTTCCCTATTTAAAGGGTATCTTTAACATTCTATTTTAAGACAATGTGATAGCCATGAAGTCTTTGTATAAGAAAAGTAAGAGGGAGATTAATTTATAATGAATATAAACAGTGAGGAGGAAAGCTGTCTTCCCTAGCACCCTTCAGCCACTTACAAATTTTACAAAACAATGCAAATAAGGAAAAAGGTTTAATCTATAATAGAGAAACAAAGGTTACAGCTTCCTAGTTTACAACTGCCTGTCATATGACTCAGGCCTCAAAAATCACATTTCTTTAAAGACCCAAAATAATTTAGAGTTCCAACAGCTTAGATTTTGAATTACTTATTTTCATATCATGTATGAGTCTCCTGTAAATTATATACAAAAGGATGGCCCTTAATAAGCTATTTTCTGAAACACAAAAGGGTGGCGGTTGTGCATGCCAAAACTTCACTTTTAACCCTTGAAGTTTTTCTGAAAAGTCAACTCACAGAAGGTAGATTAATAGGACAGGAATGTCAATTTATTAATGTGCACATGGGGAAGACTCACAGGGTGGTTATCCTTATCCCCCGATAGGGTTCAGAAGCTTATTTATATCCATCTTGATGTTACAGAAAAAAAAGGGGGCTTAGCTGTGACAAAATAGGTTAGGTAGGAAAGTGGGTTATAGGAGGAGGAGGAAGAGGTGGCCTGGTGACAAAAGGTGGTCTTGCATTGTCGAGAACCTCACAAGCAGTGGCCCTCAGAAATAATAGATGGTGAATATTTCTTTCAGACCTTTGTTTTGTTTTTTGTTTTTTTGAGTTGGAGTCTCACTCCATCGCCCAGACTGGAGTGCAGTGGCCGGTCCCGGCCACCGCAGCCTCGACCTGCTGGGCTCCGGCGATCCTTCTGCCTCAGCCTTCCAAGTAGCTGGAACTACAGGTGCGCGCTACCACACCCGGCTAATTTTTTGATTTATTGTAGAGATGAGGTCTCACCAAGTTGCCCAAATGGGTCTCTAACCTGTGGGCTCAGACAATCCACTCACCTCAGCCTCCCAAGGCACAGGATTACAGGCTGAGTCACCAAGCCTGGTCTTTCAGACCTTTGAAGATATCAGATTCTCAGCCAATCTTTCCATGATTGGACAAGGCCTCGGAGAAAATCTGGCTGGGTCAGTACAGACTTTCTTGATAGTTGTAAATCTCCCCCACAAAAGATAACTTTTTAGCTCTTGTATTTCTAGACCTTCTGAGTAATCATCTTCAATTATGTCAAGGAAATATATTTTGGGGTGAAATATTTTGTTTTCTTTCATGGTTGTGGTAGTGGGATTTCTCAATGTTTTTTCAGGGAGACAGGGCTCAGATAAAGTTTAATATTGTCAGCAGTAAATGCAGTTTTACATGAGACTTCTTTTTTCTGTGGGAGACCAGAATATGCTGCCCTTAAATATGAAGGATAATTACATTGAAGACAAGAAGAAGCAGACTCAGGAAAGCTCTCTGCCTTCCATTTGCCTAAAAACAGAACATATATTTACAAAGGTATCCTGTCCCCTCTTCTACCAGGGAGAACAAAAGTTAACCACTAAAGACTCTGTACTCTTATTGGTCTGGAGAACATAACAGAAGAACTGACATTAGCAAGCTTGACTAACTAGCCTTTATCTGCCATTTATTTGCCTTTCCTGAAGTTACTGTCCACGGAGACTTGGTTTCTTTCCTTTTTCTTGTCACTTTTCTAAAAGCTTATTGTTCTTTTTTTGAAGATGCTATATAAACAGGAATTCAAAGCCACTTCTTGGAGAACTCTTGGGTCAAACAAGACAGGCTTTAATTTTATGGCTATAAAGTGGAGAAGCAGGAACGTGGTTCATAAACCAACTTCTCCCTGGGTGAGAAGTGAGGGGGTTAAAATATAAGGTTTCTTTAATGAAGAGGTTGGACATTAAAAGCAAAGGGAGGAATAGTCACAGGAATGGGTAGAGATTACCTAGAATTCAGATCATACCCCTTTTCTATATTTTTTTGGTCCATCTGATTCCTTTCATGGTTGCTAAGGGATGTCATTTACTGTGGAAAGCACATTATAATGAGGTTAGAAGTTCTTCAGAGGTTGAGTGGACTGCCATCTTGAATTCTACTAGTTTAGCTTGTCTGGTCAGGAAGGAAGTTTCTATTGACAGGCCTTTCTGTTTTTTGGGTTTTTTTTAGAGTTGGAGTCTCACTCTGTCACCCAGACTGGAGTGCAGTGGCCGCTCCCGGCCACCGCAGCCTCGACCTGCTGGGCTCTGGCGATCCTTCTGCCTCAGCCTTCCCAGTAGCCAGAATTACAGGTGCACGCTACCACGCCCGGCTAATTTTTTTGATTTATTTAGAGATGAGGTTTCGCCAAGTTGCCCAGGCAGGTCTCAAACCCGCGGGCTCAGGCAATCCACTCACCTCAGCCTCCCAAAGGCACGGGATTACAGGCTGAGCCACCGAGCCCAGCTCCTTTCTGTTTCTTAAAGATAAGCAGGAGTAGGTCGGGGTAGAAATTCAGCAGTCATGTAGGCATTACACTGAGTAACAGAACTATTCATTCTCTGGGTATCTCCCATGTGTATATGGAATATTCATTTTAATAAACTTCTGTTTGTTTTTCTTTTGCCAGTCTGTCTTTTGTGACAGGGGTTCATCCAACTAAGTACCTATGGGGGTTGTTTTTCCCCTACAGTTCTTAACTATAGCCTCTAATGCAGTGATCTATTTGAGAAACTGTACTAGACATTTTTGTTTTGCCTTTGGGAATTGCTTGGTGGGTAGAAGAAAGAATTTTGTTTGGGAGCAGAACTTGTAACTTCTGTTTCTGTCACAAAGAATCTGTGTTGTCCTCCAACACAAAGTTCCAAATACTACTTATAAGATGTGAAATGTCACCAAAATATTTTTATAATTGGAAACTGCTATAATTCAGACTTTGAAATAACCTCACAGTATTCTAAAATCTAGATTGTTACTTTCTGAAGCTAGCACAAAATCAACTTTCTTTCTTTCTCTTTCTTTCTTTCTTTCTTTCTTTCTTCCTTTCTTTTCTTTCTTTCCTTTGTTTTATCTTTTCTTTCTTTCTTTCCTTTTTGAATCAAAGTCTCACTCTGTTGCCCAGGCTGGAGTGCAATGGCATGCTCACGGCCGCCACAGCCTTGACCTGCTGGGCTCAGGTGATCCTTCCGCCTCAGCCTTCCAAGTCGCTGGAACTAGAGGTGTGTGCCACCATGCCTGGCTAATTTTTTTGATTTATTGTAGACACCAGGGCTTGCTAAATTGCCCAGGCTGGTCTCAAACCTCCGGGCTCAGGCAATCCCAAAGTACTGGGATTATAGGCGTGGGCCACAACACCCAGCAACCTTCCTTTCTTTCAACTCCTTGGTTTCTTTCTCTCTTCTCTTCTTTCCTTCCTGCCGATATTATCATTTTTAGCACTAGACACATTATCTTCTCCACAAAGAGTTACTGTATGTGGATTGCCCATTTTCAATTAACGCTAAAATGATATAGAGCATAACTTAATATTGCTTCACTCAGAAAGCACTTAATAGTTTTGTGTCGTTAGAACTATAATCACCAGCCTGTCATACATTCTTAAATGGTGTGCTGGTTAGTGAAGATTTACTTTCGGGTACTTTGTAACCGAGAATTTCCATTTCAGCTTTTGAAAAATGGTTTTAAGCCTTTTTCACTCTTAGACTACACTTTAAAGTCTTTTTTCCCCTCCTTTTCTCTCTAATCTAATTGTGTACTTGCTTGAGAAGTTCCAGAGGGTGTTCTAGAGGCTGAGCTTGGAATAACAGAATATGGAGACCCCATGGCAGAATTCTCTGTTGTTTAGAGGTTACCAGAAGGTGATTAAGCTACAGCCTTGCCACAACTGAGAAGACATCAGCTCTCCAGGTGGACAATCTAGGTAACCATCCAAGCAAGATCAGCTACCTGTGCTGCTCTTCATTCCATTCTTTCCCTTTAAGATCCCCTATCCTCAGTCTACAACTTTGAAATAGATTTTTTGAGGCATGAGCCTGGTCATTTTCCCATCTGCTGGCTTTTGGAATAAGTCTGCTTTCTGTTTGTTTGTTTTTTTGAGTTGGCGTCTCACTCTGTCACCCAGACTGGAGTGCAGTGGCCACTCCCGGCCACTGCAGCCTCGACCTGCTGGGCTCCGGCGATCCTTCCGCCTCAGCCTTCTAAGTAGCTGGAATTACAGACATGCGCTACCATGCCTGGCTAATTTTTTGATTTATTGTAGAGATGAAGTCTCGCTGCCCAGGCGGGTCTCCAACTCGCGGGCTCAGGCAATCCACTCACCTCAGCCTCCCAAAGGCACGGGATTATAGGCTGAGCCACCGAGCCCGGCTAAGTCTGCTTTCTTACATTACATCCTGTGCTTGATCATTTTGGCCTGCAAGTGACTAGTAGCAGAACTTACTCTCAGCAACAACCTTAACGTTTGAAATATACACATGCATATACACATTGTGCACACATTTGAAATGAAATGAAATGGATACACATTTGAGAGACTGGGTAGTGCTGTTGAAGGCCAGACACATAGACCTAGATTTGAATGTCAGTCATCCCCTTACTCTAAATCCTTGAGCATGTCACTCAAATTCTCTGAGCACCTTTCCACATCTGCAAAATACTGATAATAAGTTTTGCTAAAGGCGTTGTGAGAATTAAATGGAATGAGTTTGCATATGCAAAAGAAACAGATTAGGTAAAGAGCAAATGTTAGTTTTCTACTCTAAGTTTTTGAATGCTTGACAGTGCAGTAAGCTAGATTAGGCATTAGGGGGGTCCTATTTTTAAGAAACTTACAATTAAATTGGGGAAATATATAGACATATATAAGATATGTAAGCACATATTTACATATCTTACATCTTCAGAATATTCACCTAGGACTTTGTAAAATTTATCACCATTTGAAATTAATTAATCTTATAATTTGATTCCAGTGATTACTCATAATTTAATTTTAGGAGATCTCTTTTATCACCATCCATCTACCTTGAGCACTTGGGCCCTCTTTGTGGCTAAGTTTTTACTAATGAAAAAACGATGTACTCCCCCTACTCAGCACTACACAATATTGGTAGTCCTTACTATAGTTTGCATCGTAGGTGAGGAATGGATCTGAATAGGAATTTTTGTCTTCCAGACTTGTCTTTCTCTTTCTGCACCCAAGGATTTGCATCTCTCAGCTGCTCAGCACCAATGTCACTCCTCAGTGGCTGCCTTCTCAAAATGAGCCAAATTCCAAGCTAACCAGATAAAAACTCCTGCCATCTCCCTAGGTGAATGAGAAAACATGGATAAAAGAAGAGGAGCATTGAGGGAACCCTGGGTCAGTTGAACCCCACTGAGGCATGTAAGCTGGTGAGGGGAGTGGCCTAAGTGAAGTCACCACAAATGAGAGGAAACAAGTGCACAGGGAACCAGGGAACACCAGCCTCTCCTTACACAGCATGATTATAAGGCTATAAATGTGTCCCAATTCATGCTTCACCACGCTCCAATGTCTTTTTTGTTCTCGGGTGGCCACAGAGCTATCGGGTTGAATGAAGTATTAATTCGACTGCGGAGACTGCAAATGATTTTGTTTTGCACTTGGCAAAGGTCGATCATGGCAATGACGGTTGTGTGCAAATTTCTTTCTAGGCTCTGTCTGGCTCTCAAATAATTTTACTTTCCAGGCATGAAAAATGGGGTCAGTGTTCTCAAAAGGCAACTTGAGGGTTTTGTAGATATATCTTCTGAGTAGTGAGAGAGGAACTACATTACTATTTTGTGACTGCAAAAAGATCCTGATAAGGGCTATGCTTAGCCCAGCAAGGGAAGATCTTTACATTTGAACAGGTTCTTCCTACTGTATAATATACCAATTACTAAAGGGTTATGAAATAAAATATTTTATCCTAAAATATACTTGTTTGACATGTTTTTAGATGTCTGTTCAGAGGACTTGCAAACAGAGGCCTGCAAGGTCATCTTTTGTTGAGGAGATTTGCATTTTTAAAGAAAATCTGCACTGACCCAGCCAGGAACATATCAGAGAGCTGGCATAGTGATCTCTTGAAAGAAAAACCACACTTTTGTTCTTTACTAAAAGGTTGATATAGTTGCACAAAAATTATCCTGCTAAAGAGGGTGGGCTACAGGTGTCTGCTACAGAGAGATTACCATCTCTCTGCCTCTGATGAGCAAGGGAGTGGCCTTTTCCCAGAACATGCATTTTGCCTTTGACAGGAGACTTGATAGACTTTGTGGATATGCTAATTCATGTGCTAAAGGTGGTCTGATTATCATTTCTACACCTTTGATAAGTTAAAGGGTAGGGTTGAGCTTTTACCTTCAACAGGGAATTTGAAAGATTTTCAGCAATTATTATGCTAAACCATGAAATGAAAGTTTAGGCTGTACTATTTCTATATCTTGATGGACTTTTCTTTTGATGAGCTGAGGAAGTGGCGTGAACAGGCGAGGCCACATTCCAGTGTGCAGGACAGTCGTGCCTGCAAAAAAGATGTCAGGGTGCATCCCTATTTTAAACTTAAGAACTGCCTACAAGATATTTACCTATGTCTAACCTATATTGACCACCCTGCCTCATCTCCCTCCCTCAGAGATTTTTTTTCATCCCATAATCATATGGGGAGCAGAGGGAGGAAGGTTTGTCTGCTGTAACTGTTTCAAAGCTGACAAGGGGTGTAGGCCTACCTAGACAGGGATCAGAAATCTTGCCCTAAGTGATCTGGTTTTATTGGTGGCATCAATCACAGGCACCAGCTGGAGTCCTCACATGACCATTATACTGGCATGGAATTTCTTAATTCTGGAATAAACAAATTTTATGTCAGTTAAAGAGACATGGACCTAAAATTAGCAGAATTATAACTATTACAATGGCCCAGTATAAGAAATAACTTAAGAAAGCTCCTCATTGAGCAGCAAGTACAGAAATTAAATGAAGCTGGGTATACATACTGACAACAGCTGGGCTCAGCGGCTCAGCCTGTAATCCCGCGCCTTTGGGAGGCTGAGGTGAGTGGATTGCTTGAGCCCGCGGGTTTGAGACCTGCCTGGGCAACTTGGCGAGACCTCATCTCTACAATAAATCAAAATGAGCTGGGTGTGGTAGCGTGCGCCTGTAGTTCCAGCTACTTGGAAGGCTGAGGCGGAAGGATTGCCGGAGCCCAGCAGGTCGAGGCTGCGGTGGCCGGGAGCGGCCACTGCACTCCAGTCTGGGCAACAGAGTGAGACTCCAACTCAAAAAAAAAAAAAAAAAAAAAAAATACATACTGACAATTTAGATGGTGGCTGATTACCTTTTGTACAAGTGAGGCAGGGGTCCTTCTGCAAATGCAGAAAAAAACAGAAACAGCGGAAATAAGTTACTTCGTGCTTCTTTGTGCTTTCTCTTTACCTGGCTTTTTACTTTGGCAAGCTACATGTTTAAACTTTTGGCAGAAACCAATCAGAATAGGAGGCGGGGGCCCTTCTGAAAAAGCAGAATAAAGGGAAAATAAGTTACTTCCTGATTCTTTGTGCTACCTTTTTTGAGGGCTTTCTACTTTGGCAGGCTACCTGTTTAAACTTTTGGTGAAATCCAATCAGAATAGTAATCCTGTAAACCAATCAGCAAATAGGACATGCAAATGAGATGATTATGTAAAACCAACCGTGCAACCTGTAAGACTAACAGTAGCCCCAAGCTATGGAAAATCCAATCAAATTGAATGGAGCAAATATGTTACCTTATAAGGAAGACAAAGGGGTTACAATGTAAAGAGAAGTTGAAAAGGTATATAAGGCAGTGCCCCACTGCATTTGGGGCTCAGTCTTTGGATGTGAATCTGTTGAACTGCTGCTGGCATGAATAAACACTACTTCCTGGCAAAGAAGCCTCAGTGTCCTGTCTCTGTGGAAGATTCCTGCTACATTTCTGGTGCATCGACTGGGAAAAGAGAGGCAGAGACGGTATTTCCACCTCCCTTGTCACCAGGGTACAACCTCCAGGACACTGGAAGAGGTGACCTTACCTGGCGCCAGTAGACCATTTGATCCATGGGAGACTAGCCCTCCTGGGGCGCTGGGGTAAGGACCTTGGGAGCACAACATAACCTGGTGAGACCCAGGAACCAGTCAGAGAAGCCCACCCATCAGATTGGTAAGAACCCAGGTTCAGTTTGGTAGACCTGTCCCTAAGAGGCAGAAGGGGAGCCTGATCACCTCCCAGAGTTGCCAGAGTAGTGCCACGGGGGATCGAATTCATAACTCAAAGGTGCTTACCGGTGGGTTGGAGACTTTGTGTGAACGCAAGTGAATGAGATGTCACTTGGTGGCGAATCAAGTGCAGTAGTCCTGATTTGGTTCTGGTGGTGACCTTCACCCTGCTAAATGGCAGGAGTAGGTTCAGGAACTAGCCAGACATGGTGGTGCATGCCCATGGTTCCAGCTACTTGGAAGTCTGACCTGAATGGACACCTGGTTGGGGGTTTATAATGACTTGCTTATTGCCAGAAGGCATCTGAAATATTCCTGCAAGGAGTACGACTGGAAACGATGAAGTGTGTGTCCATCCCTTCTCTTCCCATTTTTTCCCATCTTGTGTGTGATTGTTGTCTTTTAGTGGGTGCAAATTAAGTTAGCCCCCAGGAGGCTCCAAACACGCTGTGACGTAGACTGGCCATCATTTGGGGTGGCCTGGTCTTCTGAGGGGATCACTAGACAAATAATTAGTTAGGTGTTTAGGGTTATTGTGGGAGATCAGGCCACCCTGACCAGTTTCCCTACATAGACTGTTGGCAAGATATAGATCTCTCCCGACCACCCTGGATAAAAGTCTGTTTAGAAGAAAACTGTAAAGTCATGCTGGACCAAACAATAGCTCCCTCAAAATGCCACCCAGAAACAGGAAAGCCCATTCTGGCTGAGGAACCCAAGAAGAACCCCCCGCCTTATGTACCATTATACCCCTCTCTGCCACCACTGTCAATTCCTGCTGGCATAGTGGATGTAAGGTCAGAAGCAAGTCCCAGCATGGAATCCACCCCTTCTCCTCAGCCTCCTGAAATGTCCAAGTCAGTAGCTCCTCCTGAGTCACCAGTGCTGATTCCATATGCCTCCCCAGAGAGACACTCAGAATGTCAAGGGACTTTACTGTTACCACTGAGAGAAATGAGAGGGCCCCTTTACCATAGTCCAGATGGCTAAATTCAAGGAGGGCAGCATACCTTCTATATCAGCCCTTTACTACCACTGACCTCCTGAAATGGAAACACCATACTCTTTCTCATATACTGAGAAGCCTAAGGCTGTGATTGATCTGATGCAGTCTTTCATTCAGACCCATAAGCCCCACTTGGTCTGACTGCCGCCAGCTTCTCCTGACTCTGTTTAACACTGAAAAACATTTCAGAGTTACTCAAGGTGCCTTAAAATGGCTAGAGGAACTTGCACCCGAAGAGATAATGAATGCTCAGGCATATGCCCCAAATCGGTTCCCCGAGAAGGATCCCCAGTGGGATACCAAGAGGTCCTTTTGGGTGGACTGAGAGAAGGAGGGAAAAAGGCCGTGAATGTGAGTAAAATCTCAGAAGTACTCCGGAGCCCTGAAGAAAGCCCCTAGTCAATTTTATGAGAGGCTATGTGATGCATTTTGCCTCTACACTCCCTTTAACCCACAGGAGGCTGAGAATCAGAGAATGATTAATGCAGCCTTTGCCAGTTAGGCCCAGGGAGACATTTGGCGCAAGTTACAAAAACTGGAGGGCTTTGCTGGAATGATGCTAGTCAGTTGATAGAAGTTACCACAAAGGTATTTGTTAATAGAGACCAAGAGGCCCGGAGGGAAGTCAACTGAAAGATGAAAAAGACGGTAGACCTGCTTGCCGCTGCTTTGGCAGAGCGACACTCCTGGATCCCGTCAGGATGAGGACAAGGCTGAGGTTATGGCTGAGGGTGAGGCCAGCAAAATGGGTTACCCCACCCAATGACAAGATTATGGCGGAACCAATGTGTGCATTGTTTCCGAGAAGGGCACTGGAAAAATGAATGTCCAGAGCTGGAAGATTTTCAGTTTCCCAGGGAAACTGGGAAATCTTTCTTTTCCCAGGGAAAAGAAAGCGGTCAGGTGGTTCAAGAACAATACTGACCTGTACCACAACCATATGTGGCCCCTGAGAGTAATTTCATTGGCCTAGCCACCATGGAGAACTATGGGAAAGACTAGGACAGACCGGGCTCCATTTTGCTGGACCCCTGGAAGCCTGTGGTCTGAATGACTGTGGGGGACTGGCCCCTTGACTTCATGGCAGATACTGGGGCAGAACATTCTGTAGTAACCCAACTGGAGGCCCCCTCTCACCAAGATAAGTCACTATTGTGGGAGCCATAGGTGGCCGAGCTCACCGCCCCTTTCTACAACCTCAGTGATGTAATACTGGCAAAGCCCCTCTATGAGGCCACAGAGGAGGGAAAATGAGAGCTATGTTATGGAAACGAGTGCAGAAAAAAGGCCTTTGAGGAAATTAAGCAAGCCCTTATTAGTGTCCCCAGCCTGGGGCTCCCTAACATATGTAAGACACAGACTCTAAGTATGCCTTTACCACCCTTCATGCACACTGGGCTCTATATAAGGAAAAGGGCCTGATGAACTCAGGAGGCAAAGACATAAAGCATGGTAGAGAAATTCTTGAACTGTTGGATGCTGTATCGGACCCTAAGAAGGTAGCAGCTATGCATTGCCGGGGACACCAAAGGGGAGACTCAAGAGTCACTCAGGGAAACCAAAAGGCAGCCCGGGAGGCAAAGCTTGCAGCCTCCCAGGAAACAACAGAGCCAGCAACTTTTGCTGCAGCATTGTTCCCAAGTCCATTGGCAGAATGGACAATTATTCACAGCATGAGCAGACATGGTTCAAAACGGAAGAAGGAGACTATCTTCTCGGTGAACAGTGGAAATTTAAGGATGGGAGAGTTGCCATCCCTGAAGCTTTGGCCCCAACTTTCATCAGGCAGTTTCACCAGGAAACCCAAATGGGTCAGACCACCCTCGAGATCACGCTAGGCCTGCGCTTTTATATTCCCTGCTTAGCATAGCCCGGGCAGTATGTGAGCAATGTAAAGTTTGTTCTTAAATATTCTAGTCAAAGCCTTGGTAAAGTAACCAGTGTTTTCAATTATATCCTGTTACAAAAGAAAACAGATTCTTATTGAACTTATGCAAACAACAATACTGTTAAAAATCAATACTTCCAAACATTTCCAAATTCTGAATAAATTAGGTAGAAAGAAAAATGTTTCAAATTTTGCTTACGAGAGCATATTTTACTCCTTTGTGAAAGAGTTTAGCTTCAAGAAAATGGTGTGGACCAGGCATGGTGGCTCATGCCTATAATCCCAGCACTATGGGAGGCCGAGGAGAGAGGATTTCCTGAGTACATAGGTTTGAGACCAACCTGACTAATTTGGTGAGACCGCATCTCTACAATAATCAAAGCATTAGCCAGATGTGGTGGCGCATGCCTGCAGTTTCAGTTAGTTCGGAAGTTGTGGTGGAGCCCAGCAGGTCGAGTCTGAGTTGGTAATGAGTGTGCCACTGCACTTCAGCCTGGGTGACACACAGGGAGACTCCATCTAAAAAAAAAAGTGTTTCTTTTGACTCTGAAAAATATAGCAAAAAATAATTAGCAATACTTTCAACAAAAAAATTATACAATTACTTGGTTTATATTAATTCAGTTTATGCAATTAACTCTTGTTCTGTCCTATTAGCAATCTTTATGTGGGAGATGGAATCAACCCTCCTCATTATCTTTTTCTTTTTTTGAGTTGGAGTCTCACTCTGTCACCCAGACTGGAGTACAGTGGTTGCTTCTGGCCACCGCAGCTGCTGGGCTCCGGTGGTCCTTCCGCCTCAGCCTTCCTAGTAGCCGGAATTACAGGCATGCGCTACCGCGCCCAGCTGATTTTTTGATTTATTGTAGAGATGAGGTCTCGCTGCCCAGGCGGGTCTCGAACCCGTGGGCTCAGGCAATCCCCTCACCTCAGCCTCCCAAAGGCGCGGGATTACAGGCTGAGCCACCGAGCCCTCCTCGACCTTCCTCATTTTCATCGTTAAAGAATAACATGAAGACTCAGATGCTGGGTGGAGTGAAGCAGCTCTTTTAATATCATTTCTTGCAAGAATGGATGCCTCCTGGGTGAGCAGGCACCTCAAAGCAGGAAGAACCAGTACTTTTCCCTAAAACGCAGGTTCTTTTCCTGGTTCCTCATTGGCTGAGTACTGCAGAAGTCATAGGCTTTCCCATATGATGCCTATGTGACACATTTTGATTGACTTACAGAATCATTTCATTTGCAAGTCCTATTTGCAGATTGGCTTTTAGAATTACCATTCTGATTGGGTCCTGCTAAAAGTATAAACATGAAGCCCACCACAGTAAAAAACCCTTGAAAAAGAAACACAAGAAGCAGAAAGTGAATGAACAAAAGAGAAGCACAAAGCATTTAAACACCATCTTGAGGATCCAAGACAAGCTAGACTCCAATTTGAAAATAAATCACCATTCATTTTTTCCACACTCATGAGCACCTAAGTTTTGTTTTGTTTTGTTTTTGTGTTGGAGTCTTACTCTGTCACCCTGGCTGGAGTGCAGTGGCATGCTCCCGGCTACTGCAGCCTTGACCTGCTGGGCTCCGGCGAGCCTTCTGCCTCAGCCTTCCAAGTAGCTGAAACTACAGGCCCACGCTACCACACCCGGCTAATTTTTGATTTATTGTAGAGATGATGTCTCTCCAAGTTGCCCAGGTGGGTCTCGAACCCGCGGGCTCACAGCAATCCACTCCCTCCCAAAGTGCTGGGATTACAGGTTGAGCCACCGAGCCCAGTCATATTCATTAACTTCTAATCATAGCTGTAGTTTTTACACCGTGACCTGATATTAATTCTATCTAGGTGATTGATATTACATAGTTGAACATATCAGAATTATAGTAATGTTATACAATTTTGGAACACATGTTAATGAAGCACATAAATATAACCTTAGGAAAGTTAAACACTCTTTCATGTTTGACAGTGCTTTTTGTGTGATTTTAGCATACCAAATGAGTTAAGCATCTCCTAGGATTTCCAGAAATCTAATACGAAAAAAATTTTTTTTAAAGGTTAGAAAGACTGAATTGAGAACCTGAAATTTTCATGTTGGAAAGTTTGTTAAATATTATAGGTTTTAAAAGCATGATATTATAACACCAGATTACAGGTATTGCAAAAATATTCATTTAGCCAAAATGATTATTTAGAGATTTAGAAAAGCAAAAACCTTACTCCTGATAGAAAAAAATCGATTTCCTTAGGCAATAAAAAGAAAGACAGCATGGGTCCATTGTCCCCCATCCCTTTTTTGTAGTTTACTTTAAAAGTGAATAAAACCTTTCATTATTTCTTGGAATTGCACAACACTCTTGTTTAAAAGAGGACAGCAAATTTTATCCTTGCATGAGGGTTTTAATAACATCAGAGTTAATTTGAATAAAACCTTATAAACAAATTATTTAATTTTGATTAGTTTGATAAGGGAAAATTTTCATAAAGATTTTTGCAAACTTATAACATTAATACTTTTCACTAAATTCTATAATTTTCACTAAAGAACAGATTAATGCTTTAAGAATAAACTCTATTATTTTGACACAGAAGCCTAGATTTTGAACAAGAATTAGTATACTTTATTTATAGAAAACTAAATTATACCCTTTAAATTTTAACTGACTTGATTATACATAAAATTCTTTTTTACATACAATTAATCTGCCATAAACCTTTAACAACTTGTTTAAACTTTGAGTTTCATTTTTATCATTTTACCTTAAGATAAAAATTTATTCTTTTTAAATTTGTTCTTTTTAGTTTACAAATTATTTATATTTTTATAAATTTTTCATGTAAGATTGTTTTTCTTACATTTGATAGATTTAATTACACACATTAATTGCAATGTTAACTTCTGGTGTCTTTTATTTTTAGTGAAAAGTAACTTAGAAGGTAAGCAATTTTAATTATGTACCAGAAACAGAGTTTAGGACAGTGTCTAGGGCTAGGCTTTATGTTTTAACAACTTGAATCTGAAGATGTAAGTTTCCAGACAACTTAAGTATAAAAAGTATTACAGAAGCAAAGTTTTATACTTTAAAACATTTAGGAGAAACAGTCAATGAACTGACAGACTTAAAATATCTAAATTCTGAAGACATTTTATTTTACCAATTTTAAAACTGTAGTTACTTACCAAAATTACTAAGGTCATGTGAGTTAAAGTTTTTATTTTTCTGGTAAAACATGTCACGTGCTTACTTTTCCTTTTAAACCAATTACCTAGAGTCCTTTCATATATTTTGATTGATTTAAAGAATCAATGAGATGTTTAATTTTTTGAATGCCATCAACTCCCATTGGTGAGCAAGTATCAGAAGAAAGAGAGGTTCAGCATGGGTGGCCAGGGCCAAATGGCTGGCACTTATATTAATTAAGATATTAGTTTGGGTTTCAGCGTTCTAATATTCACCTGAGGGGTTGCTGGGGTGATGGTAAATCTGGTGTGCAGGCATTGTAAAAGGTCCCTGGGTCTCCACAGTTAGTGGCCACCATTTCTCCAGCCAAGTATTCTCTCCTTCCCTCCAGAACAGGACATACCTGCTCTTCCAATGTCACCCTTGTTTACACAGTGGATAAGGTCCTAGAGGTTTAGTCCTTCTGGGCCAATTATGTTCAAGTGTTCCTATTGACTGCATGTCTAGCAACAGATACCATACCCCTTTGCAGGTTTGCTCTTACCAGCTTTTATCTTGAGTAGTTGGAGTTTTGTCACTTATGGCGACTGCCAATAGGGATGTTTGTCTTTGGTTTCACTGCCTCCCATGCTGGTGTTTCTCTTGTTTCCTCAATTTTTTGGTTGTTAGAAACCTTAAAAGTCTCCTATAGTTGGAAGTTTGGTATTTGTGATTTCAAGTCTAGCTTCTGGAGTTGGGCATCTAATGCTCCATTGGATATAATCTTATTTGCAAAATGTGAGGGGGGACCCCCCCAAAATTGGAGTTTATATTAAAAAATGTGTATTTATTCTTACATGTTTAAACTTCAGTCATCTCCAATGTACTCTCTGTTTGATGCAATACACTTATCAAAATGCTTTTTCCACTGCTCAAAACAGTTTTTGAACTCATCAATTTTGATGCCTTTTAGTGCTTCTACTGTTTTTTGTTTCACCTCTTCCTTATCA
The DNA here is from genome assembly GCA_027257055.1 of Cephalopachus bancanus. Lineage (NCBI taxonomy): Eukaryota > Metazoa > Chordata > Mammalia > Primates > Tarsiidae > Cephalopachus > Cephalopachus bancanus. Next base: position 5,518,766 of record JAPVLO010000041.1, read on the forward strand.
GTAAAATGTCTCCCTTTGAGAATTGTTTTTCACTCAAGGAAACAAAAAAATTTGTTCAGGATGAGATCAGGTGAATAGGGAGGGTGAGGTATAGGGATTATGTCATTTTTGATCCAAATCTGCTGAACAATCAGCATGATGTGGGCAGCTGTGTTTATAAAGCACCCTTCATAAAATGGGTGGGTGCATTGAAAGAATCTCCAAAAAAAATTCACTGAAGTTGAATGTAGCCTCTCACAACAATGCTATCTGGTACACTGATGCCAATGGGTTTTTGGAACATTCTCCAAGTGAGGGAAGCCTGTACTACAAGGAGCCACCCACAATGCCTGTACATATGGAACTTCCGACCATTTCTGTTTTTGTTTACAATATAAATTGAATTTTTTTAATGGTATTAAGAGTCCTGTTCTTACTGCAAACCACATTATTTGCTAGTTTGTACTGAATTCAGATCTTATTGCAATAATGTATTAACCTATTTCATTTTAAACTGCTTAATTCTAATTTTTTTCTAATTCATTAAAATTTGACCCAATGGGGGATTCTAAGGGTATAGATTAAATATTACCCATTTTGTTTTGGCATTCCTCAAAAAAAATCAGAGTTTTACCTTTGAACTCTCAAGTGCTACATTCTTCAAAGGAAAATTCTGAAACAAAAAATAAGGGTCATAGGCAGTGATGGCTGGCATTTCTGGGTCCTGATGGTCTCTTGAGTCGATCATCCTCAGCTGCCCTGTGTCCACCTACACAGGATTTTCCCTGAGTACTTCCTGCGTGCCTGTGACTTGAGGCTGCAAACTAATGAGATTTAGAGACTTTCCAACAGTGCTGTTTAAAACAGTCTGATGCATAAGCTTTTGGGAGTGAACAGACCATTTGGATAGGAAATGGCCTGTTCTTACCCATTTCCAATTGTGAACAGGCAGATTTGATAAGACCTTTTATAGATTTCTAAATTGCAGTTTTAAATGGTGCTGAAGGTTGGTGCAAGTCTTTTGTAAAAGGAGTTGTGCGGTGTGGAAAATCAGGTGAGCGTGATCGGTTCTCATGCCTTATTGTGCCACACAGAGAGCATCTAGCATCTAAAGCTTTGTCTGTCCCATGGGATAAGTTAGCCTGATACAATAAAGTGACCAAATTTTCTTTTCAAAACAAAACAAAGCCTTTTAGTGAACTTCACATAGTGAACAGTGGTGTTATCTAGGACTAATGTTAAAAAAAAATAGAGGCTTATCATTTCCTGGAGAAGCATTTTGCTTCTGGTGCTGGGTATAAGCTTTATGTGTTTTCAGCATATGGTAAAGCTGTAAGAAGCAAGGTTTAATACAAACTTTTTTTCTGAGTTGGAGTCTCACTGTGTCGCCCAGGCTGGGGTGCAGTGTCATGCTCACAGACACCGCAGCCTCAGTTGGCTGGGGTCAGGCGATACTTCCGCCTCAACCTTCCAAGTAGCTGGAACTATAGGCATGCACCGTCATGCCAGGCTAATTTTTCTTGATTTATTGTAGAGACGAGGTCTCACCAAGTTGTACACGCTGGTCTTGAATATATAGGTTCAGGCAGTCCTCTCAGCTCAGCCTCCCAAAGTGCTGGTATTATAGGCGTGAGCCATCCACCAGCCTAAGTACAAACTTCTAAAATAATTTTTTTGTATTGTCTCGTTTCTAGAATGCCTGGGGAGTCTGCTGGGAAAAACAAATTAGAATGTTATAGGCTGCCTTTTCCTGTGGGTTAGCAGGATCCCTTGACAAGAGGAAGGGCTTAAAATATACTATACACTTCTTAGAGACTTTTTGACAGTTTTACAAGGACAAATAGTTGATTGTAATCTATCTTGTATGAGACTCAAACCTTTAGAAACAGACTTACTTCTAAATGATGTGGCTGCTAGCATTGGAAAATAAGAACAATTTGATGGCTTAAATACCAGAAAAAAAAATTTTTGTCCCCATTCCAAGTAGAAATCCTTTCCTTCCTTGTCCTACTAGAACAGCGAGAGCTAGGCATGAAAGAAAAGTGGGGTCATCAGGTTGCTGCTCAGAATGCAGTTCAGTTTCTTCCATGCCCTCTGTGTCTTTCATCAGGAAGCATTGCTCAAGTCTCAATTCTGTATCACGTAGGGGTTTGACCCTACCTTCACTAGCCACTGGTTGGGGAGGACAAGTAATCCTGGCTGGAGGGAGCAGAGACCCAGCAACAGGGGAGAAAGTCTTTAGGTATCCCAATAAAAAAAAGAAGAGCAAAAGTAGAACCAGCAGAAACCCAGTGGAGAGGGAGCAATGGAGAGAGAGGCTATGGCTGCCATACTCACAGATCCACACGGTGACAGCGATTACTGAGCTTCTCATGCCCCAGGTAGCGCACCAAAGATGTCAGTTGGAGTGCATGCAATGCTTGTTAGTTCTTAGACTCACTACTGGAAATAATTTCACAGTGACCAGCAAAGTTTTAAAACAAAATTTATGAGAGAGAAAGAGAGAGAGAGAGAGAGACCGAGAAGAGAGAAAATACTGTGCTTTAGCTCTTGACTAAAATCTTGATATATTTTCACAATAATTATCATGCTACAGAGGGTGGGATACAGGTATCCGCCTCTGACGAGCAAGGGGGTGGCCTTTTCCAGAACACTCATTTTGCCTTTGACAGGAGACTTGATAAGCTAAGGGATGGGACTGAACCTTTACCTTCAACAAGGAACTTGAAATATTTTAGTAATTTTTATGGGAAACCATGAACTGAAAGGTTGGGCTGCACCATTTCTACATCTTGATGGGATTTGCTTTGGATGAGCTGAGGGAATGGGGTAAACTGGTTATTCCACATTGAGTCTACATTCCAGCCCACAGGGCAGTCAGGCCTGCAGTAAAGATTGTCTGGATGGCCGGGCTCGGTGGCTCAGCCTGTAATCCAGCGCCTTTGGGAGGCTGAGGTGAGTGGTCCGAGACCCGCCTGGGCAGCGAGACCTCATCGCCACAATAAATCAAAAAATCAGCCGGGCGTGGTAGCGCATGCCTGTAATTCCGGCTACTTGGAAGGCTGAGGCGGAAGGATCGCGGGAGTCCAGCAGGTCGAGGCTGCGGTGGCCGGGAGCGGCCACTGCACTCCAGTCTGGGCGACAGAGTGAGACTCCAACTCAAAAAAACAAAACAAAACAAAACAAAAAACAAAGGATTGTCTGGATGCATCCCTATTTTAAACTAAAAAGAGTATAGGAAATTTACCTATGTCTAACCTATACTGACTATCCCGCCTCAGATACTGGGGGATAATTTCTTTGGTCAGGTACAAATTAAAACGCGAAGACAAAAAAACTTCAAACCCACGTGCTTTTCAAAACTTTTAAAATTTGAAATGATTACAGATTCAAAGGAATTTGCAAACACAGTATAGAAGGGGATCACATATAACCAGTTTTCCCCAAAGGTAACATGTTATATAACTATAGTAAAGAGGAAAAAAAAATTATCTGAGAAATATGAGTCCTTTTAAATTATCAGGCCTGGAGAGACATTAAAATTCTCATTTTAGTGATCACATCCTACTCCCACCTTTTGAGCTATGCATTAATCTCTTAAAACTACTTGCTCTTGCCACAAGTAGCTATAAATTAACCTAATAATGCCACACCGGGCACTATAACCCATACCCTATAGTTTAACTATGTAGAGCTAATCACTAACCAATGTTATTTCTGTAAAACAATGAGAGTTCCTGACAAACAACTTTGTATCAGCCTATTATCTGTCCAATCCTTGTTACTTTTAAAAACCTGCTTGTAATAAAGGCCAAATGGAGCTCATATTCAAGGTATTGAGCATTAGTCTTCTGGGAAGCTGTCAAGTTTACTTTGGCTCAAGTAAACTTATAAAATTATATTTTATGCCTCAGTTACTTTTAGGCTGACATTTCAATATTGAAACCATCTATATAAAATGAATATCAGGGCCAAGCACGGTGTCTCAAGCCTGTAATCCCAGCACTTTGGGAGGCCAAGGCAGGATGATTGCCTGAGTCCAGGGGTTCGAGACCAGACTGGGCAACTTGGTGAGACCGTGTCCCTACAATAAATCAAAAAATTAGCTGGGCGTGGTGGCATGTGCCTATAGTTTCAGATACTTGGAAGACTGAGGCGGAAGGATAGCCTGAACCCAGCAGTTCGAGGCTCTGGTGGCCGTAAGTGTGCCACTGCACTCTAGCCTGGGTGACAGAGCGAGACTCCAACTCAAAATAAAAAAAAGTAATATCAGGCAACAGAGTAAAAGCTGTAGTTGAGAGCTGAACCTTGAAAAGCTGCAGCTATGGTTATAAGTGAACAAATATGTTGTATTTTAGTTTGCTTTCACTCCAGTAGAGGACAACTGATTATCTTCCAGTCCTGATCCCTAGGGAGGGAGAAGCTGTTCCAAACGGCTGATAAACATATTCCCCTTTAAACAATGGGCCTAGAACTGCTTGTGAACAAAGCAGAGGTTGAAGGACAAAAGCCGCCTCAATCTCTAGGGACTTCACTTCTCCCATACTTTCCTCCTAAACTACCTCACAACGGCTCACTGTCCAGGGTGTAGTAGCTGATGGTCACAGGACTTGCTTTATACACAGCATCTACTACAAAATCTAAGAATGGTATTTGAAATATTTTTCATACTCTCAGGATCTCAAGGCTCCATCTAGGCCCAAGACACAAATGAGGATGCTGACTTCACCTCTCAGAAATTGATTCTGTGTAGAGAAGACAGTCTCAACAACCCCTATGACATCATCAATCAATCAGTAGTTCCTATCCCTTGGCTAGCCAAATTCCCTTTAAAAATCCTGTCCTAGGCCGGGCTCGGTGGCTCAGCCTGTAATCCCGCGCCTTTGGGAGGCCAAGGTGAGTGGATTGCCTGAATCCATGGGTTTGAGACCCGCCTTGGCAACTTGGCGAGACCTCATCTCTACAATAAATCAAAAAATTAGTCGGGCGTGGTAGCGTGCGCCTGTAGTTCCAGCCACTTGGAAGGCTGAGGCAGAAGGATTGCCGGAGCCCAGCAGGTCGAGGCTGCGGTGGCTGGGAGCGGCCACTGCACTCCAGTCTGGGCAACAGAGTGAGACTCCAACTCAAAAAAAAACCAAAAAAAAAAAAAAAAAATAATAATAATAATAAAAATCCTGTCCTGGGGCAACCCCTTCAGGTCCCCTCCCACTGTGGGAGCTTTTCTGTCCACTCAATAAATCCTATTTTTTAAAAAAAATTCTATCCTTTAAATTTTCAGGGAGGTGAATTTGAGTAATATCACCTGTCCTTCTTGCTCAGCTGCTTTGTGATATTAAGCTCTTTCTTTTCTATAATGATTATATCAGTTCTATTTTTTCTGGGCAGTGGGCATAAGAACCCAGTCAGGCTGTAATAATATCACAACCAAGAAAATGATATTTGTACAATCTACAGAGATTATTCAGATTTTATCAGTTTTGCTGTCGTGTGTGTGTGTATAGTTCTGTACAATTTTATCACATCTGTAGATTTGTGTAGTTACCACCATAATCAAGATACCAAAGTGTTTCATCACCAGAAGTTTCTTTCCTGCTATCTTTTTGGAGTTATGCCATAGAATCCTTAAATTTACTTGAAACACAGTAAGCCAAACACTGACACATCAGTACTTTGGGGCAGAGAAAGGTTTCTTCAATTTGGCTAATATGAGAGGGCAGGAGAGACAAATCTCTCAATCAATCTGCCTTTGAACATAACTGGGGGCTTTTATAAGCAAGGTAAGTATGTGGAAGGTGAGATCTTTCAATGATCAAAGCTGTTTGTGTTCCTTGATCTGATCAAACTTTTGGACACCATTAAGGAGGTTGCATGACCCAAAGATCATTGTTCTTTGATAGAAAAACAAACTCATTAATCTTGTGGACAGATGCCAGGGGTTAGGATATGAAGTTAATAAATTACTAGTGACTACCTTCTACCGAAATGAATATGTGTAAGCAAGCATGCATGGAAGAATAAAAGGGCAAAGAAGAAAGGAAATAAGTTAAACAACATCTTACGATTTTTATGATATAGGCTCAGTTACACGGTTGCAGTCACACCCACCCTCTCTCCCTATTCCTAACCCCTGACAACCACTAATTTGTTCTCCATATATATAATTTTGTTATTTTAATAATGTTATAGAAATGCAATCACATAGTATCTTTTGAGATTGGTTTTTTCCCTGCATAGTGCCTTTGAGATTCATCCAAGTTGTTTTGCACATTAATAGTTTGTTCTTTTTAATTGTAGAATAGTATTCCATAGCATGGGTGTACTGCAGTTTGTTTAATTAACACCCTGTTGTGGGACATTGGGATGTTTCCTTTTTTTTTTTTTTGGCTATCAGAAAAAACTGCTGTCATAGTTAATTGTATGTGATAACATGGCTTGGTTATGGTACCTATTTATCTGGCCAAACACCAGTTTAGATGTTGCTATGAGGGTATTTTAAAGGTGTAATTAGCATTTAAATCAATAAACTTTGAGTAAAACAGATACCCTCTATAATGTAGATGGACCTCATCCAATCAGTAGAAGGTCTTAGTAGAAAAGACTGAGATCTCTCAAGAAAAAAAGGAATTCTATCCCTCAAGAAAATAGGAATTCTAGTCTGCTTTTGGACTCAAGACTGTAAAAGTCAGCACTTCCCTGGGTCTCCTTCCTGCTGGCCTATCCTGCAGATTTTAGATTTGCCAACCATCACACTAAATCAATCTTTCTCTCTCTCGCTCTCTTTCTCTCTCTGTTTATACTATTGATTCTGTTTCTCTGGAGAACCCTGATTAATACAACTTCTATGAACATTCATGTGCATGTTTTCGTGTGAATATCCCTTTTATTTTTCTGGGATAAATGCCTAAGATTAATATTGCTGGATCATATGGTAACTGCATGTTCAGTTTTTTTTTTTTTTAACCGCCTGTCTTTTATAAGGGCACTAATCCTCATTAATATACTAAAATCCTAACCCCCAAGGTGGTCATATTAGGAGGCAGGGTCTTTGGAAGCTGGTTAGGACATGAGGGTGGCACTCTCCTGAATGGGATTAATATCCCTATAAAAGATGGACAGTTAAAAAAAACAAAACAAAACAAAACTGAGTACTAACTCATCTTTGTTAGCCTTTGGTATTATCACTGCTTTTTATTTTTAGCCATTCTGACAGTTACATAATAATATCTCATTATGGTTTTCATTTCCCTGGTGGCTAATATTATTGAATATCTTTCATGTGCTTATTTGCCATTTGTGTATGCATTTGGTGAAATGTCTGTTCATGTCTTTTGTCCATTCTAATTGGATTGACTTTTAAAAAATTGGTGTGTTTTGAGAGTTCTTTATAAATTCTAGATAAAAGTCCTTTGTCATATATATGATTTGCAAATCATTTCTTTTAGCCTATAATTTGTTTTTTCATCCTCTTTAATAAGGTTTTTTGAAGAGAAAAGTTTTAAATTTCAATGAGATTCAATTGATCAGTTTTTCCTCTCATAAATTGTACTCTTGGCATCAAGTCTAAAATCTCTTCATCAAAGCCTAAGTGATGGAGATTTTTGCCTATGATTTTTTTTTCTAAAAGTTTTAAGCCGGGCTCGGTGGCTCAGCCTGTAATCCCGCGCCTTTGGGAGGCTGAGGTGAGTGAATTGCCTGAGCCCGTGGGTTCGAGACCCGCCTGGGCAGCAAGACCTCATCTCTACAATAAATCAAAAAATCAGCCGGGCGAGGTAGCACACGCCTGTAATTCCAGCTACTCGGAAGGCTGAGGCGGAAGGATCGCCGGAGCCCAGCAGGTCGAGGCTGCAGTGGCCGGGAGTGGCCACTGCACTCCAGTCTGGGCGACAGAGTGAGACTCCAACTCAAAAAAAAAAAAAAAAAAAAAAAGTTTTATAGTTTTATCTTGTACATTTGATTCCATGATGTATTTTAAGTTAATCTTGGATAAGATGTGAGATTTAGGTCCAGGTTCATTTTTTTACCCTAGCATTGTTTATTGAAAAGACTATATTTCTATTAAATTGCTTTTGTACTTTGTTAAAAATCAAGGTGACATATTTGTGTGGGTCTATTTCTAGGTTCTCAGTTGTGTTCCATTGATCTATGTGTCTGCCCATCTACCAATACCACTCTCTTGATAACTGTAGCTATGTAGTAAACTTTGACATTAAGTACAGTGATTCCTCCAATCTTATTTTATTTCCTAAATTGTTTTCTTAACCAATTTTTAGTGTTTTGATTTCCTACATACATTTTAGAGTAAGCTTGTCTGTGTATACCAAAAAAGTCATGCATTATTAAAAAAGAATGCTTTATTTGGAACTCTTATACACTGTTGGTTGAAACATAAATTAGTACAGGCACTATGGAAAACAGTATGTAGATTTCTCAAAAAAAAAAAAATCCTAAAAATAGAGCTATCATATGATACAGCAATTCCACTACTGGGTATATATCCAAAGGAAAAAATAAGTATATCAAAGAGATCTTCACTCCTATTTAATGCAGCAGTATTCACAATATCAGAAATATGGCATCAACCTAAGTGCTCGTCAACAGGTGAATAGATAAAGAAAATGTCATATGTGTACACAATGGAATACTATTCAACCAAAAAAATAAGGCAGTTATGTTTTTTGCAGTAACATGGATGGAACTGGAGGTCATTATGCTAAGTGAAATAAGCCAAGCACAGTAAAACAAATAACACATGTTCTTACTAATACGTGGGAGCTAAAAAAGTTGATCTCATGGAGATACAGAGAAGAATAATAGAATATAGAAAACGAGAAAGGTGTGTGGGTGAGGAAAATGAAGAGGGGGTAGTTAAAGGGTACAAACATATAATTAGATATAAGAAATGTGGTCTAGTGTTTGATAGCAGAGTAGGGTGACTGTAGTTAACAGTAAATTTCAAAACAGTTAGAAGAGAGGCCTTGAAATGTTCTCAACACATAAAAATAAAAATATTCAACATGATAGATTCCCCAGATACTTTTATTTAATTATTATACATTCTATGAATGTAGCAAATTGTCACATATACCTCGTAAATATATGCAAATATTGTGTATCAAAAAAATAAAAAATCTTTATTTATATTATAAAAGATATATGTTCATCATTGAAAATTTAGAAAATACAGATAAGTATTAAGAAGAAGCATATAATGAGCCTTCATAGTAAGTCTATTCAAGTGACCAAAAGGCTTAAGGAGAAACTATTTGAATCAGAGTAAACTAACATTTCTAGATAGCATCTCTCATGTGCTAGGTGCCATGCTAGGAATGTAACTCAACATTATCATATTAAATCCTCATAATATATTTCACTGGAAGAAAATATCTGTACTTGACACTTGAGGAAGCTAACACACAGAAAAGTTAAGTAATTTTCCCCAGGTCACTCATTTAACAAGTGATAGAGCCATGGTTTCAATTATAATCATACAAAGCTTGTTATAATTTAGCTACTGCCTCATCTCCCATCACACTTTGCTATGGTTTGAATGTTTATGTTCCCCCCAAATTCATATACTAAAATCTTAACCCTCAAGGTGATAATATTAGGAGCGGGCCCTTTGGTAGGTGGTTAAGTCATGAAGGTGGCACTCTCCTGAATGGGATTAGTACCTTATAAAAAGACCCGAGGAAAACTAAATAAATAAAAGAGACCCAAGGGAGCTAGCTAGTTCCATCATCATGTAAAGACACAGCGAAAAGTTGCTGTTTATGAGGAACACAGCGGTGCCTTGATCTTGGACTTTCCAGTCTCTGGAGCTATGAGAAAGAAATGTTTGTTGTTTATAAGCTACCCAGTCTATGTCATTTTTGTTGTAGTGGCCCAAACAGACTAAGACCCTCTTATGTATACTTCCCATACTAGATTTACTTGTTTCTTGACTCTGGGATTAAAAAGTTTTCTCTGTCAAAATGTTCATTGCCCTTTTGATTTCCTGGGAAATTATTTTGCAAATTGCAGTTCAGATATTGTTTCTTCTAAGAAGGCTTTACAAACAGCCTTTACCTGTCCCCCAATCCCCATCCCAGCTTTATTCAGTCTCTCCTAGTTACTGGTGCTACTTTGTATATAGCTCTAATTGCACTCAGTAGTGTTGTCATTTTTTATTTTTGTCTGTCTCTAATAGGCCTTGAGCTGCAACAAAGGCATGGATTGTATTTATTTACTTGTGTTGTTCTAGCAAGCAGCATGTTGTCTGGTCATTAGTGACTTTGTAGATTTATCAGTTTAAAAAAATGAAGGTCAATCACTGCCCATAGGCAGAGGTCATAACTCGCTTACATATGCCAGACAGGTAACAGATATGATTTGGGCTCATAAGACTGTAAAGAATGGTGGAGCCTCTTGTGAATGGAGCTGCTTCACAACTTCACCTAGAGACATTCAAGTTGAATCTTTGAAAGAGCACCGTGCCAGGTAAGCCCAAAACACCTGCAGGCAGAACAGCTACGTGAATTACAGATTTTAACGTCAGTCTTGAGAGTTTATAATCTCACCGGTGGATTAAAAAAAAACCCTAAGAGAAACAAGAACATAGCAGACTTAAAAAGATCTGCTTGTTCACAGAGCTCCAGCATTGTGCAGCACTGAGGAGCAGAGGAGATTATTGGGTAAGGTGCAAGCCACATTGTATCTGTGTGTGTCTGTGTGTGTGTGTGTGTGTGTGTGTGTGTGTGTATGTGTGTGTGTGTGTGTGTGTGTGTGTGTTTGTGTGTATGTTGAGGTCTCACTCTGTTGCCCAGGTTGGAGTGAAGTGCAATCTCAACTTCCTGGCTCACCGCAATCTCAGCTACCTGGCTCAGGTGATCCTTCTGTCTCAGCCTCCTGAATGGCTGGGACTACAGGTACATGCCACCATACCGGGCTATTTCTTTGTGTGTGTGTGACTTTTTGTAGTGATGAGGTCTCATTATGTTGCCTAGGCTGGTCTTGAACTTCTGGGTTCAAGCAGTCCTCCTGCCTTGGCCTCCCAAAGTACTGGAATTATAGGTGTGAGCCACTGTACCCAGCCTCAAGTCACACCTTTTAAGTTCTTCATCACGAGTGTTTGCATCTACTTTATTCAGTAAGAATATTGTAATATTATATTTATTTATTTTATTGTAATATATGTAGTTCTATATATTAAATAGAAATATTTGTTTATATTCCTTTTCCAGGGAACCATATTCTGGTTTTATAGATGTCTACATATACTAGATGTTAGCCTTTTTTCAATTAAATGGGTTGCAAAATATCTTCTTGAAATTGTTGTTTGATAGTTTCAACTTTGATTGCTGTCTTTTGCTGTATGTCTTAACAAAAACAATGATTTGTATCTTGCTTAGTGTCCAACTTTGGCGAGTGGCTGGGAGTGTGTGAGCATAGCTGGTTCTCTGCTGTGCAAGTCTCTCAAACACTCAGGCAGAAGTGACTGCAGTTTTGTAGCTTTATCTTTCAGAGTACACAGTATCCTCTGGTAGCAGTGCAGAAAAGAGGGTGGGGGTCTTTTAGCTGCTGTTCCTAATATAGCACTTCTGTTCATGGGCATTGACTGTACCCTGTCACACGGTCTGATCAACTGCAAGGTGATGTGGAAGTGTGAAACTCAGTCTACCTGAAGGAGAGGAAAATTGGACATTATTGAGCACTGTTAATGGCTACCAGATTAACTAATTTACTAATTAACTAATTGTTCCAGCACCATTGATTGAATAGTTCATTTACTGTCTTTGATCTGTGGCATTATCTTTGTTATATCATATAATCTTGTGTTCATACAAATAAGCATTTGTTTCTGGGCTATTTTTTCCATTATTCTAATTATCTGTTCTTGGCTCTAATTTTTTATCACACTCCCTGTATAATGTCGTTATATATGATATGGTGAGTTAACTACATTGTTCTTTTTCCTCAAAATTTTCTTGTTGATTATAATTGGTTAGTAGCTTCCATATAAATTTTAGAAGCAGCTTGTCAAGTTCTGTGAAAAACCTTGTTAGATTTTGACTGCAATTACCTGTAATTTATAGATTAATTTGGTAATACGTGACATCTTCAAGATGTTGAGTGTTGCCATCCATAAATACTGAAGTTTTAAATCCTTCAATAGAGTTTTGTATTTCTCCTCAATAAAATTATGGCGCATCTTTTGCTAGACTTATTTTTAAGTATCTTATAGATTATTTTAAGTAATTTAAATAGTGTCCCTAAAAGATTACATTTTCCAATTATTTGTAGTTTATTTATGGAAATGTATTTGACTTTTTTGATATTAATTTTATGGTCAGAAAACCATGTAAACTTTTTTTATGTGTCTAATTTTTGATCTTCAGAGTCTCCTGAACTTTCTGTTTAGAAAATTGAACTATTTTCCAAAAAATGTGCTGTTTGTTCTTTTTTTTTAGTCAGTTCTTATGCTCTTTCTTTCCTTCTTTTATTTTTCTTTCCTTGTCCTCCCCTTAGTTTCCCTTCCTCTATTCCTTCCTTTTTTCTCCCGTATGCTTCTTTTCCTTCCTTTTTTTCTTTCTGCATTACCCACGACCTCCACTTAAATTTAATAAAGCATGATGGAGGCCTCTTATCTTTTTTACTGACTTCAAAGAGAGTGCTTTTACTAGGTTATTATTCAGTTTGCATTAGGTGTTTAGTAGATTCCTATGCCATATAAGGGGGACCCCTAAAATCCCAGAATTATCTTTTGAAGTGTAGGCCCCTTGTAGTACAGGTTGCCCCCACTAGGTAAGCATTCTAGGAACAGCTAGCCTGCGATTGGCTTTACTGAATTTTTTTTTGATATTCTTTCAACACGTTGTTCCATTTCATGATGAATGATTTATAAGCACACCAACCAACACTGCCCAGAGTTCAGTTTTTGACCCCAAACTGCATGACCTCCATGCCCTACCCTCCCTACTCACCTGATCTCACTGCAAATGACTTTCTCTTTTTTGTTTCCCCAAATGGAAAACATCCTCAAAGGGATATGTTTTGCCGATGTGGAAGAGGTGAAACAAAAAAATGGCAGAAGCTCTCAAAAGCATCAAAATTTATGGGTTCAAAGCTGTTTTGAGCAGTGGAAAAAGTGTCTTGATAGACGTATCACATCAAACAGAGAGAATTTTGAAGGTGACTGAAGTTTACACATGTAAGAATAAATACACAAATGTTTTTTAAATTCTGATTTTTGGGTTCCCCTCATATAAAGAAATTCTTCTTGTCTTCATACTTTACTAAGATTTTCTATTATCAGTAATTGGTACTGAGTTTATTCCACCAGGATTTCATTTGAAAAAGAACTTCTGTAACTTGTCTTCCAAAACTTTTGCTACCCATCATTTGCTTTTGTACTTAATCTTTCCAGTATCTTGGAGTTACTTTCCAGAGAATGTTATCAGTTGTTTTTTTTTTTTGAGTTGGAGTCTCACTCTGTCACCCAGACTGGAGTGCAGTGGCACGCTCCCGGCCACTGCAGCCTGGACCTGCTGGGCTCCGGCGATCCTTCCGCCTCAGCCTTCCAAGTAGCTGGAACTACAGGCGCAAGTTACCACGCCCGGCTAATTTTTTTGATTTATTGTAGAGATGAGGTCTCGCCAAGTTGCCCAGGTGGATCTCCAACTCGCTGGCTCAGGTAATCCACTCACCTCAGCCTCCCAAAGCGCGGGATTACAGGCTGAGCCACCGAGCCTGGCTGTTATCAGTTGTTTATGGTACTTTTAGTAACAAGCATATGTCTTTTAAAATTTTTTTTTTATTTTAAAGATTTGGGGCACAACTCAGGGTAAGTATACAAATGTTCATTATGCCGGTACCCTTGTTAATGAGGTGTGCCCCCACCTGCCCCGACAGTATCCCACTACTGCCAATTCCACTCTCCCCTGGCGATTTCCCATTACTGACAATACTTTTCTTACAGTATTATGATAATTATTCAAGGTCTACTTATGAGTGAGAACATGTGATACTCAGTTATTTGTTTCTGTGATAGATCTCTCAGTATTATAGACTCTAAGTCCATCCAAGTTACTGTGAAGCAGATATCTTAATGGTTTGATGATCACAGACCTTTTTTTTTTATGATTGATTCACTTTTGTAACCTACATTTAAAAATCTCCTTATATGTGTGGCTAAAAATCTGAGTGTCCCTATCAAAGTTTTTGACTGATGAAAATGCTAGCAACTCAGAAGGCAGAACAATACATATAGGCTGATCCTGTTTATTTATGACAATTCAATAATTTATATTTTCATAACAGTACCAGAAAGTTTTAACTCATCCTCATGAGATAAACCCCTTCATTATTCAGAATATCATTTTTTGTTTAGGTAGTAAAAATTTATGGAGTGAGCCAAATAGGGAATAAGGAGAGAGCCAATTATTTTTTTCTTCATTCAATTGTTTCCTTTGCAATAGTCACAGATATCTCTCAGTTTTGCCATCCAGAGGCTTGCTGAGTCTTGCAGATTACTGTTGACCTTTGAACAATATGGGGGCTAGGGACATCTTCCCCCCTGCACAGCCAAAAATTCATGTATAACTTTTGACTCACCCAAAACTTAACTACTAATAGCCTACTGTTGACCAGAAGCTTTACCAATAACGAACACAGTTGATTAACACATATTTTATATTTTATATGTATTATAGTCTGTATTTTTACAATAAAGTCAGTTAAAGAAAAGAAAATGTGCCGGGCTCCGGTGGCTCAGCCTGTAATCCTGCGACTTTGGGAGGCTGAGGTGAGTGGATTGCCTGAGCCCTTGGGTTCGAGACCCGCCTAGGCAGGCGAGACCTCATCTCTACAATAAATCAAAAAAATTAGCCGGGCGTGGTAGCGTGCACCTGTAGTGCCAGCTACTTGGAAGGCTGAGGCGGAAGGATCACCGGAGCCCAGCAGGACAAGGCTGCGGTGGCTGGGAGCAGCCACTGCACTCTAGTCTGGGCGACGGTGAGACTCCAACTCAAAAAAAAAAGAAAAAAAAAAAGAAAAGAAAATGTTATTTAAAAATCATAAAGAAGAGAAAACAAATCTCCTATTCATTAAGTGGAAGTGGATCATTATAAAGGTCTTTATCCTTATCATTTTCACTTTTAGTTGGCTGATGAAGAGGAGGAGGAAGATGAGGAAGGGTTGGTCTTGCTGTCTCAGGAGTGGCAGAGGTAGAAGAGGTTAAGGAGGTAGAAGGGGAGGTAAGAGGCAGTGTAACTTTGATTGAAAAAAAAAATTCATGCATGAGTGGACCTGCACAGTTCAAACCTGTGTTGTTCAAGGGACAACTGTAATTGTAACTACTTAGAGACAAGGACACACTTTCCAGAATTTTCAGCAAAGGTTGCAATGATTACGTTTTGTCAGTTCCTTCACTACTCCTCTCACACTGGTTGTTCTATAACTGTCAGTAAGATTTCTTAGTTAGCCAGATAGCTACTGAAGTTCTTTGAGGGGGAAAAATATGGATTTTCTTTTATAAAAAGAATTAAGGTTAAATCAAACCAGAGCTCTAAATCTAAGGTAGTGTTTGCTTACAGTTTATGTTCAGATATTTTGGTCTGAAGGGCAGATACTTCATAGACTCCTGGTTTTTGGTTGCTTTACTGATCCAGTGGGATTATATGGGTGATAAGCTGCCACAGTCATTTTATGACTAAGAGCAGATTCTATCTATGTATATAAATTGGTGACTATAGGGCATTTAATCCTAAAGATTGCCTGGGTAATAGAAGTTCTTTATCTGAAAGTGCAGACAAATCTCCACTTGTGTGCTTCTGAGGTTTCTTTTCAAATTACTATAGCACTGAGAGTTGAAGCCTTCCAAACATGTCAGAAAAATATTAGTCCTTAATGATTTTCTTGAGCGAAGGGAGAAATGACCACATGGTAACCACTTTTCCTTTTGTAGCAAGTCTAAAAATGAACTGATAAGAGCAATGGAGTAGCGTGGACCAAGCCAAAAGTTAAGACGTCTCCTCACCCAGTAGAATGACTAACATGGCCCCTAAATGCTGATGACAGTTTCATTATTAATGAGTTCAGCAGAGAAATTCACGTTGCCTTCCTAGCTCTTTTCTTTTGTAAGTGAACTATTATTTGAAGATATTGGAGAGTTGAATATGCATCCTAAAGTGATTATTGAAGCAGAATTCTCATTCCTCAGCAGAGATGCAAGGACAAATAAATTTCATCTAGAATATGCTTATTCCAGGCCAGCAAGGCAGTAAACTATTGCCACAGCAATAATTTACAACTTACAGTTGCAAATCATATGAGGGGTGCTCAACTGTTTATCGGACTGTTTAGGACAAAACTTACACTGGAAATCCATGTGCTTCAGTTTCAAGGAATCAGCAGGGAGAAAACAGTGTTAATGTCCATTTATCTACAAATGGCCTTTTTCCCCATCCAGTTTCCTAGTCTTCTGGAATATCTGTTTCTCTGAAATCACTTATTGAGTCTCACAGATGTCCCTGTATCGTTAATTCCTGGCACACAGATCACGCTCACTGAATCTGGGGTGGGAAAATATAAGTATTAATGGACTCCTTTCCTTCTTCCCTCACCAAGTATTACCTATTTCTTCCACTTTTCCTTTTTTTGGAGCAGCTGAGTAGTCTGTCTTAATTTTCTCATTGAAGGAATAATGAGGCAGATAATGATAACAAAGGAAAAAAATCCTTGGGTCTTAAGGGTTGGTATCATTGGCTCAGACACATAAGACAATTATTTGAAAGGGTACAAAATAATCAAGAGCACCCAGCCATGATAAAGATTCTCTGAATTGTGACAAGAGTTGCCACAGTGGGAGTCACAGAAAGAGACTTGTGCCTGTCAGTCCTTCCATTTTTAATCTCAGATGATGGTCATATATGAGACAGGGAAATAGACATAGTTCAGAGACTGAGTGAGAAGACAAGAAGAAGCCTCATGGTTAGGAATGGATGGAAACCATGGTTGACCCATGGGAATTCAACACCACTCAGTGATGCATGGGTGACAACATTAAGGACCAGATGTCTTTTTACCCTTAGTGCTATAAAGCTTCATTCTAACACATGTGTGCATATACAACATACATCAAAATCTTGAGAAGAGCTCAGGGGATCTGAACTGACTGAAATAATGTCCCATCATTCAGTGGAATTACGAAACTTTAAAAAAGTAATAATGTTTCCATGCTTCAGTTTATGGACCGAGGCATATACAAGGTATAAAAGTTTGTCATTGTGTGTATACTTACATACACACTTAAAAATATTCATTTCTGACGTCAGAGAATAAATCTTTTTTTTCTTGCTGAAATAAAGCTATATCTGGCCCTGATTTCTCAAGCTGCCCACTGTAGTCAAGATGAGTCTCTAGCAAAGGAGACAGGGTGCCGCAGAGCTACTACAGGTAGGAGAGGTCTTGGAGGAACAGATTTGAAACTCTTTCAAGAAGCCTTTTCTCAAAACCCTCTTCACAGTTAAGTAGCCCACCTTTGTTCACCTGTGATAGCCTGTTCACACTTACTCCAAGTGCTCATAGTATTATATGATGATGGCATGTGTAGGGTGAACTCGGAACTATTGTAGTTTATGTCTATTGTCTTAGTGTAATTATTAATAGCAACTTCCGTCTTTTTTTCTTTTCTGAGTCAGAGTCTCACTCAGACTGGAGTGCAGTAGCATGTACTCACAACCCACTGTAGCCTCAACATGCTGGCTCAGGCAATCCTTCCTCCTTAGCCTTCCAAGTAGCTGGAACTACAGACATGCACTACTATGCCTGGCTAATTTTTTAAAAAAAAATTATTGTAGAGGCGAGGTCTTGCCAAGTTGCCCGGGCTGGTCTTGAATCCATGGGCTCAGGCAACTCTCTTGCCTCCGCCTCCCAAAGTGCTGGGATTATAGGCGTGAGTGCCACTGCACCTAGCTAACTTCTTTCTTTTTAAAAATTGTTGCAGTTTTGAGAAAAAGTTTGGGGGTGCCCTATTTATGTATTTATTTCTACCATTAGATCAGGTTCCTTCAGATTAGATCAGAATGATGTTTTAGTCATCATTCTATCCTCAGCATTTCAAACAGTAAAACATATGGTAGGTACCCATTAAAGGTGTATTGAACGAATGGGGTCACAATCCTTTACGAGATGTCAAAATAATTCTTAATATGGGAAGAAGCCATGGTAAAGGAGAAATTCAAAGCGGCTGTTTCAGTCTGCTTCTTGCAGAAAATAGAAGGCACATTCAAAATGAGTGGGGGAGAGATTAACAAAGAACTAATTACAAACCTGTGGGGAATTTTACTATAACCCAATAGCTAATGCAAAATCTGAGGACCTATATTATAACTGGAACCTAGAATAGGGGTGAGATACAGGAGAGAGTATAAGGAAAGAGAACTATGGGAGGAGGGTAGCCTGACTGAGGCTGTGGTCTTTGGTTGACAGTTGTAGCCGCCCCATAATGCTGCCACAGGAAAGAGTTTGGTGAAAAAACACCAAGCCTTAATCAGAGATTAAGATCTCAATATGTATTTTTCTTTTTTTAAAATCTCTGGCTAGTGCTTCCCTGTTTTGGCTGAGTTCAACAGGAAGCCAAGGGCAAAGAAGCCTTCTGGTCTACTCTCTTCATATTCTGAGACACAGAGCCTTGTAGGGAAGGCGGATCATGGGACTGAGGGCAAATGGAAGATCTGCGGGAGTTTTAGGAAAAGAAAATACAGGACATGGGTGACAGTAGAGCAGTTTAAAATAATCCCTGAAGTCAGGAGTCTCTGAAGACAGTCTCAATGAGAGGATTTTCTCTGGCTCCTGGAACTACTGAAAGCAATGACTACATTCTATACTTGTTTACATTGTTTATGTCTCCTGAAGACTAAGCCCCTCAAGGGTGGAGACCACCGTCATCAGCACAGGTCCTGGCAGTTTCTCAGTAATTACTAGTTGAATGAATGAACTGAAAAGCCATAGGAAGCCACGTGGCTATGTTAGACTGTAGCCCAACCACAAAAATCTTGTTACCTTAAGCCTTGGTAAGCACAGGAAAGGTCTCCAAAGAATGAAGATCTTGAAAGATGTAGAAGGTGGTAGTGTTAAATCCAGTGTTCAGGGAAGAGAGAGATTGAAATCTATGAATCTAATTTTCTATTCATGTGAAACGAGTAATCTTTGTTTGGGAAGGAATGATTCTCCAGGTCTCATCATAATGTTCCTAAATGTATGGGAATAGAATGGCTATAATTGAGAGAATATTTAGCTTTTGCTGGTGTGAGGATATGTAGCTTCCTATTACTGATGTTATTTGTTGATTTACTCTGAATTATATGTGATTTTATGTTGATTAAGTTTTGTCCCAACACTTTCAATCATCTTTCAATAAGTTAGAGGATTGGGCAGGCATGTCTGACCCAGAGCTCACATAGTGCTCACATGCTGGCAGGTTGGTGGGGGCCAAGGGTGGGAATGTGATAGTGTCTCAGCGTGTTTTAGAAAAAGCAATGTTACTCAAAGCCCACTGCCAAGGGAACTCATGGAAGGGTGTATTGACACAGGTGTTCCATTGTGTAGGCTTACATAGCACTCTGTCTACTTAGTAATCAGGGCCAGGATTTAATGCAAAATTAACTGGAAATAATGGTAAACAACTAGCACCTGGCAGAGTGGATATGCTTCATAAACATTCCTTGACTGTTGAGTGGAGAAGTCAGTGGCATTGTATTATTCTTTAAATAGCTTTTCAGTGTCATGTAGGCACAGTGTGGATGAATTATTTTCACCTTTTTTTCCTGTAATCTTTGAGAACCAGTAAAATATAGCAGAGGATAAGGTTCAAATCCCAGCTGTATGTCCTTGGGTGGGTTGTTTAACTGTCTTTGTTTCAGTTTCTTTGTTAGTAAAATAGAAATGTTAGTGGTATCTACAACCTAGGACTGTTGTGAGGATTGAATGGAAGAATGTAAACATAAGTAAAGCAGAGTACAAAGTAAGTACTGTATAAATGTTGTTATTCTTAATATTGTCTTTAGTTGGTTAACTAATGTGAATTTGGCAGACCCAAACCTATCTTCACATAGCTGAAATCCCTTCATTTTTTTTTTTTTTTGAGAAAGCAGGATTTATTAAGAGGACAGAAAAGTTCTAGGGTGGTAGGGAACCCAAGGGGGTTGCTCAAATCCTGTGATTTTTAAGGGGCTATCTCAAGCCTGAAGAAAACACTGGGAACTACTTGTCTTTAGTTATTTAGTGTGAGATGGATATAAAGGTTATATTGGTTTTTAAAATATCTCTCTCTCTATTTCTAGATTGCCATCACCCAGGTGCTCGTGAACTTTAGAGAAATTAGTTTTATCCTGAGATAAGGAATAAAATATTATTTGACTCTGGATAAGCCAAGGTGCCAAGGAAAACGGATAGCCTTAATTGAATGAATTAGTGAATCACTGAAGCATATAAATATCAGTATACATTTAATTCCTACATTGAAGCTTTTATAGACTTAGCGGCTAATGTTGAATGAAACTAGTGGAATACTGATCTATAGGTAGTCCAGAAAATGGATTGGCATTTTTCTTGGCTGTGACATATCGTTTTGGTTTTTTTTTTTTTTTTTGAGTTGGAGTCTAACTCTGTTGCCCAGAGTGGAATGCAGTGGCTGCTCCTGGCCACCGCAGCCTCGCCTGCTGGGCTCCGGCGATCCTTCCGCCTCAGCCTTCCAAGTAGCTGGAGCTACAGGCATGCGCTACCACGCCTGGCTAATTTTTGATTTATGGTAGAGATGAGGTCTCACCAAGTTGCCCAGGCGGGTCTCGAACCCGTGGGCTCAGGCAATCCACTCACCTCAGCCTCACACAGGCGCAGGATTACAGGCTGAGCCACCGAGCTCAGCGGCATATTGTAAATATGTCAGTGACATATTGTAAAAGAATGTTTGTAATGTCAGCCTCCCTGATTTCAAGTACTATGGGGAGTCTATGATGATGAGACTCTGTCCAGAAGAGCTGCAGTAGTAAAGGTTCTGCCTCACAGATTTTTGAGGTGATGAACCTACTCTTGTAACAAAAATAACTTAGAAAGAAGAGCAAAATGAATATTCTAAAATATGAGAGAAGATAGAGTTATAGCAGTAAATGTAGAAAGTGAAATAATAGTTATCAATCCAAGGACAATATTACATACATGATCTCATTTAATCCTTACAACAAGCCTGAGGTTCAGGTATTTTCATTTTATAGATGAGGACATGGAGGACCAGAGGGGATAAGTAGCTGAGCAGTAAAGCAGTATTGCTATCTAAATAACTTGGTTAAATAAAAGACCAATATGGGCTGGTTGTGGTGGCTCATGCCTATAATCCCAGCACTTTGGGAGGCCAAGGTGAGAAGATTGCCTGAGACTAGCCTGGGCAACTTGGCGAGACCTCATCTCTACAATAAATCAAAAAATGAGCTGGGCATGGTGGTGTGTGCCTGTAGTTCGGGCTACTTGGAAGGCTGAGGCAGAAGAACTGACTGCCTGAGCCCAGCAGGTCGAGGCTGTGGTGGCTGGGAGCATACCACTGCCTGCCAGCCTGGGTGACAGAATGAGACTCCAACTCCAAAAAAAAGGATCAGTCTGGGATATTGGCATGGAAAAGGTCAGTAACTATGGGCTGAGAGTCATGACTGGACAAACTCTTGATTCTGAAACCCAAGATCCTCTTTGTAGCACTCTGCTTCCCTCAGTGTGTTGTGGCTCTTCCCTGTTATTAACTAAGAAAGATTTCTGAACACTTATTGCAGGGCTAATTTGCTAAGTACTGGAAATAGAATAGAAAAGTGGTCATGGCATGGTTCCAGTCATAGTCATTAATTTATATATAGCAGGAACCTTGGTCTTCCTCTTTGTTTCACTTGGACTAAACAGAAGCCCTTTGTAGGATGGAAGTGGGTGCTGATCCTGATCACAGAACTGATTGAAAGTGGGCAGATAACTTCTATCAAGCTACAAGTTGAAGCAAAGTGGAAATGGGCATGTTGGGAACTTCCAGCATTTCTACCATGTTGGCAAATGGTCAAAGGTACCCAAAATGTACATAACGGGAGGAATCCCAATAGCCTCAGACCCTCTTCCCTTTCTCTAGCTCACCCACATTGAAGTGAACTGCTATTAACTCTATCTACTGAGTATCTGATACATCCTGGACATTTTTAAGGCAACTTCTATTTGTTACTTCTAACCCTAACCACAATCTTGTCAAGTAGGTAATTTTAATCCCATTTTCTAGGTGAAGATATTGATAATAAAAGGGGTTACATGGCAAGTGATTGGCTATGTGAGATTCGAACAAAGAAATATCTGACCGTAAGGCATCATCCTTTCATGTTGGTTCTGGTCATTTAATTGAGCATTGCTAAGATTTCATAAACAAAGGAGGTAGGCACTCCTAGGGTCTCCAGGAGTACAGGCTTTAAATTGAAAACCAACTCTTCAAAGTGCATGAGTCACAGACAAATGGATGAATCTAGAGGCTGTGGCTCCACAATAAGTCGGATTGGGGTTCTAAGATTGGCAAGAAACTCTGTAGGTGGCACAGACACCATTGCTTGAATAAATTACCATGGCTTAGAACATATCAGAAATTTACAAATCCAAACATACATTTCCTTGGGGACAGATATTAGGGGGAAAAAAAGCCCCAAACATTTGATTTTTAAATTTGAATTTTTGGGTCTAATGTATTTACTTTTCACTTCTTGTTCTATTAAAAAAAAGTCCTGAGGAATAAATGAAGGGGAGAAATAGTTCCAATTTAAAGAAGTGCCGGCAGCAAATAGGACAGCAGGTGGAAATGATAAATTTAGACTAACGGTGGGAATGCAAGTGGAAAATTATGCTAGGAACTTCCTATTGTGCTGGAGTCCAGCTCCAGGAGAGAGTCAGGGCTTGAGACGGGGGAATCAGCAAACGGCGAAAAAGAAAAGACGAAGACAACAGGATCCTTCTTCCTGGGGAGAGCTCAAGACTCTGCCAGTTTTTATTCAATTCTTGCAAGCTTATATAGTTTTTTTTTTTTACTGACCCCCCTACCCACAAAATGTATCCCATGTTACACATTAAATGTTTACATCATGTTTTTTCTTTTGTTTATGGGGAAGTTGACCTTTACAAGTTTCGTTTTGTTCCTTCCTGCTACCAGTGGTGTAACAAAATACCAGTTGCCAATTTATCAGCCACATCCTGTGACCTCTAGGCTAACTGAATCTCTTCCCTTCACTATTCTATTTCTTTTCCTTTACTAATCTATTTTCTTAATTCTACCCATTTTACATTTTATATTTCTAAACAAAACTTATGTCTAAATCTATACTTATATATGAAATTAATCTTACTTCTAATCCTAAATGTATTTAATTTTAAACCTACATTAAGTGTATATAATTTTAAGTTTACCTTAAAACTTAATTATTTCCTATTCCTTCTATTTAACTAATACCTACATCTATAATAAACATTTATCTTTTAATTATGACTGCTATTTATCTAATCCTTACTTTAATTTTAACCCTCTTTCTAATTAAACTATAATATTTCTTAAATCAAAAGGCATGTCTGTGACTTGTTTTTACCAAAAACACCTGTTTGTGGAGATACTCTGTCTCAGTTTCCCACTTCCTCATCAATCACAACTGTCAGTGTTGTTACTTATAAAGGATATGAGGAAGTACTTGTTTTTCCTTTTTAGCTAAAGGTTTCAAAATTTGCATTCCCTTGTCCCTTCGGGGGGGGGATTTTTGCTGTTGAGCCTTTTTTACATTTCTATACATGGGTTTACTGCTAATTCCACATCCTTGCACATTCTAAGGGGCACCCTTTTTGCTGCAATCTCACCTCCATTATGCCTATGTATAATTTTTGCTGTCAAATGCCATCATCCACTTGTGCATCTATTATCTCAATTAAAGAGGGAATATTCTCAAGCCTATGCATGCAATCCTTCAAAGTTAGGGAAGGTCCATCAACAGGATCCATGGGGCTTTGCCTCCGTCATGGCCACATTTTACTGGGGCCTTGCTCCCAGCCGGCATTTTTCCTGTTTTCAGGTCCCTTTTACCTTACTTTTACTAGTGATTGCGGCTCCCGGCACTATTGGGTAAAGCATTTAGTTGAATTACAATGCTAAAGACTTGTTAATAGTGTTCTTCAACCATAGCTTTGTGTAATAGGCTTATTTTGTGGGGATACAACCAAGGAATTTGAGGTGACTTGCTAAATGTATGTTTCTCTTTGATTAATTGTGTCTTTGGCAAGGTGGAATTACTTGCTTAATTTTGGTTGTTTATGTGGGAATTCTTGCTTTGGAAATATATAGAGTTATATTTAGGACAAGTCACAACTCTAGAGTACCAGTTTTCTCACTAATAAATGAAGAGGTTAAATGGATAAAGTCTACAATTCCTTCCATATTAACATATTATATACTGTACAAAAAAGAGTAGCTTCAAATGCTTTTGGTGGGAGTGGAGGGTGATGTTTGGTATTGGTTTAGTTGTTTTTTTTTTTTTTTCTAGATTAGGAAATATAGTTTATTTAGAAAGTGTATTAGAGAGAAAGGACCACCTCTCCAAGGTAGGAGAGGGGGCCAGAGATTAGAAAACATGGCTACGGCCATAGCTCAAAGAGTACATGGCCACACCAGAGTCTAGTAAGACAATGGTTGATTTACTAGTTTTTTAGAAGTATGTTTGTCATCTAGTTTTAGCAGACAAAAAATCAAAGAGAAAAACAGAAGTTTCTATGATTCTTCTTTGGGAGATGCCTTTTTTGTGGTATTTTATCAAGCTAGTCTTTCCCTTTCAAAAACATGAATTTCTTGACAGAGCAGATAGCCTTTCCCCTCATACAGTGATGATAAAATTGGTAGCTTGGTGGTCAGGCGTTCAAGGTGTCCCTCAGGAGTGGATTTCAAACTTCCAAGAGACAATAGACTCTAACACCTACATACCATACTCAAGTCCCACTTTTTGAAAAAGCTGATATTGATGTGTGATTGAACAAACACCTTTTGGGAGATTACATGTGCTTTAGCAATAGGTATATGGTGATTCATGTGCTTATTCCTGATATACTCATAATTCGTAAAAGTCTAGAAATTGGAAAATGATAGACCAAAGTACTGTTGATGCAAATATCCTTTACTGTATGTCATAGGGTTAACTAAACTACAAACTAAGTTGATACTGATGATACAAAAACAATAGTAACTTATAATTTGAAATGAACGACTGAATACAAGAAAAAAATACAGTAATCATCAGGCTCTGGTAAGACACTTAGGAATTTAAGCTACATGTATGTGCCTAGTAAGAGCCCTGCTGCACTGAATTATGTTTTTCAGTAAATTTTATAATCTGAGGCCAGGTGTGGTGGCTCAAGCCTATAATCCCAGCACTTTTGTAGGCCAAGGCAAGAGGATTGCCTAAGCCCAGGGGTTTGAGACCAGTGTGGGCAATTTGGTGAGATCTTGTATCTATAATAAATAAAAAAAAATTAGCCAGGCGTGGGAGTGTGCTCCTATAGTTCCAGCTACTTGGAAGGATGAGGTGGAAGGAATGCCTGAGCCCAGCAGGTTAAGGCTGTGGTGGTTGTGAGCGTGCCACTGCACTCCAGCCTGGATTACATAGTGAGACTCCAGCTAAAAAAAAAAATTATAATCTGTACCTTAGGAATATCACATTTTGTCATGACGACAGAAACCTGGTGCTCTGCCATCTCTGCCTAAAACCTCTTGCATCATTTTTCTTTCTTGTGCATCCCTTTCCTGGTTTCTGTGTGCTTTTGC
Organism: Cephalopachus bancanus; assembly: GCA_027257055.1. NCBI lineage: Eukaryota > Metazoa > Chordata > Mammalia > Primates > Tarsiidae > Cephalopachus > Cephalopachus bancanus. Next base: position 5,544,579 of record JAPVLO010000041.1, read on the forward strand.
TTCTATTGGTCCAAACCTCAGATTCAGAGGCCTGCTCTCAGGGACTGGAGTACTTTGCCTGTTCCTGCAGAAATGTCTTGGAATTGACCTGTTCCCAGGGTAGCCTTCAGCTGATGACTGACTGGTGTCCAGACTGTACAAAAGTCCAGCAACCTTTCCTTGAGTCAGGATCAGTCCTGAGGCACAGCTTATACTCCTGATCCCCACAGGATCAGGCTGAAGCTATCCTCTGTGGGACTTTGCCTAAAAACCACATCCTTGTTTGGCTTCTGTTCTCCTGTCCTGCTTCCATTCCCTTATGGGTTACTGTTGGAAGCACTTCTTAAATGAATCGTTTTTACAAGAATTCTCATTTTGGGGTCTGCTTCTAGAAAACCTAATTGATGAACTTTTAATAACCGATTAGCAGGTTACAAAGCAAGAAGCTTCTATGACTCTGCAATCCCCCTACTGGGAATATACCCTGAAGAACACAAATCACTCTATAAAAAAGATACCTGTACACGTATGTTTATCGCAGCGTTATTCACAATAGCAAGAACCTGGAAACAACCATGCTGCCCATCAAAAGAGGACTGGATTAAAAAAATGTGGTACATATACACGATGGAATACTACGCAGCCATGAAAAAGAACAAAATCATGAATTTCGCAGCTACCTGGATGGAACTAGAGTCTATAATACTGAGTGACCTCTCACAGAAACAAAGATCAGAATATCACATGTTCTCACTCATATAATGGACCTTGAACATCCAATGTAATACTATAAGAAAATGACTGATGGTACTGGGAAATTATGGGGGGGGGATGGGACTAACAGTAGCTAATATCTATCTGGGACTGGGAAAACACCTCTTATCAATAGGGTGCCTGAATGAAACGTAATTGTACACCTAACCCTTAACTGTACCCTACAAAACGATAATAAAAAATATTGATTATATTAAAAAAAAATAAATAAAAAATAAAAACTTGCACTTGGCCGCTGAAGATCTCACAGGTATCCTGGGTCTCTGGGCCACAACACGTGCTTTTAACCGTCTTGATGTGAAAGCAAAATGAGCAACTGTGGATCAAACTTTTTTTCCTTGGGGCTTAGGATCTCTAGTGTGCTCCTTAGGCTCTATGACGCTGGGGAGAAACCCTGTGCCTTCAATGCTTCATCAACCCCTACTGAGTGTTCCAACGTAATTTCCACTTTAGAGTTATGCACACATTTGTGACATCTGGTTTGCCTCTAGAGTCTGCTTAGGATATTGATTAAATACAAGACTGTGAAATTAGATAGTTCTCAAAAGGCAAATCATCAAATACTTCAAGGTTTTATTTTCTAGGAAGTCAGTTTTGATGGAACAATATCTTAAGAAACGAAGTCCAGTTCCGGTTAGGCCACACTTTTTCCAAACTCTAGTCTTATTTCACTGGAGAGCAATGATCTGGCATAATATAGAAGTTTTGCGAGTCTCCTAAAAGAACTTTTCCCCTGAGCCTTATGCATAGGCGTCCAAGTAACGTAATGTTTTCACAGCAGAATTCTGCAGGCTTTGAGTGATGTTGCCATTTGCTGGAGTTCTCAGGAGTGCAGATCTTCCACCCAGTTGCACCCAATTTCACTGATCAGTAGCTCTGGCTTCCCGTCACCCTTAGATATTCAATAATTCATTTGGCAGGTGCAGGGTAGACACATCTAAAAAGGAATTGCAACATCTTGGAAGGATAAGGAAAGTACGTATTGTTTACTCTCTCTTGGATTCTAACATTTAATTTGGATACAAGGAGGGTTGGTGTTTTCCAGCATATTCTGGCAACAGATATATTTGTTATAATTTTTAAAAAGATGAGTTAGATTTTATTCTTTCTCTGGCAAACTGGTTTCAATTTTTAGGTTCCTCTAAAATATCAGGGATATCAATAGTTTGTTCAGATGTGGCCAGCCACTGCGCCATGGAGTTGGGCTAGCCAAGCATGGGAGAAGATCAGAATTTGAAAACCAGTGAGCATTTTCCCCTCACAGACGCACCTTTCTGAAATTGTACTTATGCTTGGCAGCTGTGATCATATACAGATTAAAAAAAACCAAACAACTTATTTTAAGATGATGTAAAGTTTACAGAAAGATTGCTAAGATAGTACAGAGATTTCCTATTCCCTTCACCCCACTTCCCCTCATGTGAACATCTCATATGACCATGCTATGTTTGTTAAGACTAAGGGTTTGACGTGGGCACAGTACACATAACTAAGTATAGACTTTATTTGGATTTCCTCCGTTTTCCACAACTGTCCTTTTTCTGTTCCAGTAGCCAATTCAAGATCCTACAATATATTTTTTGGTCACCATGTCTCTATAACCCATGCAGATTCCTAAAAATGTCTTTTCAGGTAATATATGAGCAAATCTATACATTTGCACAGCCAGACTGTTTGGGTTCCAGTCGTGATTCTGCTACTCATTAGCTGGTACATTTAGCGACTTATTGAACCTTGTTTTGCCTTATCTGTAACTTGGGAATATTAATAATATGCCATCTGTACTTGAGTGCTAATATGGCACTAATCATGTTACCCTCACACGGTGTTGTGGGGATTGAGCAAGTGATTTTGTGTGAGATTAAAACAGGGCTGATTGCATGATAGGTACTCAGTGCATGCTGTTATTTTTATTTTTAATTGAAGTTTCACTCTCTTGCCCAGGCTAGAGTGCAGTGACACACTCACGGCCACCTCAGCATCGACCTGCTGGGCTCCAGAGATCCTTCCGCCTCAGCCTTCCAAGTAGCTGGAACTATAGGCGTGCACAAAAATGCCTGGCTATAATTTTTGATTTATTGTAGAGATGAGTTCTTGCCAACCTCAGGTCTGCTGGTCTCAAACCCGCGGGCTTAGGCAATACACTCTCCTTGGCCTCCCAAAGTGCTGAGATAACAGGCTGAGCCACCGAGACAGGCCCTAACTGCTATTTTTATGGTTATTACCTCACCCTATGTAAGCATATAGCAACCACATATTAATTCCTTTCCTTTGTGGCTACAGATTACTTCTTTTCAAATAATTATTTTCTTGAATAGGTAATACATGCACATGAAAAATATCCCACCAGTACTAAAGAATGTGTAGTAAAAAGTATGTCTCTTTCGATGAATTCCCCAATTCTCTGGTCTTCTCTACTTTGTATGAGGTAGTTGCTATTATCATTTCTTGTGCAGCTTCTAAAGATGTTCTACACATGGAAATATATTGGTTTGAATACTCTATTCACTTGGAACTAAAAAAATATAGTGAATACAAAAGGATGAATAGTATTGTAACATGGTAACCTCAAATCCGAGAGGGCTTGTGCATGACGTGTACCTGTTCCAAAGAAGTCACCTGGAGGCCCAGCAGGGAAAGACATTGGTTTATTATAAATTATGGGAGGCATGATGGCGGCAGGTCGGTAAAGAATCCGTACCTCAGGGCAGTATAGCAAGCAGTTTTATAATCAAAGCAAACAAGTTATTATTCAAGTTTCAATATTGTGTTTGCATTTACATTGATTGAGAGTAATAACTACATTCTTTTCAGCTTTACTTGGTCATCTGCACCCCATGACCCATATCTGGGCATAGGCATGCCCTTCAGTGACTAGCCTTGGCCAGATGCTGCTTCCTGAGGGAGGGAGAAGAAAGAAGCCAGGTATAGGGAGAAAGCATCTATGTCCAGACAATATTTGTAGTTATCCAGAAGGAAAAAAGTTTGATTGCCCTCCTTTGTATCATGACTAATAATAATATTAACTGTATTTATTGAGCACGTGCCATGTAGCAGCCATTCTACTGTTTCCTCTTTCTTTCTCAATATATTATCTAATTTAACACCACAATAGCACAATACAGTAGATACTATTAGCATCCCTGCTTTTTTTTTTTTTTGAGTTGAAGTCTCACTCAGTCGCCCAGACTGGAGTGCAGTGGCCGCTCCCGGCCACTGCAGCCTCACCTGCTGGGCTCTGGCGATCCTTCCGCCTCAGCCTTCCGAGTAGCTGGAATTACAGGCATGCGCTACCATGCCCAGCTGATTTTTTTGATTTATTGTAGAGATGAGGTCTCGCTGCCCAGGCGGGTCTCGAACCCGCGGGCTCAGGCAATCCACTCACCTCTGCCTCCCAAAGGTGCGGGATTACAGGCTGAGCCACCGAGCCCGGCTTGGCATTCCTGTTTTATAGATGAAGAAATTAAGGGCTAGAGAAACTAACTTCCTTAAAATTACGCAGAAAATGGTAGAGCAGGGATTAGAACTTAAGGAAGTTTTGGGGAAAAAAATAGGAACCGATATATTGGATTTTTTTTCTTTAAATTCCTTCTTTTCCTCTGTGCTTTCTATCCCTCTTTACATGCTACAATCTTTGTCCACGGGAACTAAGTCACAATCTAGACTCAGTCCAGACTCTAGTTCATTTTGTGCCCTCACGATGCCATTCATGCTGTCCAAAATCCTCCTTTCTCTGAGCATCTTGCTTGCTTGGAACGCTCTTTGACTCCTAGAGAATCAAGCACAAATTATTATTCTGGCTTCCAAGGACTTCCATCATTGAGCTCCATCTGATCCAGCTGGTCTCCTTTCCCACCGTGAGCCTTGCACATTGTGTCACACAGAGTATCCCCAATAAACACTTGCAGAATTCGGTCACAGATAGGCCTAACTTATCAAAGCTGCTCAGTTATTTCTTTAATGACACACACTGGCATAAAAAGGAACTTAAACAATTTTCCTTCTTAGAGAATGAGGGATTTTTTTTTAGCAATTTCAATGCCAATTTTGGTGATTTGGATAGTGCAAAATTGCCTTTTCTGTGGCCTTCATGAATTTTATAGTTTGGAGCTATAGATTAATTACTTATGAAAAATTGGGAAAGCTGGTCAGGCAGTTGTACATCCTAATTCCTTCTCCTGGGGATCCAGAGTTTGAGACATGGCAGTATTCCTCATCAGATGCTGCCAAATCTCTCTTTCTTGATTAAACTGGAGCAGGCTCCAGTGGCTTGGCCTGGCCCGAGAAGAAAGACCTGGGCATGAGGGTGCAAATTACTTTATAATTTGGAGGATGGAACCCTCACCTCCATGATGGAGCCAATTGTAAGACTCACAAAGAACTCCCTGTTAATACAAAAGAGTGTTCAATATTGCCCTATTTCAGAGGAATCACACCACTGCTTGGCGATGATTTTTCCTGTTGAGTTTTTGGCAAGGGATGATAGCATAATTTGGCAGAGTTCAGTTATTTGCTGGAAGAATAGACTGCCTTGGCCTGGTGCATGGTTTCCTGTCCAACAAGTTGGTAGTGCCCTGCTTGATTGCATTGAGTCTCATCTATCCCTTTTCTATGGGAATTTTTGAGGTCCTGGAAAGCAGGCGCTGTCTTATCACTTTGTCCTCAGTGCCAATCACATTTCCTGGCATACAGTAGGAACTGAGGAAATGTTTACTTGACAAACAAGAGGATACAGGCATTGTTTGTCCATGAAGGAGCTTTGGATAACAGCTTCTGCCAAACCCAATGGACTTGGCCCATGGACTGGACAAATTTCCTGACATTAGAGAGCTATAATATGTAAAATGGAAATTTCTGGCTCATGAAGCCCCTTAACTACATTTAGGGGCCTATATGATTAGAAATAATACCTGGAAGGCACATTGGTGATGTATAAGAAGGCATTTTGAGCACCACCTGTTCCCTGGCATGTCGTGGGTCCATCCTCATCAGGGTGCTTCTGAGTAGAGGAGCCAAAAACCCTCATGCTTAATGCTTACTTTAATCTCAGAGTCATTTTCTCTTTCATCTCCTGATGAGATCTCCCCAAATCACTGGGGAAACTAAGACAGTATGGCAACTTCTAAGATATGTAAATAACACTTCTTACTTGTTTTCTTGAGTAGGGACTTGAATATTCAGAAGCTAGGAGAAATGATGGACAGACAGTTCATATTGGGAGAACTTCAAATGAGTAGAGAAATAAATAGAGGTGGGCTAAATGATAGAGTAGTAGAAGTTTGTATTCGGCTGCAGGCATTATTTCTGTTTTCTGTATTCTACTAACTTTCATGGTGTCTGCAGTGGACAATGTGGTATCCTTGCAGGCTCTCCTTCACAACAGAGGCACTGGTCGATGCTGGGTGCAAAAGCCTTGAACTCTTGCCTCTACTAGGACAAATCTAAAGGGTTATTCCAGTTCTAGAGTTTCTTGTGGGATCCATTAATGCCTTTGCTGCAACTGTTTCAGTTCAGCTCCACCTCTGTCCAATCTTCCCTTACAGTGCCTGTTCTCTAATGCAATCATTTATAAACCTTCCGCATGCAAATCTCAGAGTTTTAGAGGCTGTTTTCTAGAGAACCTGGGAAAAGTGCTCTTTTTCTTCCTCTTGGTATTCTGGGATATCTTGCGTTTTCTTTCTTTTTTGTATCAGAACTTGCTCTCAGGAAATAGTCTAACAATTCCTTTATGCTAAAATGTAAATGTAAAATGTAAATGTAATAATCTACTGCCTTCCGAGGTATTTGCATTTTAACCTGGTCCAGACCTTTTAGGATGAAGCAATTTGTTGCTCTGCATGAAATTTCAGGTGATTAAGTGGAAGAGTATTTCTGGGTGCCCAAAAGGAGGTGCTACCCAGGTACCTCTGAAAGGCCACTCCCATTGGCAATCTGCCAGTGATAAGGCTGTTTCCTCTGTAGGAGCCAATGACTTGTCCTGGCCCTTTACTCAGCTTTAAGAGTTATGGCTCTATCCCTGGCAGATTGGAAGAGAGAAACTCAATTTTTTCCTCACCAGTGTTTCCTTGACCTTCTCCAAATGTTCTTCGCCCTCTCACTTTGATTATGTTCAAAAGTCGCAAAAGGCAAATAGTTAAAAGTTAACAAATATAAATATGTCTTGAGCAGCTTGACTGTTTCTTTGTGTGTCATCTCCCCACCTTCCCTTTTTTCTGTCCCAGTGACACTCTGAGTATATTTACAGAACACTTCATGTTCTCTCTCTCTAGATACAATTTTCGAGTTGGTATCTCACTCCGTTTGTTGCCTATGCTGGAGTGCAATGGAATGATCATGGCTCACCACCGCCTCTACCTTCTGGGCTCAGGTGATCCTTCACCTCAGCCTTCCGAGTAGCTAGGACCACAGGTGCATACCACCATGCCTGGCTAATTAAATTTTTTTTTTATTTGCCGAGATGACATCTTGCTATGTTGTCCCCAGGCTGGTCTCAAACTGCTGGGCTCAAGCATTCCTACCACCTCAACCTCTTAAAGTGCTGGGATTACATACCAATATGATGGCACCTAGCTGTTACTCAATAACTATTTGAATGGATAAGGAAATAAAAGAACATCTTCTATGGTCAAGAGTCTATAAAACATAAGGAGGAACAAAAGTAATACAAACAGTTAATGGTCTTTGAATATTTGTTTAGCTGTAGGTTAACTGGAACTTTGAGTAAGTATGACTCATGGCATGTAATTAGAAAGTACCTTGACTTTGCTTCTTTATCCCTCTAAGTCATTGGTTATGTTTAGGTAAGACAAGTAATTAAAACATCCATTTCTATGTTTTAGTGAACATTGAACTTGATTTAGCATTGAGCCTTCTCCTATCCTGGCTAAGACTTGACAGAAGGGAGACAAGAAACAGAGAAGGGGATGTGATTGGCTTTCTGTTTCCTCTGATGTTTCCCTTTCTTCTTCAGCCATCTTGCTAACTACAGTTTCTGAACCCCTAGGGTTGGCATGGCCAGAAAAGAAAGGAGAAGATGAAAGCTCTTACCTAGCCAGAACTGTTGTGAGCAAGACTCAGCCTCTCTGGGCAAGGCAGATGTTTAGGCTGATTCTTTCTTTTGTTAGATTCTTTGTAAAAGACCCCCCCCCCCCCCCGCATTGTTTCCCGTCCACAATAGCTGGGGCCTCTTGCCTGCAGTTCCTTTGGTGTGGTGGAAGTGTTCTTTTTACCTTTCTGCAAATCCTTTCTCTGCCCCTGGTCATCTAGTGATACCTTCAGCCTCTCTCTGCTGGGGTCTATTTGCCCCTCCAGTTGACCTCAGGCAGGATCTAAGACAATTCAATGCTGATTAGCTCTTTTCTCCACCCTCTCTCCCAACCCACTTCTCTTCCAAGGAAACACCCTTCCATACCCCACAAACTTGGAGTCTGCTGACCGACTGATGCAATCTCTCTTTTGATTAATTTGTCATCAGCTCCTGGCAAGTTCCAGTGCTGAGGTTTGAATTTCTTAGGTGGACAGCTTATACTAGTTCACTATAGTGAAGTCATGAGCTCTCAGAGTGGTCTTCTTGAAGCCCTCCAAAGTAGACTTCAGGAAAAAGGACTGGTACCTCCATTTCTTTTACTTGGCATGGTAATTTTCCATGACAAAGACTCTGTCTTCTTGTATTCCTTTTCAATTTTCCCAAATATTTTTTATAGTTGGAGGTGGATGATTAGCCAGGTGTTACACAACTGGTCTTCTGTCATCTCTATTTGGTAAGTCCTGTGTGGTGGTTTTACTTTGAAACATGGCATCTATTTTCTTTGTGTATCACCCAAAACTGTGTGAGGAAAAACTCATTTTAATAGTCTGTTATTCTATGTGCCAGGCACTGACTTCAGATTTATATGCATTAACTCTTTTAAATATAGAAAATCTACAGATGAAGAAATGAGGTACAATGAAGTTAAGTGGCTTGCCAAATTCCACTCAGCTAGCAAGTGGCAGAGCCAAAATTTAAACCCAGACAATTTGGATCTGCAGCCCATGCTGTTAATCACGGCTCTAACTTCTTGAGAAATTTACCCTTGAGAAATATACAATCTGGTGGGGAGGAGTTGAAAACTAATTAAATAACTGCAAGACATGAAATAATGAAGTAGGAATATCAAGAAAATTCTAGGCAGGATCAAAGGAGAAAAATATCACATCTGAATTGGGGCATAAGAACAGCTTTCGTGGAGGATGGTCTTTAAAAATGAACATAATCTCTACTGGTTAAGAAGGCAGGAGAAAGACTACTGGCTATGGCAAAGCCTGAGTATAGCACAAGGAAGGTTTGGGATCAGTGGGAATTCAGTTTGACTAATGCAGAAGGTAGTTAGGAAAGTTGTAGGCCATGAGACTGAAAAGATTGTAGCTTTACTGTGACCTTGAATGTCAGGGTGAGGATTTTATTTGATTTAGAGGGTAGTGGGAAGTCACTGAATGTGATAGAAGCCAGCAAAAATAGATGGGGAGAGGTACAAGAGACACCATAGAGTTAGAATCAAAGGACCAGGCCACTGAGGAAAGGCAGGAGACACAGGACAAGAGAATTGAAACCCTTGAGTCACTGGGAGAATGGGCCACTACGAAGGGAAATGGGGGTGGAGGGAGGCCCCCTCTTCCCCTCCCCCCTTTTTTTTGAGTTGGAGTCTCACTCGGTCGCCCAGACTGGAGTGCAGTTGCAGAGCGGCCACCGTAGCCTTGACCTGCTAGACTCCAGCGATCCTTCCACCTCAGCCTTCCAAGTAGCTGGAATTACAGGCATGCGCTACTATGCCTGGCTGATTTTTTGATTTATCGTAGAGATGAGGTCTCGCCACCCAGGCGGGTCTCGAACCTGCGGGCTCAGGCAATCCACTCACCTCAGCCTCCCAAAGGCGCAGGATTACAGGCTGAGCGACCGAGCCCGGCTTCCCTCCCCTTTTACAGTTTGATAAGGTCTGTTGAATTGAGATTTTGGATGAGGCTAATGTTTAATGATACTTATGTGTTAAACAGAGTATGAAACACATATTATTTCATTTAATCTCATGAATATAATCTAATCACACAGTTTTAAAGATTTGTGTTTCTTTCATCGTGATTTTCTCTTCCACCATATTCTTAGGAAGAGGGACTGTCTTAAGCTGAGAATCCAGTGCAGTGACAGATACATCATAGGTTACAACAAATGAACATCTGAACTTGCCCTTCTGCAAGTACAGTGTGTGCTCTAGTCCTGCTTGGAACACACTGGTACTCATGAGAGAAACACGACTGATCCACTTCGGGCCATCTGTGTAACTAGGAGCAGCTACACTTCAAACACAATGATAAACCTTTGAGGGAGAGCTTCTTTTTATCTGGTCTATCCCTTCTAGAACCACTTCTGCTGTACAGAGCTCGTAATCCCAGGTCAAATGGAGAGTAGGGGGACTTGCAATTGCCCTTGTCCTGGATAAAAATTTGACAACAACTGGCTGGGCATTGTGGCTCAGGCCCGTAATCCCAGTGCTTGGGATGGCTGGGGTGGGATGATTGCTTAAGTCCAGGAGCTCGAGGTTACAGTGAGCTAGGATTGTACCACTGCACTCTAGCCTGAGCGAAGGAACAACAACAAAAAATCTGATGAAAACCGACCCATTCACCATGATTCCATTAACCATCTCCACGGATAATGGCTTTAGTTCATTCAGTGGCTGCAGGAAGTTCAATTTTTGGGATTTACATGTTTGTACTAGGCTATGGTCTAGGCTGATTTTGCTGGGCCTTTATGAAAGGACTCTTGTATGGTTTTCTGAGCAATGTGCTTGCAATGGCTGCTAAGGAAGACTCTTCTAAGCACTTGATCACATCTGATGGTACTGATGGGCATCCTTGGACCCATCTTCACAGCCTCAGTCATCTACCCTGCAACCACCAGCTCTTAGTTTAGCGAAAGTTGCCTTGAGTTAATGGTGCAGTCCCAACCCATGGAAAAAGGATTTTATTTATACAGAGTTGTAAAATTACTTTAGACTGAGATTCATCCAGTTTGTCCTAACTCAGTAAATGATAGTACAATTTTTAAAAACTGTTCAGGTTAAAAACTTGAGATTGTCCTCGACTCTTCTCTTTTACCCTACATGAAGCCCTTCAGTAAATCCTGTTAGCTGTTTTTTTCCTTCAAAATTTACCTAGATTCTCACCACTGCCACCACCCTAGTGTAACCTACCAACAGCTCTTTGCTTGAATTGTTTCAGTATCTTCTCTATTGCTCCCCCAGCCTCCACCTTGTATGCTGTTAGGGCTCTTTTCCACATCATATCCAGAGGGATCCTTTTACTATGCAGTTAACTCATTTCATCCTTCTATCCTAAAGTCTCTCTCTCTCTCTCTCTCTTTCTCTCTCACACACACACCACAGTTTAACTCCCACAACTATCCCCTGACATTCACTATGTACGTGGGTGCTGTGACATCTCATCTGACACTCTGAGAAAAGAACAAACAAGTGTGCTATGGCACTGTGCATGACTTTTTGCAGAAAGAATGCCAGTAGACAAGATTTGGAAGCTGTCATTTCAACTTTTGGACCCTAGATGGCACCCAGGGACCATGCAACGTTTTGGTTGGCCTGTCATTTTTATGGGGCACAGATTTTGCAGTCATTTCAGGCTGAAACTTTTCTATATGAATCCTGGGCTAAAGCAGACTGAGATGACTAAATTTCATTTTAAAAAGTTAAATATATATATTTGGGGAAAAAATATGATTTAAAAAAATAAATGGGAAAGATTCTGTATTCTCTAAGAGAAACTCTGAAATGTCTGCTGCTTGAGAATATGGAGTCACCCAGGAGGTTGGGGGTCGGGGGGAGTGGGGCTCAGACTCTCTTAGGGGCCTTTATGCACAGCTGAAGGGTATCTGGGTAGAGGCTTTGGTGTTTGGGAAAAGAGTCCAAAGTCCTAAAAGTCTTATACAAACTCATACTTACAAAATGTTTTATTCTTTCTTTTGAGAATGAGGACAATGAGGTGGACGAGTCAGCTCTTCCCCTCAAAGTGGTTGTGGAAGTTAAACTGTGTGTGTATTTGTGAGTGTGTATGTGTTATGTGTGTGTGTGTGTGTGTGTGTGTGTGTGTGTGTGTGTGTGTGTGTGAGAGAGAGAGAGAGAGAGAGAGAGAGAGAGTGAGAGGAGGAAAAAATGGTTGTCTAAATTCTTTCACTGTATTTTCTTCCTTTGTGTTAAATTCTTCCTGCTTTCTACCATAAATCCAAGTAATTAACACACTGCTTTGATTCCAAATGAATAAGCACACATTTTATTGATTTAACCCTTTTTGATTTTCGAAACACTGCAACAGGAGACATCTCATTTAGCCCTTATATCCCCAGATTCGCACCACTGCCACCCTCGGGTAACTTACCAACAGCTCTTTGCTTGAATTGTTGCAGTATCTTCTCTATTGCTCTCCCAGCTTCCATCTTGTGTACTGTTGGGGCTGTTTTCCATACAACATCTAGGGGGGATCCTTTTAATATGTAGTTAAATCATTTCACCTTTCTATCTTAAAGTCTTGTCATACACACACACACATACACACACACACACACACACACACACACACACACACACACACACACCTCTCCTTATTACCATTTTACAGTTGCTCAGGTCACACATTTATGGTGTGTGACTGGAGTTCAGGACCACCTAGGTTTTGAGTCCAAATCCTTGCTTGTTCTGTTGCACCATGATGCCTTTGAAATTCTAGTCAGTGGAACAGAAGTTCAGTCATTAATCCTCAGTAGTTTAGCCTCCCTCCTTTTAGTAGCCAGAGGTAATCTCACAGTTCATACAAATAAAATTTTATTTTATTTTGGCATTATCTTCCTCTTGAGAATCTGTGAGAGAAGGGAATGGTCTTAATCTCATTTGCATACCACTCTCTCACCATGAATAAACTGTAACACACTCAGCTCTTCCCCACCCCATAACCCATGAAACAGACTCACACATACTTTTGTTTAACATGAATAGGATTGTCTTAGCCATTTGGAGCTGATCTCCGAAGGCTTGGCATATCCCATATTTATTATTCAGAAAGCTGGTTCCTTTGGATGGGATGACTCATAAACTACCTAAATAAAGAGTCACTACTTTCTCCATTAACACCTATGTACACACCTCCTAAAATATCCCTCTAGCTACTAGACATACATCCGTGAAGAGTGGAAAAGTCCCAACTCTCGTAGTGCTTATGTTCCACTGAGGACAACAGAAGACAAGTTAGCAACAGTATGTCAGAAGGTGACAAGATGCCAGAAGAAAAAGAAGGCAGGGAAGTGAGGGTGGAGGGGGAGGAGCATCAGCCTCCTATTTTAAGCCCCAGCATCCCTTATGTGGTGCCATTTGCGCAGAGACCTGATTGAAGAGGGGCAAGATACATTTCAGTTATGTTTCTTCTCCTCTCCGCTCTTTTTTTTTTTTTTTTAAATAAACTGGGCAGAGCATCAGCTTATTAAAAACGTTGTTCTTGAAGTTGAACTTTTCTTCTCAGTCATTTGCTAAATGCATTGAGTCTTGCCCTGTTAAGGAAATGTTCTGACCCTTGGATTGCTTATCAACACAAATGAGATAACAATTCTGTATCTACCTCACAAAATCGTTGGAAGGATAAAAAAGAAAGTATATAAGAAATCATGTTGAAAACTCAAAATTACCGTAGAAATATAATGAATGTTTTCACTTTTTATAATTACCCTTTCCTAGTGACCATATGTTTTCTTTCCTCTGATTTTTTTTTTTTCTTTTTTGAGTTGAGTTCTCGCTATACTCGCCCAGGCTTGAGTACAGTGGCATGATTGCAGCTCCTTGCAGCCTCAAACTCCTGGGCTCAAGGTGATCTGAGTAGCTGGAACTATAGATGCATGCCACCATACCCAGTTAATTTTTTGATTTTTTTGTGGAGATGAGGTCTCGCTGTGTTACCTAGGCAGGTTTTGAACTCCTGGACTTATGCAATCCCTCTGCCTTGGCCTTCCACAGTGCTGGGATCATTGGCATGAGCCACTGTGCCTGGCCTTTCTTTGTTTTTTGCAGAGATATTTTATCTAAAGTCGCGATCACTTGCTGGTTATATTTTTGTACTTTATCAGATTTGAAGCTGGATCCTGGTTGGAAAGTCAGTATCATGTAGCACGGTTGTGTTGGTTGATTGACAATGGCTACGGAGCACTGGGTTGTGAATTCAAGTTCTCCCACAAAAAGCCCATCATGAGCAATACCCCAATACACCTAACTTCCCTACCACTCTTCATCCTCCCTGAAGCATATATAGTGGAATCATGTGAAATTGTTGTGATGCTTTAATTATAACTGTCGCTGCCAAGGAAGAGCAATCCAGGGGTGTGCCTGCTTGGATGTCTGTTGACTCTTGTTAAGATCCCAGTCACCTGTCCTGAGATGATGGGTGTCATTGGCTCTGTTACCCTGGTGCTACTCTAACCCTTCGGAGTGTCTCCAAAGTGGAACAGTTTGGTGTTCTTTGTCCTAAAGCTGATCTCTCGCATCTCAGCATCTCTACAGGCTCCCTGCCTCCTTTTGGCAAGTAGACTGATAGACACCAGATGCTGCCTCTTGGCTTCCTTTGATCTTCCCTTCTCATATGTGGTGAGCCCTTCCTTATGTGACTCTCTGACTCCAAGTTTTGGGTCATTTTATACTGTGCCAGTCTTGCAAACAACAGAGCCTTCTTCAATAGGGGTCTTGGACACAGAATTTTATTCAGAGACAAGTAAATCTAAGTAGAAAAATCGAGACTCACTAAAGAAAGTAAAAATGTGAGATAGATAAAAACTCATATTTTAAGTAAGACGTTAAAGTCTCATGTTAAATGAAATGGAGAACTGCTACAGTGGGCTGAATCCATGGTCCATGGAATCCAGACCTGAAATCTAACATTCATAGACGCACTTTTGGGATGTCTACCCTTCTAGGGGAATTTAAAGGGAGCTTGAAATTACAGTTATGCAGTTGTGGCTCAAGCCTGTGGATCTGAAATCTAAAGTATCAAGTAGAAACAGCAGGTAGGAACTAACAGCACAGCTAAGAAAAGACAAGGAGAAGACAAGGAGAAGTAGTGGGGAAGGTTTTCTGGAGCCTGGACAATGAGGCAGGTTGGGAAGACCACCAAGTTCAATTTGAAATGGAGCCTTCAGGGACCAGCTTGCATTTTTGCAATGCTTTCTCCTCAGGTTTGTAGCGTAATAAGTTATTAATCAGTCTGTCTCCAGATATCACAATACTCTTTAAGGTTAGATTGCCCTGTCTATTACCGACACTATTTGGACTTACACATCTCCCTTCTGTCCTTGTATTGTTGCTCTGTTTCTTTGTGTTGCATTCTGGATAAGTATTTTGGCTTTATTTTCCAGACTTATCACTTATTTCTTAGGAACTGTAGCCCACTATTAACCATTATATTAACTATATAAAATATTCAATGACTCTTTAATTTCTAGAATTTCTTTTTCACCCCAAAATCTAGTTATATATAATGTTATGCCCTTAAATTTTGGGTTTGTTCCTTTATTTCTTTGGAAATTTAAAAAACATTTAAAGACACTCAAATTGTTTTATATTCATCACTTTTAGGTGTAGGTTCTATCACTTATTATATTGATTATCTTTTGTATTGATGGATTTTTTTCTTGTACTTTACTTGTACTTTGAAGAGTTTATCTTCAGTGGAAATTTTCTTCTGTGGGAGTCCAGCAGGTGACCTGGACTATGGGGATTGTTTTTACATTAGCTTCTCCATGTGGGTTTCCATCCTTTGGGGGTGGTGAAAAGATGATGAAAATTTAGGCCCTATATTTACATATGGGGCAAATTTAGTGTTTTGAATTCTTAAGATTTACTTTCACCAAAAGCTTAGAAAATATTCAATTCTATGTTAAGACTTTGAGCCAGTGGACAGATTATTTTAGTTACTAGTTTAGGAAGGAATGATTTTTTTTTTGGCTCCTAGGTTTATGCAGGAAGTAGAGCGTAGCTCTCCACCAAGGATGAGCCTATAGTTTTAAAACCAGCCCTTTAAAAAAAAAAAAGTTATTTTAAAGATGGCGGTACAGTTCAGGGTTAGGTATACAAATGTTCATTACGCAAGGTACCCTTGTTCATGAGGTGTGCCCCTCCCTCCCCTGGTAGTTCTCACAACTACCAATCCATTTGTTATAGTATTATGATAAATATTCAGTGTCCACTTATGAGTGAGAACATGTAGTACTAAGTTCTTTGTTTCTGTGATAGATCTCTCAGTATTATAGACTCTAAGTCCATCTAAGTTGCTGCGAAGTTCATCATTTTGTCCTTTTTTATAGCTGTGTAATATTACATCATGTATATATATCACTTTTTTCCTTTTTTTTTTTGAGTTGGAGTCTCACTCCGTTGCCCAGGCTGGAGTGCAGTGGCACACTCATGGCCACTCCAGCATCAACCTGCTGGGCTCTGGTGATCCTTCCGCCTCAGCCTTCCAAGTAGCTGGAACTATAGGCGTGTGCTACCATGCCTGGCTAATTTTTTTATTTGTTGTAGAGATGAGGTCTTGCCAAGTTGCCTGGGCTGGTCTTGAACCTGCGGACTCAGGCAACCCACTTGCCTCAGCCTCCCAAATTGCTGGGATTACAAGCTGAGCCATACCACATTTAAAACAATCCAGTCTTCCTTTGATGGGCAGCACAGTTGGTTCCATGTTTTTGCTATTGTGAATAATACTGCAATAAACATGCATGTGCAGGTATCTTTTTCATAGAGTGACTTGAGTTCCTCTGGGTATTCTCAGTAGGGGGATTGCTGGGTCATATGGAAGGCTGATTTTTAGGTCTTTTAGGAATCACCACACTGTTTTCCGCAGAGGTTGTACTAGTTTACACTCCCACCAACAGTGTGGAAATGTTCCCTTTTCCCTACATCTTCTGAGCGTCTGATGGTTTTTTAGTTATTGATGATGGCCATCCTGACTGGAGTTAGGTGGTATCGCAGTGTGGTTTTAATTTGCATATCTTTGATGACTAGTGAGACTGAGCATTTTTTCATGTATCTGTTGGCTGCTCGTATGTCTTCTTTTGAGAAGTGTCTATTCATATCTTTTGCCAACTTTGTAATAGGGCTGTTTGTTTTTCTCTTTTTGGCATATTTGAGTTCCTTGTAGATCCTAGATGTTAGGCCTTTGTCAGATATACAATTGCAAATATTTTTTCCCAGTCTGTGGGCTGTTTCCCTGCGCTCTTGATGGTTTCTTTGGCTTTGTAGATGCTTGTCAGTTTAATGAGGTCCCACATGTCTATCTTATATTTTATGGCAAGTGCACTTGGGTTTTGATCAGGAATTGGTTGCCAGTTCCAATCTCCATAAGGGTGTCGCCTGCATTTTCTAAGGTTCTTATAGTTTGAGGTTTTACGTTTAGGCATTTGATCCATTTAGAGTTGATTTTTGTGTATGGCAATAGGTAGGGAACTTGTAAAAACCAGACCTTAATTTGATGTTAAAACCCTAGTTCTTGAAGTATATATCAGTTGATATAGTTTCATCTGCTACTCATTGATCTGGTTTTAGTTCCATTTTTATTTCTGTCATTTAGAGATTTTTCTTTTTTACCTTTGAGCTTGGTTGGGTATTTAAATATTTTTTATATTGGATTAATGATTTCTATATTATTTAGACATTTATCGTTTTGAGCAAGAGAGCAGGGTCTGAAGGCTGAGATGTGTTATTGTCATTGGAAGTTTCTATATTGCTTCTGTAAGTGATATGAAAAGAAAAATTCAAACTGGATTGTTTACTGACACAAACTTCATGTAGGAAGAGAATGGTATTGTTAATATATCATTTTGACTATAAATGTCTTCTAAGGTAAAACATAATTTAAAACAATTAGTAGTCACATATCATATGCTTAAAAATGAGAGTAAAGTACCTGCTGAATTGACATAGAAAAATAATTTTACCACAGTAGAGAAAAACTGAATGTCATTTACTTTAAATATATTTATTTATGTGATTTTATAATGTTGGGTCATTTTGAATCCATAACAAATCAGATATCAAATTATTATTGAAATGGTTTCAAATCTTATTTAAAGTTTCATCAAATTTTAGTGGACTAACTTCTACCTTATGCTAATTTTAGAAATTGAGATAAAATTCATATAACATAAAACTAATCATTTTAAAATGTATAATTCTGTGGCACTTAGTGCATTCACAATGCTGTGCAAAAATCACCTCTATCTCGTTTCATTTTCACTTTCATCATCTGCAAAAGAGATGTTGTCTCGCTGGGCGTGGTGGCTCATGCCTGAGCCCAGCAGGTGGAGGCTACAGTGACCATGAGCCTGTGACTGCAGTCCAGGCTGGCAACAGAGTGAGACGCTGACTCAAAAAAAAGAAAAAAAAAAGAGCTGTTGTCTCTTTTTACTCCTTCTCACCTCCTCCTAGTCCCCAGAAACCACTAGTATATTTTCTGTCTCTATGGATTTACCTATTCAGGATATTTCACATAAGTAGAATCGCAACATGGGACCTTTTGTGGGTGACCTTTTTTGCTTAACAATGCTTCATCCATGTTGTAACATGTATCGATACTTCATTTATTTTTATGGCCAAATACTATCCCATTGTATGAGTATGTACACGTTGTTTATCCATTTATTCATTGATGAATGGACATTTGGGCTGTTTCCATTTCTTGGCTATTGTAAATAGTGCTCTCTTATGCTACATTTTATAAAGTGATTGCAGTAATTTAGTGAGTGGCAGCATAATTTTGATTTAACTCCAAGGGATAAATGTGTAAGTATAAGGATAGTTAGCAAAATAGTACATTATCATGGCAAAGAAATTAGAGTTAAGCCATTTCACATTTGCTACGGAACTGTAGTGATCCTGCAATGATTGGGCAGCTGTAGAGTTATTGACCTCTGATCATCTAGCTTCTTTGTGTTAGAAATGAAACCATTTTGTTCCTGTAACACTGTTCTCCAACAAGCAACATGTAGCTTAGTGATAAGAGTTTGTTTCTGGATGAGGAAATCAAGTCCCACAGAAGCAAGAGGAATTGCCAAGGCAAACAAGTGCTCTGTCCATGAACAGAATCGTTTCTTTTTCCCTTGTTGTATTAATGTCTGACTCTTTCACGACCAAGGCATTGACTCTGGCATTAAGGTATTGACTCTTAAGAATAATTAAGATGGCATCACAATCCAATGGACCATTTCCATTTTAAAATAGAAAATGGAGTCTTGTTAGAACTGTGCTGGCATATCAGTGAACAACTCAGTGGAACCTGGCTATGCTTTGTCACATGGAAAGAGTAATCTATCTTGCTGTCTAATCTTCACAGAGGCACCAGTTGGCAGATTTTGGGTTCTTGCTATTAGAACTAGCAGCCAGGACTCTCACTGGATTAATTTTCTCGATATTGGGAAAACATGGCAGGCAATAACATAACGATAGAATATCTGCTTTTCTTTTTCCACTCTCAATTTACTCCAGGAAAATAGAAATGTGAGAAGCACATTTTCTTACCGAAAGAGTTTTCTATTATTAAAAGTCTTCTGAGGGTGATAAATTATAATAATTCACAGTTCTGCTAAATCAAGAATTACACATTTAAATCAACTACTTCTTAGCCATGTGTCCCTTTCCAATTAAAATGACATCTGATGGAGTAGGACTAAGGCTTCCAATATTTAATTTATTGATAAAAATCAACAAAATGAATGACTATAATTTAATCTCAGTTAATAAATTAATCTAATTTTGCCTGATGTACTTATGTGACTTTAATGACCATAAGCAATGATTTGTTATTTGGGGGCTCAAGTTGATGAGGCAGATATTTGCAAAGATCTTACTAACTATTAAAATCACATTATAACATTAATGTAACTTGTTTATTTCATTACTTCTTGGCATAAATGTAAAGTTAATTTTGTTAACTATCTTCTAGAAAAAACTGTGCTGATTCATGTAAAGTTCTTAATGATTCATTTCCTACAATTGTTTCAAATACATTTATTTTGAAACTCTTTCCATTTTTAGAGGTAATAGCAAACATACTTCTGCAGGCTAGGGGAGGTAGCAGTAATGACTTGTTGAGCACCAAAATCAACCCATTATGAAGCACAACATTTTTTCATGTAAGGGCCTTCCTTTCAGTAAATTGTGTTAGGATTGTCAAGAGCAAATCTTATTGGAAGTGCATTAATAAAGCATGTTGCTTACAACTGCAGCTGAATTTTAATTGAGTTTTGCTGGGTTTCAGAAAGGAGGTAACTGGTCAAGCCATTGCCACCTCTCCCCTCTTGTCTACCAATGACATCCTCATTCTTCACTAATAGATCTTTATCTTCCATAACCATTCAGGACGAGTTTTTTGCACAATAACTTCAAACCCCCTTAATTAACTTCTGCATTGTAGGCCGAGGGCAGTGGCTAATGCCTGTAATCCCAGCACTTTGGGAAGCCGAGGGAGGAGGATTGCTTGAGCCCAGGAGTTTGAGACAAGGCAACGTAGCAATACCTAGTCTCTCTTATGAAAAAAAATCATGTGACTCGGTGGCTCAGGCTGTAATCCCAGCACTTTAGGAGGTCGAGGTGAGTGGATTGTCTGAGTCTGCAGGTTTGAGACCAGTCCGAGCAACTTGGCAAGACCACATCTCTACAATAAAAAAAAGAAAGAAAAAAAATTAGCCGGAAATGGTGGTGTGCACTGTAGTCCCAGGTACTTGGGAGGCTGAGGCAGGAGAATCTCGTGAGGTCAGGAGATCAAGGCTGCGGTGAGCTGTGACTGTGCTACTGCACTCCAGCCTGTGTGACAGAGCAAAACCCCAATTACAACAAAACAAACTTCTGCAGTGTAGAACCTATTCTTCCAAAGTCATCTTTAGAAACTCTTAGAAGGTTTGTCATTTGATTTTGTTGATATATGAATAAAGTAATTTTTTATTTTTCTGACTTTGCTTTCATTGTTAAAGAAAGAAATGGAAAAGTTAGTGCATGAGATGACTGAAGTTCATAATAATCTTCAGTTATTAATAATGCTTATTGAATTGTTTCGTGCATGGCAATCTGGTAGATTAGCTTTTATTACTGCAGTAAAATACATTTTCTACCCCAAGGGCAAATCCTTACTACAAAGTTAGATTACACTTTCTTGGGAGGGTAGAAAAAGAGTGCTCTATGTCTTTCGGTAACAGCAATTTTCAAAATATTTGGTATGTATGTTGTTGAACTTAATGAAATGCAGATTCTAAGGAAAATATAAAGTTAGGGGACCCAGAAATCTGCATTTTAAAAAATAAGAAGCTGTGGCGATTCTGATGTATGTGATTCTGAAAACTTAATAAAAGAAGTGTCATGTCTACAATGTTATGATTTTAATAGTGCATAGTTATCACTACACAATTGTTTCTCCTGTTTTCTTTGACAAATATTAATATTATTTATTAAATCTGGTGATCTGATCCTGATCTTTTTCAGAATTAACTCTGTTTTAGAGTTTTTAAAACATCAGTTTTTTGATCATGCAGCTTAGATCCTAAAATTCTCAAGTTGTTCTTGCCTCTTTGTAACTGTATAACAAAAAAAACCCACCTTACTAGATATAATGAGTCATATCTGTTTAAAACTTAGGTAATGATATTAAAGAAAAGGCAAAAAGTTTCAGTGTAGTCGATGGGAAGAGGGAGGATGTGAGAAAAACAAACCTGGCTGGTTAATTATGTATTAAGTGAAAATCTCCAATCCACAGTGCACATGTAACATCAAAGATCTTAACTAAACTGGTTTCTTATTAGCATTTAAGTAAGATTTTTATCTAGTTCTATCACAGTCAGAGGCGGAAACTTAAGGAGCTTAATAAGCACATTATCATTGAAGGTCAGGCCCCTAACAGAGCCTTTATTAGCATTTGGAACATCTTACTATTTGACAAAGTTGTCAAGGGAACATTTTTTTTTTAAGTGCCAGTTTGCTCATGTGTGCAAAAGAGAGCATTAAATATATTGCAACTGAAACAATATCTAAAATAAAACAAATGTTGGGGGATGTTTTCCTACATTCACCAGTTCTCTGGATACCAACTGGTTTAAATTTCTTTTTTCTTTTTGAGTTGAAGTCTCTCTCTGTCGCCCATACTGGAGTGCAGTGGCCGCTCCAGGCCACTGCAGCCTCGACCTGCTGGGCTCCCGCGATCCTTCCGCCTCAGGCTTCCAAGTAGCTGGAACTACAGGCGCGCGCTACCACGCCCGGCTAATTTTTAAAAATTTTTGTTGTAGAGATGAGGTCTCGCCAAGTTGCTCAGGCGGGTCTCAAAGCCGCGGGCTCAGGCAATCCACTCACCTCAGCCTCCCAAAGCGTGGGATTACAGGCTGAGCCACCGAGCCCGGCAACTGGTTTACATTTCACTTAATTCTGACACTTACCACCTGGAGCTGCAGAGATCCCACGGGTTAAGCACTCCATCTCACAATACTTCCTCCCAGTTTAGATGACACTTGCAAGTCCCAGGTTGTCACCTATACTTTTGACCAACATACTATAAATGAGGGGTTCCTACACCCCCCCGCCCCCCGGGGTTCAACAATGTGCTATTACAGTTTATAAGCCTCAGGGAAACATTTACTTAAGATGGCCAATTCAGTATAAAGAATATTACAAAAGTTACAGTGGAACAGTCAGACAAAGAGGCACATGGAGCAAGGTCTAAAAGGGTTATCCAGGGGGGGAGCTTCTGTGCTCATGGAGTTGGGGTGCACCACTTTCCTGCCTGGCATGTGAATATGATCCCCAACCTGGAAGTTCATCAAATCTTATTGATCAAGTTTTTACGGAGCTTAATCTCTTGCTCCTTCCCCCTCCTCTTCCTAGAAGTTGGTGGTCCTGGTTAAAATCTCAACTCTAATCACTGGGTCTTTCTGGAGACCAGTCCCAGTCTGCGGCTATCTGAGGACCTTACCCTAAGTTACCTCATTGACATAAGCTCAGGTGTGATCAGAAAGGCTTCGTTATAAACAAAAAGACATTCCTGTCACTCAGGAAATTACAAGGGTTTAGGAGCTGTGCCAGAAACCGAGACAAAAATCAAATATATTTCTTATACCACAGTGACACACATTTGTTTCTTATAATTTTTAGATATTTTCTGTGCTTATAATTTCTCTGCTGTCAGAACTGTGTCATGGTGGGAATGGTCAAGAGAATCAAATCTTATCAGGAGGGTGAAGCCAATTTCAGAAGCAGCAAGTGTTTTTTTGATGCAGCTATAGGCAGCATTTAGAAAGAGTAAGGAAAATATGTGAGCTTATAGATGTATATGGGTTTTGGGTCACAAACTACAAAAATCATACTAGAGACTAGTATGATTAAATTATAATTTAATAATAATTATACTTAATAGCCAACCTACAATGCACAAGAAACAATAAATAAATCTCCCTATAGTTCATCAGCATGATAGAGTTTTTATATAAATTATGATAATTCTTTCTGGATTTTCAGGAATAGTCCTGATTTTTTATGTGCTATGCCATTGTTCATATAACCAAGGAGATGAAGAATAACTTTAAACTTTCAGGACTATTTTGAATGTCTTTTATTTCTAATGGATTATTGTGATAATCTGTCATAGTTATGTTTGGTTTATTTTTCTAGGTCCTTCTTGGCTGTTCAAGGTTGGTTTTGAGTATTATTCTAGGGACTCTGAAATCTTTCTAATCCCAAGCCTTTTCATGAGTGGCCTGTTGGGGGCCCTGAAACCAGACTTAAAAAAAAAAATTAAATTCAGAAGTCATTTTGTACTGAAAGTCAGTTCAGTGCAAATTTGCTATGTTGCAGTAGGGAGATACATGGGCAAGTGACTGGGTCCTCAATTACCAAATGATGGAACTCTCATTGTTTCCACAGATGTTTACAGACAGAAAGCCCTTGCGGTTCTGCTGATAGCTACCTGTTTGATATTAGACAAGCCACTTAACCTCTCTGGCATTCAATCTTTCCACAAATATAATAAGTGGATTGGGCTTACGTTTCCCTAAGACTCTTTCAACTCTATTGCTCTTGAAGTTTTAAACTTTTTATTTAATGTGTCTTGTTGACTTTTCTAAATTTTTTTCTTACCTTGATCTTAGATGCAATTATTTGATAGTTATAATTTAACAAATTCAATTCAAAGTAGGATTATTTAATAGCAAACCTACAATGCACAAGACACAATAAATAAATCTCCCTATAGCTCATCAGCATGATAGAGTTTTATATCAGTTATGATAATTCTTTCTTGATTTTCAGGAATAGTCCTGATTTTTTATGTACTATGCCATTGTTCATATAAACCAAGGAGATTGAAAACTAATGGATTGTTGACCATATGCAGCTATTGTATGAGTTTTCTTTGTTCCACAAGGTGTTTAAAGAATTCATTCATGAGAAGAGGCATATGATCTCCAGTTTACTGTGATCCTGGCTGTCTCTGTGTTGTCAATAGAAAGTTCTGTTGCTTGTCACTTATAGGCTGAAATGAACAAGCACAAGGTGTACAGCAAGGTAGGTGATTTTTATTCCAAAATCTAGGTACATACCTCAAAAAAATTTTCAAAATTTTAGGCTGAACATAGGAGATTTTAAAGGGCAAATGGAATGAGAAATATCTGGTCGAGGTACAGGGAGCAGGTCTCACTTCGATGTGGTTGTTAATCTTTAATTGTTATCCACCTGGAGAGCTGGCCAGTTGCAGGCAAGTGGTAGATTAACAGCTTTAAGGTGACCAAGTAACAAAGGAGAATTCTGCTGTGAGCTTCCATACTTATTCTGAGGTCAGCCTCTGCAACAGCCTCTGGAATTTCTCCAGCAAGTACACAATTAGATTAAAAAGAAAAAAAGAGATCCTTAAAGTATAGGCTAAGAGAGAAAAAGGCTTAGAACTGTTTCTCAAAAGCTGAAATGGAAATCTCAGTTACAACTATTATGTATACCAAATCTGCTTCATTAGCTTACATTACCTACCTAGCATCTTGAAAACTTTTAAGGTTGCAATCTATGTTAAACCACACAAAAACTGTATATTCTTTACCAGCACTCTCCAATAGAACTTTCTGTGATGATGGAGATGATCTACATCTTTGGGCCCTGAGATGAGATGACATGAAAGCTGGGCTTAGTTGAGTCTAAGTCTACTATCTGAAGTACCAAATAATGTTTCTTCATGTGGTTAGGGTTTTTCATAGCATTATAGTTGAAAATATATATATAGGGAGGGATCATACAAGGAACTAATGTTACAAGAGAAATTGGGTGGATGAAAGCTGCCTGGACTCTTTAGATATAGCTTCACACAGCATTGCTTAAACTGAATTGATTAATAAAGTGCTAGTATGGTCAATACAGATTCAAAGAAATGGGAATTAGACTTTACCTTGTGTTAAAGAAATGGCAAGGTCATCTTTCAGAAAAGCATGTAAGATGGAAAATATTGTTGGAAACATCTTTGGAAAATAAAATCTTTCACACTGTGTAAAAATCCTTTATCTAAGGGTATAGAGAATTTGGAATTTTCTGAAGACTCTTGTCACAATAATTTCTGGTTAGGAGAGTGAATGCCTTGGGCGTCATACTTCGAGTTATTGTAGTTCAGATAGTTCGTTGTGTGAAGAAACCTACAAAGCAGAAACTATTAGGGATGTATCTATGCTCAAACAAAATTAGGTGTATTTAGCTTACTACAGCAAGGAAGAGCAGCATATGAGATAAACTGTTGGGTAGTTTGGTAAGGAGTTGGGAAGATCTTGTAGAATTTAGGATGGGGCATTTCTAGTTTTAAGAAGGGCTTAAGGATTGTGAAGTCCAGCTCTGGGTAAGCTCTGGGTAAGCCAGGAAGTGAGCATCTTGGTAAATTTTATCTGGAGGTGGACAGATTAAAATGGGCTTTCTATTCGTTGGCATAGAAGCAGTAGTAACTCATGAGCCAGCGCAAAGGGATATTTGAATATTTTTATGATTGCAGAGCATCTTTGTCTCTGGCGTTAAACACAATCACAGAATGGTCTTGTCTCTTGTCTTGTTGCATTTCCTCAATCATTGTTTAAACTGTACAAAAGTTGTTAATGTTTTCTGGAGGACATTAAGGTGATTATCTGTCAGATGCTGGGAATATTTTTTCCTTTCTCACAAGCAAAAGTGATCTTTGCCTTTTAATGAGTAGGTTTAGGTATACATAAACCAATTAGAAATTAGTCCCCAATTATAACTAATTCATCTTGGTGAAGATGAACCAAGAAACATTGGGTTCACTTTCTGATATTTTCCAAAAAATTCCTTTTGTGTGGGTATTTCAGTTAGGAAGGGAGAACAAATGAATTTTTCTACTACTGAAAGAGTTGAGTCTTTTTGGGAAGCTGAAACCTGGCATAAAATTTTAGGATGTGGTAAGATGCTACAGGAAGTCTAAGGCTGTTGCCATCTCTTTTGTCCTTTAGGAACTGAAGGATGACACAATTCTGGAGTCCCATATTATTGAATCAGACTTAACTCTCAGAAAGTATGACATCTAGAAAAAAGGGGACTAGCCAGGCGCAGTATCTCATACCTGTAATCTCAGTACTTTGGGAGGCTGAGATGGGAGGATTGCATGACTTCAGGAGTTCAAGACCAACCTGGGCACAGAGAGACTTTATCTCTAAAAAAACCCCCAAAAAACAGCTAGCCATGGTGGCACACATCTGTGGTCCCAGCTACTCCTGAGACAGAAGCAGGAGGACCACTTGAGCCCTGGAGGTTGAGACTGCAGTGAGCTGTGATCCTACCTCTACACTCCAGGCTGGGCAACAGCATGAGAACTCCAACTCAAAAACAACAACAACAACAACAAAAAGAACTAAAGGGACTAAATCGTAGAAAGTATGACATATAGAAAACCTTCCTGGGTGTCTGGTAGGCTTGTTTGTCCTCTAAAGGTTGTGGCCTGCTTAGCTCAGTCTTCTAATTCTTCTTCCCCTCTCACCTTCCCCTTGAAACGTTCAAGTTACTACCAAAAGCACTAGGAGTCCATCTGAAAATATTATGTATCAACTAAAAACAAAAATCACATAGACATCCTCAAATAAATGCTCATTCATCACACTGCACAGTCTATTATCAGAACATTGAGTTGAGATTGAACAAGGTCACACAGATGTGGCAGTCACTGATATGAATGTGCCTTTTAGATATAAACGGCACATCCATAGAACGTAAGGGTAAAGGTGTGCTGACACGATCTCACTTTCTAGTGGGAATACAAATTGTCATCCTAATGTTGTCTGAGAACAAACTCCAGTCTGTCTTCCTCGTTCCCATTTCTCAGAGCAGGACTGACTTTGTCTGGATGGAAGAAGCAATACTGTGGAAGGAAGGAAATTGCTGCTTTTCTCTCCCCACATCACTTGCACATTCCCCACTCCTGGTACTAGCTTTCTCAGCTCCTCTTTCATTTATTTCCCCATTCTTTCTGCAGGACCCAGGCCTGCTGCTTATTTTAGGTTCTGTTCTACCTACAAGGTTCAAGGAATCTTAGGATATGTGTAGAGTCTCATTTTACTTTGATGTGTGAATAATTGTTCCTTCTCAACCATTTACAGATCCACTGTCATTACCAATGTGCACAGAATCAAACAAAAACAGGAAGAGTCTGGGAGGGTCTACAGAATGAAGAATTTTTTTCTTTCCAGATATTTTTGCACAGTTCAACAAGTAACCAGAAATCTGAGTGCTTACTTCAAGGGAAAAAAATTACTGGGGGAAAACTGTGAAGAGAAGAGGAGAAAAGGCAGAAATCCTTTTCAGAGGTACTATATTACATTGAAGGAGGAGAAGTGATCCTGAAACATACAGAGAATATTAAAGTGGGAATGGGAACTGGAATGAGTCTCTGATGCAGCTGCTCCTTGCTCCCCTCTCCCTGGATTACCTGTTTACATCTTAGAACCCATCCACTGGTCTGGCAGAGCCTCATTTCTAGGCCACGGGTATGGCTTGGAAGTAAGGAAACACCATGATGGGCTAGAGGAGTGAGGCAGGGCAGTTGCTGATTTGCAGTTGCTGATTTGCTACAGTAAATATTCTAGGTAAAGAATATAAAGGTTTATTTTAGTAAAAATCTAGTTAAATACTGTGGCCAGATTCTATAGAGCAGCATCTTGCTGGCAAAAAGTTTAGTTTCAGAAAATTGCAAATTGGCCTATGGTAGGTGGCATCCTAAAAATGTCTTCTTTCTGTCCCCCAGTTTCTCCATATCCCTGTCTCCTGGCTGTTCAATCAAATACTATTCTAGGTGCTGAGTGAAGAGATTTTACAGATGTAATCACAGTTCCAAATTACTTGACTTTAAAGTACGAGGGTTATTCAGATAGGCCTGATGCAGGCCATGGAAAGAAGAGAAAGTCAGAGAGATTCAAAGCACAAGAAAGATTTGACTTGCTCTTGCTGACTCTGAAGATGGAAGGGGCCACATGAAGAGAAAGTTGGGCAGCCTCTGGGAGTTGAATGGGGCTCCTACTTGACAAATGGTGAGGACATCAGTACTACAACTGCAAGGACTGAATTCTGTCAACAACCTGAATGAACTTGGAAGGAGATTCATCTTCAGAGTCTTCAGAAAGGAACACAGTTCTTTGTGAGACCCTGAGCAGAAAATTCAGCCTTATTTACTAGAATTCTGACCTAGGGAACTGTAAGCCAATAAACTTTGAAGGAGTTACATTTGTCATAGTTTTTAAGAGATTAATGAAAAAAACTACAAGTTCTTATATTTACAGTGAGTTTCCTATAATGCTCAGGAAAATTGCAAACAGGTGGGCTTGAGGAAAACATGCTTTCCTTTAAAGGTATGTGTCATCCTTGTTATCAAAGGTCTGAATTCACTATTTAACATCAATGAATGGTCTCCAATGTAAAAAGAAAAGTAAAAAAAAAAACAAAACCAATTTATTTATAAACTAGGCTGAGTTTCATGTCAACACTACTATATCCATGTTTTTAGGACAACAGAGATAGTGATACTGTTCTTCAAACAGACTCTTGACAGTTCTTTTTAAAAAATTCACCCAGGGAAACCATAGTGTAATGGAATGATTAGGAGTACAGGTAAACTTGGGTTAATACCATCTCATAGGCGTGTTTTAAGAATTAAATGACATAAGAAGTTCTAAATAAATATTAGCTGTCATCATCATCTCTATCATTACCGTCCTGGATTTCTATAGCCAAAGGAAATGCAAGTATTTTAGGAAAATTTCTGACTAGTAGAAGAGAACTTCATTTTCTTTTCAGGTCTGAAATTAAATATTAGTTCCTTCTATAAATTAGCACTCTAGCCGGGCTCGGTGGCTCAGCCTGTAATCCCGCGCCTTTGGGAGGCTGAGGTGAGTGGATTGCCTGAGCCCGCGGGTTCGAGACCCGCCTGGGCAGCGAGACCTCATCTCTACAATAAATCAAAAAATCAGCCGGGCATGGTAGCGCATGCCTGTAATTCCGGCTACTCGGAAGGCGGAGGCGGAAGGATCGCTGGAGCCCAGCAGGCGAGGCTGCGGTGGCCGAAAGCGGCCACTGCACTCTAGTCTGGGCGACAGAGTGAGACTCCAACTCAAAAAAAAAAAAAAAATTAGCACTCTAAGAGTGACAGCACCCAAAAGGCTTTTTAAATATTAGTTTTAAAAGATATTATTGCTAGTAATCACGTGTGAACTCAACTTCTTTTTTAGTTCTTGAATTGTGAGGTTTCCTTCCTTGAACTCTTTCAAAAGCCCAAATTTCCATCTTTTCTGCCTTTACCCTTATTCTTAGCTTTGTTTGTACAACCTGGTCACTGCTTCCTGGGGTCAGGGGGTGACCTGACTCCACTCCTTGTTTTATAACTGAGATTGCTGTGGCATTCAGCTACATATTTACATTCCTCATGTGATGCACCAAAGGCAGCCTTCTTCTATTTTTTTAACAAAATGTTGCGAAGAAGCAGAAATTCAAACAATTCAAACGAGTATAAGATGTAAATATTTTCTCAATATTTTATTTCCATCCTTTTAACTTACATGCATTGATTCTTAGGCCAGAGAGAGATCCCTTTCCTTGATCCTTGACCAACCTAAGCCTTATGGTACCTTGTACTCTTGGTAACAGTTTATTAAGAACACCTATTTTCCATATGAAGGAAGGATTATCATATGGAAAATGACAAATTTCTGTTTGCTGAGGCAGGATACCCCAAGACCTGCTGGCATGCCAAGGAACGTCACCCCCAAAGTAGATTAACTTTGGCCTTAACTTTCCAAGGATTTGCTCAAATTTCCCTAGTTGCCAACTTGCTTTTACAGTTGAAAGTTTGTCTTATAACCTCCAGTGGTCATTGTCAATTACTGTCCCATGTACATTCATCTGGTTGTTAGCCCTCTATTCTTCTATAGTGTTTTTATATGCAGAGAATCCCATGCTAAATACTTTTGAGTTAAAAGAAGAAGATAAAGATGAGGTCCTGTCTTCACTAGACAGTCAAAAAATACTCACCAAGCACCATTTCTGTGTCTGGCACTGGGATAGATTCTAGAGATAAAATGGCAGACAAGGCAGAAGTTTTTCTTTCCCTCATGGACCTTACAGTTTTCCTCCATTATGGTGTATAAAGTTTATAGTGTGTATGCAATGAGCTTTAATAGAAATGTCAGGGTATCAATAGAATCAACAAAGTAGTTGGTAGAAATGAGTTTCATTTTGGATGATTTTATAGAAGTGGTGCTGTTTAATAGCATTCCAAATGAGACATGTACTTGATTCCTTAAAATGAGAAGATAGACTATTTTTTATGAAAGGATTATTTGTAGGAAGCCTTAGAGTTGCCTTTGACTATGTTACACGTATTGTTAATCAAAAGTTAACTAGAGGAGCTTTTTCAAAACACACAGATCCAGTGACTGCTTTCTGAGATTTTTTTCTTTCTTGAGACTTTTGTTCAGATCGTCTGAAATGACGACACAAAACGAGTGTCTGGCAAAAGCATTCTAGGTGTTTTCCCTTTGTGCCCTTCTTCTGGACTTCTGCTCTGAAACAACTAATCCAGAGCATACTAGAAGATCAAGGTAAATGGAGGAAGGGTAGGACTTTGAAATCCATGATTTGGAGTTTATATTTTATTTGAAATAACAACAAAAATAAAAAAGTAGCAATAACTGCAACAATAGTTACTGTGCACCAAACATTATTTTAAGTACTCCTCCTATAAGAAACTTGACTTAATTTTTGCAACAATTTTGAGGTAGGTATCATGCCCAGAGAGGGAGGGCAAATTTCTCAGCTCACAAAGCTGAGATAGGATTCAACCCAGGAAGTCTGACTCCTGAGCCCATCTTCCTAACCACTATACTATTCTAAATAGACAAATGAGCTATAATGAGATCTTCTGAGGAGAATGTCCAAGTGGGAAAATAAGGGAGGGAGAAATCTAGGTCTGAGGAAGATTGAGGACGCAGAAGGATTTAGTGTGGTTCTTTGGATTAATTTTTGTATTTTTATCACCTGGGATTTTACCATGACTTTTTGGTGGTTTGGCAGTGATTTATGCAACTGTTCACTGTTTAATAGAGAAATGAACATGATTTTTAGGTATACGTACTGTGCTCATCCATATCATGAATGGCCACTAGCTGCCTTGTAATTGTCCGTATCATGAGTCATCTTAAGAAAACAAGATCTGCCGGGCTCAGTAGCTCAGCCTGTAAACCCGCGCCTTTGGGAGGCTGAGGTGAGTGGATTGCCTGAGCCCGCGGGTTCGAGACCTGCATGGGCAACTTGGCGAGACCTCATCTCTACAATAAATAAAAAATGAGCCGGGCCTGGTAGCGTGCGCCTGTAATTCCAGCTACTTGGAAGGCTGAGGCAGAAGGATCGCCGGAGCCCAGCAGGCGAGGCTGCGGTGGCTGGGAGCGGCCACTGCACTCCAGTATGAGCGAAAGAGTGAGACTCCAACTCAAAAATAAAAAAGAAAAAAAAAAAAGAAAACAAGACCTTTAGTCATTTCTGATTTTGATTGCTGAGCCAGAACCCACTTTAAAAAGACTATCAACTTGAAGGAAATATTATTCAATGGACTTGTTACAGTCTTAATGTTTGTTTCTTCCCCAAATTTATGTGTTGCTATCATAACTCCTAAGATAATGGTATTAGGTGGTGGAGCTTTGAGAGTTGATTAGGTCATGGGAGCAGAGCCATCATGAATGGGAAAAGTATGTGTCTTAGTAAGTTTTGTGCTGCTCTGAGAGACTATCACAGACAGGGTAATATATAACAAACAGAAATTTGTTGGCTTACAGTTCTGGTGTTTGAGAAATCTAATATAAAAGCTCCAACAAATTCATGATTCTGATCCAACGTGGTATCTTAGTCACTGCATCCTCCAGAGGGGAGGAAGGGTTCATTTTCATATAGAGGGAAGTGGAAGGGCAAAGAAAGAGGTAGAAAGGGAGCTGCAACATACCATTTTTAACAGCATTAACCCTACTCATGAAACCGGAGCTCCTCAGCCTAATCAACTTTTAAAGGCCCCACCCCTTAATAACATTATAATGGCAATTAAATTTCAACATGAGTTTTGGGAAGACATTCAAACAATAGCAGTGTGCTTATAAAGGGGGCTAGAGAGACAGCCTTCCTCTTGACCATTCTGCCATGTGAGATATTAGTGAAAAGATTGCAGTGAACCCCAAAGCAGTCCCTCATCAGACACTGAATCTTCCAGCACCTTCATCTTGGACTTCTCAGACTCCAGAATGATGAGAAATAAATTCCTGTTGTTTATAAACCACCTAGTCTATAGTATTTTGTTATAGCAACCTGAATGGACTAAGAGAGACCCCATTTTTCAACTTGCATTCATTGTACATCACTCATAATTGTACATCACTCATAATTTCTCATTTTGCTTAGTAAAGATGAAGTTAGCTGAGGGTACTAATTCTGTCTTTGCATTCTTCTCACTGAGTATAGTGGCTTATAGTTATAGGTTAACTTTGAGTCAAGGCTACTCCTACTTTATTCCTCAGCATGCCCTATTGAAACATATACTTGTCAGCTGAAGTACCTTTTATTGTTTCTGGTGCCTTAAGCTGTTAATCATGAGGAAAAAATGTTGATTTTATTAGAGACAACAGTTCTAAAACAGCGATATTCTTGTCTTAGCAGTAAATACGATGCATTTGGGCATATTGTGAGAAAAAGTTTCAAACAAAATTAATCACAGGTTTTGAAATGAAATATTCTGGAAATTCACTCTTGCCATAGAGGAAGAAACAGAGATGACTTTTTAAATGGAGATACATATCATTCTTTTTATAAGAAGGGCACTGGGGACTGTTCTGTATAAAAGGATCTCAGTTCAGTTTAAAGAGCCAGGCAGTAACACAAAACGGAAATACTCCCATCTCTGATTTCCCATTTCAGCTTCTTTCTTTAAAATAACAATGACTGATCCTGTTTCTGGGGAGTTATACTAAATGATCTACTGCCATGAAGGCAGAAAAATTGATGCAATGAATTCCCAGCCATCTATCTTTTTTCCTCTACTTTCCCCACCCCCTTGAAACGAAGACAAAGCAAATTCAACAGACTGAAATTTCAAACCCTGTTCTCATTTCTACACTCAACATGACTATGCATTATAAAAAAAACCCTAATTAGATTAGTAATCTGAACAAGACTATGGGAGAGAAAATATTTCTGAAAGTTTATTTATACATTCCATATTTTGTGGGCGTATTTAGTGTTTGCCAGTATGTTTGTTAATACAGATGATGTTACATAGTGTGGAAGAACTAATATCTACTTATGAATTTAAAACAATTGTTTGCATTGATATTGAAGAGCCATGAAGTATAATGTTTAATTTCTTGGGCTTAGCAGTCAAATAAATGTATCTTGGAATTCCAGCTCTAAAACTTACCTTGTGCGAACTTATGCAAGTTATTTAAGCCTCTAAATTATGGACTTAAAAGAACCCAATAAAAAGAGTTTTTATGAAGATTGAGTGAAATAATACAGGTAAAGTTCATGGTTTTATGCATAGTATTTAGTAAGCACTTGATAAATGATTCTTCTTATTATGGCATATCTCCAGTGCTGGGTAACACAGCAAAATCTCGAAGTAAATAGAACAAAAGTACATGGAAAATTCCACTAGCTAATGGGAATTGACTAATTAATGGTAGACACTGCAGCTAATGAAAAGATTAATTTTGAATTGCCTAAAAAGAAGTGTAGATTTGTAACTTTCAAATTCACACACTAGCTAGAAATATGATAACAAAATACTTAATGGTTTCTGTTCTGAAAATGGATAACAATAATTAATAATTAGTAAGTCAAAGCCAATTAATGGTATTTTTTTCCACCCATGAATAGTACAGGAAATGAATCATAGAAAAAATTACCAGTAGCAAAAGAAATTGAACCACAGGATCTCAAAGTCCTATCTGTGGCAGGCGCAAGTTGGAACTTAGTTAATATTACCCACATGATGCTGAAATCTCAAAGCCAAGAATTAAAATTGGACTCTGACCCATGAAATAGTTAAAACTTTGATATAATAAATCTGTACATAAGGATATAAATATATTTAAAATGACTGAGATAAAAGCAAAACAAAACTAGGAACCATAAAGAATGACTGAGTTACTATGAAAAAAGGAACAGGCAGATTAGAAAAGAAAATTCTGGAAGTAAAAATATAATACATGGTTAATGCAGAACATTTCACATCTGAAGAGATAAGTCATTTTATCTCAGAAGCTAGGGTTGACAAAATCGCTCAGAATACAGCACAGAAAGATTAGGAGATGCAATATGCAATGGATCTTCAAAGACACTAGATATGATTAGAAGGTGAAATTTACATCTAATCTAACATCCAAAGGAGATAGTAGAAAACAATGAGAAGAGGCAAGATTTGAAGAAAATATGTCTAAAACGTTTCCAGAATTAATGAAAACACGTCTTCTCAAATAGAAAAATCACAGAATCTAGAGAATAAAAAGGAAAATAAGTTTACTTTTAGTTACATTTTAGGGATCTTCTAAAATTCTAAAAATAAATAAGAAAGACCTAACAGCAATTGCTTATCACCATCTATGGAAAATATAAAGAACTATCCTGAAATATAAAAACTTCATTCAAATTAGTAAGAAAAGTGCCCACTGGAAAAGTAGGCTAATGATATGAGCAAGGGAATCACAACAAAAGAGAACCGGAAGGACCAAGAAAGTGAAAAGTTGATCAACCTAACTTGGAGTCAGAACACCACAAAGGAAACCAACCTGAAATACATTTTTGTTGTCAAGGCTGGCAAAAATTAATATCTTGTAACTATGTTGGAGTTATCCACCACTATTGGGTGTGTGGGTGGTACAACCATTTTGCGAAACATAGAAATATAAAGTAATGTGCAGATGCACACATTTTCAACAACCCTGCTTGTTATTCCCCATCTGGATATTTTATGGAAGTAGATTTATATGGTGGAATGTTATATGCTAATTAAAATTATACTAACCAAATCTTGTAAATGATGTAGAGTAAGAAAGACAATCTATAAAGGATGTTATATTGTCCTTTAAGTAGCATTCATGCAGAGTCTGCACTTGGTGGTAACAAAAGACAATTCATTTGGAACAGTTGTATGTATGGTAAATTTATAGAAACACATATCTGGAGGAATCACACCTTCTTTAGAGAGCAGTGGACTCCCCCTTATCTATGGGGAACACGTTCTAAAATCCATCAGGGAGGCTGGGCATGGTGGCTCAAGCTTGTAATTCCAGCACTTTGGGAGGCTGAGGTGAGAGGATTGCCTGAGTCCAAGGATTCAAGACAAGCCTGGGCAACTTGGTGAGACTTTGTCTCAACAATAATTAAAAAAATTAGCCAGACATGGGGGTACACACCTGTGGTACCAGCTGCTTGGAAGTCTAGGTAGAAGGATCAACTGAGGCCAGTAGGTCAAGGCTGCAGTGGCCATGAGCATGCCACTGGACTCCAGCCTGGGTGACAGAGACTCCAACTCAAAAAATAAAAAATAAAAAAACCCCTAAGGGATGCCTGAAATGGTAGATCTTTTAGAATAATATATGTACAGTGTTTCTTTTCTATATATACATATTTATGATAAAGTTGAATTGATAAGTTAGGCATAGTTAGAGGTTAACAATAATAAATAAAAATGGGCCAATTATTAATAATTATTGATAACATAATATACTGTAATAAAATTATATGAATGTGGTCTCTCTCTTCCTTTTTCTCTCTCTTTCTCAAAATATCTTATTGTTCTGTACTGAGCAGAACTGAAACTGAGGAAGGCAAAATCAAGTATAAGGAGGAGGACCACTGTATTGTCACTTTTGGAAGAAATGCTGGGGAATGGATTGGGGTACGTTTTTTATATCTTTAGTATTATGTTACTTAAAAGCATTGAAAAAATTGTCAAAAATTTTAAATCTGGGAATGAGTCTGGTAGTTGCTGATATAATAGTTTCTTATTTTCACTTTCAAAACTCTAAAATTAAGAATCACAAATAGGAGATGTGGACGTGATGACAGTGAATCTAATCAATACCTTTGTGATTTTTTTTTTTTTTAGTTGGATTCTTACTCTGTCGCCCAGGTTGGAGTGCAGTGGCATACTCACGGCCATCCCAGCGTAGACCTGCTGGACTCTGGAGATACTTCTGCCTCAGCCTTCCAAGTAGCCTGAACTATAGATGCGCGCTACCACACCCGGCTAATTTTTTGATTTATTGTAGAGAAGAGGTCTCACCAAGTTGCTGGGGCTGGTCTCGAGCCCGCGGGTTCAGGCAATTCACTCACTTCGTCCTTCCGAAGTGCTGGGGTTATGGGCTGAGCCACTGAACCTGGCCTCTGTGAAGTTTTATTACAAAAGAAAGTGACAAACCGGAATAGGAGATGGAGGAGGAGATGAGTGAGATCCCCGATTTTTTTGTTGCTGTTGGTATTTTTGTACTTTTAAAGAAATAACTTTTTTACAGAAATGTGGGGGTATAAGTCAAGATTAGGCACATAACTAATTTGTGTGCAGGTGAAGTTTGGGCCTTCAACTGGTCCTCACTTTCCTTGGTTTAGGATCAGGTACCCTTTGTATTGTTATGTGTCCCTCCTGTCCCCACCCTTGGCAGTGCCCCTGACTACTAATCCCTCCCTTGTGCTATCTTGATTAATGTTCAGGTCCCACTTTTGAGAGAACATGTGGTAGTTCTTTGTTTTTGTGATAAATCCCTAAGTATAATTGTCTCCAACTCCATCCAATTTGCTGCAAATTCCATGATTTTGTCATTCTTTATGGCTGCATGATACTCCATCATGTATATGAAACACATTTTCTTTATCCAAGCCACTTTCAATTGGTAGTAGGGTTGGGTCCATTTTTTTGCTATTGTGAAAAGTGCAGCAATAAACATGCAAATACAGGTGTCTTTTTACAGGATTTATGTTTCTTCAGGTATATTCCCGGAAAAGATGGGAGAAACTGACTATCCTCCTGGGGTAATCAGGTGAGAGGGAGAAATTCCCAGTGCAGTATAGTGGGAGCATGACTACAAGAGAAAGGCTTGAGGATGTAAGAGGAGGTGGGACCCAGAAAATCAGAGTTGGAAAGTCCTGTGGCAGAAGCAGGGATTCTTCAGGTCCTGTAACAGCAAGGAGCCCAAGAAGGAAGGGGAAAATATGCAGTTACAGGGATATTGAGCTTCTAGTATTTTGCTGGGTCAAGGAGCAGGGCAAACATGGCTCTGTTCTCAGGAGGCACTGGGTTGGGACAAGGAACAAGACAAACATGGCTCCACATCAGGAAGCTTAGAGTTGGCCATGAGGTACTTCCCTTGTGTGCTATTCCTTCCCCTGTCTGCCAACCAAGTTTCTCATTGATCAAAACTCAAATCTTATCCTCCTTTACCAAGCCTTGCCTTGCTGATTCTGTCACCCTCTCTTCCTTCTGAGTTTACATAATGACAAGTACACATCTCTGTTTGAGCAGTATCACACTTACTAAATTTATTTGTTCAATAACTTATTTTCCCCACTAGAGATTAGTTCTTTGAGGGGCGAGTCTATATTTTATTCAGTATTTTTCTCCAGTACCTGTAGTTTTTGACATTTACTATTTGCTTAGGAAATGCTGAAGAAGTTAAAACAGTATGTTCTTTTGAATAGATAAATGCTCACCTTTAATCTTGTAAGTATTATTAATTTACTTATTTTAAAATTTTCATTCTCATAGCTAGTACAAAGGGAGATGTTACCCAGGATTTTATGAATGATGAATTTTGATTTTTCGTGATTCAGATAAATAAATATTGTAAAAGAAATTATAGAAAGGAAGAGCAGTAATAAAATGTATAGATTATATGCCAATATTATGTACCAAGTATATACAAAAAAATGTGTCATACCAGTGTAAATTAATGCATTTAACCTGAATTATCTGTTCAACATTTTAGCTTTTCTTGTCTAAATATTAAATTTTGCTTTTTTATACCATCTCCTGTTCATGCATTTATATTCATGAGTATTTATTTTCTTAAATGTTCCTCACACATCTAACGTAAAGATATATCACTTTAAACAAAACATTTTCATTATTGAATTTTAAATTGGTTTGTTATTTCAGAGCTACCTATTAATGTCATGATAATAGTCATCTTTCTTGATGCCGTACACATTTACTTTCAAAACTGAATATCAAATTTACCAGTGTTTTAGAGCTAACCAATTTTGTCATAAAAATTTCTGTGTGAATTCTTCCCTGTTTATTAGCATCAGCAATAATTCTCAGACTAGATGCCAGGCTCAAAAGCTTTAGGAACAATGGGAAAATCAAATAGACACTGTTCAGGATGTGAAGGCAGAGGATTCTAGACATTTATATAAATTTCAATATTGTACAGAATATCGTTAATTCTGATACTGTGGCAGATTTGAACAGTATCCTTTGAAAATCTTGCTTACAAGGTTGAGCGTTGGCTGGCATCTAGTACTTGGATTTTGGAAGATTTCTCATCACACTAACTGATCAGAGTGATTCACTGTTTAAACTGTACAGTGTGGTTTATGCTGAACCTGACTTCTGGAGTCAAGAAATTTCGTACATGCTAAGCAGTGGGTACTGAGATGACCAGCCCCCAATAAAAACCTTGGTCACTGAGTCTCTAATGAAGCTTCCTGCTAGGCCACATTTCACATGTTGTCCCAAGTAATTGCTGGGGAATTTGGCATGTCCCCTGTGACTTCACTGGGAGCGGACCCTGGAAGCTTGTACTTGTTTTCCTCTGGATTTTGCCACCTTGTACATCTTCCCTTTCCTGATTTTGCTCTGTGTCCTCTGACTATAATAAATCATAGCTGTACATATGACCATTTGGTTAATTGTATGTTTGAGCTAGTAAAATCTAAAAATTTAGGCTTAAATGGAGCTCTGACACAATTTACGTAGTTATTGAGTACTTGGTTGTTGTGAAATACATAAGACCTAGAAATTCAGCTACTCCTTGATGTATATCCAGGAAACTGTGCCAATAGAAATAAGTTTAAAAACTTCAGGAATGCAAATTTCATCCAAATGAGTTTATATTCCTATCTTTAAACAGATTGTGAATCTGACTAAAACATTTCAGTACTTATTTGGTGTATTAAATGAGTCACAATCTATGAACTTTGACTTGCAGTTTACTTTTATTGATTCAACCTCAATTCTTCCTCAAACTGTTGTGTTAATTTATTCATTATTCTCCTTAATGAAAATTCACTAGACACCTCTTTGGACTAGACACTGTGCTTGGCACTCATAATTCATGGCGAATAATATAGACACAACATTTACCATCATAGACCTTCTATCTAGTAGTAAGGAAAGGTGTGTTATGAAATTGTGAATGTTACAGACTTTGAAAAAGAATCTGTGTTTTGGAGAAATTCAGTCTCAAAAAATTAGAGAGTTCCTAGAGGAGTTCGTCAGGACAGAAGTGGCAATACCCTCTTGAGTTCCCCTAAAATGTATGTCCACTAAAACTGCCACAAATAGAGGCAGGTTGGATGACTAGGAAACTGTGCCAATTAAGGGAGGCCAACACTCAAGGCATAGCTTTTCCCATTGATATTGAGTCCAAATACATAAAGAAGGGTGATTTCTAAATCATCAAAATGGTGTGCTTTCTCCTTAGGGTAAAATGTGTGTGTTTTCCTCTTGAAAAACAAGAGTCTATCTTTAAATTAATTCTAATTGTGATAGAATGAATATTGGGGCCCCCTCCCCTATAAGATGTTCATGTCCTAATCCCCCGAGCCTATGAACATGGTCCTTTATATGACAAAGAGGACTTTGCAGATATAAAGTAACAGATGTTAAAATAGGGAGATTATCCCAGATAATCTGCGTTGGTCTAATCTAATGACACGAGCCCTTAGAAGCAGAAAGCTTTCTGTGGTTGAAGTGAGAGAAAGGAGAAGGAAGTTACATTCCAAGTATGAGGATTTGGTGCTCGTTTTTGGTTTTGAGATGTGTGTATGTATGTGTGTGTGTGGGAGGGTCACTGGAGAGAGGGCAGCCCCCGGCTGACAGCCAGCACGAAAATGAGATCCTGAGTCCTTCAACTGAAAGGAGCTCAATTTCGTTAGCAATATGAATGAGGTTAGAAATAAACTCTTTCCCGGAGCCTCTAGTGAAAAATGTAGTCCTACCGACACCTTAATTTTAGTCCAGTGAGATGTGTGTTGGACTTTTCACCTAGAGAACTGTGAGATAATAAGTGGGTATTGTTTTAAGCTGTCAAGTTTTTGGCAATTTGTCACAGCTGTGATCAAAAGGTAATACACGACTCCATTCTTTTATTTTAAATGTAGACAACCATTAACATTAGGTCTAGGCCATCTTTACTTTTGAAGAATATTGACAATTAAGCAGATAATTTTTTGTTTGGTTTATAATATTTAATATTCTTTGTATGTTTACTTACTGTAAGAATCAGATTACAAATACACTTTTCAGAAGTGACTTTTATAGTTTGGATAAATTAAAATCGCTTATTGAATGTATTTTTCATGAGTTTTTCTGAGAAAAACTTCTTTCTGAGAAAGAAAATAATTCAATCTTTCCAATTACCTTCTCTGAATAACAAGGGAGACCCCAAGTGCCAAGTATCTACTTACCCTCTGCTGGTGAGCAGTGGCTTGCCTCTTAAGTATCTGGGTGAGCTCAGTCACACAGAAGCACTGGGACCAATTGGTAGCTCTTTCTGAGTGGCCCCTGGGACACTCCTTTTTGTTAAGGACAGAGTGTGTTTACTCTTTATGAAACTAACACTGCAAGAGCAGCAGAGAGGGCAATTTTGTGACCTGCACAAGAAATTTTATGCAGTTGTTAATATCAAGGAAGTAAATATTGCATTTAATGCCACCCTGGATTCTAAATGTTAGATCTTGTTCTTGGTGAATAGAAATGTATGCCTTATTTAGTGCTGAGAGCATGGCAAAGGGAATAATACTTTCCTTCTTCCTGAAATCTTTCAGCAAGAATTATTCACTTTTACCTATACACAGAAATGGTTATCTTTTGGTAAATCAGGAAAAACATGAAAGATAGGCACTCAAGTTGTTTTTAACTTTCCTTTCATGACATGGTAGCAGATGGGGAAAAAGAAATGTAATACTTGACATTGCACATGGACAGCGTGTGTCAAATTTTCTGATGAAATTCCATGAGAAAGGAATTGTTCTTTGGACTGGCATTTCAGGGAAAATTTGAGGTTAAACACAAATTTTAGGATGAGTTCTCCTACTGACCTTGAGTATGGTCTCTTTGTCCTCCACTACGACTCATTTTCTATTTGAAGGTTCAGATAAAGACAGAAGAATGACATTTCTCAAAGACAAGATGCATTACATGAAAAAAAAATTAATGAGAGTGAATCTGAATTAAGCAACGTCATATAGGGTTATGTGCTACTAGATTTTTCAGATACTCCAGATGCTGCTACTCTCACTTTACTAATACTAGTACTGCTAAATGCTAACAAACTATTTTGTTTGTTATTATGACTAACTAAAAATACTAAATGATAACAAACACACTAATCACTTACTCTGTGCCAGGTGTTGTTCTAAGATTTGTTTTGCATGTATTAACTAACCATATGTGGTAGTGCTATAATTATCACATCATTTTACACATGTAAAAGTATGGACCAGCTGAGAGCCCAAACTTCACCTGCACAGAAACTACTTATGTACCTCATCCTGACTTGTACTTCATGTCTTTACAATAAAATAAAAAAATACGTAAAATAAGACAATTGAAAAAAAAGAAACTAAAACCAAAGAAAGGAAGTCACTTGCCCAAGGTCACCTAGCTTGTGAGTTTGAGGACAATGCTAGTACACAGTATTTCTCAAACTTTTGATTATAATCTTATCTTTTTTTCTAAACCTGTAACGTCTCATGGAAGTTACCATGAGAAGCAGTTTTGAAAACAGTGTAGTAGTGAGAATAAAAAGGAAGAGAATTGAGAAGGGCATTGCAGCTGGTTTGTACTTTTTGGTCATAGAACAGCATTCCATTAACCTCAAAGGTAGGGGAATCCACTTCCATCTCAGGAACCA
Organism: Cephalopachus bancanus; assembly: GCA_027257055.1. Lineage (NCBI taxonomy): Eukaryota > Metazoa > Chordata > Mammalia > Primates > Tarsiidae > Cephalopachus > Cephalopachus bancanus. The sequence continues at coordinate 5,587,066 of JAPVLO010000041.1, forward strand.
GATATACTATGTTCATGGCCAGTATTCAGTATTTTAAAATCTGTGATCTTTCTCCCAGATGATGTCTTTCCATATGTAGTAAGTAAGCTGTGTGTGTGGGAGATAGTGTTTGAAAGTATTTAAAATAAGGAAACAGAACACAGACCACACAAATAACAATCCCTAATTTTAGAGCCACACTACTTCATTTAGTGTATGGCCTTGACCCCTGTGTCCAATGTCTAAATCTGTTCCCGAGCAGATTGCAATGAATTTTAATAGTCTGTGTAAATTATCTTTCTATACTAAAATTTTTAAAGCATATTAATAGAAAGAATAGCCATAAACATATGAAAAAATGTTTATCCTTAAATTAGAGAAAGAAAATGGAAACATAAATTAACATTTTTTTCCTGCCTCATAAACTGGACACATTGAGCAGTTGATAATCTATAGGGTTGGAAGGATCCTTTCATGCTCTATTAGTGGGAATGCAAATTATTACAATGTTTTTGGAGATCTCTTTGCACGTCTTAAGTAAAATCAATATGGATATACCCTTTTGACCCAGATATTTCTGCAGTTTCTGCTGTTGGAATGACCCTACGTTTTTCTTTCTGCCAAGTCATATTGCATACATATTTTTGAAATAGCTCTTGGTAAACTGTATTATTAAATTATATCAATGTATTATTGTTGCATTATTTCTATCCTTTAAGAGGATTATATATCTTCACTGGTTCCTAAGTCATTTTCTGAGCTCCTCTCAGTAGCATAAGTATACTTGCTACATCATGAATGGTTGGCTTGGCCATGTGACTTGTTTTGGACAATGGGACATGGAAATTACATATTCCAGGGTCAAGACATTTCAAGAGCCATTGCATGGCTTTATTATTTCTGCCACTTCCCTCTGCCAGCAGATTAAAATAGGCAGTTCTTTAGGTCCTTGAATAAAGAAGAAATTGAACAAAACTGAAGCCATCCCTCAGATCTCACTTATGTGAGTGAGAAATAAATGTTTGGCGAGCCATTGAGACTTCTGCTCACTTGTTAACCTTAGTACTGTCACCCAGCATAAATGAATAGCAGGTCAGTATCCACTTTCCCACAAAGCTTTCAGTGTCCGCCTTAGCCTATGTATATTTTTATTTTTCAACGTCTACAAAAAAATTTAAAATCTACATAAATCTTTTAATGTATGAATTTTTTTCTAATATTGAGTCCCAATTATATTAGGTATGTCATTGCTTTCCCCAGTTATATAATAAGTACCTTGATGCCTCATGCCAAATCTTGCCTTTTAAAATTTTTTTCTCTGGTCCTGGAAATATATTAGGTACTAAATAAATAAACATTCTTCAGCTAATACATCTACAACTATTTATTGAGTACCTATAATATGCAAGCCACTGTTGCTTTATCAGTGACAAATGACTTTATTTCTGCCCAGGTTAGCAAGGAATATTTTTCCAGTCTCTTAGAAAGAGGTAATTGGTTCTAGAAAGATTTTTCTTGTTGGATGATTTGTTATAGAGACCCTTGTAATGACTGACTTGCTCTGTATGACTCAAGTTTTTACCCATTAAGGGCCTGAGGATATCCTTAAAAAAATACTCAACTCAAAGTAGCCTCATTATTGGAGACAGAGAAGGATGTGACTTTTAAGCTTAGATAGCAACAAGCTTGTTTGTTCCTAGAGTGAAGTAAAGACAATTATTTGATGTGTTTAGATCTCCCCTAGAGATTACTTAATAAAGGAATGTTTGTGTAAAATGAAGAGAACAGAAGCAAGAGGGCAGAAAAACAAGGATAAGTTCAGTTTCCTCCTGAAAACAACTCCTGTTTTCTCTGGGGTATCAGCGACTGGTCAGGCATTTCAGGAAAAGAGATTCTTTATAGAATTATATAATTTCTTAACAAGGAACACATTTTGCAATGCATGTAAGCTGTCTACTTATTTGAGCTCCAGAATATTTGCTATGTTTTTTGATATGCCAAAGTAAAATTGATTTCCTCCTCATCTTGAAAGAAACCTCCCTGAAACCTGTACAACTGCATTTGGTGACTCCATAGAGGAAACCCTGTGGCATATTAGGCAGGACCTTAGTGAGGGAGGAAGAAAATCACTGTCAACACTTTGAAGTAAGATTGAATGGTATTAATCTGAGAACAGTGGTTGTCTGGGATAAATATTTCATACACAGGGAAGCAGAGCAACACAGCTGCACATTTTCTATTTTTGCTGGATAGCTATAACAAGTGCATGACATCTGTATTATTTTTCTGTACTATAACCTCATAATATTTTGATCCTTAGATAAATGTCATTGAATCATTTCACAGTTAACCTTGTGAGGTTTTTTGAAGCTAACAGGCCAATATAATGTGAATTGATGGGCAGCATTAGACAAGGTTAAACAGCTCTTAATATTAGGTGACACATGGGTATTTTAAATGTCTGGCAAGAGAAGGAAATACTATTTTTTTAGTGGAAATACATGCAGTGTGGGGTCGTCTTGCTGATTCTATGATGGACTATGTGCGGTAATTTGGAAAACACCATCATCTCTTCATGCTTCAGTTTCTTTGTTGTCAGAAGGTTCTTACAATTCTATTTGGGAACTTTTCACTCTTCAGAAGAAATGTTTAGCAAAATTCAGATTCTTGCATTTGCAGATTTGCAAAGGGCTTTAAGATTTCTGGTCCAACTACCTCTTTATTGGTGGACAAAATGGGCCCCAGAGTCATTTTATTACTTAGTTGAATTCACAATTGGTGCAAAATCTGTGATTAAAATATTAAGAACATAGGTAAAGGAAATTTGAAGAAACAAAGAAAAAAATCAAGAACCCAATTCAGACTGAAGGTTTTCATTGAGACTTTGTGGGATGGAACCAGAAGCCTGCTCACTATAGTGGGAAGACACACAAAAAAGGCTGGGGAGGTGTATCGTGATAGGAAGGCGAACACATTCATGAACACTGACAAGTTGGGAATACATGCAGAACAGGGAGACAATTCAGTTTGCTGATAACCACTGTTGTGTCATCCTGGAGGGAGTTCTGACATGATGTGCTCTGTGACTTAGTCTTTTCCACTGAACTGCCCAATGTTTTATGTAGTTGGCTCAGAGTAATCTCTATCTGAAGATGGTCAGAAAACACATATATAAGTGGGAAAAACAGAATTAGGGTTTAAAACAATTTATCCAGATATGAATCTTGAGCCCCCAAACAATGAGTGAAAATGAGAAGAGACCCAAAACAACCCCAAATAATTTGTATAAGTTCAAGATTCATGATGCCTAGCTTGACAGCAGTTCAAATGTACATACTTGGGTGTACTATATTTTTATCTTTTATGTCCAGGTTTATAGACCATGTTTCTTCTTATTCAGAGGAGTCAATCCTTGTAAATCACCTGATTTAGGGGCATATCTTTCTTGTGGTCTCTTTCCATCACAGGACTTACCACATCCTCCTTTGCATGACCCTCTGCACCCTGTTTTTGAGTCTTAAAATAAATGTGAGTGAATTCCCAAGAAAATAAATCAGATATTATTAGATGTTGGCTTTACATTTGTATGACAAGTAAAGAAAATGAGAATCATTGCTTCATTAAACAGGTTACAGCTATTTTTATGAAGACCTTGTGGAAGCCGTAATGTTCCTTTGCCTGGAAATGTGAACTAATGGATTCATTAAAAAAGTGGATCTACACAGAGTTGATTTGCTTGAATGTACATCTCTGTTGCTTATACTCAGGTATAATCATAAGGGAATCCAGTGCAGTGAGGCTATGTTACTTTTTGGTAAAACAACGCACTTCTTTAGAGTAAATTATGGTAAATCCTATTGATAATTATGTTGGATATCGTGAATTCAAAATAAATAGAGAATAAATATTTGCATCAGAAAAAACATGACATTGATGACATGGTGGTGAGATGATGGACTGTGTCTCCAAAAAATGTGAACTTACTGTTTCTAGATAGCCTCTGTATTCTCATCTTTAAAATGAGAAGAATAATTTAACCTGTATCATAATTTTATCATCAAAATTAAATGAAAAAATACATACAGAACAAGTGATAAGTTGCCTGAGATATAGTAAGTACTTAATCAGCATTATCCCTTTTTGTGGTTTTTGTTATAAATGCTCACTTTTGATTAGCTTGGTGGGAAGCAGCATTTTGGTAAAAGCACTACCAAACTGAATCAGCACACCTGACTTCCTGTCCTGCTTTACCATAAAAATGCTGTGTGGCTGTCAGCAAATCACTTGCTCTCTCTGGACTTAGATTAAGTTTTGTTTATTTTGTTTTGGTACAAATAAATATATATCTAGAATTAAGATTCTCTAATATTTTTGCTATAAAAATTTGATTTTATGAAACTCAACATCATGACTGTAGAAAAACAACTTTGTGCATGTTTTATCAACTAAATGTTGGAAATTACACATTCTGATACAAGGACAAGAGCATATATAAAGGGGCTTAGAACAGTTTAATGCATATTTGACTCAGCTGGGGAATTCTGGGAAATTGTTCCTTTGTAGAGTCTGATTCAATATCCCTAAGTTTGCAGTGCCTGAGATTCTGCATATTTAGTAGGCTCCCAGATCATCTGTGAAAGAATAAAGACTGTAGGTCTTCTCACTTTGGCTTTTCTATTTGACCATCAAGATGCCCATATGACCCAGGAATCCTTTTTCTGGATATATACCCAAATGAAGTGAAATTACCACTTTATAAAGATATTTGCACTCCCATGTTCATTACAACATGACTCACAGTAGGTAAGATTGGAAACACTTTAAATATCTGTTCATAAACGAATGGATGAAAAATTTGTAGTACATACGTACACACACACACACACACACACACACACACACACACACACACAGTGGAATGTTATTCAACCTTGGGAAAAGATTCTGCTACTTGTGAAAACATAGGTGAAACTAGAGGACATTATTGTTCTAGAGGAAATAGAAGCTGGTTAGGCAAACAGAGAGAGAGAGCCTCGAGGAGGCTTAACAACTTGAAATGTGGTTAATGTGGTTAAGAACATCCTGTCAACCCAGGATATACTGCTAAAGGAGACTTTTTTGCTGCCTTACCATAGGCTCAGTTGCTTAACTAAGGTCCTTACTTGACCTTAGCTTATTATAATATCTTTGACATAGTATTAGCATTGAGGTTTTACCAACACCCCTCTCACCCCTTAGTGAGCTTTTCTGTGGTACTTCTGGGTATATTCAAGATGGAGTAACTTTGGTCAAGGACACGCATGCGCAATAAGAATTGGGTCTCAGGAAGTAAGGGGTGGATGAGATGTAAATAAGAGAAACACCCCCAGAAAAGATAAGAAATAAACACACAAGAAAACCTCCTAGCACTGGGTTACGCATTTTGGACCCTTTCTCTTTTTCTAGAGAGCTTTATTGCTTAATAAACTCTTTCTTTCACTCATCCTTTTGGTGTCCTCATTCCTTAATCTTCTTGGTCATGGGACAAGAACCCGCAGTTGCTGGGTTAAGCTGAGAGTGGAGTTCAAAACTCCCGCAACAATTGTAAGATAAGCCAGATAGAGAAAGATAAATACTGCATGATTTCAGTTATATATAAAATAAAAAGAAAAAAAGAAAGAAAGGGAAAGCAACCTAAATACATAGAAACAGAGAAATAGAACAGTGCAGTAGCTACCAGATATCAGGGCTGGGGAAATGGAAAGATGGAGATCAAAGGGTACAAAGTTACAGTTAGGTAAAATGACTAAGTCTAGAGATCTCATGTACAACATGAGGACTATAGCCAATATTATTATGTATGGTATTTTAGAAATTTGTTAGAGAGTAGATTTTAGGTACTTTTACCACACACACACACAGATAACTATGTGAGATGATGGATACGAGGGGGACCCCAAGAAAACCAGAATGTAATTATAAACAATTGTGTATTTATTCTTAGATGTTTAAACTTCAGTCACCTTTAAAGTACTCTCCAATACAATGCAATACACTTAGCAAGACACTTTTTCTGCTGCTCAAAACAGTTTTTGAGCTCATCAGTTTTGATGCCTTTTAGTGTTTCTCCATTTTATGTTTCACTCTTCCACATCAGCAAGACATTTCTCTTTGAGAACTTTCTCATCCAGAGAAACAAAAACAAAGGCACTGGGGCAGAATCAGGTGAATAGGAGGTGTGGGGCATGGGGGTCATGTTGTTTTTAGTCAAAAACTGCTGAACACTTAGTGTGGTGTGAGCAGGTGTGTTGTCGTGGTGGAAGAACCAGTCAACTGTTTGCCACAACTCAGAACTTTTCTTCTTCAAATTATGATGCAACCTTCTCAAAATTTCCAGATAAAAACTTTGATTGATTGTTTAATCTGGAGGGACAAATTCTGAGTGTACTTCAAGGGGCTCCCACTCCAAAAGATTTTGTTTTGGAGTCACCACCCCTTGTATGTTAATTTGCTTGACTTGCCTGTAGAAATCATTTCATATGCATATGTATATCAAAACATCATGTTTTATACCTTAAATATATGCAATTATAAAAGAAGTTCTCAGCTGTCTACATTTGAATATTAATGCTTTCTTATTCATATCTGTTTGTGGTCAAGCAGTTTGGAAGAAAATTAAGGAAAAATAAGTGAAATAATTCAATCTGCTGTAAGTAGAATACCAATTCATCACAGCAATTCAAAGAGTAAAGCAGCAGCTCTGGAAAGTGCCACTTGACAAATGATGACGCTTTCAAGACTAAAGTTGGATAAAATTTGTTGGGCACATGCAAGAGCCCAGGTCTCCTTTATCTTTCCTTCGGGTTTTAAGGATCAAAATATCCTTGTCATGGACAAGTGAAATGATCCTGAATATAAATGAACACCAAAAGAATTGTAGGGCTGGAGCAATTGAGCTGTCTGATGTATTTCCACTAAAAGTATTTCTTGCTGCCAGTTTTAACCTCAGCAAGGTTTTATGATCAGACTTTGTCATAAAATTCACTTTTCAGTTAAGAACTATGGATAATTTTGCCCTAGAAAGAATTTTACACAAGACCTATTTTCTTTAAACTGTCAGTATGAGTGTCATGGAGAAGAAAATGGCTTAGGGGATGAAATGAAATTAAACTTCTAATAACTCTCTGTCTCTCAAGTTTCAAGGAGGGTGGTGATGATCTGATGTGAACCGGGTAGAAGGAAATGTCTCACTAAATTCCAAACTGTGGAGCAAGAAGTGTTCTCATCCTTCTCAGGTCAGGGACTTCTTTTTGATTCCTGAGTCCTTAATATCTTTGATGATAGGCATGGAAAATGCATGCTTGTTACTAGAAACATTGGCCAATTGTCACTCTCTTCCTGTTGGACAGACTTTGAAGTCATGAACAGAGAATGCAAGATAGTAAAAACTAGTGTAGAGAAAGAGGTTGGCTTAGATGTTCATGCTTGCTTTTAGCTGATGGTCTATTGGTTAAGTAACTGTTTGAATTCCCTGTATTAGATATACAGATCTTTCAAAAGAAAAGTTAAACAACAGAAATGAGTGGGAAGTTTTGTTCTCTTTAATTCCAATGTCTGTAGCGATGACATGTGGGTGGAGAAATATCCGGAAAAAAGGACTGTGTCAGATCATGAGAAAAATCTCTGACAGTAGAAACACACAATACATATCTATGACTTTATATGTTTATATATTATACAATGTTTCTAAGGTTTTGTTTTTAATTAACATAATAATTGCACATATTTATAGGGTACAGTGTAATGTTTTGATGTATATACATTGTGTAAGGATTAAATCAGGGTAATTAGCTTATTCATCACTTCAAACATTTATCATTTTTGTGGTGAGAACATTCAAAATATCCTCTTTTAGTTATTTTAAAATACACAATACAATATTGTTAACTATAGTCACCCAACTATGCAATAGAACACCAGAATGTGTTTCTCTTATCTGTAGTTTTGTATCCGTTGACCAATCTCTTATACAGTATTTATATTTACAGAATACAGAATATGGAGATTTTCCCTGAAATATAAGTAATTTTTTGGCATCTAAAATTTTATTTTAAAAGGCACTCTCCTTATAAATCCTCTGATGTAACTAAGAATTCTTTTGTGACTTGCCAATGAGAATGGATATTTTAATACTTGTTTTTCTAATAGTATGGAATACCTGCACTTGATATTTTCTTTTCTGGAAATTAATTACTTGTTGCTTTTTTTGGATGATCATCTGAGTCCAGGTATCAGTATGGGGATCAGAATATTAGTGTGGCCTTAATGTTAAAAATTCATAGATTATAGAACTCAGATGTATTCAGTTCTCAAAGCTTTTGATACTATCATATTGCTGGACTTTGTGGTTAAATGTCTTAGATGTAAACGCTAGCTTCTCTGTTCTCTTTTCTTTCTTACCAGTTTTTTCTAATCTTGGTCACCCCCCCCACAAGCATTCAGTCCATTGCAATTCAACAAATCCCCAACTACATCAAGGTTGTTTTGGTTCTAATTTTGCCTCAGAAATACCATCAAACCAGAAATGACAAAATCGGATTTTGTTTTTTGTCTGGAGTATTTTATAATTATTTGACTAAATGCTTTCAGGAAACAGAGTTTGCTCTGTTTCTGGCTTGAAAGTGTATGTCCATTTTGGGTCAAGTCAAGGGTCTTACTACTTGTGAGGCTGATGATCACCTTGGCCATGACTTAGAGTGAATATCACCCCAATTCTGTGGTTGTATTGAACTCAGTCTGACCTCTGATCTGGCTATTTGCTTAGGGCTCTGCTAAGTTAGGAAAAAAAAAGTCCTTGATAACTCTAGTCTACAATGGACCAATTTGCTGACTCGTTCAGCAAGAGCAGATTTATTTAGTTCCTATCCCTAATGTGTGACTTTGGGGCTTTAAGAGCTTTACTACTACTTCTCTACATTCTGTTTCTTTAGTAAGTACTTGCTGATTGGATAATCTGGCAATATTTAGAGTGTTGGGGTACTGTTTAATGGAGAATTGATAAAAAGAAGAAAAGTTTTCATATATTTCAGCTCCATCCCAGAAATATTACTTCGGAAATGATTATATGGAACTGCATTATAAAGTCTAATAATTTTTTGGTATAACTTTTTATCTAGTCTCAGAATATATTTTCTTAGATAACTGTTGAAAGACAACAGGTAGTTCAGGCGCGGTGGTTCAAGCCTGTAATCTCAACACTTTGGGAGGCCGAAGTGAGAGGATTGCCTGAGACCAGTCCGGGCAACTTGTTGAGACTTCATCTCTACAGTAAATCAAATAAATTAGCCAGACATGGGGGCTTGCGCCTGTAGTTCCAGCTACTTGGAAGGATGAGGTAGAAAGATTGCCTGAGCCCAGCAGGTTGAGACTGTGGTGGCTGTGAGCATGCCACTGCACTCCAGCCTGGGCAACAGAGTGAGACTCCAACTCAAAAATAAAATAAAATAAAATAAAGATAACAGGTAGTTATTAGTGAAAGAAAAACATTCCAACTGTTCACACACAAATTATTGAGTGGAGTTATATTACCATTCAACAAGTGCTTTCTCAGTGGCAGATGCTATATTAGGCACTGGTAGTGTTTAGATGAATCAGAATTGATTCTTATCCTCAAAAGATAAATTTTCATTGTACTTTAGTACATTATAATTTCTCACAAACTTCTCTATGCATTTCCTTGCTACATGTAAACTTATCCTAAATTATGCAATAAATAAGTTTCCAAGTAGAATATTAGTCAACACTGTTTATTTCTTGTATCCCAGCTCAAATTCTGGTGATCGTAATTTTATAAAGAGCCAGAATTGTGTGGTAAGTTTCTCTCTCTCTCTTTTTTTTTTTTTTGGTCTATGCCAGAGGTGATCAATTAATAGCCCACACACTGAATACAGATAGTAGATGTACTTATTGTTTTTTAATCTTGCCTTTATCCCAAATACATTTGAACTAACATCTAAAACTTGAAAAACTTCAGTAAATTAGATTGTGGCGACGGCTGCATAGTTATATGAATATACTATGTGAATGCGCTTTAAGTGGGTGAATTGCATGGTTTTTAGTAATAAAATTATTAAAAACCTATATTTCTCTTGAGAAATGCAACTCTTTGGTCATCCTGGACCCATGTACCCACATGACAGCCATTAGTGGAAGCCGATCAGCTGCTGTTTTTTTTTTTTTTTTTTTTTGAGTTGAAGTCTCACTCTGTTGCCCAGACTGGAGTGCAGTGGCCACTCCCGGCCACCGCAGCCTCGACCTGCTGGGCTCCGGCGATCCTTCCGCCTCAGCCTTCCAAGTAGCCGGAATTACAGGCATGCGCTACCACGCCTGGCTGATTTTTTGATTTATTGTAGAGATGAGGTCTTGCTGCCCAGGCGGGTCTCGAACCCGCGGGCTCAGGCAATCCACTCACCTCAGCCTCCCAAAGGCGCGGGATTACAGGCTGAGCCACCGAGCCCAGCTTCAGCTGCTGTTTTTACATGCAGCATGAATTCTTTCACACAGCTTAATCATATTTCTAGCCTTGCAAAAGTCCTTGAGTCTGGGATTCTCTAAAGGGCCAGTTAGTTTCAGTTCAAAGCAGTTTTGTCATGACCCTTGTAGGTGAGGAAAAAGAGATGCTGGGACCCTAAAAACTCATGCAATGTGGGGTCTCTAAGGTTATTACCTGAAAGATCAAACTCATTGAGTTCCCTTCTAAGATCACTTCTTGTGAATACACAAAGCAATGGGAGATGCAAAAGTTTTTCTTTTTCTCTTTGGTCTGTTGCCTGACTTTTTACTATGCACAACTAATCATTCAACAGAATGCTCAAATCATTCTGAATCAGTATCACATAACTGTCATGGAGGTGGAACACTTACAACTTCACAAACTGACTCAAACCATTAGAGCAATACTTTCAAAACTATTTCCCTTAGAACTTTAGTCTCAAGAGGAGGAGGAGGAGGAGGAGGAGGAGGAGGAGGAGGAGGAGGAGAAGAAAAGTTCTGTGGCTAGATATTTTGGAGAAATCTCGAGTATAATGTTCACTCTATATAAGTGATGCACATGAGCATATTAACATCCTTCACAAGGTTTGAGGTAAAGAAATCTATTTAATTTTGTTGTTTCCCAAATAAAATTAATCAGGCAAGTTTACTCAAGAGTCTTAGCTTCACTTTTTGAGTTCACATATCTAGTAAAAGATTGGTGAATCGCACTTTAGGACATTGCCACAGAATGTCAAATGGTATTCTGTGTATTAATGAACTGTACAACATTTTAACCATCAACCCATGTTTAACTGAGGATAGCTGGTAATAAAGACAGGAGTGGGACAGTGAGAGATAACAGGTTCACCATCAAAGTTATGAAGCTTTTAAAAGCTGGAATTACAGATAGATAAACATATCTTTTGAAGAAGAATTTTAAGTCACTGGGTTGATGTAAATCTCAAGAAGATCTATAATATAAATATAAATCCAGCAGGGGATAGGATCGTTTCTCAAGTATCTGTCACGGTGGTCAAAGACCTTCTTTTGGTTCTTTGGGGATAGAGAACCTATCTACTCTCTCTTTAGTAATTCTCTAAGTGACCAAATTCAGGTTTTCTACATGGTAACATTCAAGGAAAGTGTTTCTTTGGGCTCCTAGTTTGAACTTGCCAGTTTTAGTGAGCGGAAAGAAGAAAATAAAATTCATCAGTTGCAACCACTTATTGACACTTTGATGCATTTTCTTACCCACATGTATTGAACATAAGGTAAAACAAGTTCTGACCCGGTTTTTTTCACTTAGTTTGTGAGCCTTTCTCTGCCAATAAAAATCTTTCCCAAACATTTTTAATGACTACATTATATTCTATCTTTTAGAGCTACTATAAATGTTTAGATCATCATTTATGGTCTAAATTAAAACATACATGTGTTTCTGGTACGATCTTACTCATCCTCTCTGGCATGAGGCATGAGCACAAGTAATGCTGAAATAGACCATGTGAGAACATATGGAGACAGAGAGGAAGATGATCTGCGTAGATTCCCAGCAGACCCAGAACAGAACTAAAACAGAATCAGGGCCTCTTGTTCTGTGTTTGATGCTCAGTTCAGCACCCCCTCATTTCCAATTTTTGCTGCTTACAACCTACCCCAGACCTCCAAGGGCAATTTTTGCAGGGACAGTCATTTGGGGACTATTGATCTGACGGGTAATTTAGCCTGCAGAAAGGGAAGCATAAGTGAGAAAATTTGCTGTCAAAATGGAGTGTGTCCCTGGAGTGTTGTTTTGTCTGCTCTGAGTCCTCAGAGACTCTGTGGAGGGTACAGGCAGAGAGGTTACCCTGTTGGCCTCTCTCAGTGAGAAATGAAGAGGGAAAAATGGCCCTGGGGCAATTACTACTCTTAATTGCTGTGAAATGGACAAAATGCTTTTCACAGGCTTTTCACAGGGTGATCAACAACCAAAAACCATCCATTTAGTTTATAAATGAAATTGAGGAAGATGGACATCCCCATTTCTTAGGTAATCAGCACAGATTGCTTTCAAGAGGGTTAAAGAAACTACCTGGTGATGGAATGGAACAGGAGACTCACTGCTGACCTGCAGTGAAAGTGAGTGATGCATACCATAATGACATAATCCTCTTTCTTTCCAGGGTTATTATCCCACATCTCCACCTTTTTCCAAACCAATCACGACCCAGCAAGATGTGGTTTTGGAGGCCAAAAGAACACAGATTAAAATAATTGGTTTATTATTTTCTGTATCTGTTCATTTGTTTTTGTCTCCTTTTAGGAGAAAACTAATATAAAGCTTTTCACAAAATTATACAAGCTTTTCTTCCATAGTGGCAGATTTATTCCTTTATTAGAGTTTTTGTGTATTGAATCATTTCCCCATTGATCACGATGATAAAATCATGGTTTTTGAAATTCTATATTCTGAGAGAGGAAAAAAATTATGGCTTCAACTGTAATAAAATTTATATTTATATTTATGACTATCAATATTCACACAAAAGAGCATTGCATCTGTGCATGTGGAAATTGTTTACATTTTATTATCTCACACAGAACCCACCAGAGAATCAGGCTAGACCTCCGTGGAGCCTCTTCGGATTGTTCCAGGTCCAGGAGTGAGCACTTGGCTGAAATGTTGATTAGCCATTGTGGAAAGTTATCTCTCTCATAAACATGTCCAATTATGATGTGCCAATTATAAACAGAATAAAAAATAAAATAACAATAAGAAAGAGAGGGCTTTTTCAAAGGCTCCTGGTGGGAACTTAAACTTTCTTTTTCCTAAAGTCAGAGATAATAATAACCTACAGGCCATTGCATGCTCAGTCTCTGCCATACACCTATCCTTGGTGGCTTGAGAGATATCACATTTTCTGGCCTGTGTGCCAATGCACAGGGTAGCTCAAGAGCCTAAGACTAAATGTTTTCTCTGTTCTTTGTGAAGGCTTGTCACAATGAGAAAACTATGTATTTTCTTTATCCTCATCACCGTCTCTAATATTAACACCATCGTCAGTTGTCATCAATAAGTACTTTGTTAAAGCATAATTCCTAAAACGTAAAATTATAATCCTCATACAGAATCTAAGCATATGTCAATTTTTATTTAATGCATTAATGAGGTAACCAGTTAAATATGATAGAATGGTTTCAAAAGAAAATAAGAAAAACATTTCTTAATCTGTTTTTTGTTTTTGTTTCTCAGAATACTGAGAGAAGTTTACCAAATTAGAAATAAAACTGATTCATGATTTATAGGGGAATAAAACAACAATGATTCAGTTTTCTCTCTAATAGGGAGAAAATAATCAGGCTGTAGTAGTTTTTAATTACCACAAGCTTGCTGACTTAAAACAATGTACGTTTATTTCCTCATACTTTTTGAGACCAGAAGTCTGAAATCAAAGTGTTGACAGCTTCCACTGAAAGTTCTAGGGAAGAGTCCCTTCATATGGCCTTCTTCACTGTGTGTTGGTGTCCTCTCCTCTTTTTACAAGAACATTGAATTCAGTACCTACTCTAAGTCCAGAATGACTTTATCTGAAGTTCCTAATTATATCAACAAGGATCTTATTTACAAACAAGTTCACATTTTGAGGTTCCAGGTAAACAAGAATATCTGATTGACACTGTTCAACCCACTAAACATACCTTAACGGTTTTCAGAATTGTCAAATGCTTACGCGCTCATCAGTTAGATTTTCCTAGAGAGTCAGAGGACTCTGAGACTGACTTGCTTAAGTAGATCATATAATTATATTTGTATGTTTTCCTCAGCGCCTACTCAGTGCCACGCGGTGTGATGAATGATCTTTATTTATTATCTCTTTGAATCTTCATACCTCAACAAATAGGCTTTGTTTTCTGAATTTTACAGATAAAGATACCAGAGTCACAAAGAAGTCAAGCAACTTGTTTAAAGCTACATAGCTAGTAAACGGCAGTTTGCATTTAATCGAATCCTAAGGACTATTACTCTTTTTGCTACTTGTTCCTGCTTCAAGTTAGGTCAGGGGAAAGTTTCCCTCTTCTGTTGTTATTTCAACATTTAACTGCCTATCAGGGAAGATGAATATAACTTATCAATGACTTCTGAAGTATGATATTACTTCTCAGCTAACCTCTTCATCTAAAGAAGGATATCTCAGTGCATGACTCTTTGAAGATGTTTTCCTTAGATCAAGGCAGTCCCAAAGACACTCAAATACATTTTAATTGGATTGCTCTTCCTTTTACCCACCGCTGTTAAAGCAAATATGCAGATAATGCTGAATTTACAGTCTTTTGGAAGGTTATTTAATACCTGCTGCTTGCTCAAGTAACATTTAAGAAACACACAGTAGCAGAAAGCCATGTGTGTTATACTTTATTTGAATAATAATGCATTCTGGTTTGTTAGGTTAATACACATTCCAGTATGTGTTTTAATTTGGAAAACGTGTATTTTTGTGATTTTGGTCTGTGGGCAACCATGAAAGCATTTTCTGGTCTTTTGTGAGATGAGCTCACTGAAAATCAGTGTTAGCTTAAACTGTAGCTTAGGTTGAAATAAGAAGCCAATTAGAAAAGCAGCTCCTTGTGAAACTATCCAAACATGAAATAAGTGCTAGTGCTAAAGCAAATAATCACCCCAGGAAATTACAGGCTTCGCCTCTGTAATTCTAGAAAAACCAAAGAAGGGTGAACGGTCTGGTATAGGAGAAGGACTGGGGGCCATTCTGTGGTATGTCAGAAACTACCACATACCACAGGCTGGGGGCCATTCTGTGGTATGTCAGAAACTACCAGTGTGACCTTGGGCACATCATTCAACCCAATGGAAGCTGTCTCTTCTCCTCAAAATACAACGTGAATGACCTGATGATTTTTAAACTGTGTTGACTTTTATTCCCTTTGAGCTATAGTCACTGAATATGTTGAATATGTATGCCAGAGGAAAAAGCACTTACCCATTAATGAGGATATTTATTTTTTATTTTTCTTCTTAGATTCACATGAACAATATAAGAGAAAATGAAGTAGTTTGCATTTAAATAGTACTGTTCTTTCTTAGAAATTCAGACTTGTTCATGTGTGAAATCTTTCGTGGGATCTATGTGACATTACTTCTCAGTTAACCCCTCATTGGAAGAAGATCACAGTGCCTGACTTTTGAAGACATATTCCTTAGGTTAAGACAACCCCAAAGACACAGAGTTTACACATATAGGAACTGAAAAGCAAGCAGCCAAAAGAGCATTGGCTTTATCGGTGAAGACTAGATCTTAGACAAGTAATCAGTGGACTGATTTCCAGGCAAATAATATACCTTGTGACTCACTGTACAACAACCATGAAGGGTGAGTCTTTTTTACATTTTGTGACTGAAGGAATAAATGTCGCAAATGCTGTTTGTGCCCCGCATATGTCCTTTTGGGCCTCACCACTACAGGCAAGCTGGGCTTCCTGTTTTCAGCAGTTCCTGTATCCTTTGCTTGGAGACTTTTCCTCGTAGCTAGAGGCTACTCTGCCTATGTGCAATGACAGTCCAGAAGTGCCTAAGAATTAGTGCCCCCACCCAGAAGCAGCCCTCTCCCAAAGACTGAGGAAAGTTGGTGTATTAATACCCCAGCTCCCCCTATCCCTCAGATCTTCTACTCAGGTTTTTAGAGTACTTCTATAGTATTAAACCTCCCAAGTGTATACCTACCATAGATAACCTCCCATAACACTTTCCCATTCACCTACCTGTGTTTCTTGAAATATTCTTCCAAATAAAATACTTACTCAGAGTCTGTTTCTGAAGGAAACTAGACAAAGACACAGAGGCTCAAGAGCTAAAATACCAAGCCAGGGTTCCATTGCTGGTTAATAGTAGATTTCCCTGAGACACAAATATATTATTTTCAGTTGCAAATGAGAATGAATTCATTTAAATATCCAGAAATTTATATTGCAAAACAGCGATGGTATAATTCGAAAGACTTTGTAAAATATGATTTATGAGTAATTCAATGTAGAGAATATTTTGTTATAAAGAAAAAAAAAAGAGAAAATTTTAGACCCTAAATATAAGTATTTTCTGTAGAGTAGGACATATTTCAAAGAGAAATAAAAACAGACTGAATCTGAGAGACATGGACTAGGTCCTCACACTCAGCAGCCTGTGTGCTTCTATTGATGAGGCCTGCTGGTCAGTCAAACAAACTGTCAAGGAAATAAACATAAAAATACCAATCAGCTGTTTATCAGCTTCTGTCAGGCTATGGGACTTGGTGATGAACGGGAGAGGAGAGACATAGTACATACCTGTCCAGAATTTAACTTCCAGTGGGGAAGACCAGAGGCTGGGTGACCAAGTGCAATCATGTGTACTAAATGTTAATAATGGTGAAGTGTCAGGTTCTATGGAAATAGATTGGAGGCCCTGGAGTCCAGATTAGACATATCAGGGAAGATGTCCTAAGAGAAGTGGCATCTAAATGAGAACTGAGGGATAATTAAAAGCTAGGCAGGTGACTAGGGGTCATACATGTAAAGGAGTCATCCAAAAAGAAGGAATGATGTGGATGAGACCTCTAGGGAAAAAAGAGTGTGACCTATTAAGGTAACAAAAGAGGTTCAGTTTGGCTAGAATGAAGAGTGAGGGTGGGTGGAGGATGGGAGATGGCAAGATATCAGGATGATTTTAAGACTTTTGTAACCTTAGGCAACTTTACCTTGAAGATATCATTTCATATTATATTCAACATCCATATCCCACGTCACATGACTTATAGATGAGTTTATTAGAGCTGTATCGAATAGTTGACAAAAATGTTTTGTTTTGTTTACTAAATTTGGTATTCTGTTTTCTTTTACATTTTGAAGCCAACTTTTTAATTCAGCTTTCCAACTTTTTAATTCTTTTTTTTAGTGAGAGAGCAGGATTTATTGAGAAGACAGAAAAGCTCTCAAGTGGGGTGGGGGAGGGACCCGAGGGTTGCCCCCAAATTTTCATAGGTACTTGAGAAACTTGAACATTCTAAGTATCACGTCTTTCTGAATCCATAGAACTGGATGGATCCATATTACTGATCAAGAATCAGAATAGGAAAAGGCTTGCGGTGATGTTAAACCAACGTCCTTGAGGCAATGGGGAATCACGCCAACGTTTAAGCTGGGATACAGGGTAAAAGGGTAGGGCATTATCAGAACTACACTTTAGAGACAGCCTCCTGGCTTCAGTGAGTGGAAGGGAACTAAGGGGAATGTGTTAGAGTGGGGCTTGGAAATGGAGGTGATAGAAGCTGCTGCAAATATCTAGGGAAGAATTGATTGGACCCTGGACTAGTGTGAAGTTATGACACAGAGTAGAACTGTGACCCTGAAGGGCAGTCGGCAAGATGAGGTACTAATGATTTCACCTTTGAGGACATACGTTTCTTCAGTCCTTGAAAAAGCCTTGACATATGGCTCTTTGACGTAACTACTTATTAGACCTGGTAAAGCTGGTGAACTATACTCCATATCAGAATGAGAGAAATAGAAAAAAGTTGACTGAATAACGGTTTGCAACTGTTTGACCAATGAACCCACTGGCTGATTTGAACATGTCTCTAGGCAGACTATATTGCCTTTAGAAATTAAAAAGTTGGCTAAGTGGAGACCCAGATCACATGTCTTTATAAAGTGATGCATGTTTACCAAGAAGTTTCCTTTTCTTTTCTTTCTTTTTTTTTTTTTTTTGAGTTGGAGTCTCACTCTGTTGCCCAGACTGGAGTGCAGTGGCCGCTCCCGGCCACCGCAGCCTCGACCTGCTGGGCTCTGGCGATCCTTCCGCCTCAGCCTTCCAAGTAGCCCGAATTACAGGCATGTGCTACCACGCCCGACTGATTTTTTGATTTATTGTAGAGATGAAGTCTCGCTGCCCAGGCGGGTCTCGAACCTGCGGGCTCAGGCAATCCACTCACCTCAGTCTCCCAAAGGCGCGGGATTACAGGCTGAGCCACTGAGCCGGCTCCATTTTTTTTCTATTGTAAAACCTAACATAAAAAGGTAAGCTCTGCCCTCCTTTTGGTGATGTAATATATTACTTGTAAGAGGACTCAGGTAGCATGGCTGCGATGCTTGGATCTCTCCTGTATTGGTGCTCCCTGCTCATTTTGTGACCCAGCAAGGAACTTAATCCCTCTTGGCAGTCACCCAAAACAAGCTTCTATTTTTATCAACCTTGAAGTTAAGAGCTGACGGAAAGCTTGTGTACTTTACTGTTTACTTTGTGTAAGTGGGTGCTAGTTTTACATTATGGTTACATCTTTATTTCCAAATTTCAAGGATTGACAGATTCTGGCATGTGAATACTTATATAACTGCCTAAGATTCTGAGGAAATTGTAAGCAAAACTCATTTTAAGACATATTTATTAAGCTTATAACCTTTTGTTGCAAATTGTTTTGTTTAAAAATAATTTTAGAATTTGTTTCCTATCCTATCAATGATTACAATTCTAGGGGAAATATAGGAAAGAATTGAACATAAACAGAAAGGATCAACAAATATTTGTTAACAACCTCGACACTGAAGAATTTTTGGAGACAGTTTTCTTTATTGGAAGTAGAAGTGTAGTTATTATAACAACATTGTTTGAATCTGATTAACTGAAATATTCAGTAAATTTTTTGTTTTCTCTTATTCAAGTATACTTGATTTTTAGAAGTCACAGGAAAATGGGAATGATAAGCATACATTAAATATTTCAAACAAGTACATAAACAATTCCAATAAACAAAAATAAGGAAAAACAGTATACAACATTTTTGTGTTCATTATACACACTCAACTCAACTCCTGTGTGCCCTTACTTATGAATGTGTCCCAGAGTAATTAAAATAGCTACTCTGCAAACTTTAATTTTATCATTTGTGAAACAGGAACAACTTTTCTTAACATTGTTTTTTACTCTGTACATTGAAAATATGCTCCCTATTATCCTATCAGCCACTAGATAACCAAAGGAAATGGTCCTACCTGCTACTTAATAAGGCAGGAAAATATCCTCAACATTTAAGAGAAAGTTTAAATAACTCTAGTGAAATTATCCCAGATACCCACCAATATATTTAGTATTTTATTAACCAAGAAATTCAGCTAAGCAATTTGATAAATTTATATTTTCATTGAATTTTTTTATCAATCAGTTTTTTTCTGTACTTTCATTTTATCTTAGGTAACTCACAGAAGTCAGAAAAATCAGAACAAGCCAGCCATTATTTCCTGAAGTAGCTCTTTTCCCACTTGCCTGGAAGGTAGACGTTAGGGAAACTGTGGGAAATTAAATTGAAAAAGAAAGTTTAGGCCATTTCATGATGGGTAAGAAAGTGACGGTAAGAATTCTATTCTGTGGGCAATGGGGAGTCTTTGAAGGTTTTAGCAGGGGAGTAACTTGTTCTGAACTGTAGAAGATTAATTTGACATTGGTGCCTAGAATTCATTAGATGGGAAGAAACAGGAGTTAGAAATTTGTTTTAATAGTCTGGATGAGAGGCAATGCGTCTCTGTACAAGGATAGTAGTAATGGGAAAGCAGAGAAGGATATGTGGCAAGAAGCAGTATTTTGGCTAAGGCTGATTGGCTAATTAGATATAAGAAATTTAGGAGGGGCAGCAGTCAGGTGTAAACTGGGTAGGGGAATAAAAATGGCATCTAAACCAAAAAAGAGAAAGAAGCACTTAGGAGACATGGAAAGCATTGCAAAAATAAAAGAATTACGAAAGCAGTGTATAGCTAATTTAAATAAATTTGTATTAATACTTCCAGAAAAAGTCATATTCCAGTGTAATAATAATGACTATGAATTTTCCAGAAAACAGTGTGTCATGTATGTGGTAACTAATATATCATGTATAATTTTTTCGATGTCCCTTCAAGATATACGTGTATATACCTTCAAGTATATACATGTATATCAAGTATACATGAAGTATACTTCAAGATATACTTGTATATAGTAGATATACAAAATAAGAACAAAGCTCCTAGAAGGAAATAAATCTTTCCAAGCATTACCCAGCTTACTAGTGGTTGAATAAGAATCAAAATACAGATCTGCCTGATTTAAAGGTCTGTTCTCTTTCTATATGCCATGTGTCCTCTCTTATGTAGAAAAAGTCTTACAGATTTGTTACCTGTGAGCTTTGAAAAAAAATGATAACAATGGAGATAATTATGGTTTATTATTAGTATATCACTAATAATATGGTAAACTATGCTAAATTATTCACATATTAAAATGAAATATTTTTAACACACAGGATATTACAGAAAATAATATACCATATGCCAATGTACTATCATGCAAAATTATTTTAATGTTTTGTGATATCTATTTCAGATTTTTTTTTTTGAGTTGGAGTCTCACTCTGTTACCCAGGCTGGAGTGCAGTGGCACACTCATGGCCACTCCAGAGTTGACCTGCTGGGCTCCAGTCATCCTTCCACCTCAGCCTTCCAAGTGGCCAGCACTATAGGCATGTACTAACTCAACTGGTTAATTTTTTGATTTAGTGTAGAGATGAGGTCTTGCCAAGTTGCCTGGGCTGATCTCGAACCCGTGGTCTCAGGCAATTCACTCACCTTAACCTCCCAAAATTACTGGGATTACAGGCTGAGCCACCGAGCTTTTCATCCAAAGCTTTATACCCCACAATTTCAGGTTTTATTTTGTCTTTACAAATACTATAATTTCATCATTTTTATTTTGCTGATGAAGAAACTGAAGTGCTAGCAGTTAGGTAATTTGCTCAAACTGTCTATAGAATAGACAGTTCCAAAGCTGGAGATAGCTTGGCTCTGAAGTATGTCCTATTTATACTACTCTAAACTCTTTTGGAAATCTATCAAAGGCCTAGAAATGGAAAAAAATTATTTCAAATTTAAAACATGGGAAAAATTTAGATCCCAGAATTGACAACTCAGATACTTAAATTGATCCAGATGCTTAAATTATGAAAACTTATGAACTTATAAAAGAAATAATGCATCATTAAAAGTCAACATTGGATGATCAAAAATGCGTCATGCTAAACCTGGTTTCATAAGAAATGGTGTTGTAACAATGGATTATTATGCAGCCATAAAGAAGGACAAACATAATGACTTCACATCAACTTGGATGGATTTTGATTCTATCACACTCAGTGATCCGTCACAGAAACAGAGAAGAGTACTGTATGTTCTCACTCATAAGCAGACCCTGAACAATTACCATAATACTTTAAGAAAGGGACTGACTGGCGGTAGTGGGATACTACCGGGGTGGGAGTGGCCAGGGGCCCCAATATCAATAAGGTTACCAGATTTCAAACCAGGAAAAGTGGGAACCAAATGGAGGCCCAAACTTTACCTGTATGATGACCACTTGTATACCTAATCCTGAATTGTACCCCACATCTTTAAAATGAAAAAAAATGGTGTTATAGACTTGTAGAAAAAATGAGCAGTGTGCATATAATATATGTTGTCTTCAAATGATGCAATTATGAAAAAGATAACATACATGAGGTCCAACAGTTGAGTTCGCAAACTCATCCTAGAAAGAGTACTACATAACTCATTGCTGAATATCACTATGGTCACCTTCAAAGTATTCCCCTTGGGAAGCTATGCATCAGTGCCAGGGACTAGTCCACCTGCCAAAGCAATTTTGGAACTCTTTTTTGGAATGACCATCAGGGCTGTTGTCATATTACTCTTGATGTCCTGAATGTCATCAAATGTCTTCCTTTTAATATTTCCTTTATATTTGGGCAAATAAAAAGGTCATTGGGGGCCAGATCATGTGAGAAGGGAGAGTGTTCCAATACAGTTATTTGTATACTGCTGCCACCGTAAGCACATTGTGGCAAGTTAGTGAATTTAATTGTCTGAACTCAACAAAGACGACTCTAATGGCCATTCCAAAAAAAGAGTTCCAAAATTGCTTTGACAGTTGAACTGGAGTTGGTATATAGTTTCCCAAGGGGAGTACCTCAAAGGTGACTATAGTGATATACAACAACGAGGTATGCAGTTCTCTTTTTCTAGTATGGTAGGTCTATTATAAGCATATAAGTATGAAAGTCTATTATAAGTGTAGGCTTGCTTATAATAGACTTTCCTGAATTTATACCCAGACTTTATAGCAATTAAAATTCAATGTTACCCTGAAAGACGTTCTCCAATGCTGTGTCTTTTGGTTCTGATCTGGTCCTCTTTATTGAAATTTTTGTTCATAGCAGTAGTTCTCAATGTTATTACATCCGCGGCACAGTTTCAAACATGAAACGTTCGATAGCATGCTTGAAATGATTAAATGGCAGCTATAGTTATTGGACTTTTCATTTGGTCACTCTTTCCTCAAAGTTCCATATTAGAGTAGTCTGCTGAATGCCCTGCTTCCTTTTTCACTTTCTGTGCATATGTGAGGGAACATTTGTGTATGCTTTGGTTCTCTGGTGCCTACTTGATATCACCTTGTGTCTTGGAGGGCTGCATGTAAATGTGTAAGTGCTTTATCATCTCTGTGCTCTCAGTTCAACACTTCATTTAATAGATGAGCATATAGGTCTGTTTTTTAGCCTGTTTCTTGCAAACACAAATTTTACATAAGGGTCAACTTTTTTGATGGGATACCTATGATGACTGCACAGTACACTGATGTAGCAAGGCTCATGGATTGAGAATTGCTAATTTATTATGTGATTAAAATCACAGAACAGAAGGTACATGCATTTTCAAGTTTATGGATAGCAGAAGGTAATAGGGATAGTTACAATTCTTCAGTGAGATGAATAAATTATATGTTCTAAGAAGATGTGTGCACAGACACACATGCTTATATACTAAGCAAAATCTAAATAATCTAGATACTGGATGGGGAAAGATTTGAACTAAAAATATATGAAAATATGGTGTGATATAAATTTTTGTTAATGGTACTACAAGTTCTCAATCAAGTGATAAAAACATCTCATATGCCCTAGTGATTGTATGTGATCATGGACACACACTTTATTTGAAATTTCAGCAAGCTGAAATATACTCAAATGAGACAGTGAGTGAAGGAATTGAGAAACCCAATCATTTGACAATGACTATAGGACCTGGAGATGCTTGGTCTGAATAGGGGGAGACTTAGGGTGAGGGGATTAGAGTTCTGGAGCAATGCTGCCCAATAGATATATTATGTAAGCCACAAATGCAATCACATATGTGATTTTACATTTCCTAGTAGCCACATTAAAAAAAGTAGAAAGTGGCAGCTGAAATTAAGTTTAATAATGTATCTTATTTTATTTAATATATTCAAAGCATTTCAACATGTGATCCATCAAAAAATATGTGTTGCAAATTTTGTTTGTGTTTTGCATTTAGAGTACACTTTGAAATTGACCAGTCACCTTTTAAGTGCTCAATAGCTACCTGAAGCCAATGCCTACTGTATTGGACAGTGCCATTCTAGAGTGTTTGAATGGTTGTCACATGAAAAGAAAATATGTCTTTTGAACTGACATTGATAGACTAAAATATAGGAAGGTAGATTTAACTCAATTTTCAACACAAGTTTAGTTGGGTGAAAAATGAATGGCTCAGTATGTGGTATTGAGCTGTCTTTTACTGAACTTGCTGAAGCAAAGACTGAATGATCATCTCTCAAGAAAGTGGCAGAGGAGACAGTGAGTAGAATATTAGAAAAGATGAATTTAAACTAGGATATAATCATGATTGTCATACAAATATAAAATGAATGCATGTCAAACATTTTATTTAAGTCATTAATTAATGAAGGAATCAGTAATATTACAACAAATTCAAAAGAGAATTAAAAATGCCACATATTTATAGTCAGATTAGGAATGTTAAAATAAATAAATAAATGTAAATCTACAAAACTGGTCAGTATCCAGGGAGTGATGATTGCATTCCGTTGGACAGAATTTGCATTTCTATAAAAGGCAGTTATTTGTGTTATTTTGGTTTTTATGGAAGTTAACTTCTGTCTACAGAGTTGTAAATTAGTCTAGTTCATAGATTATGGAGAAAATACTAACTTTTACAATTTTTTTCTTAACATAAGCAGTGTGAAGGGTGATGGTCTCAACTGGAGTGTTGTCAGTTAGGATAGAGGGCAGTGGGCCCTGAGCTTGTACTATGATAATAGATATAGAGGGGATAAAGAAAGTGTAAGAAAAATGACAACTTAATGTAGACTAAATAGAGTTCATGTGACTTTGAGTCAAAACTCTCTCTCCTCTTTTCATTTATAGTGTAACGTCCTTTCTAAGATTCAAGATAAAATATTTAGACCCCAAACATCCTGCATCTTCTTCTTATTGGTGAAGTGCTAGACATTCTTTCCTTAGAAGTCTACTTCCTGTAGATGAAGACTTTGAGAGGCATTAAGACACCATGATACATAGACAAAAAACATGTAAGTCTTTATCAAATCGAAACTTCTCAGATCAAGAGCTGAACATGTTTCAGAAAAATAGATAAATAGAACCATGAATGAAAACACAAAATGTACTTTAAAAAATACATGTTGGCCGGGTGCAGTGGCTCAAGCTTGTAACCCCAGCACTTTGGGAGGCCGAGGTGAGAGGATTGCCTGAGCCCACAGGATCGAGAACACCCTGGGTAACTTGGCAAGACCTCATCTCTACTAAAAATCAAAAAACTAGCTGGGCATGGTAGTGTGCACCTGTAGTTTTGGCTACTTGGAAGGCCGAGGCAGAAGGATCACCTGAGCCCAGCAGGTTGATGCTGGGGTGACTGTGAGAATGTCACTGCACTCCAATCTGGGTAATGGAGAGATACTCCAGCTAAAAAAAAAAAAAATTTATTAATTGTCCATCCAGATCACAAGGTCAAGCAGGTAGAGAACAAAAACACAGTTCTATAAGATAAATAACTCTAAGCAGAACAAAGGCATTAGAATAAACAGAAATGTTTTAAGGACATTTCAGGAAAGGTACTTTGAAATATAAGATGGAAACTCCATATGGAATTTGGATATGGTGAGAGTACATGTTGATCCCACTTTACCGGTCTTAGTAGTGAAAAAAGAATGCGGAAAAGTCTTCAACTTAAATTATGATTTTTAAATAGGATCTCACTAATTATATTTATGTAAAACTAGTTTTGTGATATTCCTATTATGTAGCATAATAGAAACCTTATCCATGAATGTGTTTATCCTGAGATTTTCAAAATCATTTGATGGCTTGGTTTAAATTCAAAATTGTTCTGACAATTTATCACTTTGTTGGGAATCATTTTGCTTAAATTTCATTAAGAGCCTGTAAAGGAAAATGGGACCTCTGTAAACATTCAAAAATAAGGAGCCAGTATTTTTATTAGCTTTTTACTTGTATCATTTAATGAGATTTATTGAACTCTCATAGACTACACAACACACTTAGGCAGGCAATTTTAAAGAAGGATAGTTCGCTTCTGAATTTCACTCTTGTATTTAAAATTGCGCATTAAAATGGAGAGAAGGAACTAAAAATGTGTTTATTAAGATGATTAGAGTTTTTAAGGTTTTATTTCAATTTAATTTTATTTCTTTCATTGTAGTATGGCATTGTCAATGGACTGAGCACATAGTATAATGGTGCTGACATGTAGGAGTAATGCCTCTAAAGAATTTATGCCATCTCAACCAAAAATTCAGTAGCACATTAGCTTTTTGCTGAATCCACTAGAATGGAACTATTTCATGGACGATGATAGTGCTGTTGGCCTCCATAGTGATTTTTAGGTTATTCATTCAGTCGTGGGCCAGGACCATAAGCACTGTGTCTCTACTTACACATCTTGAATTTACCCTTTGAATTCCATCTTTACCATTATCATTTTAATCCAAACTACTATCATCGCCCTCTTAGATTAGTCTCATTGACTCATAACTAGACTGCCACTCTGTGTGCCTACCTACACAACTGTTATCTACACAGTACCTGGGGTGTTACTTTCTTGCTTAATACCACCAATGGCTTCTTTCTATTGTGTCTAGAATCAAATCCAGATTCTTTTTTTTTTTTTTTTTTGAGTTGGAGTCTCACTCTGTTGCCCAGACTGGAGTGCAGTGGCCGCTCCCGGCCACCGCAGCCTCGACCTGCTGGGTTCCGGCGATCCTTCCGCCTCAGCCTTCCGAGTAACCGGAATTACAGGCGCGCGCTACCACGCCCGGCTGATTTTTTGATTTATTGTAGAGATGAGGTCTCGCTGCCCAGGCGGGTCTCGAACCCGCAGGCTCAGGCAATCCACTCACTTCAGCCTCCCAAAGGCGTGGGATTATAGGCTGAGCCACCGAGCCCAGCTCAAATTCAGATTCTTAACCCTTTTTTTCTCTCCTGACTCTACTTTGCTTCAGTTACATAGTCCTTATTTTGGTCACTTGGGCATACTAAATTCATTTCTACCATAGGAATTTTAGACTGGAATGTTCTTCCTCTGGTCTTCAGATGGCAGATTTCTTTGTCATTTTTGTCTTAGTTTCGAATGCAGATTCCTCATAGAAACCTTCCCTGACTAATATGCATTAGGTAGCCTTCTGGTTGCTTTCTATCATCTCTCTGCTCAATCCTTACATTTTCTGAATAATTTTTTGTTATGTATTTAAAATATATATTTGTATAATTTATACATTAGCTATCTATCTATCCATCCATCCATCCATCCATCCATCCATACATCCAAGGTCAGGTAGCTAGCACAGGTTAGACATAGATAAATTTCCCATAGATATGTTTTAGGAAGCATTTTTTTCAGTTGAAATGAGAAAATGCCAGTTGATTTCTATTTAAAATTAAGTAGATGGAGACTGAATGTTGGCTCACTGCTTTATGCTGAAAGAACTCCCTTAGTTCTAATTATAGAAGCTGTCAGATATATAAGCCAGTCTAACTTACCCTTTAAGTTTCCTTTAATTCCTATATTAGACAGAATTGGCATTCCTTTTTTTTTTTTTTTGAGTTGGAGTCTCACTCTGTCGCCCAGACTGGAGTGTAGTGGCCGCTCCCGGCCACAGCAGCCTTGACCTGCTGGGCTCCGGAGATCCTTCCGCCTCAGCCTTCCAAGTAGCCGGAATTACAGGCGCGCTACCATGCCTGGCTAATTTTTTGATTTATTGTGGAGATGAGGTCTCGCTGCCCAGGCGGGTCTCAAACCCGCGGGCTCAGGCAATCCACTCACCTCAGCCTCCCAAAGGCGCGGGATTACAGGCTGAGCCACGAGCCCGGCTGAATTGGCATTCTTATGCTGAATAAGAAACGATCCCAAAACCTTAGTAGCTTGACTCAACATGTTTATGTTTTGCTCACATTGCATGTTCAACATGGGCCATCAGAAGCCTCCGCTCATCTCTCAGCTAGGCTAAGGGCAACTCCATCATGACACAAGCTTCCATGATCCTCTTAGTGGTTGGATGAGAAGATGGTTAGCCTTATATTAGCTCTTAGAGCTACTGCCTGGAATTAACTCTTCCATTTCCACTGCAAAGGAAATACACGACCATGTCTAAATTCAAGGGAGCAGGGAAATGAAGTTCAACATGTGCCTGGAAGTTAGAGAGCCAGAATTATATGGTAAATAGCACAGCTGCTCACTTTGCAAGGTCTTAGGCCTTGGTCACTGTTGACATGCGATGAATATATGTCACAGTAACAAAAGAAAAAAAAAAGCCTGAGATTTATGATTTATGATAAATAATGGCCTCACTTTAATATATATCATTATCTTGTGAGCAGTGTGGCTTCTTTAATAATGTAGGATATGTTAGATAGCTCACTGGGAGATAGTGACATAATCTTTCTCCATTTTAATAAACAGAAAAGTTTCAGTCACCGGCAAGAACATATTCAGAGGATGTTTCCAAACAGGAGTACACAGCTGAGCACAAACTAGATACACTAAGACTAATGAAAGAATCAAATCAACGAAGGATTAGGCAAGTAGTTGAATTTGAGCCAGTTGCTTGGGCTAAGAGTTGAATTAAGTCAGAGGAGGAGGGTTGATATGAGGTAATCAGAATAAAATTAGCTAAATGGCCATCTCTTTGGAAGGAGTAAGAACAACTGTACAGACTTGGATCCGAATGGGCAGAATGGAGGTAGGTTGAGGCAGATCTGGAACACTGGGACAGGCAAATATATAGTCAGCTGGTTGATACTGACAGAAAGAAAGAAGGTGAACAACACCACACTCAGTCTGATAATAAATTACATAGTTCTCAGAGGGCAAATTATGCAATTGAAGACTTGCTCAAATGGTACATTGGAGAGGAGTAGTTGGCAATCATCCAGTATATAGCACTCTAGGTAGAATGTTTTAGCCTTTTTGGGAATTATAGCTCATTAAAGGTAAAAGTGTGCCTTTTGAGGGTTACTGGAGCTCTCCAAATTTGGTTAAAGCAGAACCACTGCTTTCTTGTGAACAAGAAACTTACTTTGTAGGTGAATAGGAGTTGAGTTTTTCTAATTATTGAGGATGTGCTCAGAGGGATGGCATTTGCTTGGATCTCAAACCTTAGATAAATTGTGAGACTTAGTAAGGTGGAGCAGACTTAAGGGAATACATTTATCTCATAGAGGTAACACTTTAATAATGTTTGATTGGAACTCTTGAAGTTGATACTTAAAACAGTTGAGAAAGATCGGTGATAGACAAGATCAAAGTAATTATTACAATCAAGGGGAGGCATTATGAAGTCTACCTTTTAAAATTGAAAGTATTTTCTCCCCTTTGGTTTATCTGATTACACATAAAAGTGAATAAGGAACTTTGTTTTACATGCATGTCATATAGCATCATATAAGAGCACTGAGTATGAAAGGTGACCTTTAAAAAATTTTTCCATGATTAAACCTATGTAACTACCAATTTCCTCAAACCAGGTGATGGTTAATCAACTGGAGGCAGAGGGAGAGAATACCAGAGTCAACTGGAGAACATTAACTCTCCCTTGAGAACAATAGCACACAAATTTCACTTTCAATAGTGATGAAAACAGCAGCGTTACTGCCCTTTTGCTATTTGTAAAATGGAGGCTTTAATTCTTAAGAAATCTTTTAAATGACTCTTTAAGCGCATTGTTTCTCACAAAACAGGAAATGTTTTTGTTTGTAAGGACTGTTTATATGAAGAAATTACATTTGTGGCTTTTAACATAAAGGATTCTTAATGAGACTTTTACATTGCGTAAACTTTTATTTTTAAACTGAATTGTATTACCATGATCACTTGATTGAATCTTAAATTTTAGCTTATTTACTCAATAATTTTCGCTAATACTAATACATGATTTTTAAAAAAATAATTTTCCTGTAGATAGAACATAGTTTCTTTGATCTGTATTATTAATATACTTTTTTATATTTGGTAATGGGTAGAAATATTTAATTTTGATCCCTATTATGTTTCTAATAATATTTGTTTAAAATTGCATTATGTCAAGTTGGAATGTCAAAATCAAGATAATCACAAGGGCATATTATTAATGCACTTTTAATATAATATCTGTACATCGTTGAAAAGAAGACTTCATTATGTGACATATTAGGCATTTTGTGTGTCATTATTTTATTTATGTCTCCTATGTTTTTTAAATATAAATCTCCTGATATATATTTTATATAACATCCTTTTCCCTTATGTATGTTCAATTGGCTTAAAGTTCAATGGCAATATTTTAACACATATTTAATTGTTTGTGTTATTTTATCATACATAAAACATAAATAATTTTAATAGTTATTTAAACATTCAGTAAAGTGCCACAAATCTCTACATTTATGATTAAGAAGTGGTGTTTTGGAAAGTCAATGGCATGTGGAATAACTTGTCCTTGTGGTAGTATCAATCACAAATTTTCCTTGTTTAACTGTGGAGAGTGCGATAGCAGATGATGACATGACCCAGGGACCCCACTGCAAGTCCATTTACTTCCTCCATCTAGACAAATGATTCCAGGCTTCATCAATCTTTTAAGGAGCTACAGAGAAAAGTTTCAAAATCATGATCTTCCATGCATGAAAAACCTGGGCATTTTCAGCATCATATATTTCAGTTTTGCACAGGATATTAATGTGATGGTAAAGAAGAGATTTATATTGCAGCAAAATGAAATTATTTCTAGCAATTTTTATTTAAATTGAAGTACATGGTATGTGTAGGGTTTTACATTTTTTCATGGTTATGACTAGTATTGTTTCATCATGTGGAACAGAAATTGGAGTATGGAAAAAGCACATGGGGAGGGTAGAAGGGTAATGGATTTAAAGGAGATAGGAACAGGTGTTAAATTGGGATTCCCCTAGAGTTCCATTATGTATGAGAATCCCTGTCTCCTTCACATGTTTTATTTTCTCCTACACATTCTTTTTAAAAATATATATTTTATTTTAAAGATGTGGCGTACAATTCAGTATTAGATATATAAGTGGACATTGTACAGGTAAATCTTGGGCCTCCCTTTGGTCCCCACTTTGACTGGATTCAGATAAGGTACACTTATTGATGTCCCCCCCCACAGTATCCCCCCTACTGCCAATTCCTTTCTTATAGTACTATGATAACTTCTACACATTCCTGAGGACTTAACCTTGTGACACCCCTACCAGGAAGCCTTCAATGACCTTCAGGACTGGGTTAGAATTGTAGTTATATAAAACTGTAAACATTTTGTTTTTCTTCTGTTTTCCATAGCTCAAAATATTTTAATTGCTTGCTTTCCAGATGTATGCTTCCTTAGGTAGAAATAATGAGGGGGTAATATTGAAGAAAGTGCAAATGGGGATTCAAAGTCAGACTATTTGGAAAAGAATTCTTCCTCTTGGTGCTTGTATGTTTTAGAGCAACAGAGAAAGTATTTGTGATAAGAAATCAGAATTTCTGAGTTCTAATTCGGGTTCTCAGTGGCATCTGCATCTGTGTAGTGCTGGACAAGTCTCCTAACCTCCCTGGACATCAGTTTCTACATTTGTAAAAAGAAGAATCTTAACTTGATTTCCAAGGTTTCTTTGAGCACCTACATGCTATTATTATACGAAAAGCAATTTGGCATCAATGATAGGGCTGGCTCCTAATCCAGGTGAGCTTTCTCTTGAGTGAGAATGGGTATTTCCTTGATTTGTCAAAGTCAATCAACTCTAGTTGAAGCAGAAAACATTGATAACCTTCTTGATTTGTGGCCAAACTAAGGAGTGCTGCTCATTCCACATTATTTCCAGAGATTCAGAATTGGAAATTATGATTGGGTTGCACCTGAGGCATAGATCTAAAGACTTTGGGATTGGGAAGTTCCAGTATACTCATACACTGCATTCAGACTAAACTAAAATCACCATTCACTGTAGATAAACTACTGGCTAAGGAGAAGGTGAATTAGGTGTAACTAACTGTAACATGGAGATCCAATAAGATAGTAATTTAAAGAACAAAATGCACATGTCCTTCTCATCATTTTCCACATTTAGAAGCAAAGGGAATTGGTATTGGGGAAATATAATCCAGCTATATTTTCAGAAAGAAAGAAAGAATGGATTTTGGTGGATAGCTTGAAATCTCTACCAGTTTTATGACTTTCAGTAGAAAAAGTCAAATGGTCAAATGCATTCAGGATGCAGTTTGAATCATCATTGTCCTTTGTTAATTATTCATTATCATGTAGCAAATATATAATTTCATACATACAATGTATATACATAACATTCCATATGCATGCATGGAATGCTATATAGCCTTTAAAATGCTAAAAACAATATATAATGGAATGGAAATAAGTACACAATACCTAGTTGACTTTAGAAAGTTATGAAAAAAAATTGCTAAATAAAGTAATTAAATATTGTAAATAATATCACTTTTTATAAGTATAGCAAAAATGTTAGAGAATTAAAGTTTAACATATTAGAGTTTGTTACCTTTGGTGAAAGGATTCAAGTGATGTTTATTTTGTTTCTGTGTTTTTCTATTTATATGTTAATACTTTCTATATTTTCTCCATTGGACATATATTCATTTAGGTAATAAGCAAAATTCAATAAACATTTATATTTTAAAATGTGAATTTTGTAATGACCCAGGAAAAGTTAAATTTTCCCAAACTCAGTCAATTTCAGCTACTGATTAGAGTTAGCAATCTCTTTGATCAAAAACAGCCAGGTAAAATTATGACCTCTCAAAGAAAATATGCCAGAAAACTTGGGATATAGAAATAAATGGTAATTGTAACTTAAGGCCCTCTTTCCTTGATATAAAAGCTGTTCTATAATAAAACAAATGTATATTATAGCATATTCATATAAAGTCTTATCAGAAAGCCCATAAAAGCATATACATATATTACTTCTCCAAATTAGGGAAGAAAAATATCTCAAATGACTTCAGCATTTAGAAGATAAGTTCCCTTGCCTATTTAAAAATATAAATATCTTGGTTAAAAAATTTAGCCACGCATTATTTATTTGCCCTGAGTTTGAGGTCCAGATTACTTTTGGGTGCAACCAAATTTAAAAAGTGGCCAAATTTTTCATCACAGGCAATCTCCGTCTTCCCCTGATAATGATATATCTGTACTTTTATATATATGTACATATATATATGCATATATATATTTCTTTTTTTAAAATTTAAAGATATGGGGTACAATTCAGGGTTAGGAATACAAGTGTTCATTATGCAGATACCCTTGTTGATGAGGTGTGTCCCTCCCCTGGCAGTTTCCCTCAACTGCCAATCCACCCCCACTCCCGGGAGTTTTCTGCTACTGACAATCCCTTTCTTATAGTATTATGTATACCTGTACTCTTCAAGGCCATTTTTCTACATAATTATTACAAATAATCATTGTAATCCTTACTGGAATTTAAAAAAAATAATCAGATTGAATTCATTTTCCTTTACAAACCTAAACTAAAAAGATATTTTTTAAAAATGAAGCCTTAACGTTACCATCTATCCTCTTTTTTCATTGTCAAGTTGTGATATATGTCCATTGGGAGTATGCTTATACAAATACATATTTCTGTCAATTGATGACTATAGTAATCTGATTGGTAACCCAGTTACTTGCTGACTCTCTGTCTTCTCATTAATGGAAACAGTGTTCTCTATCTTGTGAGTATAACCAGGTTTGCTGTGCATTTTTTGCCTATACAGTTCCTGGAGTGTCCCTACTCCAGTGCACCATTGTTGGAGTTTAGCCACAGTTCATCTCCAGTAACCCTGAGCCATTATTCTTATGCTCAGTGCCTGTTCTTTACCAGGGTCAAGAGATGGTGTGTGCCAGCCTTTTCTTTATTTTTGCTTCCTGATTCCCTTAGTGCCACGGGACTACCTTTGGGATGCCCTGAATTCAGCCTTCAGTCTTGTGTCAGTATTTGTTATTTGGCCTTACCCTATAGCTTGACTTTGGGGAAGCTGAATATAGGTTCATATAGACTTCAAATCATGAAAATGTTATTGATGACACAGCATAAGTATTATGAGATATGAAGAATTTAGAAAGCCTCTCTCTTTTATTCACACATTTCAGTCACTTGCTGAGGAAACAGGCACAACACAGAACATACTCCAGAATTATGGGTCGTTGAAAGAGATAATAAGCCTCTTTTATCATTATTCTTCAACCATAGAAAATTACATGATGTGCAAGAAATTTTGGAACTGCCTTATTATATTCAAATAATTTAGAATGACAGCAATTACATGTTAAAAAAATCCTGCATGAGACAAATAGCTTCAACACCGTCCTTTACAGTTAACCATGCCAATGTAACTATGAGTCTATTGATTTACCAATACCAAAACAGACTTATGAACAACCAATACTGGCCTTACAGAAAATAGTTCATTTCAGCAGAACTTGCTGTAATTTCTGTTGAGGGCAGGTGTTTGCTTCATGAAACTTGTTTGATCCTCCTTCTATGCCAGGAAAAATGCTAAGATGGGTATATGTGCAATGAAAGCTGAGATGTAGGTGGAAATTTGGGGACAATTCTATTGCTCTTGTAACCCAAGTTTATAACTCCATTGTCACATTTTCTTTTGTTTGAGGCTTAAGCACAAGTCTTTACACAAGTGATTGTGTGAAACAGCAAGGGCTTGCGGATGTATTAGAGGTAAAAATAAGCAAAGACCATAAAATTATTTCTGAAAACAGTCAGAAAACATCCTCTACTAGCAATGCACAAAGGTTTAGTTTGTGAATTGTATCAACACAATTGAAATATCACTGTATTAGTCAGGGTTCTCCAGAAAAACAGGATCAAAATTCCAATTCAGTTGGTTACTATTAGAGAACAAAAAGGGTGTAAGATCTTGGTGGCAAAACTTTTATGAGTCTGAAAGGATCAAGAGAGCCAGTGGGATGGTTCCCATCTGAAGGTGGGGAGGTTTGAGATGTTGGAAGAGTTGAAGCTTTGTTAGAGTCCATAGGCAAGAAAAAACTTGATGCCCTAGTTTGAAGGTCATCACACAAGAGGAATTCTCTTACTCAGCGGAGAGTCAACTTTCTTGTTCTATTCAAGCTTTCAGTCGATTGAATGATTATTTTATATCTCTACACTAGGAAAAGCAATCTTCATTAATCAATGTGTTAATTTAAGTGTTAGTTTTATCTAAAGACACCCTCACAGAAACACCTAAAATAATGTTTGACCAAGTATCTGGGCATTCTGTGGACCAGACATCTTGATACATAAAATTAATTATTACAGTCACCATCAATATTTGCTTCAGGAGTTAAAGAGGAAAGAAAACTTCAGTTGGTGACTATTAGAGGGCAATAAGGGTGTAAGATCTTGGTGGAAACATCAGCAGCAGGAAACAACAGAGGCAAAACTGATAAAAATATATCTTATGTCTTCCACTGACCTTGGCTGGAAGATCTTCAATGTTATGTTGCACATGTTCAGTTTAGGGGCGGTAATTAGTTGGTTATGGTGCTGAGACCTTTTCACTTTTACTTTAATGGTAAACTTGTAAAATTGGACTACTATATTTTAAAATACTCAATTGTTTTGTAATAGTAGAAATTCCCAACCTCCAGGCTGTGGACTGGTACCATCTGTGGCCTGTTAGGTTCAGGTGGCACAGTAGGAGGTGAGTGGTGGGTGAGTGGATCTCCATCTCCTGTCAGATTAGCAGAGGTATTAGGTTCTCTTAGGAGCGTGAACCCTACTGTGAACTGTGTATGTGAGGGATCTAGGTTGTGTGCACCTTATGAGAATCTAATGCCTAATGATGCTTTCCCTTTTTCCTCGTCTATGGAAAAACTGTCTTCCATGAAGCTGGTCCCTGATGCCAAAAAAGTTGGGGACTGCTGGTAATAGAATATATAGAATTGCAAATAGTTATGGTTATTATTTATTTTAGAGACAAAGTGTCACTCTGTCACCCAGGATGGAGTGCAGTGGCATGATAAAAGTTCTCTGTAGCCTCAATCTCCTGGATGCAAGCAATCCTCTCATCTCAGCCTCTCAAGAAGTCAAGACCACAGGCACATGTGACCACTCCTAGCTACATTTAAACACTTATTTTTTTTAGAGACAGAGTCTTGTTATATTGCTCAGGTTCATCATGAGGTCCTGCTTTCAAGTGTTCCTCCTGTCTTGGCCTCCCAAAGTGCTGGGACTACAGGCATGATCCACCACATCCAGCCAATTGTACATGTTAAATTTTATTTCACAATTTTTGGATTTAAGTAAAAATGTTCTCCCATTTCAAAAGTTATTCTGTGATGATGATATTTAGCTTCGGTCTTTTTAAAATAATTTTTAATTTTTATTTTGTTGTAGAGATGTGAGGTACAAGTGAGGAGTAACTACATATGTAGGCTGCATGCAGGCAAAGTTTGGGCTTCTAGCTGGCCCTCATTCCCTTGGCAGTAAACCAGGTACCCTCTGTGTTTTCATGTGTTCCTCCGTCCCTCCCTCCCCTTGCAGTGTCCAGCAACTGCCAATCCATCTCTTGTGGGATTGCATCTACTGTTCAGGGCCCACTTATGAGTGAGAACATGTGTTATTCAGTTCTTTGTTGCTATGATAGATTACTTATTATGACGGTCTCCAGTTATGTCCAATTTGCTGCGAAGTCCATGATTTTGTTCTTCTTTATGACTGCATAATACTCTATCGTGTATATATACCACATTTTCTTTATCCAGTCCATTTTCAGTGAGCAACAGGGTTGGTTCCACATTTTTGTGATTGTGAGTAGTGAAGCAATAAACATGTGTGTGCAGGTGTCTTTTTGGTAGAATTATTCATGTTCCTCCAAGCATATTCCTAGGAAAGGGATTGCTGAAATGGATGAAGGTCAATCATAAGTTCTTTTAAAAATTGCCACACTTCTTTCCATAGAGTTTGAACTAGCTTGTACTCTCACCAACGTGTAGAAGTGTTCCCTTTTCACCACACTCACACCAACATCTACTGTTTTTTTGACTTATTAGTAATAGCCATTCTCACTGGAGTTAGGTGGTATCTCATTGTAGTTTTTTTTTTTTTTTTTTTGAGTTGGAGTTTCACTCTGTCACCCAGACTGGAGTGCAGTGGCTGCTCTTGGCCACCGCAGCCTCGACCTGTTGGGCTCTGGCGATCCTTCTGCCTCAGCCTTCCAAGTAGCCGGAATTACAGGCATGCGCTACCATGCCCGGCTGATTTTTTGATTTATTGTAGAGATGAGGTCTCGCTGCCCAGGCGGGTCTCGAACCCGCAGGATCAGGCAATCCACTCACCTCAGCCTCCCAAAGGCGCGGGATTACAGGCTGAGCCACCGAGCCCGGCTTCATTGTAGTTTTGATTTGCATTTCTCTGATGGTTAGTGAAGCCATGCATTTTTAAAAATGTATCTGTTGACTCTTTGTATGTCTTCTTTTGAGAAGTGTCTGTTTATGTCATTGTCCACTTTTTAATGGGTTTGTGTGTTTTTCCCTTATACTTCACTTGAGTTCCTTATAGATCCTGGATGTTAGGCCTTTGTCAAAGGCATAATTTGCAAATGTTTTCTC
The DNA here is from genome assembly GCA_027257055.1 of Cephalopachus bancanus. Taxonomy (NCBI): domain Eukaryota; kingdom Metazoa; phylum Chordata; class Mammalia; order Primates; family Tarsiidae; genus Cephalopachus; species Cephalopachus bancanus. The sequence goes on from JAPVLO010000041.1 coordinate 5,624,597, forward strand.
CCATTCTGTGAGTTGTCTCTTTATTCTTATTGTTTCCTAAACTGTGCAAAAGCTTTTCAGTTTGATGAGGTCCTGCTTGTCTATTTTAGCTTTTATGGCATTCGCTTTTGGGGACTTGGTCAAGAATTTGTTGCCTACTCTGATGTGCTTAGGGATGTTTCCTATGTTTTCTTTTAGAATTTTTTTTTCTTTTTGTCCACCTCTTTTAATTTTAATTTTAAAATTGTGGGTACAATTCAGGGTGAGGTATACAAATATTCATTGTGCAGGCACCCTTGTTGATGAGGTGTACCCCTCAACCCAGGCAGATATCGGCTACTGTCAGTCTTACCTCCCCGCCCCTACCCCACAGTTTCCCGCTACTGTCAATCCTTTTCTTATAGCATTATGGTAGTTGTTCAAGGTCCACTTAAGAAAGCAGGGAGACAGCCCACAGACTGGGAAAAAATATTTGCCCACTTCATGTCTGACAAAGGCCTAACATCAAGGATCTGCAAGGAACCCAAACATGCTGAAAAGAAAAAAACAAACAGCCCCATTACAAAGTGGGCAAAAGATATGAATAGATACTTCTCAAAAGAAGACATATGAGCAGCCAACAGATACATGAAAAAATGTTCAGCCTTACTAGTCATCAAGGAGATGCAAATTAAAACTACACTGAGATACCACCTAACTCCAGTCAGAATGGTCATCATCAATAACTCAAAGAATAACAGATGCTGGAGAGGATGTGGCTAAAGGGAACACTTTCTACACTGGTGGTGGGAGTGTAAACTAGTACAGCCTCTGTGGAAATCAATGTGGTGATTCCTAAAAGTTCTAGAATTTTTATAGTTTGAGGTTTTACATTTAGTTCTTTGATTTATTTAGAATTGATTTTTGTATATGGTGATAAGTAGGGGTCCAGTTTCATTCTTCTGCATGTGGTCAGCCAGTTTTTCCAGCACAATTTGTTAAATGCAGTCTCCTTGCCCCAGTGATTGTTATTGGTGGCTCTGTCGAAATGAGTTGATTGAGAAACTGTGCTTTTGCTTCCAGAATCTCTGTCCTGTTCCATTGTTCTATATGACTATTCTTGTACCAATACCAGGCTGTCTTGGTTACTGTAGCCTTGTAATAAAGTGTAAAGTCTGGAAGTATGTCCCACTTTGCTCCTTTTGCTGAGGATTGTATTGGTTATTCATGTTCTTTTTTGTTTTCATATTAATTTCTGTTTGGTTGTTTCCAAGTCTGAGAAAAATGATGTTGGTAATTTAGTATAATATAAAATCGGTAGATTATCTTGAGAAGAATGGACATCTTCACCATATAGATTCTTCCAATTCCATGAGCAAGGAATACTTTTCCATTTGTTTGTGTCATCTTTAATTTCTTTGAGCAATGTTTTGTAGTTCTTATTGTAAAGGTTTTTTACTTCTCTGGTTAGGTAGATGCCGAGGTATTTCATTTTTTTTTTTGTGGCTATTATGAATGGAATTGTGCTTTTCATTTGAATCTCTGTGTGCTTGTTGCTGGTGTATAGCAATGCAACTGTCTTTTGAACTTTGATTTTGTATCCCAAAACTTTACCAAAGTTGTTCATCAGCGCGAGGAAACTTTTGATGAGCTCCTTTGGGGTTTCAAGGTATAGGATCATATCAATTGCAAAGAGGGATTGCTTAACTTCCTCTTCTCCTATTTGGATACCTCTGATTTCCTTCTCTTACCTTATTGCTGTGGCTAAGACCTCAGCACTATGTTGAACAGGAAGGGTGAGAGTGAGCATCCTTGTATTATTCTTGTTCTTAGGAGGAATGCTTCCTATTTCTGCCTATTGAGCAAAATGTTGGTTGTGAGTTTATCACAGATGGCTGTTACTATTTTCAGGAATGTTCCTTCTGTGGCTAGGTACTCAAGTGTTTTTACCAAGAAGGGATGCTGGATTTTGTTGAATGCTTTCTCTACATTGGATGATGTAATCATGTGATTCTTGGTTTTACAGCTGTTGATGTGCTGAATTATGTTTATGGTCTTATGGATGTTGAACTAGTCCTGCCTCCAAGGAATGAAGTCCACTTGGTCATGGTGGATGATCCTTGAGATGTATTGTTAGATCCGATTTGCTAGAATCTTTTGAGAATTTTTGTGTCTATGTTCATTAAGGAGATTGGGTTGTAATTCTCTTTCCTTGATGAGTCTTTGCTAGGTTTGGGTATCGGTATGATATTAGCTTCATAAAATGATTTGGGGAAAATTCTATCATTCTCTATTGCTTGAAATACTTTCAGTAAGATTGATATCAGCTCCTTCATGTATGTATTGTAGAATTCAGCTGGGAAGCCATCTGGTCCAGGGCTCTTTTTGGTGAGGAGAATTCTTATGACTGAGTCAATTTTCTGAATTGCTATTGGTCTGCTTAGAGTTTGTTTTTTGGAGTTGGAGTCTCACTTTGCCACCCAGGCTGAAGTGTAGTGGCATGCTCCCGGCCACCGCAGGCTTGACCTGCTGGGCTCCCGCAATCCTTCCACCTCAGCCTTCCAAGTCCCAGAATTACAGACTTGCACTACCATGCCCGGCTAGTTTTTGATTTATTGTAGAGACAGGTCTCACCAAGTTGCCTGGGTGGGTCTTAACTCCTCAGGCTCAGACAATCCTCTCTCCTCGGCCTTCCAAAGTGCTGGAATTACAGGCTGAGCCATTGTACCCGGCTTGTTTAGAGTTTTTTTTTTTTGAGTTGGAGTCTCGCTCTGTCACCCAGACTGGAGTGCAGTGGCCGCTCCCGGCCACCGCAGCCTCGACCTGCTGGGCTCTGGCGATCCTTCCACCTCAGCCTTCTGAGTAGCCAGAATTACAGACATGCGCTACCATGCCCAGCTGATTTTTTGATTTTATTGTAGAGATGAGGTCTCACTGCCCAGGCGGGTCTCGAACCCACGGGCTCAGGCAATCCACTCACCTCAGCCTCCCAAAGGCGCGGGATTACAGGCTGAGCCACCGTGCCCGGCTTAGAGTTTTTTTTTTTTTTTTGAGTTGGAGTCTCACTCTGTCACCCAGACTGGAGTGCAGTGGCTGCTCCCGGTCACTGCAGCCTCGACCTGCTGGGCTCTGGTGATCCTTCCGTCTCAGCCTTCCACTTAGCTGGAACTACAGGCGTGCACTACCATCCCCGGCTAATTTTTTGATTTATTGTAGATATGAGGTCTCGCCTGCCCAGGCAGGTCTCGAACCCGCAGGCTCAGGCAATCCACTCACCTCAGCCTCCCAAAGGCGTGGAATTACAGACTGAGTCACCTAGCCCGGCTCTGTTTAGAGTTTTAATTTTCTTCTTGTTTCAACCGTGGGAGGTTGTGTGATGTCAGAAAGTCCTCCACTTCCTTTTCATTTTCAAGTTTATTTGCACATAGGTGTGCATAGTAATCTCTGAAAATCTTTTGAATTTCTTTAGGGTCAGTTGTGACTTTGCCTTTTGCATTTCTATTTGTGATTATTTGGACTTTCTTTCTTTTTTAGTCAGTCTTGCCAGGGGTCCATCAATCTTACTTATCCTTTCAAGAAACTAACTTTTTGTCTTGTTGATTCTTCCTATAATAGTTTTGTCTTCTATGTTTTGCAATTATGATCTTATCTTGGTGATCTGGATTCTTCCGCTGAAGTTAGAATTTTGGTGATCTTGCCTTTACAGCTCCCTTAGGTGTGATGTTAGGCTGTTTATTTGTGATCTTTGTGTTTTTCTTTTCTTTTTTTTTTTTTTTGTGTGTGCAATGCTATGAATTTTCCTCTTAATACTGATATCATGGCTTCCCAGAGATTCTGATAAGATGTGTGTTTGTTTTTGTTTATTTCCAGGAATCTTTTAATTTCTCTTGATTTCTGTGTTGACCCGAAGTCTTTCAACATCATGCTATTTAGTGTCCATGTCTTTGTGTTCTGGTGTATCTTGTTGGTGGCAATATTTATTTTTAATCTCTAATAAGAAAAGATACATGTTATTATTTTGATCTTTTGAAATTTGTTTATGCTTAATTTATGTCTGAGAATGTGATCAATCTTGGAGTGTGTTCCCATATACTGTTGAGTAGAATGTACATTCTGTAATTTTTGTGTGAAATGTTCTGTCAGTGTCTATTAAGTCTATTTGATCAAGAATCAAGTTGATCTCCTTGATTTTTTGCCTTGATGATCTATCTAAAGCTGTTAGTGGGGTATTTTGGTCTCCAACTATGATTGTATGAATGTCAATGTCCTCTCCTAGTTTACTTAGTAGTTGTTTTATAAAATCTGGTGATCCTGTGCTGAGTCCATATATATTTAGGATGGATATGTCTTGCTGGTAGATTGAGCCTTTTATCGTTATGTAGTACTCTTCTGTGTCCTTTTAAACTTTGGATTAAGATGACTTTGATATTAGAAAAGCTACTCCTGCCTTCCTCTGTTTTCTGTTTGCCTGAAAGATCATTTTCTAGCCCTCAGCTTTGAGTCTGTGGGTGTCCATTGCATTGAGATGAGGTTTGTGGAGGCAGCAGATTGTTAGGCAAAAGACTGTCATGCTTTTTAGTACAGTTATGCATGTCTCTTCAGTGGCACATTTAGTCTACCCATGTTCAAGTTGATTATTGAAATATGAGAGTTTATCCCTGCCATGGGACTCTTAGGGGGTTGCATTGCTTCCTTTTAACTTGTATTTATACATGTATGTGTTTTCATTTTTGTGGGGGCTCTGTTAACTCTGTGTTTGCTTGTGCTTTTGTGATGGGCATGACCATATACGTATATTTTGTCTGTGTCCAACACCATCTTAAGCATCTCCTGAAGAGCTGGTCTGGTGGTGGCATATTCTCTTAGGGATTAGGTGTCTGTGAAGGATTTTAATTCTCTGTTACTAGTGGAACTTAGTTTGGTTGGGTAGAAAATTCTTGGTTATCTTTAAGAATCTTTAAGAATGTTAAAAATTGAACTCCAGTTCCTTTTGGCTTGTTGTGTTTCTGCAGGTAAGTCTGGAGCCATTCTGATGGGCCTTCCATGGTAGGTACTCTGAACTTTTTCTCTTCTTGCATTTAGAAATTTTTCTTTCATGCTTACTTTGTGGAGGCAGATTACTATGTGTCTTGGGTTGGAGTTCTCATGTGGTACCTTGTGAAGCTTCTTTGAATCTTTTGTGCTTGAATGGTATATCTATCTCTGGTGGGATGAGAAAGTTTTCTTGAATGACCTCATGGAATTTTTATTCCATGGCATTCTCTGCTTCCCTTTCTGCCATACCATTAAGGCACAGATTTGACTTATTTACATAGTTCCACATCTCTTGAAGGCTTTGTTTCTTCTTTATGAGTATTTTTTCTATATTTTTGGCAGATTAAGTTAATTCTATATTTTGTTCTTCAAACTCTGAGATTCCTTCCTTTACTTGGGTGATTCAGCTTGTTATTTTGTTATTGATTTTAAGAAATCAATAAAATGTTAAATCCATATTTAATCAATAAAATATTATTTCCATATTATTTTAGAATAGGCTTTTTGAAATTGGTTAACTCCTCTTTTACTTCTTATGTGATTTCATTGAGTTTTACCTCTTGTTTCTCTTGGTTTCTGCATTTTTTTTTTTCATCAACCTCTGATTTCTGTGGCTGTCATCTAGGGCAGGTTGTTTTTGAGGATTTCCGTTGCTTGTGCTCTGATGGTTGTTTTTTGGGCATTGTCTCTTTAGGTCTCTGAGGGCTGCCTGCATTTTTCCACTGTTTTTTTTTTTTCTCATTTTTAACAGGCTTCTTTTCCTTCTAATTCCATTACTCAGGTGAGAGGGAGAAGCAGTCACTTCTGCTCCTTGCTCCACCTTGTGGCAGATTTCTGTTACTGCAGGTTATCACCCCTGTGTTAAACCAGTTGGACTAGTTTTCAGCCCCTGCTGTGTGTGGCTGATGACTTGAGCCTGGCTGGGAGAGGGTGAACTTATTCAGTGTGTCTTAGAATTGCTCACCTCAGTCCTTCACCTCAGGATCAGTTCGTGTACTAGCCTGGCACATAGTGTGGGATGAAGCACCTGGATTCTTGTGGTTGCCATTGCTTCCTGGTCTCTGTGTGTTCAAAGAGACTTTTGCTGGGTCAAGTGTGTTTCATCCATCCAAAAGTGTTCTTCAGAGTTAGCAACTATCAGCAACAGGGTCCTTGATTTCTCTCTCTCTTTCTGCCTTGCTTAACAAGAGAGGCACCAGTCTGTTTCTCCCCTAGCTGTTGGTGGCGAATGTGCTATAAAATTCCCCCCGCAGGTAGGTTATTTTCCTGCCTGGAAGCTAGCTGCCATGTTGTTGTTAAGTTCATGGGTTTTGGACCCTGTTTCACATGGGTTCCAGTTGCCCATTGGTATGCCCTGACCAGGACTTCTCCCACTTGGGACTGACAACTCAAGCATGGCTGGGAGAGGGTGAAGTGACTCAAAGTGTGTTCAAATCACTCAACCTTCCTTGCTGTGCAGAGATTCTGTTTCTGCCTGAGCCTGCCACAGGGTACAGGATGGAAAGCCTGGGATCCTGTCTCTGCCATTACTTTCTGGTCTCTATGCACTCAAAGAGATCTCTGCTGGGTGCAAAGTGTTTCACCCACCCAAAAGTATTCTAGATGTTTCTATCTGTTGGCACCTGGGTCCCTACTCTATGTCCTGCTAAGAGAGAGAAAAAGCTGGTTTGCTTGCTTCTCCATGGTCTAGTTTCAGTATTTACTTGCTAAAATTTTGATTTAAATTCTCTGCCATTCAACATTTGACTGAAATATTTTTATTGTATTTTATTTTATATGATACATTTTTTCCCCATTGAGGATTAGGGAAATTTCAGAAGGGCATTATTTTATAAGAATTTTCAGTTAAAATATCAGTAAACTTGGTGTTTCCTTTGGACCCAAGAAGACTCCCCAGGAGCACGACCCTCATTCCTGACCTGGCTTTCTTACCACAGCTAAGTCATTAATACCTATATAATATTTTTTGGACCACATGGCAAATAAGCATTAATAGAAAAGTAAGTGATAAATTGCCTTACTCTCTAAGGATTTGATGGGATTCTGGTGGGGGTGGGGTGGGGGGTGGGGGGCTACAGCTAGAGAATTCCTTTTCAGGAGTAAATAGAAACAGCCCAGGAAGGGAATGAGCATTGTATTGCTGGTGAAGCCCTCACTTTCAAGGTGGCATTTTTCGTAATGAGAGAAGCAATGTGAAGTAAGCTGTTTGTTATCTGGGAGAAGAAACAGCTAGTGCAAAAGCTGTGAGGATTCTCGAACTTTTCCATAAATAGCAAAGAAGCCACTGTGCTAGAAAGGCATGAGTGTTGCCAGGGGAAAAGTAGGAGGAAATTATGTCTGAGAAGTCATGAGGCCCAGGATCCTGTTCACTGTGTAGTACCATGGACCACTGAGTAGACTTTGGATTTTACTGAGTCAGATGGCAAGCCTGCCCAGGGTTTGAGACTGATGAGTAGCATAATCAGATTTTTCTTTTGAGCGTACATATGTCAAAAAATGTTTGATTACACTATAAAATATCGATTTTTAGGAAATATTTTAGGGTTTATACCAAATTTAATATACTACTTGGAGTTAGACAAGCTGCACAGTCTGCAGAAACAGTCTCTTTAAGACTGCTCTCATTTCTAACACTAGCCACAAATTCAGGGATCCCCAGGGATAACTTTATGTCTAACCAGCTGGCTACAAATTTAGGGATTTGCACAACCAGCATCAGATTCAATAATTCACTAGAATGACTCAGAACTCTAGAAAGTGTCATGCATAAAGATTATAATTTTGTTATAGTAAGAGGATACAAATCAGAACCAACCAAGGAAGCAAGGCATAGGGCCGAGTCTGGGAGGGTTCCAGACTTGGAACCGAGTCTGGGAGGGTTCCAGCTTCTGCTATCCCCAGGGATGCATTATCCTTCCAGCATCGAAGTGTGGCAGTACTCAAAGAGTATTGCTAACCAGGGAAGTTTGTCTGAGCTTTGGTGTCCAGAATTTGTACTGAGGCTTCATTAAGTAGTCATGATTGGTTGAATCATTGGCCACATGTTTGAACTCAATCTCCAGTTCCCCTCTCTTCCCTTTCCAAAGGTTGGGCTGATATCACATTACTGAAAGCCTAATCTGTTGATTACACTATTGATCTTTCTGTTATAGTTAGTTTCTACCCTCAGTCATTTTGTCAGCATAAAATGTCAGATGTGGTCTGTGGGGCCCACTATACATTAAAAAAAGATCTAATCACTCAGAAAACTCCGAAGTTTAGAGTTTACCTCCTAGGAACTGAGGACACAGGCCAGCCCAATTCTTAACTACATATGTAGATCATGTATAGATTACTTAGAAACAATGTGAAAAAATGGATAACCAACTATGTATTTTTGCTTTAATTCATATCAACTCAATATAGATGTTTCACTGATTCTTTGCCTAGAAGTGCAATTTTATCTCTTTCCTCATTCTTAAGATGCACAGATATTCTGTGATCCTTAACTTCTTTAGTACATATACTTCTATCTTACATTTTTTCTTATTCTCTGGCTTAAGACTCAAGGTATAAAACTGTGAGTGGATAAATTATGTAACATAATTCTGCCATATTGCTGGTAAACCCTTCCATGGTCCTGAAGAATTGCTCTTTTGCAAGTTTAATATGTTACTTCTTAACATAGTAAACATGGTCATCTAAATTCAAATTGCAAAGTTTACTCCATAAGGTTGCTACATCTGCTTTGAGATTTTGAATGGATAATTCTGCTAAAACATAATCAGTTAAGTCAGTTTTAATTGAGCCACACTGCTCATATTTCTCACAAGGCTAATGCTGCTGGCCACTCTACAGCAATCTTTAAGAGCTGCATAATGTTTTTGAATTTCTACACGTCAGATGGCAAAAAATGGGACTATTTAAGTTTTGGCTTCCCTCCATGGCCATGGTAACTCCCTTTCAAGATAACCTACTTCAATAGCTTTAAAAAGGAGCTTCAGGCGATGTAAAGGTTGAAACAGGGCAAATACTAGGCCAATCTGGGTCAATAGCTGTCTCATTGTTCCAGGAGTCCCCACCTTGGACAGACTTCTATGAGTGTCTGGAAGTATGATGATGGAGCAGGCAAGCAAAACCATAGCCACCTGCAGGGAAGATGATTCTGAGAACCAGGTGCTGCCATTGCTGCAAGTTCTGATTTATGTTTTTTAAGGAATCAATCTGGCTGTTATATCAAGAATAGATTCAGGAGGGCTGGCAGAAGCCAGTTATAATCTTTTCACAATATTTCCGTATGAAATTTTGAGAGTTTCATCAAGGATGTCTCAGTAGAGATATTTAGACTTGGTCAGATTCTAGCTGTCTTTTAAAGGAAGAAACAACAATATTTGATGAGAGCTTGGATATAAGGTATAAGAGAAAGGTAAGAGTCAGGGATGACTGTAGACATATTAGTTATTTATCACTGAAAGAAAAATTATCCCAACACATAGTGACTTAAAACAATACCATCGATTATCCCTTAGTTTCACCGGGGGGGGGGGAAGCTTAGGGGTTGCTCAGATGGGTCTTATGGCTCTAGGTCTCTTTTAAGGATGAAGCCCCATCTCATGGGTCAACTGGGAAGGATCTGTATCCCAGATCACTTTTCTGATTATTGGCAGAGTTCAGTTCTTCATGAGTTGTTGGCTAGAGATCTCTCTTGTTGTCTTACTATGTGGACCTCTCCATGAAGCATGTCACACTGTGGCAGCTTGCTTCATTAAAGTTAACAAGTGAAAGGATCATAGAGTACCAACAAAAGAAAGACAGCTAGCAAGTCATAGTCTCATATGGAAGTCATGGAAGTGGCATCCAGTCACTTCTGATGTATCATATTTATTAGAAACAAGTCACTAAGTCCAGTCCACACTCAAGGGGAGGAATGTACACAAGGGCATGAATACCAGCAACAAGGATTATTGGAAGCCACATCAGAATACCTGGGGTTTAACCCGTATCCACTATGCCTGAGTTTTAACCTCAATATGGAACTAGTAGAGATAATATTTACTGAAATAAGGAAGACTGTATTGTTAGCATCTTTGTCAGGGGTAGGGTGGGGTAAATTAGGATTTTTAATTTTTGATACGTTAAATTTGACGCGGCTATTAAACATCCAGGTTTGGATAGATGTCTGACTATAAAGAGAGCTATTCAGGCAGGAGATAAACAAACAGGAATCATTTTGCATCTTGATGCATTATCATCCTCCAGTGCCAGCGTAAACACACATGGCAGCATATGTTTTACATGAGGCAGCATTTAATAGTAGTTAGCAGAAGTCCCAAAGTCACATTGTAAGTTCAAATCTTTGCTCTGCCCACTTCATTATCTGTTTGACCATTAGTAAGTTATTTAATCTTGTTTTTGTACCTCGATGTGCTCTTTCATAGATTGAGAATAATGACAATAATTAAAATATAGCACGGTCATGAGAATGAGTAAAAAAAAAGATCATGGAAAAGGCTTTGCTCATAGTAAGTTCAATATATTTTATTTTGGTTAATATTATCATTATTATTATATTTAAAAAAGTATCCCCTTTTAAAAAGCACACAGCTTAAGAATATTGTTACCATCTGGAAACGTTGTGTGTGGGGATGTACCAATCTTAAAATGTACCAATCATAAAATGCCTTATTTATCATATTTGTCTATGTGTGATTCTGGCTGTTCTCTAATTTGAAAATAATGATGGACCGGGCGTGGTGGCTCAAGCCTATATAATCCCAGCACTTCGGGAGGCTGAGGCAAGAGGATTGTCTGAGCCCGCGGGTTCAAGACCAGCCTCGGCAACATGGTGAGATCTCGTCTCTACAATAAATCAAAAAATTAGCTGGGTGTGGTAGCATGTGCCTGTAGTTCTGGTTACTTGGAAGGCTGAGGTGGAAGGATCGCCTGAGCCCAGCAGGTCAAGGCTGGGGTGGCCGGGAGCGTGCCACTGCACTCCAGCCTGGGCGACAGAGTGAGACTTCAACTCAAAATTAATAATAATAATAATGATAGTAATAATGATGATGATGATGAAGGAGTGCCATCTGGCATGAATGAGCCATTATATCACAAAGAGAAACAAACTGAAGGTTTTAAAGTAGAAGTTTTAAATACACTTAATGTGTCTATTTAAAAATAGAATTTATCTCATCATTTAATACACTTTTTGATTATATCTCCTATAGCTAGATTCAGATAATATTTGTTTTAAAAGTGTAGTGTTTCTGAATACTCATGGTATCTTCCCCTTTTATATTCAATAGGTCAAAGATTAAATTGAGTTCTCCAGGCATCAGAGTCTAGGAAAAGTTTTGGTAGTGGAAAGAAATGGTATTAATAGTGGTTTTTTCCTGATTCCTTCTTCTAAGAGAAGGGTGGACCTCAGGACATTGATGGTGGGTGATAAGTGAGAATGGCGTGATTGTGTTTGTAGACCTTAGTTTTTTTTTACACAATGGAAGGAGTGGTTAAAGACCTGCCTCTTTCCTCTCTAACTGAGCCTAGAGAAAGCTGGAACATATTAGAATCTTCAGTGGTTTTCAAACTTCACTTTGAGAAACCAGGACTCTGAGGATGAGTGTCTGGGGCTACTGTGAGTGAGGGAGGGGATGAGAGGGCTGGGCTTTATGTCTCTCTGCCATTACTTCAACAATGCTTTCTGTTTTCATCTGTTTTGGACATTCAGTTTCTGTATACGTTTTATTTGAAGAAAAGTTCTTGAGCTTAAAAAGAATGAGAATCGTTACTTTGAAAGAAGCCTCTTCTCAAATACCTTACACCTATGATTTCTGTACTTTAAACATCATTAAGATTAAAACACAAATGTGCTTGTGAAGGATATGGGGAATGGACAAAGTATCTCATGAGATATTCTTTGCTTAGGGGTTTTAGTGTGGTCAGATTCTCTTCCTAGCATTTTATGTCCACATGAGAAGTGAGGAGTTTTGTGGAAAAGAGAAGGGACATAACTGTGGAATATGTGACAATGGAAGATAAGCAAACTCAAAAGGAGTCACACTGGAAAAAAAATTAATAGTGTAAAGTCATTAAATTTTTGTGGCATAACAATGAGGTTGTAAGAAGATATTATTAGCACAGAGGTGAAAGGGAGCAAATGATAAAATTTACTTTAAAATTGGGCTTTGTGGGAGGAATTCAAGATGGCCACTGTGGCGCAGCATTCTGGGCGCCCCCCCTGCCCTGTTTCAGGCTCAAAGTTGGAAGCTTTGCTTGGTGAAGGAGAGGGGTGAGTGATTGTAAGATGTTTCAAGTCAGTTCACTCCCTTCTATAAGTGCATGAGTCATTGATCTCATGTGTGATGAGTACTGGTCAGGGTACAGCGTGGGAGAGGGAAACTGCAAGAATGGAAACCTGTCACAGGGAGAGCAAGCAGCAGAAGTGAATGCGTCTCCCTCTATGTTTTTGGCCAACTGAATATTTTAATTCTGTATTTTGGTCTTCAAGCTCTGAGATTCTTTTCTCTGCCTGGTTGACTCTACTATCTATGCTTGTTAGTGTGTCCTTAATTTGCAGGATGAAGTTTTTTATTTTCATTATCTCAGAGTGGATTTTTTTTTTAATTGGCCACCTCCATTTTTACTTCCTGTACTTTAGTGAGTTTCAGTTCTAGTTTCTCTTGGCTCTTGTTCACTCTTTTTTTTTTTTTTTGAGTTGGAATCTCATCCCATCACCCAGGCTGGAGTGCAGTGGAATGCTTACAGCCACCCCGGTGTCCACCTGCTGGGCTCCCACGATCCTTCTGTCTCAGCCTTCCATGTAGCCAGAACTACAGGTGCATGCTACCACACCTGGCTAATTTTTTGATTTGTTGTAGAGACGAGGTCTTGTCATGTTGTCCAGGCTGGTCTCGAACCTGTGAGCTCAGGTAATCCTCTCGCCTTGGCTCCCCAAAGTGCTGGGATTACAGGCTTGAGCCTGTTCACTCTTGCCATCCAGTCTCTGATTCCTGTAGCTGTCATCTGGAAGTTGTTCTGGGAAGTTTCTATTATTCGTGTTCTGGTAGCTACTTTTTCAGGCATTGTCTCTTTAGGATTCTGAGGGTTGCTTGAATTTTTTCATTGACATTTCCTCATTTGTGTCAGGTCTTTCTTTGCCCTCTATAATTTCGATTTTGATTTAAAGCTCTGAAACTATTCAATTACCCTCTGTTCTAGAGTCCTTTCTGTGGTTCTATATGTGTCATTCAGTGAGAGCGGGACGGGCATTTACATCTGCTCATTGCTCCACCTAATGACAGGTTTCTGTCATTGCAGAACATCTCACCTGCTACTGTCAAACTTTTCAGACCAGCTTTTAGCCCCACTGCTAGTACTCTGTAGGTAGTGAGCGGGGGATGGAGGAGTGTGACTCCTGTCTGCTGACTGCAGCTGACAGTCCAGGTGCCTTCACAGGAGGGGGTTCTTCCTGGTCTGGCTGTGGGGATGTCCACCAGCTGCTGGTGGTGTGTGTCTGTTGGGTTCACTCTGGAGGCAGGCCCTCCCTACTCTTGAGTTATCAGTTTGGCAGAAAGCTGTGCTCACCATGGTTGCTCTAGCACTGGTCTGCCTCTTGTTCTGCTTGGCCCGTGGTTGCCCAAAGTCCTGCACCTTGCCCAAGACTTCTCCCACATGGGACTAATTACCTGCACACGGCTGGGAGGGTATGAACCACTCAAAGTATCTTTGGCTCACTCACCCATTATTTTGTCTGCTGGTCAGGTCTTCAGTACATGTGTGAGCCTAGGGCACAGTGGGGGATGAGGTGCCCAAATTCTTGTGTCCACCATTGCTTTCTGGACTCTGTATGTTCAAGGAGAACTTTGCTGGGTGCAGGATGTTTCACACATCCAAAAGTGTTCGAGTTGTCTCTGTTTATTGGCAGCTGGGTGCCTACTCTCTGCCTTGCTAGGTGAGAGGGACACTGGTCTGTTGCTCCATGGTGACCATCTTGGATCTCCCAAACTTAATTTTTAAAATATTTTTATGGGTTTTTTTTTCCAAACACATTGCTCTAATAACATAGATGGGAAAATTATCATTGATCAAACCATCACTACTGTATATTTCAACTTTTATAAATCAGAAATCAGCAGTTTCAAACAAATGAATTAGAAAAATCACTATTCTTACAAGAAATTGCTCTGATGATAAATATCAGTAAAAAATTTTAGTGGTAAGATTTAAAGAAACTCCTTTTCCTCCTTTCTTTATTCTGTAACTGAACTAACTCTGTCCCAAGGCCATATTTTTTATTTTGTACTTATAGTCTTGAATATGAGCTTTTGCAGATTAGTACATTGTCAAAGACAGTAGGGAAGACAGGATCACCTTATTTAAGGACTACCGTTCTGCTGTTCACTAACACTTCACATAGTCAATTTCTCTCACTCTATTTATGATAATTTGAAATTACCTGACTAATGTATTTTTGGCTCATTGTCTTTTCCTTAGAGTGCCAGGATTATCAGAGCAGGGACCTTTGATTCTTGCTCTTTGTGTCTTCAGGGTCTAGAAGACTCCCCAGCCACACACCAAACACTCAAATTAAATCAGAAGAGGTCATATAGAGCATATTTAGAGACATAATCCTTTGGTATATTCTGATCAGTACCTCATAGACAAGCAATTTATTTGTGCAACTGGAACAAAACTAGTATCAAATAGAATTAGAATACCACCATTTTATAGCCTCTAATGAAATCATCGATCTTGGTAGAGCATCAACTCTGCTACCATCGCAAAGAGACCAACCAGGAAATATGATTCTCCTAGTGCAATTCCCATAATCATCTATTAAGTATTCTTGACCAAAATTTTAACCTGATTTACATAATCTTTCAAATTTAACCAAAAGTTTACAGGAAATACAAGACAGTGGAATATGTTAAATTGTACAGTGGCAATTTAATCAGCAAAATCTAGAATGAGGTACTTTTATAAGATGAACAGATCTGTATCTTTAATAAAGAAATTGACAGGAGAAAAAAGAGAAAAAGGAAACAATATATTAAAGTCAGTTTAGATTTGTCACATTTAGCAACTCAGGTAATAGTTTCAGCTTGGTCTGGGTTGAGTGCAGAAAGTATTTAAATATTTTGTCACTGTGCAGGGTCTTTTTTCATGTCTAGTAGTACTATTCCTCTTAAAGTGTACTTTGTCTGATAATACAGATTTTCCAAACTACTTTTTGTTTGTGTCTGCATGTATATATGTTTTCATTATTTACTATCAACTACCTTATTTTAGATATGTCTATTTCAAACCTTATTCATTAGGTTTTGTTCTTTTTAATCTAATCTTTCCATTTTATCTTTTAATTAGATTATTAAGTTGATTTATGTGTAAAGTAATTACTAATTTGTTAGAATTTAAGCATACCATTTTTCTCAGTCTATTTTGTCTATTTGCTTCATTTCTTTATCTCCTTTTTTCTTTTTTAAAATTAAGTGTTTTTTATTATTTCATTTTTCTTTAATATTCAGGAAGTTGTCTATCTTTAAATTCTCATTTTAGTGATTACACTAAATGTCATGATATAAATTCTTAGCTTATCAAGAATATTATTATTCACAATTTTCCTTCTTTCTAATCCAAGGATCTCTGACCATTTTAACATCATTTACTTCTTTTAGCATTTCTTATAATGTAGGTTTACCAGAGGAAAAAAATCTCTAACCTTTCATCAGCCAGAAAATGTCTTTCTTGCACTTTCATTTTTACATAATAAATTCACTGAATATAAGATTCTAGTGTGAAGTTTTTATTTTTCTGCTTTTCAGTATGTTAAAAATGTCATATCTTTTGTTGTCCATTTTTTTGTGATGCGAAGTCAGCTACTTTTTTTATCATTAAAAAAATACATTTGTTTTTCATTTGGCTGCTTTTAAGATTTTATCTTGCTCTTTGGTTTTTGGCTATTTGAGTATAATATGCTTAAATGTGATTTTCTTTGTGTTTATTCTTCTTGCAGTTTTTAGAACTTCATTGATTTATGGGTTGATGTCTTCAGTACATTTTGGAAAATTCTTGGCATTAACTTTTTAAGAATTTTTTTCTGTCTTATTTTTTTCCTCTCTTCCTTTGGGAATGTCAGTTACAGTTGTATAAAGCTGGGGATCTTAGATGCTTTGTTCAACTTTTTAACTCATTTTTTCCTTTGTGTTTCAATTCTGATAATCCTATTGACTGTATTCAAGTTCTATCATTCTTTTCTCTGCTGTATCCAGTCTGCTGAGTTCATTTGATGGATTCTTCATTTTTAATACATTTTGCTCCTAGTAATACTCTTTTTGCTTTAAAAAGATGATTTCTACATTGTTACTGAGATCTTCAATTGTTTAAGTGTGTTGTACATATATTTATAATAGTTTTATTAAAACCTCTGCCTTATAATTCAAACATTTGTGCTGTATGTGGGTTTTCATCTATTGACGTTTATCTGTTTAAACCAAGGTGGACATTTTTTTGCTTCCACATATATCTCACATCTTTTGGTTTTATGCCAGATTGTGGACAAAATCAGGAGAGATGGAAGTAAGTAATATTTACCCCTGGAATAAAGTGCAATACCAGGCCATTAGTGTAAAAGGGACTGAACTAATCTTTTCTATGGTTCAGTTGGTCCTAGGTTTTGTTATAGTTTTAATTTAGTTGAGTTTACTACTGTCTTGAAAGTAGGGTCAGGAATTTCCCTTCAAAAAGACTTGTAATCTGAGAATTTGCATTACTCTGGAGATGTCTTTTTTGTTGTACAGTCCAGATGCCAGTTTTCAGAGCTTTGGGCATTTCTCTGCCTTGTGTCTTGTCTGCCAGCTTCTTGGGTTGCTAGGGAATCTTTCCTCCTCAGTTCTTCTGTAGACTTTCCATGCCTCTGGAGATCTCTCTCTCTTACTCTCTTTTATTCTTCCTCCCTAGCCTTTTGAGGACCTCTGAAGTCCACTTGGGGAAGGCCTGCAATACCTTGGAGTGATCTCTTTCTACTTTCTTACTCCATCCCCAGCTTCTAGCTGCAGTTGCCTTATATTCAGAGAAGATATATTTTTATTGAGAGGAATTTTGTTCAGCTCTCCTGACCTGAACTTACCTTTTGAACTGCAGCTGTCTTGCATTTTAAGAGGACTCCATGTGCCTTGGAAAGATTTCTAATAGTGTTTCTGCTTCACCCCTAGAAGGTACTTACTTGCACTTGTAGAAGGCCCGATATGTCTCAGAAGGACCCCTCTTAGCAATACTGTCCTGCTCCCAGCCTTTACCATCCAATCCAGGCAGTCAGTGAAGGTCAGTGGGTAAAGACTTATTCCTTGGTTTGCTTGAGCTCCTAGTTTTTCTAATCTGTCACACTAGCACATGTGTGGCTATTAAAAATTCCTTGAAAGTTCATCTGGCATCTCTATATCTGCACATACGGAAGCGTCCTTTTTTCCTTCTGCTGATCCTTTAGGATGATGGCAACTATAGGTCTCTTCTTAGCCAGGGTCATTTTTCTAGAATTCATTTTATTTACATTATCTTTATTGTGTGTGAGTCTTCAGTAATCTGAGGAGTTTAAAACAACTGTGGTTTTAGTAACTTATTGAGTAGAAACAGTAGTCCTTTAAAATATTCTACATTCTAGCCAGAAGTAAATATTTCCATGTCTATTTAAAATTTATCACACAAATATTGACATGCAGAACTTTAATTTTTCTGTAGTTCATTAGGATTAAGTTTTAAAATCTCCAACTCTCTTTAAATTACTTCATATTGTTGATTTCTAATCTAATTGTATTTCAATAAATATGTTGCCTATACAATATTAATTAGACCTACTGAGACTTCTTTTATGACTTTTACATGTTTAATATTTGTGTCTCTTGTGTTCTTTTTTTTTTTTTTTTTGAGTTGGAGTCTCACTCTGTTGCCCAGGCTGGAGTGCAGTGGCAGTGGTACACTCATGGCCACTGCAGCTTCAACCTGCTGGGCTCAGGTGAAACTTCCACCTCAGCCTTCCAAGTAGCTGGAACTATAGGCATGTGCTACCACGCCTGGTTATTATTATTGTTTTTTAATTGTAGAGATGAGGTCTTGTCAATTTGCCCGGGATGGTCTTGAACCCACAGGCTCAGGCAATCCATTTGCTTTGGCCTCCCAATGTGCTGGGATTACAGGTTGAGCCACTGAGCCCAGCCTCTTGTGTTCTTTAAAAGACTATCCACTCTCTATCTCTTTTAGTTTTTCTCTTTTACTAACTGTCTATTAGTTTCTGGGCTTGATTTATTTTTTTTATTTTTAATATTAATGACTATTATTTATTTTTAATAAATTATTTTTTCATATTTACTTGACTTTATTTCATTCATGCCTTTTATTTCAGAATTTTTTATTTTTAATTTATCTTATTTTAAAGTCTTTGTGATGCTTTTATTTCACACATTGTTTTGTCTGGAGCAAATTTATGTCTATGTTGTTGATTTGTCAGCTTTTTAGCATTAGCTAAATAGATAGTCTTTAGGCAGTTTCTTTTGGTGGGTAAAGAAGAAGTTTATTGCTTCAGTATCATTTTTACTTTGAATGACATATGGGGGTGGGTGCTAGAATTGTCTCAATGCTGAAGTTTCTTTTTAAATTTTATTTTAGAGTTATGGACATTAGAGATTTACTACATAAGCAGGTTGCTTACAGCTGAGGTTTGGGCTTCTCACGGGCTCTCTTTCCCCCGGTTATGGTAGCTAGTATGTCGCCGCATACCTCTCTCCCTCCCTCATCCCTCCCCCTCTGACAGTGTCCAGCAGTGTCCCCTTCTTGTGCTGGTGTTACCAGTCTTAGGGACAGGCTCATCTTGAGGGATATATTTTATTTTATTTTTCCCTCTTCTGCTCTCCGTCCCTCTTCCTGTCCTATGCACTCTCCCTGTTTAAGGCTCCTGCCAGCCGGGCTCGGTGACTCAGCCTGTAATCCCGCGCCTTTGGGAGGCTGAGGTGAGTGGATTGCCTGAGCCCGTGGGTGTGAGACCCGCCTGGGCAGGCGAGACCTCATCTCTACAATAAAATCAAAAAATCAGCCGGGCGTGGTAGCGCGCGCCTGTAGTTCCAGCTACTTGGAAGCCTGAGGCGGAAGGATCGCTGGAGCCCAGCAGATCGAGGCTGCGGTGGCCGGGAGTGGCCACTGCACTCCAGTCTGGGCGTCAGAGTGACTCCGACTCAAAAAAAAAAAAAAAAGGTTCCTACCGTTTCCTCTGCTGACATCATCAAGCTATTAGCTTAGAAACCAGGTGTTTCAATAACATTTTATATCCCTTCTACAGTTGACTTAAGGTTATTGCAGATCTATTGAGTGGCTTTACACTCTTGTTCACAAAGCCATGTCTCTGTTCTATGTAGATATTTTGTTTTTATTTAAATTCATTTCTTCAGCAAGAATTTCAGACTCTCCTCAGGAGTCTGTTCAATTTCTCTTTAGTCCTGAGCCAAGATATGCCATTCATGTTTTCTCTTTTTATTAATTTTTGTTTTCTTTACTAATATTCCTGTTATTGCTTCATTATTCTTTCCTTCAGGGTTTCACTGTTCTCTTTGGGTCTTGGATATTTGCTTGATATCTCAATGTTGGTGTATAAATACTGTCTTTTGAATACCATAGACATACTATGTAACTTTATTAAGTTCTAAAGCTAGCATATCTTTCTTAGTTTTAATAAACTGAGAAGATCTATTGATTCTCTATGACTGGCTTCTCAGATGATGGTAGAATTTTAGCTAGTATTTTGAAAAAAGACCAGAGCTATTCATTTTCATTTTTATTTATGCTGAAATTTCTTATGTTGGTATTTTTCTCCCCTATTATTCTTTGAACATTATGTTATCTAAAAGTCTTTTTCAAAGAAATAATGAATGTCTTTGTTATATGGAAAAAGCCTATTCTCCTGCACAAATTTATTTCTGGAATGAGCTAACTACAATTTGCTTATACTAAAAGTAAAACAGTCAATTCTGAATTGTACCCCACATCTTTAAAATAAAATAAAAAAACCAGTCAACTCTCCTGATAAATTGGTTTGTTTATTTTTATTATTCACTTATTTTAAAAAATTTCTTTGCTTTCCGGACACCACTTTTTACGTCTGGTAAAAATAGACATTCTGTTTTGTCCTCATGCAGGTTGACTTTCTCCCTTTTCTTTTTTTTTTTTTTTAAAGATAGGTTAGTAGTTGAGTATTTTCAAGAGCTACCCAGGATACTAATAGACCATCTATGACTTATAGGTATAAGTTTGCTATCTTAGGTCTTATTTTCTCAAGGCCTCAGAAGGCCTTCCAGGAGAGTATGTCCATTCTCTCAGTGTTTCTATGTCAGTGATCTCTTTAGGCACAATTCACAGATGACTAACTCTTCAGGTCCAGTCCAATGCATAGGTAGAGAGATTGGCTGCTTTGACCCTTTCATTTGCAGAAGTCCAAAACTACTTCTTGCTTTCTCAAATTGTTCCCTTATTGATTTGAACAGACTCTTACTATTAGACTCTTTTGAAGAAAAACCAGACTTGTGCAGTCTGGACACTATACAGTCTTGGGGGATACTCTTCATGCTGACAGTGAATTATGCTCCCTATGTTTGTGCATTGACTATAATCTGTGGTGATATTGCTGATTTCTTAAGATAAGATATTTTCCTCTGGAAGATGCTGCTAAAATGTAAGATATTCAGGACGACAGGAGTGTGGGTTGTTTGGTTGATTAACTAAATATTAGCTATGAGCACAATTCTGAAGGAATTAGGTATAGAAGTAATATGTTGGAATAGGAAATTCAAATAGCTTTAAAGAGTTGTGTCCATTTTCATCTGGTAGGGTTAAAAAAGGAAAAAAGTCAGGGTGAAGTGGGATGATAGCGTGAACTAAGTGAGGTGATAGAAAAAAGAAAGAAAGCACAGGGTGGACATTGAAGTGGGAGGCTGGGCGCTGAAGAGAAATGTAACCTCATGCATAGTTTTGCAAGCACCTACCTTGACAAGGTTACAATTTTTTAACATGTTAGGAATTATTTTGTTATTAATAATATTAATAAAGAATTTATGATCAAAGAGATCTTGATCAAAATTTGAGTAATATCTTAAATTTTCAATGCATTAATTTCTATTGCTGCCTTAAGAAACTGCCCACAGATTTACCAGCTTAAATAACACAAATTTATTCTCTTATAATTTTGTAGATCAAAAGTTTGCCCTGGGTCTTAGTGGGCTCAAGTCAAGTCATTGGCAGACAGCATTCCTTTCTGTAGACTCTGGGTAGGATCCATTTCCTTACGTTTTAAGCTTTCTAGAGGTTTCTTTGGCTTGTGGCCTCATTTTTTTCATCCTCAAAGTTAGCAATGTAGCATCTCTCTGATCTTGCTTCCATTGCTGTGTCTCTGATTCCCTTTTCCACTTTTAAGGACCCACCCACATTATCCCCAAACAATTTAAGTGTAAACTTATTAGCAATCTTTATTCCTTCTCCAAACTTAATTTTCCTCTGCCATGTAACCTAACATTTACCAACTCTGAGTGTTAGGACATTGCCATATTTAGGGAGGGAGGGTATTATTTTACCTACCACACTACATATAAAGATTATAACAATATAATATAACTTATTTATAATGATTATACATAATATAATATAACTTTCATTAAACATTTACAGTTTTCACTCTGCTTGGTATTTTATATGCTTTGTGCACAAAGTAACCTTAAGAAGTAGGTACTCTGAATATCTACATTTTTGGGGTGAGAAAATTGTGAAACAGAGAGAGTTAAATAAGTTGTTTAAAGTCACACAGCAAGTGGCAGGCACATCCTTCAAATTCATGTAGTGCTAGAGTCAGCACTCTGAATGATTTGCTCTGCTGTCTTCTACCTTTTCGTAACTTATGCAGTTCTTTCCCTGAGAACTTTTCCATGCGCTCAGAGTGGTATGCCTTTGTGGCTATTCCTCCCCAGTGTCACCATACTTATGTGGCTATAATTATTGGAGCTATGAATAGATGGTTCAAACTGGCCTTATTATATTTTCTCTCTGAGAATTTGGTATATTGTGACAAAGGATTATAATTAGTTAATTGGAGATACTGGAAGAGTTAGTAGAGAGGACATGCTTTAGTTCCTGGGCAACTATTTCTGACCTTATATTTAGAGAAATAGAGTTAGTTCATTTAGAGAAATGAAACAGGGAAGAGAATGTGTGGTTCCAGAGGAAAGGAAAGTATTGTTGTACAAGTGTCTATTTACTTTCTAGTTCTTAATTCCAGTACCCATGAAGCTGTGCTCTTCCTCTTGACTTTGGGTTTTGTGTTTATCTTTTCCAAACATTCTCTTATTTGTTTAAGATATTCTTCATGGGTCTCAGTGTCTTGAAATCATAAGAGATTTTAACTAATAATCCCAGTATATTACTTTTGTATTCTCATTATCTTTCTTAAAATATTCATTACTTTTGCTTTGTAGATAATGTGGATAATGCCAGATTCCATGTATCTGAGGAACTTAAATGCTAAAATGAACCATAACATCGTGGTGATGGCATTGCTTTCATCATAAGTGTTTCAACATTTATTTCACTGAAGAAAGTGAGACATTCCAGTATTGTGACCACTTATTCAACTTGATTATAAAACAGATATTATTCAGGGAATTTGAAAAGAGGTTTAAGGGAGATTATTTCTATTTATTTCTATTTGGTTAGTTTTCTCAAGATCAAAGAAAGATAATATATTTTTCTTTTCTCTTCTTGTTCTCTTTGTAAAGAGAGAGAACTGGATTCTCCTTCCTCAGTATCTTGAGTAAGGTGTCTCAAATCAAGATACTAAAAGTACCCACATAGACCTGTGATTCTCAGTTGTGCAATTTGACAATTTTGGGTGAATGATCACTGAAGCCTAGCTAGTTCTGACATTCCATGAGACCTCCCATTTATGTGCTGAAAATATTCTCATGCAATGAATGGAAGAAAATGATAGAATTTTCTATGTATTTTAATGACCTTTTAAAGGACCCAGCTTTTTCTCCCTATGAAAGTTGTGTGTTTTGTAATGACATTTATTAAACATAAAGAGGAACTCAGATAATATTGCCATGCAACTTCTTGCATGAATACAATACGCATGTATTTCTTCATGCTTACAAAAATGTTTGAGGTGAAGACCAAGATGCTTACAAACATATAAAAAACTGAAATTCATTTGTTTCTCATATTTATGTGTTTGAAAGCTGCCACTATATAGTGCCACAGATAAATCATAAAAGAATAACATGAGCAAACAATAGGAATGAATAGTTTTCTTTTATTTTTATTAATAATCAGCCAAGTATTTATTAAAAATCTTCTTTACATTTAATCAGGAACAAGTGGCTTTTTGAAATGATTCTTTTAAACAAGGTTTTTAAAATATTCTACTGCTGTCTTGGCAGTTAATATGCTAGTAACACAAAATGAGTTTCTCTAAATCCTACAGGTCCTAAGAAACATCTGACAAAGGATTGTTCCAATTGCTCCTGTTCTGGTATGATAAGAAACTGACATACATATTACAAAGCAGTCTTAAAGACATATACGAGTTTCCTGCTGACTGTCTGATCTCAGGAAAACAATGATCCTACCTAGAAGAATAATTACCATATTGGCCTTATTGAGATCATTTGACCTTGATTTTAAAATCACCTAAAATTAAAAAGATCAGATGGCATAATTTTGCAGCCCAAATTCAAGTCATTTTTTTACTCATGCAGAAATCATTAGTTGTAATATGAATAGTTAAAGGCACAGGGTACACATGAAGAGGATTGTATTTTCTCTCCTGGTAGGATGTTACTCATGGATATGAAAATATGTTTGTGAGTGAAGGAACAATTCTGTTTTTGGTGAAATAAATGCTTTGAGATCCTTAGAGCTAAGAGGATGAATAACTGAAGCTATTATTTTATCATTGGCAACTAACTATTGGAAGCCCAAAGAACAAGATTTTTGGTATATATATATATATATATATATGAGACCTCGTGAAGACGTCTCGAGGTCTAGGGTAGTTGTGTGGCTAGTTTGATAAATGTTCAAATTTAGTAGAATTGCTTTTTCTCTAAAGTATTTGGTTCATTTCTTGAACACTGCTTTTAAATATTTTAACTCATTTAATTGCCTTAAGTCAGGTGATAAAGAGAAAAAGTTTTGTTTTATATTCCCTTCAAACTAGATGTTGATATAAGAGCATTCTACCTTTAGGGCAATAACCCTTTTGCCTTCTTGATCATTATAAATCTACACTGCCCTGAGGGTCTTCTTTTCAACTTGCAAATGATTGCATAAGGATTTCCAGCAAGTATATCAGAAGTTTAGAACTGTAAGGGAGTTTAGTGATCATAAAGCACAAGATCTTTATTTCAGATGTGAATAAACAAGAACTAGGGAGATTGAACAGCCTGCCCAAAGTTACACAACCTGGTAAATAATACTTCTGAGATTCAGACTTGGCAAAAATTTATGTGAATCTCAAACAAATATGCAGCCTGATTTGCATAGAATTGTTCTTAGACAAGTTCATTCTAATAGTATGTGCTTTTAGTTTTCCCAAGTCTGCTCACCTGTACCTGAAACAGGAAATTTAGATTCAGACTGCCTGGGTACAGATGCTGGCTCTGTCACTTACTGGCTGTGTGACTTGGGGCAAATTACCAAAGCTTTCAGTGTTTAAGCTTTCTCATATGCAAAGATGGAAATGATGACAGATATGAGGACTTTATAGAATACTGCATAAAAACACTTAGGATTTGACTCACGGTAGATAACTGGCAATGGTAACAGTGAGAACTACTTTTATTATCACTTTCATGACCCAACAGATACCTCAAAATTCTATCTTCTACCTGAATCCAGTATCTTCTCGTATACATCTAAAATTGATTGGTGGCAACATGATATACATATAGGCATCAGTAGTGATTCCTGCTCTTTCTCAACCCTCCACCATGATCCAGTAGCTACAAATATTGCTGACTTTAAATTGCTAAATATCTTTTATGTCTTTCCTAACCTTTTTAACATTACTGCTTCTATCTTATTCAGATATTCGTTAGTAGTTTTTAAATTTTTCATAATTTAACTTTTAAATTTTTGTAACTATGAAATATAAATGAAAAAATTTATTTGTTGCAAAAAAGAGATTGCCCAGATTAATCACACAACAACCAACTCAAAATATATGAGTTAGATTTTAATAGTAAATTAAAGACATCTGATATTTATCAATATTCACATAGAACACAAATAAGACTGTGAGAAAAAAAAGAAAATTCTCAAACACAAAGCTTTGAATCTACCTTAGTCCATTAAGGGTGCTATAACAAAATACCTGAGACTGATGAGTTCTTTAGAAGAACAGAAATATATTTCTAACAGTTTTGGAGGCTAGGAAATCTAAGATCCAGGAGTCCAGATTCAGTGTCTGGTAAAGGTTGCTCTTTGCATACAAGATGGTGCTTCCTCACATGGCAGAATGGGTAACACTGTGTCCTCACACAGCAGAAGACAGAAAGGCACAAGAGCCAGGCAGCTCTGTGAAACCTTTTTTATAGGGGCACTAATTTCATTCATGAAAATAGAGCTCTCATAACTTAATTGCTTCTCCAGAAGTTCCACCTCTTAATACTGTTGCATTGTGGATTAAGTTTCAACATGAATTTTGGAGGTGACATAAACATTCAAACCATAGCATTTGTATCATCTAACTACTCAGGATTTGTCATTTTTTTCCTACCTAACAAAGTGTAAAGCCTTAAGTCAAGGTTTTGACATCCACCTTGGTCACCTGTAATAATACCATTGACTTTGTTTTTAAATATGTATGTATGTATGTATGT
This sequence comes from Cephalopachus bancanus, assembly GCA_027257055.1. Lineage (NCBI taxonomy): Eukaryota > Metazoa > Chordata > Mammalia > Primates > Tarsiidae > Cephalopachus > Cephalopachus bancanus. Next base: position 5,650,468 of record JAPVLO010000041.1, read on the forward strand.
ATGCATTTATTTTTGAGTTGGACTCTCACTCTGCCCAGGCTGGTCTCGAACCCGTGGACTCAGGCAATCCTTTCATCTCAGCCACCCAAAGTGCTGAGATTACAGGCATGAGCCACTGCACCTGGCCAACACTGTTAATTTTTAATGTCCACTGGCAAGCATTTCAGTGGATGATAGTCCCCATTGACTTCTGCCTCTGGCTACATTCCAGCCTTTTCTTCAGCCTAATTCTAAGTACTGAGAATGATTTTTAAAAAAACACTTCAAGTACACCCTAGAGATATGTTCAATAAAAAAAGCTTTGTGATATTTTATTGCAAGTGTTGTACAGGCAAAGCACACTTCTCTTTTCATCTTTAGACTTTAGATGCCAATTTCACAGCAGAAAGGCATTTTTGAGGAAGATACGAACAAAGCTAAGAGTACCATAAACTATTGACCTGATGCATCCAAAAGTACTTTACATAGACTTTTTCTCTTTCTTCACGTATGTATTGTTTTACTGGAAGCTTTAAAATTCCAACAGATATCATTCTTTTTTTTTTCCTCTTGTCAAAATTTTGTAGTGACATGACTGAAAATGTGTTGGAAAAACCAGTGTTGAAAATACTAATGTGGTATTGGACCAAAGATACATGGCTGAGCAGCTGGCAACCGAGTACACCAAGAGATTGCTTTCCGCATGAATTTTAACTGCCTACAACAATGTGCTGAGGTATTATTTGGTCTGTGCACTGACTTTTAACAGAAAATGTTGTGAGTATCTTCTTGGAACACCTTCCATTTAAAAAAAAGTTTTAATTTTAAAGATGTGGGGTACAATTCAGGGTTAAGTATACAAGTGTTCATTATGTAGGTAACCTTGTTGATGAGGAGTGTCCCACCTCCACTGGCAGAATCCCACTACTGCCAATCCTGCCCATCCCCCAACCCCCCAGCAATTTTCCACTACTGACAATCCTTTTCTTATAATATTACAATAATTGTTAAAGGTTCGCTTATGTGTGAGAACATGTGATATTCAGTTCTTTGTTTCTGTGATAGATCACTCAGGATCATAGACTCTAAGTCCATCCAAGTTGCAGTGAAGTACATAATTTTGTCTTTCTTTATGGCTGTGTAATAGTCCATTGCGTATAGGTACCACATTTTTTTATCCAGTCCTCTTTCAGTGGGCAGCATGGATAGTTCCATGTTTTTACTATTGTGAATAATGCTGCAGTAAACATGAGTGTGCAGGCGTCTTTTTCATAGAGTGATTTGAGTTCCTCTGGGTATATTACCAGTGGGGGGATTGTAGGGTCAAATGGAAAGTTGGTTTTTAGATCTTTCAGCAATCGCCAAACTGTTCTCCACAAAGGCTGTAGTAGTTTACACTGCCACCAACAGTGTAGAAGTGTACCCTTTTCCCTGCATTCTCTCTAGCATCTGTTGTTTTTTGAGTGATTGATGATGGCTGTCCTGACAGGAGTTAGGTGTATCTCAGTGTGGTTTAATTTGGATTTCTTTGATGACTAGTGAGACTGAGCATTTTTTCATGTATCTGTTGGGTGCTCATATGTCTTCTTTTGAGAAGTGCCTATTCATCTCTTTTTCCCACTTTGTAACGGGCTATTTGTTTTATCCTTTTTGGCATGTTTGAGCTCCTTATGGATCCTAGATATTAGGCCTTTGTCAGACATACAGTTGGCAAATACTTTTTCCCAGTCAGTGGGCTATCTCCTCGCTCCCTTGATAGTTTATTTGACTTTGCAGAAACTTGTCAGTTTGATGAGGTCCTACTTGTCTATCTTATCTCTTATGGCATGGGCACTTGGGGTTTTAATAAGGAATTGGTTGCCAGTTCCAATTGCCATTAGGGTGACTTTTGCATTTTCTAAGGTTCTTATAGTTTGAGGTTTTATGTTTAGGTCTTTGATCCATTTAGAGTTGCCTTTTGTGTATGGTGATAGGTAGGGGTCTTATTTGTTTTTGTTTTTGTTTTAGTCAGAATCTCACTCCATCACCCAGGCTGGAGTGACATCGACCTGCTGGGTTCCAACAATTCTTCCACCTCAGCTTTCCAAATAGCCAGAACCACAGGCACGAATTACCATGCCTGGCTAATTTGTTTGTTTGTTTGTTTGTTTGTTTGTTTGTTTTAGAGACAAGGTCCCACCATGTTGCCTAGTCTGGTCTTGAACCCACAGACTCAGGCAATTCTCTTGCCTTGGCCTTCCAAAGTGCTGTGATTACAGACTTGAGCCACCTTGATTGACCAGGGGTCTTGTTTTAATCTTCTGCATTTGATCAGCTAGTTTCCCCAGTACCATTTACTGAATAGTTCTCCTCTCTCCAGTGGTTGGTGGTAGAGGATTTTTCGAAGATGAGTTGGTTGAGAAATTGAGGTTTTGCTTCTGGAATCTCTATACTGTTCCATTGGTCTACATGCCTGTCCTTGTACCAGTACCAGGCTGTTTTGATTATTGTAGCTTTATTATAAAGTTTAAAGTTGGGAGTGTGATACCTCCCACTTTTTTTTTTCTTTCTGAGGGTTGTTTTGGCTATTTGTGGTTGTTATTGTTTCCATATGAATTTCTGTATTATTGTTTCCAGATCTGAGAAGAATGTTGCTGGTAATTTAATGGGTATTGCATTAAATCTATAGATTGCCTTGGGTAGTATGGACATCTTAACAATGTTGATTCTTCCAATCCATGAGTATGGAATATTTTTCCATTTGTTTGTGTCATCTTTGAGTTCTTTGATCAGTGTTTTGTAGTTTTTGTTGTAAAGATCTTTCACATCTCTGGTTAGAAAGATGCCAAGGTATTTCATTGTTTTTGTGATTATTGTGAATGGGATTGTGCTTTTTATTTGGGTTTCTGTTTGTTTACTGTTGGTGTATAGGAATACAACTGTCTTTTGCATATTTGTTTTATGCCCTGAGACTTTGCCCAAGTTCTTTATCAGTGCAAGGAGGTTTATAACAGATTCTCTCAGATTTTCAAGGTATGGGATCATATTGTCAGGTAAGAGGGATACTTAACTTCCTCTTTCCCTATTTGGATACCCCTGATTTACTTCTCTTTTCTGATTGCTCTAGCTAGGACTTCCAAAACTATGTTGAACAGGAGGGGTGAGAGTGGGCATCCTTGTCTTGTTCTAGATTTCAAGGGAAATGGTTCCAATTTCTGTCTGTTTAGCAGTATGTTGGCTGTGGGTTTCTCATAGATGAACTACTTTGAGGCATGTTCCACCTATGCCTAGATGTTCAAGGGTTTTTATTAAGAAGGGGTGCTGGATTTTATCAAAAGCCTTTTCTGCATCTAATGATATAATCATGTGGTTTTTGTTTTTATATCTGTTGGTGTATTTAATATTGTTTATGGTCTTGCGGATGTTGAACTTGCCCTGCATCCTGGGGATGAAGCCTACTTGGTCATAGTGGATAATTTATTATTCTTATTTATTTATTTAAAGTAGAATTTATTAAGAGAACAGAAAAGCTCCCACAGCAGGAGGGGACCAGAGGAGGTTGCCAGATTTTTGAGATGTGTTGTTGGAACCGGTTTGCAAGAATATTTTTTGAGAATTTTAGCATCTATGTTCATTAAGCATATTGCCCTGTAGTTTTCTTTCTTTGTTGGGTCTTTACCCAGTTTAGTTATCAATGTGATGTTAGCTTCATAAAATGATTTGGAAGCAGTTCCATCTTTCTCGATTGTCTGGAATACTTTCAATAAGATTGATATTAGCTCCTCCTTGTATGTTTTGTAGAATTCTGCTGGAAAGTCATCTGATCCAGGGATTTTTTTTGTAGGTAGTTTTCTTATGACATAGTTGATTTCCTGGGTTGTTATTGGTCTATTTAGGGACTCCATTTCTTCTTGTGTCAACCTGGGAGTTTGTGTAAGAAAGTCCTCCATTTCATTTTGGATTTTGAGTTTGTTTCCATACAGGTATACATAGCAATCTTTGATAATCTTTTGTATCGCATTGTGGTCATTTGTGACTTCATCTTTTGCATTTCTGATTGTGTTTATTTGGGCTTTTTCTTGGTCAGTCTAACTAGGGGTCCATCAATCTTGTTTATCCTTTCAAAAAACCAGCTTTTGTTTTCATTGATTTTTTTTGTACTAAATTTTTATCTTTTATGTCCTGAATTTGGGCTTTTATTTTGGTGGTCTGGATTTTTCTGCTGAAGTTAGGGTTTTGGTGGCCTTGCTTTTCAAGCTTCCTTTGGTGATTTATTAAGCTTCTAACTCGTGATCTTTCCATTTTCTTCATGTGTGTTCATAGAGATATTAATTCCCCTCTTATTACTGCTTTCATGGCATCCTGGAGATTTTTTGTAAGCTTTTTCTTCATTTTCATTTGTTTCCAGGTATCTTTTAATCTCTGTTTTGATTTCTGTGTTGACCCAGGAGTTGTTTAGCATCATGATGTTTGGTGTCCATGTCTTCATGGGTTTTGGGGGAACTTGGTGTTGATATTTGTTTTTATTCTACTGTAGCCTGAGAAGGTGCATGGCAGAATTTCAATCTTAAGGAATTTTTTATGCTTGATTTATGGCTGATAATGTGATTGATCTTGCAGTACATTCCATGTGGTGATGAGTAGAATGCATATTCTGTAATTGTTGTGTGGAGTGTTCTGTAGGTATCAATTAAGTCCATTGGTCAAGCGTCAAATGTTAAGGTTCCAGGTCTCCTTCTTGACTTTTCTTTTCTTTTTTTTTTTTTTTGAGTTGGAGTCTCACTCTGTCACCCAGACTGGAGTGCTGTGGCTGCTCCCGGCCACTGCAGCCTCAACCCACTGGGCTTCGGCGATCCTTCCGCCTCAACCTTCCAAGTAACTGGAACTACAGGCGTGCACTACCACGCCCTGCTAGTTTTTGGATTTATTGTAGAGATGAGGTCTTGCCAAGCTGCCCAGGCGGGTCTCGAACCCGCAGACTCAGGCAATTCACTCACTTCAGCTTCCCAAGGCACGGGATTATAGACTGAGCCACCAAGCCTGGCCTTGAGTTTTCATTTTGATGATCTGTCTAGGGTTGTGGGTGGGGTGTTTAAGTTCCTAGCTATGATAGTGTTAAAGTCAATATCTTTTTTTAGTTTACCTAGGAACTGCTTTATGAAAGTTGGTACTCCTATCCATCCTAAACATAAATGTACATTTATGTTTAGGATGGATATTTCTTGTTGATGAATTGAACATTTTGTCATTAGGTAGTGACCTTCCATATCTTTTTAAAATTTTTAATAGCTTAAAGTGTATTCTGTGATATTATTATTTTGTGATCTGCTATTAAGATGGTGACTCCTGCTTTCTTTTGTGTTCCATTTGCCTGAAATTTTGTTTCCCTTCCTCTTACTCTGAGTCTGTGAGTGTCCTTTCTGATGAGATTAGTCTCTTGGAGACAATATATTGTAGCCTCATGATATTTTATCCAATTTGCCTTCTATGTCTTTTTAGTGGTGCATTTAGTCCATTCACATTCAGGCTAGTTATTGAGATGTGAGAGTTTATCTTTGTCATGATATTCATATAGACTTGTTATACTTGTTTGTTGTCTTTCTTTTGGTATTTTGGGTTGTTTCATGTGTGTTTTCAATCTTTTTCCTGTACTCTTGTGAAGAACATTGTTGTTATTTTTCCCTTTTCTTCTGTGTTCAATACTTTCTTAAGAGTTTCTTGTAGGGGTGGTCTGGAGGCAGCATAAGTTCTTAGGGATTGAATGTCTGTCAGGAGGTTCTTATAGAATTTGTTGTTGCTGATGCAGCTGTTTGTTTGTTTGTTGTCTTTCTTTTGATTTTTTTTGTTGATACATGTGTGTTTTCAGTCTTTTTCCTGCATTCTTGTGAAGGGCATTGTCATTCTTTTTTTCCTTTCTTCTGTGTTTCTTTTCTTAAGTGTTTCATGCAGATCTGTTTGGAGGCAGCATAAACTCTTAGGGATTGAATGTCTGGTAAAGATTTTGATTCTCCATCACTGATTAAACTTAGCTTAGCTGTGTAAGTAATTCTTGGTTGAAATAGTTTATCTTTTAGAATTTTGAAGATTGAGCTCCAAGCTCTCCTAACCTAAAGTGTTTCTGCAAATAAATCTGCAGCTATTCTATTTGGTCTTCCCAGGTAGGTAGTCTGACCTTTCTCTCTTGTTGCCTTTAGGATTTTTTTCTTTTATACCTACTTTGTGTAGGTTAATTACTATGTGTCTGAGAGTTGGTCTTCTCGTTTGCTTTCTTGCAGGGGTTCTCTGAATCTCTTGCGTTTGAATGGTTGTATCACTGATGAGACAAGGGAAGTTTTCTTGTATAATTTCATGAAATGCTTGTTCCAGGGTGGTCTCTGTTTCTCTGTCTGCCTCAGGGATTCCAGTTAATCTTAGGTTTGGTCTCTTGACATAATTGCTCATCTCATGGAGGTATTCTGTCTTTTTAAGCTTCTTCTCTGTGATTTTAACAGTTGGGTTAGTTCCATATTTTGGTCCGCATGCTCTGAGATTCTTTATTCTACTTGTTTAACTCTTCTTTCCATGCTTATCAGTTTGTGGTTTATTTTATTCACTGTATTCTTTATTTCTGTTATCTCAGTTATCATCTCCTTCATTCTTTCTTCTTGTCTCTCCTCATTTCTATTTATTTTCTGTATTAATAATTAATATCAGGGTTTGTGGTTTGAGATCAATCATTCTGGGAGCTCTTCATTGTTTGAGTTCCGGAGTCTATATTCTCAGTGACTGACTTTCCAGGGGTCTATGTGAGACTCATATTCTTCCTTTGGTTTTTCTTCATTTGTGTAGGTTTTCCTCCCCCTCCCCAACTTTCTTACCTCTTCTTAAATTCTGTTGTTCATTTATGGGGGGATAGCTTTTATTTCTGTTTGCTCAATCTCCTATTTTTCCGTATGTAGATCCTCTGCTTTTGTTCAATTCTGAAGCTGGACTAGGGGTGGGGGCCTGTGGTTTTTACAGCTTTGAGATTTAATTGTGGGAGGAATTGTGATTCAGAAGCTATCTGCAGATCCCAGTATCCACTGACAAGTGTGTGGGCACCCTGGAATTCACTTCCCACTGCCATACAATCTGTCTGTGCAGTGGGGATGTCTGTTTGCCTCCCTACTAGCTGCTGCTGCTGTCAAGTCTCCCACTCAGATCTGTGTCTGTGCTTATTCCAGTGTGGGGAGGGGCATCTATCTCTCCAAGTCTGATGAGATAATAGCCTTTGGGTCCCAAGATGAAGGCTAGGTGGAGTTGGGTGGGGCAATGCAAGTCTCCATCTGGTCTGGAACTGAGAAAGTGCCCGTCAGTGTCCCATCACCAGCATTGCAGCTTTATTCCAGATTCCTACTACCTGCCTTCTTGCGCCAGATCTGCTGCTGCCGGTGATGGCGTGGGCCTGGTGCTGGTGCTGAGAGGTGGCTGTTCTCTGCCATCTCTTCCCTAGAGAGCCCTGAGAATGGCAGGTGAAACTGTATGCCAGTTTCTCCAATCTCAGGGTGGTGGGGGATTGCAGTCACTTCTGGAAGATAGCCCTGGGTGCATGAACCCGAGTCTCCCTCAGACTTTCACTCACTTACCAGCACACACCTACTCACAGAGAGAGTCTTTATGGACATTTGCTCTTGCAGAGACTCTCACAGTGTGACCTTCCATTTTAAGTATTTAATGTATTGGTAAATTTTTTTTCTTTAGACAGATAGTTTTTGAACTTCAGTTGTTGTTTTAAGGATGATATTAGGCTTCTTGTCTCAAAACTTCCTTGGCATGGTTCACATGGTTCACAAAGAGTTAAGGCTCAGTGATTCAAGGGGATACTTCTTTGTGGTTCAAATAATTGGTTTCTTGAGAATGGACTTTTGATGTTTTGAGTTATTTGAGAACAAGATCTATAAATCTAGTTTTGTAGTGAAAATTATGAATAACAATAGGATTAAATGTAGGCCTTGGGCTGCATGTGTCCATCACAACTTCCCACGAGCTGCACTTCTGCAGTCGAAGGATTTGGGGATGTGGAATGTTAATTTTTCAGATGCCTTTGGGTTAGATTATTCTCCATGCCTTTGACCTCAGATTGCAGTCTCTCCTGCTTTTTCTTCTGAATCTTAAGTTTTCTATGAAGTTATTCCATCCTGGTCTTTTGGGAGACTAATACCTTGATGTAAGCAGCATCATCAATCCTATACTCACATGACTCGTGTGCAAAACAGTTGCTGAATAGCCTCTTTCTCCATAATAATCACGCTGGTTTAGAAGACTTATATGTTCAATGTTGGGGGATATCACCCTTGAAGTGACTGAAGGAAATTGATATGAAGAAAATACAAATTTAAAAGTACGTGTTAAATTTGGCTTAACAGTAATATTTTTAGGAGAAACCACAGAGTTGGTGCCTAATGGGATGGTGTGGTTGAATAAAGGCACGTTTCTGGAGGTGACTAATGTTCCAGAGCTGTTGATAGGAAGTGTAGGCTGATTCTACATGACCAGTTTATCTCCTGTGGTTGTATTAGCTAAAATGTAGACATGATGTTGGACATGGGACTTTACTTATAAAATAATTAGAAGACTGGCTACTATGGAAATGTCTAATTTCTAAGATCTAGCTTTTAACAAAGAATAACATCTGGATGTTTTAAGCCTAAATAAATACAATTTTGAAGAATTCCTACGTTTTGGGGATTCAGGTTTAATTTCACTTGTTTTTCATGGCCCTGTTGAAATAGTCTGAAGTTATATTAGGTATGTGCAGGAGACTTTGAACTCCCTGATGAATGAGTTATTGAATGTTATGAAGTGGCCAATGAATTAAGGGGCATGTGAATATCAAGGTCTGATGTCCTTGTTGATATGTCTGTTTGAAGTGTTTATCCAAGGATTAAGGCAAGAAGTCTAGGGACCAGTATGTGAAATCGATAGATTTGTTGAGGGTTTATGGGATTAAACTAAGATACCCACCCAGGACACTCTAGTGTCTACTGAGTTTTAAGCTAATGTAAGACCTAATATAGATAGTAAGATAGAGTTTCTTCATGAGATATGCAGTATAGTTGGAGGCCCACTGTGTGTTTTCAAATATATATAAACGTTATGATCAGTCTGCATACTGGGACTAGTAACCATGTGATTACATCTGGGAGCTTGTTGAGAAAAATCAGGATGTTCATTTTTGACCTGAGTGAAATCCAAAATATGATATGAGATGTACTGAAAAGTTCAAAGCATATGAAAGCATCTGGGAGTTTGAGCTGATGCTGTCTATGGTTCCAGCTGAAATAGTTAATCATTGGGTAGATCACCTTAAAGCTATCCTTCATTGATGCTGTATGTCCTACTTCAATTCATTCTATTTCCTTCTCTTTCATGGTTAACATTATGTGACTGCCAGTCCAAGTAGAGACAAGTTATATGATTTACATAGGCTAGAAATTACAGGATCACCCTCAAAATCAAACTTTGCATCACCATAATGGTACTTTATACTCTTCTGAGAGATAATTGCATGGTAGGTATCTAGGTTATTATAGTTCTGTATCTAGATACAACAACCTGCTACTGAGTACAGTTTTGTCATAGGTTAAGTGAAATCTGGAAGTTAATTTGTTAGCTTCTTTGGACAATATGTATTTTGCCCAATCAGTATTGTTTAGAATGCAATTTAGGCCTTGTTGCTCATTATTTATTTTCATATACTTTCTGAAACTAGAAAATTCAAACTGTAGCTGTTCTTGGTTGGTTACATGTAGTTTATTTATCTTAAACATTTTGATTAAGTAACAGCAGTAATCTAAACTTTACCTAATTTTCCTTTTCCAGGAAAAGCCCAGGAACTTTACTTTCCTACTCAGTTGTAAGGCTGAGTAGAAAGGGAGTAGGGTCAGCTTGTATTTTCCATATCACAGCAATAGCTGTGGTGTCACACCTCCTCAGTCTTAGGCTCCCACTTACTCTGCTTCTCTCTTTTGCTCCTTCTGCTGTCATCCTGTCCTGCCCTCTCTCCATTCTTCTCCTTCTTTTTTTGGTGGGGTCGGAATCTCATTCTGTCGCCTAGGCTGGAGCGCTGTGGCACACTCACAGTCACCGCAGCCTCAATGTGTTGGGCTCAGCCGATCCTTCCACCTCAGCTTCCAAGTGGCTAGAGCCACAGGCATGCACCACCACGCCCAGCTAATTTTTTGATTTATTGTTGAGACGAGGTCTCGCCAATTTGCCCAGGCTGGTCTCAAACCCATGGGCTCAGACAAACCTTTTGTCTCAGGCTCCCAAAGTGCTGGGATTACAGGCGTGAGCCACTCTGCTTGGCGTCTTTTCCTCTTCTTACTCATGTTTTCAGGACTCGATCAGCCTGTTATCTTCTTGTTTCATATGAACACTTTCCAAAAAACCCTAACTTGTCTTCCTGTCTTCAGCATAACCTTCTCAGATCTATGCTTCACATCAGCAGAAATTTATTTCTTTAAAGATGGAAATACATTTGATCCTTGAACAACATAGAGATTGGAGCACCAAGGCCACCCTCCCCCCTGCCCTGTACAGTAAAGAATTCACATATAAATTTTGACCCATCCCAAACTTAATACTAGTACTTAATACTAAGAGCCTACTATTGACTGGAAGCCTTACCAATAACATAAATGGCTGATTAATATATGTTTTGTATGTTATGTGTATTGTATACTGTATTCTTACAATAAAGTGAACTAGGAAAAATAAAATGTTACTAAGAAAATCACAAGGAAGAGAAAAATATATTTACTATTCATTACATGGAAGCAGATCATTATAAAGGTCTACATTCTGAGAAGGAGGAGGAGGAAGGCTTGGTCTTTCTGTCTCAGGAAGAAAATCCACATATAAGTGGATTTTGAATAACACACGTAAGTGTTGTTCAAGGGCCAGCTGAATAACTATAACTGTCCTGCATAAAGCCATTGCTGTCTTATTGTCCCAGAATATTGTCTTCATTCCCCAGCATGACCTACAGAGCAGGCAGTCTGGTACCTGACTCTTGTGTATCTTTCTTTTCTACTGTGGTTCTATCATGGTAACATTTATGCATGTTAGAAACTAATAACTGATTTGAAGCTGGATAGAATAGAGTAGAACAATGTAATTTTTGGAAAACAGTATCATTTCATGTGAAAGTCTTAGCAAATTCAGTTTTGATTAAAGACCAATATGTTTAATCCTAATTTTTGGTAGAGTACAAAAAGAAGTGTGGACTATAACTTCTGGACAAAGATTCCTCTATGACTTTGGCTATAGCCATCTGTGACTATGAGATTTTCCTAATTTATATGTTTCTCTAAAAAGCCTCATGATAATTTTATCTGCAAGTAATAATTTATTTTGTTTTCTTGGCTGTAGTTACAAATAATTGAGATCTGGAGGGTAAAATGTCAGTGTTTGCTGGCTGGTCGATACAAATTGTGTCATCTGCATAAAACTGGCAATCATTTAAAATGTTTATGCTTTTAATAGACTTGTGATGGGACTCTCCTCTTATCAAGCTTCAGCTAGGTGGGAATTTCATTCGAAATGTAAGTACTATATTTTCTGTCTAGGAAAGCATAGGATTTAAGACCATACTAAATTCTCAGTAAAATGTCATCTAAAAATTAATTTGCACAGTACTGTGAACCCAGGAAGTAATACCAGCAGCTCATTGTGAAGCAGGAGTTTCTAGACAATGTATGAGTTTCTTTAATAACTTTAACCAATGATTTGCTCTGCCAGCTTTGATCCACATGCAGTGTCATATAAGCAAAATAATATATATTCAGTTTCTCTCTGAAAATGAAAATCCCGAGTTGAAGAATATAAGCCTTTAAAATTTTGATACATATTGTCAAATTGCCATATAGTTTGTACTGATTGATACACACACTGTCCATCAGATCGTGAATTTACCTACAGTTGTGAAAGCAAACTTCTTGGAAATTGTCAATATTCCAAACTCTTGCCAATCTGAGAGGTAAAGAAAATTAATCTTGTTTAATGTTTATTTCTCTAATCATTAGTGAAACCGGTGGAACTCTTTTTTAAGATATGTTTATTGAGGAATAATTTACAGACATAATTTATCCCCTTAAGGTGTACATTTTGATGAGTTTTCACCAATGTATCCAATTGTGTAACTTCCACCACATCAAGATATAGAACTTTTAACTCATTTTTTCCCCTTGCTATTTAGCCTTCTGCCCCTGCTCCAGGCACGGACAACCTCTTGGCCCAAACTGCTTACAAAGATCTGAAATGAAATGCAGGTCTTGAGCAAAATGCCCTGCAGATTGTTGAGCTCAACACAATGCACTTACCTCTGCTCTGTGATCTTATCTTCCCAAGGCTTGATTACTTTGTTAGCCTTTTGTTGCCTTTGATATTTCAGCCAGCTTTCCTAGTTGTTGTTGGGGGAGAGTTTGGTAATATGTAGGCTATGATTTTTATCACAGTAGTTCCCTACTTCTGGTCCCAATTTTTGTATTAGTTAAGATAGGTTATGCTGTGATTAGAAACAGTCTCCAGACCTAGGTGGCTTATGATAAATGAAAGTGTATTTCTCCCTCATGACTGCATGTCAGATTGGGTTGGATGGGAAGTAGATCTGCTACACAGGGATCCAGAGTGATGGAGACCCTTCCATCTTAACGTTGCGCTTTGTGGAACACACAACTTCCTTGAATGTAGTGGCAAAAAAGAGTTGCTTGAACTTTTGTCACTACTCTTGTATGTTTTAACCAGTACTTCTGCTCATGGCCTATTGGTTAGAATTAGTCACATGGTACCGCCTAATTGGAAAAAAAAGGGTGAATAATATACTTGTGTGTTCTTAGAAGGAGAAGAAATCTGATAGCTAGCTACTACATAAACTAATATTTACTTAGTGTCTACTATATGCCAGGCCCTGTGAAAGGAAATTTGCATGTATTTTTCTGCTAATAATAAACAAGAATCCTATGAGATAGGCATTAATTATCTTATTTTTAAGATAAGAAAACTGAGGAAAATGCATGTTTAATGCTTGTCTGTAGGTCACACAATCAGTAGTGGTGCAGTCTGGATTTGAATCCAGAGTTTCTTCTATTTGAAAATTTGTTCTTTTTCCACCAGGACATAAAATATACAAGCAGTTAATACTTGCTGAAATAAATAAACAATATGTGTTATGGTAGATGGCACAGACTTACATAGTTTCTTTTTAGAAAAAATTACTGCTGATTTAAAACATACTCTTTGGTGAAAAATGTCAACAAAAAAAACCTGTCATCTGCAATCTGTGGGATGAACTTCTCACTCATGGGAACTGAATTCTGGAACTAGTTACTTAAAAAAAGTTATCCTGATATCTGTCACTGTGGAAGATAAAATCACTTCTTCTGGAAAGCGTTTGTAGACTGAAAGATATTATAACATACTAGCAAAATAAGGATATGTTCTTTTTTTTCTTTTTTTTTTTTTTTTTGAGTTGGAGCCTCACTCTGTTGCCCTTGCTGTGGCACACTCATGGTCACCCCAGCATTGACCCACTGGGATCTGGTGATCCTTCCACCTCATCCTTCCAAGTATCCGAAACTACAGGTATGTGCTACCACGCCCGGCTAGTTTTTGATTTATTGTAGGCACAAGGTCTCACCAAGTTGCCCGGGTTGGTTTCGAACCTGCAGGCTCAGGCAATCCACTCACCTTAGCCTCCCAAAGTGCTGGGATTACAGGGTAAGCCACCAAGCCCGGCCAAGTTGTCAGGCTCCTTTTTTTTTTTTTTAGTTGGAGTCTCACTCAGTTGTCCATGCTGGAGTGCAGTGGCACACTCTCAGCCTAAGCACACATTCTGTGGGTAACTTTGGTATGTTTTATAGGAGGTTTTCAATATAAGCAGAATGGCAGAGCAGCAGACTATGATTGGCACATTACACATTTTTAATGATTAAAACACCAATAGGTTTTGACCTCAAGCAAATAGACCTTGGCAGAAGACATATTGAGTATGATATAGTATATTCTGAGTAAAGTGAGAAATTGTGATTTAAGAAAACGTGACCCCAAGAAAGCACTTTCTCATTTTTCTCTTGTGCCTGTGAGAGATGTAGTCCGATAGCAAAAAAGGTGATTCTGAAGACTGTATTGCTGTTTCTTAAACATTTCTTATTATGTGGGAGGTTAATTGTTATTGTACCAAAGTATGAAATATAGAATTATGACTTGGTATGATATGCATTTTGTATAGGGAGGAGCAGATTCCAGTCATGTGCTGGATACTTGGTCAAGTGTTTTTATACAGTCTCTCATAGCTGTTTAATTGAAGTTTTAAAAAATGAGTCCAATACACCAAATTATTTTTATCATTATGCAAAGTCAATGTGTAAACATTTACAAGATTCTGGAAAACCCTGCTGAAGATTGATAAAGTTAAGTTTAAGAAAGTTGAAGCAAATTTCTGTGAAATTTAATCAAATGTCAAAAGAGTCCTTGGGGAGAAAAAATGAGAAATCACTGCTGCTATGACCCTTCCAGACCAGCATTATAAATAGATTTATAGTTTTGGAATTAAGTAACCGATTGAGAATGGAGCCTGAGATTTCCAAGTGCTTTTATGACCATTTGTTTACAAAAATCTTTGCAAGCATTATTCCCTAAAATGAATGTGCTTTTCTTGATAGCTTTGCAATTCCATTGCTTCCGTTCAGTTCTTTAGATTGGTCACAGCAGAGGACTGCTGTCAATAAAAGAGCAATTCGTTTCTTGAACCAAACTCACATCATAGCTCCTTTTTCTGCAACTGACTATTGATTGTAGTCTGAAGTGCTCACCTCTTCTTTTCTAAGGTCTTGCAACTATTGCTTTCTGCTGTTAATGAGACTAAATTCCACTGTTTCTTGTCCATGACTCTCAATGTTGTACAATTCTGAACTTTGAGTTTTCTTCTTTTCTAAGGTTTTGCAATCATTGCTTTCTGCTGTTAATAAGACTAAATTCCATTGTTTCTTGTCCATGACTCTCAGTGGTGTACAATTCAGTTTTCCTTTATCATGTTGTATCATGAAATTCTCTAACCCATACTGCTTGGTGGTTAGAGAATTTTACATGGAAGAAACTTGTATTTTCTTTGTGAATTGGCTTTGAAATAAGTATTCTCAAAATATTTTTGTTGGCTAGGCATGGTGGCTCAGCATGCAATACCAGCACTTTGGGAAGCCAAGGTGAGAGAATTGCCTGAGCCTGGGAGTTTGAGACCAGCCTGGGCAACTTGGTGAGACCTCATCTCTAAAATAAAATCACAAAAACTAGCTGGGCGTGGTCGTGTATATCTGTAGTTCTAGCCACTTGGAAGGCTGAGGTGGAAAGGATCACCTAAGACCAGCAGGTGGAGGCTGCAGTGGCTGTGAGCGTGGCACCGCACTCCAGCCTCAGTGATAAAAAGTGAGACTTCAGCTCAAAAAAAAATTTTTTTTTATTACGTGTATTCCAACTTAAAACTTGGATTTGAGCAGGGTACTTTTCATGCTTATATGTATTTTAAAGAATGGCATGAAAGATTTTACTCTGCGATTGTGACAAACAAAATGGGTTACGGTGTGCTAGAGTAACTTTCCATTTTAGTTGGTTAAAACAACAAAGTTTACTTTTTGTCTGTGCTTCATGCTCATCATGGGTCTAAGTAACCTCTACTCAATGTTATTCTCACTCCAGGGCTCAGATTGCGGTAGCTGTCACCATCCTTATAAGTTGCCATGGCAGAGAAAAGAGTGTAGTTCTTATTTGTAGATTTTTAAAGCTTACTTTTGAAAGTGACAGATACCATTTCTGCTCACATTTCATTTGCCAAAGCAAATTACTTGGCTATACTTTATTTCAAGCAAGGAAAGAAATTGTAATCCTGCCATATTTCCCCAAAGGGGAGATTTGAAATATTTATGGCAGTTCTAGTGATTCCCATGATAATCATATATACATTTTGTTTTCTACAGAATGACTTTTCTGAGTATATACATTTTTCAGTATTTTTTTGTCTTGCTATTTACATCCCTTAATTTTATGGAATTATTATTTTTAGAATCTATTTATGTAAGTTAATGAATTTGTAAGCTATAATAATCTTTATTTAGGTACTATGAGTAAAATGTGCAGATTTTCTGGTCTGTCCATTGTGGGCACAAAAATTCTGTAATAATATCCATTATGTTAACTTGTTTTTTTACTCCTACAATTTATGAGAAAAATATTCAAACATGCAAAAAAGTTGAAATAACTTAATATTAAAAAAATTTACCTACTAACTAGGCTCTATCATTAACACTTTCTGTACTTATTCATCTACCATCTATGCATCCCTCTATCCATCCATTATTCTGTCTTAATTTTTGATGAATTTCAAAAAAAATGTGCAGAATTAGTGCATTTTCACCTAAATACGTCAGCATGCTCGTTATCAACTAGATTTCAGTATTTATTTCCAGTCTTTTTCTTTTGATCCTGTATAAATTATGTGTACCATTTAATTAGTTTTGATAAATGCAACATTTGTTTATGTCAAAGCTCTTTCAAGACATAAAACATCATCATAACCCTTTAAAATTCCTTCTTGTCCCTTCTCAATCCCCATTTCATATCCCCCTTCCCCCCAAGCCAACCATTCTTCTGATTTTTTTCCGTAAAAAATTAATTTTGTCTACTTGAGAATTTCACATAAATGAAATGTTATAGTGTGTACTCTTGTTTGAAGTTTCAGCATGTTTTTCAGATTCATTTAATTCTGTTGCATATGTAAGCATTTGTTTCTTTTTATTCTTTAATAGTACTTCACTATATACCACATTCTTCTATTAACACACTCCTAGGTCCTTCCTAATGTTTGACTATTATAAATAAAGCAGCTAAAAATAGTCTTGTACAAGTCTGTGTGTGGGCGTGCTTTCATTTTTTGGAGAGATTAGAATGGTTGGGTCATAGGGTAGGAATATGTTTTCTATGTGTTTAAAATTGCCAGAACTTAAAAAAAAAGCGCTTGTATTATATTGCAATTCTACTATCAAAAGTATGAACATTTTGGTTTCTCCACATTCAACCCAACATTTTGTGTTGTCAGTTTTTAAAAAAATTCCAGCTTTCCTAAAACGGCTGGTGTATGTTGGTATTTCATCATGGTTTTAATTTTCATCTTCCTGAACACTAATGCTGTGACATTTTTCTTCATGTGTTTGTTGGTCATTCATATACTTTCTTTTGGGAAGTGTATATTCCATTATTTTGCTCATACAACATTTTTTGTCTCTTTAATTTTTAAGTTGTAGGAGTTCATCATATTTTCTGGATACCAGTTTGTCAAATATACGTTTTGCAGATATTTTATTTCAATCTATAATTTACCAATTTAAATCCTTTTTTTTTTGAGTCAGAGTCTCACTCTGTCAACCAGGCTGGCATGCAGTGGCACACTCATGGACACCCTAGCGTCAGCTGCTGGGTTCCAGCAATCCTTCTGCCTCAGCCTTGCAAGTAGCTGGAACCACAACCATGGGCTAACATGCCTGGCTAATTTATTTTTATTTTTATTTATTGTAGAGACGAGGTTGGGCCAAGTCGCCCAGGCTGGTCTTGAACCCCTGGACTCTGGTACTCTTCTTGCCTCGGCTTCCCAAAGTATTGGGATTACAGGCTTGAGCCATTGCACCTGGCCTACCAATTTACATTCTTAATAAGTGTTTTGGAAGTGCAAAATATTTTAATTAAATTTATTATACTTTACTGTAAGAGAATTTATGCACTTCCATGACATAAAGGTATTATTCTATATTTTCTCCTAAAAGCTTTATATATTTCACTTTTAGGCTTAGGCCTATGGTCTACCTCAGATTAATTTTTTTGTGTATGGTGTGAGGTAGGGCTTGGCAGTCATTTCTTTTTATTTTTTTATTTATTTATTTTTTTTTTTGAGTTGGAGTCTCACTCTGTCGCCCAGACTGGAGTGCAGTGGCTGCTCCCGGCCACCGCAGCCTCGACCTGCTGGGCTCCGGCGATCCTTCCGCCTCAGCCTTCCGAGTAGCTGGAATTACAGGCATGCACTACCACGCCCGGCTGATTTTTTAATTTATTGTAGAGATGAGGTCTCGCTGCCCAGGCGGGTCTCGAACCCGCGGGCTCAGGCAATCCACTCACCTCAGCCTCCCAAAGGCGCGGGATTACAGGCTGAGCCACCGAGCCCGGCTTCATTTTTCCATGTGGATATCCAATTCTTTTAGCATACCCTGTTGAATAAAATTTCCTTGTTCTCTGGATTGCTTTGATGCCTTTTAAATTTTTATTTTTTTATATCAAATGAGAATCTAATTTTGGCCTCCCTATTCTGTTCCATTAATGTATTTACCAGTCTTAATGTCAGTACCACACTGTCCTGAATAGCTTTTAATAATTCTTAAAGTTAGGCAACTTAAATTCTTTAACTTTGCTCTTCTTTTTTCAAATTCTTCAGAATTTTCTAAGCTTATTGTCATTCCATATACATTACAGAATACACTTGTCAATTTCTATCTTTAAAGCCTGCTAGGATTATGATATGTATCGTGTAGAGTTTACAGATCACACTGGGGAATATTGACATCTAAACAATATTGAGTCTTTTGATTCATGGAAATTGTTCATCTCTCCACTCATTTAAATATTCTTTAATCTGTTTTAGGCAGTGATTTATCTGGTTGGTCTCAAACTGTAACTCTGACTTTTGGATAGCATCTCATAGTTCATTTTCTTCAGTCCTACTTGGCCTACTTCAAATTTGTTTCTCGTATCAATTTTTCAGGGGTTCTCCAGAGACTTGGGCAGAATTTATAGACAGTATGTCAGGCTACCCCTCTCTGGATCTCTCTTTTCTAGCTTTCTCCTCTCACTTTCCAGTGGCTGTAATTCCTTCAAACTCAGAGAGACAGAGGGTGTTCTATAGGGATTATAGCCACCAAGCATAACACTGACAATGGCTGTCCTTGGGCTGAAAACTCTAAAAGCAGGCAGTTCACTGGGTACCAGTCTCTTCTTTCAGATATTATCTCCCCTGAGAAATATGCCTGCTTTTGTTTCTTCTCTATACATTCACATAAATCTTAAAATTTATTCTCTAGAGTTAATAGTTGTTATCTGTGGGAGGGTCAGTCCTATTGAAGTTTTATTCAGCCTTGTAATTAGAACCCAGTTATCTGGTTTAGACATTTTATTTTTATTTTTAATACATATTTTTTATTTTAAAATTGTGGGGCACAGTTAAGAGTTAGGTATAGGAATATGCATTGTGCAGGTACCCTTGTTGATGAGGTGTGCCCCCCAATCCCCAGACAGATACTGACTACCATTAATCCCACCTCCCTTCCCCTACCTGCCCCCCTATAGTTTCCTGCCACTGTCAATCCTTTTCTTGTAGTATTACGATAGTTGTTCAAGGTTCACTTATGAGTGAGAACATGTGATACTCAGATCTTTGTTTCTGTGAGAGATCATTCAGTATTATAAACTCTAATTCCATCCAGGTTGCTGCGAGATTCATGATTTTGTTCTTTTTTATGGCTGTGTAATATTCCATTGTGTATATGTACCACATTTTTAAAATCCAGTCCTCCTTTGATGGACAACATGGTAGGTTTCATGATCTTGCTATTGTGAATAATGTTACAATAAACATACGTATGCAGATATCTTTTTAATAGAGTGATTTGAGTTCTTCAGGGTTTATTCCCAGTAGGGGGATTGCAGGGTCATAGAGCAGGTCAATTTTTAGAGCTTTTAGGAATTGCCACACTGATTTCCACAGATGCTGCACTAGTTTACACTCCCACCAACAGTGTAGAAGTGTTCTCTTTTCACCACATCCTCTCCAGCATCTGTTATTTTTTGAGTTATTGATAATGGTCATTCTGAGTGGAGATAGGTGGTATCTCAGTATAGTTTTAATTTGCATTTCCTTGATGACTAGTGAGGTTGAACATTTCTTCATGTATCTGTTGGCTGCTCACATGTCTTCTTTTGAGAAGTGTCTGTTCATGTCTTTTGTCTACTTTGTAATAGGGCTGTTTGTTTTTTTTTCTTTTTGGCATGTTTGAGTTCCTTGTAGATTTTAGATGTTAGGCCCTTGTCAGTCATGGAGTTGTCAAATACTTTTTCCCAGTCTGTGGGCTGTCTCCCTGCTCTCTTGATGGTTTCTTTGGCTTTGCAGAAGCTTGTCAGTTTAATGAGGTCCCACTTGTCTATCTTGTCTCTTATGGCCCGTGCATTTTGGTTTTTGCTCAGGAATTGGATGCCAGTTCCGACTTCCATAAGGGTATGTCCTGTGTTTTCTAAAGTTCTTATGGTTTGAGGTTTTACATTTAGGTCTCTGATCCATTTAGAGTTAATTTTTGTTTATGGGGATAGATAGGGGTCTTGTTTGAATCTTCTGCATGTGGTCAGCCAGTTTTCCCAGCACCATTTACTGAATAGATTGTCCTCCCCGTGTGGGTAGTGGAGGCTTTGTTAAAGATGAATTGGTTGAGAAATTGAGGTTTCGCTTCTGGAATCTCAATTCTATTCCATTGGTCTATATGCCTGTTCTTGTTCCAATACTAAGCTGTTTTGATTATTGTAGCTTTATAGTAAAGTTTAAAGTCTGGTAGTGTGATACCTCCTGCTTTTTTTTTTTTTTTTTTTTTTTGCTGAGGGTTGTTCTGGCTATTCTTGGTCATTTTTGTTTCCATATGAATTCCTGTATTGTTTTTTCTAGATCTGAGAAGAATGTTGTTGGTAATTTTATAAGTATTGCATTAAATCTATAGATTGCCTTAGGTAAGATGGACATCTTCACAATGTTGATTCTTCCAATCCATGAGCATGGGATATTTTTCCACTTGTTTGTGTCATCTTTGATTTCTTTGAGCAGTGTTTTATAGTTTTCATTGTAGAGGTATTTCATGTCTCTGGTTAGGAAGATGCCAAGGTGTTTCATTTTTGTGTGTGGCTATTGTGAATGGGATTGTGCATTTTATTTGGGTTTCTGTTTGTTTATTATTGGTGTAAAGAAATGTAATTATCTTTTGCACATTTATTTTATACCCTGAGACTTTGCCAAAGTCCTGTATCAGTGCAAGGAGGTTTTTGACAGATTATCTTGGGTTTTCAAGGTCAGAATCATGTCATCTGCAAAGAGAGATAACTTGACTTCCTCTTTTCCTATTTGGATACCCCTGATTGCCTTCTCTTTTCTGATTGCTCTAGCCAGGACTTCCAATACTATATTGAACAGGAGGGTTGAGAGTGGGCTCCTTGTCTTGATCCAGTTTTCAGGAGAAATGATTCCTATTTTTGTCTGTTTAGGAGTATGCTAGCTGTGGGTTTCTCACAGATGGCTTTTAATATTTTGAGGTATGTTCCACATATGCCTAGATATTCGAGGATTTTTATCAAGAAGGGGTCCTGCATTTTATCAAGAGTTTTTTCCTGCATCTAATGATATAATCATGTGGTTTTCGTTTTGACATCTGTTGATGTATTTAATTACATTTATGGTTTTACAAATGTTGAACCAGCCTTGAGTCCCAGGGATGAAGCCTACTTGGTCATGATGGATGATTTTTGAGATGTTGTTGACTGGTTTGCTAGGATGTTGAGAATTTTTGCATCTATGTTCATCAAAGATATTGGCCTTAGTTCTCTTTCTTTGTTGGGTCTTTACCTGACTGGGATATCAATGTGATGTTAGCTTCATAAAATGATTTGGGGAGAGTTCCATCTTTCTCAATTGCCTGGAATACTTTCAGTAGGGTTGGTATCAGCTCCTCCTTAAATGTCTTATAGAATTCTGCTGGAAAGCCATCTGGTCAAGGGCTTTTTTTGGTAGATAGTTTTCTTATGACATAGTCAATTTCCTTGATTGTTATTGGGCTATTAGGGTCTCTATTTCTTCTTGTTTCAACCTAGGCAGGTTGTGTGATGTCAAAAAGTCCTCCATTTCCTTGAGGTTTTCAAGTTTGTTTCCATACAAGTGTACATAGTAGTCTCTAATGATCTTTTGTATTTCTTCAGGATCAGATGTGACTTCATCTTTTGTGCTTTTGATTGTGTTTATTTGGGATTTTTCTCTCTCTTTCTTGGTCAGTCTAGCTAGGGGACCATCGATCTTGTTTATCCTTTCGAAGAACCAGCTTTTTGTTACATTGATTTTTTGTATTATCTTTTTGTCTTCTGTGTCCTGGATTTGGGCTTTTATTTTGGTGATCTGGATTCTTCTGCTGAAGTTAGGGTTTTGGTGGTCTTGCTTTTCCAGCTTCCTTAGGTGACTTGTTTGGTTGTTAATTTGTGATCCTTCTATTTTCTTCATGTGCGTTTGTAAAGATATGAATTCCCCTCTTACTACAGCTTTCATGGCATCCCAGAGATTTGGGTAAGATGGTTCTTCATTTTCATTTGTTTCCAGGTATCTTTTAATCTCTGTTTTGATTTCATCATTGACCCAGGAGTTGTTTAAACATCATGCTGTTTAGTGCCCACGTCTTTGTGGGTTTTGGGGCAATCTTGTTGGTGCTGATGTTTATTTTTATTCCACTGTGGTTTGAGAAGGTGCATGGCAAAATTTTGATCTTTTAAAATTTGTTTATGCTTGATTTATGGCCAAGTATGTGGTTGATCTTAGAGTATGTTCCATGCAGTGATGAGTAGAATGCATATTCTGTGATCATTGGATGGAGTGTTCAGTAGGTATCAGTTAAGTCCATTTAGTCAAGAGTCATATTGAGGTTCCAGATCTCATTGCTGATTTTTTGTCCTGATGATCTGTCTAGGGTTGTGAGTGGGGTGTTAAAGTCCCCAGCTCTGATAGTGTTAGAGTCGATATCTTTTTTGAGTTTACCTAGAAGCTGCTTTATGAAATTTGGTGCTTCTATGTTGGGTGCATATATGTTTAGAATGAATATTTCTTGTTGATGGATTGAACTTTTTATCATTATGTAGTGGTCTTCTGTATCTTTTTAAATTTTTGATAGCTTAAAGGGTATTTTGCCTGAGATTTCTTTTCTTTTTTGTTCCGTTTGTTTGAAAATTTGTTTTCCATCCTCTTACTTTGAGTCTGTGAGTGTCCCTTCTAGTTAGGTGAGTCTCTTGAAGGCAATATATTGTTGTCTGGTCATTTTTTAAACCCATTTTGCCATTCTATGTGTTTTCAGTGGTGCATTTAGTCCATTCACATTTGGGCTAATTATTGAAATGTGAGAGTTGATCCCTATCATAAGGTTCTTATAGAGTTGCTGTTGTTGTTCCTGTTTGTTTGTTGTCTTCCTTTTGGTTTGGGGGTTGGTTCATGTGTGTTTTAATCTTTTTTCTGTACTCTTGTGAAGAATGCTTTTGTTCTTTTTTCCTTTTCTTCTATGTTCAATACTTTCTTAAGTGTTTCTTGTAGAGGTGGTCTGGTGGCAGTGTAAGTTCTTAGGGATTGGATATCTGGGAAAAATTTCAATTCTTCCTCACTGATGAAGTTTAACTTGGCTGGGTAGGTTATTCTCATTTGAAATTATTTATCTTTTAGAACTTTGAAGATAGGGCTCTAAGTTCTCCTGGCCTGAGGTGTTTCTGTAGATAAATCTGCTGCTATTCTAATTGGTCTTCCCTGATAGGTAGTCTGACTTTTTTCTCTTGCTGCCTTTAGGATTTTTTCTTTTATACCTACTTTGTTTAGGTGAATTTTGTGTCTGGCAGTTGGTCTTCTCATTTGTTGTCTTGCAGGGGTTCTCTGAATCTCTTATGTTTGAATTTTTGCATTACTGATGAGATGAGGGAAGTTTTCTAGAATGATTTCATAAAACACTTGTTCCAGTGTGGTCTCTGTCTCTCTCTCTGCCTCAGGAAGGTCAATTACTCTTAGGTTTGATCTCTTGAAGTAATTGTTCATCTCTTGAAAGTTTTGTTCTGTCTTTTTAAGCTTCTTTTCTATGTTTTTGACAGTTTGGGTTATTTCTGTATTTCAGGCTCTGAGATTCTTTCTTCTGCTTGTCTAATTCTGCTTTCCATGCTTATTAGTTTGTTATTTATTTCCAACACAGTATTCTTGACTGTTGTAATTTCTGTTATCAGCTCCTTCCTATTTTCCTCTTGTCTCTCCTCAATATTTTTTATTCTCTCTATTGATGTCTTGATGTCTGGGTTTGTTGCATGTGACCAGTCAGTCTGGGGGCTCTTCATTGTTTGTGTTCTGTAGTCTGTTTTCTCAGTGTCTGACCTCTCAGGCATCTGTGTGAGACCTATATTCTTCTTTTGGTTTTTCTTCATTTGTGCAAATTTTCCTTCCCTACTTTTTCCTTCCCTCCACGTCCCCATCTTCTTTACTTCTGTTATTCATGGGTGGAGGGGTTGCTTTTACTTCTATTTCTTCAATCTCCTATTCTTCGTTATGTATATCCTCTTTCTTTGTTCAATTCTGGAGTTGGGCTGTAGGTTGGGGCCAGTCCTTTTTGCAGTTTTGAGATTTAATTAAGGAGGGAGCTGTGATTCAAAATCTATCTACATATTCTGGTATCCGTCGACAGGTGTATGGATAATCTGACACCCACTTCCCACTGCCTTGGAATCTGTCCATCCAGTGGGGTTGTAGGTTTACTCCCTGAAAGCAAAATGAGGTTAACAGAAGGAATAGCATGGAGCAGGCAGTGAGGGCAGAGGGCAGTGGAGAGAGAGGGGGGAGTAAGAGGGAAAACTGACTAACAAATGAAAAGAGACACAAAGACTGAAACAAGTAAAAAGAAAACAATAACAATGACTACAAACTAACCAACAACCATATGAAAAAACTAAAACATACAATGATGCTAACATACAAGCTAAGCAACCTCCTTATTGGTGTGCTATTCCTCTATACAAGGATGGGGTTTGCAGAGAAACAAACAACAAAAAAAGAACAAGACAAAAGGAATGGACTAAAGTCAGTAAACTAACAGAACCAACCAAGCACACTCTGAGACTTTTCCTTTGAGTCCACTGTCCTTTCACTTCTGATTTCTAACTGTCTTTGAAGGCTGGTAGATTTGTTCACAGTTAGGGTTGGCTGCCCCTGGCCTGCTGTGAAGGTTGGTTCATATCTGGGCTCCCTGCCCAGTCTGTCACTCAGGTCTGGCCTGTGTCTATTTATCAAGGGGAAAGAACTCTTTCCCATTTTGATGTTGTTACCTTGAATCCCCAGCAGGTGGTGCTATCTCACCACTCTAGTTGATCTTTAGTCACAGCAACTGGAGACTGCCAGGAGATCCAGGCCTGGGTTGGTGGAAGTCGGAGGCTGCCCAGGACAGGAGGGAGCAGGCAATGGTAGTGGTGGTGGCGGCAGCCGCCTCATGGTACATGGAAGGAGTTCCACGAGCCTGGCTGTGGGCGAGGGGTGCAATGTGGCAGTGGCAGTAGTGGCAGCTATCTCAGTAGATCATGCTTGCGGGGGCTTCACAGTCCAAAGTCGTGGATCACCTCAGGCACAGGTGGGCGATGGCCAGCAGTGGCATTTGCGGCTGCAGCGGCGGCCCAGACCGCCAAGGTGTTTGAGCAGTGGCCGTGGCTAGGCTCCGTGTGAAGGGCAGGCTGCCCATGATGGGAGCTGCAGTCCCTGGGAGAGAGCTAGAGTCTTTATGTGTATTCTCTTTTGTGGAGGGTCTCACAGACCAAGCTACCCTGTCGCCATGTTACCGGAAGTCTGACGTTTAATTTTTAGTAATATATAAAGGGATTCTTTAATTTTGACTTTAAAATCAAAAAAGCATTCCTTAAAACTCATTAGGTTCGAGACCCGCCTGGGTAACTTGGCGAGACCTCATCTCTACAATACAAAAAATTAGCTGGCGTGGTAGCACGCGCCTGAAGTTCCAGCTACTTGGAAGGCTGAGGCAGAAGGATCGCCGGAGCCCAGCAGGTTGAGGCTGCAGTGACCGGGAGCAGCCACTGCACTCCAGTCTAGGAGACAGAGTGAGACTCCAACTTAAAAAAACCAAAAAAACCCTCATAGAACAGTAGTTCTATAAGAATTGTATATAGTTTATAGAATCTTTTAATTTTAATAGATATATATCCATACAATTATTATTATTTTTTTGAGTTGGAGTCTCACTCCGTCGCCCAGACTGTAATGCAGTGGCCGCTCCCGGCCACCACAGCCTCGACCTGCTGTGCTCCAGCGATTCTTCCACCTCAGCCTTCCAAGTAGCTGGAACTACAGGCGTGTGCTGCCATGCCCAGCTAATTTTTTGATTTATTGTAGAGATGAAGTCTCGCCAAGTTGCCCAGGCAGGTCTCAAACCCACAGGCTCAGGCAATCCACTCACCTCTGCTTCCCAAAGCATGGGATTACAGGCTGAGTCACTGAGCCCGGCTATCCATACAATTATAATATGCAGTTTAGTTTTTTAAACTTTATAATCCAGTGAAAACCTCAATGGTAAGTGGCTACAGAAAGGATCTTTATGCTGGTCTTAATCTTCTCCCTTCATTTTCCTGACTGCATTTAGTATATTGTTTCCCTTCTGTATTCTTCATCTTACCTCTACTATTGCACACGTTGTTTAAAAAAAATCTTAAGATTAACTTAAAATCTTTAGTTTCTCCATATGTTATTGTTTGAAGTTTGCACCTTGATACCAAGGATTAAGAAATGAGTTTTAAGTAGTGCATTGCCTTTTCTGTTAATTAGAATTTAAGATTTACAAAACAATATATACTGCAATATTCCTGTTGTCCTTTCCCTGTGATGTTTATACATGCAGTTCCTTTTGTTTTTCTCTGTATTCTTCTTTGTTTCCTCTCTTGATTCCTCCATGACTTCACTATATTCTTTGACATCCTGGTAAAAAAGAATCAGAATTTTGTCTGAAAATGACCTCACAATGACTCTTATTTTCTTTGCATATGGACTTTGATACTTCATATGTTACAAAATCAAACACCTTTCCTAACTGTGAACATTTCAGGAATTTATTGTATATTTGTTCCCTGAACATTATGGTTATGTTCCATTTGTTCTTAAACCAATTCTGTTTTTTCTATTTCAAAAAATCTTTAATCCAGTTAAGGCATTCACAAAATGGCTTGAACTTCAGATGCACCCTATTAACCTAATAGATCATTTCCTGGGCCGTCAGTCCCAGAGATTTTGATGAAATAGATATTAGGTGAGGCCCTAGAATCTGGGTTTTCTTTTTCTTTTGAATCTGGGTTTTCATCGCATTACCACAGAGATTCTCATAATGACAGTATCTCATGTCAAATTATCCAGTGCACTTATCCTAACAAATTATAAGTTGGTAGGCAGTTGCCACTATGTTTCTGGTGTAGATGGAGAAATCAAGGCACAAGCAAGAAAAAAAAGAGAGTTAAGGGACTTTAAGAGTTAGTGTTGAATTTCATCTCTGCTAGTACCAGTTTTAGTTTTCTCCTTTATAAAAGTGGGATTTTAAAAGTTGACATTGAAATAATTGAATGAGATAATTTATTCCTAGTCCCTATTGTACTTAAACCCTTTGAAACATGGCACTAAAATTAAGTCCAATAAATGATAAAAGCTGCAGAAATGCATGTTTATGCTTTGGAATTAAAGTAGGAACTCTGGTGGGTGGTCCTAATTGTGTCTTTTTTGTGGATTGGGCCTAGTGATAGGATTTTCACAAAAGAGAAAACTATCAGGTCCTATAGCATGTCTCTTAAGCAATCATCTACTAATAGAGTCTGGCACACATCAGAAGCTCAAAGGTATTTGATTAATGAATCAAATCCTTCCTACAAACACATCCTTCCTACAATTAAAATTTTTTTTTTTTACTATTTTCCTGGTTCTTGCCATGCTAAGCCTTTGTGGAACACTTATTCCTTTGGAGGAAAGAAATGAGGGCACCTGTGTTTTTTCAGTACTCTAGATCCACTGAGACAGTAAAATACCTTTACAAGTTGGATAATTGGTTTCAGCAGTGGAATGCTACCTGCAATATGAGAGTGATAAGCTAAAATGATGATGTTTAAACATGCAGTGCTTTTCGGAATTATGGAGGGACCTTCTTAGATAACAACCTGAAAACTTTCCTTGCAAATTTTGAGTGCACAACTGAAGACTTCACTTCAGTGCTTATATCACATCACCCAGATGTATTTCTTAAAATGACATCATCTGTTTTCAGGATCTTTCACATGTGCATCCAAAATTTGCAAGGAAAGGTTTCAGGTTGTTATCTAAGAAGGTCCTTCCATCATTCCAAAATCACTGCATGTATAAACATCATCATTTTCTTATCAGTCTGTGGAATGTATTTAAGTAATGGTTACTCCTCTGCCTGCACTCTCATTTTTATGCAATACCTCCTCTTTATTCATTTTACTTGTTTAAATGCCCAGAGGGGAAAATCTTAGCAACAGAACAAGGCTACAACTTTTAGTTCTTGCTCCTTCCTTTATCTGCATTTTCCTAGGTTTGATTCTTCATTCTTTTCCCTTAGTGTAAGTACCACTAATCATTGCAATTTCACTGAATACCTACCAGACACTGTACTAAGTGTTTGCATTGCCTTGCATAAAACTCTCAATAACTTATAAGTTAGATTCTATTATTATCTCCATGATCTACCAAGTCTATTATTTGGAAGAGTCCTTTGAGGCAGTGCCAAACGCAGTCTTTTCCTGATGGCAGAGAGATTCCTATGGAAAACAATTGGGGAAAATCTAATAAGCAGTAATTGTCAAAATCCATTTGTGTGTGTGTGTGTGTGTGTGTATGTGTGTGTGTGTGTGTGTGTGAATGCCTAATACATCAATGATGAAATGCATAGACCAGTATGAAAGCTGTTATCTGCATAAGCCAGTGGCAGACTTATTTGTTTCATTTGGGAAAAATTGACAAAGTAGGAGACAGGTTGGCTCTTGAATGTGGCATTAACTCAGAAAGTGCAATGACTTTATATCACCTGTACTTTTTTGCAACAGTGGATGGAAAATGGGCTGCCATTTCTGATATATGGGATATTATCACTATGCTGAATAGTGGTTATTTGATTCACAGTAATGTAATTTACTTCTCAACAGTTTTATAAAAAATCATTTGACTTCTGGGCTGGCACTAATTAAAATGGAGCTACACTGGAAATTATTTTGCAGGCAATTTGTGTATTATGTGTCAAAATGATGTTACAGATTTTTTTTTTTTTTTTGAGTTGGAGTCTCACTCGGTCACCCAGAATGGAGTGCAGTGGCCGCTCCCGGTCACCGCAGCCTCGCCTGCTGGGCTCCGGCGATTCTCCCGTCTCAGCCTTCCAAGTAGCCGGAATTACAGGCATGGGCTACCACGCCCGGCTGATTTTTTGATTTATCGTAGAGATGAGGTCTCGCTGCCCAGGCGGGTCTCGAACCCGCGGGCTCAGGAAATCCACTCACCTCAGCCTCCTAAAGCGTAGGATTACAGGCTGAGCCACCAAGCCCGGCTTCAGATTTTTTTAAAAGTCTTTAATATTACTCATTTAAGAGAGTTTCTCACGTAATGTTTTAATAGTATAATTTTAGTGGAAAGGATATTTATGCATGTCTTCAAGGAGTTTATATTTTGAAGGCATGAGGCATCTGACAAGCTTTTATGATATTGTATCAAATGTTTCTAAAATTTGTGTTTTCTTTTAAATTAAAGTTTCTAGGTCACCCCTTAGCAAATTCTGCTTAGATGATCTTGCATCTCTCTTTAGAATATATAGACACAACACTTTTTGCTTGCAGCTTTAAAGTGCCACTGAAAAATCTGAGGTCACGGGAAAAGTCTAATTTGATATCTTGTATTAGAACTACAGTCTATACACTAAAGCTGAAAGGCAGGGCCTTGATGGGCATGTTCACAGTTTATAATGCTTTCATGTAATTTTTATCTCCATTTTTGAGGTATTACAAAATAAATGCTAAAATAAATGCAGTTTGAAAAGTTTATATTTAATATTTATTTATAAAATAGTTTTACCAAATCTTCATGACTGAAGATAGAATGCAAATCTTTCGTATCTAGCACTCTGTCTAGATCTTTAATTGGAGGATTCAATTTGTAATCAGGTAATTAGGGAGGGAGCTAAGAAAATATTTCCACCGGGCTCAGTGGCTCAGCCTGTAAGCCCGCGCCTTTGGGAGGCTGAGGTGAGTGGATTGCCTGAGCCGCGGGTTCGTAGACCCGCCTGGGCAGCGAGACCTCATCTCTACAATAAATAAAAAAATCAGCCGGCCGTGGTAGCGCATGCCTGTAATTTCAGCTACTCGGAAGGCTGAGGCGGAAGGATCGCCGGAGCCCAGCAGGTCAAGGCTGCAGTGGCCGCTCCGGCCACTGCACTCCAGTCTGGGCGACAGTGAGACTCCAACTCAAAAAAAAAAAAAGAAAATATTTCCTTGTTTTGTTTTGAAATTAAGAGGCCTAGAATAAGACTTCTCACTTCAAAGAAAAAGATTAAAATGAAATACATAAAACTTATGAAAAATTCTGCAGAAAGTAAAGCTGAAGAATGCAGCATATAAAAGGTATGCTGATGATAACGTTTAAAAGAATAACTCTTGGAAATAAAAAAAAACTAGTAAAATTTCAACCATTTTAAGGAAATTCAAGAGAAAAAGAGACTCTAGAATAAGCTTAAAAATAAGTGGGAAAGATGCAAGGGGTCTAAGATAATAAAATTAAAATAGAAAAGGAACTGAAATACAGGAAGAAAGAAAGACAAAAACTTAAGCCACTGAAGATGTTAAGACCCCCATTATAAATAATAAATATAATTGCCATTGTGGAAAGCAGGCCATCATTCATGGGACAGGCTGAAAAGCACCACACACACACACACACACACACACACACACACACACACACACACAGACACACAGTCAAGTACACACACACTCTATTCAAAAAATGAAGATCTGAAAATGATGACAGAGGAAATAGTGGACATTGAGGAAAAAAGCAGAGAACAAATGTGTATATTATATTTCTGATGAGAACTGTTATATTCTCCATTTGTTATAATGGAATTGAAAAAGAGTAAAATGATTCCAAAGTACATAATGACCTGTTATTTCAAAGTAAATAATGACCTGAGTTTGAAGAAGTGTCTAACCATGTTTCAAGAAAGTAGTTCACACAAAAAATATATGGTAGAATAGAGAAAGAATCCTATAGTCTCCAAGAAATAAGAAACTGGTAACTACAAAAAAAAAAAAAAAAAGAAAAGAAAAGAAAAAAGGAACTATTTTACTGCTCTCAAGCTCTTTAGTAACTTTTGAGTCAAATAGATAATGGAACAATATCTATAGAATTTTGAGGAGAAATATACAAGAATCAAAAATTCTGTATCCACCTTTTTCATCATTTGTGAATTAAAAGGAGTAGGGAAACATTTAAAAAAAGTACTAGAATTTAAAGAATAAAGTCGATCTTTCCCCCTGAGAAAGCTTATGGATGGCTTAATTAGCTGAATTTATAAGGTTTGTCTAAATTAAAAAAAATTATAAATAAAAATTCATACTGTGAAGGAACTTGTGAGCAATGAATTCATTTAAAAATGAAGTAAGATCCCAATAGCTCTATTAATAACATTCAAGAAACAAAATAACTTAAAGCTATGGGAAAATGTTATATGTTATGAAAATAATAATTTCATAAGCTAGGCTAGAACCAAAAACCCGTATAAAATTTGAAAAGAAAGGGGTGAGATGAGAGCTGTAATATGATCTACTGTTTTCTCTATCTTTCGTTGGAAAGAAAGAACTGTGTTGTGTTTTTGAAGTTGATAAGTTGAGAAATATTATTTTAAGAAATTATGTAAAATAAAAGTAGTGATTATTTCAAAAATTAAACTGGATTCTGACAAACTTACTAGGGGAGGCCGGTCAAAATAAAATAAATTAAGCAATTTTATCAAATAAGATAGAAGACACTGTACAAGCAAAATGAAAACCCATAAAATCTGAAAATTTTTTTAGTACTTCATTAGCTAAAATATAGTTCTAATGGTCACCTGTTATATTTGATAATATCAGACTAATACTGTTTATTATAGTAACATATATAAATTAGATATAGTCCTCTATTAATTAAAGAGATTTGAAAAGATTTGTGTTCTCTACTATTCTTACAGATATCTTCACAATTTTTCATCCACTTCAAATAGGCAATCAAATAACTCAATTTTAACTGTGTCTTTCTTGATGATGCTGTTTTAAATAGAAATTCGTCTATCCATGCCTGCCACGTTTTTTTCTTCATTTTTCTCTTTAATTCTCATCATCTGATGGATATTAATTTTTATTTCATTTTACTTTTTTTTGTCTGCAATCTTCTATTAGAACATAAAGCAAAGCAAAGATTTATCTCTTTTTGTTCGCTTACTCAAAAGCAAAGATTTGTTTCTTTTTGTTCCCTGCTTCATCCTTAAAGCCCCAGAGATTGGTAAATGCTTGGCACTCAATAAATACTTGTTGAATGAATGAGTAAATGAGTGAATGAATTAAAGTGTGAATAAAAATTACAACCTGTCTGTATCACATTAACACATGAAAATATGTAAGACATATAAACAAAAAGATAAGGGTAGTGTGAGAAATTAGGTAGCTTTCATAGTGTGAAGAGGGTTAAAAAGAAAAACAAGAGAAGCTGGTATAAGAAGATCTAAATGCTATAATTGCTAAGTTTTACTTAGTAAATACTTCTCAAATTCTATATGCAGTAAGTAGGGAATACATCATTTGACCATTTTTTCTTACAGACTGAAATATTTACAAATATTGACCACATATTATTAAAACAGAAACATTTAAAAAAAATTCCAAGAATAAAAACAGTAGAAAACTGCTATGTGTGCACAATATAATAAGATTAGAAATAGTTTTTTTTTTTTTAGTTTTGGGGTTTCACTCTGTCAGCCAAGTTGAAGTGCAGTGGTATGATCACAGCTCACCACAGCCTCAACTGCTTCAGTCTCCCGTGTAGCTAGGACTACAGGCAAATGCCACTACTCCTGGCTATTTTTGTTTTTTTGTAGAGACAAGTTCTTGCTATATTGTCCAGGCTGATTTCAAACTCCTGAGCTCAAGTAATCCTCCTTCCTCAGCCTCCCAAAATGCTGAGATTGCTGGCATGAACCACAGTGCCTGGTCTAAAAATACATTTTAGATATCTGAAATAAAACACAAGGACTAGAACATTTTAAAAATAAAATTAAGTAAATAATTTTTCTTACATAACTCTTTGGTCAAACATGAAATAGAAAAAGTTTATAGTAGATAGTAATAAAGCATTATATAACAAAGTTTTGAAAGTTAGAAGAACTGTTCAGGGACAAGTTCATTTTTCTCAGCACTTTAATTTTTAAGCAAAAAAGAATAAAACTGAAATAACTAACATTTTTGTTTTTAATTTTTTAAAAATGAACAGATAAATTATATGTATTTACAAGGTACAATATATTAGAGTATACATACATTGATAAATGACTAAATCTAGCTAGTTAATACATTTATTCCCTCATATACTTATCATTTTTGTGGCGAGAACCCTGTATATTCACACTCAACATTTTTTGCTACTACAATAGACCTTGTATTGTTAACCATAGTAATCATGTTGTATGCTACATTTCTTAAATGCATTCCTTCTATCCAACTGACATTTTGTATCCTTTGACCAACAACTCCCTCTCCCCAGCTCCTGGTAACCAGCATTTTGTTCTTTACATCCCTAAGAGCAACTTTTTAAGATTTCACATATGAGTGAAGTCAAATGGCATTTGTCTTTCGGTGCCTGGTTCATTTCACTTAGTGTAATGTCCTTCAGGTTTATTTATATTGTTGCAGATGACAGGAGTTCCTTCTTTTTAAAGACTGAATAATGGTATATATAACACATCTTCTTTAAACATTCATCAGTTGATGGACACTTAGATTGATTCTGTATCTTGCTTATTGTGAATAATGCTGCAGTCAACACTGAAGTTCAGATATCTTTTGACATTCTGATTTCATTTTCTTTGGATGTAGTCCCAATAGTGAGATTATGGTAAATCTCATGTGGTTTTGACTTGTATTTCTTTGTGCTGCCTGTGGCTGGGAAAGTGGTGACATTGGTAATGTAAAACTGTCCTTCTGACCTTCTTCAGTGTGTCTTTTCTTATTATTATGCTGCAGTCAGGTAATATGATCCCTTGCCTGGATTTGTTAGCTTTTGTGAAGATATTTTCATGCATAGTTGTTCCAGTTGATGCTTCTACAGGAAGACGGTTGATGGAAGAGTCCTAGTCCACCAATCTTACTCTGCTCCTTTTCCAGAATTAATAATTTAATCAAAGAAGATGAAAATAAAATGGAAAAACCTTAGGAAAGAAATAGGGAAGAAAATAGTAATGTTCTGGAAGTAGGGAGTGGTATCTGGGAATTCAGTTCCTGTAAGTCCTGACAAGATTTAAAATGTTTCTTACGAATAAGGGGACAGGGACAGGCTTACTTTCAGTGATGAGGTAGGGTTTCTCCTGATTCTGAAAGGAGCCTTTTAAGAACTGTACCTCACCTGCTCCTGAGGTCCCAAATGTTTTACAAGTTGCAATTACTAGCCTCTTGCCTAGTAACAGAATAAGATGAACACTAGCTTAGTGACCAATCAGGACTGAGTCACTAAAATGCCAGTCTAAGACCTAATTCTTGACTAAGAATCTGGAGGCTGGGTTCAGATCTCCTGGAAAGGGATTGGACAAAATGTAAAACTCCTCTACTTCATCCCTTCAACTGACAATGAGTTTGCAAACCCCAAAGCTAAAACTAATGACAAAATATAATGCTGAGGAAGATAAGAAGCAAACTCAATATTGGGGAGAAAAATCAATGCTTGGGATGTGAGTTTATGCCAGATTTTTTAAAAATTAAAAATTACTTAGATATTTAAAGTAAATATGCTTAGGGCATACACATTATTAAATAAGGCATTAAAAAAAAGTTTAGTTATAAAATAAAAGCAATAAGAAAACAAATAGAGCCGGGCTCGGTGGCTCAGCCTGTAATCCTGTGCCTTTGGGAGGCTGAGGTGAGTGGATTGACTGAGCCCGCGGGTTCGAGACCTGCCTGGGCAGCGAGAGCGCATCTCTACAATAAATCAAAAAATCAGCCGGGTGTGGTAGTGCGCACCTGTAATTTCGGCTACTCGGAAGACTGAGGCGTAAGGATCGCTGGAGCCCAGCAGGTAGAGGCTGCGGTGGCCGGCAGCGGCGACACAGTGAGACTCCAACTCAAAAAAAAAAAAAAAAAAAGAAAAGAAATAGGGTAAAAACTAATCAATTTGAGTGTTTAAATATGTAGTAGTCATTGACATTAAATCCAATAGATGAAATAAACTCTAGACTATACCAAATTAAAGATTAGCAAACTGGAAGATAGTAATAAGGAATTCACTCTGAATATAGCATAGAAATAGAGTTAAAAATTGTGAAAAAGGAGTTGAGACAAGAGGCTTAGTTGGGTGATTCCAACATACGACTATTAGGAGATACTTAATATGAGAAAGAAGTGATGAGAAGAGAAGCAATATTTAAGAGATAACTGATAATTTTCCAAAATTGGAGAAATTGTTCTTTTTTCCTTCCAGATGGGAGAGACAACAGCTTGTTTATTTGTATGGAGGATGATGGTTAGAACTATGTGTAAAAATAGATGAGAGAGAATTAGACCTTGTAATAAACAAGTGGAGACACTGACCTTGGGTAGGAGCAAAACCATTCCTCTGTTGTAGCTTCTGTGTCCATGGGCAGAGGGAAGATTGATGTTAGATGTGGTGGAGAAAAGCATGGAGGCTATCTTCTGATTGCATCTGTGTTCTGATGACTCTAGTCAACTAGGAACTAGTTGGGGTGAGACTACAGTAAGAGATGTTGGATGTCTAAGGACATAATACTCTAGGAGAGTGGAAGTATAAATGTCTAGAAAAATATATATATTGCTTGGGAGAATATTAAATATCCATTTGAAATTAGTGGTTTCACCTTTACAGAGAGAAGAGTTAGCTATGTTATTCCCCAGTCACATTGAAACATTTGATGTATGTATGAATGAATGTATGAATGAGGGGTAGACCTTAATTTAACTAAAGCTATAGCTGAGAGATGCACACGATTTGATATCTACATGAAGGTGGGGTTATAGTGATTAATCATGAGTTTTAAGTTAGTAAGAGGAAAGTAGGAACACACAAACAATGAAGGCTAAATAAAGACTTATTGGGAGAAATATTGTAGAATTAGTTTTAATGGGGTTGAAAAATTATTGTTGAGCCGGGCTTGGTGGCTCAGACTGTAATCTTGCGCTTTGGGAGGCTGAGGTGAGTGAATGGCCTGAGCCCGTGGGTTCGAGACCCGCCTGGGCAATTTGGCAAGACTTCATCTCTACAACAAATTTTTTAAAAAATGAGCCGGGTGTGGTAGTGCATGCCTGTAGTTCCAGCTACTTGGAAGGCTGAGGAGGAAGGATTGCCGGAGCCCAGCAGGTGGAGGCTGCGGTGGCCGGGAGCAGCCACTGCACTCCAGTCTGGGTGACAAAGTGAGACTCCAACTCAAAAAAAAAAAAAAAAGGAAAAATTATTGTATTCGGGTACCAGATAGTGATTTGGAATGACCGGAGGTATGGTCAGACAACAGGATGCTTAAATCAGTATCACGGAGGGGGTGAAGTTATTGGTAATGTCAGCTCTATTGTGAGCTTTCTAATTAGAGTGAAACAAATTGATTACAATTTTGCTCCAGTGAATAATCCACTCAGCCTCTCAAAAAGTCATATAAATCTTAAGTGGCCAGAGCCCCTAGGTCCAAGAGTAGCCCACTTCTCTTCCTCTGATCTGCCAAGCATTCACCTTCTTTGTATGTATAACACAAAAGTGGTTGGAATGCATTGATATAATATGTGACTATAGAAATGACTGACTGAGATAGTAGGGAGGATGAGATTACTGGAGAAGAGATGAAGGAACTGAGAAGGCTTAATACTGGAAAAATAATTTCCATGATTTTGCAATATATCATTTCCATGGTATTTTAAAAACCACTTCTATTACAAATGATGAAGAATTATGCCAGGAGCAGTGTGGGAGAAAGTAACTATGAAGCAGGAATGAAAATTTTCAAGAACTGAGAAAAAGCAAGTCTGAGATCTGTAAGTGAATTTAACACATAGGAGTAGTGATGATATAGTCTGATGGCATGGGTTTCTAAAAGCTTAGGGGTTTTTAAGAGTGAGAGAATGGTCTGGACACGACAATGAAGAGAATATTATATGTGTTTGGAAGGTTTGAAGGGATATTTAGGAGTCAATTAGTTTTGTTACAGCAAGAAAGAATGTTTGAAGAATAGATTGTGGCCCTGTGTTTCAAAGGGCACTTTGAAGAGGGATATGGGGCTAGAGCCCAGGAATAAGGGGTAGCCAGAGCATCTTGGCCTTTCTATGGTATGTGACAGAAACATGAAATTATCACTGATGCTTTTGAGGTGGATGATGAAGAGTCTGTGGGTATTGAGAGAAATGAAATGGTGGGAGTTTTGTTTTGTTTTGTTTGTTTGTTTGTTTTTACCATTAAGCACCCTAGAAAGCAAACTACTTTTCTCCTTGAATATGAATAATTCTGGGTTTATTTTCTCATTTTGACTTTGCAGTTCCAGGACTAAGCTTCTAGCTTAGTTTAAGGCCGTAGTCTAATGTGTCAGTACTCAGCTTGTTTCATTCATAAGAGACTCTTCAACTACAAAGTTCTTCCTTTTTTATTGAAAGGAAAGCAAAGTTTGAGTATGTGTGTGGTATAGAGAGCAAAGGGAAGAATAGTATGAGAGAAATCAGGTTGAAGAACCAGTCAGGGACTGAATCATTTATAAACTTTTAGATCAAAGAAAGGAGATTAATGTTTATCTTAAATGTTAGCAGGACCAACTCAGTAGATTTTAATATCTTTTGCTGAGTTGGAAAATAATGGGAGTAGTAAATTAGGAAGTAAGTCAAGACATCTCTTACTATGGTGGTAAGCCTGAGATTGATCCCCATAAGAAGGTATACTCTACCAGGGCAGGGTATTTGTCTGTTTGTTTCTTTCATTTCTTAATACTTCATACCTATAATAGTGCCTAATAAGTAATATAGACCCTCTATTTATATGTTTTGAATGAATGGGTGGATAAATGAATGAATGTATGAAGATAGAATAATAGATTACCAAATAAAGGATAATAGATTACCAAATAAAGATGTCAAATAGAGTTTGGAGTCTGGATAGATATAATGACTAGAGCTCAGGAAAGAGAGGTCAGTACTTGAGAGATAAATACATATTCATTCAAGAAAAGTGTGATAGCATAGTGATGGTGCTAGTGATAGTGATGATGACAAAAACCATAACACAGAGGTAATTACTGTCAATTTTGTACATACTTTTCTATGCATATACACTAAAAAATCATATTGCATATGGCTTATTTACTATTTTCAGATAGTATTTTATGGCTTTCACTGTCACTAATATTCATTTACGTTATGCAAGCTGACGGCATGCTGTGCTATTGCACATGATGTGTCTTATTGCATAGTATAGTCTATTATTTATATTAAATTCCAAATTTTGCTGATTTTTCTTATTGGAATTTCCACTAGCCAATTCTTGTGTGCATTTTAAATAATTTCCTTCGAATACATTTTCTAGAAGTGGAAACAATGAATCAAAAACAATAAAAACTGCACATATTAAAGGCTTAGTGGCCATTGCTACCATAAAGATAAACATCCATTAACAACATCAAGCATTACCTTTTTCTTTTCTTTTCTATACTTTCCTTTTCTGACAGGCCTCTGTTGCTTTGGAAACTTTTTTTTTTTTTGAGTTGGAGTCTCACTCTGTCACCCAGACTGGAGTGCAGTGGCTGCTCCTGGCCACTGCAGCTTCGACCTGCTGGGTTCTGGCGATCCTTCCACCTCAGCCTTCCAAGTAGCTGGAACTACAGGCGCATGCTACCACGCCCGGCTAATTTTTTTGATTTTTATTGTAGAGATGAGGTCTCGCCAAGTTGCCCAGGCGGGTCTCAAAGCCGCAGGCTCAGCAATCCACTCACCTCAGCCTCCCAAAGGTGTGGGATTACAGGCTGAGCCACCAAGCCCAGCTTGCTTTGGAAACTTAAATAATGTTACTTCATACGATGACACACTGAGGGGGAACAAACACCACTATGCACATCTGTTACCTGTTCAGGAAAACATATAAATGGATGTCTTAGTCAGTTTGGGCTGCTGTAATGAAATATCACAGAGTGAGTGGTTTAAATAATAAACATTTATTTCTCACAGCTCTGGAGGCCGACATGGCTGAGTTCTTGGTGAGGGCCCTCTATCTGGTTCACAGATGACCATCTTTAGACTGTGTCACCACATGGCAGAGAGCAGAGATAGAGGGCCAAGTTTTTTCATCACTCTTTTTGTGAGGACACTACGCCCACACATGAGGGTAAAACCTTAATGACCTGCGCCACTGTCCCCTACCCCCACCAAGCCCCTACCTTCTAATACCATCATATTGGAGATTAGAATTTCAACACACATTTTGAGAGGACACAACTTTCAATATATAGCAGTGGGGTTCACATTTTCTTGGAAGCATGAATTGAATCTTTCTCAAATACGTCATTTTAAATTCTTTAAGTCAAAGAAACTGTATTATGTCAGAACAAGTATTCAATGTCACACTAATTACATCAGAGGAGCTGTTTTTTTGTTTCCTATGAAGTCAGAGTAATTAAAAAGTTTCTCCTTTATGCTTTGAGATCTATGGATGACATAAAAATACAGAGAGGCACTAACATAAAACAGGAAAATATTTAAGTAAATCTAAGTTGGAAAAGTTTTAGAAGTATAGATTTTTGTATGTGTTCTTTGGAAATATTTATAAACGTTCACTCATATGTCCTAATATATTTTCTTATTATATTTCATACTTAGAATTTAAGTAAGAAATGATTTCTCTGAAGCTAGTAATAAAGCCAAGTTAATGTCTCAGCATAAGGTTTATATCCTCTTTTTATTTTATGAATCTCCTCTTCTTGTTGAGACAAATACCTATGCAGAGTTCTGAAGAGCCACTCTCTCATTTTCAAACAGGCTGGTGCTGTAAGTGATAATCCCATGACTGGAGATGATGTGAAAGGCTATAAACTCCTTCTGCTTCATAAACAGTGAGATGAAAGCTTTACTGCTGAAATCTTTTCTGCTGAGTGACAGGTTCTACCACTTTGGGAATATTGTACAAACAAACAAGGCATGATTATCAGACCAAGGATGCAAAGATTTTCCTGTACTCTTTTAAGAAATTTTGGTTTATAGGCAAAATTTATTTATTTTATTTTATTTTTTTTTAGTGGAAAAGTTTTTCATTAGTGGTAGAAAAACAGATGATTTAAATTATCTTCTTAATAATTTCCAGTGAGCTTTTTCATTTTCTAAAATGTCAGAAAAATATTTTGGTATCAGAAAAATATTATTTCCCAAAAGAATTGATGAAACTGTAAGACCTATAAAGATAGTGTAGGTAGTTCCATGGTTATTGGGAAGCTCATTAAAATTTTGTTTTCTTTCTTTTTCCCAATTTTTTTTATTATAAAGATGTGGGGTACAATTCAGGGTTAGGTATACAAACATTGATTATGCAGGTACCCTTGTGGATGAGGTATGCCCCTCCCGCCTCTAGCAGTTTCCCTCAACTGCCAATCCATCCCCCTTCCCTGACTGTTTCCCACTACTACCATTTCCTTTCATATATTATTATAATTGTTCAAGGTCCGCTTATGAGTGAGAACATATAGTACTCTGTTCTTTGTTTCTGTGATAGATCACTGAGTATGATTAACTCCAAATCCATCCAAGTTGCTGTGAAGTCCATGTTTGTCTTTTTTTATGACTGCGTAATATTCCATTGTCTATATGTACCGCACTTTTTAAAATCCAGTCCAGCTATGATAGGCAACATGGTTGGTTCCATGTTTTTACTATTGTGAATAGAGCTGCAGGTATCTTTTTTTATAGAATGATTTGAGTTCCTTCGGGTATATTCCCAATAGGGGAATATATTTGAAGAAATAGAAGTGGCAAGCCATGGAGCCTGTACTTACACAAAAGAACTGGGTGAGGAGTGTCTTCAATCAGGATATCAGAGGGAAGAATTTTCCGACAGGAATAGGAAGGTAAATGGTTTAGTCAAACCAATGATATGACTAGGAGCATTCTCTGATGTCTAGGGGTAAAAAATCAGACAAAAGAAACAAGGAATAAGCAAATACTGTACATATATCAAACTGCACATTTAAAACATCATTTTGAATAGACACTTCTCAAAAGAAGACATACATACAGCCAACAGATACATGAAAAATGCTCAGCCTCACCAGTCATCAAAGAAATGCAAATTAAAACCACACTGAGATACTACCTAATTCCAGTCAGAATGGCCATCATCAATAACTCCAAAAACAACAGATGCTGGAGAGGATGTGGCGAAAAGGGGACACTTCTACACTGTTGGTGGGAGTGTAAACTAGTACAGCCTCTGGAAAACAGTGTGGCGATTCCTAAAAGATCTAAAAACTGACCTCCCATGTGATCCTGCAATTCCCCTACTGGGAATATACCTAGAGGAACTCAAGTCACTCTATGAAAAAGATACCTGCACACGCATGTTTATTGCAGCATTGTTTACAACAGCCAAAACATGGAACCTACTGTTCTGGCCATCAAAAGAGGACTGTATAAAACAAGGTGATACATATACATGATGAAATATTATGCAGCCATAAAGAAGGACAAAATTATGAACTTCGCAGCAACTTGGATGGACTTAGAGGCTATAATACTGAGTGATGTATCACCGAAACCAAGAAGTGAGTATCACAGTTCTCACTCATAAGTGGACCTTGAACAACTATTGTAATAATATAAGAAGGGAATTGGCAGTAGTGGGAAACTTCCAAGGGAGGGTGGGGGTAGGATTGACAATAGTGGGAAACTGCCAGGGCCAGGGGCACACCTCATCAACAAGGGTACCTGCATAATGAACATCTGTATACCTAACCTTTTGTAAATATTTGTACCCCACATATTTAAAATAAAAAATTCAAAAAAAGAATAATAAAAAAACCATTATGTTCATTACTTTGAAATGTAATATTAAAGAAAAAATAGATGAAATATTTTAGGAATTTTCTGTAATTCTACCTTCCAAAGCTTTGTCTATTTTGATGTCCTTCCTCAATGCTTTTGAGTGAACAGATTTAAAAAAAAATTTTAAATTTAAAAATAATTCTTTTTTCTAGTAAGTCAAACAATCCAGACATTTATATACTAGTTATCCTTCAGTTTCCTAAATTTGTCTCCTCGAAATAAAGCACTGTTAAATTTTATCTGTATTTTCCTAGATGTGGGCTATGCACATGATACTTACTGAAATATATAAATGTGATATTGTATATAGTATCCATAATCATATTATATGTGAACAGTGTAAATCTTATCTCTCGAGTTGCCAGCATAAAACCTGATTACTTTTTTTAGTGTTATAGCTTCCAGTCCTTTCTAAAGAAATATTTTTTCTCTCAATTGTTTTAGCACCTTGCCACCTTGGCCCATATTTATTCCATTTCTTTCTCTATTTCTCAGGTAACAAGCTCTATTTATTTTGTTCTTTTGGCAGGCCATGGATAATCTAATTATACACTTGAATTTCTTGTGGATCACACAAAGATAAATTGTGTACCTCTCATCATGTATTGATTCATGCACCATTTGCTATGCAGTTGACCCAGAGAAACACAATTACTGCTGTTACAGTTCATTTAAAAGAGTTTTCAGGAGTGTATGATGCTATCATTTTAGAATTGATGATCTTTCAGGGGATAGACCATACATACACATGCGCATGTGCACATGCACATGCACATACACTCACATACACACACACACGCACAAACACACACACACACACACACACACACACACACACACACACACATACACACAAATACATTCTCTTGCCAGAACCTAATAAAACAAACAAACAAACAAAAAATCATACTTAGATCACTTTCTATAAAATATATTTAGTTTTTCTGGATCAGAAGCAAAAAATTCTCTTTTATTTACATGGTTCACAGTTTTACAGTTAGAAAATAGAAATCGTTTCTTTACATCACTAAGTTTTGTTAACTTCATATAAAGACTGATAGGTAGTCTAGCATGGAGTATGCAAATAGGGATTGTTAAATGATTTTTCCCATTATAATTTATTTGGGTTATAATTTCTTCTTTGGTTGTGTGAAATAATTTCTGCATACAAAATACAGAAATATGAAATGATTGAACTTTGGCAATAATGTCTCTTAGAAATTTTCTTTAAATTTTTACCAATATAGTATATATGACAAAATAATGGACTTTTCATTTCAATGAAATGTTCTGAGGTGACAAAATAGCATTCCTATTCTTGGTATAATTGAGAATCATCAAATGAAATTACTTATGATTTTTAAAATAAAGGTCCAAAGTTACTAGTTTATGTTTCTTTCATTTTTATACATTTGTCTTCCCCCATGGATGTTGCCATGGCAATATAATTACTATTGTTAACATCCCTTTCTTCTTTTTCCATGGGAAGTAAAAATTTTTGTTAAGGATTTAGATAACATAAACATTTTGGATACATATACAATGTTTGTCAGTTATAGTCACTTAAAAACAACCATTATGACATAACTCAACAAACTTCTCAAACCTTTTAGTTTACCCTTTT
The DNA here is from genome assembly GCA_027257055.1 of Cephalopachus bancanus. Classification (NCBI taxonomy): domain Eukaryota; kingdom Metazoa; phylum Chordata; class Mammalia; order Primates; family Tarsiidae; genus Cephalopachus; species Cephalopachus bancanus. The sequence goes on from JAPVLO010000041.1 coordinate 5,694,257, forward strand.
AGTTTCTTTTCTTTCTTTTTTTAATTTTGACTATTTTTTTTTGAGACAAGATCTCACTGTGTCACCCAGGTTAGTATGCAGTGGTGTGATCTTACCTCATTGCAACCTCTAATTTGTGAGTCCAGGTGATCCTCCCACTTCTGCCTCCCAAGCAGCTAGTACTATAGGTGCACACTACCAGGCCTGGCTAATTAAAAAAAAATTTTTTATTTTTGGTAGAGATGAGTTTTCACTATGTTGTGCAGGCTGGTCTTGAACTCCTGGTCTCAAGAAATCCTCCTGCCTTAGCTTTCCAAATTGCTGGGATTACAGATATGAGACACTTGCCAGAGTTTTCTCTTAAAAGTTTTTTTTTTTTTTTTTGAGTTGGAGTCTCACTCTGTCGCCCAGACTGGAGTGCAGTGACTGCTCCCGGCCACCGCAGCCTCGACCTGCTGGGCTCCGGTGATCCTTCTGCCTCAGCCTTCCGAGTAGCCGGAATTACAGGCATGCGCTACCACGCCCGGCTGATTTTTTGATTTATTGTAGAGATGAGGTCTCGCCTGCCCAGGCAGGTCTCGAACCCGCGGGCTCAGGCAATTCACTCACCTCAGCCTCCCAAAGGCGCGGGATTACAGGCTGAGCCACCGAGCCCGGCTTAAAAAAATTTTTTTAAGTGCTTTTATAAATCTAGTTTAGTGCTTGACTTTATGGAATATATAGCTATTGAGTTGGGGCCTTACTCTGTTGCCCAGGCTGCAGTGCAGTGGTATGATTATGGCTCACTGCAGCCTCAACCTCCTGGGCTCGGGTGATCCTTCTGCCTCAGCCTCTGAAGTAGCTGGGAGTACAGGCATGTGCCACCACACCCAACGAATTTTTATTTTATTTTATTTTAATTTTTTTTAGAGACAAAGTCTCATTATGCTGCCCAGGCTGGTCGTGAACTCCTGGGCTCAAGCAATCCTCTGGTCATAGCCTCCCAAAGTGCTTGGATTACAGGCATTAGCCACTGTGCCCAGCCTAGTATTTCCTTTTTTTTTTTTTTAAAGCTCCTAGTTGTTACTGGCTATAAGAGCAAGAACTGCCAACTTCTTCCTGTGTATATTCTGTAGGAAGGGTTGGTTTTACAAATAGAATAGCCAGATGGGAAAAATGAGTACAGCAGCCAGATTAGTTTTTTTTGACACAGACATGCTCGGTTTGCACTTTAGGAGATAGACCTTCTGTGAAGAGATGTGTGCATTTCCAGTTTTCAAAAAAGCTCAGTTTTGTTTTTTCATGAACATGGGTAAAATGAATACTTATTTCACTTTTCTATTAACTTTACTATTAAAATAAGAATACTAATGCAGCTGATTCTTGGCTTCATTGTGAAGATAAACAATAGGAAGTAACAGGAACGATGGCAATGTGGAGAGTACCAGATGAGAAAGAGACTCAGCTTGCCAAATGTTCAAATTATTCAAGTAAACAATGAATGTAGGTTTATATGAGCATTTCCCCACATTTAAAATATTGGTAATTTTTTTTTAAGTTAAACATAGTACAGGCCAAGGATTTGTGGTCCACTTAATATATATCTTTAGGATAAATCTAGATTGCATACAATTGATTTGCTATACATAGTAAAGAAAATGTGCTCAGGAAATCATAGTTTGTAAAAATATGTTTGACTATTTTCCTGTAGTTGGAAACGAAGTGGATCCTTGTTTTCTTTTAGCTACAAAGAAAAAACTAAGCAGATTTCATAAATAAAGTGTACAATTGACCCTTGAGCAAGACAGGGGTAAAATCACTGATTCCTACATAGCTGAAATTTTACATATAGCTTTTGACTTCCAGAACTTAACCGTAAGCAGTCTATTGTTGACTGGACACTTTGTCGATAACATAAACAATTGATTAACACATATTTTGTGTGTTTTTATATATTATACGAGGAGTCTTCAAAAAAGTTCATGGAAAATGCATATTATGAAAAAGTCATGCTTAGATTTCAAAAGATTTTACACCAAAATAAATTCATACTAACTTATAACATGTCTAAACAGGATCTAGTTTGAGCACTAAAAATGATAAGACATCAGTGAGGAAAAGAGCCTCTATCAGAGCAACATAAATTTTGCTAAATTGAAGTAAGAACAAACATTAAATTTATGGTGAAGCTTGGATGGAAAGACTAGTCAAATCATTAATGCTTTACAGTATATGGGGACAAGGTCCCAAAGAAGTTAGTAGTTTATAAATGGAAGGAACTAGATGTTGAAGATGAAGCCTGCAGCAGTAAACTATGAAAAAAATGATCTTGTTCATGCCCTAATTGAGGTGGACTGACAATTAATAGCAGAAACAATAACAACACCACCACAGACATCTGTGTCTGTTCAATTGGCTTAGCTTATATAATTCAGACTGAAAAATTAAAGTTAAGCAAACCTTCTACCGGATATGTGCCAAAATTGTTGAAGCTGAATCAGCTGCAGACAGAGCAGAGCAGAATTTTTAATGGAAATCTTAAGCAAGTGGAATCAGTATCTTGAAGCGTTGTTTTGGAGAATTGCAACAGGAGATGAAACATGGCTTTGCCAATATGATCCGGAAGAAAAGCACAGTCAAAGCAATGGCTACCAAGAAGTAGAAGTGGTCAGTAAAAGTAAAGGCAGACCTGTCAAAAGTAAAGGTCATGGCAACAGGCTTTTGGGATGCTCAAGCATTTTGCTTGTTCATTTTCTGGAGGGTGAAAGGATAATAACATCTGCTTATTATGAGAATGTTTTGAGGAAGTTAGCCAAGCCTTCAGCAAAAAAATGCTTGGGAAATCTTCACCAGAGAGTCCTTCTCCACTTTAACAATGTTCCTGCTCATTCCTTTCATCAAATTAACAATTTTGTGAGAGTTTTGATGGAAGAATATAAGGTACCACCCACCTTACAGTTTTGAATGGGCTCCTTCTGACTTCTTTTGGCTTCCTAATCTTAAAAAGTCTGTAAAGGGAACCCATTTTTCTTTAATTAATAATGTAAAAAAACTGCATTGACATGGTTAAAATCCAAGTATTTTCAATTCTTTAGTGATCAACTAAAAGACTGGTATCATTACTTACAAAATTGTTTTGAACCCGATGGAGATTATATTGAGAAAAAAAGTTTAAATTTTTTATCTTTTAATTTCATTTTTCCATGAACTTTTTGAAGTCCTTGTGTACACTGTATTTTTACAATAAAGTAAGCTAGAGTAAAGAAAATGTTATTAAGAAAATCATAAGGAAGTGAAAATATACTTATAGTACTGTAATGTATTATGAATTTATCAAAACTGCTTTTTTACCGTTTACATAATCTGTTTACAAGAGGAATAGTTTGTTTGAAATGGTGAGTAACTGCAGTCCCAGACCTCAATCTATGGTGTATAAAGCAATTCAACTTAAAAAAAAAATTGTGTGATGCCATGACTTTTCTCTGCTTCTTGGAGTCACTTCCCTAGTGGCACTTCATATGGGTCCATGGTGTTAGTCAGGGTTTAAGGTATTACACTAGATATGATGAAAAATACATGAGAAACAAGAGAGATCACTTTTACTGTGATACACAATTTTTTGGAAGGTGAGCTGCTCACACAGAGATGATTAGCATCACCCAGCATTTTTTTTTTTGAGTTGGAGTCTCACTCTGTTGCCCAGACTGGAGTGCAGTGGCCGCTCCCGGCCACCGCAGCCTCGACCTGCTGGGCTCCGGCGATCCTTCCGCCTCAGCCTTCCGAGTAGCCGGAATCACAGGCGCGCGCTACCACGCCCGGCTGATTTTTTGATTTATTGTAGAGATGAGGTCTCGCTGCCCAGGCGGGTTTCGAACCCGCGGGCTCACTCACCTCAGCCTCCCAAAGGCGCGGGATTACAGGCTGAGCCACCGAGCCCGGCGATCACCCAGCATTTTAAGTGGATACTCAACACTTGAGTTCACCACACTAGCAACAGTAGATGGCTACAATATTATTACAGCCATACAGCATGTACTACAGTTAATTTTGTGCATCTATGATTTAATACTGCATCTTTATGTTTACTTACATTTCTCACAACTGCAAATGTCACTATGTACGGTCTTGTAAATGTTGCGTGAATAAGTTTTGATGAATTTTAACTTTTTTGTAATAGCTTTGTGTATATTTTATGCTAATAAATGGCAAAGTATCTACATATATTTTATGCAGTCATGGCATACCTAACCTTTCTTTTTTTTCCATGATTTTTCTAGGCTACACAATTTGTCTGCAAGTTTTTAAAAATTGTTGCAAAGCTCCAAAATTATTTCTTTTATATTTATTAACAATATCTGTGTATAAGTGGACCCAGGCAGTTCAAACCTGTGTTGTTCAAGGGCCAAATGCATATTAATTTAATTGATATCAATTCAGTGTGACCTTGAAATGATCTTGTAATAATTAATTTTTAATTGCTTATACCTGTGCATGTAGTTTTTCAATTAAATACTTCAGCTAAAAATGTTAGTATTTTATTGAAAAAGATGATATTCTTATTTTTTTCTTTTTTTATCAATATTTTTTATTATGGTTTTGTGGGGTACAGTTAAGGGTTAGGTGTACAATTACGTTTCATTCAGGCACCCTGTTGATAAGAGGTGTTTCCCCATCCTCAGACAGATATTTGCTACTGTTAATCCCATCGCCCTCCCTCCCGCCCCATAGTTTCCCAGTACCCGTCAGTCATTTTCTGGGCAAAAGATATGAACAGACACTTCACAAAAGAGGACATCCGAGCAACCAACAAACACATGAAGAAATGTTCAACCTCACGAATCATCAGGGAGATGCAAATCAAAACCACACTGAGATACCACCTAACTCCAGTCAGAATGGCAATTATCAACAACCCAAAAAATAACAGCTGCTGGAGAGGATGTGGCAAAAAGGGAACACTTCTACACTGTTGGTGGGAGTGTAAACTAGTGCAACCTCTGTGGAAAGCAGTGTGGCGATTCCTAAAAGCTCTAAATATCAACCTCCCATATGACCCCACAATCCCCCCACTGGGAATATACCCTGAAGAACTCAAATCACTCTATAAAAAAGATACCTGCACACGTATGTTTATCGTTGCATTGTTCACAATAGCAAGATGATATTCTTATTAAAAGATGACTAACAATATCATTTCAAAGTTTAATCTGTCAGTAAATTGTCCCATAGCACAGAGTTAGAATTTTATAGAATAACCACAGATCAAGGAGTGTTGTTACATTTCACCATACTTTTATTATTACTATTATTATTGCTGTATGGTTTGCATAAAATACAATTAACACATTTAAGTGTACAATTCAATACTTATGTTTCTACCAAGCCAACTAATGTGTAAAATATTATGTGCCCAGAAAGTTCCCTTGTGTCCTTTTGAAGTCAGTAGCTTTAATCCTAACTCATCTTAGGCAATTACTAATCTGATTTCTGTCACTACAGATTAGTTTTGCCTGTTCTAGAATTTTACATAAATGGAGTCCTTGCATAAGCACTTAAAAAAAATTCTTGCTTCCTTTGTTCTGCATTATGTCTGTGAGATTATCCATGTTGTTACTTTATTATCCATATTTACTTTTATCCATGTTTGTTCATGCTTATCCATGTTCATTCTTTTATTGCTGAGTGAGTGGTATTACATTGGATGGATATATCAAATATATTAATCAATACCTTGTTGAAGATATTCCTGTTCTCTCCAATTACTGTTTATCATGAATAGGGCCGTGATGAACATCTGTGTAGAAGTCTTTGTATGAATAGAATGTTTTAATTTATTTCAAGTAAATATCCAGAGTGACTTTGTCCTGGATAAGTAATATGAAATGTGATTTAACTTTATGATTAATGAACTGCTTAACTGTTTCCTTTTTTTCACTTCCTCCAGTGATATGTGAGAGTTCCAGTTGCTCCACATCTCTACCAATTTTTGCCAGTAGTGTCAGTCATTTTCATTTCTGCCATTCTGGGTGGGGTGAAGCCATATCTTATTATAGACTTATACTTTCCTGAAGCCTAATGATATTGAGTGTTTTTTCATGTGCTTACCTGGAATTTTTATATTTGTTTATGAAATATATGTTCAATTCTTTTACTCTATTTTTGTTGTTTGTTCTATTATTGAATTTTTAAAATGTATCCTGGCTATAATTCTTTGCTAAATAGTCTTTGTATTAGAGATGTCTACTCCTAGTCTATAGCTTAGCCTTCCCATTTTTCTAATGGTATATTTAGAAAAAAAGGTTTTAATTATGATGAATACATGAAAATATTGAGTCTCCAAATCCATGGACATAATGAATCTCTCCATTTATTTAGACCTTTAATTTTCCTCATCAATGTTTAATTGTTTCATGTAGTGATCTTAAACATATGTGTGTATATATATATATATATATATATATATATATATATTTTTTTTTTTTTTTTTTTTTTTTTTTTTGAGATGGAGTCTCACTCTGTTTCCCAGACTGGAGTGCAGTGGCCGCTCCCAGCCACCGCAGCCTCGACCTGCTGGGCTCCGGCGATCCTTCCGCCGCAGCCTTCCGAGTAGCCGGAATTACAGGCATGCACTACCACGCCCGGCTGATTTTTTGATTTATTGTAGAGATGAGGTCTTGCTGCCCAGGCGGGTCTCGAACCTGTGGGCTCAGGCAATCCACTCACCTCAGCCTCCCAAAGGCGCGGGATTACAGGCTGGCCACGGAGCCCGGCCTTAAACATATTTTGGTGAGTAGGTGTGAAGACTAATTCCAAGTGAATATGTATCTTGTCAGGTGTGGTACAGATATAAAGATTTAGGTGTAAAGATAAAGACATAAACATTTTAACTATTTAGATGATTAAAAAGTGTCAGGAATGAAAGAAGTGATCCTTAATAAATTGTAAGGGCGAATAAGCCATTTCTCAATCTAAGTGCTTTGTAGCTGAGTGTAATTGTTATTAAAAGCTGAATAGCATGTGTTCAACAGTGAGTAAAACCTCTAACACTAATAAGTGTTTTCTGAAAATATTTCTAAGCAGGAAAGTGTCACCAGCATGCGTGAACAGTGAACAGCTGCTGACTATCTGAGACTGGGGAAAGAGTTTGAGTGCTGATGACAGTGACAGCTTGAGTAGCATAGACAGGCAAGGCATGAGATTAATATCTTTTCCCTATTGGGTTTAATTCAATTAAGGAAGTTAAAGTTTCTTTTCCATCTTTTCCTTATCTTAAGGAGTCACTGCCACTCAACTTGATCCTAGGTAGTTTTGGCATGGCTTTTAGCTGGGTTCATTATCTCATATTCTTGGTACTGACATTATTGGAAGAGACTTCAGCTGTATTGCAAGTAGAATGTGTGACAAACCCAGCTGAGATGGATACTGATGTTTATGGTATTTGAAATGTCTTCATGGAATGATTATATAAAGCAATGAATTCCTTTGAGAATCCTTTCATACATTTTGTTCATACACACAGAAGTTAGTTTCCAGGCAGATTGCCATCCTTCCTTTTATTATTATTTTTATTTCATTTTTTTTTCTGTCTTGGCATTTTTTCTTCTTCATGTGCAATCAGAAGCTGAGTTAGTGTTGAATGACAGAGATGAAAATATTTTTTCTTTCATAAATGCCCATTATAAATAGAAACATGGGTTAAAGATAAATTTGATTAAGCTATAGTTTAAAAGTACTCCAATTGTTTAAAATAGGATACTAAAGCAACCTCAAACTACAATGAAACTATTTAGACCACATTAAACTGTAAAATATAAATAGCATATTATAAGGAAGCATGATTCCAGTTTAGATTGGCTGCATATACTGTAAGTCAAGATCTTCATAGAAAATTTTATACTTGCCTGGAAGTTAAAAAGGGAAATTCTAATGTAGATAACCAAGAAACTTCAAGAGAAATGATCCACAGAAGAGCATTGAGCAAAATGTTCTGCATGTGAATAAAGTCTGTGTATCCGGGTATAGTAGAATTGTTTTCATATTAATTCTAAATTCACTGCCACCTCAAAAAAGGAAAATAAATGCACCAGGTGTTAAAGAGAGAATAGAAAAAAAGAGAGTGTAGCAGCAGTCATCCACATCCCTATTTCTTTTACCATGACCTTGGTAGGCAGTTTTTCTGGTCAGGATTTTTTTTTCTGAAGATGTTTGTGGTTTATAATGTATAGAAAACCCTTCTTCATTTCTTCTGGGACTCTATTATTTGACTTGTAGTTCCTCAAATAATCCTATGAAAAGCAACATGTTCCCTGAAGACATTCCAAGGCATAAAATCCCACTTCTGCCACATCAGACGTAGTCTGATGCTTTTCCTGGTTGTCTTTCCTCCTTAAAACTGCAACTTAACAGTAGAGCTTTTTTCAGTACCACTTTTTGTCCTTAAGATTCAGTTTGAATGGTTCAGAGACGTACAAATGAAACAGTTGCTCAGACTAGGTCTCACATTTCTTTGTCACAGGTTATCTTTGACTCATTGTTCATTGTAAGCCTAAGATACTTTCTAAGTTCTAAATATAACATTTTTCTTGTCTCCCTCCAAGGAGTAACAAACATTATAGTCTGTTATAAAAATTCCCATACCTGGAATGAGTACCAACATTATTTTTATTTCAACTTCCCATATTTATACTTTTCAGAAATATTTCCTATGTTAAAAATAGCATATGCGTATGAGAAAGCTTGATTTAGAAAGAGGTTGATATCTGAGCAGTTTCAAACATCATAATTCTGGGTTAGAATTACCAAATGTCACTTCTCAAAGGGACCGTAGATATCTGAGGCTCAGAATAATGAAGTGATTTGCTCGGCAGCTCTCTGGAAATATTCATGTCATGTATGGGCTCAGATTGCTAATATCCTGCTTATCATTCTAACTGTTCTTGTTTCTTTATGACATTCTTTCCTGAAGTGGATAAGAGCATAGGATAGGAGTCAGATAGATATGGCTCAAACAACTTTTTAACCACATTTGACCTCTGAACAACATGAATTTGAACTGTGTGGGTCTACTATATGCAAATTTTCTTCCATCTTTGCTACCTCTGAAGCAGCAAGACCAACCCCTCTTCTTCCTTTTCCTCTTCAGCCTATTCAACATGAATACAATAAGCATAAAGACCTTTATTATGATCCACATCTACTCAATAAATAGTAAGCATATTTTCCCTTCCTTCTGATCTTCCAAAAAACATTTATTTTCTCTTGCTTACTTTGTTGTAAGAATATAGTAAGGCCGGGCTCAGTGGCTCAGCCTGTAATCCCGTGCCTTTGGGAGGCTGAGGTGAGTGGATTACCTGAGCCTGAGGGTTCGAGACCCGCCTGGGCAGCAAGACGTCATCTCTACAATAAATTAAAAAATCAGCTGGGCATGGTAGCGCATGCCTGTAATTCTGGCTACTTGGAAGGCTGAGGCGGAAGGATCGCCGGAGCCCAGCAGGTCGAGGCTGCGGTGGCCGGGAGCGGCCACTGCACTCCAGTCTGGGTGACAGAGTGAGACTCCAATTCAAAAAAAAAAAAAAATTAAGAGTTTCAAGATGGCAAAACAGAACATGAAACCAAGCATGGAGCCCTGACTGGCTGCACTGGTCACATGCCCCTGAGGCTGGCGCCACGCAGAAGCAAGTCTGGGCGACAGAGTGAGACTCCAACTCAAAAAAGAAAAAAAGAATATAGTAAGTAATACATAGAATATACAAAATTGTGTGTTAATAAACTGTTTATGTCATTGATAAGGCTTTCAGTCAATAGTAAGCTACTAGTTGTTAAGTTTTGGACGAGTCACAAGTTATATGTGAATTTTCAACTGTATGAATGGTCCGTGTCTCTATCTCTTTTGTTATTCAAAGGTTAACTGTACTTATGAACTTCATAACCATGTATAAACTACTTAGCTTTTCTGAGACTCGATTTTCCTACCTATAAAACAGGGGTGGATGATGCTTATCTCATAGAGTGATGTGAAGATTTATTGAGATTATGCATGTCAGCAGTGTCTGACAGCTTATGCATAATAAATATTAATTGTTATTATTTCATTAGTTTATTAAATTGCTTTATTACAAAAAAATCTTGTGTATGACAATGATACTCTTGACCCTATATGCATAGTTACTTCCCATTGATGGTTGTGAATTTGAACTTAAGTGCTTAAAATTTTCAGTTCATTAGTACATAGAGCCGGTGATACATTTACTAGACATAGTCAGGCTGTTAAATCAGCATTGGCCAACTTCTGTTAAAAACAACTTCCAAATCTTAATAAAATATAGTTTTGTTGCTCACTCATTGGCTAGTACACTGTAGGCTACAGCGAATTTTTCTCCATATAGTCATGTAGGAATTTAGCTTCTTTCCTCTAGTGGCTCCAGAATTTCCCAGGCTTTGATGTACTGCATATGACTGACCATGTACTGCATATGACTGACCATGGAAGACCACACAGGAAGATCTTAGAGGTCTGGCCTGGAAATGACAGACATCACTTCTGCTCTCATTTCATTGGAGAAATAAATTAATAATCAAATTTATTTCTACAGGTTATGGCTCAGAAATTTCCAACTTTATTTTATTGGAGTCTCACTCTGTCACCCAGACTGGAGTGCAGTGGCATGCTCCCAGCCACCACAGCTTTGCCTTGCTGGGCTCCTGTGATCCTTCCACCTCAGTCTTCCAAATATCCAGAACTACAGGCGTGCGCTACCACACCCAGCTGATTTTTGATTTATTGTAGAGACGAGATCTTGCCAAGTTGCCTGGGCTGGTCTTGAACCCGGGGGCTCAGGCAATCCACTCGCCTCGGCCTCCCAAAGTGCTGGGATTACAGGCTGAGCCACCGAGCCAGGCCAATTTCCAACTTTATTAATTAAAAGTATCACTGAAATACTCCATATAAAATATTCATTCTTACCATTTAGGAATTTTATGCTTATGGGTACCATATTTCTATGTTATCATAGACCAATGTTACATAATTTAAAACTTGGAAAATGCAAAAATTATGCAATGCAGCTTTTACAAACTCCATTAATTAGCAAAGCTCAAGCACAGATTGTCATTTCTGGAATGCAAACACATGGCGAGACTGGGGAATGTAGTCTAAGTGTAGGCCTAGAAGGAAAAGGAAGTAGTATTTGGCAATCATGTGACATTGGCTCAGAAGCAGCCAACAATACAGTGACTCACATAGAAGAAAATAAACATGTGCTTTCAAAGCATTATGTCATTTGAACCTCATTTGCATTGACATATATTCTCAGAAAAAGGAACTGAGATGAGATTTTGTTTAGGTGCTATGAATTCAGTTTCATTTGACTTAAGTAATTAGCTAACCCATGAAAAGCTATTCTTGTGTTCTTAATATTTGCAAAACTAAAATTTCAATTTCACACCATGTTTTCAAGGGGCTTCTTAAGAGATTTCATAAATGCAGTATGTTGCTGAATATTTCAAACAGTCTTTGTAGATACAGATTTATTTTTGCTTCATGAATAAAGTTTCAATTTGGTTAATATGATGCCACATTTGTCTAAATATTATTAGCTGTATGAATGCTTAAAATGGCTTAATGCTTTAAAAAAATCCATCCTTAATTAATTAATCCTCAATATCTTTTCTGGAGAAAACGTCTAAAAATGGCAATAGTATGTTTCAACTTTTCTAGTTGATGAATTTTAGGCACATTCATTGCATAATTTTTAAATTTTCTAAGTTTTTAATTAAGTAAAAATTGCACTATGAATAGCATGTAAATTTTTAACAGAAACCTGTAGAAGCAAATTTAAACTTTAACCTCTTATTATTGTATTTTTTCAAGGAATTTGCCTCTATTACATGTTTATATACTGAGCTTTTATGAAAACTAGATATTAGCAACCCAAACTGAGAGTGAGACCAAGTTAATTCCTAATTAAAATTTTAAGTACATTTTTCATGTCAGTTTGTTTATATTTATACATTAGAAATAGCATTCATTTCTAAAGATAATTAACATTTCACATGAAAATCTTAACCAAAAGTTTTCATTTCATATTAAGCTATTTATTTATTAATCACCCAATAGTTCTTCTTTGTATACTATTTTTTGCAGTCTCTAACTCACAGTTTGGAGATGTTTTACAAATACTATGTTTCTTAAAATTTCTTTGTGGGTTATTTGACTTCATGATTTTACATTTCCCTGTAGGATTGGGAAGAGGAAATACTTTCTGCTTCCTCTGGTCTTTTTGCAATCTAGATCTGCAGGTTTATCAAGGTTGAGGCGACCTCCATGGCTTTACACAAATCTTATTTATGTTAAATTAAATTTTTAAATAGAGGTGAAGAGTTTCACGAAAGAAAGAGTAGTTGGTTACTTTATATGTTGCAGAGGGGTCATGTAGGGTGACCAAAGTGCTTTATGGACATGAATTGCATTAGCAGTTTAAATCTCTCATAATCTTCATGTTACAGATTCAATTCCAGTTCCTGAATTCCAGAAGAGGAATTGACTGGCCTTATTAAGTCCGGAGTCAAGACGGACCCAAGATCCAAGGAAGGTCTTGGAGAAGAGGTCAGTGGCTTAGATGGAGGGAAGACGAGAAGTGCAAAGTAGATTTCTAGAGAGGACTACGTAGAAGAGTGGGAATAGCCACAGTGATGTTCTGAGTCCCAAATTCTAACCTGTTCTGGAGGCCTTACCCTACTCCTCCACTTGGATTCTCTGAGGCAATCAGCATCCTTCGGACTAATGTATGCTCTGCTTAAACGCATTCCATGCAGACACCTATTGTTTATAATGAAAAGTCTAAATAATCTGGTACTTATCTTGTTTAAAAGTTATTGGAATAAGATCTGCTTGATGGCAATATCCAATATTGTACTTTTGAATAAAGCCTTAGAATCTATGAAAGTTCTTACTAGATTGTTTCTTTTGTTCTCATAGAGCTTGGGAAAACAATCTTGACTCCAAGGAAATCTGCTAAAAATTTTGCTTCTGCAGGAAGATCTCATTTGTCTTTGATAGAGAATATGACTTATTCCTCAGTCAGTTGAAGTGTGTGTCATATATTGCTGACTACAATTGAAAGAAATACATCGAGTTATAAAGAATATGTCCCAAGTATATTTGGAAACCAATATCTTTTATAATATACTGTTCTGTTTCTATTATAGTTATAAATCAAGAGGAATCTGTGTCATACTTTGTGATACAGCTATGTGAAATAATCTTTTTAAAGCTTTGCCCTTTTTATAAAACAGGAAATTCTCAATTCTTTATACGGAATTGTTGCTCCAGAATATCAATAGTAGAAAATACATTTTTTTTGTGGCCTCTGATGGAGATTGGAATTCAGAATTGTAGAAAGGATGAAATTTGTTCAAGAGGCCCATTTTAGACATAAAACTGAATCATGTGAAGTCATATGCCTCAAACCTTGCATATATGTTTTGGTGTTTACATGAGTAACATAAAGACACTGGATTTTGTGTCATTTGTCATCTCTCTCATAAACATAAACAACCAGAATCATTGGCATATTGAAAAAGTTGTGCTACTAGTGTTTTTATCAAGAACTAAGTCTTAAAAAATAGTATTTCTAATTTTCTCTACAAAATGTATAATCTAACAATTGGTTATATCTTTAGCTAAACCCCTAGAGTTGCTAGGATAGTTAAAAATCAACTCTTTTAATTTGAGAGGGGAGGATTAATTATATATATAGTTCCTTGATTTATTGCTACCAATGATGATTCATATGTGCACTATCTCCATATATATATATATATATATATATCTCCCAGTGCTTAAACGTACAATGAAAAAAGACTTACCAAAGTCTTCAAAACTCCAAGTCAATATCCTTCAAATGGCCCATATATTAGCCATCTAGCTCTCATACTTGTTTTGGGGCTTCTTAGTGAAATGGAAAAACTTATAAGTATTATATTTTTAAGGTTCTAAGTTGACTAAATTAATGAACTTTTAAATCATTTCCTGGCTGTTTCTTGTGAGACTTAGTCTTATATAGTTATCCCCTCCTTATCCATGGTTTTGCTTTCATTGTTTCAGTTGCCTGCAGTCAACTGCAGTACAAAAATATTAAATGGAAAATTACAGAAGTAGACTATTCATAAATTTGAAATACTACATCACAATTTCTGTTATTTGCCTCACTTCATCACAAGAAGATGAATGAGTACATATAAGATATTTTGAGAGAGATATCACATTTTGGTAACTTTTATTGTGATAACTTGTTATAATTAATATCTTTTAATATTAGTTACTGTTGTTAATAGCTCATGCCTAATTTATAAACCTTATTATAGATACGTATGTATAGGAAGAAGCATAGAATCTAAAGTGTTCAGTACTATCACTGTTTCAGGCATACACTGGGGATCTTGGAATGTACTGAATGAATACATTTAAGTGTATTAATTAAAAATTATTTATGGTTTACTTTTGGAATTTTCCGATTAATATTTTTGGGCCACAGTTGACTGCAAGCAACTAAAACCATGGAAAGTAAAACCATGTATAAGACGACTGTAGTCAGAATAAAGTCCACAGAAAAGGGAACTACTGTAACTGAAAGTTATTTACAGATTACATTTATGGAAGCGAGTCATACTTTTCCATAGTCCTCATCCATATTTTCCCATGATTCCCATATTCTAGTACTAAAAGAGAGTACTTAAAATCTTGTCCTAAAACTTTAAATATTTTTCTACTGATTATTGTTATTTTTATAGTGTAATTTTTTGGTATACTACTACAGATCTTATAAAAATTGTTATATCTCATAAAATGTTTATATATGAAACCAAATTGAATAATACACAACTTATTTTTAAGAACTGGTACTGACAACTCCCCAACAAGGCTATCATGAGGTGAAACTTAAAGGTTCAAATTAAATAAGTTTTGGCATTTATCACCTGTTGCTTTTTGTGAAAAATTGCTGACAATTTTAGACACTAAATGTTCACTGTATCAAATGATGATAAATGTTCTGTATAATAGCACTTTTCCCTTCGGTCTTGTTCTCTAAATATTAGATATTTATACCTTCCTTTTGCTACTTTTGATGGTCTGAATTTGTTACTTTCAGCTACAAGTAGCAGCACAAAGGCCAAAGGTATAATGGATATAGACTTTAAAAAATCTTCAGTTTTTTTTTTTTTTTTTTTGAGTTGGAGTCTCACTCTGTCGCCCAGACTGGATCCGGTGATCCTTCCGCCTCAGTCTTCCCGAGTAGCTGGAATTATAGGTGCGCGCTACCACACCCGGCTGATTTTTTGATTTATTGTAGAGATGAGGTCTCGCTGCCCAGGCGGGTCTCGAACCCGCGGGCTCAGGCAATCCACTCACCTCAGCCTCCCAAAGGCGCGGGATTACAGGCTGAGCCACCGAGCCCGACAAAAAATCTTCAGTTTTAAACTGTGCTCTTTTAGGACAGTGCTCTCTGCTTTCTGACAAGTTTTTTTTTTTTTTTGAGTTGGAGTCTCACTCCGTCGCCCAGACTGGAGTGCAGTGGCCGCTCCCGGCCACCACAGCCTCGACCTGCTGGGCTCCGGCGATCCTTCCGCCTCAGCCTTTCAAGTAGCTGGAACTACAGGCGCGCGCTACCACGCCCGGTTCATTTTTTAAAATTTTTGTTGTAGAGATGAGGTCTCGCCAAGTTGCCCAGGCGGGTCTCGAACCCGCGGACTCAGGCAATCCACTCACCTCAGCCTCCCAAAGCGCTGGGATTACAGGCTGAGCCACCGAGCCCAGTGAAGTTTTTTTTTGTTTAAATAAAATGTGTGGTTGAAGACATATTTGAATTAAGCACTGCTAATTTTAGCTTTTAACTCATAGTGGTAGCTATTGTTTATAGATCTGAGAGATCAAGTAGATGACATAAAAATATAAGAAATTTTGAATCAAAAAGATTGTCCGTAATCTACTGTAGTGTAAAAAGGAAGATAGGATAAATTGACTGTTTTCTTTTTGCGGGACTCCTGTGATATGTTACTTTACTGTTTTTTTCTTTGCATGTAGCTTATTTAGCTGTTTTAACAAATCTTGCTCTATTGAAGTCATCAGGAAAAAGTTGGAAAGGTAATAATTTGGGTTATTAGGATGTGGAGCTTATAGTAATGTTTCTGTTTATGTGACTGGACATAAATAAACATTGAACTGGACTCTGATTTGTTTTTTTAAAGACTGCTAAAATAAGCCAAGCTATTCAAGGAATAAATTGCTCTTCACTCTTTTGTCAATCAGAAGAAATGTCAATTTGTAATGAACTTACATAAAATATGCTATTAATTTCCATGTGAACACATTTTATAACAAAGTAATCTTTTTTTATTCAATACATATCTATTTAAATAATTAAATGTGATTAAATACCATACTGCCAAAACTGGGTTGTTAATGTAATACAGATGAATTAGACATCAATCAAGCTTGGCACTTGTTATTAATATTATATTAAGATTCAAAAACTAAGCACAAGTCACCGTAGCTTGTGATGTGAAACCCAATATTCTCTCAAACTGGAAATCAGTTCTAATCAAGGAAAAATTTATCAAAATCTACTTCTATTCATGGGTATGCTATTATGATTTATGATTGGTAATACATTTCAATGATCAAAACATGAACAAAGAACATGAGCAACATAAAGAGGAAGAAACAACTAATATGAGTGAAAACGTACATAAGTTTTGCTTGTAATGGTTGCCTTTCCTTGTCCTAATCAATTTAAAGTAAACTTCTGAAGACAGAGACTTTTTCTCGCTCAATATGAAATCTATATAATGCCAAACAATAGCTGGCAAGTAGATGCTCAGAGAAGAGATAGATAAATAAGGTTACATTTAGAAAACATAATTATTCCCCATCTTCCAAAGTTGCTAAAACAGCCTGTATGCTGAGTTCCTGAATAGTTATAACCACCAGCATGCTCTAAATCTATATGTTCATATTTTATATGGACAAAAAATTTTATAAAATATCAAAATGCTCAAATAGTTAAAAATGGATTAAGATATGTTATACATGGTGTTTAATTATCAGTTTAAGGCAGAAAATAAAAACTTAAACTCTACAAATTGTCAAATCATGATCAATGCATTTATTTTTATTTCTGAATCAAAGCAATATAGCCAAGGCAGTTTAATGGCTTAATCATGTGTCTAATGTGAAATAAACATCAGCAGATTGGCACATTCTAACTTTACTGTTTAGTTTCTAACCCACCAACACTAGTGCAACTCAATTAATTTTGACTGAGATTTTAGTTAAATCTAAATGAATCCAGAAAGTATTACTCTATCAGATTTCAAAGTAAAGTATCAACAAACATTTCTTTAATGTTTACTTTTAGTAGTTAGTAGCTAGTGAATGGACTTAGTTGTGATATTCATTAGATTACTTCCAAATTTATTGGATATTATTCTGTACCACACACTGAATGAATGTACAAAGGAAGACCCCCCCAAAAGAGAAACAATTATTTTTTGGAGGGCAGACCCCTGTAGTACAGGCTTCCTTTCATAGGCAAGTGTTCCAGGAACCCACTGTCATCAGTGTACCAGCTAGTGTTGTTGTGAGAGGTTGCCTTTGGCTTCAGTGAAATTTTTTTTTAAAGATATTTTCAATATATTTGCCAATTTAATAATGGTTGATTTACAGGTGCACCTGCTAACACTGCCTTGAGTGTTCAGTAGGTTTTGACCAAAACCAGCATGACCTCCATGCCCCATCATCCTTATTTACCTGATCTCTCCATGAGCGGCTTTTTTGTTTGTTTGTTTCCTGAGATGAAAAAGTCCTCAAAGGGAAACATTTTGCCAATGTGGAAGAGGTGAAACAAAAAATGGCAGAAATACTAAAAGGCATCAAAATCAGCAAGTTCAAAAACTGTTTTGAGCAGTGAAAAAGCATCAAACCAAGAGTACTTTGGAGGTGACTAAAGGTTAAATGTGTAAGAATAAACACACATTTTAAAATAAGTAAATTATGATTTTTGAGTCCCCCCTTGTATACAATGTATATAACATAATGCCTATCAACAAAATGGGTGATGTTGCTACATTTTAAAAATTTGAATTCATTATAAACTTTTAAGTTGGTTTTCTATATAGAGCTCATAAAATTCTTGATATCCTGGTAACCCTCTGGAAACAGTTCTCTAAGATCATAGTCAGAGCTGTCACATAGGGAGGATTGGCAAGATATAGATAATTTTGAGATAAAATATAAGAAAAAGATGTAGGGTCCTTGGATTTTGGCTGGTCAAGAAGTAGTGAGAAATCAGATGACCAGTCTCAAGGAATAAGGAGAGACATTTGCTCATTGTCATCTTTAGCATTCACTGTTAAGCACAACAATTTACTTTTCTCCAAGTGAATTGATACTCTGTAGAATCACTGAAGAGTCAAAGCTTACAGTCTTCCTTGATGGAAATTTGTATATCCCTTAGGTCCTATGTTCATTAGTCTCCCTGTTCGGGATCAAAATTTCCAGATTATTTCTTGTGTGTTGGCATATTTGTTAGAACGTTGTACACAGATTCATGAGAGCATTTATTGCCAGATGGTAAAGCTGTGACAGAAGGCTGAGTGCTTCCATGTATTAAAAAACTGCAACAAAATCTCCTTGGGATTTTCTTCATGTTCAGAGGATTAACTAAGGCAACAGCTAGCTCATATACTGTTTTGGGGGGACTGATGGAGGAGTGAACAGCTGCGCAAATTCAAAGCTATCTGGCATACGTTCTGGCTCTGGGAGTAAAAATGGGCCAAGAAAGAAAGAGCCAGTGTTGAGCAAGCCAGGGAGAACATTCTGGCTTTGTTCCTACAGCCCAGGAGGACTGTGTATTATTTATGCTTCTACTTTTATATATTTAGAATCAATTTATTAGTTCATAGTTCTCTATTGATGAATACTTTTTGAAGACTTTGTTGGAGTGATGGGAAGTTGGACAATACATTTCTTCATAAGATGATTTTCATGCCTTATCTTCTTTAATTATCAGAAACATCTTTTATGCAAGGTGTTATTTAAAATTAAATAGATGAACAAACTGAAATTTAGACAAATGGCACAAATTGCTGAGGTCAGAAGAAGGTAGAAGGATTAGCAAATTATTAGTGGCCACAAACATGACTGTGGAATGATACCACCTGCCTTGACTCTAAAATCTGACACAGCTCTTGTGATCTCAGGCATTTATGACTTCTTGAAACACCATTTTCTTTACCTATGACATGGAAATACTAAAAGTGCTTTCTTTAAGGGGTTGTGGTCAAGGTAAAATCATGTAAGAAAACTTGTGTATGGCACAAGAAGGTTATCAGTAAAGTGACAAAGTTAGGTATCAAAACCTTGTATACTTTTTAGGACACCACTCTGCTTCCTATTAAGGTTTGACACCTTAGACCAATCTGAAATGCTTAGGAGAACCTACAAAGCTTTCACAGGTCATAAGGTAGTATACTATGTTTTTAGCAAGTATAACATACCAGAATCTAAGTTTGCAAGGTCAATGCAATTTTTGTTTCAAGCGGATAGACCCAGATTTGTACAAATAAATCATTTCTTCTTTGACATTTACAAAAAGTTCATTTTACAGTAAGTTTTAAATTTGGGGAGTGTATCTATCATCTTGTGAAATACTGCAGTATAAGACATCCCACTTCAGGAACAAGAGAGTGGAAAAATATTTACAAAAGTTTCTAAGTTTCTGATTTGATATTTAGTTTTGTAGAATGATAGAGAGCACTGGCTTTAGAATCAACTGAATGTATTTAAGATTTTGCTTGTAGTTTTTAACTCGCTGACCTCGGGCAAGTTGCTTAATCTTTCTAAGTCTCAATTTTCTCACCTGTAAAGTGATGATAATGACACCTACCCCATATTGTTGTTGTAAGCATTAAATAAAAGTGCATGTTAAATATTAACACATGAGATATATAAGGAGTGAAGCCAGCTGGCGCTTACCCAGATTTCTGTCTTTCAAATGTCTTGATATAATACAGGGATACATCAGAAGTGTGCCATAAATTTGAGTGCCCATGTATCATTTCATAATTGACTTTTGATATGTAAAGGTCTTTGTCCTAGGGAAGAAAACAAATCCCTGCAGTTCTGAAAAAAATTGAGTGAATTTCTATTCACAAGTACTTAACCTATCTCTGTTGAACTGAAGTGTGTGTGTGTGTGTGTGTGTGTGTGTGTGTGTGTGTGTGTGTGTGCGTGAGAGAGAGAGAGAGAGAGAGAGAGAGAGTGTGTGTGTGTAAGAGTATGTGTGTATGTGTGTGTGTGTGTGTGTGTGAGAGAGAGAGAGAGAGACTCCTTTCCATATGAGGGGTCCCCCAAAATGGAATTTATTTATAGAAAACTGTGTATTTATCTTTACATATTCAAATTTAAGTCACCTTTAAAGTACCCTTAATTTTAGGCAATACACCTATTGAGACACTTTTCCCACTGTTCAAATCAGTTTTTGAGCTCATTGGTGCTTCTGTTGTTTTGTTTCACTTCTTTCACATTGGCAAAGCATTTCCCTTTGAAGACTTTTTTAATCCAGGGACACAAAAAGTTGCTCAGTGTGAGATAGTGAGACTAGTGAAGGTGGGGCATGGAGGTCATGTTGTTTTTGGTAAAAAAACGAGTGCCGTGTGGGCAGGTGTGCTGGTAAATCATTCGTCAAGGAATGGGCAAACATACTGAAAGAATCTCCCCCCCCAAATTCACTAAAGTCCAACACAGTCTCCTACAACAACGCTAGCTAATACACTGATGCCCATGAGTTCCCAGAACACTTAACTTGCAGAGGAAGCCTGTACTACAAGGAGCTTGCCTTCCTAAAAATAAGGTTTTTTGTTTTTGTGTGTGTGTGTGTTGTATCCCTCCTTGTATTTCTAAATTACAAGCAGCCTGTACTTCTACTGGAAGAAACACCACAACAAATATAAAATTAACCCATCTTTAAGTTTAATGAACTGTTACTTTGTACCAACTCCACACTAAGTGTTTTGCATGCATTTGGTGCTCATAACATTCAGTGATTAGATACTATGATTGTATACATTTTCTGATAAGAAAGATGAAGACGAGAGAGGTTAACTCGTCTAAGATAACACAGCCAGGAAATAGTGAAGACTGAATTTAAACCTAGTTACTCTGTCCAAAATCTCCTGATAAAGAATGTGCTATGATGTGATGCTATTTAATGTGATTAATTTTACTAAATAAAGTGTGAGTCCTTTCTAAGAATTTCTCTGGTCATATTATTGCTGACTAAACTAGGGTACAGGAATTACAGAAAACCAGAAACTGTTTTGCCAAATATATTTTTAATGGATTCTGCATCAGATAAAATATTACTGTATTATATATATATTATATATTATATATATTATATATATTATATTATATATATAATATTATATATTATATATATTACTTTTTGGCATTCATTATCTTGTTTATGTAAATTTTTATTTTAAAGATGTGGAGTACAGTTCAGAGTTAGGTACATAAGTGATCATCACACAGGTAAAGTTTGGGTATCCTTATTTATGCCCTGTACCCTCCCCGCCGGCAGTGTCCCACTACTGCCAATCCCTTTTCCTATAATATTACAATAAATGTTCAGGATCTGCTTATGAGTGAGTACATGTAGTACTCAAATCTTTGTTTCTGTGCTAGATCACTGAGTATTATAGACTCTACATCCATATAAGTTGCTGCAAAGTCCATAATTGTGTTTTTCTTTATGGCTGTGTAATATTCCATTGTGCATATGTACCACATTTTCTTTATCCAGTCTACTTTTGATATGTAGCAGGGTTGGTTCCATGTTTTTGTTATTGTGAATAAATAATGCTGCAATAACTATGCATGTGCAGATGTCTTTTTTATAGAGTGATTTGAGTTCCTCCAGTTATAGTCCCAGAAGGGGGATTGCTGGGTCGTATGAAAAGCCGATTTTCAGATCTTTTAGAAATCACCAAACTGTTTTCCAGAGATTGTAGTAGTTTACACTCCCACCAACAGTGTAGAAGTATTCCCTTTTTCCCACATCCTCTCCAACATCTGTTGTTTTTTGAGTTATTGATGATGGCCATCCTGACTGGAGTTAAGTGGTATCTCAGTGTGGTTTTAATTTGCATTTCTTTGATGATTAGTGAGACTGAGTATTTTTTCATGTATCTGTTGGCTGCTCGTGTATCTTCTTCTGAGAAGCGTCTATTTCATAACTTTTGCCCAATTTTTAATAGCGTTGTTTGTTTTT
This sequence comes from Cephalopachus bancanus, assembly GCA_027257055.1. Taxonomy (NCBI): domain Eukaryota; kingdom Metazoa; phylum Chordata; class Mammalia; order Primates; family Tarsiidae; genus Cephalopachus; species Cephalopachus bancanus. Next base: position 5,716,546 of record JAPVLO010000041.1, read on the forward strand.
TCCTTTCAGCACATTTGAGTTCCTTGTAAATCCTGGATGCTAAACTTTTGTCAGATTTACAGTTGGCAAATATTTTTTCCCATTCTGTGGGCTGTCTCCCTGCTCTCTTGATGGTTTCTTTTGTTTGCGGAAGCTTTTCAGTTTGGTGAGGTCCCAGTAGTCTATATTATCTTTTATGGCATTCACTTTTGGAGAGTTGATCAAGAATTGACTGCCTACTCCAATGTGCCTGAGAGCATTTCCTAGAATTCTTATAGTTTGAGGTTTTACATTTAGGTCTTTGATCCATTTAGAGTTGATTTTTGTGTATGGTGATAGGTAGGGATCCTGTTTCAATCTTCTACATGTGGCATTGTCTTGTTTTGAATCTACATTTTTATTTTGAGATAAATGTAAATTCACATGTAGTTGTAAGAATGAAGATGGAGAGCTCCATTGTGCCCTTTACCCAGTTCCTCAAAAACTACATTTTCTTTTTTTTTTTTTTTTTGAGTTGGAGTCTCACTCTGTTGCCCAGACTGGAGTGCCGTGGCTGCTCCCGGTCACCGCAGCCTCTACCTGCTGGGCTCTGGCGATCCTTCCACCTCAGCCTTCCTAGTAGCTGGAACTACAGGCACGCGCTACCACGCCCGGCTGATTTTTTGATTTATTGTAGAGATGAGGTCTCGCTGCCCAGGCGGGTCTCGAACCCGCGGGCTCAGGCAATCCACTCACCTCAGCCTCCCAAAGGCGCGGGATTACAGGCTGAGCCACTGAGCCTGGCAAAAACTACATTTTCAAATTATGCATATAGTATTTCTATAAAGATTTGACATTGGTCATAAGATACATTGATCTTATTCTGATCTCTTTGTACTTGTCTTTATTTGTGTGTGTGTATTTAGTTTTGTGCAATTTTTTTTTTTTTTTTTTTTGAGTTGGAGTCTCACTCTGTCACCCAGACTGGAGTGCAGTGGCCGCGTCCGGCCACCGCAACCTCGACCTGCTGGGCTCCGGCGATCCTTCCGCCTCAGCCTTCCAAGTAGCCGGAATTACAGGCATACGCTACCACGCCCGGCTGATTTTTTGATTTCCTGTAGAGATGAGGTCTCGCTGCCCAGGCGGGTCTCGAACCCGCGGGCTCAGGCAATCCACTCACCTCAGCCTCCCAAAGGCGCGGGATTACAGGCTGAGCCACCGAGCCCGGCTAGTTTTGTGCAATTTTATCATCCACAGGCTCATGTATCCACCACCACATTTCAGATACAGAACAGTTTCAACATCACGGAATCTGTTATGTTGCTTTCTAGGTTCATCCCCTTCCACAACCCTTTTTCTTGCTGTTTCAACTCCTGATAACCACTAATCTGTTCTCCATTTCTAAAATATTTTAAGACTGTTATATGACTAAAACCCTACAGTATGTAAACTTTTTTGAATTTGATTTTTTTTTTTTTTACTCAGAATAATTCATGTGAGATTCATTTAGGATATTGCATCTGTCGATAGTTGCTCCTTTTGTTTTGGAGTAGTATTACATGATATGGATATACCACAGCTTATTTAAGCTTTCACCCACTGAAATATATAGATTTTTTCCCCTCAGTTTTGTGCTATTATGAACAAAGTGCATATGAAAAAATTTGTACAGTTTTTTCTTGCCAAGATTTTTCTAAAATAAATGCTCAAGATTATAATTGCTGGCCTATATGATTATTGAAATTGTAATTTTTGTAAAAAACTGCAAAACTGTTTTCCAGAGTTGCTGTATCATTTTACATTCCTACCAATAATGTATGAGTGATCTAGTTTCTCCACACTGTCACCAACACTTATTATTATTTTAATTTTAGCTATTCTGATAGGCATGTAGCAGTAATTCATTGAGATTTTGGCTTGCATTTCTCTGACATCTAAACATATTAAATGTCTTTGCATATCCTTATTTGATATCTATATATTCTCTTTCCTGAGACATATGCTCATATCTTTTGTTCATTTTCTAATTGAACTTTTTATTTTTCTTTTGTTGAGTTTTGAGAGTTCTCTAAATATTCTAGATAGTAGTTTTCTGTTGAATATGTAGTTTACAAATATTTCCCCCCAGTCTGTGGCTTATCTTTTCATTCTCTTCACAGGGTGTACACAGAGCAAAAGTGTTTAATTTTGATGAAGTGAAATGTATCAAGTTTCTTTTTTATGGATTGTTTATTGGTGTCAAGATGAACTCTTTACCTAGCTCCAGGTCTCAAAGTCTTTCTCTTACAGTTCTTTTTCCCTAAAATATTTTATAGTTTTCTGTTTTACATTTAAGTTCATGATCCATTTTGAGTTGATTTTTGTATAAAGTTTGAAATTCAGATTCAAGATCAAGTTTATTTATTTTTTCCTACTGATATCAGTTTCTCCAGTGTAATTTTTTTTTTTTGGAAAACGCCATCTTTTCTCCATTGAATTACTTTTGCTCCTTTTCCAAAAATTAACCGAGCTTATTTGTGTATATCTATTTTTGGGTTCTCTGTTCTGTTCTGTTGCTCTGTGTGCCTATCCTTTAGAGTGATTCTATCTTTTCTTCTCTTCACTCTCCCAAGATATTTTTTTAGGTACTCTAAATCCTGTTCCTTTCCAAATACATTGTAAAATAAGTTCTTCCAGGTTAATACAAAATCTTGCTGCAATTTTGATAAAATTGCATTAAACCTGCTGATCAATTTTGGAAAAATTGGTATCTTTATTATGTTGGATCCTTCATCTATGGACACAAATATTTCTCCATTTATTTATATTTACTTTGATTTCTTTTATCATCACTTGCAAGTTTTAGTGCACAATTTTGTACATGTTTTGTTAAGTTTATACATAATCATTTCATTTTTTCTGAATCAATTGTAAGTAGCATTGTTTTTTATTTCTTTCCACATGTTCATTGTTAGCATATAGAAAAGCAATTGATTTATTTGAATGCTTATCTTGTGTCCTGAAATCTTGCTGAATTCACTTACTACTATAAGAGAGTTTTTTTTTTCTTTTGGTAGTTTCCTTGGCATTTTCTGTGTAGACAGTTATATTGCGTGCACACAAGGCAGTTTTATTTGGTTTTATCCAGTATGTATTCCTTTTATTTATTTTTCTTTATTGCTGTGGCTGAGTTTCTAGTACTATGTTAAAAAGAGTAGTATGTATTCATTTATAATTATGAGAAAACCAATTTATCTGTGTTGGCACCTAAAAGGAATAGTAAACCAAAATCAAGCTGTTTACTCCCCTAGGACTACACGTTGCTTTGTTCTGTGAATGATTGCCTAGCTCATCATAAGCATCGAGGAAAAAGTTTGCAGTCATCCCTTTCATATTACATGTTTTCCTGAGTATTTCTTTAATGTTAATTTATACTTTAGTAATTTTAAAGATACTTTATGGATTCACTTAAATTGTTCCTTTATCTCAAGTTTTAGTGGTATTAATTCATGTATATTTTGTGTTCTGACTATAACTCATGGTCAACGTTTGTATAATACAGTAATTTTATATTATAAAATTATTTTAAGCACATAAAATGTTCTTTCTTTTAAAAAATGGCAGGTTTTTGGGAAATATGCTTGTGGAATGATTTTGACTTTGCTTTTGTTTGGTACCTTAGAAGCATCACTTGCTTCTTCCTGATTTTCAAAATAACCGATTGGTTTGGTGTTTTTCTGTACCAGCTATTCATAATATATTTGGATTTGAAGCCAGCAGGAAGTGTATCTGTGATTTCTCACAAGAGAATTGTTTTTTCTTTCTATATCTAGGACAGACCTCACCTGTCTTAGTTTAGGTTCCCTCAGAACAAGATTCCAAGGTAAGGATTAAAATGCAAGTTGTTTATTTGAAAAGTTATCCCCAGGTTACACCACTAGAGGAATGACAAAGTTGAGACAGAAAAGGGAAGAAAACCAACCAAAGGTTGATAAGAATCAGGTTACTATGTGAAAAACTGAAACACAATCCTGCTGGACATAGTGTAGAACATATCCCAGAGTTATCGCAGCCAAGGAGAGAATGGTGAGATGATTATAGACTCATTCCCTGCCCATCATTGATTTGGGGCACTTCTGAGGGGCATTACCTAACATGTTAAGCCTTTCCTATTCACTCACCAAGCCAAAAATCCAGACCAAACATACAGGCAATTCCATTTTATTAGAGTCTCAAGTATTTGCTATCAGCATCCTGGAGATATGGACAGGGCATTGAGGGCATCTGTCAAACTTCCTTGTCATTCATTATCTTAGGTCAGTGAGGTGAGTCATTTTATTATCTCAAACTTTGGGGGTATTAATTCATGTATATTTTGTGTTCTTACACTTTGCTTATAGCCCTTCCATGGTCCAACTTTCTATAAGGTGCAGATATCTATTCACCTGCCTGCTTGAGGCCTGCTCTCCTGCCAGGAGGGGATGTTAAACCCTAAACCTTTAGCCACTGCTAGCTCCAGTAACGGACAGCTGCACTCTCAGCAGACGTGGCACTGCTCTGCTTTTCAGCTTCCTCTTTGCTTCTGGTACCTGAACTTTCATTTTCTTTTTTTCTTATCTAGTTTATTATTTTGCTTGAATCAAGACAACTCAATCTTTTAAATAACTACATAGTATATTGTGAGTTGGGCGCATATTTATTCAAACCATTCAACTTAGTAATAAACATATAATTTTTTGTGTTAGGTTTTTGTTTGCTTTTGCATTGCAAACATAGTTGCTATAAACTTCCCTTTCATGTATCTTTTGTAATAGTGTCTTTATCTATGGGATAATGTCCCAGAAATGATGTAACATCACAGAAGTTTGAATTGATTAATTCTTTACTGCATTTTAAAAAGTCTATAACAATTTATATTTCCACCAGCAATGCATCCTGGTGGAAAGATTTATTGGCCTTATAAATATAAGGCAGAAATTAAAGTGTTTTTTTCTCAGAGCATTAATACATTAATTCCCCAGCTCATCAGCAAAGAAAATAATTTTGCCATTCATTTAAATAGAAAATAAATTGTATAATAATAATAAAAACCAAAGCACAAGAATTGAACAATAAATCTGCAAACTTTGTATCTGGCAACTGGAATAGTTCAGAATAAATGTACTATTACTTATACCTGGGCCAGAGAAAAATAAATAATAAATCCTAATTTGCAACCAAAACTAACTCCATTCATAGTTAGTTATTACTTTTCAGCTCTTTGGTTAATTAAGGGTCATTCAGGTGCTTGATATGAATGCTTTATATATATACTTTTTAAAATGTGGGGTACAATTTAGGATTATGTATATTATATGTACAATGGAAATTGTACAGGTAAAGTTTGGGCCTCTTTTTGGTTCCCACTTTGCCTGGTTTGAGATCAGGTACCCTTACTGATGTTAGGTGCCCCTTCCTCCCAGCAGTATCCCGCTACTGCCAATCCCTTTCTTATTGTGTTATGGCAAATGTTCAGGGTCCACTTGTGAATGAGAACATGTGATACTCAATACTTTGTTTCTGTGATAGATCACTGAGTATTACAGAAACTAAATCCATCCAAGTTGCTGGGAAGTCCGTACGTTTGTCCTTCTTTATAGCTGCATAATATTCTATCATTTATATGTACCACATTTTAAAAATCCAGTCCAGTTTCAATGGGCAGTGCAGTTGGTTCCATATTTTCGTTATTGTGAATAGTGATGCCATAAACATGCATGTGCAGGTATCTTTTTTGTAGAATGCTTTGAGTTCCTCTGGGTATGTTTCCAGTAGGGGGATTGCTGGATCATATGGAATGTCAATTTCTAGTTCTTTTGGAAATTGTCACACTGTTTTCCATAGAGATTGAACTAGTTTGCATTCCCACCTGGAGTGTTGAAGTGTTCCTTTTTCTCTGCATCCTCACCAACATCTGATATTGTTTGTTTTATTAGTGATGGTCATTCTTATTAGAGTCAGGTGATATCTCAATCCGGTTTTGATTTGCATTTATCTGATGATTAGTGAGGCTGAGAAATTTTTCATGTGTCTGTTGGCTGCCTGTATGTTTTCTTTTCAGAGGTATTTATTCATGCCTTTTGCCCACTTTTTAATGGGGCTGTTTTTTTTTTTCCTTTCAGCATGTTTGAGTTCCTTGTAGGTCCTGGATGTTAGGCCTTTTTCAGATATATAGTTGGCAAATATTTTTTCCTATTTTGTGGGCTGTCTCCTGCTTTCTTGATCATTTCTTTTGCTTTGAGGAAGCTTTTCAGTTTAATGAGGTCCCACTTGTCTATCTTATTTCTTATGGCGTGGACATCAGGGGTTTTGATTAGGAATTGCTTGCCTATTCCGATTTCTGTAAGGGTGTCTTCTGTGTTTTCTAAGATTCTTATAGTTTAAGGTTTTATATTTAGGTTTTTAATCCATTTAGAGTTGACTTTTGTGTATGGTGATAGGTAGGGGTCCTGTTTTAATCTGCATGTGGTCAGCCAGTTTTCCCAGCACCGTTTACTGAATAGGTTCTCCTCTCCCCAGTGGTTCTTGTTGGAGGCTTTGTTGAGGATGAGTTGGTTGAGAGATTGAGGTTTTGCTTCCAGAATCGCTGTCCTTTTCCATTGGTTCATATGCCTGTTCTTGTACCAATACCAGGTTCTTTTGATTATTGTAGCCTCATTGTAAAGTCTAAAGTCTGGAAGGGTAATATCTCCTGCTGTATTTCTTTTGCTAAGGATTTTTTTGACAATTCGTGGTTGTTTATGTTTCCATATGAATTTCTGTATTTTCACTTCCAGGTCTGAGAAGAATGATGTTGGTAATTTAATGAGTATTGCGTTGAATCTGTAGATTGCCTTTGGTAAAATGGACATTTTAACAATATTGATTCTTCCTATCCATGAGCATGGAGCATTTTTCCATTTTTTTGTGTCATCTTGGATTTCTTTGAGTAGTGTTTTGTATTTTTCATTGTAAAGGTCTTTCACTTCTCTGCTTAGGAAGAAGCTAAGATATTTCATTTTTGTGTGTGTGGCTATTGTGAATGGGATTGTGCTTTTTATTTGTTCTCTTCCTGTTTGTTGTTGGTGTGAAAGAATGAAACTGTCTTTTGCCCATTTATTTTGTACCCTGAGGCTTTGCCAAAGTCCTTTATCAGTGCAAGGAGGTTTTGACAGATTCTCTTGGATTTTCAAGGCATAGGATCATATTGTCAACAAAGAGGGATAACTTAACTTCTTCTTTTTCTATTTGGATACTCCTGATTTCCTTCTCTTGTCTAATTGCTCTAGCTAGGACTTCCTACACAATGTTGAACTGGAGGGGTGAGAGTGGGCAACCTTATCTTGTTCTGATTTTCAGAGAAAATGCTTCCAGTTTCTGTCTATTTAACAATATGTTGGCTGTGGGTTTATCATAGATGGAGCTTAGTATTTTAAGGTATGTTCCTTCTATGCCTAAATGTTTGAGGATTTTTATCAAGAAGGGATGCTTGATTTAGCAGAAGTCTTTTCTGCATCTAATGATAAAATCATATGGTTCTTGTTTTTAGATCTGTTGATGTATTTAATTACATTTATGGTCTTGTGGATGTCGAACCAGCCCTGCATCCTAGGGATGAAGCCTAGCTAGTCATAGTGGTTGATTTTTGAGATGTTTGTTGGATCTGATTTGCTAGACTCTTGTTGAGAATTATTGCATCTATGTTGATGAGAGATATTGGCCTGTAATTCTCTTTTTGTTGGATCTTTATCCAGGTTGGGTATCAGTGTGATATTAGCTTTGTTAAATGATTTGGGAAGAATTCTTTCTCAATTTGCCTGGAATACTTTCAATAGGATTGATATCATCTCCTCCTTGTATGTTTTGTAGAATTCTGCTGGGAAGTCATCCGTCCAGGGTTTTTTTTTTTGTTGTTGTTGTTGGTAGCTTTCTTATGACAGAGTCAATTTCCTGGGTTGTTATTGGCTTATTTAGAGTATCAGTGTCTTCTTGTTTCAATCTTGGGGGTGTGTGTGATGTCATTAAGCCCTCCACTTCATTTACGTTATCAAGTTTGTTTCCATACAGGTGTGTCTAGTAGTCTCTAATAATCTTTTGTATTTCTTCAGGGCCAGTTGTGAGTTGATCTTTTGCATTTCTGATTCTATTTATTTGGGCTTTTTCTATTTTTTTCTTGGTCATTCTGGCTAAGGGTCCTTCATTCTTATTTACTGATATGAATTCTTAGGGAGACAGACCTTGGGAAGACAATAGCATGGTAGTTTAGGACATGCTTATCACATCAGATAAAATAATTGCTTCCTTGAAATTTAATAAATACTACCTCTTAAGATGTGTAATGTCAAAATTACCTTAGGGACACTTGAGTTCATAGGTTTCTGGCACTGCTGACTGACTGAAAACATACCTCTAAAACCTACCTGGTTTATCTCTGCCAAAATGAGCTTCTACTTCTGACACACTCCAAGTGACAAAGATCTTTCAAACTCTGTGGCTATGGCTTTGTTTTTACAATCCTTCTAAGAAAACTGAGAAATTTCAAATGAAAAAGATGAACAGTATGGTTTCATTCAATTAAAGTACACTTTTCATGACATTTATTTTTACATATAAAATGACACAAATTTAATTATAATATCATTAGTTAAATCTTCTAAGTTCAGAATTTTAAAATCAGTAGTTACACTGAAATTTATTTTGATATTACTTGTAAATAAAAGTTTGGCTAAAATATCAATATGAAGATTTTAAGGAAAATATTTAAAACTACAAGAAACAATTTTCAAGTACAAGAGCAGTATTTAATTTAATTTAAATCTTAATGAAAACTTTGTAAGCCTTTTTCTAGATATTTGATAAGCTTCTTTCTAGTTTTTGTAGGTTCATAAAAGCTTAAGAGGAAAATTTTTCATTTAGAAAATATAGATTCTGTTTTGTTAGTAGAAAATGACTTCTCATTAATCAATCATAATAAAACATATATGTGGTTTTATTTACCTCTTTCTATTTATTTAATGGCTATCTATTCAGAAATTGTTAGAAGTGAATTTTGACTTCCAGGAGAAATACTTCTTATTTCAGCTAAGAAATCTGAAAAAACAGATTTCAATGCAGTAAGACAAGGTTTTTATTGGGGTCATAGGGATAGCTGTTTAGGAGACAGAGATTTGGCTAGAAGCCAAATTGTTTTCTGAAAAAAAGAAGAAGAGTAGGCGTTTTTAAAGTATCTAAGGATGACTGCACACATTATTTTGAAAGAATTATATTGGTGACTGGCTTAGAACATGAGACCATAGTTCCTTCGTTGTTGCTGTTCAGGAGTTGCAGCACTGGCAAAATTTGGCTATTTTCCTGGATGTTGTGGCATGGTGGTTTGGCGTAGTCCAAAGGTTCAAGGTTCAAGCCAAGTGTCTGTTTTATCTGTTTGTTTATTTGGCAAGGTTGCAGGTTGTAAAAGCAGTCCTCCTTAGTATGTTTTCCTGACTCCATTTAAGAGTTATGTACCAGTGTGATGACATTTTGTGTATAACATTTTATAACATACATCCTGGAATAGTTCTTAATAATTCAGTTTGTCACATTTTTTGTGGAGACAGGGAGGAGAAAGGGAGGTTTGGTGAAACGAAGGATCTTGTAAAGATGGTCTCCTATATGATTTGACTTACAATTTTTTGACTATGATTGTGCAAAAACTGTAGGCATTTAGTAGACACTATTTCAAGTATGCATTCAACCATTCTGTTTTCACTTTCAGTATAATATTCAATAAATTCCAGGTGCTATTTAATACAATATTGTAAAATAAGCTTTGTGTTAGATGATTTTGCCCAGCTATAGGCTAGTATAAGTGCTCTGAGCATGTTTAAGGTAGGCTAGGATAAGCTATGATGTTCAGTAAGTTAAATGCATTTACAACTTAATGCTATTTTCAATTTATAATAGGTTTATCGAATGTAATCCCATCATGAATCGAGAAGCATCTCTCCATAGATGTGTTTGAAGCATCTTCCAATGGTCTAGCTGTTCTTGAAAAAACTATACTGATAATTTTGATTTTTTTTGCAGGAGTGGGGAGGAGGTGAATTACAATGAATTTTTAGTTTATAAAGATTGTCCTCTACAGGGTTGTTAATGCATTTGCCTTGTTTCAATCAAATTCATTTTTTTACTAAGGATATTTCTTGTTTATCCCATCAGCAGACAAGTTCTCTATTCACTAAACTTCTATAGCAATGATTTAGTATGTTTCTCACCATGTATCATAGTGAATTATATCATAATTCTTTATGCAAACTCCTTGAGATAAGTGAATCTGAATTAAATATTTTTGTACTCAGTCATCCTCAAAGTCAATGTAATTAGTATAAGATTTTATACAGAGTTAGTAAAAAATAAATTTATGCTAATTGAAATTACCCAGGTGGTATTTCTCAGGGGAAGGTATCATGGAGTTGCTGCTAATGAGAAGAGATAACTCTGGCAGAAATCTCCAGAATAAGTAGATTCATGTCACACAGATTATTTTTATTTTATTTTATTTTATTTCTACTAATTTATATTTGCTAAATATTTTGGCATTTTAAAAGCATTTTTTTTAAAAAAATCGACTCTTTCATTTTATTTCCACTTACTCATGTGATGTAGTTGGGCAAGGAGACTACAGTTTACAGTATCAGAAATTCAGTGATATTCCAAGGCTCCATCAACAGTTAATGGCAGAAGCTGGAAAACAAATATACATCACATATCAAATTGCTTAACCAAGGAGGTGACATTTAAGCAAATACCTGAATGTTATAAAGGAGTGAAGCATATAGATAGCTGTACTTTATCCACCTGATTAACTGAGATAGTAGTGGTTTTAGTTGCTACCTTGAGATTTGGGGGTAAACTAATAAGCATGAGCACATCCTGCCCTACTTTCTCCAAATTAGTGGGAGAGACAAAATACAGCAGGCAGTCATAAATGGATAGAAGATTAAAACTAGAATAAATACTTTGAGATAATGTTAATGATGCCTTAAAAATGTATGAAAGGGAGACCTGACTTAATTTCAAAGGATAGGCCTAGGAAGTTTCTCTCAGTGGTGTCTGAATTAAAATCTGAGGCTGAATAGAAATGGACTGGATAGAAGGGGTTGCAGAGAGGGTTGGGTATATGGATGAAACAAAAAAGATGAAGAGTGTTCTAGGTAGGTAAAAGAACATCATGGGCAAAGATCCAGAGGTAGAGTGACATATACTGGACCCAAAGAAAAACTGAAAGGAGGTATGTGGTTGCAGCCCAGAGACCAAGGAGCAGTGTGGTGGGAGATGAGATCTGTGAGGATGTGCACGAGGCAGACCAGGCAGGCTCATTCTTTTTATTGCTACTAATTTATAATTGTTAAATATTTTGGCATTTTAAAAGCATTTAAAAAAAATCAATTTTCTCATTTTATTTCCAGTTACTCATGTGATGTAGTTGGGCAGGTAGACTACAGTTTACAGTATCAGAAATTCAGTGGTATTCCAAGACTCCATGAACAGTTAATGGCAGAAGCTGGTAACCAAATACAGTTGACCCTTGAACAAAATGGGTTTAAACTAAGTGGATCCATGTATATGTGAATTTTTTGCTACCTCTAAAACTGCAGGAACAACCCCTCCTCTTCCTCTTCCTCTTTTTTAGCCTACTGGACATGAGGACAAGCAAAGGTGAAGACCTTTTTGATGATTCACTTTTACTTAATAAATAGTAAATATATTCTTCTCTTCCTTATGATTTTCTTAATGACATTTTCTTTTCTCTGGGTTATTTGTTATAAGACAGAGAATATAATACATACAACATATAAAATATGTGTTAACTAACTTTATGTTATTGGTAAAACTACTGGCCAACAGTAGGCTATTAGTAGTTAAACTTTTTTTTTTTTTTTTTTTTGAGTTGGAGTCTCATTACTTCTCCCAGGCTGGAGTGCTGTGGCACGCATGCTCATGGCCACCCCAGTATGGACCTGCTGGGCTCCGGCGATCCTTCCGCCTCAACCTTCCGAGTAGCCGGAACTACACCACCCCTGGTTATTTTACTTTATTTAATTTAATTTATTTTATTTTATTTTAGACGCGGTCTTGCCAGGTTGCCCGGGCTGGTCTTGAACTCACAGGCTCAGGCAATCCACTTGCCTCGGCCTCCCAAAGTGCTGGAATTACAGGCTGAGCCACCGAGCCAGGCAGTAGTTAAACTTTTTGAAGCATACAAAGTACGTATTTTTCAACTATTTATGTTATTGGTAAAGCATCTGGTCAATAGTAAGCTAATATTGTGGGGGGAATAAAATGTGGGGGGAATAAAATAAATGTGGGGGGAATAAAAAGTTGCTGGACTCAGTGGCTCAAGATTCAAATAACACAAATACAAATTTACCTATGTCAAATTTACATTCTCTTTAAAAAATGAGAATAAAAGATGCAATGATACTATCGCTTTGCTATATTATTAAAGTTTCAGTCAAATGTCTTTCAATCATTTATTTCTCCAGTAAAGCTAATTGTAAATACTTGTAGTAACATTTTGAAAGCATTGCGTGAAAAGTCTCCAGCCCTTCTTTTTCTTCATAATGACTTTAATATTATACCAATTTTTCCTTTCTTAGAGAATTCTTTATTACTATTTAGTATTCTCTCTTACTTTAAATTATGCATTCATTCAGTATTGAGTCATTTTATCTAATGCTTTGGGCTATAATATGCACCTGTACCCCACATTCCAAATAAGTCCTGCAAATATTGTAGAAATATAGTTCTGGTTTTTCTTTTCTTTTTTTTTTTCTCATCTCTCAAGTAAAATTTTAATAGGGTGTTTTGTGTTAGAATTCCCTCTCAACCCCTCCCACACCCACAAGTTTCATGCTAATGCCAAGTATCAACTCTCAAGGACAAAGGCAGAACCAGTGTGTACAATGTGGAAAATGTCTGTTTCAGCTGTAGTTACCAATGGAGGAAAACCCAATGCAAACAGGCAAATGCTTGAGGCAGCCTGAGGCAGTCAGAGGCCACAATCTGCTTGCAGATCTGGGTGCACGAGACTGGCTGGTGGTCAAGTAGGGCTCTGCTGCCTGCCTGTCACGTGGCATGCATACCTGAGTTGTGAGCAACCAAAGGAACTTTCAACTCTGACAGTTCTGTCTCATTTTCTTTGTGCTTGCTTAAGGAGTGGGAAGGGATGAGGTGGCCAGGCAGTCTCCACTTCTCTGTCTTATGGTGTCCTATTTTAATAACCTGCACACAGCCATAGACCCATGTGGGTAGGGATGGGGTTCTGGCTTTCTTTGAGTATCTGCCAGTTCCCTTTCTGGAAGGAGTAACCATTTGGTGCCACAAGGGGAAGGTGAGTAGGGAGGGCTGCTTCCCCAGGGCTGAAAAACCCAACAGAGCTAGGACTTCCTCCTGCCCCCATGGGTCATGTCCAGCCCTTCACCAGGGCTCCTTCCAGGTGCCTTTCCCACTCGAGGCTCTTGGAAGCAGGCTGATAGAACTGGGTGTGCATAAAGGGCTTCTCTGGCTGGCAGGCAGACCTGGACTGTCAGCCAGAGAGTGGGATCAAGCAGCTTGGTTTTGGCACTCTCCATGGCTTGTGGGGAAAAGGCTATGACCCAAAGGTGAGTGGTCCTGTTGAGACAGAGAGCTCCTCTGGAAAGAAACAGAGTAAACAACTTGGACTCAGCTGAAACAGTGAGATAAGATGCAGAAAATGGGGAGGCGGCCATGAGTCCTGAGTGTAAGCCAGGCAGACACTCACCCTGTGCAACACACATCTGTTCTGAGCCCTCCTGGGCCCTCTCTCAGTCACTCCACAACCCAAGCCCAGGTACCTACCATCCTTATCCCTGACACACCCCTGAAGGACCCAGCTACTCAAATACTACTGAAGGCCACACTACCCTAACCTCTCATGGGCTCATCTGTCATTTAGCTTCAGGACTAAGCAGTGTTGTCCAACCCAGCAGGGATAAGGTTAGTCCCTGCTCTGCTACCAATTTGCTATGTGACTTTGGCCAAGTCACTTAAACTCCTGGCCTGTTTCCTCATCTGTAAAAGGAGAGTACTGGTGGGGGAGATGTTCTTTTAACCCCATTCCAGCAGCAAAACCTTGTTTAATTCTTAATCCTGCTAGGATCTGATCATTTTAACAACCCTAGGTTTCCCGAACCTGGGTTTGGGAGCTAGGTAGTCCCAGCCTTGCATGGGATGAATTTCCTTTACATAGGACACTTTCCAATAGGCCATGGTCTGTGGGCTACCACCTGGGACACTGACAATGACCAAGAAAAATAAGCAGCCATAGGATCATCTCCCAAGGCAGGGCTCTGAGACAGCACAGGGCCAGGGCCCTGGCCCCATCACCAGCAGTTGGTCCAACTCATTCATTTTTCTTGTTGTCCAGCTGTGGGACCAGTGAGACCCAGTAAGCACTGAATATCTCAGGTCATACCAACCATTCCCATGTCCACTAACATGGAATGAGACCTTGTCTAGCCCAGATCCAGGCAGGAACTGGAATTTCAATTTATGGCCTTGCCATGGCTGACTCTACTTTTTGCAGGGCTGCTTGTGCTCTTCCCCACACTGTGAAACAGGTATGGAAATCCCAGCCCCTTCTGATGGTCTTCTACATAGGCTTCTTCTTTTTCCTCTTCCAGGGTAGCCAGTCTCCTCCAACGATGGCCCACCCAAATCCTGGCAGTCATCTCAGCCCTTGCTTTTTTGATTCTTCGATGGTAGCAGGTCTATTTTTGCTCTACCTCTGTGAGGATCCATCTGAAACAGTTGGTGGGACATCTGTAAAACTCATGGTGTCCCATCCTCCGGTCAGCAAGTACTCCTAACAGTCTTTCCTAAAAGTGGCTGGGGCTCAGTTGCAGGAAGCTGTCTGGCACAACAGCAGTAAAGCCTGACCTAAGGGACCAATGGTTCCATCTACTTTGTGGACCAGCAGCCCAAGAACCTGCCTCCACAAGGTATCAGCTTCTCAACAGAAAGCATCAATTCCCTCAGAGCTATGTAGAGATGATAAAGATCCAGGCATAAAGAAAGCAGTCCCTGTACTCAAGGGCCTCTGTCCTGGGAATGAAGTCTTCTTCTCGGCAGCCTGACACACAGCAGTTCTCAGGTTGAAGGCAGGTAGTTTCCAGGCAATCAATTTAGAGTATATGAATTATTTGGCCATCTTAAATAGAAGGGAAGGCAAAGTATTGAAAAGAGAAGAGAGAAGAGCAAGGCAGGCAGTGAGAGGTAGGGTAGAGTGGTAGAGAGCACGCTGGCCAAGGACCCTTTATTCCCTTGTTTTGCTATGTGGCCTTGGGCCAACTTATCACTTTCTTGGTCCCTCGGCCCTACAGTTCTTTGCTCCATCTAGCTCTCAGGAGCCTAGGGACTCACACCTTGGGATACTGCAAATCAGCTCAACCTGACCCTGCCTACTAGGAGCCCCTCCCCAAAAACCTGTTCAGTTTCCCAGGCTGCAGCTGAGCCTGTGGCTCAAGAAAAGGGGAGTCCAAAATAAACAAATCATTTAGCTGAGGTGACAGAGAGGATTATTTTTTAATGAGTTGGACTCAAATAAAAACATGGTGTCTGAACAGCCTCACCTAAGAGGTGCTGGGCCACTAACACTATGATAAATACTGTGTCTTTTTAAAAATAAATATATTTATATATATAAAATCTCATTTGTTTTTTACTTATGAAAATAATAAGCTATCGCCAATTTGGATAGGCCTCATCACTAAATTAGCAAAAATCAGCTCAGCACAGACTTTCCAGAGATAAATACTGGTGACTCAGTCAGGAGAAAACAATATGTTAAAAACCCCAAGCCCTCCTCAAAACAAAACCCCCTTTCAAAGTAAAAGGAGCTACATGAGAGTAACCAGACAATACTGTGTCATAGGCTGCAGCACGTGAAGGGGAGAGAGAAAGACCTAGGTAAAGGGACAAGAAAGGAAGGGAAGGAAGGGAAAGAAGGAAGGAGAGAGGGAAAAGGCCAGGCAGGAGAAGTGGACTCTGCCCATGGCTTCCAGGTTCTGGCGCCAGGTGCCTATGAAGGGCAAGGCTGCTCTAGCCCTGAAGCCAGTGGACGACCAGGTGGGGCCAGCCAACATGGTCAGCTAATGCAAGCAGTTGTAGACTCTGGCAAAGGAGCAAGATCCCAGACCTGCTTGGACCATGAGCCGTAAACACTCAGATGCCTGGCCCAAGGTGAGCATTAGAGGAGGCTGCCTTGGCAGGAAGACTCTAAAATGGCACAGGTTCCCTTTGGATGGGGTTGAGCTGCTGACCAATTGGACAGCTCCAGGGGTCTGAGTATCCTGTAGCATCTCTATGTGGGCCAAACTCTTGCCATACTCTGGGCCCAGCTGTTCACTTAATGCTTGCAGCTCTCAGTCAAATAAGATTATCCTTTCTGTGGCAGCCTAGTGGCCCCCAGAGATGCCACCACAGATGCCCATCATTCATGCTGGACTCATCTGTCTGCAGGTCCTCATGGTTATAGGCACCGTTGACAATGCATGTGGACATATTTTCTAGCACATCATTGGGGTGCCTCCATCTTCACCTCACTGTTACTGGTCTCCTGATTACTGGTACTGCTGTGGGGCTGGGACTTGGGGGAATTGGTTGAGTTGGACTCAGAGTAATTGACAGAACATGGGGAGGAGTAGGATGAGGATGAGGAGCTGGATGCTGGGTATTTACTGTGGTTCTATTTGCTCTTGGTGGATGCAATGTCATTGCTGCAACTGGGACCATCTGCTCCTGTGTTGTGCATGTGGAAACCACTGGGGCCATGTTGAGGGCTGAGACTGGGGGAGTCAGAATAGCTATTCTTGGACTCGGGGCTTTGTCAGCTCAAGCTGCAGACCTCACTGTTGGCTCCATTCACCATCTCCATAAACTGTCGGCACTTGAGCATGAAGAGCAGGTTGGGGTTGTACTCCAGCAGTCCTGGGTAGAAATGCTGAGCAGTCTCAATAGCCTCATCCACATGGCCCTCTGGCACTGGTTTCTGGATATTTTGTCTATTCTTTATGGATGCCTGTTCTTCCTGAATTGGGGTTTCAGTCATTCGAGCAAAAGCTGTGGCAGTGGCACAATACCTATGGTGCACCAGGTAAGATGAGACCATATTCTGCATCACTGCCTGCCACTCGCCAAGCTGGGCACTGATGGGGAAGCAGTGGACAATGCCCTGGACCTTGGCACACCATTTCCACATGTAGTACTCAGTGTCAAACAGGAAGGGCTGTTGCTGCCCAAAGTTGGCATCCACAATCTCTCCAGGAGTCTGCAGGCCTACAGTGGGGTAGAGGTTGGCCAGGAGGTCTGTGAAAGCTATACCAGGGCTGTGGCCATTCTTGGTGTAGAAGCAGGTGCCCTTGATGAGGTTGACCCAGCAGCCAATTACACCTCATGTGGTGAATGTGGGACCATAAGGCTGGCCAGTCCCCCAAGAGCAGAGGGAATGCCCATCATTGCCATAGTAACCATAGGAATGTTTGTCCCAACCAGAAAGTCTGTTCATGTTGAGAGTTCTATTCCTATGTACCCATCTCTTCCTTTGCTGACAATCTTCACCTCAAAGTAATATATGCCACAGGCAGCAAATGGGGGAAGGATGGCATGCACTGGGGCTGCATCTTTGTGATTTTTGCCATCATCTTTGTAGTGGATGTGGAGGTTGCTCTGGGAGAGGCCAATGTAGTTGTACTTGTCTTTGGGGCTCCAGGAGGACAGCAGCAGCATCTCTTGCTGGTTGACCGTGGGGTACAGGCGCTGCAGGCACTGGCTCAGCTCCTGGTCCTCTGGAGATGGTAGCCTGTTGCTAGCACCCCCGACAGAGGAGTCTCCAGTCTGCAGTCTCCCAGCTCTCGGTCGCCATCTCCGCCACCATCTTGGAGGGAGTTCAGCTCTGGTGTTTCTAACTCCTTGGAACATCTGCCATCTCTAAATTCGTGTTATAAAAAAGACGGAAACAAACCATAAACCCAAAGATGCAAAATGGCCCCACATCATAGAAAGAAAAATGAGAAGGTGAATGAAAATATTAACTTAGAGAAGACAAGAAAACAAAGCAAAGTGTCCTATTTAAAATTTCTCTGTCACATAAGCAGGTGGGCAAGGATAGTGTATTTAAATATGATTTCAGTATTAGCAGTGTACTTTGGCTATATGAAGATAATTAGGGCTTAAAATAGTCAATCAAGTTGTAATGAAAAAGTCTTTTGATACAGAAAAAGACCTAATGTTGTGGGGAAAAAAAAGACAGGCATCAAATATTGATAAAAAGGCCAATATTAAGTAGTATTTAGTGGATGACCCTAACACTTTCTCCAGAGACTTCAGGAATTGCATATAATCTGAAAAACCTGCATTTATGTACTTGTTCAGTGTAACTTCTTGTCTTTATTACCTTTTAAAAAGAGATGAGAGGATCCATGACCTCATACATGATGTTAACATACATCATCTGGATATGAGTAATAATAGAATAGTAGCTATTCTAGTGAGGTTATCATTGGTCCTGCTAAAAATGAGGTAGCATTGTCTTCATTCAAGATTCCTGAGCACTAATATCTACATAGCATATCTGTCTTTCTTGACATTGAATCCTAATGCAGTCCACAAATTGTAACACAAAATAAAGGCAATATTTTTCTTTAGGGCTCTCCTCTAACATTGTATCTTTTGATTAAAAAAAGAGTCTGCAGAAAAACCCTGTAAGAATACTAAGAAACATATAATTTTTTCAGTGTTACTGTGGTCTAAAAAGTTATGCTTATCAGGAAATCCGATAAATTAAGGATATACAATGTTTATATTATAAAAATGCAAATAAAATTCAGAGGAAGATAGCTATGAGTCCAAGGAAAGAGATATTGAGGCAAAAATTAGCTCGAGTCAAAGAGAACTACAAAACAATAAGAGCAGCAAAGTTTTTTTAAAATTTTAAATTTTAAAGATGTGGGGTACAATTCAGGGTTAAGTATATGAATGTTCATTATGTAGGTACCCTCACTGATGAGGTGTGGCTCCTCTCCACCCTGCAGCATCCCACTACTGCCAATCTCACTCCTTCTACCCCCCCCACCCTTCCCCCACCCCTGGCAATTATTTCCCACTACTGACAATCCTCCTCTTATAGTACAGTAATTGTTCAAGGTTCACTTATGAATGAGAACATGTGATACTCAGTTCTTTCTTTCTGTGATAGATTGCTCAGTGTTATAGCCTTTTAAGTCCATCCAAGTAAGAGCAACAAAGTTTTATCTTCAATGACAAATTTTATTGCTGCTCTTCAGACATTTACCAAATGCTGTCTGTGTGCCATCCACTGTGCTAGGGTATACAAAATAAGGAGCATAGTGGGAGTAGGATATATCTGTGAGGATTGATTTGAAGAAGGACATTGTTATAGATGGGCCTCTGGAAATAATGCCTGAGACAGAAATGTATGTGCTAGTGCTTTCAAAAGTAAAATCTGTAAAGTGAGGGAGGCCGAAGAAAGAAGCTAGCTAATGAGGTATTGTTAGTGAAATTTAGCTTCAGCCTGATGCTGTGAGTAATTCTCAACTAAAAAAGTGATATTGGAAAGGGAATTGGGCTTTTGTGCCCCTCACACCGGTCATTGGCTATGGGATATAATAGAAGATAGTCATATCCATATCCATCATGAGTTTCTGGGTAGGACAACTTCCATTGCCCTAGGACATGTCTCCAGAGAAGGTAGCAGATGAAAGCTGTTAGTGACAACAGACGCAATAACTGGTAAAGGTATTCTAGAGCACTGGGCATGACACTAACAGTGCCTACTATTTGTAGCTGACAAAAGATGGAAAAGTTATAAATGCATACAAAAAACTTACTGTTTTAGATTTGAGAAAAGAAGTGATGGGGAAATATACTTCATCTGCTTATTGGTGAAGATAGCAAGGAGGCATGAGGAATTGAGTCTAATAATGTATCTGTTACAGTGTCCCAGGCTGACACATGCCCAAACAGTCTGACCAGTCGCCCTTCAGAAATGTTTGTCTCAAAAGTGGATGATTCAGTTGATCGCTATTTTCCACTCTTCAGTCTTATGATGTGGCAAACACAAGGTTTCTGTACACCACTTAGCAAAATTTTTATGTGGCACAATTTCTGAATAGTATTTGGGCATTAATAATTTTACTTAACAATTTTAATGACACGATAGAGGTATATTTACAATTGTTAGCCATCTTGAATTTTCCTGGACTCTTAATTCTGCCAATTGCCCACCAATTTCACTAAACTCCAGGGGTGAGGGGTAGGGGTAATATATTTGGGAACGAATTAATAACTATGTAGAGAATGGATTTGGGTGTTTTTAAATGCAGTGAATATCAAATACGTTTCTCAAGATGTGCCAACTTCTTTTTTCTGTGACCAGATGCCTCTAGAAGCTATGGGATCTTTCAGTCTTGTGCAGACATTTTTTCTTTTTAGAGAAAAAGTTACAGTTTCTGAGTCCTGTAATATGACTTTCCCATTTGGTTAGTGGCTTCCTAAGCAGAGGTGATTGTTCTAGAATCAGCAGCAAGGTTTGTGACTTTTTAATTTGATGGAGATCATTCTGATCTTGTCAGGAACAGCAGCTTTTTTGGATGCCTAAGCCCTGTGAGGTGTCTTTGTGAGTCCGTACTGAATTATGAGCCCACAGTCTACTCCTTCAGTCATCTGGTAATTGTGTAAGTGGTTCGGCACCCTTTCTGTTTAAATCATTTTCTTTCCAATACTTCAATTTTGTTT
The DNA here is from genome assembly GCA_027257055.1 of Cephalopachus bancanus. Taxonomy (NCBI): domain Eukaryota; kingdom Metazoa; phylum Chordata; class Mammalia; order Primates; family Tarsiidae; genus Cephalopachus; species Cephalopachus bancanus. The sequence goes on from JAPVLO010000041.1 coordinate 5,737,315, forward strand.
TTAGTACTTGAACTCTGACTGATACATTTTTAAATTGAAATTTAATGATGACTAGATGCTGGGTGTAGAGGGGGTTTATTTTTTAACTCATAGAGTTGAGAAACAATTTTTCTCTTTGACAGCTAAATGTTTACATATTAGATTGTAGATCTCAGGTAAAAATGTTTTATTAAAAAGTTTACCAACTAAAATATGATTAGAAAAATTTCCCACATTATGCAAAAGGTGAAAATTATTTTCAAAGGTACTTGATTGCTTAAGCTATGTATTGTTTTAAATCTCATTATAAAAATAACATTCACATTAGAGAATCTTTGGAAAGCTAGTTGCACTTTAAATCTATGTTTTTCTCTAGCCAGCCTCTATCTTGCCCTTGTAAATTCTCCATTTTGTAAAGACAGATTGCAAATTAGCCTACTCATGCAACACAACATAAACATCAAACATCAACTTTTCCACACAAGTGTAATATTTGTTTTTTACGAGCTACTTTTGTCAGTGACTCAATAGTCTTAAATTCTGTATATATTCAAATGCTTAGTATTTCTGTTTCTTTTATAAAAATTAACTCTTATGTAAGATCTCTTTCCCCTGTAGCAGTATAACATATCTCAGCCTTCACAATTAAATTCAGAAAGGGACATTGTAACTTTCTATCGAATTATTTATTTCCACAGAATCACCTATAGTATTGTATTCTTAGTAATATGATGAAAATAACTCCCTAGAGAATGCTTTTTATATGCTGTAAATTTCAGTGTTGTTTTACAATGGGTAATTTGATTTTCAAACAAAGCAAGGCTTTAAACAAAGGCTTTCTCTTCTTAATAAAATAGAGCAATGGGTTGGAGGAACATTTTTCAGCTTTCTTGATTAAGGGTTAAGGAATTATTTGCAGTCTTGAAATGTGGCATACTGAATATCCTTAGAGAATGCCACATAACATTGCAATAACAAAAATGTGTCAGTGTGCTTTGTACAATATGACCAGTGACTTGATTCCATTTCAGTAGCATTAGGTTTCTTATCTCTTGGGGTGATAATTTGCTTATGCTCATATTTATATTGCAGATCTTCAAAAGCTGACATTCTTCCCGTTTGCAAAGGGTTTCAATAGTTCATCTAACTAAAAAACACAGAAATATCCCTGTTCTCTGATAAATAGAAATAACTTGCCTGAAGGCAAAAGTACTGTTACATAATTAATATCATCTAGGGAATAAACATAGTGCCTAAAGCATCTAGTCCCAAACCATGTCTGTGGGGTGACTGATGCAATGACTGATGTTGTGCATCACACAGTTGATTCACCTGCAATGTTTGGAGATAGATCATGATAATATATGCACTAGACGAATTGGTTATTTTATGAACAAAGCCAAAGAAATTAGCAAATAGCATTTTTATCAAATTGTTTTGTACATGATTTACTTATCAATTTTGTGTTCATTAGTGAAGGACTTGGAAGACAGACTATTCTTGTTCTCTGTGGTCCCTAGGTGTCATTGATTTAGGTCAATTGTGACTTAGTGAAACAGTTAACTCTAAAAGTTAAATATTACTTTCTTAATAGTAATGAACAATAATTATACTAAAAATCTTATTCTATTTTATTTTAAAGATGTGGGGTACAATTTAGGATTAGTTATACAAGTGGTCATCATACAGGTAAAGTTTGGGCCTCCCTTTGATTCCCACTTTGCCTGGTTTGAGATCAGGTACTCTTATTGGTGTTGTATCCCCACCCACAACCCCACCCCAGCAATATCTCTCTACTGACAATTCCTTTCGTATAGTATTATGGTAAGTTTAGGGTCCGCTTATGAGTGAGAACATGTGGTACTCTGTTCTTTGTTTCTGTGACAGATCACTGAGTATTATAGACTCTAAATTCATCCAAGTTGCTGTGAAGTTCATAGTTTTGTCCTTCTTTATGGCTGCATTATATTCCATTGTGTATATGTACCACAGTTTTTTCAGTTCAGTTTCGATGGGCAGCATGTTTGGTTCTATGTTTTCGTTAATGCGAATAGTGCTGCAATAAACATGCATGTGGAGGTATCTTTTATGTAGAATGATTTGAGTTTCTCTTAGTATATTCCCAGTAGGGGGATTGCTGGGTCATATGGAAGGTCAATTTCTAGTTCTTTCAGAAATTGCCACATTGTTTTCCAAAGAGGTTGTACTAGTTTGCATTCCCACCAGCAGTGCTGAAGCATTCCTCCCCCGCCCAGCCCATCCTTGCCAGCATCTGTTGTTGTTTGTTTTATTAATGATGGCCATTCTTACTGGGGTTAGGTGGTATCTCAATGTGGTTTTGATTTGCTTTTCTCTGATGATGAGTGATACTGAACACTTTTTCATGTGTCTGTTGACTGTCCATATATCTTCTTTTTAGAAGTGTCTATTCCTGTCTTTTGTCCACTTTTTAATGGGGTTGTTTGTTTTTTACCTTTCGGCGTGTTTGACTTTCTTGTAGATCCTAGATGTTAGACCTTTGTCAGATATATAGTTGGCAAATATTTTTTCCCATTCGGTGGGCTGTCTCCCTGCTCTCTTGATGGTTTCTTTTGCTTTGCAGAAGCTTTTCACTTGTCTATCTTATCTTTTATGGCATTTGCTTTTGGAGAGTTGGTCAGGAATTGGTTACCTATTCCAATTTTTGTAAGAGTGTTTCCTAATTTTCTTCTAGGATTCTTAAATTTAGGTTTTACATTTAGGTCTTTGATCTATTTAGAGTTGATTTTTGTGTATGGTGATAGGTAGGGGTTCTGTTTCAATCTTCTGCACGTGGTCAGCCAGTTTTCCCAGCACCATTTATTGAATAGGTTCTTTTCTCTCCAGTGGTTGTTGGTAGAGGCTTTGTTGAAGATAAGTTGGTTGAGAAATTGAGATTTTGCTTCTGGGATCTTTATCCTGTTCCATTGGTGTGTATGTCTATTCTTCTACTAATACCAGGCTACTTTATAGTAGCCTTATGGTAAAGCTTTATTGTAGCCTTATAGTAAAGTTTGAAGTCTGCAAGCGTGATAGCTCCTGCTTTGTTTCTTTTGCTAAGGATTGTTTTGATTATTCGTGGTTGTTTATGTTTCTATATGAATTTCTGTATTTTAATTTCCAGGACCAAGAAGAATGATGTTAGTAGTTTAATGGGTATTGTGTTGAATCTGTAGATTGCTTTTGATAGAATGGACATTTTAATAATGTTGATTCTTCCTATCCATGAGCATGGAATATTTTTCCATTTTTTTGTGTCTTCTTGGATTTCTTTGAGCATTGTTTTGTATTTTTCATTGTAAAGATCTTTCACTTCTCTGATTAGGAAGATACCGATATATTTCATTTTTGTGTGTGGCTATTGTGAATAGGATTGTGATTTTAATTTTGTTCTCTACCTGTTTGTTTTAGTGTGTAAAAATGCGACTGTCTTTTGCACATTTATTTTGTACCCTGAGACTTTGCCAAAGTCCTTTACAGTGAAAACAGGTTTTTGACAAATTCTCTTGAATTTTTAAGGTATCGGATCATATTTTCAGCAAAGGGGGTTAACTTAACTTCCTCTTTTCCTATTTGGATACTCCTGAATAAATCCTATTTTAACTGAGTAGAATATTTTAAAGCTTTCAAGGTACATTTGTAGTTTTCTTTATAGTTTACTTTCAATAACAATTCTGTGAGATAGGGCAAGACATCATTATTCCTATTAGAGAGATGAAAATCTGAAGTCTAGCAAGATTTACTCAATGTTGCAACATCCTGAGATAGAAAATGGGAAGGAGGAAAAATCTAAAGGTATGAGTTTCTGGAGGCTACATCTCTATCTGCTACTTATTGATGTTTAACAATTAAACATTCTGCTACAGAACTTTAAATTTACTGAGACAGAAAAACAAGATACTACATATTATTTTTATTTATTTATTTTTTTTGAGATGGAGTCTCATTCTTGTTGCTCAGGCTGGAGTACAGTGGCATGCTCATGGCCACCGCAACCTCGATCTGCTGGGTTTAGGCAATTCTTTCGCCTCAGTCTTCCAAGTAGCTGGAACTACAGACACACACCATTATGCCTGACTATGTTTTGTGATTTATTGTAAAGATGAGGTTTCACCAAGTTTCCCCGGCTGGTATCAAATCTCTGGAATCCGACAATCTCTCGCCTCATCCTCCCAAAGTGCTGGGATTACAGCTGAGTAACCACGCCCAGCTGGTACTTCATATTAAATAAACTACATGATATATTCAGGATATATTCGCAGTAAGGGTATTGCGGGGTCATATGGGAGGTTGATATTTAGAGCTTTTAGGAGTCGCCACACTGCTTCCCACAGAGGTTGCACTAGTTTACACTCCCACCAACAGTGTAGAAGTGTACTCAAATCACTCTATAAAAAAGATACCTGCACACGTATGTTTATCGCAGTATTGTTCACAATAGCAAGAATGCAACCATATTGTCCATCAAAAGAGGACTGGATTAAAAAAAATGTGGTACATATACACGATGGAGTACTACGCAGCCATAAAAAAGAACAAAATCATGAATTTCGCAGTAACCTGGATGGAACTAGAGTCTATAATACTGAGTGACCTCTCACAGAAACAAATATCCGAGTATCACATGTTCTCACTCATATAGTGGACCTTGAACATCCAATGTAATACTATAAGAAAATGACTGACAGTAGTGGGAAACTATGGAGGCGGGGGAGATGGAATTAATGGTAGTAAATATTTGTCTGGGGACGGGGAAACACCTCTTATCAACAAGGGTGACTGAATGAAATGTATTTGTATACCTAACCCTTAACTGTACCCCACAATATCATAATAAAAAATATTGATTATAAAAAAACTACATTATCTTTATTTGCACAGGCCACTTAACTAAAAACTCATGTTCAATAAGCATCTATTAGTCATGTTCATATATAAGAGTGATTACTCAGAAGTATAGCATGGGAAATATCAGTTTCTATTAGTATCTTTTCCCACATACTCAAGCTGCAAGGTTATGCCTCCCTAGGGAGAGGGTGTGTTTCAACCAGTGTGCCACTGTTGCTGATAGCAGCATGTCATTTGGTGCAGGTGACTGAAAACCAAATAAATGTTGCAAATTAGGGACATGCCTCAGTCAGTGAGTTCCATACTGGACTGATCAGCAGAATCAGGTAACTCTGTAGACTAAAGAAGTCTGAGAATCACTGGAATACGCATGTGACTTATTGTTTGAACCAAAGTGGTACTATTATCACACTTCTGTTACACTGCAGTTTAAGTAGGCACTCCCTATAAACTTCCAAAAGAAGGATCAGCAGTTCAAAGGATTAGTAGAAACTGAAGAAGACTTCTGGAATTTGATGACTGAATTCAAGTTCCCAACATCAAGCCTTTGTACTCCCTGAAAACTTTGGTTCCGATTCATTCTCTGGTTCTTAAGATTTTAAGTTGACTTTACTTGGTTATGACACCACAGTAGCTCTAGCCCTAGTACCATCTGACTTAGGTAGACTATGTTTAGCCTCATTGAGTGTGGGAGAATGATTTCAGGGCATCCTTAATCATATATGAGGGGGAGGAAATGCATTGTCAACTCTAGGACTTGGAATTTTGACTTGCCTACTGGTGGGAAGTGATATCAACCAGCTAAGCAGGTGTTAACAGACATGTTACTGCCGAGAGAGTTGTCCAACACAGTCACCAATATCATTTTCTCAGATGGCACTTATTGTCTTTTCCCATATAATGTGCACATGTAAGTTTTTAAAGTTTTTATTATAATGCAGATGTACGTTTTGTCTCACTTTTTAATCTATGATATAGGCCACATACTGTCCACATACTTATCTATTTACCCTGAGGGTTGTACTTATTATTTGCATGGGTTTCATTCAAGAGATGCTCCACTTCTACACTGTTGGTGGGAATGTAAACTAGTACAGCCTCTGTGGAAAACAGTGTGGTGATTCCTAAAAGATCTAAAAATTAGACCTTCCATATGACCCCACAATCACCCTACTGGGAATATAGCAGAGGAACTCAAATCACTCTATAAAAAAGATACCTATACATGTATGTTTAGCACAGCATTGTTCACAGTAGCAAGAACATGGAGCCAACTGTGCTGCCCATCAAAAGAGGACTGGATTAAAAATATGTGGTACAACCTTTGGGAGGCTGAGGTGAGTGGATTGCCTGAGCCCGCGGGTTCGAGACCCGCCTGGGCAGCGAGACCTCATCTCTACTGTAAGTAAAAAAAATCAGCTGGGCATGGTAGCGCATGCCTGTAATTCCGGCTACTCGGAAGGCTGAGGCGGAAGGATCGCCGGAGCCCAGCAGGTCGAGGCTGCTGTGACCAGGAGTGGCCACTGCACTCCAGTCTGGGCGACAGAGTGAGACTCCAACTCAAAAAAAAAAATGTGGTACATATACATGATGGAATATTACACAGCCATAAAGAAGAACACAATCATGAACTTCACAGCAACCTGGATGGACTTATAGTCTATAATACTGAGTGCTCTTTCACAGAAACAAAGAACTGAGTATCACATGTTCTCACTCATAAGTGGACTTGAACAATTATCATAATATTATAAGAAAAGGATTAGCAGTAGTGGGAAACTGCCGGGAAGGGGGTGGGAAACCAGGATTGGCAGTAGTGGGAATTTGCCTGGGGAAGGGGGGGACATACCTCATTAACAAGGGTACCTGCATAATGAACATTTGTATACCTAGCCCTGAATTGCACCCCACATCTTTAAAATAAAAAAATTAAAAGTTAATAAAAATAAGAGGTGTTCCATAATTTTCTTGCCTTCTACTAATATTAGACACTCATGTTGTTGTGCCCTCTTTTTAAAAATTATAGTTAATGCTAAAATTAAATCTATGTTATTAAAGCATACACTAAAAAAGAATTGCAACATTCATGGCCCAGGATGGTGTGGTCAGTGCTAGACAAAATTATGAGAGCTCTGTTCTAAAAACTTGTATTACTTAATTTATTGTAACTATGGAAGAGAAAGTTAACAAGAAATTCTAGGGTACCATAATGACAAAATCTGCTACTGAAAATATTATAAAATCATGCTAGTAATTTTTTGCCCAAAATTTGGAACAGAAGTGAAAAGAATTTATTTAAATTGAATTTTGTTTGATGTGGAGACATATGGTCGAGTAAATCCTGGAGCCAACAGGCAATCCATGAATTGGAATAGGACTTACACACACACACACACACACACACACACACACACACACACACACACACACTGAACTCAGAAGCAAAAAAAAAATAAAATAGCCTAACCTTATAAAATTCCTGACTTTAAACGGCAAAGGAGACTTCCCTAAAGGAAATGACCTTGCATTTAAAATGTAAAGTGTTTTTTATTTTTATTTTTTTACCCTGCTATAGTGATCAGGTTAAAAAAAAGGACTTTGAGAATTCATGAATTCATGTGGCTTTAGCAATTCCAAAAGATGCTGTAATGATCCCACTGACTCTCTATTGATTTTTTCTTTCTTCTTTCCTCTTGCCTTCCTCTATTTATTTTCCCTTTTTCTTTTTTTCTCTTATTCTACTACTGAGGACCTATTACATGCCAGACTCTGTCCAGTAATTGGAGATGCAGCAAAGAACAAGGCAACATATGCCACTGATCTCATGGATGGACCTTACATTTTGGCAAAAAGAGTCATCACATGGACAAATAAATATACAAACAAACAGGATAATTTCATATTTTGGTAATAAAAGTGAAATAAGTTGGCCTGTCAATGACTGACAAAGAGCATGCGTGTGAGTATGAGTGTGAGTGTGTGTGTGTGTGTGTGTGTGTGTGTGTGTGTGTGTATGTGTGTATGTGTGTGTGTTACAATTTTGGATTAAGTAATCTGAAAAAACAACTTTGAGGAACTAAAGATGAGCCAAGATCTGAAGAATACTCCCTAACAAGACTCAGTGAAAAGAAGTTTATGCGTAACGTTTTCCAGGCAGAGGAAATAGCAAATGCAAAGACCCAGGAATGACTTTGGGGGTCCAAGAATCCCAATGTGGCCAGGATATAGTAAGCTCCATTTTGAAAGAAGTAGATCAATAACATCTGTCTTCTGAGGTGGGGAAAAATAGGGAGCTCTGTGGGAATCAGAGACTGTATCAAGGCACACCTTCATAGCAGGACTGGTTATAAAGAGCTTGAGATAGCACCTGAAGACATCAAAGCAGAACTGAATTAGATTACAAATTAATAAACAACTTCTAAAAGTTTGATACCTAAAGTGTTATATTTGTCATGCCAGAATGAACAGACTGAATAATGCTTGCAAAACTTAGTTGTTCACTGAGAAAGGATTCCTTGATGGCACAGTTGATATTTAATTTAGCAAGTTAATTGAGGGATAACTCAGACTTACATTGTAGAAAATCAATTTACCATCCAATTCGTTAGGGAAAAAGAAATGAAAGGCAGTGTCTGGTTATGGGATAAGAAAAACATGAACAAATAGGATTAGGAAGCTTCCTTGTCAGATATTTGGTAAGGAAAATCCAGAGAAGATATTTTCATGTTTGGAGCTCTTAAAAATTAAAATTCTCATTTGAGCCCATGCCTATAATCCCAGCACTTTGGGAGGCTGAGGTTAGAGAATTGCCTGAGTTCTCAGGTTCGAGACAAGCCTGGGCAACTTGGTGGGACCTTATCTCTACAATAAAAAAAAACTATAATTCTCAAAATGTATGTGGATTAAAATATATAATTACGTACATGAATTATTGATTCAATTTATGAAGAACATTAAATCTTCAAGTTCTTTCATATTTTTGAAGAAAAACCATTGGGTGCCCATGAAAAAGGAGTAACAGAGTTATTATCCTGCTGGAGAATCTTTAAGGTGAATTTCATATAATTCTCCATAAGCTGTCACATGATCTGAGTTGACTATAAACCACGTGTAATATAAAGCACACATCTGTGTACTTCTTTATAACTTTACATTTAACACTTTATTAGGCCCTACTTGACTAGATTATAAGATTCTTGAAGGTAGAGAACACATTATTTCTTTTTCATCATGTTCTGTAGAGTGTAGACCCAAGACAATATGACAAACTTAGTAAGATAGTATAATTTTTACTGGGGTTTATATAGGTCTTGGTTAGGTCACTGGGTCAAAATACATAGGGGATAAAAAAATGATGGCTCTGCAGTCAAAATTGGCCCCAGCTTATTTTTGTAAAATTTACTGGAACACAGTCTTAGCTATTTGTTTACTTATTATTAATAGTTGCTTTGCTGCTACAACAGCAGAGTTGACTATTGCAACAGAAAATATATGGATCTCAAAAATCTCAAAATCCTTTTACACAAAAGGTGTTGCTGATCCCTGAAAGAGTCTTTTCTATTTTGTTTGTGCCTTGGTGTGATTTTTTTAAAAGTACCTACATTTCCAACTGCTAGTTTAATGATTTAATTTTTACATTTGTCTTTATTTTGGTGTAAGGGGTAATATAACAGTCTGACTACATTACATCACTCCATTATGATTGCTACCTTACCACCTACTGGGTGATACATGTACTCATTACTCTTATAAAACACCATATTTATTATATTTCCAGGTACCAGATAGGCATATTAATATTACTTTACATATGCTGAACTTTTACTCTATGATTAACACTTTATTAAGCATTTTACTAGAATACTTGCTGTATTTGTTATACCTAATTCTATAACACTTGTACTGTGCTTTGATTGTCTCCATTAAGAAACTAAGGTAGATAGATATTACAAAAACTGTCCAAGTACACACACTTAAAAAGTGAAGAAAGCAAATTTCGTAGATCTTAAGAGATGTAAAAATGCAATTACTAGGCTATTTTGAATAAAAGTTGAATAAGTACATAACATTCTTAAACATATTTTGATCATGGCTTTCTATTGTGCTTAGTGTGATGAACAAATATTTGGTATCAAGCTCTGCTCTAAGCACGTTACAAATTTAACTGATTTAAACCCCAAAACAACCTCATGAGGTAAGTATTATCATTATTGATATTATGACAGTAGAAAGTTGAGGCACAGAGAGATTAAATGGTTTCCTGGTGAGCGCCCAAAAAGGCAGTGTCAGACATGGGATTTAAATGTGGGGAGACCTATTCTTGCAATTCTGCTTTTTTCTAGGCTTTTACACTTATGGTCCTTTGAATTGTCCTAGTAATTACAGAAATGTGTGTTTCTAATTTTTTTTTATGAACACCTTCTGACCTGTAGGGAGAGCAGCAAGTCAAGACTGAGTTAAAATTTTTTATTTAACCCTTTGCACTCGTAGTTTTCTCACAAGTCACCTGCCAGCAACTTGAACACACTTTTTTTTTTTGAGTTGGAGTCTCACTCCGGTGCCCAGACTGGAGTGCAGTGGCCGCTCCTGGCCACCGCAGCCTCGACTTGCTGGGCTGCAGCGATCCGTTCGCCACAGCCTTCCGAGTAGCCATAATTACAGGCACGTGCTACCACGCTCGGCTAATTTTTTTGATTTATTGTAGAGATGAGGTCTCGCCTGTCCAGGCGGTCTCGAACCCGAGGGCTCAGGCAATCCACTCACCTCAGCCTCCCAAAGGTGTGGGATTACAGGCTGAGCCACCGAGCCCGGCTGTATATCTTTTATTTTTCTAATGTGTGGTAACAATCTGCCTTCAACTTCAAAAGTCTCTTTTATTTTAAAGCTATAGTAACTTGCTTGTTTATCTTTTCAAGTTATGTCAGATGATATGAAGGGTATACCCACAGTTGCGTTTTTTATACGAATGCTCTTTATTGACAAAGAAATGTGGTATCACTATGAAAGTACTTCACACATTCTCTTTCTACATAATGCCAGCTAATTTTTAAATGTATATCTCCTATATATACCATCTCTTTATTTGCTTTCTCATGCAACTTGGATGGAAAACTCCAAGAAAACATATCTTTTTGAAAAATTTGCACTGGTATATGCTTGTCCTGTATAATTACCAACAATCTCTTTATGTCCCCTGAGAGGGGACATTTGAGTGGTTTGCTAGATTTTGATGTCCCCTCAGAGGGGACATCCAAGTGCAAGTTAATTATATAAGTAAAAACCCAAGAAAATAACTTAAGTAAAGTAATATTAGTAAAAAATTCTTTCTTTGTAATTCTCAACACACCAGAATATGAAAAGTGGTCTACTTGGTTTAGAGAGGTATATTTATATGACATAATCTTGTAAAAAGAATAAATGGTCAATCTGGATAATAGTGTATTGTCCTATAACATAAGCTACCATGATAAAATAGCTCATATTTTTTTAAAGCATTAAATATTGATTTATTTTTCTTAGTAAAAATCAGTTTGGTATTTCTTCTCCTTTTTAAAAAAAACTTTTTGAAAGGAGTACCTATGAGTCACCTATGCTTTAAAAAATATCTGAAACATTCCTTATGAGGTATGAATCTTCTTCTTGTCCTCTTTATTTGAGCTTGGATGTGTCAAATACAATGAAATAGAATTTTAAAACTTACCAGAAAAATCACTGGTGGATTCTGCAGAAACCAGATTGATTTTAATCTTAGAGTAATTTTTTCAGACTTCTGTGTCTGTGTTTAGAGGTGCCTCTCTTCTCCTGGCTGTATTCATCTTAGCAGTTATTACATTAGGAAAAGCACCACTCTGGAATTCAGAACTATTTCCCGGGAGCAAATTGAGTGAAGCAAAATGGTTTGTATTTATGTTTCCTAATTGATTGTACTTTTACAGTGGGATGTGAATTTTTCCTAGGAAGGTGTTGGTATTGGCCATATCCAAAATCAGGCAAAAGTTCACATCATTGGAGAATAACTCGAGTGGAATTACTGATGGGAACACTGGCAGAAACAGTGCATTCTGGACAGCCTTTTCAGTTGGGCACCATTCTTGACTTCTGACTTCCTGGAAGCTAAAACCAAAATCAGTTTTAAATGCTTGGCTTCACTTAAAATTAGGTTTGAAGAAGATAATTTACTGGGTCACTGGCTAAGGAACAGCTTGAAAAGAATTTCATTTGCTAACACTGTGGTGCTGGTTGTCATGAGAAGACCCTGGATCAGCTGAGCCAATGTCCTGATGAAATGTTGAATCCTGAGTTTCTGAAATGCTGAATATTTATTTGTTCCTGGAAAATAAGAATGTTGCTTTGATTTTTAAAAAATTGTTATCTATTGTTTAGTCCCCAACTATGAAATAAACAATGATGAATGATTTACATTTACAGTAAGCAGATACACATGATTATTTTCATTTTTATGTTCGATAATGTGGAGTGATTAGCTGAGAGTGTTGGGTCTTTTTATGTTTAGTAAAAGAGCTTACAATAATAAAACTGGTTTTTTAAAAAAATTTTATACCAATTTGCATTTTTATTTGACAAGTGGTATAAGTTCAGATCACTGTATCAAATAACCGTACTATAATTGTAGTACTTTAGAATCAGTATTAATGAAACCTAAAACTCATGAGAGAATAAAGGGTGGAAGGAGAGTAATCAGCAAATGAATTATTTCTTTATGAAGTTTTAAATATATTTTTAAAATGTAAGACCTCAATACAGATTATCTGTTCAAGGACAATCTTTCCTTTAAGAAATCACATAAACTTCTACTTGTTTTGTGCTCTCTGGTGGAACATTTGTTTATTTATTATTCAACTCAAGAGAATGTTTGTGTCTGGGGATGGATAGACAGGCTAGTGCCAATATCCCTATATTTTATTCAGAGCCACATCCATGCAGCAAACCCAGAGTGTTTGGGAGATTTGATAATGCATAGCAATAATTCATATCATTTGTCACCAAACCAACCACAAACATTTGATGCATACTGATTAAAAATGATATGTGATAGAGCATTTCCTAACATTTATATATCAGAACAAGGGAACTGAATGCCAGATAACTCAATGTCATTGGCCATTGTTTCCCCATTGCTGTGTACATGTTAGTTTACCACTGGCTAGCCACATAGCTGTGTGAACTTGGATAACTTGCAGAATCATAGAATCTTCTGGATAAAGGAAATCTTAGAAGTCACTCACAGTATCCTTCATCCTCTATAAAGTCACTCACAGTATCCTTCATCCTCTTCAGCATTGGTTTTTATAAAGTAACTGTACAGCTTCTGCTTGACTTCTCCCAATGATGAGGAACTCTGTATTAACCAAGGAATTACCATTTTAAGACAATTCCACATAATAGTAAATTCTCCAAATACTGAGCTCTTTTGTTTTCAGCTATGCAAATATAAAATGAATATAATAACTACTGTTTTTCTTATCTCACAAACTTTTTGTAAGGATAAAATGAGGTAATTCATGTAGAAAATGTAGTATACTCCATGAAGTGAGATCTACTGTAAGGTATTATTCTTATTACTCCAAGTGTGCTAGACTGATGATTATTCACATCTATTTGTTCTTCCTTCTGGATAAGGATTATGGCATTAGACTTTTTCATGTTACTCTGACCAATGAAATATAAATAGAGGTAACATGTGTCACATCTGGGCAAAAGTTTGAAGAGCCAGCATGTAATGCCAAGTTTTTTTTTTCCTTTCTCTGCTATTACCATTAATAGTCCAGAAAGAGGCTACTTCAATAGCTTGAGTCCCAGGCTGAAGGTGACATGTGGCTGAGCTGTAGTTTATTCCCATTGTTGTGTTGCATGAATCAGAAATAATTCTTGGTTGTACACCACTGAGATATTTGGGTGATTTGTCATTATAGTCTAACCTAGGCTTTCCTGACTGGTATACTTTTTACATTTCAGGACCTAACTGCATATAAGAAGTTATATTCTTGTGAACTTACCACCATAGGGATAGTCTGTTGCTCTTCCTGCTGACTCTATAGAAACTTTTTTCTTTCTTTCTTTCATTTTTTGCAGCCACTATAGAAGACAGTGTAGTACTCTTTCCTGGACTGAACAGGTAAGACTTCAAAAGCATCACGAAATAAACAGGTTTTTGTTGGATACCTGAAAACCTAGTATCCCTCTGATATTTTTTCCATGAAAATTCCATGTTATGACCAACTTACCTTTTTGAAATTGTGAGCTGTAGGTATTTTTCTTTAACTTAGTCTTTCTCAAAGCATTTAACAATTCATCAAAAATGTAATTAAAATTTAAAAACCCTCTAACAAAGTTTTTAGAATTTTTTTCTAATTACCCTCCCATGAAATTTTAAGTCCATAGATATAAACTGTTTACTCATTTATATTTTGTGCTCTCTAGTGGATCATTCGTTTATTGATTTACCACCTCTATGGTATGTATGATTATGCCTTTAATTGAAATGAGTAAGATTTTTTCATTTTCAAAACTAGCAATTGTTCTCACTGGGTATGAATGCGCTACCTAAAGGGCAGACAAATTAGGAAAAGTCAATTTCTGAAACTACAGGCTGATCTGGACAATCTCACAATGTGTGGTCCCAAGCAGAGGAGGCAGAATTGAGCAGAACAAAGTTCTGGAAAACAACAACAACAAAGTTTTCCTCATCATAAAGTAGAGAATTTTGAGAGGTGCATGCAATGTATTTTGTAAAAAAAAGTCTTAAATTGTCAAAATTCAGCAATAATAAAGTTGAGTAAGTTGAAGAAAGCATAGACTGTGGCATAAGAAAGTAGAATAGAAAATGACAAAAAAAAAAACAAAACCAAAATAGAGAATGACAAAAACAATGTACATAGTATTTAATAAACATTTACTATGAACTTGAATTCTTTCCTTCAATTCTTCTACCAAGTTTCTGAAGTTCTATTATTAGATAAATATACTAGATGAGGAAACTGACTTAGGCTGTGAAAGTGCTAGGCTTAGAGAGGATAAGTGGCTGGGAGGGGCAGAGTCAAGGTCTGTAGCCAAGACTGAGACTCCTACTCCACACTCACCACCAGAGGGTAAACTTACTGTTCTCTAGAGTTGAGGAATAGCCTTTTCTGGGGAGGAGTTCATTGCTAACAAGGCAATAAATCAGAAAAGAATTGGCGTTATTATTTTACACTTCATCTCTTTAGAGAATTATGTACCACTGCTTTCTGGGTAGCTAAGAAGTGACTGTACATGGTATATCAAAGCTAGCTCCATGACTGAGGGCTGAATATTATTAGAAGTCATATGTAATATATGCCCATTGTAAGCTTTTATTTGTTTTGCAATGTTTATGATTTATATGTTTATAACTAGTTTCATAAATTTCTCCCCAACTTACTTTATCAGAAGAAAAGCCATGTTGGGTTACTTCCTCTCCATGTTACCACATACTTCTTAGCTGCTATGTGAATTTTCCCTTTCCAGGCTGCCCTCGTAATTATGTTATCCCTATGTCTTTAGGATAAAAATCTTTGGATGCACGATAGTTTTCATCCCTTTTGTTAATTTTTGTATCCCTAACACATATAGTTTCTGTAATATAGGAAAGACTCAATGAATGGTCATTGAATGAGCAGATGAATGGTAAACCTATAGGAAACTTCTCTGGTTCCAGGGCTATTTTTACCATGGGAGTTATTGCCTGTTTATAAATATAATCTATAAGTTCAACAGCATATTGTTTTTTTTTTTTTTTTGAGTTGGAGTCTCACTCTGTCGCCCAGACTGGAGTGCAGTGGCCGCTCCCGGCCACCGCGCCTTGACCTGCTGGGCTCCGGCGATCCTTCCTCCTCAGCCTTCCAAGTAGCTGGAATTACAGGCATGCACAACCACGCCCGGCTGATTTTTTTTGACTTATTGTAGAGATGAGGTCTCGCTGCCCAGGCGGGTCTCGAACCCGCGGGCTCAGGCAATCCACTCACCTCAGCCTCCCAAAGGCGCGGGATTACAGGCTGAGCCACTGAGCCCGGCTAGCATATTGTTAAGTAGCCACTTTGTCTTCATTTTCCAATGAGATAGTCATAAATTTATTTGTGTGTATGTGTGTGTATGTTTGTTTTTGATTGATAATGGAGGTCAATTTTTTTCCACTTTTTATCTGTATGTAAATTTTTTATTGTTTTTAAAATTTTTATTTTAGAGTCGTGGGGTACAAGTGGCAATTTACTACAAAAGAAGGTTGCATGCAGGTGAAGTTTGGGCTTCTAGCAGGTCCTCTCTCCCCCACTAGTGGACCAGGTACCCAGTGTGTTACCACGTGCCCTTCTCCCTCCCTCCCCTAACAATGTCTAGTATCTGCTGATCTCACCCTTGCGGTAGTGTGACTAGTGTTCAGGACCCATTCATGAGTGAGAGAATGCAGTATTTACCTCTTTGTTTCTGCAACAGTTCACTTAGTATGATGGTCTCTAGTTGCATCCAAGTTGCTGTGAAGGCCTTGATCTTGTTCTTCTTTATGGCTGCATAATAGTCCATCATGAGGAGCTGCTCCTCACAGAGAAGCTTTGGATATTAATATGTCTTTTGGGTTCTGTTTTAAGGTGGTAGACAACACATGCATTTAAAACTGCAGTGGAATGTTAGTAAAGAAGTATAAAAGATGACAAAACTTTTGACAGTAAGGGTCAACAATTGAAAGAGATGTCAACAGAATTTCTGGAAGACAGAAAACATAAGCATACAGAAATATGGGTGGATGAAACAACTGAAAACAGGCACAGGGGTACTACATGAGAATCTATCAGTGAACCTGATGTGTGCTGGAGCCAGTTGTCACAGGGGTCTGCAATTGGGCTTATCTCTCCCCAACCATGAGTTCAAAGATGTCATGTTGGCAGTTGGAAACTGGCCACACTGGGAGTACAAAAGAGGGCTCCTTCCCCACAACTCCCCATTAGCTGGTTGTTATGGGGCCCCTTAGCTCATCATTGATTTAGTAGTTCTGAGTGAACAAGAATTTACAACTCTAACAGGTTTCACACAATGCTGCTAGGGGTCAAGGCCACACATTAAGAACTCCTTTTCTAAGAATTAAAGGAAAACATTTGAGTGGATGTTGGCATTGCAGAGTGAAAAACCTTTTATTTTGACACCTGGAATAGCAGGGGGCTGTCTGTCAGCCAGCCTCCTGCTTCTTCATCTTAGGCAACAAACCCATTCCATTAGACACAGCACAATTGTTTTGCTGTTCAGTTAAGAGGAGACAAAACCAGATATTCTACAGAGTCCTAGAATAATTGATCTAATCTTTCCGCTATGGATCAATCATATGGGCATGTCAGTGTAATCCCTGTTCATTATTTTTCAACTTTGCAATTAACCTGTAGTCGAAAAATGATCATGTAATTATATTTACAAATTAAAATACATATTAATGTTAATAGTATAAAAATAGAGAAAAGGGCAGAAGTTGTAATATCAAAGTGAGGAAGACAAGTGGAAAGAATAAATTAATAAATATTTTACATATTGAACATCTGAACTATTGTTTAAAATAGCAAAATGTATGGAATTTTAAGTACATTATTCAACTTTACCCTGGCAATCAATAGGAAAGTAAAAATTTTCTATCCCTTTTAAAAAAATTGAAAGGAGGAAGGAAGCAGTATCATAAAAAAACCATTTAAAAAAATAATAGGGAGTGAATCGAGTTTGGTGACAATAAATACAAAATAAATGGAGAAATGAGCATGTTATTCAGGGTTTTTGAGGTAACTACCAGGAGTAAAGACAGAAATAACTCTGACCTGCTCACAGAAAGCTTGCCCGAGGTGAAATTATTACCCACCGACTGATAATTGAGCAACTTCATTTTTCAACTAGCTCTTTGGGTATCTTTGGAGCTTGCTGGTAATAATTCAAGTAAATCCAGAAGACGCCGATTGCTGCTATGTAAGTGACTTCTAATAGACATAAAACCAGACTGCAAATGGTCATCACGCTGAGGTGAGCAGTCTGAAATTATTTAGAAACAGAACCCTATACACTGACAGCTTTGGAGCATGTCAATAATCTGCTGCCCCATAAACTGCCAATAGATTGAAAGGAATAATATTTTTAGTCTGACAATTTTCTAGCAATAAATAGGTGATTCTGTTCAATGTCTTTCAAAGGTTGCCATGGTCTCAGGCTTTATATTTGTCTTGCATTTGGGCATGTCATATTTTTTATTGAAAATTTTTGAGAGGGAGGGTAAAAGGCTGTGAAAATGAAATCCCACATGAAACTGCATCAAATTGCTTTTCTGTTGGCTGAATACATTTATTATTGATTTGTCCTTTAATAACAATAAATAGCTAATGACAAAATCACCCAGCTTTTATTTCTAGGTGCAGAATTTCTAATATAGTTAAATGACTGTATGTCCTTCCTTTGCCAAAAATATGTATTTATTCATCAACTTTATGAGCTGTTATAATCAGAAATAAGTCAAGTCACAGTATCTTTAGCTTTGAAGGTCCTGACACATTTAAAATGACTGCTGTTTTGCATTCTAGGTGGGTGTTATTTAGCATGTAAGACCATCTACAGTGAAGATAATGAGGAAAAATTTTCCTGTTAACTAAGATAGCTTGGCAGAGTAAGTGCTGAAAGTAGGTTTTTAATTTTTCTGTTATTTAGGATAGAAGGTAGAGAGATATATAGAGAATCTGTAGTATAGTAACTCTTCTTGGAACTACAATAATTTTTTTCAAAGAATCTACTGGTACAAGATAGAAAGCTCCATACATCTTGTTATTTTGTCTATAACAAGAGACTGAACTAGGACACCTCTGTCTGGAATATTCTGTATAGAATTTGAAATGGCATTGAGCTTCCAGTGTAACATAATTAATAAAATACTCATTGAATTGTCAATCCTTTTATTTTTGAGAGGGTCTTTTAACAAGTTTATTCTTCTAAGTATGTAGAGTAAAATGAAAAAAGACATAATCAATGGAAAAAAATTTTAATGAAAATAATTTTATCTAAAAAAATTGAAGCAAGTTTTTATTTTCATAGCTGAAGTAAATACTTTAGTTCTGTGTGTAGTTTAAATTCTTCCCCCAAATTTTAGAATTAAATGCTTCTATACAAATCTCAAAATCTTTGATTCCATTGCATTCAACTTCACTAAAACAGGGTTCAATATCAGCTCTTAGAAAGTACTCCTGATATAATGCTTCCAGTCATGTGAAAAGTAGTATTCTTCTTATCTCCAAAAATGCTTCTTTCAAGCTTGAGACAGTTCCTTCAAAAGGATCTAGG
Organism: Cephalopachus bancanus; assembly: GCA_027257055.1. Taxonomy (NCBI): domain Eukaryota; kingdom Metazoa; phylum Chordata; class Mammalia; order Primates; family Tarsiidae; genus Cephalopachus; species Cephalopachus bancanus. Next base: position 5,756,488 of record JAPVLO010000041.1, read on the forward strand.
AATAGTGAATGTGTAGAATGTTTTTAATATAGAGTGGTTTGATGAAACAGAAACAGAAAAGTAGCACTAATTACTTTTTGAACTAGATTTATCAAGGGACTTACACAAGCCACTTGTTCTCAATTTTCACATTTATAAAAAATTTAAATAGGTAATTTCTGAGGATTCTTTTAATTCTACAATGTTAGGGATTGTCAAGAAATTACACAGTTGTGTTAATGAGAATGCCTTTAAAATATATCAATTTTGGTCATCAATAGACACTGTAGAAATGAGTTTGACTCATCCTCTGTCTACATTGGCAGTCCCCCTAGGGCAAGCATGGTTAATTTATCAGTAGCATTTTCCAACATTTATTAAAACTTTCTGCATCGATTGCATTTCTTAAAGTTTGTTATACTGTTGATCAATGCCGAGTTGAATTAGCATATGTTCAAACTCTCTGAGGGGAGCTTTTGTAACCTCTGGGATCATTGAGTTGAATATTTTCTCTGACATTATGGGATTCACAGATCATGAGGAAGAAAGAGCATATCCGCTAGTACCCTCTATATTTTTAAGAACTTGGACATTAAGGTAAGGTCTAGTAGATTTGCAGTATAAATTGAAGTAGTGGCCTTTGCGGTTATATTGGAGGTCCCTGAGACTTAGTCATAAACTTACAGATCTAGGTTCAATTGTATGAGGGTACTAAAAAATAATAATAGCACCATAGCTACTGAGGAAAGGCTGTGGAAGAGACTGCTGGAACTCAAAATATGCAAGTGAGATTTTTCATACATCTCTGAATTCCTGCTCCTTTGAGTGTCACTCCATTCTTGTTAGTTTCAGAGCAAAGATGCCCCTCCTCTTGTCCCTCTACTCTTAATTTGCTGTTTCCTTGGCTCATCTCATTCCTCAGAAATAACTGAGTATACATGCCCTTCAAGATAGGGAGTTCAAATTCAACCATCCTTTTGTTCTTTTGACCTTTATTTTACTAAAAAAATAAATAATTGGAGATGGATGCTTACCACCCACAATAATTTACCTTGAGAAAATATGTATAATGACTGTATTGAAGGGAAGATTCATAATAGCAAATATAAGTTATGAATCAATAAGAAATAAGGAGACTCCCAGTGAGAGCAGATAAGAAATTGGATTTGCCCTGACACCGTGATAATGCCATTAAAATGTGCAGTGGCATTTGTATATGTCATAAAGGTAATTTTCTGAATCTAAGCTCTGGTGAGGCTAGACTTCTGATGCTGTCTTTAAAGAGAATCAGCACTGACAGCAGGTAGACTGTGTTAAAAGGATCTCAAATGTTTTAACATCCAGGAGATTGAGTTTTGAGAGAAGATTACAGGGACAGGCAATACAATTACAATACAGAGAATCATTGGAATGAGTAGGAGGGAAAGTATAATGTGATGGTAGTTTAATATGTAGGGAAGTGATATGGACCATAATACATAAACCATAATCAGTTAAGCTACTGAAAGGCTTAGCTGTGTTTTAAAAAGATAAATATAAAAGGATAACTCCTCAGAATCAAAAGAGGTTGCTGTGTCTCTGCATATGCATCTTTGTATTTATTGCTTTAATTCTATGAAAACATGAAAGTAAAGGGCTAATACAAATAAGCTTAATATAATACAAATGCATTAGCACTAGTTAAAATTAAGACTATACCCCCCAAAATTGTGTGAAAGCACAACAAAGTGGGAGTCTATACATGACTTGATTTCAAGACATTATAAAGTTGCAGTAACCAAGATAATGTTGTATTGGCATGCAGACAGGCATACAGGTCAGTGGAACAGAATACAGAGGCCAGCAGAATCCACACATATTTGTCAATTGATTTTTATCAAAAGTGACAAGACAATTAAATGGGGACAGAATAGCCTTATCAAAAATAATGTTAATACAATTGGATATCCAAAGGAAAAAATGAATATCATGTCTTGCCTCCTGAAATACATAAATAATAAATCAAAATAAATTATAGACAGAAATGTTAAAACAAAAGTTAAAAATTTTCTCAAAAGAAACATAAGAGAAAATCATTCTGACCTTGTGGTAGACTTTTAAAAAAATTACTCAGAAGCACAAACTTCAAAAAAATGATAAACAGAACATTACCTAAGTTAAAAACTTCTACCCATCTAATGACAATTTTAAGAAAAAAGAAGATAAACTACAGACTGGGAGAAAACCTTTCCAGTACATATACTTGCCAAAGGATTTGTATCTAGAATACATGAAGAGTACTTATAATTCAATAATATGATATAACTTAACTCATTTAAAAAATGAGCAAAGGATTTGAAAAGATACTTCACAAAAGGAGATATAAATTTGACTGGTCAATACATAAAAAGTTACTCCACATATTAGTTATAAAAAATGCAAATTCAAATCACAGTGAGATACCATTACACAACACTAGAATAGTTGCAATTAAAACAGTTAAAAGTACTAAGAATTTGGTAAAATGTGGAGCAACTAGAACATCCCTACATTGCTTTTTGAGATTTGAAATAGTAAGCCACTTTGAAAAATATTTTGATGGTTTCTTATGATGTTAATTATACATTTTCCATATGACCCAGCAATTTCACGTATAAGTATTTAACTGAAACAAATAAAAACACGTGTCCTCACAAATAATTTTACATATATTCTTATAGCAGCTTTATTCATAATAACCCCAAATTTAAAGTATCTACATTTCACCAATAAGATAATAAATAAACTGTGAGAACTTCATAGAATAAAATATTACTTGATAATAAAAAGGGACAGTTTATTAAAATACACAACAATGTGAATGAATCATGGGAAAATTATTGTGATGTAATTTTATGTGTTAATTTTTGTGTCAACCTCGCTTGGCCATTGTGCCTGGACATTGGGTCAAATATTATTCAAGGTATTTCTATGAGAGTACTTTTTGGATTAAATTATCATTTAAATTAGTGAACTTTGACTAAAACAAATCACCCTTCATAATGTTGGTGGGCCTTATCTAGTCAGATGAAGACCTTAATAGAACAAAGACTCACCTCTTAAACGCAGGAAGGAATTCTGCCAGCAGATGGCCTTAAGACTTTTGGCTCTTCCCTTTGTCTCTAGCTTACTAGTCTATCCTGCAGATGCTGGACTTCCTAGCCTTCATTATTGCAAGAACTAATTACATAAATTTCTTCCTGTATATACACATCCCGTCGATTCCATTTCTCTAGAGAACTCTGACTAATACAATTATGTTGAACAAGTGAAGCTATACACAAGTATACATACAGTGTACTTCTATTTACATGGACCTCTATAAAAGATTATTTTAATTGATAGCAACAGGAAGCAAATCAGAGGTTTCCTGGGGCCAGAGTTTGGGGAAAATCAGCTGGAATGAGCATAACGGAATATTTAGGAAATGTTCCATATTTTGATAGTATAAATGGCCGCACAAGTGCAAATTTGTCAAAACTCATCAAAAATTCACTTAAAATTACTGTATTTATTATATGTGAATTATAATTATGTAAATAGGCTGTTATTTATAGAAGAAGGGGAAAGAAGGAGGAGTTTTTGCATAAGCTGAGGGCTGTTTTACACGAAGTAAGTGAAGACATTTCTAGGTGGTGAGAATCTAGAGGGCAAGATTTGTTTTGCATTATGTTTCTCCTCAAGGCTTTTGAGGTTATCTCAAGACTTGAAGGCTAGTTATGGGGAAAATGTGCAAAAGTTGGGCCCATGAATGTGGTAGAAAAGCATTGGAAAGACTTAAGTATAGAGGGTACCAAAAATATGTATACACATTTTAAGAAAGGAAAAAAATATATTAAAACTGTGTTTCTCAATATATATATATATATCAATGACAAGGTGAATAAAAGTCATATTTGATTTCTGCAATCACAAGAGATGCTCAAAGTGGTTACCATCAGCATCCAGACACTTCTGATTACAGCAAACTACTGCAGGGCTTGTTCCTGGGCAAAGCCTCCTGGATCATCTGTTCATCCTTGTGCATATCACATAGTACTATGCATCTTAAACTTATCACAAATGTGTGCAGTTGATAGGTGTGTTGGAGCTCCTGTTGCATACTCATGCCTCCATTGTCGTAGTTCTACAATGTTCTCAAATTTAGAATACCACTTCAAAATGTTCTTGTGCTCCTTGAACGACAACTGTGCTTCTGACATTTTCTGACTGTTGCACAGTGATGCTAGCATTCATTTGATTAATGCCCTCTTTTGAGCAAACGTCATGCTACACATTGCTACCATAATTCAATTCAACTTCGAAAAGTAATGCATAGATAACATCTCTTAAAATGTGTATACATATTTTTTGGCACCCCCAGTGTAATATCATGAACTAGAGAGAAACTTTATAGTAGACATTTTCTGATATGGAACTTTCAGAGCAACTGTAGACATCATTTGTAGAGAAATTGGGATGTCCAAGGAAAAAAGCTGATTATCAAGAAACTCAGATTGAATTTGGACCCAACACAAGTCTGCTCTGTTGGTTCCCCCTGGAGAACGTTTGAAAAAAATGCAGATTTCTGATCCTTACACATAATACTTCTAGGTCTTGGGTAAGGCCTTGTAATATATTTTTTAACCTTTTATGAGTAGTTAGGCTTGAGAAACACTTCCTAGATACTTCATAAGTGTAAGAAAACAGAGTGAGGAAAGAATGAGGAGATGACTACATAAAAATTCAGACTGTCCAAAGAGACTGACCTTCAAGTTCCTGAGTTGAGCTTTAACAAGGGAGACTTTACAAAATGCAGTGAAGCAAGACAAATTCTCAGTGACTTTATTGTGTTTTTACTTCACTTAATTAGAAACTGCAGAGTTTGTCTGGGGATGCTCTGCTGATTAAGTCAGTATTTACTTTGTGGTGTATAATTCAAGTGAAACCAAAACAGACAGGTTTGAAAAATGTTAACAGTATTAAAAAACGTATTCCCAGATTCTCATAATATAATTTATTTCATTAAAACACAAACAATTTGTCAAATACTCTTTTCTTGACCAAAAAGTGAGCTTTAAAAATGAGTAACCATACTATTCATAAATTTTTATCTATTAGAAAATTTTACATAATTAAAATTTAGCAGGAACAATTGTATGTCATTAAACATATTGATAAGCTAAATGTAATTCTGAAAACTTGTCATACTTGGGATGAAAAATGATAAGATCAACATACCTGCTGACCTCAATCTCCATGAAAAATGATTCAAGTAAGTTAAATTAGACTAGGAGGAATATAGGAGCAAGATTCTTGTTAAGGAACACAGCCATGTTGCAAGTGTCAATTGAGTGAATAGCAGCTTTAAAATTCTTGAATATAATTGACTTCATATCTTTGTGGAGAGAAGGCTAAAATATCCTTGACATGAGGAAATGGATTTTAAAGAGGGTTAAACTAGTTTATATATAATTTAGGAAATTTCCTTTTTGTACTTTTAGCTTTAAACCTCTAAAGTCTGAGAAGTTATTTCAATGATGAAATTTGGTCTACAAATATATTTTCACAAAACCACTGAGTCCTGGAAACTGCTTGTTAAAGGATTATATCAGACTAATTTTCGATTTTGCTATAGACAATCAGATGCTCAACATCTATGAAGAATGTAACATCCTGGCATTCTGAAGTGCAGAAAAAAGAGAAAATTGTGTAAACTGAGTTTTAACAGGTATTATTGGTTGTCTTTTCTACTTCCCACATCACCTTTCTTGAGTGTGACTTATATAGGCAAACTTCAACCTCTACTTCAATACCTCCTTTGATAGGAAACTCACTACTACACAATTTTATTGTTGGAGAACCTCAATGAAACAAAGGAGCTTCCTTATGTAAAGTATTTCTTTTAATTCCACAAATTCACTCTACCTAAGTTTTATGAGATACTACAGGAAGCCTACTTCCTGCATTTTACCCCATTAATATCTGAAAAAGCATCGTGTTATCCTTGAATTTTCTGTTCCCTTGGCTGCAGATTTCCTGTTGCATTCATTATTCTTTTAAAACTCTTTTCTCACCTACAGCATAAAATTTCATATCTTAGTATGGCAAGGGCCCTAATCATCTGGTTCCTGCTTATTTTTTTTAGTTTTGTTTCCTATCATTCTCTGATACCTTCTTAATGTCCCAACCATGCTAAAAGGACCACAGTTTGCCAAATACAACTGGTTCTTTCACAGTGGCATATTCTGAGATGCACTTTTTTTTTTTTAATGCCTGAAGAGCTTTTCCACCCAGAAAACTCCTGTTGTCTTTTAGGATTATTCCAGGTCACTTGCTTTGGAAGTTCCCCTTGATCTCTCCAGCAGAAGAAAGGTTCCCTTCTCTTTTCCCTTATCATCTATCTGCTCAAGGTATGTTCACATGTTTCGCTAGTTCCCGAGATTATAAACTTTTTGAAGGCAGTGACTATACCTTTCTTATTGCTCTGAGTATTCCCAAATTGCACACAGCGGGTGTATAACAAATGTCTGGTGAATGCATGGACTCATACCTTTGACCCCAAATGTTAGAACAGTCCTGAAACCATAGATCCCTTGGTAATAATTACAATGTAACATGCGAATAGGAATAAATATAATTGAATCAAAATGATCTCTTTTCACATTTTAGGATCTTTCTTTGTCACTAAAAAACTTTTGGGGCCAGAGCTGAGCTCTTTGGCCTACCTGAGTCATCAGCCTTACCTTCTCCGATCCACAAGTTCAGGCGTATTTTTTGCTATTTATTGCTGCTTGAAAGCCTTAACCCCACTTTTCCTTGTTCCCTCCTTGACCTCTGATTCTCAGTATTTTACATATGGGATCTGACAATTAAGTTCACAAACTTGCCACTGTGCACTTACATTGGCAGCACTGTACGAACAAGTTGCTTAGGTTTCATAACCTTGGTATATCAGTGTCTCATGGCTGTGTTTGTGTCAATGTGTGGTGGTGTCTTGCTGAGTGGCACTCATTGTTGCATGTTTTTGTGTGCCATTGCAAGAATGTCATAACTTGAATTAGAGCAATGAACAAACATTAAATTTCTTGTTAAGCTTGGCAAAAGTGGATGTGAAATCAAGGACATGTTAGTCCAAACTTATGGGGATAATGCCATGAAGAAAACAGCAGTGTACAAATGGATTAAATGTTTTTCTGAGGGGAAAGACAGTATCACTGATGAAGAGAGGTCAGGACAGACTGTAAAGAGTAGAACTGACAAAAACATTGCAAAAATTCATTGACTTGTGCATCAGAATCATTGGCTGAATGTGAGAAGCATAGCACACCAAATAAACATTGATAGAGAAGCAGAAAAATCTTAACTGAAAATATTGACATAAGAAAGGTGTGTGCAAAAATGTTCCTGAAGGAACTCTTGCATCATGACAAAGCACTAACTTACACAGCACTGTCTGTGAGGGAGTTTTTAGCCAGTAAACAAATAACTGTAGTGAAACATCCTCCCTACTCACCTGATATGGTTCCCAATTTTTTTTTTTCTTTACTCACAGATAAAGGAAATATTGAAAGAAAGACAATTTTATGACATTCGGGACATCAAGGGTAATACGACAACAGCTCTGATGGCCATTCTAGAAAAAGAGTTCCAGAGTAACTTTGAGGGGTGAACTAGGCACTGATGTCAGTGCAGCTTCCCAAGGGAAGTACTTCAAAGGTGACTGTAGTGATATTCAGCAATGAGGTATATAGCACTTTTTCTAAGATGAGTTTGCTAACTTAATTGTCAGGTCTCATATATCTGGACTTCATTAATATTCTCTTTACTGATGCCGGATGATGGGACTTCTATCTCCTGGTTCTAATTCTGACCTGATTAGTACTGCCTCCTTATGCTGTCCATGTCTCAGCATGACATTTTCCTATTGTGTTTAGTTGATATTATTGCACCATAGTCAGCACTGAGCAAAAAGGTGGCATCACAAAAGGCTTATCAAGTGGCATAAAGGTCATTGGAGACTCAAAAAGGAGAAAATGACAGTGGGAGAGAGTGATAGAATATTATCTGTTAGGTACAATGTGCAATAATGGAGTTGATTAAAGCTTAAAACCCAGACTTCTTCACTACTATACAAAGCAGCTGTGTAACCAAAAATCATTTTGTACCCCTAAAAATATCAAAGCAAATCATATTTTAAAAAGTGGTAGCACATACAATTTAAGCAATGAGCTAGGTTAGGGATATCTAGAAACTAGTAATCAAAGGAGAAGAATGGTTTTTGAATTAGATAATTGGTCTGAAAGGTGTGGACAAATATATAAGACAAAGGCATGTTAGAGTCAGGACATATACAAAGCATGAGAGTCAGAGCCTCCAGCAGGGAAAAAAACTTAGGAGAGAAGACGCAATTAGAACCAGACTAGCATAAGTGCCAATAGGCTTACAACACAGTTGGTCAAAGTCCAAGCAAATAACTATTTATTGCTCCTTTTCTGTATGTGGGGCAGCACTGTGCTGTTTGCTGCATATTGAGTGGTGAATGAGGGAGTCACAACCCCCACATACAGGTTGCTTATAGTTGCATTTAGAGACACAAAATATGCAATTATATTCCTTTGTAGAAAAGGTTGTGATGGTGAAATTAGAGGATGTTATAGGAACATATAGCAGGGACACCGAAGCTGTTGCTTCCCCTCTACCTAAATGCTCTGGCCAGGTATCCCAGGGGTGCTTCTTTCTCAGTATCATCAAATCTCAGGCTTGCTTTTCCTCTCCTCTGACCACCTTGAGGATCCCCTAATCCTGAATTCTAACAATTCCTCTTTATCCATTTCAGTGTCAGACTGCAGTGTTGGACCAAATGACAACACTGTTACTCTCTGCTGCTTGGTGACGCTCTTATTTATTTCACGTTCATTCCCTAATGCATCACCTGAGTGGTTGCTCCAGTCCTGTCCCTTCCAATCAACCTCAAATCTTTGTATCCTTAGCACATGACCTTGTCTCTGATTTTCCTGAGCAGATTGAGGTCATCGAGTGAGAACTCTTTCAACCCTCCACTCTTTGCTACTTCCCAAACAATCCCTGCTGCTTCTAATTATTCCTGCACTTTTATTTTCTCCCTTTATTTCGGACTAAGAGAAAAAAGGCAGTCTTCTTCATTTATAGTGCCGACCTTCTCACCTGTGATTTCGACCTCACCCCCTCCTTCATTCTCCCAAATTCTTTCACATCTTTCTTTCACTCTGACATCTTCCTTTGCGTCCTCCTAGTCTCTGTTTTCAAGGTACCAGAATGCATGCACACATGCTACACTCAATCTAAAAGAGACCTTTTCCAGATCTTGAGTCTCTTTTAATTGGCCACTTTCTTATCCTCATCTCCAAACCTGTGTGTAAGTAGAAGCATCTTTTGTTTACTTGGTGATGTGTCTGAAACTTAAGATTTGTGTGTCTCAGTTGCTCCTACTTTTCCCCAGATATATTTATTTATTTCCTTCTGTTTAGATGATTGTCATCAGTCTCAGTTGTGGTATTGCCATCAGTTCAATCTCACTGTGATCTGTCTTCCTAGACAATGATCAAATCTCTTGGTTAAATGCATAGGTTCAAGGAATGGGCCACTTACATTGAAAAGCAGGCTTTGCTGAACACTAGGTGTGCGAGAGGAGCAAGCAAGTACTCATCCAACTCAAACCTCAGGCTTCTTATTTGGAAAGTTAGTAGATATATAACAGCTACTTATCTGGGCTGCTGTAATTACTAAATAAATAAGTGATAAGCTTTTAAAGGAGAACAGCATGCCTGGCAAAAAAAAGTAACCATGCAATAAACATCAGTTATTATTTTTTAAGACATCTTTTTTCTCTCTCCCTTTCCCAGTGTCCATAATTGTCAGAAATTTCTGTTTAAATCAATGTTGCTGCTAGTATTGTGCTTTGCACACGAGGAGCTGCCAGGTGTGGAGGTGATCAATTAGAATGAGTCAAACTGAAAGTAACAATTAAGTCTTTATTCATATATTGTGACAGGATAAGCAAAAGGCAATAAAGAGAGGCAGTGATGCACCGGTATTTCATTTCTCCCCAAGATACAGCACTTGGCGAGACTCCAATGGACATATGACAGGCAAGGAGGAATCGTTTTATTGCTGAGGAGCCTTAAACAAAAGGCTCGTGTGTGTGTGTGTGTGTGTGTGTGTGTGTGTGTGTGTGTGTGTGTGTGTGTGTACATGTATACAGAGGAAGAGAGAGAGAGTGAGAGAGCAATAAATACCATTCAGCCTTTTAAAACAAGAGATCCTGCCATTTGGGAGAGTATGCATGAAACTGGAGAACATTATGCTGAGTGAAATAAGTCAGACACAAAAGACAAATACTATATGTGGAATCTGAAATAGTAAAACTCCTGTGCTTTTAAGAACTCCAGGTGTCAGGGGAAGAGAAAGAGGAAAGGAACAGGAATGGGAAAGTACTGAAGCAAAGTAAAGCTTTTTAGCCAAGATTTTTCCCTAACCTCACTCCATCATAAGGGCATCTAGGTTAGGAAAGTAGATATGCATATAGATCTGGGTGACATCCATCTTCCAGTCATTAAAGGCAACCTCCTCCAGAATACTGCAATGAAGGAACAAGTAAGTTTTTAAGACCAATCAGAAGAATATTTGAAAATTAGGTATAATCATCCATTTAAGAATAATTTTACAAGGAAATGCTATAGACACAAAAGTGGTTCATGTCCAACATACATTATTTGTTCCAAACGTAGAAATCATTTACATCTTTACTGGGAAAATGTCTTTAAGTTAACTTCTGCCTCTTCAGTCTTTTAAATTGCTCAGACAGCCGGGCTTGGTGGCTCAGCCTGTAATCCCGAGACTTTGGGAGGTTGAGGGGAGTGGATTGCCTGAGCCCGCGGGTTCGAGACCCGCCTGGGCAGGCGAGACCTCATCTCTACAGTAAATCAAAAAATTAGCCGGGCGTGGTAGCGCACGCCTGTAATTCCAGCTACTGTGAAGGCTGAGGCGGAAGAATTGCTGGAGCCCAACAGGTCGAGGCTGCGGTGGCCGGGAACAGCCACTGCACTCCAGTCTGGGTGACACAGTGAGACTCCAACGCAAAAAAAAAAAAAAAAAAAAAAAATTGCTCAGACAATTAAAGAGTCAAGCCTAGAAAATGCACTGAAATATAATCCAGTATATTGTTTCCAAACTTCATATAACTTTTCTGCTGCTCAAACATATTGAATTTTGCCTTAAAATGTCTCTTACATGAAATGTGGTTATTCTGACCTACCTCACAGGATTGTTGTATTAAATAAAATATTATATGTTAAGCTCATAAATAATAAAATAATGCTCAAATGCTAAATGCTGTTACTTAAATGGCCATTGCTCTTCCTCTTTAACACTTGCAGTTTGATTCTTCAACACTATTCAATTGAAATGGTTTGTTGGGACATCACAATACCTAAGTTAGTTGCTCTATTTTTGGATATCACTGTTACTGTTTGTATCCCTATCATTTTCCCGAACTAACTGTCTCCTACTTCTTTCTTTTCCTTTTTTTTTTTTGAGTTGGAGTCTCACTCTGTCGCCCACACTGGAGTACAGTGGCCGCTCTCGGCCACCGCAGCCTCGAACTGCTGGACTCCGCCAATCCTTTCGCCTCAGCCTTCCAAGTAGCCGGAATTATAGGCGTGTGCTACCACACCCGGCTAATTTTTTTATTTTATTGTAGAGATGAAGTCTCGCCTGCCCAGGCGGGTCTCAAACCCGTGGGCTCGGGCAATTCACTCACCTCAGCCTCCCAAAGGCACGGGATTACAGGCTGAGCCACCAAGCCTGGTTCTCTTACTTCTTGAATGTTCTCCTTCTTTGGTTTTTTCTCTTGATTCTACTGCCTTCTCACTAAGCCTTTTTTTTTCTGACCCATCTCCCTCCTAATATCTTTAAAATGTGAGCACCCCTGTAATGCCTCGCCTTTCTTCAATTTGCTCCATTTTCTTCTCTCTATGCTTCAGTATCTCCATACAGATAACACATATTTCCAGTGTTCCCCCAGCATAATTACAAACGCATTTTCAATTACATTTTGGGAAATTCTTGTGTATATGTTTTATTAGCATTTTATACTAAGCATATCTTTTTCTTTCTTTAATCAAGTTTTATTTTGGAAATGGGAAATGAAAAACTATGTGCATTAGAATTCTATGTATTAGAACTACATTCAGTCTGCTATTCATATCTGATATGGATAGCTGGGGAAGTTACTAGATGGGAAAGTTAACATCACATATTTGTATTTCAGAAATTTTAAGCACTTTTTTTTTTTTTTACTAAAATGCTTCCTGGTGTCAGGGTTATTATTATTTGATTAGTTTCTGAGAACTCATTGATATCCTAAGACATTTAGGCTGGATACTCCTCACTGTAACTTTTGACTTCTTTCCTTTATTCCCTCTATTTAATCAGCTGCTCAAACATATTGAATTTTGCTTTAAAATGTCTCTTACATTGTGGTAGATTGTTATCTTGGTGATCCCCAAAGAAGTATGCCTTCAATATTTATGTCATTTGGAGTCTTAACAATGTACCAAAGAAGATGGGGGCAATCTGTCCTGGAATGCTGGCATTGTCTGTAGAGAATTTTAATAAGGACAAAATCAACTGAAAGTTGGTCTAATTTTTGTTTGTACAATGTACTTTAATTTTAAACTATGTCAGTAATCATGTACTTCTCCTTCCTGAAGTAGACCTCACTTACTGCCTTCTGACTGGGTGTATAATTCTCCTGTATCCACTCTGGTTTTTTTTTTTTTTTTGATGGCTAGCTTTTTCCAGTGGACCATTAGCAAGCATGATGTATTTAAAGCCTTGATAACACCTGCGTATTGTCCCCTTGGATGTTTGCTTTTAGGGTGCTCTCTTTCAAAACTCAAGCAGCATGCTGTGAGAAGTCCAAGTCACATGATGATGCCATGTGGATGGTAACTGAGGAGCTCTGGTTGACAACCACACCCAGCTTTTTATAAATCTAACAGTAAAATCTCTTACTTTATCTAGTTATGCTGCACACCTAGAAATGTTCTCAAATTATCATCCAAATATGCATTTCCTAGTCATTATAATAATACAGATAACAGAAACAACATAAAAATAGCTGATTTGCTCATGTTCTGAGAAATACAACAGTAGTAAGAATTGGATTTCTTTTAGGCTAATGCTAATAATCTTAGTGGAGAATATGAAAGGCTATTAGTAATTTAGTGGATTATATAAAAGGCAGGAAAAAATGAGAGTTTTTCAAACTTAGTCTAATCACCTGAAATAAAGAAGCAGGAGTTAATGTTTTCAAAATAACCATATTTTATTTTCTGATGTATATTGCAGCAAAATTTAGCATATAGAAGGCTCTACAAAGAAGTAAATGAGTGAATTTAATACTTCTTATGATTTGAAAAGATTATAAATTCTTTTTTGAAAAATAAAAATACCCAATATCTGTTGTTTCTTATTTTCTGACCTCTAAATTTTTCTTTACTACCTCCCTGTGCCTCACAACCACTGTTTACTCTTCATTTTTATATAATTGACTTTTTTTTGAAGATTCCACATATGAGTGAGATCATACAATATTTTTATTTCTGTGTCTGACCTATTTCACATAGTGTAATGTTCTCTAGGTTCGTCAAAGTTGTGTAGTTTAAATAAACACAATAAAAATTTTTTTAAATGGCAGTTAGAAAGAAAGTTGGAAAGTCTTTGTTTTGTGAATGGATACCATGCTCCATGGCTTTGTATTCACTCTGGCTTGTACAGTTCAATAGCTCAGTTAATATTTATTCAGAAAGTACTAAAGACCAAGCACAACACTTGGTGATTTGGATGCTGAGATGAAAAAAAGAAAGAAAGAAAGAAAGAAAGAAAGAAAGAAAGAAAGAAAGAAAAGAAAAAATAGAAAGAAAAGAAAGAAATAACTCAGCATCTAGTAGTGGAGAAGACACATCATGGGTGAGTTCATTGTTGTGCTGAGTGCTGTGAGCCAAAAATTTGTGTACTGGATTCTGCATATATCAGGCTGAAAAGCACAAAAGATGACTTTTTGTTTGACCTTAGAAGACAGGGATGACACGCCAGAAGAGCTGGCACATGAATTGACACATAAATGTGTACCATTCAACCTTTTCAAAATTTATTCTCTTTTGTTTTTTAAATTTTTTTGTCTTTTGTCTTTCTTATCTTATTCACTTTTAACATTTTAGATTATCTCCTTGAATAAAATCTAGATATTTATTTCTAGATTAAGATGACTGTCTTGGGGCAGCTAGAGTGAGCTTCTTCTATAGAGTAAAAAAGATAGTTTCCTCAGCATCCATAAAGAAATGAATATAGCAGCATGTTCCACGAGTCTACAAAGGAGTGATAATAACTAATTAGAGCAAAGAAGAAGAAAAAAATCCACTGATATGGGCTGAAACTGGCTGGAACTTCTCTGCACCACCACAGTTGATCATAGTTGCCAGACATAGTGGGGAAGGTACGTAATGGGAATTCAAGTGTTCTGTGCTCCTGCCATGAACTTGCAAGGGCCCCCTGAGCATTGTGAGACCTTAGCCCCTCACAGGAAATGCCTTCCCCAGTTATGCTCTGCCATGGAGTAGTGTAGGAAAAAATGGCAGTGCCAGCTGCCATTTCCCAGGGATTCAACCCTTGCAGGGTAGAGCAACTGGTTTCTAGCCAGCTTGGAAAGAAATGACCCCAGGGGCAAACTCCACAGCTGCAGACAGTTTCTGGTTGGGCAGGTTGTCTGAGAACACCTGAGGCCCTCAGGCCTGCTGAACCTTGACATTCAGATTGCCTGAGGGGAACGTGGGAGCTGGGTGGGACACATTACCATAGCAGCCTTTCACTCACCTTGTGAACATTTCTGTGCCCGCTCTGTACAATAGTGTTATTCCAGTGGCCTGGGACTCCTTCCTAAACCCCACTAGGCAGCACACTTGTGTGATGCTTCAGCTCCTTCCTCCTGCATGACCCTTGAAGGCTCAGAAAAGACAGAAAACTTGGGAAAGCTCCAGAGCTCCACCCTCAGCCTAGGCTAGTTGGGCATTTCCTTGGAGCAACACTCACCAAGGAGAAACTCTTTAGCCACTATCACAGTCAGCTTTCTCCCACAAGTGCCACCTCCTGGCTGGAGATCAACACAACAGCCTGCCACATTGGATACAGTACCTCTGCTTTGGGGAAAGACTGATCCCAAGCACAAGTTAACAGCACTTTCCTAACCACTCTGGCCACTTAGGATGCTATGATCCAGTGCAAGTACACAGCACAGGGTTGCCACATCTGGCAATTGAGAAAATCACCACACAAAGGTTATACATAATCAAGGAAACCATATAGTGCATATATCAGCCCCCTCCCAACCTCAAGAAGAACTCATTTACCCAAATGAGAAGGAACCAGAAAAATAATTATGACCATGAACTGTAACCAAAATGAAATTTTTGAAATTCCAGACACAGAATTCAAAAGGTTGATGATAAAATTGGTCAATAAATTTCAGAGGAAAACTGAAAACCATCATAAAGAAATTGAAAAAAAAAAAAAAACTCTTCAGGGCATGGATAAAAAAATATCCAAAGAGATAGGTACCTTAAAAAAAAAAGCTGAAATTTTGGAAATGAAAGAAGCATTAGGGAAAAACAAAATGCAGTGGAAAGTTTTAACACTAAACTAGAACAAGCAGAAGTACTTGAAGATAAGGCTTTTGAATTATCCCAATCAGACAATGATAAAGAAAAAGAATCAAGAGAACAAAAGAAAGTCTCCACAAAATGTGTGACTATGGAAAACATCCCAAACTAAAAAATCACAGGTGTTCCTGAGGGAGAAGAGAAAGCATCAGATTTGGAATACCTACTTGAGGGAATAGAGGAGGAAAATGTCACTGGCTTTGCCAGAGATAGAAACATCCAAATACAAGAAACCCAAAGAACCCCCAGATGATTCATTGGAAAAATGTTATCCCAGGGCATATAATCAATTGACCATGCAAAGTTAATATGAAGGAAAGAATTACAAGAGAAGTGAGACAAAAGCATCAAATAACTTACAAAGATCAACCTATCAGACTAACAGCAGACTTCTCAGAAGAGATCCTACAAGCCAGAAGGGGTTGGGGTCCCATGCTCAAGTTCCTCAAACAGAATAATTATCAGTTGAGGATTTTGTATTCTGCAAAACTAAGTTTCATGAATGAAAGAGAAATAAAATTTCTTTGCAGATAAACAAACACTGAGGGAACTTGACATCACTAGACTGGCTCTACAAGAAATAGTCAAAGGAGTTCTAAATAGTAAAACAAAAGGTTCCAGCATTTCCACTGATATGCTGGAAATCACAAAGTCCATAGGCTTTATGAAACACTAACACAATAGAGAAAATAAATAAACAAAGCAACCAGATAATAACCCATATGATGAATAGAATAGTACCTTATATGTTATTTTTACCTCTGAATGTAAATGGTCTCAGTGCCCTATTAAAAAGACATAGACTGGCAGAATGAATTAAAAAATGCAATCCAAGCCGGGCTTGGTGGCTCAGCCTGTAATCCCGTGCCTTTGGGCGGCTGAGGTGAGTGGATTGACTAAGCCCGCGGGTTCGAGACCCACCTGGGCAGAGAGACCTCATCTTTACAATAAATCAAAAAATCAACCGGGCATGGTAGTGCACGCCTATAGTTCAGGCTACTTGGAAGGCTGAGGTGGAAGGATCGCTGGAGCCCAGCAGGTCGAGGCTGCGGTGGCCGGGAGAGGCCACTGCACTCCAGTCTGGGCGACAGAGTGAGACTCCAACTCAAAAAAAAAAATGCAATCCAAATTTCTGCTGACTTCAAGAGACTCATTTAACTCACAAAGACTCCTATAGACTCAAGGTAAAAAGGTGGGGGGAGGATATTCCATGGAAATGGAAACTAAAAATGGGCAAGAGCAGCCATTCTCATATCAGATAAAACAGACTTTAAATTAATAACAGTGAAAAAAGACAAAGACAGCCATTATATAATGATAAAGAATCAATCCAACAAGAAGACACAGCAATTTTAAATGTATATGTTCCTAACACCAGAGCCCCAGTTTTATAAAACAAATTCTACTATATCTATAAAAGAGATGGACAGCAATACAATAATAGTGGGAGACTTCAACACTCCGCTGACAACAATAGATCATCAAGGCAGAAAGCCAACAAAGAAACAACAGAGTTAAACAGGACTCTAGAGAAAATGGAACTAACAGATATCTACAGAATATTCCATCCCAAAGCAACAGAATACACATTTTTTTCACATTTGCATATGGAGCCTCCTCCAAGATGGACCATATATAGGCCACAAATCAAGTCTCAATAAATTCAAAAACATTGAAATCATATCAAGCACCATCTCAGAACACAGTAGACTAAAACTAGAAATTAACTCCAAGAAGAACCTGCAAAACCAAACAAAGTCATGGAAGTGAAACAGTTTGCTCCTGAAGGATTCTTGGATCAACAACAAAATCAAGATGTAAATTTAAACATTCCTTGAAATGAATGTCAACAACGAAACAAGTTATCAAAACCTCTAGGACATGGCCAAAGTTGTTCTCAGAGAAAAATTTATAGTACTCAAGGCCTACATTAATAAAGCTGGAAGATCACATATCAACAATCTAACAACTCACCTCAAGGAACTAAAAAAATCCCAAACAAACCAAACACAAAGCTAACAGAAGAGAAATAATGAGGATCAAAGCAGAGCTAAATGAAATTGAAATTAGAAAAATAATACAAAGGATCAATGAAACAAAAGATTGATTCTTTAAACCCCTAGCTAGATTAATTAAAAAAAAAAAACAACAGAAACAAAGAGTGAAGACTCAAATGAGCGCAATCAGAAATGAAAAAGGAGACATTACCACTGATATGATGGAAATTCAAAAGATCATTTGAGACTAGTATGAACACTTCTATGCAAACAAACTAGACAATCTAGAAGAAATAAATAAATTCTTAGAAATATACAAACACCCCAACCCTATGAACCAGAGAACCACAAAAACCCTGAACAGGCTAATAATGAGATTGAAACAGTTATTAGAAATCTCCCAGCAAAAAAAGGCCAGGACCTGATGAACTCACAGCTGCATTTTACCAGATCTTCAAAGAACTGGTACCATTTTTATTGAAGCTATTCCACAAGATTAAAGAGGGGGCAATTCTCCCTAACTCATTCTATGAGGCCAGTATCACTCTGATACCAAAGCCAGGAAAAGACACAACCAGAACAGAAAATGACAGACCTCTATTCCTTTTAAACATAGACAAAAATGCTCAACAAAATATTAGCATTCCAAATTCAACAGCACATTAACAAAACAAAACAAAACACCGCAACCAAGTGGGCTTTGTCCCAGGGATGCAAGTGTGGTTCAATATATGCAAGTCAATAAATGAGATCCATTACGTAAGCAGAATTTAAAAAAAAGTCATATGGTCATTTCAATAGACATAGTGAAAAGCATTTGCTAAAATCCAGCATCCCTTCATGATAAAAACTCTCAGCAAAATAGGCATAGAGGGAACAATCCTCAAAATAATAAAAGCTATATATGACAAAACCATAGCCAATGTCACCCTGACCAGAAAAAATTGAACACATTCCTCCTTAGAACTGGAACAGGCAAGAATGCTCACTTTTACCACTACTATTTAACATGGTTCTGGTAGTCCTAGCCACCGCAATCAGGCAAGAAAAAGAAATAAAGTTCTTTTGGGTATATTCCCAGTAGGAGGATTACGGGGTCGTATAACAGTTCGATTTTTAGATCTTTTAGGAATTGCCACACTGTTTTCTACAGAGGCTGTACTAGTTTGCACTCCCACCAACATATACATGATGGAATATTACTCAGCCATAAAGAAGAACAAAATCATGAACTTCACAGCAAGCTGGATGGATTTGGAGGCTATAATACTGGGTGATTTTTCACAGAAACAAAGAATTGAGTATCACATGTTCTCACTCATAAATGGACCTTGAACAACTATCTTAATACTGTAAGAAAAGGATTGGCAGGAGCGGGAAACTGTGGGGGAGTGTGAGGGGTTTGAGAAAGAGAGATTGGCAGTAGTAGGACTCTGCCTGGGGAAGGGGTGCACACCTCATCAACAAGGGTACCTGCATAATGAACATTTATATACCTAACCCTGAATTGTAACCCACGTCTTTAAAATTTAAAAAAAGTTTTAAAAAAAGGGTATCAAAACTAGAAAAGAAGAAATAAAACTATCTGTTTGCCAATGATATAATCTTATACCTAGGGAACCCTGAAGACTCCTTCAAAAGACTGTTGGACTTTATAAATGAATCTGGTAAGATTTTAGGTTACAAAATCAACACATACAAATTATTAGCACTGCTATACATCAACAGTGACCAAGTGGAGAATTAAATTAATAACTCAATTTCACTATTATAACAGCCAAAAAGCTAAAATACCTAGGAATATATTTCACCAAGGAGATGAAAGATTTCTACAGGGAGAAATACAAAACAACAATGAAAAAAAGCTTCAGAGGACACAAACAAATGGAGAAAAACCCATGCTCATGGATTGGAAGAATCAAAATTATTAAAATGATCATAGTACCCAAAGTAATTTACAGAGTCAATGTAATTATTATCAAACTACCAACATCATTTTTCACAGAGTTAGAAAAAACAATTCTAAAATTCATATAGAACAAAAAATAAAATAAAATAAAATAGAATAGCCAAAACAATTCTAGGCAAAAGGGCAAAGCTGGAGATATTACTTACCTGACTTCAAATTATACTATAAGGCTTTAGTAACCAAAACATAGTACTGGTACAAGACCAGACACATGAGCCAATGGAACAGAATAGAGATTTCAGAAATAAACCCAAATACCTACAACCAACTGATCTTTGATAAAGCAGACAAAAGCATACATTGAGGAAAGAATGTCCTATTCAACAAATGATGCTGGGAAGATTGGATAGCTGCTTGCAGAAAAAAGAAACTTGATCCCTATTTCTCCTCATTAAAAAAAAAATAACTGAAGATGGAATATAGACTTAAATGTCAGACCTGAAACTTTAAAAATACTAGAAGAAAAACTCTTCTGGACATCAACCTAGGCAAATAACTTTTGGCGAAAACTCCCAAAAGCAAATGCAAATAAAAGAAAAATAAGTGGGATTTAATTAAACTTAAAAGCTTCTGCACAACAAAAGAAAAATCAACAGAGTAAACAGACAATCTACAGAATGGGAGAAGATATTCACAAACTATACAACTGACAAAGGACTAATCCAGAATCTAGGAAAAAACAGATCAGCAAGAAAAAAGCAAATAACCCCATTAAAATGTGGGCAAATGAAATGAACAGACATCTCTCAAAATAAGATATACAAATGGCCAACAAACACGTTTAAAAAAATGGTCAACATCACTCATAATCAGGGAAATACAAATTAAAATCACAATGAGATATCACCTTATACCAGTCAGAATGGTCATAATTAAAAAATAAAAATAAGTAAATGCTGTCAAAGATATAGAGAAAAGGAAACACTTATACACTCTTGATGGGAGTGTAAATTAGGACAACATCTATGGAAAGCAGTATGAAGATTACTCAAAGAACTAAAAGTAAATCTACCATTTGATCCCACTGCCAAGTATCTACCCAAAGGAATAGAAGTCGTTATACAAAAAAGACACCTGCATACGCATATTGAACTTCTTAAGATAATTATTTTTGAGTTATTTTTCAAGTTTTTCCTACATCTTTAAAATATTTTTCTTTGTTGGTGTTACATTTGCCCGATTTTTTGTTATCCACTTGTCCTTAAGTTGATGTTTTACATTTGATTTTACATTTCAGTCTTTATAAACTGTTTTTGGCAAGTAAATGTCTTCTCCTGTTAGATATCCAGGCCAATGGTATTGCCTCAAGGATTGTGGTTGTGTGGAATTGGATCTGGGTCAAATGGCTGCTTCTGGGTTCACAGTGAATATTGCAGTTGGTAGGCCTATTATGGGCCCTGGGGGCATGAATCTGGTCCCAGTGTGGACTGGGCTGTCTTCAGGATTTTGCTCCATTGGGCTGGTACTGGAATGCGGACACACTTCAGGGTGTACAGATAATCTACCTGTTACCAGGTGAACTGATGGGTGTGACTGCTTTCAGGTCTCTGGGGAGGCTCTTGTTGGATCACTGGGTGGATCTCTAGACAGATCATACTTCCTTGGCTCATGGCTAAGAGGGGTTGATATAAGTTGCAGGGCTATTTTGGAGTCCACAGCCAAGACAGAGCTCTTTAGGCCTGTCTCCAGGGTCACAGGAGGCATGTCTCCTGATGGCCTCCTGAGTGGGCAGGCTTGCTCTCAGAACAGTTAAGAAGGGCTGGACTCGATGTATAGGTCTGTTTCAAGTTCCATGATGGAACCAAGTTTAGCAAGTTAGCCTGCAGAAACAATACTGGTAGGCAGTTCTTTCGCAAATTGAGTCCACATTGTAATATTGTTAAAGAAAGTCAAGGCATTAATTAGATTACAGTAGTGTGTTCAGTACAAAGAAGTTAATAATTCCACTGGTCATGATATATTAGTCAGAACCTCTCTGGATAACTGTTTCCAGTTTGCAGTGCAACATTTTCAAGAGTGACTATGACAAAACTGAATATGTTTGCAGGAAGGCAGTCAAAGTAGTAATAAAAGTCTAAAAACTATTTAACATGGAAAACGAAGTGGCTTATTTCAGCTCTCAAATTATGTGCTTCTTTAGAATTAGGGAACTGATTTTCATTAGAGAAGAAATTCTCTCCAAGAAGAATGACACTTCTTTTGCTAGTGAGATCATAGCCTTGAAGAGCTTGAGAATTCATGATATTTCTATAATTTATCACTTTAAAGAATAGGAAAATGACTCATGGAGAAAGTGTGGGTATTGCTAATACTTTACTTAAAAATAATTTCTAGTTTTGTATTGGATCATGTCCTGATTTATTATACAATAGTATATATTCATGCATTGATAATATTTTATGAGTTTAAATGTTCAAAGACACTACTCTATAAGTTTAAAAATTAAGGACATACAAAAAGCAAAATCATATGTTTATGACTTGAAACCTCCTTCTCCCAAATGATGAATCCTTAGATTGAGAAATAAGCTATAATATGCCTTGGATTTTTAAAATATCTCAAGTGAGAGAGGAAAATGTCTTTATATTACTTTGTTATAATCGTTCTTAAATTAGTGTATGAAATAATATTCAAAGTATGTGTAATGTAATAATAGATTAGTGTAGTTGTGTCCCTTAATATTTTCAAATTGGTTAAACAATAAATTTCTGCTACCTACAAACCAGTTAAAAGAGGGCAAGGCAGTAATAGAAAAATAATGTTTGTGACTATTTAACATAAACATATTATACTATGAATTAAGAATCTTGTTTTCCTAAAAATAAAATTGCATGAAAATTAACCTTAAAATGATATCATGTGCTTTATTTTATTTATTATTTATTTTGGCTGTGGGTTGTCCTTTATTTACCTCTTTTTAAATTTTGTTTTTAAATTTTAAAGATGTGTACTCAGGATTGGATATGCAAGTGGTTATAGCACAGGTAAAGTTTGGACCTCTCTTTGGTCCCCACTTTACCTGATTTGAGATCAGCCCCTCTTATTGATGTTATGTGCCCCTCCTCCCTCCCCTGGCAGTTTCCAGCTACTACAAGGCCCTGTCTTATAGTATTAGGGCAAATGTTCAGGGTCTGCTTATGAGTGAGAACATGTGGTACTCAGTTCTTTGCTTCTGTGGTAAATTGCTGAGTATTATAGACTCTAAATCCATCCAAGTTGCTGTGAAACCCATAGTTTTGTTCTTCTTTAAGGCTTCATAATATTACATCATGTATATATACCACAATTTTTTTATTCAGTCCAGTTTTGGTGGGCAGCATGGCTGTTTCCATGTTTTTGTGACTGTAAATGGTGCTGCAATAAACATGAGTGTGCAGGTATCTTTTTTGTAGCGTGATTTAAGTTCTTCCTGGTATATTCCCAGAAGGGCAATTGCTGGGTCATATAGAAGTCAATTTCTATTTCTTTCAGGAATCACCAAACTGAACTAGTTTGCATTCCCACCAGCATTGTAGAAACATTTCCTTTTGTCTGCATCCTCAGCAACATCTGTTGTTTTTGAGTAATTAATGATGGCTGTTCTTACTGGAGTTAGGTGGTATCTCAATGTGGTTTTGATTTTCATTTCTCCGATGATTAGTGAGGTTGAGGGTTTTCTCAAGTGTCTGTTGGCTGCTCATATGTCTTCTTTTGAGAAGTGTCTATTAATGACTTTGCCCACTTAAAAACATTTTTATTTTAAATATGTGGGGTGCAATTCAGGGTTAGGTATACAAATGTTCATTATGCAAGTACCCTTGTTGATGAAGTATGTCCCACCCTCTGCCCCGGCAGTTTCCCAGTACTGTCAGTCCTGCCCCCCACCCCAGCAGTTTCCCTGTACCGCTAATCCCTTTCTTATAGTATTATGATAGTTGCTCAAGGTCCACTTATGAGTGAGAACATGTGATACTCAGTTCTTTGTTTCCGTGATAGATCACCCAGTATTATAGCCTCTAAATCCATCCAAGTTGCTGTGAAGTTTATAATTTTGTCCTTTTTTATGGCTTCATAGTATTCCATCATGTATATGTATGACATTTTTTTATCCCTGCATTCTGAGGATGAAACCTACTTGGTCATGGTAGATGATTTTTGAGATGTGTCGTTGGATCTGATTTGCTAGTATCTTGTTGAGAATTTTTACATCTATGTTGATGAGGGATATTGGCCTGTAGTTCTCTTTTTTTGGTCAGATCTTTGCCTGGTTTGGGTATAAGTGTGATGTTAGCTTCATTAAATGTTTTGGGGAGAGTTATGTCTTTCTTGATTGCCTGGAAAACTTTCAATAGGATTGGTATCAGCTCCTTCTTGTATGTTTTGTAGACATCCACAGGATATATGTCTGGTCCAGGGCTTTCCCCCCGCCCTTGTAGGTAGTTTTCTTATGACAGTCAATTTCCTGAGTTGTTATTAGTCTATTTAGAATCTCAATTTCTTCTTGTTTCAACCTTGGGGGGTTGTGTGATGTTGGAAAAGCTTCCATTTCATTTACTTTATCAAATTTGTTTCCATACAGGTGTGCATAGTAATCTCTAATAATCATTTGGATTTCTTCTGGATGACTGTAACTTGATCTTTTGCATTTCTGATTGTGTTTATTTGGGCTTTTTCTCTCTTTTTCTTGGTCATTCTGGCTAGGGGCCCATTAATCTTGTTTATTCTTTCAAAGAACCAGATTTTGGTTTTGTTGATTTTTTTTCTATGGTATTTTTTGTCCTCTATGGTCTGTATTTGGGCTTTTACTGTGGTCTTGATTCTTCTGCTGAAGTTAGGGTTTTGGTGGACTTGCCTTTCCAGCTCCCTTAGGTGATTTGTTAGGCTGTTAACTTGTGATCTTTCTATTTTCTTGATGTATGTTTGTAGAGATATAAATTCCCCTCTCAGTACTGCTTTTATAGTTTTGGTAAGATGTTTCTTCATTTTCATTTGTTTCCATGAATCTTTTAATTTCTGTTTTGATTTTTGTGTTGACCCAGGAGTTGTTCAGCATCACGCTGTTTAGTGTCTATGTCTTTGTGGGTTTTGGGGGAATTTTGTTGATGGTGATATTTATTTTTATTCTACTGTGGTCTGAGAAGGGGCGCTGCAGTATTTCAATCTTGTAAAATTTGTTTGCTTGATTTATGGCTGAGGATGTGGTCATTCTTGGAGTACATTCCATGTGGCAATGAGTAGAATGTATATTCTGTGGTTGTTGGTGGAGTGTTCTTTAGGTACCTACTGAGTCTATTTGGTCAAGTGCCAAGTTGAGATCCTAAATCTCTTTGTTGATTTTTTGCCTTGATGCTGTATCTAGGGTTGTTAGTGAGGTATTTAAGTCTCCAGTTATAACAGTGTTAGAGTCAATATCTTTTTTTAGTTTACTTAGTAGCTGCTTTTTAAAAGCTGGTGCTCCTGTGTTGGGAGTATATATGTTTAGGATGGATATTTCTTCTTGATAGTATGAACATTTTATCATTATATGTGACTTTCTGTATCTTTTTTGATTTTTGATAGCTTAAAGGGTGTTTTGTCTGATATTAAGAATGCGACTCCTGCTTTCTTTTGTGTTCCATTCACCTGAAATTGTGTTTCCCATCCTCTTACTTGAAGTCTGTGAGTGTCCTTTCTGGTGAGAAGAGTCTTTTGGAGACAATATATTATTGCCTTATGATATTTTATCCATTTTGCCATTCTATGTCCTTTCAGTGGTGCATC
Organism: Cephalopachus bancanus; assembly: GCA_027257055.1. Taxonomy (NCBI): domain Eukaryota; kingdom Metazoa; phylum Chordata; class Mammalia; order Primates; family Tarsiidae; genus Cephalopachus; species Cephalopachus bancanus. Next base: position 5,781,927 of record JAPVLO010000041.1, read on the forward strand.
AAGTCCATTCACATTCAGGGTAATTATTGAGATGTGAGTGTTTATCCCTGTTATGAGGTTCTTGTAGAGTTTGTTGATTTTGCTATTGTTTGCTTATTTGTTTGTTGTTTTTCTTTTGATTTTGGGGGTTTTTCACGTTTTTTTAGTCTTTTTCCTGCTTTCTTGTGAAGGGCATTGTTATTCTTTTTTTCCCCTTTCTTCTGTGTTTAATACTTTCTTAAGTGTTTCTTGTACAGCTGGTCTGGAGGCAGTATAAACTCTTAGGATTGAATGTCTGGGAAGGATTTTAATTCTTCAGCACTGATGAAGCTTTTGCATTTTTGATAGCTTAAAGGTTGGTTGTCTGATATTAAGATTGTGACTCTTGCCATCTTTTGTGATTCATTTGCTTGGAAATTTGTTTTCCATCCTCTAAGTTTGAGTCTGTGGTCATCCTTTGTGGTGAGGTGAGTTTTTTGAAGACACTGAATTACTGGATCGTGTTTTCTTTATCCAGTTTTTCATTCTATTCAGTGGTGCATTTAGTCCATTCACATTCAGACTAATTATTGAAATGTGAGAGTCTGTTTCTGACATAATACTCTTATAAGGCTGTTTTGTTTTCATTTAGCTTTTGTATTGATATATGTGTGTTTTTGAGGGTATGCTGTGTGCTCTGCTGCATCTGTGTTTATTTGTGATCCTGTGAAGTGTATGACCTTTTCTTTGGTTTCTTCTTTCTTCTGTGCACAGCACCTTTTTCAGTGTCTCCTATTGAGCTAGTCTTGAATCAGAATACTATCTTAGGGATTGGATGTCTGGGAAGGATTTTAATTCTCCCACACTGATGAAACTTAACTTGGCTGGGTAGAAAATTCTTGACTGAAATTTTTTTAATCTCTGAGAACGTTAAAGATTGGGGTCCGATTTCTTCTAGCCTGTAATGTTTCTGCAGATAAATCTGCAGCAATTCTGATGGGTCTCCCTGGTAGGTAGTCTGACCTTTTTCCCTTGCTGCCTTTAGTTTTCTTTTATACCTACTTTGTGTAGACAAATTACTATGTGTCTGAGGTTGGTCTTCTCATAAGATGTTTTGCAGGGGTTCTCTGAATCTCTGTGCTTGTATAGTTGTCTCCCTGACTAGATGAGGGAAGTATTCTTGAATGACCTCATGGAATGTTTGTTCCAGGATGTTTTCTGTTTTCTTTTCTATTTCAGGGATTCCGATCAGATGTAGGTTTGATTACTTGATAAACTGTCCATCTTAGAAAGTTTCTTCTTATGTTTTTCTTTCTGTATATTTTTTATAGATTGGGTAAATTCTACATTTTGGTCTTCCATCTCTGAGATTCTTTCTTCTGCTTGGTCAGTTCTGCTTCTCATGCTTGTCAGTTTGTTATTTATTTCTTGGATGGAGTTCTTTATTTCTGTTATTTCTAAAACTTTCTTGAATTTGTCCTGCTTTGCTGCAATTTCATTTACTTTTTTAGTCCTTGCATTTCTTGATTTTTATTAATTCTATCCAATGATTCTCTAATGTCCATAAGTACCTTCTGGGTATTGTTGTTCTCAGAGACAGCCATTGTTTGTGCCCCAGTAGCTGTTCTTTCTAGTACTGACTCTTTGCTGGGGCTCTGATGGTCACCAGCATTTCTTTGCTTGTTTTTTTTTTCACTTTCTTTTACAGTTCTCTTATTTTTCTCTTTTATTCTGTTGTTCAGTGGAAAATGGAAAAGCAGTCACTTCTGATATTTGCTCTACCTTTTGTCTTTCCTTATGCTTGGGCCCTGGGTTTATTCAATTATAAAGTAGGGAGTGGGGCATTTTGCTGTCTTTTTTTTTTTTGAGTTGGAGTCTCACTCTGTAGCCCAGACTGGAGTGCAGTGGCCGCTCCCGGCCACCACAGCCTCGACCTGCTGGGCTCCGGCGATCCTTCCTCCTCAGCCTTCTGAGTAGCCAGAATTACAGGCGGCACTACCACGCCCGGCTAAGTTTTTGATTTATTGTAGAGATGAGGTCTCGCCTGCCCAGGCGGGTCTCGAACCTGTGGGCTCAGGCAATCCACTCATCTCAGCCTCCCAAAGGCGCGGGATTACGGGCTTAGCCACCGAGCCCGGTTCATTTTGCTGTCTTTTTACAATTTTGAGCACTTACTAGGGGATGGGGAGTGTGGCAAAGATTCAGAGCTTATTGGCAGATCACAATATTTGCTATCTGGTGAGTGGGCCAGCTGGGACTTGCTCTCTGTCTCTGCACAGTATGACCTTACAGTGGGTATGTTTGCATAGTCCCTGAGTCCAAGACAATGTGTATGAGGGAAAAGAGAGGGAAGAAGGAGAGAAAAAAGGGAATGAAGGAGAAAGAGAGAAAAAGAAGAAAATAATCAACAATGACAACAATCAAAAAACAGAAGAAAGGACAAAGAGAGTGAAAGAACAGTAGGAAAGAAAAGAGAACACCAACCAACAAACAAAGCAGCCAAATGAGATAATCAAACAAACCAATAACACCGCCCTCTCCCACCAAATGGAAAAAATATGGGTGATAAAGAGTTCCCAGATTTAATATGTCTCTTAGTATCCCTCTGGTGATAGATTCTGCAACTTCAGTTCTGTTACTGCAGCTTCCTTCTTCACTGTTGGAACTTAAGATATTAGAATATTTATTCCCTCCTGCCTGCAATTAGTAGCCAACGCATACCCGTGTAAGGGTGGGGGGCTGAAATAACTTGACACGGTGTCTCTTGGGATTTCACCCCTTTCTTCCTCTCCCAGCATGGTCATAGCCCCCAGAGCATCCAGTTAATAGTGGGGACTAGGACTTTCTGTCTCTGCCCTGCTCTCCCAATCTCTTTTGCTTATTGCTAGAGGTAGTGGGGAGTTAAGTAGGCACTCACCAGCCTCCTTCTTGGTCAGTTCCACTGTCTGCCTCTATTGCCCTGTTGCTGGCTCTGGGTGAAGAGTGGATCATCTGGGCCTCTGCACCTGCCATTACCAGCCAGTGCTTGTGTATTCAGGGCAATGTTCTTTGAGGTTGTAAAGAGCAGCCCCAATGCAACACAGAAATCAGTGCCTGGTCTCAAGATGCAATTCTGCTGTTCTGCAGAAGCTGCCCTGGAGCACTTCTGTGCCCAGGCATTGGATAGTGTGCTCAATTTCTCTGCCAGCTTCTTCTCCTGTCACGAATGAGGTCAATAGCTCCCTCCCCAGCAGTTATCAATCTCGGGATCTTGTGACTTGGTGGTAAGGCTCTGGAGCCCAATCCAGGTTTGGGGTGGCCTCTCTCCTCTGCTTCCTTGGGGATCTGCCTCAGGCTTTCTTGCTGCATTCCCTCCACAGCCCTCACTGTCAGTGTTCATCTCACTCCAGCAGCTCTTCCCGGAAAAAGCTCATAAGTCCTCTGCTGCTAGGTCTCCTGCTCTGATTGCATATGTCTGTGTTTGGTCCAGTGTAGAGGGGGCATCTGTCTCTCTGGTATCGTGCACTTGGATTATCCTCTCTGGGCAAATGATGATCGATTTCAGAGGGGTGTAGAGATTGCCCCTCAATCTCAGGATACAGGTTGCTCAGGGTGTAGGCTGCTTAGAATTGGGCAAAATAAAGCAGGTCTCTGCCCAGTGCCAGGACAGAGAAGATGGTGGCAGTCCATGTTTTCTTCTCCAGTGGGGCTAAGCTCCAGAGTTCCTCTCTGCACATTCTCCATGGTCCCTGCTGCCAGTGCCTGGCCTGTTGCTACATGTTGTGGTGTGGGCCAGGTGCCAGGTGATGTGAGGCAGCTGATCTCTTCTGCCTTTTCCTGAGAGATGTCCCAGAGATGATGAATGTTTCTGTGCCATGCGGGTGCCTAATTCAGAGTAGCAGCAAATTGAAGCCATCGATATCATGCACTTTAAGTGATTTGCTGAGCTATCAAGCAATGATCTCTCTCTCTCTCTCTCTCTCTCTCTCTATACATATGTATCTTTGAGTTTTTCCTTCTTATAGACAAATCAGGTCAAGTTGAGAAAGTAAAAACTATGGGAACTGTATACTAAAAATTATTTCGTATATTGTGTTCAAAATGTGATATTTGAATATGCTTTAGTACACAATAAATGGCTATCATGTACTTTAAGTGATTTGCTGAGCTATCAAGCAATGATATCTATCTCTCCATCTATCTATCTATCTATCTATCTATCTATCTATACATATATATCTTTGAGTTTTTCCTTCTTATAGACAAATCAGGTCAAGTTGAGAAAGTAAAAACTATGGGAACTATATACTAAAAATTATTTTGTATATTGTGTTCAAAATGTGATATTTGAATATGCTTTAGTACACAATAAATGGCTATTAGTTCTTGAACATTAAAAGACACAATTGAAATAATTTAAGATATGGTGTGATTTACTTTGGAGATATGTATTTCATATTATAGTTGCTTATATCAAGAGAATGAACATATAAATTAAAAGGTAAGTAAATGAAATAGAAAGTATATAATTCTGGTCAACATGGCAAAATTTTAAATCTTGTTAAATTCAGATCTTTGCCTTCCTTATTTCTGCAGCTGCAGATCTAAGATCCACCATGGCTGGCAGAACACATAACAGTTCTGTTCTCCTTTAAAATTTTTAACTACTATCCCAGATTGGCTCTTATTGCTGCTTGGAAATTTTACTTTATCTACCTAGTTCATTCACTCTAGCTTTCTCAGACAGCCATTTCATACTTTCATCTCCCTTTTCAAACCTCTCATACTTCCTCTAGCATTCTCATATACAGAAGCATCCTGTCCATGATTTTATTTAAGGTAAGCAATACTAATTCTACATAAGTTACATCCTCTTGCCTTTGCCCACACAAAAAATTGCTTCCAAAATATGAGATCTTCTTCATACTTTGTTACCTGCTTGTATTTTCTCCACTAACACTCACCAGCATTAATATCCCACTATAACCCTACATTTCCAGGATATATATAGATATATATCTTTATATATCTATATATAGATATATATCTTTATATATCTATATATAGATATATATCTTTATATATCTATATATAGATATATATAAATAAATCCAACTTTTACTTTCAGCCATGAATGAATAAAAAGGGTTTTAAATTATCCTTTCATTACAAACAAGTTAGAAAAGTGAAAAAAAAGCATCTTCATACATTAGAAAGCAAGAAGCATGAGACTGTGATCCCAGAGAAGGAACCAGACAAATTTATTCCTACATAGAGAGGCACAACTTTCTGCCTAAAGGCCATTTTCCAATTAAGGAGCAGAAAGGGAGAACCTAAAGTCACAGAAGACACAGAGAGAAGAGTTATGGTATGCTAAGGTAGAATTTGGGGTGGCACAGTGCCCAATAAGAAAGAGCTTTACAGAGGAAGGGTAGGAAAAACTGTGTAGGAGACTCCTCAAAACTTTAGGTGAATAAAAATCTGAGCACGCACAGGTAAAACCCTTTGAAATTATACAAGAACAAGTTCTGTGGAATAAAAAATTATTGAGGACCTGAAATCTGAACAATTCCCAGGTCTCCCACAGGACTAGGAATCATTTGAGTATTCACCAGCCAAAGTGGAGAATTGTATTGAACACATGGGGCTTCAGTAGAGAATAAAGAACAGTCATGACCTAAAAATGGAATTAAATTAATCCTAGAGTAAAGCGTTCTCTTGAGATGCCCTAAAAGAGATGAAAAAATAGAGCTTGAAATTATCAAACTGATCTTCAATAACTTGCCTGCCAGAAAAAAAATCTGATATTTTGAAAATAAATAAATAAATAAACATTGGACAATATAAAATATCCATCACTCAAAAAATTATTTATATAAGTAGAAAAAGTGATTCATAACCTAAATAAATAAAAACAGGTATATGGATTCAGAGACAATAGCATCAGAAAAAAAATTAGCACAGCTATTGTCAGTATGCTCTGTATATTCAAAGATATAAACAAAAACATGAACATAGTGAAGAGAGAAATGAGAATTATAAAGAAATAGCTAACATTACAGAATCCATTTTAGAAACTGTGCAAGTCACAGGATAATAGAATGACATCTTTAAAGTATTAAAGGAAAAAAATGTTATCATGTTTTAAGAGTTAGACATTGTGGTATCCATTAACAGTTTGGCAGCATGATAGGCTGAAAAGTACATTTTATGACTCTGACTCTCCACTTTTTTCAGAGCCTAAAGTCAGGTCAATGGGGGATAACTGGAGTACAAGTAAGCCTTGTACTGAAAGATCTAGACTCCTCAGCCCACAGATGCCCATCCATGCCCCCAATGACTGCCATATCCTTTGGGTTTTCCACAACTCGTTCTGTGTAAATTGGCTTAAGCATGTCCTCTTTTATGTATATTATGCTTACAAAGGCCCATTCTCTGTTTGTTGGAAAAATATGTTTATTTTTAAATGTCTTGATAATCAATTATAATATAAAAAACCCCAAAATAAATAATATGGAAAACAGAATGTAAGCTTTATGGGAGGGTGGGTCCATTTCTCTATTTTATTCTCCACTTATTCACTTCACTAAGAAGAATGGATGGCTTATAGCAGGCAAAAATTATGAATGAATGAACGAATGAATAAAAATAAGCACTATTGTGCTACTGCCCAAAATAACATCACTATTTCATTGTGTTTGTTTCTATCATTTCTATTTTAATGCCCTAAAATAATTATTTATAAAAAATGAGATAAGTTTACACTGAGAAATTCAGTAATCAATACAGCTTAACAAAACACAGCAATTCTACATTGATACATTGGCACTCACAGGAAGAGTAAATGCCCCACCTAGACCTCAATTTCTGCAGAACATTTTGTACATGCTCTTTTAGCAATGACACCCTGAAAAGATCTTGTCAGCTTAGGTTAGAGAATGTCTACATATAATCACAAATGCAATTGATCATGATTTCATTTAAAAATTATTCAACAATACTGTTTCTATCAATTCTTTAAAAAAAGTTACAAATGAAACTATAATTTCTTTTAACAACATTCTTGGTTGTAACTTCCTTTCATTTATTCCTAGAAGACAATCCTATCAAAAATTCTGTGTATTTTCTTCTGGTCATGATAATTCTTTTGCTTATAGATACAAAGAGATATAGATATAGATATGTAGATATAGATCTATAGCTATATGCAGATGTAGACTCAGGCACATGCAAACACATAATTCTTTCCTCTATCATTAATGTCCATTTTAAAATGTCTATAATTTAAGCCAGTGGAACAGGATAGAGCTTTCAGAAGCAAAACCTCAATTTCTCAACCAACTCATCTTCAACTAGGGAGAGGAGAACCTATTTAGTAAATAGTGCTGGGAAAACTGGCCAACCATGTGTAGAAGAATGAAACAGGACTCCTACCTATCACCATACACAAAAATCAACTCCAAATAGATCAAAGACCTAAACGTAAAACCCAAACATTAAGGATGTTAGAAAACGCAGAAGGCATCCTTATGGAAATCAGAATAGGCAACCAATTCCTGATCAAAATCCCAAAAGCCCATGTCATAAATGAGGTAAGATAGACAAGTGGGACCTCATCAAACTGACAAACTTTTGCAAAGCCAAAGAAACCATCAAGAGGGCAGGGAGACAGTTCACAGAATGGGAAAAATATTTGCCAACTGCATATCTGACAAAGGTCTAACATCCAGGATCTACAAGGAGCTCAAAGGTGCCTAAAGGGAAATAAACAAAGAGACCCATTAAAAAGTGGGCAAAAGACATGAATAGACACGTCTCAAAAGGACATATGAGCAGCCAACCGACACATGGAAAAGTGCTCAGCCTCACTAACCATCAGAAAAATGCAAATCAAAACCACATTGAGATACCACCTAACTCCAGTAAGAATGGCCATCACTAATAAAACAAAAAACAGCAGATTCTGGTGAGGATGCAGATAAAAGGAAATCCTTCTACACTGTTGGTGGGAATGCAAACTAGTTCAACCTCTTTGGAACACAGTGTGGCAATTCCTAAAATAACTAGAAGTTAACCTTCCATATGACCCAGCAATCACTCTTCTGGGAATTTACCTGGAGGAACTTAAATCACTCTACAAAAAAGATACCTGCACACATGTATGTTTATTGCAGCACTATTCACAATAGCAAAAACATGGAACCAACTGTGCTGCCCATCAAAACTGGACTGAATTTTAAAAATGTGGTACATATACATGATGGAATATTATGTGGCCATAAAGAAGGACAAAATTATGGGTTTCACAGCAACTTGGATTGATTTAGAATCTATAATACTCAGTGATTTATCACAGAAACAAAGAATGAGTACCACATGTTCTCGCTCATAAGCAGATCCTGAACATTTGCCATCATATAATAAGAAAGGGATCGGCAATAGTGGGTCACTGCCGGGGGTGGGGGGAGGAGGAAGCATAACATCAATAAGGGTGCCTGATCTTAAACCAGATAAAGTGGGGACCAAAGGGAAGCCTAAACTTTATCTGTACAATAATCACTTGTATACCTAATCCTGAACTGTACCTCACACCTTTAAAATAACAAACCTTTAAAAAAGGTTTAAAAAAATGTCTATAAGTGTTGTTTCAGGCACTAGACAATTCTAGAGGAAGCCATTCATTTCATACTCATGTGAATATTATTGCTATCATACTAGACAAATTATTTGAAATCTACTTGGTCCCTGTAATATTGCATTTTTGATGTAGTTTATTCTTTTTTTTTTTCAGGAAGTTCCAGACAAATCCCAAATGGATATTCTGAATAAAGCTCCTTTTTTTTTAATCGATATTTTTAATTTTGATATTGTGAGGTACAGTTAAGGGTTAGGTATACAAATATGCTTCATTCAGGCCCCCTTGTTGATAACTGGTGTCTCCCCGTCTCCAGACAGACGTTTACTACAATTAGTCCCATTCCCCCCCCATAGTTTCCCAACACTGTCAGTCATTTTCTTATACTAGTGCATTGGATGATCAAGGTCCACTCTATGAGTGAGAATATGTGATACTCAGATCTTTGTTTCTGTGAGAGGTCACTTAGTATTATAGACTCTAGCTCCATCCAGGTTGCTGCAAAATTCATGATTTTGTTCTTTTTTATGGCTGCGTAGTATTCCATCGTGTATATGGATATAGTTTATTCTTAATTTCTGTGTAGTATTTCATTATATGAACAGGCATATTTATTTAATTTACCTATTCCCTAAGTGATGAACTTCTAAGCTATTTCTGGTTCTTTAATATTATAAACATTGCTGCAAAGGATATACTTATAGGTATGTCTCTGTAAAAATGTATTTAGGGATATGTTGGGAGAAATGAAACTGCTGGACCGTGGGATATGTTCCTTTAAAATTTTATTGGACTTTTCCAAAATGCTTCCCATCTCACAACAGGTTGAATCACTTTAGAACCCCACAGCCATATAAAGCACGGTCAATTTCTATACTATATATTCATATTGTAGATTAATTTCCATACTGTATATTCCAATCAATTTCCATAAAACATGTACTAGGGCCAAATGTTAATTTTTGCTAATGTAAAAATGAAAATTATTATCCTCTTATTGTTTTAATGTACATTCCTTAATGATAAGGAGGTAAGGCATATTTTCAAGTGTTTTTTATTCCTCATCTTTGGGATTGACACACCTGTTCTTGTCCTTTACCTTGGTCCTTTACACTTCAATTTCTATTTAGATTAAGGCAATTTCCTGGTTACATAGTGGACTTTAATTCATAGAGTTAGGGAAATATGTCCTATTGATCTTTAGAGAAATGGTCTTTTTCTGTTTTCCCTGGGCTATTTTCTGCATCCTGAATAGAATAGGAAATGAGGTGCAGAATGGTTTAATATGAGATCCTATGAGTTGAAGTCAGGTGGACTTGAGTTTGAGTCCTGGCTCTTCCACTTAATCATAATGTAACCTTGAATAAATTTACCCAACTTTTCTGAAATTTGTATAATAATCAGTACTTCATAAAACTCCAAGTATTAATATGAGAAAATAAATATAAAACGCTAAGCATAGTGACTATCATATAGAAGATGCTTGATAAATATCAATTCCCCCTTTCCTTACTCTTTATCTCAAACTACACATAGAAATAAACATTGCTTTGGTCTGATGAGATGTCCAGTTAACCTCCCTTATTGAATGTTACATTAAAGTCCCACCCACGTATTTGGAAGGCATACTAATATATTTAATCTACCACCAAGTACACTTTTTTGTACATGTGAAAACTTGTATTAATTCTTGAGTTTGAACTGAGAAACCTAAATAACCAATCAAAATAGGCATTGCAGTTGTAGTGAATTATAACATTTCTTAGTATTCCCTTTAAACAATAGATGGAGACATTCTTTTTACATTACAATCTTAGTCATACATGAATGGGGACAGAAAAGGGATGGGGCAATGTCCATGGTTAGCTTGCAGGAGAGATTGGAAGAAAAGTAGAGCTAGTATATCCTGACATATTTGTATTTCCTTTAAATTTTGCTGAATTGCCTTTTTCTTGAGAATTAGGGGCACATTTTTAGATCTTGCACTAGTATTCAGTCTAGTGTCCTTACCTCCCACTTTTTAAACAGAAGTCCAAAAGCTCAAAGAATATTAGATATTAATGCTGAGCTTTGCCTTGAGAATCTAGATGTGCAAACACATGTGGACAGTAGGGGTCACAGTTGTCTTACTATAACATCAGAAAACTGATGTATGTGTACTTTTTGGTTTGTTTTGCCTTTGTGTTTAGACTTATAGGATAATAACCATAAATGCGGAGTTTGGCTTGAAAGTGCACACTTTGGTCACACTAACAGGTTTAAAATCTTGTCTTTCTCCCTTCTGTGTATTTGCATAATTGGCTTCAGCGTTCCTTTTTCAGAGACAAAATTTTTCACTTGTAGACAGCTATATTCTGAATGATGGTGTTCTTTTAATCACTGTCAAACTGGTAAAGAATTCTCATTAGGTAGTTTTTAATTTTCTAATCAAAGTTCCTGAAACTATTTTTGAATAAATGAGTTTTACATTTTACAGTGTGGCAAAAATTATTTCTCTTCTGTTTTGCGGAAGTGATGAGGTTTCTAAATTTTCCATTTTGCGTTAACTCTAATTGCTAAGAAATTATTGAAGTAACCTGCTGTTTGCCAATGATTGATTAGAGTATATATTTTTATCTAAGTCTCTGCATCATTTACTGTAATACATCATGACAGCTCATGCTGCAATGGAAATTGAATACAATATTTGATATGACAAGTTATGTACTTAGTTCATAACTTTTTGATTCAAAAATATTTGTCAGAGTTCAATGTACTGGGTAAACACAAAGGGATATACTGTTTACTGATGTAGTTATGCAGTAATTGTAACTCATATTGGTAGTAAGATTGAAAACCGGTACAACTCTTTGAAAGACCTGTTTTAAGGTGGGCTTGGTGGCTCAGCTTGTAATCCCAGCACTTTGGGAGGCCAAAGCGAATGGATTGCTTGAGCCTGTAGGGTCAAGACCCACCCAGGCAACTTGGCGAGACCTGTCTCTACAATAAATCAAAAATTAGCTGGGCATGGTAGCGCGCGCCTCTAGTTCCGGCTACTTGGAAGGCTGAGGCGGAAGGATCGCCAGAGCCCAGCAGTTCAAGCCTGCGGTGGCCATGAGTGTGCCACAGCACTCCAGTCTGGGCAACAGAGTGAGACTCCAACTCAAAAAAAAAAAAAAAAAAAAAAGAATGACCTGTTTTGGCAATACCTACAAAAGCCAATCATACTCATGCATAGCCACTCTACTCTTAAAAATACACTCCCAAGCATGCTAATAGCACTATTTGTATTAGTTCCAAATCAGAAAATATCTCAAAATCCATTAACAGGACAATTGGTTAACAGATTGTGATGTGGCTATACCATGGACAACTGCTGGCAATGATTTGGATAACTTACAAATATAATGCTGAGTGAAAGAAGACAAACACAAAAAATAATGTGCTGTATAATCCTGCTTGGGAAAACCTCAACACCAGGTAAAACTATTTCGCAATTGTAGAAGTCAATAATGGTGTGTCCTTTAGGGGAGTTATTGACTGGGTAGGAGTATATTAGTTGGTGAAATGTTGTAAATTGATCTGTATGCTGGTTATGCAGGTAGGTTCAGTTTAAAGTGAACAAGCTATGCCGTTGTAAAATGACTCCTTTTTATGGGCATATTATACTTCAGTATAAAGTTAAAAGCAAAGAGGATAATGATCAGTTTGCTTTATCAACAGAGATGGTTGGACAGTCTCAGTGTTTGAGAAAACCATTTTTCCATGGTTCAGCATGTGATCCTTAATTTTCGTGTTCATAATTGTATCTTTGTCAGGACACTTTCTGTTACCTGGACTGAGAAAAACGTATTCATTTTAACTCATGGAAAACTGATAAGTGAAGGAAGATGCATTGATTTACATTAAGTAACATTCTTTGCTATCAGCTGTAATGTTTATATCCCTTGTTCAGGTAAACCTTTCTATTATTGTTCAACTAATAATTGGAAGGCAGTTTAGTCAGTGTAGAATGAATGCAGAGGCAGGTGAATAATAATGAATTGTATTTCTTTAGAATTTGATCATAGTCAATGATTTGTTTGTTTACATAACAGAATTTTTATTTCTAATGCCTGGGTTAGTGTCTCCCACATGTAGTCTCTCATCGTCTTCTCATTCATTTTTAAAGCCAAGTGTCCTTAGGGGTCAGAGAACAACAGAATGAGGGACTGATTATAAACCCGTGTACTGAAGTGTTGGTATTTTCCAAATATGCCTCAGAAGAGTCTCTTAACAGCAGTCCAGATCTGTAAACACATATTCATGCAATTGAGCAATACCCAAAAGAAGACTGGGACTTGTCTTTGTAGCACTAACTACATGTAGTCCTGGAGTCCAAGTCAGCAGGGGGTGACAGTGTTACATTCAAGCATGCTGACCTTACTGCAGTTTTACAAGATGAAACCAGAGCAACTAGTTAAAATGATGTTGAGGATAAAGTTAGAAATGTAGCAAGGTCAGAGCTCATAGCTAAAGAGCAGACATAAAAGGTAGGATAGATAAAATATTTGCCTTTTAGGGGGCTTTGAGTATGGCACACTTAACATTTTCATTGAAGTTCATGATGATGCATGACAATGAGAAAAGGAAATTAATTTCAAACATTTAGATGTTTGAATACAAAACCATGTCATAAAAGTGGAGAAAAAGACTATTTTATTGATTTCCTGTTGATCTAGTTACTTGGATTTGTGACCATGATTAGATATAATTTTGATAAGTTTGAGTGATTAAATGGTATATACAAAAATAATTCTGGCATTGCATGAACATAATGTATCATGAAGAAATTTCCAGAGTGTTGATTGTAAATGTTTTTATGCTTTCATTAATACGATGTTTCTGGTTACAGATTTTGTATTTAATTAAGTTTCACTCATTCATTTATTCACTGACTATTTTATTCTAAGTGATACCCAGGTATTCTTAGGGGTGGGGGAAACACATAAATGACCAAGAAATAATCCATGTGCCTTAGGCATTTATGACTTAGAAAGTAATATAGAACAAATTACCAAATTAATATAGCTTAAGTCTAAATGAAATTCAAGCCAGAAGAGGTGTATTAGAAGAGAAAGGACAATTAATTCTTGTTATCAGGATTGTCTGCAGAGAGGAGGTATTGTTTTCACTGTGTCTTGAAGGATAAGCAATACTGCACACGCAGGAAATCATGCCAAGGGTGTTCTTGGCTAAGAGAACAGCAATAACAAGGACACAGGAGTGTTCCTGACATGCTCAGGACACTGGAGATCGTCTGATATTTGTGGTGTCTAGTGTGAGATGAATAGTAGTGAGATGGAAGAGAAGTTAATTAGGAAATAGACTAATCTTGTAAAGAGAGAAGCAGTAATCATTTATCTGACATTATCAACCTGAGTTTAATACTGATTCTATCAAAATAACAACACAATGTGTTTCACAATACATTTGATGTGGAGGGAATCTCAAAGCTTATCTAGTTTAATCTCTCTGTTTTTATTCTCCCTCTCTTCCCTCCGCCCTCCCTCCATCCCTCCTTCTCTTCCTCCCTCCCTCCCTTCTTCCCTCTGGAGACTCATAGAGAGGGTATTTTTAATCAAGACCATACAACCAGGAGTTGGTTGGGTTTGAAATGTCCCAGGTAGCTCTTTTACCACAAGAGGTACAAGAGAGGTTGCTGGGCTGTGAACTAGAGTAGAAATCCAAGGCAGAAATATTTTCCATTGTTGTTGGTAAAGAAGGCAGAAATTTCCTAGTTTTATAGGTGGATGGTGACATAAATTTGATGCTGGTGACTCCTGAGGTACCTGTTGGAAGGTGTGCTTTCTGGTCCCCTAATTGAACCATTTATAGCAACTATTTATAGTCAGGTTTATGTCATGTGTTCTAACTACAACCAGATTGTTGGGCTTGTGTCATGTGATCCCTTTCCTTAGGAGAGATACTTGATCAGGCATTACATCTGTTTCCAGTTGAACCAATAACATTATTTCTTGGGAATCTGAAACTGGGATATTGAAAGACAGATAAAAAATCATGTCGGGTAAGGGCTAGTGCTAAAATCCTGACAAGTTAAAGCCAGGTGTAAGAAGAGACAGGAAAAAAAGAATAAGGACTGTAGAAAGAGGGAGAAAAAAGAGAAGGGATAATAGCAGACAGAAGCAGCAACAAAGAGGGATGTAGATGGAGCCTCAATGGTACCTATTTCCAACTAGTTCTCATCTTGCCCAGTGATACCTAAATCTGCCTTTTTGTGCACTATAAGGGAGATCTGACATCTTAGAGATGGCTTGCATGAGCTTCTGTAAGTAAAGTAGCTTTGATTAGAAAAATCATGGTACTATATGACTCCAAATTTTAAATAATTTTTGCATTTTTCTTTGAGTCATGTTTTCTCTACTTTACTTCCAGTTTTGAACAAAACAAAACAATCTAACCCCCCAAAACAAAAACTCTACCTTATCTACTTTGTTATTTGAAAGAAAATGCATCTTTTTCTCTCCACATTTAGACCTGCTGAGTCAGAATTACCTCACTAAATTACCACAAAACAATGGAAACTGTTTGAAGCATCTCTCATGTGCCAGACCAATATATACGGATAGAAAGTCTTGAATTGCCTCAAGAACTGAACACTGTGTCAACAACCTACTTCTTTCCACCTGTCGCAAAATCACCTTTCAGTTGAACGACCAACTTACAAATCTGAAGAACATGAGTTATTAATGGTTTTCTTTCTCCTCTTTATTACCTCATTGCCATTAAAGGAGGCACTAGATCTTGACAGAGATGCTGAGATGAGCACTCTCTATAGAAGAAAAAGTAGGTGTGGACACTATGCTGGGACAGGTGTCACTGAAACAACTTTCTTACTGACCAAGGCTCTCTCAGGCTAATGGACCATTGTCAATCTTTTGAACCGCGAAGAAAATGTTTTGTATTTAACTAGTTTGAGACTAAACAAAATATAAGGAATATATTTCAGTAAAAAATACACTGCTTTTTTATACACATTGATGTATAAATATTTCTATTTATACATTGCTTATGATCATTTATTTATTAATTATAAACATGAATTTATAAGACATATCACGATCACCCAAACTCATTTTGCCTAGGAAATACCATGCATTCTGTTTTGTTAGGAATTGACTTGTCTGCTGCCTTTTGAAAGGAATTCTTAAAAAAATTTTCTAGTGTATATATAAATGAACAAATGAACAAGTAAGAAAAAGGTTGAATTGGCAAGAATGTTCAAGACATTCAGTGACTGGAATCTTACTGCAGATTCCTGAATTTGAAAAGACCAAGAAACAATTTGATCCAGTCATTAGGTTCTTGGAGGAAGGATCCTTCTGGGGATATTTGTGCTAAAGCAAGGTGAAATCAGTTCACCGACTCTGCCAACGTTTTAGTCAAGGATATCATGAGTTAATACTCATATCCCGTTTGTTGCTGAAAGGAAAGAATCACATTCAAGCCTCATTATCCTCATTAAACTACAGTCAGTACCTACAGATCAAGGACTACCTGCAGATAGCTTTAATCAGGCAAAATAAAAGCAGCTTCTATCTGAGTCTCAGAGCTCAGCACGTCTGTTCACAGTGTTCTTCCTGGATCTGTGGATGCTTACCTCTAAGCACTGAATTGACCACTCTTGCTTTAGCAATAAGTTCCCAATTTCAGACCTGGACGTTTTTGTCTACATGATCCTATTAGTCTTCAAATGTTGATTTCCACACTGAATATCATTCTCTAGAATGTTACTTAATGTTGTGGGGCTCATTCTCTCCATCTGTAAAGTTAGGAAGAGTGAAAACAATATATTGCACAATTGCTTTAAAAATAGATAAAATGTATCGTGGATAAAATGTATATAAAGTTCCTGAAAGGTCTAGACATATGGGAAGGTTCTCAGAAAACAGTAGCAAAAGAGTCACTCATATGAGAAAGTTAGCTCTGAAGTCTCAGACTATCTATTATTATTATACCATAATTAAAAACACATGGTATGAGTTTTGCATTTGTTACTGAACAAGTACAGCAGTGTTGAAAGTATGTGTGCAAAGTACATTTCCTGCTTTAGGCCCTGATTTGAATAATTATTGTAAGTTTTATGAAATACCAAGACTAATCTTGTAAAATAAGCTTGCTAATATAAGACTTAAAAAATACTGGCTCAGCATTTGAAATCATTCTTTTTTTCCTCCTAAAATAATAGCTATAAATACACAGTGGAAGTGAAAAAAGATATTAAGGGGGAACATTGAAGCCCTGAGGTCTCAGTTCTTTCATAAAAGAAGCATCTGTTTTTTATGCCCCCAGAATTATGTCTTCCATTTGCTGAATACTGAAAAGATGTATTTTGTTTGAGAAAATGCAAAATTAGGGTTATAAATCTATTAGGACAAGGGAAATGTATGTTTTTTTTTTAAAATCATGAAATGCTAAGAAAATACATTTGGATTAATTTAAAGTCACTTAATGCTCACAAGACTTTGGCTGGAGTATAATTTAGGTGTTTTTACCCATGTGGCAGCAACCCTTGCTGGGCCTGCCTTAGGTCCAGAGTTGTGACTACTAGTAAAGAAATTTAAGAGCAGAGATGTGCAGTGTAGATAGGTTCTGAGAATTTATTGTCTAAAAAGAAGTCTGTGACTAATAGAAAAAAAATGGTCATTTCATTTATCTATCATTTTCTTTCCTTTGGAGAATTAGAATCCTAACTGTGACCACCATGGTGTCCAGGAAAGAACAGGCTCCCCACTTAGGGGAGTCTGGCTGACAACGATCCGGATCATCTCTGCTATTAGTCACTGCACATCTATGGATCCCGATATTTTATGTAAGTGATCTTTAAATTTGAATTGCTGAAAGAATGGAGTCTTTATTGATTGAATTGTATTGTCAGAACCCTGAGAGTATGTTTAGATTTGAGTCCTAGATCCATTACTGGTGCGGATTGAATTGTGCCCCAACCCAGATTCATTCATATGTTAAAGTCCTAATCCCTGATAACCCAGAATGAACTGGAGATAGGGTCTTTACAGAGGGACTCAATTTAAAATGAGGTGATTAGAATGGGCTTTAATCCAACATGACTGGTGTCTTTATAAAAAAAAAAAACAACGAAATTTGGAGACACACCTGCATTCAGGGAGAACAT
This sequence comes from Cephalopachus bancanus, assembly GCA_027257055.1. NCBI lineage: Eukaryota > Metazoa > Chordata > Mammalia > Primates > Tarsiidae > Cephalopachus > Cephalopachus bancanus. Next base: position 5,799,671 of record JAPVLO010000041.1, read on the forward strand.
GAGGATGGCCATCTACAGACCCCTAAAAGAGGCCTAGAACATATCCTTCCCTCACAGTTCTTAGAAGGATCCTATCTTGCCAACACTGAGTTTGGATTTCTAGCCTCCAGAATTTTGAGACGATTAATTTCTCTTGTTTAATTCATTCAGTTTGTGGTACTAACTTATGACAGCCTTAGGAACAAATACAATTATTTATTAGCTGTGTGACTTAGACAAATTATATTATCCCTTGTTATTCATGGGGGACTGGCTCCAGGACCCCCGCAGATATCAAAATCTGAAGATGCTCATGTCCCTAATATAAAATGGTGTAGTATTTGCATATAGCCTACACATATCCTTCAACAGATTTTAAATCAGCTTTTGATGACTTATAATACCTAATACAAGGCCTACACATCACTTCATTCATGTGGATTCAATGTTGTACTCTGTGTGCAGAAAATTCAAATTTTGTTTTTTGAAAATCTGTGGAATTTTTTTCCTGAATATCTGTGATCTGCTGTTTACTGAATCCATGGATGTGGAACTCACAGATATGGAGTTCTGACAGTAGTTAAATTCTTTTAGACCTTCGTTTTCCCCATTGTAAAATGGAATTGAAAAAAGGAAAGTTTAAATGAAAGAGTTCAGAAGTGAGTTTTTAGGTTCATATTTCAGTTCTACCACTTTTATCCTTGTCTTAATCTCACAGTGCCTCAGCATTTTTTTTATATAATCAATATTTTTTATTATGATGTTGTGGGGTACAGTTAAGGGTTAGGTATACAGATACGTTTCATTCAGGCACCCTATTGATAAGAGGTGCTTCCTCATCCCCAGACAGATATTTGCTCGTTAATAAAGTTCTTCTACCTCTGATATGAAAATTGAATGTGTTAATGTGTATAAAGTATTTAGAACTATTTCTGATACTTGGTAAGTGCTCAATAAATGTTAGCTCTTAGTAATCATTTGGAAGATAAACTAGATAGTGTATATAAAACATACAACACAGTGCCTGCTACCCAGTAAATGCTCAGTCAATGTTTATTATTATATTAGTTTATTTCCTTTAATCAGTTGAAATGGTTATAATAATATGAAAAAATACAATGGTCTGATTTAAAGAATACATCTTTGAACAATTAAAATTACAAAAGACAGTTATTGAAATAAAATTCCACACTAAGCTTTATATATATATATATATCACTTCATTCTTGTGGATTCAATGTTGTACTCTGTGTGCAGAAAATTCAAATTTTGCTTTTTGAAAATTTGTGGAATTTTTTTTCTGAATATCTGTTATCTGCTGTTTGCTGAATCCATGGATGTGGAACTCACAGATATGGAGTTGCCTGTAATATCTCTAAAAGCTGTCATTGTTTTCTCATATTAAACAATAAAAAATCTATATTCATTTAAAAACTCTTATTCATGTAAGTTTTGTTTATATGTGTTTCTTTAAATAAATGTGCCATAGTTTTTACATTTTCCTTTAGTAGTATTGAAATAGTTTTCTCTAACTAATAAACTACTTTGGAAAAAAATCTTCAATATTATACTATATAGGAGGATGATGGTTTACTTTGCCTTTACTATTTTCATATTTTTCTTCGATTTTACCCTTTTTCCTTTCTTTCTTTCCTTCCCCAAATAACATTTAAATTGGGAATATCCTCACCTTCTCTTATTGCTATACCTGATGAAATTAAGATAAAAAGACTTTCATCATTCATTAAAGTGATGGTATCTGTAGTTAAGACAAAATAATTCTTGGTAAATGACTTCAGTTATGGTTTGTTTGATTGTTTATTGCAAAACAATAACAACAACAACAACATGTATTAGTCAGGGTCCAAGCTGGGACACAGATGACTTACTCAAGGGGATATCTAAAGAGTTTAGTTGAGGGATTGATCATAGAAATGTGTGCAGGAAGAAGGAAACCAACAATAAAGAGTGAGGCAAGTAAAGGAAAAAGTTGTTGCTACTTCTAGACAGAAAATATCCTGGAGAGGGCCAGTAACCAAACCGGCAGGAAATATAGCCCTGACAGGAGTTAGGATTGTTGATAAGAGCAAAAAAACACTTCCAAACAGCATTCTAGCAATGAGGGATTAGATGGAATAAATTCCTTGGGAAATTTATGTTTCTACCTTCTGATCTCCTGCCAGATCTTTCCAGTGATTGAATATTGGAAGATAGAAAAAAGAGGAATCTACTGACACAGTCCTTGGAGGTCAGCCTTCTGGGGCACAAAACGAGGCACAGAAAGGCTGAAAATATAATTGGAAGGGCAAAATAAAAATAATTTGTATGCAAAGATTTTGTTCTAAGTTAAAACTGCATTCTAAATATGTGACCTGATAACATATTGATGGGAATAGCAATATGATTTCTCAAACACAAATGTGGCATTGAATTCATTCTTTTGTACTCTAATAATCTTGATCCACAAAAGTAACCTTTGGTGTCTTCTGTTCAAATGCTGTTTTGTTTGTTGACTTTAAGTACAAATGAAATGTTTTTATAACTCAGTGCTTTAGTCATATGCAGTTGAATATACACGTTCATTAGATCATTCACAATGCATGTAAGAAGTTATTGATATTAGATATAATCATCATCCTTGTATGGAAGTTGGGAGAAACAGAAGAGAAAAATGATGGTTTTTTGAAGGGAGAGACTGATGTGCTGTTGAGTGGCAGCTTGAACATTAATATTGCATTAATTATTTCTGTTTTCTTAGTCATCACATCAGATTATTCACTTTAGTCTTGAAGACTTGGTATTGAATTGCTGGGAGTACTTAGGAGCCAAACCAAGCACTTGGTGAGTGGTTAAGAATGTGACTCTGGAGTCCATTGCCAGTGTTTTTTTTTTTTTTTTTTTTTGAGTTGGAGTCTCACTCTGTCGCTCAGACTGGAGTGCAGTGGCTGCTCCCGGCCACCGCAGTCTCGACCTGCTGGGCTCGGCGATCCTTCCGCCTCAGCCTTCCAAGTAGCTGGAACTACAGGCGCGCGCTACCATGCCTGGTTAATTTTTTTGATTCATTGTAGAGACGAGGTTTTGCCAAGTTGCCCAGGTGGGTCTCCAATCCGAGGGCTCAGGCAATTCACTCACCTCGGCCTCCCACAGCACAAGATTACAGGCTGAGCCACCGAGCCCGACCATATTGCCAGTGTTTTAATTGCAGCTCGATAACTAGCTAGGGGTACTGCTTTGGGCAAGTACCTTACCATTTTAAAGATTCTCTTACTGATTTATAAAATAGATTTGTTGATGATAACCTTCATTATAAGTGATTATAAGGATTAGACAAAAACATAAATAAACGATTTTAGCATAATGTTTAGGGTACACAATAATTACATTTTTAGCTTGGGCTGCTGTAACAAAGTACTATATATTGGATAGCTTATAAACAATAGAAATTTATTTCTCACAATTCTGAAGGCTGGAAGTCTGGGGTCAGAAAGCCAGTATTATTGGGTTCTAGTGAGGGTTCTCTTCCAGGTTGTAAACTTCTGACTTCTTATATCTTCATCTGGCAGACAGAGCAATAACTAGCACCAGGAGCTCTTTTTATAAGGGCATTAATTCAATTCATGATGATTGCACCCTCCTGACCTAATTACTTTTCAAAGGTCACATTTCTAAATGCTATAACATTAGACTGAGGGTTTCAATATATGAATTTGCGAGTGATACAACCATTCAGTCCGTTGCAAATTATAATCTTGAGAATAAACTTGATTTATCATTTAAACAAAACTGGTGGCAAAATATAATTTATTAGTATTAATATTTGGGCTACACTGCTTGGAAGACTGCAATCACTAATGTGAGATTATATACACATTAGAAAACATTACTTAAAGGCAGCATGGAGCATGGTAGAAGAAAAAGGAGAGAAAAATAATAGAAACAAAATAAGAAAGCAAAGAGAGCCTCCAAAAATAAAGAATTGTTACTACTTTCTTATTCTTCAGAAGTTTAAACAATTGATCATTCAATGAAAGTATAAAAGTAATGTTTGTTATTATATTATAAATAATTTGGCATTTAAAATGAGACAGGTCAGACCTCCTTAAAACAGACCAAGAGATAGGCTCAAGAATCAGAAGAAACATCTCAATATTTCTGCCTTTAGACTTAGAAAACTTGGATCCTAGTACTAGCGCTACAATTATCTGTAATTTTAAATGATCCACTTCTCTGAAATTCAGGGGTTTCTTTGGTATAAAAAGTAATGTGGATGGATGTAAGAATTTTCAAAATATCTTTCAGAAAAATTTGGTTTACAAAAGAGGACTAAAAAAACCCCAGAATTTATTTATAAAACATTGTGTATTTATTCTTATATGTTTAAACTTGAGTTACCTTTAAAGTACTCTCTGTTTGATACAATGCTATTGAGATGCTTTTCTCACTGTTCAAAACAGTTTTGAACTCATCAATTTTGATGACTTTTAGTGCTCCTTCCATTTTTAATTTCACCTTTTTCACATTCGCAAAATGTTTCCCTTTGAGGACTTTTCATCCAGGGAAATAACCAAAAAAAAAAAAAAAAATCACTTGGAGTGAGATCAGGCAAACAGGGAGGGTGGGGCATGGGAATTATGCCATTTTTGCTCAAAAATTACTGAATACTTCGTACAATGTGGGCGGGTATGTTGTCATGTTGGAAGTACCAGTCACCTGCTTGCCACAACTCAGGATGTTTCTTCTGCAAATCGTGATGCAACCTTCTCAAAATTCTAGGTAAAAGCTTTGGGTGACCATTTGATCTGGAGGAACAAATTCCAAGTATATTACAAGGGCCCACCCTTCAAAAAGATAATTCTTTTTTTTTTTTTTTTTGAGTTGGAGTCTCACTCTGTCGCCCAGACTGGAGTTCAGTGGCCGCTCCTGGCCACCGCAGCCTCGACCTGCTGGGCTCCGGTAATCCTTCCGCTTCAGCCTTCGGAGTAGCCGGAATCACAGGCATGTGCTACCACGCCCAGCTGATTTTTTGATTTATTGTAGAGATGAGGTCTTGCTGCCCAGGTGGGTCTCAAACCCGCGGGCTCAGGCAATCCACTCACCCCAGCCACCCAAAGGTGAGGGATTATAGGCTGAGCCACCGAGCCCGGCTGATAATTCTGTTTTTTGGGGGGGTTCCCCCAGTCTTAGTCAGGCCAAGTTTGGTAGTTAGAGCATTCTACATCTCCTTCTCAGAAATTCTCATGGTACACGCATTCATTAAAAATTCTAAGATGTTTTGCAGAAAAAAGTAAAACAAAAAAGAAAAAAATGGCAGTTTAATTTTTTAAAATCTCACAATTTTAAATGTATTCATTTATTGGATCTTAATTTTTAATACAACATTGATGAATATTCTGTAAAACTACTACAGTAGTCAGTGAAATAATATTTTATTACATAATTTTAATCTTCTTTTATGTTTTGGAATATAATTATTGGAATCTGTTTTTATAATATGAAAACTAAATATTAATTCTGTTAGAAAGTCTGATTTATTAAATATTCAAATCTCATTTCTGTGACTAAGGATCACAGAAGGATAGAAGAACCCTGGGTCTTTCATTTTTCCTTGCGCCTGAGACGCAAAAAGAAGTAGAATTAAGTGTGATTCCCTAGAATCAGCAACTTTTTCTTGTTCTATACTGCACTATGTAAACTTCTTAGATTAGAGATGATTAAATATATATGCATTTAAAAATTTTTATTTTTATTATTTTATTTTATTTTAGAGTTGTAGGGTACATGTGAGCATTTGCTACCTAAGTAAATTGCGTACCAGTGGGGTCTGGGCTTCTAGTGAGCTATCTCTCCCCATGGTAGTAGACATGGTACCCAGTAGGAAACTGGTACCTGTAGGTAGTTGTGTGTGTCTTGTTGCCATCCTTTCTTCCCTTTCCCATTAGCAGTTCCCAGCATCATCTGTTCCCATCCTTGTGATCATGTGCCCAATGTTTGGGACCTGTTTATGAGAATACCTGTTTATGTATTCAGTCTTCATTTCTGTGATACTTCACTTAGAATGATGGTTTCCAGCTGCATCCATGATGCTGCAAATGACATGATTTTGTTATTCTTTATGGTTGCATAGTATTCCATCATTTTCTTTATCCGGTCTTTATTTGATGGACATCTGGATTGGCTCCGTGTTTTTGCTATTTTGAATAGTGCTGCAATGAACATACATGTGCAGGTGTCTTTTTGGTAGAGAGATTTTTGTTCCTCTGGGTATATTTCCAGAAGTGGGATTGCTGAATTGTATGGTAGCTCAGTGTTTAGTTCTTTGAGAAAACATTATGCTACTTCCCACAATAGTTGAATCAGCTTACATTCCCACCAAAAGTGTAGAAGCATTGCCTTTTCTCCATAGCCTCGCCAACACCTGTTGTTTTTTGACTTTTTAATGATAGACACCAGGACTGGTGTGAGGTAGTATCTCATTGTAGTTTTGAACTGCATTTCTCTGATAATTTGTAAAGCTGAGCATTTTTTCATGTATTCGTTTTTTTGTTAGGCTGCTTGGATATTATTTTTTGAGAAATGTCTGTTCATGTGACTTCATTTTAATGATTTTCATTTTTCAATTCTGGGCTTAGATTGTTCTTGTCTTTCTAGCTCCATTAGGTGCAACATTAGACTCTTCAATTGTGATCTCTCTATTTTCATGATATGTGCATGCAATGTTATAAACTTCCCTCTCAACACTAATTTCATGATATCCCAGAGGTTTTAGTATGTTGTGTCTTTGTTTTCATTTGTCTCTAGGAATCTTTTTATTTCTGCTGTAATTTCTGTATTAACCCAAATGTCATTCAGAAGTATATTGTTTACTTTCTATGTATTTGTGTATTTGTGGGGTTTCTGTTGGTAATGTTATTTATTTTTATTCCACTGTGGTCTGAGAAGTTGCTTTGTATGGCTTCAACATTTTGGAATTTGTTCATGCTTGATTTATGTCCAAGTACATGGTCAATCTTGGGGTATATTCCATGAGCTGATTAGGAGAATGTATATTCTCTGATTGTCAGGTGAAGTGTTCAGTGAATGCTTATTAGATCCAATTGGGCAAGTGTCAATTTAAGGTTCCAGATTTCTGTTAGGTTTTTTTCTCAATCATCTGTGTAAGGCTGTTAGCAGGATATTAGAGTCTCCAATTATAATTGCATGGGTGTCTATGTCCTTAGTTTAATTAGCAATCTGGGTGTTTCAATATTGGATGAATATATAATCAAGATGGGTATTTCTTACTGGTGAATTGAGACTTTTATCAATATATAGTGTCCTTCAGCATCTTTTAAAAATTTTATTGGTTTAAAGTCTGTTTTGTGTGATTTAAGCATACCTACTTTTGCTCCTTTTTTGCTTTTAATTTGCCCGAAAGATTTTTCTCTATCCCATTACCTTGAGTCTGTGAGTGTTCTTTGCAGTGAAATTGGTTTCCTGAAGGCAACAGAAGGATGGCTCTTGTTTCTTTATTCAATTAGTCACTCTATGCCTTTTGAGTGGTGTGCTCAGTTTGTTCATGCTTAAGTTAATTATTGATATGTGGAGGATTGTTTCTATCATTCTGCTGCTTTGCTTTTTTAGGTTTTGTAGTTGATTTGTGTGGTCTGTAAACTCTGTGCTTACCAGTGCTTTTGTAACAGGTGGAACCATTCTTTCATTTCTGTGCTTAAAGCTTTCTTAAGCATCTCCTGAAGGGCTGGTCTGGAGGTGGCATGTTTGCTAAGGGATCAAATGCTTGAGAAGAATTTTAATTCTTCTTCATTAATGAAACTTACCTTGGCAAGACAGGAAATTCTTGGCTGATATTGCTGTTCTCGGGAAATGTTAAACATGGGATCCCAGTTCTTCTGGTTTGTAGGGTCTCTGCTGAGAAGTTTACTGCAATTCTAATGGGTCTCCCTTGGTATGTAGTCTGTTCCTTCTCTCTAGTTGCCTTTAGGATTTTTTCTTTCATGCTCACCTTTTTGGAGATGGATGATTATGCACCTTGGGAATGATATTCTCATATTATATCCCACAAGAATTCTCTGAATCTCTTGTGTCTTCATGACCACCTCTCTAACAAGATAGAGGAAATTTCCTTATTGATATCTTGGGAAGCTTGTTCTAGGATGCTCTTAGTTTCCCCTTCTCTTTCAGGAATGCTGATCAATGGTAGATTTGGTTGCTTTATATAATCTAAATCCCTTCTATGCTTTGCTTATTCTTTCTAGGCCTTTTCTCCTTGTTTTTGTTGGACTGGATTAGTTCTGTAGTTTGATCTTCAAGCTCTGAGATCCTTTTGTTGACCTTGTTGTTTCTGCTGATGAAGCTTGCTATTGTGTTTTGAAATTTCTGGAAAGAATTTTTTTTTTTTAGAAGTTCAAGTCAGTCCTTTCTTATAATGGCCAGTTCAGCTTTCATCTTCTGCACTATTTTTGTGGCCTGGATGATTCATTCACCTTTTTGTGGATCTTGTTGAGTGTCTTTTCTATCCATAGTCTGATTTCTATGTCTGTCATCAGTTACAGGTCATTCTGGATGAGTTCCATTGCTTTGGATTCAGGAAGCACTTTTGTGGGTGTCTACTCATTAAAGCATTTGAGATGACTGGGTGTGTGTGTGTGTGTATGTGTGTGTGTGTGTGTGTGTGTGTGTGTGTGTGTGTGTTTGCTTGTTTGTTCATTCTTATCTGTGAGGGCAAATTCTTTTTTAAATTAGATAAGGTTGCTACTGTTGGGGAATAAATTTTGTTTTTTGGTCTGTCTTCTCTCCTCTGGCTCACTTGTTGGTGGAGCGGGGTACAACGTGGCAGAAAGGATGGTGAACTGGGGGAAAGCATCTAAAACTGCTTCACTATTGCAGTCTGGCAGGAGCAGGATGTTAACTTTCTCCTATATCAGAGCCTTTCCCCTTTCTTTGGGGCAGGCAACAGGGATCCTGTCTGGAGCTCCAGTGTTCTCCTCCCCAGACTGCTTGTCTGTCAGTAGGATTTGCAGCCAGGAGGAGTCCCATAGCTCTACTCTGGCTCAGTTACTCTTGGGGTTATGTAATGGTCTGCTCCAGTCTGAGTTGGACTGCTCCTTTGGCCCAGGGGTAGAAGGGAAGCAGTAGGGGGTTCCTCTGCTGTCTGCAGGTAGATGAAGTCACTGCCACTGCTACACTGTGCAGAGACTCTCTGCTTAGATTCCACTCTGCTTTGTGGGAGTGAGTATGGCAACTATTGCAGCCCCTAAGGGCAAGCTCGTCTGTATTCCTGACCTGGGGCAGCAATGGCTGCTGACAGCTGAGAAATTGCCTCAAATTGGTCATCATCCCTGCTAGGTTCTGAGGAGGGAGGGAGGGAAGTACATCTATGACACAGATTACTCCTACAGGGTGCTTCCCACCAAGTCTTTTTCGGAGGAGAGGTTGGTTCATGACTGCAGTGCAGGACTCCTGGAAACTGGGTTCCCTGTGCTGCATATGGGATTTTCCAGTGCCTCTGTTTTTATTTAAGGTAATGCTCTTATCCTAACTAGTGCAGTAGGGGTGAAAGGGGGAATTCCTTGACTGCCTCTCCCTTGGCTGAGACTACATAGGCCTCTATGTGGTAAGTGGAGAAGAAAAGCTGTTGTTTCACTCATGCCCAAAGGCACTCTCCCATTCTCTTGTTGTGGCTACTTCTAGGGATGTCTGGGGCATAGAGCTGTCTGATTTCTGCATTCCCTCATGGCTGTCTGATAGACCTTAGCTTGAGTTTTCAGGAGACCCTCAAAGCCCTAGGTTCTGCTCCTTCATGTTGATTTCTTTGCATAGTGCTGCATTCATGCAATATCTTCAGTTGGCCATCTTGGACCTTCCTCTATATGCATTTAAATAAATTACCTGCAATGAACATGGAGCTCACTGATATCTAAATCTACACTTATGTGCCACAGAAGTTTTTGAAAATCTACTCATTAAATCCCAGTAAAACATAACTTATTTTCCTGGCAGAAGTGCAGAAATAAAAGTGTAAGAGTAGAATGCGTAAGATAATTATTGTCACTTTTACTTGGAAACAAACTTATCCCTTGGTCATTCTAGAATAGCAATTTCCTTGCCTTTAGAAAACATAGTATCCATTATACTGGTTAATACCTATTGGGCCCAAAGATTCACAGTACATGGAAACACATTGGGAATTTTATACTCTTCACTACTAAACTCTTTTCTACCATTTATGTCTCTTTTGCTAATAAACAATAGAGCAGTATATACTTGAAATAATTCAGCTATGAAAATTATTTTCTTGATTTTTTCCATTGATGAATTAAAAATATCAATGTAACCAGATTATGCTTTTTCTCTACTTAAAAAAATCCACTTTGCTTATAAAGATGTCAATGGGGATGGTGCTTGAAATAAGTGTTTGTATGAGAGTATTTGTGCATACATATGGATGTGTGTGTGTGTGTGTGTGTGTGTGTGTGTGTGTGTGTAGCATTACTCTAGAACTTGGGTTGATAACATCTTTTAGAAGTGATGGAAAAGACAATTTCAAAGTTCCTCTCTAGAAATTAATGAAGTAGTCAACATTTTTCTTTGAGATTACTCACTTTTTTCTTTTCTGACTTTTTCTCCCTACTTATCTCAACCACCAACATACTTTCTAATTGTTTCAGCTCCATCCCATATTACATTTTTGCTTCCATAATTGTTGTCTTATCACTTAAAGTAAATAAGGTGTTCTCTATGACTTGCTTAAGAATGCAAAACAAGTAAAGAGTAATGACTACTTCTGGGTGTTCATAATAATGGTAACAATAACAGTTACATTTTATTAAGCACATTTTATTTTTTATAAAAAATATACTTATATCTTGTCATGAATTTCTTCAACAGATGGTGAAGTAAGCAATTATTCTTATCTATAACCTTTGAGAGGTTGAAGAGCTTGTTTGAAATTTAACAGCTAGCAAATTATTAAGCCATGATTCAAATCTAGGGCTGCCCAAAGTTATTCTACCACAACAACTTATACCACAATGACCGTGCACTTGGTCAGTCTGCTGCCACACTTGCTATAGCACATAGTTTTAGCATATAGTATATTCTACAGAACTTTCCATAGGTACTTGCAAATAATATATATTCTGATATTTTTCAGTGAAATATTCTGTAAATACCAGATATAGCAATGTGGTTGATAGTGTTCAGGAATTTTATATCATTACTGAGCTTATGTTCAATTGTTCTTTCAAATATTTAGAAGGAGTATTGGAATATTCAACTATGTGTTGTGTTGTCTATTTTCCTCTTCATTTATGTAAGTTTTTGCTATGTGTGTTTTATAACTCAGTTTTAAAGTGCAAACGTCTTCACAATGTTTAATTCCTCCTGATATATTGGCCATTTTGTCATTATGAAATGACTTTTACTTCTAGGAATGTTGATTAATGCCTAGTGTAGCATAATATAATGTCTTCAGCTCTTTTATGCTTTCCATTTGCATGGTTTACCCTTTCTATTTACTTTCTACCTGTTTGTATGTACTCTTGTAAATAGCATATAGTTGACTCTTTTTTTAGCCTGTTTGACAATCTTTACTTTTTGCCTAGAGTATTTTGTTCATTTATATTTAATATATTTTTGCTATGATTAGACATTTATGTTAAATTTAATTATTTTCAGTATGTCCCATGTCATTTTTCCCTTTCTTTAATGTCTTTGTTTGTTTAACAAATATTTTTATGTGTATCATTTTCATTTGTATCAAAATCATTTGTTTCATTTGTATCACAAACATTTGTTGACTTTTTAACTTAGTGATTGCAGTAGAAATTATAAAATGTATTTTATTTTATTAGAGTCTTCTTCAGGTTAATATTGATGCAATTATGGTAAAATCTAGCAACTTTGTCTTGTAACTTTGTTTCCTCCCTTGTCTTTTGTTCTAATATTTTTATACATATTACACTTATATATGTTATAAACCTAATCTAGCAGTGCTATAATTATTGCTTTATATAAACTTATATTTTTCAGAGAAAGTAAGAGAAGAAAAGATAAAATACATTTTATATAGCTTTTTATATTCACATATTTTCTTTTTTTTGATGTTCTCATTTCTTCCTGGATTCAAGTTGCTGTGTAGTGTCTTTTTATTTTAGCCTGAAAGACTTTCTTTAGTATTTCCTGTAAGGCAGATCTGCTAGAAATGAATTATCTCAGCTTTTATTTATGTATAACTTTGTTTCACCTTCATTTTTGAAGGATAGCTTTTGTTTCTTGAAAGATATTTCTCCCCCAAGCATTTAAATATGTCATTCCTCTGCCTTTTAGCCTCCATTGTTTCTGACAAGAAGTCAGTCATTAATCATATTGTTGTTCCCGCTATGTCATGAATCATTTTTCTCTTACTGTTTTCAAGATTTTCTCTTTCACTTTAGCTTCTTGACTACAATATGTCTAACTGTGTATCTCTTTGTGTTTATCTATTAGAGCTCCTTGAATTTTTGCATTTATGAAATATTTTTAAATCAAATATGATAATTTTTCAGTCATTAGTTTTTAAAATAACTTGTAAAATTTCTTTTCCTCTCTTCATTCTATTACTTCCATTACACATATATTATTGCATTTGAATTTATCCCACAGGTCTCTGAACCTCTGTTCAACTTTCCTGAAATTTTTATTTCCTGTTTTTCAGATTGGGCAATTTTCTTTAGCATATCTGCATCAGTGTGAAACAAAGTAAACTTGACAATGAAGACTGTATTTCTTCACTCTTAAAAAAATCTTTTCTTTTCTTTTTTTATCTGATCTCAACTTATTAATCTAAAAAACACTAACAAAGGCCAATGAATCTCTGAACAGAAGATAACTCTAGGAAAAAGAAACAACTGTACTCTCAAAACCTCAGACTTTTCTGTAAGTGGTGTAAGTGGAATGAAAGGTATAGTGTGACTCTAAATCTTTGGTGCAAGATTTGTCTACTATACTCAGCAAAATTGAAGTCTAGCAGTTAACATGACCCATCTCCTTCTTAAAAAATAAGTTCTATTGAGTATAGTAGGGAACAAGCAATGGCAATGTGACTTCCTACACAGGGTAGCTGATCAATATATTTCTTCCAAAATCAGAGAATACTTGCTCTGGAAGTAATTCTGATAAATGCAACATTTTTTAAAGAAAAGTTATTTATCCTTTCTTGTGCCTCACTTTCCTATAATTTGTAAATGGAGATGATAGTAGGTATTTTATGGAGTTGTAAGAACTAAGTTAATATATATGTATATATAAATATGTTAGAAAAGTGGCTGTCACACAGCAAGCACTCTATGTATTAATCTTTATTTTTTGTGATTACTTTTCATAATTTCATGGTGTTTTTAGAACTCCAGAGATGAATTAGTCTACCAAGTGAAATGGCACCCCAGCTGTTTTCTCAATGTAGCCATGGACCAGCCTAATTTATCAGAACTTGTATTGTCCATGTTAGAAGAATGTTTTCAATGATAAATTCTCTGAAGAATCACCATAGCAATATTTATCAGATATGGAATTCACAGTCTGTGTGAAAAGACATAAAAAGAAGTCAATATACCCAATGTGCAGCCATTTTAACATTGCTTAGTTTTGTCATGTTTTTCTACCAGCTCACTTAAATTTACCCTCTAATCACTAGTCAAAGACAAAACCGGTTTCTCAGAGGTAGCTATTGATAGTTGTTCTTCAACTCCCTCCAGCTTGTTTTGTAAACAAGTTAACCTACTCAGCTTTTCATGACCTTCCTGGCACAGACATCATCAGCATGGCAGCAGTCATGTGACTGACCCATCCATCTGCCTGTTGTCCATCACCTGATGTTAGTACCTTTACTTACCTGCCCTTCATGATGACATGGAGCAGACTATCACCCAATCACCTTAACAACCTTCCCCCATCAAAAGGAAGGTTAAAAAGGATTTGACTTTGAGCAGTCATTTGCCATTGCTTTGCCGAGTTATGGTCTGGCTGTGTGGCTCCTTGAGCTATGGTCACCATGTTTCCTACCTTTGGCTCCCCCCTGCTATTTTGGGCAGGTGAATCTCCTTTCTCTATCTCATTTACTTTCTAAATAAACTATATTTTTCAATCTAATTTCTGTGCAATTCATTGCATCTTTCATGCGGCACTAAATCACAGACGAGACACAAACCCCAATGGGTTTTACCTAATACAGTGATTAGGATGACATTTGCTTTTGGCTATTTTTAAGAGAATAGTCAACTCAATCATATGAAAGTTTACTTTGTTGTTATAAACATTTACAATATGATGCCATCATCTATCAGATCCTGATTTCTTAATGGACCTGTGTGATGCAATACAAGTAATAACACATTTGCATCTTTATAAGCTATTTGCATTCCAGCAACCCCTTCCCTTACTTCCAACAGTTAAATTTAAATAGGAATAAATTAAGTTTATTCATTTCCAGTGTCTTGGATCAATCTTATAAGCTACCAGAGAAATAAATTAGCTAACTAACTGACAAAAATGTTTGGCAAAGTGACCAGAACAATTATACCATATATATTATTTTACTAACTACTAGAAAATATAAGTCATCTCACCGAAAGATATATTTGCTTTAAAAGCACTGAATTTATGAACCTATTAGAAAAGCTACATCTAGAAAAAAAATCAGTATAAATTCCCTTAACTAGGAAGCTCTAAATAACTCTAATTAGAGCAGTTGAAGTGGGTTTTACTACAACTCAGTTTCCCACAGAGGGCTTAATCAACCTTTATGCATAATAAACACTCCGTCAAGTTAAAATGTAATCTGTGTGTGCAAAGGGCATGGGAAAGATAATCTCCCCAGAGAGACTGGCTCTTCACAGAATAGCTCAGAACTAACAAAGGTCTAAAAAAAAAAAAAGCTCTACCTGTCAGTCTTAGCAGCTCCAATGTAAGTGTTTTAGATACTTCTGTTATACCTAATGTGAATTGTGACGTTATTTTGGTATATTCAAGCCTTAGATCATGACTTTTTTGTGTGTCACATATGCAATACTTCAAATTTTATTACAGAATGACAGTCAAATATATTTTTAGAACTGTCTTCCTAAGTCTCTATAAAATCTAAGAAGTCACACTTTTCCAACTCATGTTACAAAATGCTTCCCATTCAATAATACCCTATTATTGATATCATTTACATACGTTGACATTTTTCATGATCATTCTAGTAATTCTCTCATCACTAAGTGGCTCCCTAAAGCATTGGGTGAATAGGTGCAAGCAGGAAGTACCTCAGTAAAGCTTTGTTGACTGGTTATTTGAAGCTTATCCTATTTGGATTAAGTGTTTAATACAGTGGTGCTGTTCTTTGTTCTACAAAGTCCTTGGTAACTTAAAAAATATTTGTATTAATATTAGGTCTTGTGCAGGAAGCAATGAGAGGAATCAAGGTGTTGAATATTAGTAATCCTGAGACCTTTACCTGATTTTCCCCTTTGTATTCAAAACTGACTAAAAATGATCCTAGAAGTGCTATTTGCAATGATTTCAAGGGATGCAAAATTTGACTGTGAAGTTCATTGCCCAAGAATGGGGCCTCTAACTTGGTTTATACGTTTCTAACTCAGATTTGATTTTTGTGTGTGTGCTTAGTATTGCTCAAATGAGAATATTATACAGACATCATCTAAGGCCTGCCAAAGACTAATGTTGTTCTTTATTTTAAAAGTACTTATTGAGTGCAATAATAAGTACTGGAGATAGAATAGTAAAAATAGGGACTGTCCCTGACCTCAAAGAACTTCCTGGTGGCTCTGGCTTACTTGCTTTGAATAAGGCTGCATCTTGAACATGCCTGTGCTGCCTCCATTTCCAGTTCCTTATACATACCATTTATCTGGAACAAACACTCGTACTACCATGATGTTTTGCTTTTGATTATAGTTTATATCACTCTTACTATTTACGACCCATACTTATTGAGCTCTACTTTATGCAAGGCACTGTGTCAAATGCCTTCCCGGGATTATCTCATTTAGTCCTCACAACAATGAATACTGCTATTATCTCTATACAGTATGTAATAAAACTGCATCTTAAAAAGGCTAAATGCATTGTTCCAGGTTACACAGATTCCACCTAGTGTAGCTGAAATTCAAACCTATAACAGTTTTACTCTAGAACTTAACTCAATAAATATAGTAAACTATCTCATGCTCATGTTAGCCCTTTTGTCTACTCTAGTAATTTGTATCGAGAGAATTGTGTATCTGCAGAAGAGGGTAGGCACAATGTGGTCATTAGTGTTTTTAAACTCTAAGATAATTTTTTGAAACTCACCTCTCAGATCTTCCTCCCCAGAGATTCTGATCTGCCTTTTGGTGGTTGGAAGGACTAATAATTTAATTTTAAAAACTCTCTAGGGAATTTTGTTTCATCCTTTCTGGTTGAAAATCTTTAGGAAACAGTTTCATTTGCTGTAGATTTCCAGTTGGAACTCCTTGTTTCTAACTTTTTATCTTTGTTCTGGGTGTCTGTCTCTGTTCCCTACCCCATATTAAATATAAGCCTTGTGGCTCCTGGTACAATCCCTGTTTCCCTTCAACTGCTCCCCAAAAAAGATGAGGACTTGAGGTTAGATTTTCTTCTGTCTACAATATAAAAAGGGCCATTTTCTTCACTCTCAATATGTTTTCTTTTGATGAAATAAGGGAATAAGTTTTACTAGGAGGTCAATAATTGCAGCATGATAGACGTAGGACAAATTGGTTGCAGCAAAACAGAGTCCTAAAAGACATATGACTAGAAGTCAATTCCTAGGATCAGAACTTTTCAGGGAGGCAATTTAGTGTTTTCAGGTGACCTCTGGGTCATGTAAATATTTGGTGAGAAAAAAGCAAAAAAGGATTTTCTGCTGACTTTAAAAATTAGATATTTTTCTGGCATTCTTTAATTTAACCCAACATGCACTTACTCAATTCTTATTTCATTGGCTACTTTGATAGGTTTTATGAATGATACCAAAGTGAGTGAGACAAACAAAAATTGCCTTCTTAAGAAGGCTATAAGGAAAACAAATGCTAACCAACAATAACTAACAATAATAAAAAAAATGTAAGATAGGAACTATAACAGAGGTTTAAAGCAATGACTGTGAAATACTTGGAAGCTGTTAACTTTTTTAATTGTACATATCTTTGGATTCAAAGGACAACCACTCATGGCTAAACTTCATGGAAAAAGTTTCTGTTAAACATCTAGAGATTAAAGTAGCAAAGGAAAGGGAAGAGCAGCAGGAGGAGATGCTAGAGAGGAAAAAAAGGGCCAGGTCACCCAGGGTGTTGAGTATTATCTATGCTCAGCATTAGTCATCTTTTGGATCAAATGATGCAATATGTTTCATGTGTGGAGTTGATGACTCTGACACAATGCTCACTATCTGGGGAATGGGCCACCTGAGACCCAATCCCTATCATTATACAATATGTCCACATAATGAATATGCATGTGTACCCCCGAATCTAAAATTTTAAAAAAAGAAAACAGATTATTTTAATTTCTATTGACATAGATTTAAAGACACCGGCAGTTCCCTTTTCTCCTAGTCATTCAGGCAATTAACTCTAAATGTATTTCCAAGAATGACAGAAATGTACAACTTTTTGTTTTTTAAGCAAACTAAGGGCACAAGCTGACAGAGTCTTTGTGTTCTTTGTTTTATGTTCAAGGAACTAAGCCTACATTTCCTTTTTCTCCTCTGACCTTTTGGTTGCATTTCTATGGGTAGCCAAGTGGCGCCAAGTCTGGCCCGGAACCTGCTCATCCTAAGTGATTGCCTTGCATAGCATAGATGTTAAGATATGCATAATTTAGTCATTGATACTTATCCTGCTTGTGTGATTTAACTCAGACATTAACATATCCTGTGTGTATGGTTTTGCCTTCCTTTGTGAGATTTTTGTCCTATATAAGAGGCATGCGGTAAAATAAATTTGCTCTCTTTCGCCCCTTGCTACCTGAGAGGGAGACCTCCCAATCCCGCTGTTTCTCTGTCTCTTTCTTTTCTCATTCCCTCCCCCCAACTCAGGCCCTGATCAGCAGAGACTGGCCCCCCACACTTTTTAGCTATTGGTTAGTAAATCTGTTTGGTTTATACCAGTCTTGGGGCAAAATGACCATAAAGAGAAGCAGGTAGAACTATAGTTTCCATTAGTCAGTCTTTACATATTATGTGTCCATGACACCAAAAATGAAAAGAGCCTGCATTAAAAATGACTGCCCTTACTACTAATTTGCATGATTAGGTTGTAGTAATCTGAAAACTAAGTTTTAATAGCCAAATCTAAGGTTCAGCTTCAGAAAGCTAATTATTATGCCTGTTACTTTTTCTTCAAGTTTACTTTCCCCACTAAATATATCATCACCATATCAGTATTGTCCTTACGCCCATTCCATTCTTTCCTCTTTAGATCATCTCTTAACACATTCCAGCATCTCAACCATAAAAGAATAGGCTAAGTTGATTAATCTTATTTTATAGAGTATAAATTATTTTTCTAAAAATCTCCTTTCTAATCTTTCCAAGGCTTGTATTATCCTGATTTTGTCATATATTTATATTTTCTTTTCAAATATGCTCATTAGCTGCATTTTTTTTCCAAGACAACCATTCATTACACTTCTTGTATAAAGAATAAAATTTAGCTTTCCTTTAAAATGTCAAGAATCCAGAATTCCATTTGGATCAATGACTTTGAAATGATTGGAAGTACATCAACTAAAATTTATTGCCACTTTAAAAAATATGATCTGATAAAGGACACAAAATCACTTATCATAAACCATGTAATGAATTACACCTATCTATTCATCAATGGGTTTTTAGTAAAATTTCTCTTAGCTATTTTCTTGGGATATAAAGGTAAATACCAATTATAGTTTATCCATGTTGTTTGCTGTTCATGACTTATACAATGTCACATTCACAAGAAAATAATTGTACTACAGAAAATGTATCAGGAAACCTGTTTTCTTTAGAATATTTTTAATGAACCAATTATAGGACAGTGAGATGAAATATTCACTGTCTGGTTGATATATTGATTCCAACTACAAAAGCAACTCATAGATGAGAGAGAATCAGTGTGGCCTTTGTTAATTAGGGAAGGATTAGGAGAGAAGCTGAGACTACATAGGAGCCTTGAAAGATGATTAGCAATTAAATAAATGAAGGCAAGGAGACATGTCCTTCTAACTGGGGGAAGAATGAGAAACAACTCCCTTTTCCTTAATGTCTGGGCTATCTTTTACTTCTATGTATTTGTCTGCATGGACACACTAAACAGGACCAGTTGAAGTCAGTTCTTCTGGTTGGAGGCTTGCTTGTGGAAACATTGGCAAATTATTCATTTGGTCTTTTTACTTCTATCAGTCAGATGGACAAAAGATACAGAAACTTATAGAAATCGTTCCATCTAAAGGTATCCCTGCAATTTGACTCATTTATTATTTTTATGTGAAAAGAGGGGATGCTCCTAAAGGCAGGGATCATGTTATTTTTTTCTTATTTACAATATATAACTAGTTTGTGGTAAGTGGTCAATAAATATTTGAAATATTAGCTAGAGGAAGAGGGTAGAGATTATAATTTCCCATTGCCTCTTAGAAGGGAAGTGTAATGAGGAATTTGTGAACTTGCAAAAACTGATTTTATTGATTAACAAAAGAATATAGTGCTGAGAAATTATTTTGTTTTATAAAATCATAGGCTGCTAGAAACCTTGTGGTTTGAAGCCATATCAGGAATAATTGAAAAGCCTATTTCTCATGGGGGATCTGAGTTGTGTTGAAATTACTTGAATTTTTAACCCATGTTCAGAGTTCTAGACAAGTGGTTCCAAACAAAACATTCTAAATTTATTTTGCCTTTGTTTTCCAAGGGAACAGAACCTTCAGTCCACTTTGCAGTCTAGACATAAGACTCCCGCTTTGAGCCAATCAAAACTGTTTTATTTAAATTTTAGTTAAATTTCACCCTTTGGTCAAATCTTAAAATAACCCTGCCTCTTCTTTGTTTGATTAGAGGCATTATACAGTTTCCGTGACATATCCTTCCTCATTGCTGCAAGAAAATAAACCTAACTTTGCTAACCAAGTACTATGGTCTTTATTAAATGGATTTTTTTCAAACTTTAATACTTTAGATCAAGACATTGGGGAAACTTTTTGTGCTAACTCACTGGAATTGCTGTGTGTGTGTGTGTGTGTGTGTGTGTGAGAGAGAGAGAGAGAGAGAGAGAGTGAGAGAGAGAGAGAGCATTTTGTATTATTTATTCTGTATGATACAATATTTATATGCAAGCAATTTCTCTAATCTGGGGTATCCAACTTTCTACCCTATTTCTCAAGCACCAGAAGTAGCTTTACCAATATCAAGTAGCCAGGCTATTCTCCCCAAATCAAAGGGGAAGACTGATCTGTTTTCTCTGATGACCCATTGCATATCTAGTAACAGTTATTTAAAATTAACTGCTGATGGTTTAGGGATTACGGACTGGATAATTGTTTACCTCTTGGAGTATAATTTTTCCTTTAGCTTCATTATGAGTTACTGCATCTTCTACTACATTATGATTCCTATAACACCCAGGACAAAGTGCTTACAAGACACTCAGTGATTAATTCCATAATAGACTTTTATCTTCTGAATATTTGAATAAATAGTTTTCTGTTGGAAATGTCCAACTTGTTGAGGCATGCAGATATTTTTCTTAGACAATTTTGAATGAAATGTACTTCTTTTTAAAGGGAAGTAAATTGAAGTAAATCAATTCAAATAAATTGAAATTGATGTAAAGGGTTATGCTAAATGGTTATTAATGACTTGAACTATTGCTTCTCAGAAGTGGTAATTTAAATGATAATCTAATGCTAGTCACTAGGGAAAATTGTATCTTAAATGGAACTCAAAAAACCTCCCCTTGACAAGGAATAGTTGAGAATGATATGAGGCTCTCCATATTTTACATTGTAGGTGTACAAAGCTTTACCTGGCAATCAGTGTATCCAGGTGTTCCCCCAAGTATTTTGATGCCAGATGTCATTCTATAATTATTCTATCTGCATTGCTAAGGGCATTGTAGAGGGCAAGATTATCTATTCCTGGATCAATATTGTCTCTTAAACTACTAGATATGTTATAATAACAGATACATTGCTTGAATATTACTCACATTAAATGAGCTATTATTTAATGATCCAATATTGGAATACTAAACCCATTTGAACATATTTCTATTTATAAAATTAGGCTGGTTTACTATCAGTATTACCTGGTTCTTTTATGTTAGTAAACAGATATGGTTGTTTTATTTTTATTTTTTATTTAAATTTATTTATTTATTATAGAGTTATGGGGTACAAGTGAGGATTTACTACATAAGTGAGTTTAGTCTTTTAGGTGACCCCACTCCCCCTGGCAATGGACCAGCTACCCTTTGTGTTGTCACACGTCCCCCACCCTCCTCTTTCTCTCCCTCCATACCTTCCCTAGCAGTGCCCAATAACTGCCAATCTCATCCTTCTGCTAATGTGACTAGTGATTAGGGACCAGTCCTGAGTGAGAACATGTGGTATTTAGTTCTTTGTTTCTGTGACAGTTTGCTTAATATGATAGTCACCAACAGCATCTGAGTTTCTGCAAAGGCCATGATTTTATTCTTCTTTATGACTGTGTAATACTCCATAATGTATATGTACCAAATTTTCTTATCCAATTTACTTTCAATGGGCAGTGGAGTTGGTTCTATGTTTTTGCTATTGTGAATAGTGTGACAATAAACTTGCATGTGCATGTGTCTTTTTGGTAGAGTGACTTATGTCATTGGACATAAATCAAGGGTGAACAAATCTCAAAATAATACCATGTATCTTCTCAGTTCACAGTGGAGTAAAATAAATATTGCCACCAACAAGATTCCCCCAAAACACACAGAGACATGGACATTAATCAACATGCTGCTAAATAATTTCTGAGTCAACACAGAAATAAAAAAATTTTATTTTATCAGGAGTTAGGGGATGCCATGAAAACAGTGTTAAGAGGGAAATTCATAACATTGCACACACAAATCAAGAAAGTAGAAAGATCACAAGTAAATACCTAATGTCACGCCTAAGGGAGTTGGAAAGGTGAGATCATCTAAATCCTAGTTTCAGTAAATAAATCCAGATCATTAAGATAAAGTCACAGTTGCAGAATATAGAAGACAAAAATATAGAAAGGGTCAACAGGACAAAAAACTTTGAAAGGATTAATACGATCTACAGATACCTTGCCAGATTTACTTAAAAAGAGAGCCAGAAAAAGTCCAAATAAAAACAATTAGAAATAAAAGGCAGGTCACAACTAACCCTGAAGAAATTAAAATGATTATCAGAGATTACTATGAACATCAGTAGGCAAATAAGCTAGAAAATCTAAAGAAAATGGAGAACTTTTTGACATCACACAACCTCCCAAGGCTGAAACAAGAAGAAATTGAAACTCTAAACAGACCAATGACAATCCAGGAAATGGACTCAGTCATAAGAAACTCCCCGCCAAAACAACAACAAAAAAACCGAACTAGATGGCTTCCCAGTTGAATTTTACAAGACATACAAGGAGGAGCTGATACCAATCTTATTGAAAGTATTCTAGGCAATTGAGAATGATGAAATTCTCCATAACATCATACTGATACTCAAACTTGGCAAAGACCCAACAAAGAAAGATAATTGCAGGCCAATCTCCTTGATAAACATAGACACAAGAATTCTCAACAAGATTCTAGCAAATAAGATCCAGCAGCACATTTTAAGTATCATCTATCATAAACAGGTGGGCTTCTTTCCTAGGACGCAAGGCCAGTTCAACATTCGAAAGACCATAAACGTAATTCAGCACATCAACGGATGAAAAACCAAGAACCACATGGTTATCTCATTAGATACAGAAAAAGCATTCGACCAAATCCAGCATCCCTTCCTGATAAAAGTCCTCAAACACCTAGGCATAGAAGGAACATTCCTAATATGGTTGTTTTAAAAAATTATTTTCACTAAATGGATCAGAATCCTTATAACTGACTTGCCAGGAAGGCTTCTATCTATTCTTGCCAAGAAACAAGTGGAAAGGGAAGAGGGATGCTCATCTCCAGAACTTTGGTCAACCCCTTGTGTATAAAGCACTAACAATGATGCCATCTTTTAGTACATTATACCTGTATGTCTTTTTTTATTCCCCTCCAATAATCAGATAGAGCACCAGTGGAATTTTGGGACAACCCTTTCTTTTTTTTTTCTCTTTTAATTTTTATTTTAAAATTGTGGGGTACAATTTAGGGTTAGGTATACAAATATTCATTGTGCAGGTACCCTTGTTGATGAGGTGTCTCCCCTTCCCCCAGGGACAGCTTTTTTAACATCACTGTGCCTGTAGCAACCAATAGTAAGCTTCTCCCTAAGTGTGTCTGAAAACATGATTTTTTTTTCCAGATAAATTGTAGAGACTGTGTTAACTGGAGGTTTATTTCATTTCATATCCTTGCTCTGAAAAGTCAGGTTTAAGTCAAACTTTATTTGAAATGCACTAGAGAAGCTGGCTATATAAAGAAACCCTAGGTTAATACTTTTATAGTTTGAATAATCACCATTGTATCAACTGGGAA
The DNA here is from genome assembly GCA_027257055.1 of Cephalopachus bancanus. Taxonomy (NCBI): domain Eukaryota; kingdom Metazoa; phylum Chordata; class Mammalia; order Primates; family Tarsiidae; genus Cephalopachus; species Cephalopachus bancanus. The sequence continues at coordinate 5,823,349 of JAPVLO010000041.1, forward strand.
TTTTATGAATTGACTTCTGAAGGCAAGGACTGCCTGCAGTGAGTTACCAGGAGTTCCATGACAATTGTATTTCTTTGTTCTGATATGCATAAGCTGATAGATAATACATGCCCTCTCTCATTCCTCAGACTTTCCCATTTTCTTTTACAGCTCCACCAATCATAATTACTATTATTTTATCACAAAGTTTGCCAGAGTGTCTTGATAGTGATATTCACCATTGGGAGAAATCCTGCTATCATGAAATCAATTATAAGATACTTTTTTAGCCAGGCTCGGTGGCTCAGCCTGTAATCCCGCACCTTTGGGAGGCTGAGGTGAGTGGATTGCCTGAACCCGCGGGTTCCAGACCCACCTGGGCAACTTGGCGACACCTAATCTCTACAATAAATCAAAAAATTAGCTGTGCGTGGTAGCACGTGCCTGTAGTTCCAGCTACCTGGAAGGCTGAGGCAGAAGCCCAGCAGGTCAAGGCTGCGGTGGCCGGGAGCGGTCACTGCACTCCAGTCTGGGTGACAGAGTGAGACTCCAACTCAAAACTTTTTTTTTTTTTTTTGAGTTGGAGTCTCACTCCATCGCCCAGGTCGGAGTGCAGTGGTTCACTCACGGCCACCCCAGTGTCGACCTGCTGGGCTTTGGCGATCCTTCCGCCTCAGTCTTCCAATTAACCAGAACTATAGGCACATGCTACCACACCCAGATAATTTTTTGATTTATTGCAGAGATGAGGTCTCACCAAGTTGCCCAGACTGTTTTTGAACCTGTGGGCTCAGGCAATCCACTCACCTCGGCCTCCCAAAGTGCTGGAATTACAGCTTGAGTCTCTGTCTCTGGCCATAAGACATTTTTAGCTGTAAGGTTGGATTCTATACATGGGCCTATGTGATGGTCTTGCTATGGAACTTCAAATTATTGCTATTTAAGTAATTTCACATTTAAAAGAAAGCAAAAGTAAGTTAAGGATTGTTTTTAAAATGAGTGTATTGTCCCCACATTGTATTCATTAATCACAATTTTATATTGAGTTTGACATTAACTTCAGCTTCCACAGAATGGTTCCAGGAAGCGTTATCATCAGATGGAATTTATATTCTGAACACTGTATTGTGCCATTTTAATAGATTAGTAAAGTGATAATAACAGATTAGTAAACTGAAAAGAGGAAGATATCAGATACACAGATATATTTCCCAGAACAACGCCTGGTTTATACTAAGTTCTCAATTTATATGTGTTGATTGAAATAAAAATTAACTTCCTGAGATTAACATCATTTAAGTAACAAAACATCTGAATTTAGGTTCTCTGATTCATAAGACCTTTCTAAATGCATTCACTACTCTAAGCCTAAACTGAATGACTGTAAATTGTGCTTTTGAATTCTTAGAGTATTTACAAATTTTAATTTTTTCTTAGTTATTTTGATCAAATTAAATGACAGTTGACAATAATAGAGAGGTTAAAGTATACACTAGGCATAAAATGGAAGATACAACTACAAATACTACTTACCAATACAAGCCTATTTTATATTGAGAGGAAACAGCTTCTATATAACCACAAATTAGAACAAAAGTTTATTTATTTTAGGTTTCAAATGGGACTAGAAGAGAAATCGTGAATAAAAATATGAACAAGAGGGATTAGAACTCTGTGTCCTCTTGCTATATTAAGTAGACTTACAAAGAGAGATGTTACTCTTATTGAATTGAATTCACATTAAATCAATAGCAGTTTATCCAGCTCATCAAGAATCCAAACATCCAGAAAATCCAAGCAGCAAATTATTTTATTTTGAGGAAGACAAGCTGTCCAAAAACATTTTAAAACTCAGGAAATTCCAAATAAGAGCTTTGACTGGCCAGCTGAATCCTAGAGTTGCTCAGCACAAAAATGTTATTCAGTTCACACTCAGTAACTGTCAGCTATTACTGCTACTCAGTGAAAGAAAAGATAAGAAAATTATTCTTCTTGATTTCTTTATTAGTTCTTAAAGAACATTCTCTATGATGAATCCATGAATACCTGGCATATTTTATTTTCTCTTGCTCAACCAGATTTTCTGCTGTCATCTCTTCCCTAGTTGATTGTGAGCTAATTGGATGAAGAAATATCATTTTTTTCTCTCATTCTTACCACAGAACCTAGCATAGTACCTTGTATGCAATATTTAACGTATTAAAAAGAAGGAAAGTGCTGGCTTGGTGGCTCAGCCTGTAATCCCAGCATTCTGGGAGGCTGAGGTGAGTGGATTACCTGAGCCACAGGTTCAAGACAAGCCTGGGCATCGTGGTGAGACCCCGTCTCTACAATAAAGTATAAAAACTTAGCTGGTGCGGTAGCGCATCTGTAGTTGCAGCTACTTGGAAGGCTGGGGCGGAAGGGTTGCTGGAGTCCAGCGGGTCGACGCTGGGATGGTCGTGAGCGTGCAACTGCATTCCAGCCTGGGCAACAGAGTGAGACTCCAACTTAAAAAAAAAAAAAAAAAAAAGAAGAAGAAGAAGAAGGAAAGGAATAATATAAAAAGCAAGGAAGAAGTTATATTTTAAAATAACCACTTAAATGTATTAAGTTTTGGCATATCCTAAGTTCTTCATAACCACTGCTTAATTTTATCCTAGCAATATCTCTGTGATGCATAATTACCAATATTCTATGGATGAGACACTTAAAGTTTGAAGAATATAAATAATTTGCCAAAGATCTCACAGTCAGTACATTGTATCTTTTCCTCTTCAAAATTCTGTGTTTCACTTGATATTTAATGCTGCTTCAAAGGTAAGGAAGAAAAGAAAAGTGAAAGAAGAAAATAATTTGGCAAGGAAACAAGGGGGAGGATGACATAATGAAAATGAGTCGGGGAAGCAAGAATGAGAGGAGGAATCTACTTGGGACCTGTTAGGGGTATGCTTTGATATGTAAGAAGCTATTCAGTTTATATTTAAGCTTTAAAAAATGTATACATGAAAAAGCATTAAAGGGTAGAGGTGGGTTCTTGCAATATTGCCTTGAAAAATTTTATTTCCAATGAATTCTGTGGCGTGTTTCTGTCTGATGTAAACGATGACTTCCATATAAACAAAATTGTGCTTGGAATTACCTTAACGAGGTTGGGATTGTGGTCATGGAGAAACAGTAACAAATTAATTCCCTTTAAGTGGTTTAAACCAGGATTTTGGCCTCTTTGATGGCTTAACAGTACTGTCATTTGGTTAAGTCTCAGGTTGAAAGGCACAGCAATGACCAATTCATTATCAGAATCTGGCAATCCTCATTTCACGTTATTTTCTGTTATATAATAGTTTATTATTTTAATTTTCAGTACATAATTTAAGATACTAAGAAACATTCCTTAGGAAGACCCCAAGTAGGACTTCGTCTTCACACCATGTAACCTCATTATGGCTTGAGGAAATTTCGTTGTCAGAGAGATAAGCAAAGTTGGCACCTTTTGAAGTTAACTCATGTCTTCATAGCTCTTTAGTCCACCCAGAATACCTTCCATGTGTTCACCGACACAGATTACTTGTGGATCATAAGCTCTACTTTATTTGGAAATAATTTTGATTAAAAATGAGACAAATTCAGGTTGGGTATGAAACGTCTGGAGATATATGTAGATTATATTCCTGAAATTTGATCCTCTTAATAAAACCAACATTAAATACACAAAGTTTTTTTTTCTTTTTTTGCTTGGTGCTATAATCATTATTGAACAAAGTCTTTATATAAATTCTTAATTGAATAGAGAAAAAACATAAAGACATAGGAAGTGAGAAAGCAAAGACCAGGTAAAAATATTAATAGAAAGATTGTCTTCCATTGAGAAGTAGGGACAATTGAAGTCCTCTTAAGAATTAAGGAAAGTACTTTTTTCCCCTATAACACCCATAATACATGTTTTAGAAAGTGGCACAGGTGACTGACATTTTATTCATTCTACATACATTGTGGAATACCTATTACCATCAGGGAATGAATGAAAAATATACTTAGACTGCTTAACTCCCAAACCCCTTTAAATATCTGTTAAACTCTCCTGTAAAAGGAACAGAATAGTTGCACGACTACTTCATTTGCTTACACTGAATCAATAAGAGATGGAGCACACTATGATGCTTATGGGCCAGAAGCATGAAGAGTGGAAAAAACTTTAAGGATAAAAGAAATTACAATAGGATGTGATAGCTATGGATAGAATTCTTTGCTATTAGCCTTAAGGTGGAACTAGTATAAGGAAGTTGAAAAGTGAACTTCTGGCAGAAATAGGGAGAACAATTATTCTTTGCTATTTAACATCTGTTCAGTGCCCTAAGGAATTATGATTACAGCATATATTTCTTTCATTAATAACTTTTAATTTAAACATTTTAAAAGTCTTCTTAATACATGATTCAGAAAATAAAGTTTAAATCAAATATATACCACTGACATGATAATGTTTTTATGTCTTGTTTCCTCATGATCTTAAGTACTTAATCATTATTATTGGCCGAATGATTATGAGAACTTACAATTTTTTAAACCAAATTCTTTCTGATGGGTTTTGATAAAATAAAGTCAAATGCCAGAAAAGCTACCTCTGCACAGCATTGTAATATAGTTGTATTATACCACTTGCATTTAGAAATAGTGTAATTTTAAACAAGCTTCCATGCCAATTTACAATAGAATCAAGTTTTTACTTTCAAAAAGGAACTAAAATAAATAATATATTAAATTCAGGGAGAAAAAATTAGAAACATCATTATAAAATTATATTTTCTTCTTCATACATTCATTCAATCGAGGAAATCTTTTTAGAGAATTGAGATTTCAATTGGCAGGAATTTTTTAAAAATGAAAATAAATACAAATAAGCAAAACTGAAACTGGCAGTCAAAGCTAACGTGAATGCATAGCTGACAGGGCCAGTGTAGTAGTTATGTGGAGCAGGTTGAGGACCACATTCCTGGATTCAAGTTCTACCTCTGCCATCTGCTGTTGTATAACTTTGGGCAACTTAACCACTCTATTCCTTCGCATTTTTCTTCATCCGTGAAATGGGGATAATAATAGTACTCATTTCATAGAATGGTTGTGAGAATTAAAGGAAATATATGTATCTCTTAGAACACAAAATGTATTCTATATAAGCATTTATTATTATTTATTTATCTATATTTATTTATTTATTTATTTATTTATTTATTTGAGTTGGAGTCTCACTCTGTCACCCATACTGGAGTGGAGTGGCCTCTCCAGCCACCGCAGCCTCAACCTGCTAGGCTCCGGCAATCCTTCCCCTCAGCCTTCCAACTAGCTGGAACTACAGGTGCGCACTACCACACTCGGCTAATTTTTTTGATTTATTTTAGAGATGAGGTCTTGCTAAGTTGCCCAGGCGGGTCTCGACCCTCTGGACTCAGGTAATTCATTCACCTCGGCCTCCCAAGGCGCGGGATTACAGGCTGAGCCACCGAGCCCGGCAGCACTTATTATTATAATCTGAAAGGTGTTGAGGGGTGAGTATCCACCTTGACACTGAGAGATCACTGCGGAACTGAGGAATTGAGTGAGAATTTAATAAGTGCAAACATCCATTATTTATCTGCTGTGGGAGAGGAAGATAAGGTTCATAGAAAAATTTTTTGTAAGCCCTTAGTTCAAGTCACACACACTGTACATATGCAATAAAGGAAATTATAAAATTATATTATGGTAGCTATGAACAGACAGACATAGAGTTTTTCTTTACAGTTATATATAAAAATGAAATTATGCATTCATAAAAACAAAAAAATTCATCTTAATAGATCATAAAGTATTTTTTAACTTTTATTTATTTATTTTTGAATTGGAGTCTCACTCTGTTGCCCAGGCTGGGGGACAGTGGCACACTCATGACCACCACAGCATCAACCTGCTGGACTCAGGTGATCCTTCCACCTCAACCTTCCAAGTAGCTGGAAATACAAGTGAGCGCTACCATGCCCAGCTAATTTTTTGATTTATTGTTGAGACGAGGTCTCACCAAGTTGCCCAGGCTGGTCTTGAACCTGTGGGCTCAGGCAATCCACTCAGGCAATCCACTTGCCTTGGCTTCCCAAAGTGCTGGGATTATAGGCTGAGCCACTGAGACTGGCCATAAAATATTTTTTAAATACAGAGCAATTTGAAAGTAACTTCAAGACATTTAACTTAGACCCAAATTGTATGTATTTTTATAACTTGTAGTTATTGGTAAAATTTTATTCCTCTGTAGGTTTTGACATATCTTCTGCCCTTTTAGTCTCATTTTCACTACTCACTGTTATCATTTTCCCCAAAGCAAGAGATTTTTAGACCCACACTCTGATGAATGAACATTTTCTCTTTCTTCCGAAGTAAACATTGGACACATATTATTACCAAACATTTATGAAGTGTGTGAAGCAGGGTGAAGAAAAAAATTGAAGGAGAATGGAGCTGACTTTAAAAGAAATAATTGAATATGAACATTATGCAATAAAATCAGTTTTCTTCAATCCCTGAAGAGATTTCAAGTGAATCCAGAATGGCAGAGACTAAAAATAGCTTTGAGAATTAACAGACTAGTGAGAAAAATAAATAATAGAATATCAATTAAAGCATCAAGAGCATGAATTATGTGTAAACCAAATGAAAATTGCCCTGATGAAAGTCTCCGAAGGTAATTAAAATGAAATTAAAGCCTACGGTTTGAGCAGGAGTAGTGGCCTTTATCATTTCTGAAAAGTTGGAATTTAAATGAATAGCTTGATTTGAGATTTGATTTTAATTCTAGCATGACCTTTGTTAAAGCCCAAGTCAGAAATAGCATCATATGAAGGAAAGGCCTGTTAGATGGTGACAGTCTTGAATTATCAAGGAAGAAGGAGCAATAGAAAACAAGTATACTGGTGGCTGAACATGGGAAGTAATTAGGTAGAGTTAATGTGAAAAGGAGAAGGAAGGGGCTGGGCAAGTACTACCTCTACCTGCAATTGTCCTGACTGACAATCCTAGGAAAACCATACTTTTTGTGAAGTCTTGACTTATGCCTTTTTAATCTTGGCTTAGCCTTACCCATAATTTCTGGCTAATTTCTTAGCTAGATAAAGTAAACTTAATTGTTAACTGATTCATAGACACTGTTTTTTTTAAAAAAAATTTCATGTGTGATTTTAGTTCCAAATCCTGTCACAGCAAGTGTATTGTTTTTAAAATAATTGGGGGAAAAAGGCATATTTGAAAAGGCAGGATAGGACTACTGTGTTTCTGAGAAGCCGATCACCAATGTGCTTAAGAACATGACTAAGGTGAGAAGACAGGAGAGAGGTTAATTGAAGTCAATTAGATATTACAATTTAAAAAATGCACACCACAGTTCTTCACCCAGATCAATAAAATATCTGGTGTCCAATGTATGAAATAGTTATAAATTTACCAAAAAAATCTTGCTTGATGTTTTAACCTTGAGGTTTAGGCTAATTCTGGAGTGAAGGAACATGCTTAAGGCTATAATATTTTATATATTTTTTTGCATCCATCTGATAAAAAGACATGAGAATGGTCCTTAAATGAACAAAAGATAATTCCATCTTTTTTTACACGATATTTCCCCCTAAATTATTATAGTCCTTTATCTCCTAAAGTCTAATTTTACCTGATTACATTTTAGTCAGGCTTGATTTCTTTCATAGTTTTACCTTCTAAGTCTGTAATTATAGGCATATGAGAAAGGTTCTACCTGATGCTATCTGAAGGGTGTACAGGCTTTTTTCTTTCCTAGTATCTTACAACCCTTTAAAAGAAACCATGTTTTAGCCTCCTTCCCTGTTCTGCCTAATATTCTGAGCTTTAACATATCTCCTATGGGTTTGTCAATACAGATAATAGTATCTCCATAATACCACTTTTAAAATGCATGTGCATTGCCATGAAAAAGAATGGCCTTGAGATTGCTGAAGCCTTTTCTTATTAGAAAATAAACACCTTTTGTAGATCATGTTTATTTTATTTTAGACAATATAGGGAAACTAACTCTAAGTGAATGAATTTTATAAATCTTACCAGATAAGGGGGGATTGGAGGCCCATTTGAAGTGGAACAAAGACAGCAATCCCAGGGAGAATCTTCATTGAGACTTCTAAATTGGGGCTTTTGGGGTGTCAGATCTATAACTTATGGCTTTCCATAGCACATCTCTCTCTATATAGAGGTCTGAGGAAGACGAACTAATGATAGAAGTGGTTATAAAACAAATAATCAATGTGCAACAGCTAGGTGGTAAGTTCTTTGCTGGGGATTATATATTCAAAGATGAATAATATGTGATTCCTGATCTTGAAAAGTTTATTGTCAATTGGATAGTCAGATGCTTTGAATATTTAAAAAAGTCCAAAAAAATGTGAAAATTGCTATTCATCAAGGATAAACACAGTTCTAAGGAATACTAGAATAGAGATCATGCATTGTGTATAGGGCAATCAGGGAGGTCTTCACAGAGGAAGTGATATGTTAGCTGACTTTTAACAGGTGGACAGTAGTTTATTAGGCAGAGAAGAAAGAGGGGGCATTCCTGGTAGGGACAAAGTGAGAAAAAACAGAAGGAATTGAGAAGAGAGTGAATTATTCTGTATGATGAAGAGAGGAGTTTATAAATAGAAGAGATTATAGCATGGGGCATTGAAGTGAGTACATAGAAGGAACTTGTGTCAATTAGTGAGTAATTAGCTCTAGACTAATTCTTACTCTGGCGCCAAAACAAACTTTAAAAATAAAGTCCAAAAGTATCAAACTGATTTCAAATAACTTCACTGTCTCATGGAACTAAGCTCAAGAATATCTGTAAGAGTAAAAAAAGTCTATTGCCCAAGAAGTTAAAATTTGGAACGTCTGGCATTCAATAAAAACCACCATGTGAACAAAGAAGCAGAAACATACTACCTACATTTAGGAGATAAATGGATAAATCAAAACTAACCCAGACTGACATAGATTTTAGGATTAGCAGACGAGGACAGCAAATGTTAGTACAAATGTAGACCATATGTTCCAAAAATTAAGTTGAAATATGGACTAGACCAGCCACAGTGGCTCACACCTATAATCCCAGCACTTTGGGAGGCCGAGGTGAGAGAATTGCCTGAGCTCACGGGTTCAAGACTAGTCTGGGCAACTCGATGAGACCTCATCTCTACAATAAAAATAAAAATAAAAAAAATTAGCCAGGTGTGGTGGTGCGTACACGTAGTTCCAGCTACTTGGAAGGCTGAGGTAGAAGGATTGCCTGAGCCCAGCTAGTTGAGACTGCGGTGGCCCTGAGTGTGCCACTGCACTCTAGTTGGGCAACAGAGTGAGACTCCAACTCAAAAAATAAATCAATAAAAATAAATAAATAAATAAATAAATAAATAAATAAATAAATAAATAAATTTGGAATGTATTGAATTTATACAGATGGAAACTAAAATGTCTGAGATGAAAAATATACTGGATGGGACATAAACATATAAAAAATGTTGAGCATCACTAATCATCAGAGAAAAGCAAATCAAGCTACAATGAGATAACCTCTCACACTAGTCAAATGGCTATCAGTAAAAAGTTAAAAAATAACTTTGGAGAAGTTGAAAAAAAAAAGAAGGCTCAAGCACTGTTGGGAAGGTAAGCTAGTTCAACCCAAGTAAAAAGCAGTTTGGAGATTTTTCAAAGTACAATAGATTTGCTATTTAATCTAACAATCCCAATACTGGGGATACACCCAGAGAAGGATAAATCACTTTGCCAAAAGGACATCTGCATTTATATGTTTATTGCAGCACTAGTCACAATAGCAAAAATATGGAAACAACTTAAGTGTCCATCAGCGGTGGAGTGGATAAAGAAAGTGTGGTATACATACATCAGGGAATACTATGCAGCTATAAAAAGGAACAAAATCATATTTTTTGTAGCAACATGGATGCAGTTGGAGACCTTCATTCTAAGCAAATTATCATAGAAACAGAAAAGTGAATACCCCATGTTCTCACTTATAGGTGAGAGATAAACACTGACTTTACATGGGCAGAAAGATGGGAGCAACATTTGTAGGTGACTCCTAAAGTGAAGAGAGAGGGAGGGGTAAGGGCTGAAAATCATCTATTGGATACCATGCCCACCACCTGGGTGTTGGGCCCAGTAGAAGCCCAATTCTTACCATTACACAATATACCTGTGTAACAAACCTGCACACATATTCCTTGCATCCAAACAAAATAAAAATAAAAATTTCTTTAGAGAACAACAGATTATTTAAACAAAAAAATGATAGCATTGTAACATAAGGCTTATAACATATGTAAAATAAAAGGTAATGTCAAAATATCACAAAGTTTGGGGGGAGAATGGAAGTATATTACTTGTAAGTTTCAGACACTACACATGAAGCAGCATAATACCACTTGAAGGTCAACCGTGATAAGTTAAAAATGCAAACCATAAACTCTAAGTCAACAATTAAGTTAAGAAAACAAATAGCTATATCTAGTTAGCCAACAAATGAGATAAAATATATAATCATAAAATTATTCAATTAATCCAACAGAAGGCAGGTCAAAAGGAAAAAGGCAACACAGATTAGAAAAGATAATTAGGAAACAAATAACAAGATGATAGAAATAAACATAACCATATTAATATCAATAATCACAGTAAATGGTATAATTTATATGTGCCTGTTAATATTGTGAGGTTACATTTTAAAATCTTTTTATAAGAAACATACATCAAATATAAAGGTACAGAGGTTAATACAAAAAGATAAAATAACATGCTAGCTCATATTAATATAATGTTGAAGTTTTATATATATAATAATATTGTGTGTGTGTGTGTGTGTGTGTGTGTGTGTGTGTGTGTGTGTAGTTGTTGTTGTTGTATTGTTATTGTTTTGTTTTGTTTTTTGGAGTTGGAGTCTCACTCTGTTGCCCAGGATGGAGTGCAGTGGCACTCTCACGGCCACCGCAGCCTCTACCTGCTGCACTCAGGCAATCCTACCGCCTCAGCTTTCCAAGTAGCTGGAACTACAGGCATGTGCCACCATGCCTGGCTAATTTTTAAATTTATTATAGAGATAAGATCTTGCCAAGTTGCCAAGACTGGTCTTGAAACTGTGAGCTCAGGCATTCCTCTCACCTCGACCTCCCAAAGTGCTAGGATTATAGGCATGAGCCACCGCACCCCACCTAAAGTGATATTTATATGAGACAAAGTAGATCTCAAAGGAAATAATATTATCAGAGGTAATGAAATTATCTTATAGTGAGTAAAAGTTCAATTCATAAAGAGAATATAATGTTCCTAAATGTTTCTGTACCTAATAATAGCACTTTCAAATTCATAAGACAAAAAAGATAAAATTGCAAGGAGAAATAGACAGATTTACCATTGTAGTTGGATGTTTTAGTGCCATTATTTCAATAATTAATAGTTCAAAAAGACAGAAAATTGGTAAGAATACAGCATGAAACATTTACCTAAATAGCCATATTATGGATCAAAAAACAAAAACCAGTAAATTTAAAAGAAATAGAGCCATACAATTTGTGTGGAATTAAATAATAAATCAATAACAAAGATATTTGAAAAGCCCCAAATGTTTGAAACTAAATTACACACTTATCAATAACCCATGAGACAAAAAAGACATTATAAGTAAATTACAAGGTATCTTACACTGAATAAGAATCCCCCATTTATGAGATGCTCCTAAAACCATATTTAGGGGAAATTCATAGTACTAAGCACATATTATATATTACAAAAAGATATGTGTCACAGTGAAAAGAGCAAATTAAATTCCCAAATTAGTAGAATAAAAGAAATAATGAGTGCAAATAAAGGAAATAGAAAGTGTAAACACAATTGAAAAAAATAATAAAACAAAAATAAGGTTTTCTTGAAATCAATAAAGTTGATAAATCTCTAGCTAGAGTGTTCACAAACACGAAAAGAAGGAAGGTACAGATTATCCATGTCAGGAATGAGAGGTGTGACACTAGTAGAGTTCTTGAAATAAAAAGGATATTAAGCAAACAATATAAACAACTTTGTGCCAATATGTCTGATGACATATAAAATGAACAAATTCCTTGTATGATCCAAATTACCAAATCTCACACAAGAAGAAATAGGTAAACTGAATAGCCCTATAGCTATTAAGGAAATTAAAATTGTAGTTTAAAGTTTTCCTACACAGAGAACTCCCCAGTGCAGATGGCTTTACTGATGAATTCTTCCAAACGTTAACAAAACAAAATAGCAGTATTACAAAATTCATATAGACAAGAAAAGAGAATATTTTTCACTTATTCTATAAAGCCAACATTACCCTGACACCAACTCAGACAAAAATATTGCAAGAACACTACAAATCAATATTCCTCATGAGGAATGCAATGTTCTCAAGAATATTTTTTTGCAAATTAAATTGATTAATATTTTTTAAAAATACTGAATTGTAACCAAGTATGATTGTACAAAGAATGTAACTTTTTTTTAACATTAGAAAAGTCAATGTAATGCATTGTAACAAACGAAAAGACTGTATGATCATCTCAATAGAGACAGAAAAAGTATATGAAAAAAGATCTATTATTCATTCTGGAGGAACATTTTAACAAAACTAAAAGTATAAGACAATTTCCTAAAATGGATAAAGGGCATAGACTAACAGCCTATAATTAACATGATAGTCAATTGTGAAAGACTGGACACTTTACCTCTGAGAGCAGGTACAAGATAATGATGTCCACTCTTGTCACTTCCTTGTAATATTATGCCAGAGGCTCTAGGTAGCAAGTGAGTAGAAAGAAAAAACATCCAAATGAAGAAAAAATAAGTAAAATTGTCTTTATCTACAGATGATATGACTATCTATGCAGTAAATCTGAGGAATATTAAAACAAAGCTTATTGAATGAACAAGTGAACATACCAAAGTTGCAAGATGAAAGACAATATTTAAAAATCCATTTTATTTTCATATACTAGCAATAAATAATTAAAATAATATCAGAAATTAAAATAAAACAATACTTATAATAGCATTAAAATATGAAATAAAGACACATTTGTAAAAATAGTAAAAATCTTGTATAATGAAAATGAGAGAATTTCTGAAAAAAATTTAAAAATATACTGTGTGAGGATTCATTATTATTAAACTTTCAAGTCTCCTTGAATTTAACTAAAGATTCAAAACAATTCCAATCAAAATCCCATCATTAGACATTAAGAAATGCAAATTAAAACCATGATGTTATATCATTATACATCTTGTAGTCCAAAATTAAACAGATTGGTTGAACCTGTTGTTGTCAAAACATGGAGCAACTGGAACCTTTTTACATTCTGGGCAGAACTGTGAAATAGTGTAATCACTTGGCAGTTTCTTTTAAGGTTAAATGCACACCCACTATATGATCCAGCCATGCCTAAAAGCACACGCCTATACAAAGACTTGTACACAGTGTTCACACTTGCTTTGTTTTGTAATAGTCCCAAACTGCCAAACTGGAAACAACCTAAATGCCAACGAAGAATGAATGGGTAAACAAACCGATGTATCCACACAATGAAGTACTGCTCAGCAATAGAAAGGAATGAGATCTTCGTAAATACTGTAACATGGGTGGATCCCAAAATACTTTATATATATATACACATGCACGCCCACACATATGCTCACACAATGCATATATGATTACATTTCTGTAAAATGTTAGGTTTTGCCAATTAATATTTAGTACTGACAGTTGATCAGTAGTTTTTGTGGGTGGTGGGACAGGAAGGTATGGAATGGAAAGACTACTAATGAATAAAAGGAACTTTGGGGTAGTTATAAATATGTTCATTATTTTATTGTGGTGATGGTTTCACGGGCTTTACATATGTCAAAACTTATTACAATGTACATGCTAAATATGTGCAGTTTATTATATGTTAATTAATTACCTCAGTAATGCTGCATTAAAGATAATCTTCTGGGCTAGAAACATATTTATTCTTAAAAGTCTGCAGCAAGCCTTTGCTCTTAAAAAATGATGAAAGATTTAATTTATCTAGAAGACAGAATAAAGGCCTTTGAGTTTTCAAGACATTAAATACTTCTGCTTGTAAACTTTTCTCTAATTATAGATGCATAAAAATACAAAGAAACTTTTCTATTCACAGACTTGATTTTCCATTATACTGTACCTGAATCACAAATACACTATTTAAAAATGAAACAAACAAAGTAGAGGAGAAAACAAAGGTCAGGGATTCAAAGCATGTTAATTCAAATTGTAATTTTTGACATTTAGTTGAGATGAATATCTTTCTTTCTGCATTCATACAGAATTAAAAATTGACTAGTACATTAGTGAAAACACCCAAGACTATAATGGAGCTGAAATGTAAAATCAAGGTGGTAAAGGATCAGTGATTTATGAATATAACCTGGTCAAGTAAAAGAAGTGAATTTAAAAATCTAAAGCATATAACTTGCTAAATAATTTCTCAGCTAAGATTGACTCCATAGGCTGCAAACTGGAAAGATACCTAAACTGGTATCTAGGAAAGGCTAAGAAGGCCAATAGTCCCTCCCTTGTCAGTGTAAGATTATCATGCGCTTTTACTTGACCTGATGTGGTTTTAAAAAAATCCTTATATATAAATGTTCATCCAATTTGATTTCAGTCACTTTCTTTATAATCTCTTCTTTAAATTTATAGTCTTGGTTGTTAATAAAATCATGGTCTTTGGCATATTTTGTTCTTAAAGTTGACATAATCAACTTTACCTCATCCATTGATGGTTTTAGACCTATTTGGTTATTTACATTTTACTACTCAGTTGATCAACATTATCCAGGCTCCCAAGGACTTCTACATCTCCCTTCAGCTATTCTTTTTTGGGGCTACTTCTCTAGCTATTGATAGCTCGTGTGTGTGTGTGTGTGTGTGTGTGTGTGTGTGTGTACGCACGTGTGTGATTTTCTCCTACTTGGTAAAATTAAACATGGTAAATGTCACATATGTTGACTTCTTTTTGGCAGCTTAATAAAAATATTTAGTAGAAAGACAGTAAGAAGATTAATTAAAATGAGATTAGTGTTCCTCTGCCATTCATTTATTTTGGCTTCCCTTTTTCCACAAATGGGCTTTATTTCTGACTGGTCTTCATTTTTAGAAACTATGCATATTTACCTTGAGAAATCATCATCATTTCTTTATATTAATCAACGGATATGCTGCCTTTTGAAACTTTCTGCATTATACCTCCAGACCAAGATCCCATCACCAAAGAAGTTATAATTGCTTCCTAAGTGACAGGATAATTATCCTGTCATGCTTTTGCTGTGTGCTAACAATAAATCTGGGTAGTGGTTTAGAATGAGTGGTGAGAAAGGACATGACAAAAGGTAGTCATTGAAATATTTATTTATTTGTTCATTTCACCAGAAAAATATTTACTGCATCTACATTAGATGAGGTCAAATATTATTCAAAGGGCTAGTAAATACTCTTGGTATCACCATAATGAAGCAAGGGATAGTATAAATCAATCTTTTCTGAAATGATTTTGTAAATGTACAAATGTTTCTGATAGCCTATAGGATCAGATCCAGAGAGTACAAATGCTGGGGATAGTTACATATTTTGTGAGCATTTCATATGGTGAGCACCCTACTTATTCAAGCTCCCTAGTCTACATTGGAACTTAAAACAAACTGTGATTTTCAGTATAACAAAGTAAGCCTAATCTCTTCTTCATATTATGTTGTTAAAATGTATACCTTTTATTATTGCTTTCTTCCACTATTACAATAGTTTATTCTGAGTGAAAATACTTTGCACTTACTCCCAACAGCAACAGCTAAAGATTTTAACTAAATTTGCACTTAAATTGCTGGCCAGCGAGGAGCCCCAAAATATACAGAGAACATCAATATGTGGTGCAGAAATTAGTTGACTTGTCAGACTAGTTCTCATGAACCATTCGAAGTAAAAAAAAATTCTTCCGTTTGACTCATTATCATGGCTCACTGTGTTGTTTTGATAAATTAGTGAATGCAATTTGGTGGTTAAAACATGCTGTAATGAGCCAAAAAAAAAAAAAATCAACGGAAATATGTATTTCAAAACCACTCAGACTTTGAAAATGTAGAAGGGCACAGGATAAGCAGAGAATGATTATTTGCCTGGTGAATTTGATCAAAATAAAGCATGGCTTAACTCACAAATTTTTTAATGTATACACTACTTTATTCCTAAAGTAATTTGAAAGGGGTTCAAAGGTTCAATTTCAGCAAGAAAACAAATAAAATGGATGAGAGACCAATACATTATGTAGACAGTGCTCTTAGTCTTTAAAAATTTTCACTGTGATAATTTTTAAACTGACTTCTCTTTCTCCTTCCTCTCTTCTATGTAGCAAAAACTAAAAAATAAAGATAGAAAAATTATATAATTTACTTCTGAGTATACTTTTAATGGATGTACCATTCTTCTATGATTTAATAGCCTATATTATTTAATGCTAGTGAGATCACTTGTGTTTTAGAAATAGAGTAGAACTCCATCATAAAATAGCTTACTAATATTTGGGTTGAGCAATAACTATACTAATTACAAAAATCTACTGAGTGCTTAATGTATGCCACATTCTATTCTAAGCACTTTCTTTACATGCATTGACTTATATAATCCTCCTAATAATTCTATGGAATAATTACTATCATTTTCTTTATACGTGATAAACAGAAGAAGAGAAAAATTTAGAAATTTTGCTAGGGACACATAGATGGTAAGTAGTGGAGCCCAGGCTCAAGCCCAGATAATCTGATTATAATTTTAGCTACCGGGGTACACTGCCTTTGTAAGTGTGCTGTAGATTGAGACACTTCTTCTAACCATGATAACTGAATAAAAATGAAAGGACATAAGATGGAGTCAATATACCCAATGAGCAGCCATTTTAACATAGCTTAGCTTTGTCATGTTTTTCTAGAAGTTCATTTTAATTTACTCTCTAATCACTAGCCAAGGACAGAACCAGTTTCTTAGAGGTAGCTACTGATAATTGTTTTATAACCCCTCTCCAGCTTGTTTTGTGCTAATTAATTTCTCAATTTTAAGTATTTACCTCCACCCATAAGACCCATTAATCTAACCAGCGCTTCATGACCTTCATGACATAGACCCCATCAACATGGCAACAGTCATGTGACTAGCCCACCCATCTGCTGGCTGTCCATCACCTGACGTCAGTACCTGTGCTTACCTGCCCTCCATGATTGCATGGAGCAGACCACCATCCAATCACCTTGATGACTTACCCCCATCAAAGGGAAGGTTTAAAAGGCATTCAATTTCAAATAGCAGTGGCTACTGTTTTGTTAGGCACTAGCCAGGCCATGTGTTCTTTGCACGATGGCCAGGCCATATTTTCCAAAGCTTTGCCCTCCTCCCCTGCCTTGGGGAGGTGAATTTCCTCTCTCTCTCCCTAATTTACTTTCTGGTCATTGTTAGAGTACTGACCGACTGGGTGAGGGTGGAGAGGCAAGGCGAGGCATGCAGCACTGCTGGGGCTGGCAACCTGGAGATGCGCGTGCAGGAAACCCAGAGATCCGAGTAAATTGCAAAGAATTGCAACACACAAATAGGTCAAGAAAGAAAAGTTTATTTAGAAATAAATTAGAGGTTTGAGACCTGCCTGGGCAGCTTGGCAAGACCTCATCTCTACAATAAGGCAAAAATGAGCCGGGCGTGGTGGCGTGCGCCTGTAGTTCCAGCTCCTTGGAAGTCTAAGTGGAAGAATTGCTGGGGCCCAGCAGGTTGAGGCTGCGGTGGCCAGGAGCAGCCACTGCACTCCAGTGTGGGTGACAGAGTGAGACTCCAACTCAAAAAAAAAAGAGAAATAAATTAGAGAGAGAAAGAGAAGGAAAAGAGAAGATTCACCTCTCCAAGGTGGGGGAGGGGACCAAAGCCTGGAAGCATGGCAACAGTCATGGCTCAAAGAGCACATGGCCACACCAGATTCTAGCAAGGCAATGGCCCCTGGTTGCTTGTGGTTGAGTCCTTTTAACCATTCCCCTAGACAGGGGGAGATCATTAAGGTGATTGGGTGGTGGTCTGCTTCCACATCATCACAAAGGGGCAGACAAGCGCAGGTACTGATGATGTCAGGTGATGGACAGTAAGCAGATGGGTGGGTTAGTCACATGATTGCTACCATGGTGGGGCTTATCTGTGTCATGTAGTTCACAGAGGACTGATTACGTCAACCCTAGTGGGGAGTTTCCTGAAAGAGACTTGTTAGACATTTGCAATTCACAAATTCCTTGACCAAAGGTGGGGTGGTTGTTTGGGCTGTCCTGATCTTGTATCTGAAGGAGATTTTCCTAGGTGGGGTGGGATAGGCTGCTGTTTGTCCTGCAGTAGAATGTCTGAATGCTTTGTAATTGCTACACTGAGTAAAAAGACTAAGAATAAGCTAAGTTTCTTCTTGGTTTCTATAGGTACCTTTCAGTCATTGCTTTGTTAAACTCTGGTGTGTCCACGTGGCCCTTTGTGCTATGGCCACCATGTTTCCTAGCTTTGGTCTCTTCCCTACCTCAGGAAGGTGAATTTCCTCTAATTTACTTTATAAATGAACTATATTTTTCAATCTAATTTCTGTGAAATCATTTGCATCTTTCATGCAGCACTGGGTTGCAGACACATCCCCGTTAGGTCTGACAACATTTTGGAGGCTCCACTGGAATTGTGACCTAACATTTTTGGATGTCCCACTGAGATATGCTGCACTCTCACTCTCTCAGTCTCTTCTTTTCCAACGCAAGTCTCTCTCTGTGGAGAGAGACAAGGTGCTTGACTCTCTTTCTCTACTACTTGCTCTCACTCTTATCACCTGCAACGAACTACATGGAATGAATCTCTCCCTGTTGCCTTAGCCTTGACTGTAGAAAGCTATATCACTGGTAAGTCCATAACACTATCCTCTGCTGGAAAGTCAGAAAGCAGGCATGAGGAGGCTACTGTCTTACTATCTGTGTAAAAGTACCCTAGCCACTGTCTGTGTCTCTTTTGCTGGCCTCCTCAGAACTGCTTTCCAGATCAATCCCTCTCTCTATGTGGCACCCTACTCTTTGCTAGGAAGTCTTTAAACATGTCCTGAGAGACTTGTTTTCTGGTGTGCTTGGGAGTTTTTCTTGCTGGGGTCTGGGACCCTCTATGAAAATATTGACCAAGTCTCATGAGTGCATGTCTTGGAGCAACCTTCTACTAGGGCCTGAGGTCCTCTGCACTATAGAAGTGCTGCCTCTGGTGGATCAAGGAGATAAGGGAATGCTCTTCTTCACTTGCTACCCATATACTCAGGCTAATTTCACTGATCCTCTGCCCAGAATACTGGCTGAGGACATGGATGGTTTGCTAGGGCTTGGGGCCCTCTGTGTTCTCTGTCTCTCTCTCTTTTAACATCTCAGGGACCATTCTTTTTTTTTTTTTTGAATTGGAGTCTCACTCTGTCACCCAGACTGGAGTGCAATGGCTGCTCCCAGCCACCGCAGCCTCGACCTGCTGGGCTCCGGCAATCCTTCCGCCTCAGCCTTCCAAGTAGCTGGAATTACAGGCGTGAGCTACCACACCCGGCTACTTTTTGATTTACTGTAGAGATGAGGTCTCGAACCCGCGGGCTCAGGCAATCCACTCACCTCAGCCTCCCAAAGGCACGGGATTACAGGCTGAGCCACCGAGCCCAGCTGGATCATTCTTAAGACCAATCTCTCTCCCCTTTTAGGGTTACCCCTCATGGGATACCAAAGATGGTGTGGCTAACCCCCCCACTGAAATTAGATCTAAAAGGTCTCAGGACTCTCACTAGAGATTTTTGCTTATGTGATAAATCACTGAGTATTATGAACTCTAATTCCATCCAGGTTGCTGCAAAGTTCATAATTTTGTTTTTCTTTATGACTGCATAATATTCTGCTGTGTAAATGTACCACCTTTTCTTTATCCAGTCCACTTTCGATGGGCAGCACAGTGGGTTCCACGTTTTTGCTGTTGAGAATGCTGCAATAAACATGCATGTGCAGGTATTATATTTATAGAGTGATTTGAGTTCCTTCAGGTATATTCCTAGAAGGGGGATTGCTGGGTCATATGGAAAGTCGATTTTCAGATTTTTTTGAAATTGCCACACTGTTTTCCACAGAGGTTGTACTAGTTTCTTTCCCACCAACAGTATAGAAGTGTTCCCTTTTCTCCACATTCTCTCCAGTAACTGTTGTTTGTTGAGTTACCGATGATGGCCATCTTGACTAGAGTTAGGTGGTATCTCAGTGTGGTTTTAATTTGCGTTTCTTTGATGATTACTGAGGCTGAGCATTTTTCATGTATCTGTTGGTTGCTTGTATATCTTCTCCTTAGAAGTGTCTATTCATATCTTTGGTCCATTTTTTAATGTAGTTGTTTGTTTTTTTTCTTTCAATACGTTTGAATTTCTTGTAGATCCTGGATGTTAGGCCTTTGTCAGATGTACAGTTGGCAAATATTTTTTCCCATTCTGTGGGCTATCTCCCACTATCTTGATGGTTTCTTTTGCTTTGCAGAGGCTTTTCAGTTTGATGAGGTCCCACTTGTCTATCTTATCTTTTATGGCATTTGATTTTGGAGAGTTGACCAGGAATTGATTGCCTATTCCAATTTATGTAATAGTGTTTCCTACATTTTCTTCTAGGATTCTTATAGTTTGAGATTTTACATTTAGGCCGTTGATCCATTTAGAGTTGATTTTTGTATGTGAGGATAGGGTAGTGTTTCAAGTCTTCCTTATGTGGTGAGTCAGTTACCCCAGCACCATTTACTGAATAAGTTCTCCTCTCCCCATTGGTTGTTGGTGGAAGCTTTGTTAAAGATGAGTTGATCGAGAAATTGAGCTTTTGTTTCCAGAGTCTCTATCCTCTTCCATTGGTCTATATGCCTGTTTTTGTACCAATACCAAGCTGTTTTGATTATTGTAATTCAGTAGTAGAATTTGAAGTCTGGAAGTGTGATACCTCCTGCTTTGTTTCTTTTGCTAAGGATTGTTTTGGCTATTCATTTGATTTGGGGTTGATGTATGTGTGTGTTTTCAATCTTGCAGTTGTTATGCATGCTTTATTGGTTCTTTGTTTTGTGTTCTTGGGAGGAATGTGATTATCCTTTTTTTTCTTTCTTCTGTGCTTAAGACCTTCTTAAGAGTCTCTTATAGAGTTGGTCTGGAGGCAGTATACACTCTTAGAAATTGAATGTCTGGGCAGGATTTTAATTCTCCATCACTGACAAAGCCTAGCTTAACTGAGTTGTAAATTCTTGGTTGGAATTGTTTATCTTTGGTTATTTTGAAGATTGGGTTCCAGTCTCTTCTAGCCTGCAGTGTTTCTGTAGATAAGTCTGCTGCTATTCTAATTGGTCTTCCCTGGTAGGTAGTCTGTTTTGTCTTGCTGCCTTTAAAATTTTTTCTTTTATACCTACTTTGTGTAAACAAATTACTATGTGTCTATGAGTTGGTCTTCTAATTTGATGCCATGCTGGGGTTCTCTGTATCTCTTGTGTTAGGATTGTTGTGTCTCTGATGATCAAAGATTGTTGTGTCTTTGAATGACCTCTTGACTTGTTTGTTCCAGGCTGCTCTCATTTTTTAAATCTGCTTCAGGGATACCTACCAGTCTTAAGTTTGGTCTCTTAATATATTTGCACATCTCCTGAAGGCTTTGTTCTGTCTTTTTTAACAGATTGGGTTAGTTTCAGATTTGGTTTTAAAGTTCTGAAATTCTTTCTTCTGCCTGGTTAATTCTGCTTTCCATGCTTGTCAGTTGATTGTTTATTTCATTTACTCTATTCTTTATAGTTTGCATCTCAGTCATTAGTTCTTTCATGTTTTTTGTCTTGCTTTTCTTGGTTCTTGTTCCTCTTTTCCAACATTTCTTGATCTCTACATTTGTGGTCTGAGACCAGTCAATCTGGCTCTTCATTGTTTGAGTTCTGAAGTCTGTATACTTGGGAACTATCCTCTTTTGACTTTGTGTGGTGCCTGTGTTTCTTTGATTTTTTTTCATTTGAGATGGGTTTTTCTATTTTCTTTACTTCTGTTGGTCAGTGAGCCAGAGAGTAGTTTTCACTTCTTTTTGCTCAACTCTCTCTTCTCCCTTGAATAAACCCTCTGGAATAGTTTGTTTTTGGAGCTAGGCTGGAGAAGGGGAGTTATGTTACTCCCTTGTACATTTGAGATTTGAATGAGGTGTGCTGGGGACTGCTAAGATTCAAAAACTATCTGATGATTACAATGTTTGCTGATTGGTGCATAGGCCCTGGGGTCCACTTACCATCACCTTACAGTATGTCCATACAATGGGAGTGTATGTAACTCCCCTGAATACAAAATGACATGAGGGAAGGGAAAGGAGTTAATAAAGAGAGAATGTGGAGGAGATGACAACAGAGAGAAAAAAGGAGAGAAACATGGAGACAAGCTAAAGAGAGAGAAAAAGAAAGTGAGAGAAAAACACCTAAACCAAAAACAAAACAAAACAAAACAAATCAAAATGAAAAAAGAAAGAAAGAAAGAAAGAAAAAAAAACCAGCACACAAACAAATAAAAATCCAAAGAAACTGAAACCAATAATGTGAGGAAATTTTCACACTCATATATCCCTTATTGGAAAAGAAGAATAAGAGAAAAGGTAAGACAGAACAAAATGCCCACTCCCCAAAAGTTGTTTTTGTTTTTGTTTTTAAAAAGTAGGTAGAATCACACAGATGCAAAAATTTTTAAAAAAGCAAAAACTTTTATAATCCTTGAGCACCCTCTTTTGGCAGTTTCAAGACTTCTGGTTTCTTGTAGCCATGACCCAAGCACTGCTTCTCTTAGCTTATTGTAGAGAGGAGGAGTTTTGGAAGGGTGGAGTTTCTGACTTCTAAATCTGCCCCCCGTTCACCTCTTGTGGTTGGGGAGTAGCTGGAAGGTGCCCTTAACTGATCTGCCTATGTTTAACCCTTTCCATGTGCGCTGATCAGAATATTGACCACCTGAGTCACACATCTCACAAATCACTTTGGAAAGAGTGCAGGATCACTTTAAAACTCACTGTTGGGTTCTTAGGTTGCAGCACAGACTGCAAATGCTTCAAATCTAGTCCCCTGTCCACCCTGTGCAGTTGGAGGAAGGCTGTGAACTGCCCCCGCCTAGTCTACTTATGTTCAGCTCTCTCTGTGCATATTGCTCAGAATGTTGCCCACCTGAGTTACATATCTCATGGATCACTGGAAAAAAGGGTGCTGAGCTACTTTTTGTTTTGTTTTGTTTTGTTTTTGAGTTGGAGTCTCACTCTGTCGCCCAGACTGGAGTGCAGTGGCCGCTCCCGGACACCACAACCTCGACCTGCTGTGCTCTGGTGATCCTTCCACCTCAGCCTTCCACGTAGCCGGAATTAGAGGCATGCGCTACCACGCCCAGCTGATTTTTTTCTGAGCTACTTTAAAACTCAACACCACTCATCCACTGTGAGCTGGGTCTGGGTTCTTCAGTTGCAGGACTGCAGTGGCAGATCGCAAATGCTCAGTTGGGGATGGGGCATCTGGGTTTCCTCAACTGGGACTCTGAATTAATATTTTAATTAGCACAGGTGCCAGCCATTTGGTCCTGGCCATCTATGTTGAAATATAAAGTCTTATCTTAATCAAAAGTTACTAGGGTTAATTCAAATTATCGATGAAAAAAGTTAACTATAAAAAGGTAAAAAAGAAAGAAACCAGAAAGCAAAAGAAAGATGTAAGAAAGTTGTTGCTTAAAAGTATGTTTTTGTTCATATCTTTTGCCCGCTTTGTAATGGGGTTGTTTGTTTTTTTCTTTTCAGCATGTTTGAGTTCCTTGTAGATCCAAGATGTTAGGCCTTTGTCAGACCTGGAGTTGACAAATACATTTTTCCAATCTGTGGGCTGACTCCCTGCTCTCTTGATGTTTTCTTTGGCTTTGCAGAAGCTTGTCAGTTTAATGAGGTCCCACTTGTCTATCTTATCTCTTATGGCCTGTGTTTTTCGGGCATCGCTCAGGAATTGGACACCAGTTCCAATTTCCATAAGAGTGTGTCCTGCATTTTCTAAGGTTCTTATGGTTTGAGGTTTTACATTTAGGTCTCTGATCCATTTAGAGTTAATTTTTGTGGGGATAGATATTGATCTTGTCTGAGTCTTCTGCATGTGGTCAGTCAGTTTTCCCAGCACTAGTTACTGAATAGGTTCTCCTCTCCCTAGTTCAAGATGAGTTGGTTGAGAAATTGAGGTTTTGCTTCTGGATCTCAATTCTATTCCATTGGTATATATGCCTGTTCCTGTACCAATACCAAGCTGTTTTGATTATTGTAGCTTTATAAAGTTTGAAGTCTGGTAACGTGATACCTCCTGCTTTTTTTTTTTTTTTTTTTTTGCTGAGGATTCTTCTGGCTATTCTTGGTTGTTTGTGTTTCCATATGAATTCCTGTATTGTTTTTTCTAGGTCTGAGAAGAATGTTGCTGGTAATTTGATGGATATTGCATTAAATCTGTAGATTGCCTTAGGTAGGATGGATATCTTCACAATGTTGATTAAAAGATATGAACAGACACTTCTCAAAGGAAGACATCCGAGTGGCCAACAGATACATGAAGAAATGTTCAATCTCACTAATCAAGGAGATGCAAATCAAAACTACTCTGAGATACCACCTAACTCCAGTCAGAATGGCAATTATCAATAACTCAAAAAATAACAGATGCTGGAGAGGATGTGGTGAAAAGGGAACACTTCTACACTGTTGGTGGAAGTGTAAACTAGTGCAACCTCTGTGGAAAGCAATGTGGTGATTCCTAAAAGCTCTAAATATCGACCTCCCATATGACCCCGCAATCTGAATATACTCTGAAGAACTCAAATCACTCTATCAAAAAGATACCTGTACACATATGTTTATTGCAGCATTGTTCACAATAGCAAGGACCTGGAACTAACTATGCTGTCCATCAAATGTGGACTGGATTAAAAAAATGTGGTACATATACACAATGGAATACTACACAGCCACAGAAAAGAATAAAATCATGAATTTTGCGGCAATCTGGATGGAACTAGAGTCTATAATACTGAGTGATCTCTCACAGAAACAAAGATCTGAGTATCACATGTTCTCACTCATGTAGTGGATCTTGACATCTCTCATAATACTATAAGAAAAGGACTGACAATGATGGGAAAGTATGGGGGGGGGTAGGATGGGGAGGGGAGGTGGGACTAATGGTAGTCAATATCTGTCTAGGTACCAGGAGACACCTCTTATCAATAAGGGTGCCTGAATGATACATATTTGTATACCTAACCCTTAAGTGTACCCCACATTTAAAATAAAAAAAAATTTTTTAAAGTATATTTTTGGTAATGAAGGCTATATAGGAAAGAGAAATGATTTTGCATAAGAAGGAATCTTGCATGGTAAATGTTTGTCCTATGATAAAATGGTGGGTTATTTGTAAAAAGGAAAGTATAGGACAAAAATAAAAGGCTCAAGCATGTCAAAAAATGGTATGTATATGTTGAAGAATATGTGTAAGACTTGTGGAAAGAAACATGTGAAAGGAATTTTGTGAACAATCAAGTTTACAAAAATTTTAGTTATTTATATGAATTTAACATTAATATCAATTACACCAATGCTAGGCCAAAACCATACCCAGAGACCAGAGCACAGGCTTCTTAATTAACAATTTCCAAAAGAATTTTTCCCCATATACAACAGAGGGGAGAAGGGAGAGACAAATTAAGTTAGCCCTCCTGCCTCCTTGTTTATTGGTTTTCATTGTTTAAAATCTCCTCTATTTTTTTTTTAAATTTTAAAAATCTTTTGACTGTCACTTTGGCTAAATAAGTAATTCTTATATTGGTCTGTAATCCTGTGTTATAACATTATAATTTTTAAACCTTTATTTAATACTCAAACTCTTCAGGTTATCAAATTAGTTTCTCTGGTAAGAACCAAAAGCTTTAGAAACCATATGTACCCCATATCTTTCTCCTGAACTGCCTGCAGACAAGGTAAGTTGTTTTTGTCACCTAACAAACTTATAATCAGCAATAGTGCTTTTTAGTGCCATATTGCTAATGACTTAAAATCTCCTTCCAGACATAAAGTTTGCTAATCCAACATGGGATAGATAATAAAATGACTTTTTTGTTTAAAGTATCACTAATTATTTTTGTCAAACTTTAATGTAATATTTCCCTTGTCTAAGGCAGAAGGCCAATACCACCCCTCTATAATGGAGGTTACCTGGGATCCACCCTCTTTAGCATAGCAATCATTGTGAAAGTATATTAGAGCTATCCTAATTGGTATTGTCTCTCACCTATGTCACCTATTTTAAATTCACTTATTAATTATTATTCCCTATAATTTAAACTACAGCCTAACTACATGTCTCCAAACTAATGTTTTTAATTTTTTACCTCAAGATTTTCTCAAAGTAACTGTATTTCCTTGTTGAAATCATTATTAACAAACCTCTTATACACTGCCTATAAATTCTTATCACAAAATTCAAAGAAACTTGAAGACAAGCAGCAAGAATATCCACATATGGACTAAGGAATTCATTGGTGCAACAGTAAAAACCACCTAGACTCCTGTAGTGAGTGATAAGACCACTGAAGGAAACTATAAATAAAAGACTCAATATGTTGTAACAGCAGCTATGATGGTCTTTATTAAAGTAATATTAGTTCTAATAGTATACGCATGTACATGATGCTTTGTATACAGATACTAAGGATACTTAACTTCACTGGTCCCTCTCATCCTCTCCTCTTACTCTAGACAGGTAGGGACATCTCTATGCCCCTATCCAGTAGGAAGCAGTTACAGAAGACTGACCTTTATTCCCGTTCCAAGGTAAAAATAAGAATATTTTAAAATAACAAAAGAGGGACATGAAAGAACATAAAATGGAGTCACTATACCCAATGAGAAGCCATTTTAACATTGCTTAGCTTTGTCATGTTTATCTAGCGGTTCACTTTAATTTACCCTTTATACACTAGCCAAGGACAAAACCAATTTCTTAGAGGTGGCTATTAATAATTGTTTTACAATCCCTCCCCAGTTTGTTTTGTACTAATTAGCTCTTCTATTTCAAGTTTTTGTTTTCACCCATAAGACCCAAGTTAACCTAATCAGCCTTCAGGACCTTCATGACACAGACCCCATTAACATAGCAACAGTCATGTGACTAGCCCACCCATCTGCTTGCTGTCCGTCACCTGATGTTAGTACCTGTGCTTACCAGGTCTCCATGATGGTGTGGAGCAGATCACCACCCAATCACCTTTATGACCTGGCCCCATCAAAGCAAAAGTTTAAAAGGCATTCAACTTCAAACAGCAGTGGCAATTGTTTTGTTAAGCACTAGCCAGGCCATGTGTTCTTTGAGCTATGGCCAGGCCATATTTTCCTAAACTTTGGCGCCCTCCCCTATCTTGGAGAGGTGACTCTACCCTCTCTCTCTCTCTCTCTCTCTTCCCCCTTTCTCTCTTCCCCCTTTCTCCCTCCTTCTCTCTCTCTTCCCCTTTCTCCCTCCTTCTCTCTCTCTGTTTTACTAAACTCTGGGGTGTCCACATGACTCTTTGAGCTATGGTTGCCATGTTTCCTAGCTTTGGCCCCCTCCCCTACCTTATGAAGGTAAATCTCCTCTCTCTCTCTCTCTCTCCCTAATTTACTTTTTAAATAAGCTATATTTTCCAATCTAACTTATGTGAAATTCTTTGCATCTTTTGTGTGCACTGTATCACAGACACTCCTTTTGGGTCTGACCTAATATTTTGGAGGCCCTGATGGGATTGTGACCTAACAAAAATAAAAGATAAATACAATATATACTACTCATCATGAAATCAACTAATAATTGCTACAATCCTAAGTCAGTGTTAAGCTTTGCCATGAATTGTGCCTTAATACATTTTAAAGGAATTTCACTGCACCTCTTTAGCTTATTTACATATTTTGAAAACTTCTTAGAAGGTGGGTTATTTCATTTCTATTGTAACTAAACTGAAGAAATTGCTAAAATAATATACTTAATTATAGACTTCAAACTTATTCATTTTTAGTATCATAGTACAGTCTGAATGAGCAGTGGCCAATTCTACACAATTTAAAAATAGACCATTGGCATTTTTATTAGTCATTTCAAACATCACCGAGGAATTGACTTGCCCTTGTGAACTTGTGTCTACTTTGTTACTTGCTCTTGCTTTTGTTAATTTTATTCAGTATATCTTGGTGATTGCAATTCTGGCAACCTGTGTGAGGCTGAGAAAATATATAATCCAATGATGGCTCAGTTTTGTCATCTCCGAAATGGGGAAGAGAGTATGAAATGATGGGTTAGTTGAAGAGATAAATGAGGTAGTGAGCAACATAAGACATGCTACTGTCATCATGGTTCTATCTCTTGACTTTGCTTTTTGTTTATTTGCCAAATATACTTTCTCGGATAGTTCTTCCTTAAACTTTTGACTGATCCATATCTGTGTACT
This sequence comes from Cephalopachus bancanus, assembly GCA_027257055.1. NCBI lineage: Eukaryota > Metazoa > Chordata > Mammalia > Primates > Tarsiidae > Cephalopachus > Cephalopachus bancanus. The sequence continues at coordinate 5,851,962 of JAPVLO010000041.1, forward strand.
TGTGATTCTTTGGCTCTGTAACTCACATATTCTGCAAACAATTGAAGAAAACTGACTATATGCAGTCATTTGTGTAATGTATTTAGAACTAAAAATGATTCTGGCTGTTCTGTTACTTTTCCTATGATTAATTTACTCATTAAATGATAATTCATTTTTGAATTCAGAATGTTCTGAATAAAGTATTTTAGAAAATGAGGATAGGACATCTGTTTTTGCTCTGAATGTATTTCAACTGGTGAGATGTTGAAGATGTAAGTGTCATGTCAATAAGTAATGTCAAGGTTAAATGTGAATAAATAACCCTTTTAGTTCTCATGATTCAAATATATATGTGTGTGTGTGTGTGTGTGTGTGTGTGTGTGTGTGTGTGTGTGTGTGCGCGTGCATGTGTATTTTGAAGGGTTCAAATGAGAGAAAGTCAAGAAGTTTTGGGTTTCAGGAAGATTGGCAACTGTATTTAGTACAAATGTGATTATCATGAGCTTCTATGGAATGATATTTAAGATTACTTTCTAGCATGTTGATGAGTAAACTTTCTATGTGGGTAAAAGATTCTTTTGGAGGAAGAAAAGGCATTATTTAGATATCTCATTTCTAACAAAATATTTGCCTAGTTGCCTGTCATACTGTCCAATAACACAATTTGGAATATAGATTTGAAGAAATTTTGAGTCTTTTAATATTTCTTCAAATAAATATATTCACACTATATGTTAGAGAAACTGAGAAGTAAGTGTCTGCTTTACATTATCTTGGTAACTATCCACTTTTCAATTTTACATACATATATCTCTGGACTGAATTTGTGGCCAAAGGATTATCTTATATTCTAGTCCACTGCATGGCTATACAAGATCCATGCATCTTATTAGATTCCAGTGTACAAGGACACAAAGAGGAGAGAAGGAACAGACTCTAGACTCCTCTTTCACCTTGGAAGTCATATATTATTGTTCTGCTTACATTCTTTGCCCCACCTAACTTGCCTTGGTTTTGTGCCCCAACCTACCAGAAGAATGTACTTTTGTTCTGAGTGGTTGAATGCTTATTTAAAAAATGTTTTGATATTTTTTTTCTAAGTAAGGAAGAAGGAGAATAGATATCTGGAGACAAATTAATCTCTGATACATCTCTATATAGTTTTGGAATATGTAGCAATCCAGGCTTTCCTGGTGACACATGAACTTCACAAATTATTCACTTGGTATTCCCCAACCTATTGTAGGCAAAAAAGAAAAGAAGAGACAGATAAAGAGACATTGCTTTAGTAAAGCTTTATTATAGTTTTGCTAGATTTATGATTGCATGTCTGATGAAAGAAAAAGTGCACTGAAATTTTAAGATTTCTGAAATGCAAGTTAATAATAGTGTTGTTGAACTTATATAATTGCGGTATAAAAAATGCCTTAAATAGCTATTGTGCACATACTATTAAAAAAAACTGTCGCAAGTGCTTATGTTATAAACTTGAAAACTGAATGCCCAGCTGAAATTTTCTTTTGGAAAGGAAACCTGCAACCTCAAAGTTGTAGGACAGCAGTACTTTTCTCTTTATAATAAGTAACAAGGAAGACAATTTGTGATAAATGAATATAAAAGTGCTTTGCCTTACTGGACTACTCTCAACATTGACACCCATTTTGCCAATTAAAAAAATCCAAATGAGGTATAAAATAATTAATCATAAACTACATTAATATGAACTTAAAGTCTATACTTATTTTCTTAAAAATTAACTAAGGAAATGAAGAAAATATTAATGCAATATATAATGTAAATGCGAGTTCCTCTTTGGAGATTCTTAAATCTTGCAGGCTGTTTCCTTAGGGAAGTGAGTGATGGAATTTTAAAAGCTAGAGAATAAATTGACAGCCTTGTAATTTTCTGAGAGTGCTACTTAAGTGGTAATAATTATTTTAAGAGATTTTCATGAAATGTATGGAACCTAGAGGGAACCTAATGATTAACCATCTGTCTATACATGTACTGTTCTTTAGATATGAAGATGTTCTTTTCACTCAGTCTCAGCAGTCAAGGCACATCTTTACTACCTATCTCTTTTGGCTGTTACTGTTCCATATTGGCAAACAGGGTGAAGAGCTTCTTGAATTTAGCCCATAGATCTTACTATCCTTTGAAAGATGAAGGAGGATTTCAAAACTTCATCTAAGAGTGTTTCATTCTCTTAGTGCAGGCCAACTTTTAGGTGGGTTAACCACAACTACCTAGTAGTTGTACAAACTCTTTATTTATTTTACAGATATAAAAATATAAATGGAGATCGTAGTTATAGTGGTCTGAGAATACCACACATCAAGTCTTAACAGTGATGTGACATTTTGATACTCAAAATTACAGCCTAACTTTCCCTTGCCATTATATTTCTTATTCTAAAGAATATTATCTAATGTTTACCCTACTTTACAACTTTGACAATGAGTTTCAGTCCAAATAAATGATGTTTTATTGGTGACTTGGTAGAATGTTAAAATTGCTATTTGCTGACCCTTCACCCTGAGCTAAGCATGATAAATACAGTAATACTGAAAGTTAACAACTCTTCTTCGTTTTTCAGGAGGAAAATTGGGACACAATGAAGTTAGATAATTTGCCCAAATTAGGAAATTAGACAATTCTACTTTGAATCAAGATCTGTCTGACATTGTAGACCCACACAGATTTTTTTAAATGGGAGGTTTTGGCATTGAGGACACTTTAGAAGACTCCTTGGCAATGCAAAGATTTAGACCTAGTAACATGACTTAGGTTTCAAATTATATAGCAAGGTATCTTCTGCAAAGATGAAATTTTATTCTCATTTTTGTTTTCCCAAATTAATTTTTTTCCAGTCACAGTTTATTCTCAGGACGCTGGTTAAATGTCCTATTGTTTTATATGCTGGCTCACTGTCCAAATAAGCATGGTTTTCTCTACTCTAAATTCATGTTGTCTATTTATAATTTTAAAAAATAAGTCTATTTTTAAGAGCAGTTTTAGGTTCACAGCAAAATTAAGAGGAAGGTATGGGAGATTTCCCAGATACCCTCTGTCCACACATATGTATAGACTCCTTAATTATTAACATTCTTCACTAGAGTGGTACATTTGTTGCAATTAATGAACCTACTTGACATATGACAGTCACCCAGTCCATAGTTTACATTTATGATTAACTCTTGGTGTTGTGCATTCTGTGAGTTTGGACAAATGTATAATGATATAGATCTACCATTATAGTATTGTAAAAAGTATTTTCACTAACCTAAAAATGCTCTGTGTTCTGTTTTTTTGTCCCTGCCTGCCCTAACTCCTGGCAATCACTGAACGTTTTTCAGTTTCTATAGTTCTGCCTATTCCAGCCTTTCACATAGACTCTTATAGTGTATAGCCTTTTCAGATTAGTTTTTTTCAGTTAGTAATACGTATTTAATGTTTCTTCTTGTTTTTTCATGGCTTGATAGTTCATTTCTTTTTAACACTGAATAATAATCTATTGTCTGGATGTACCACAGTTTATTAATCCATTTACCTACTAAAAGCCGTCTTGGTTGTTTCCAAGTTTTGGCAATTATGAATAAAGCTACCATGAAGATCAGTGTACAAGTTTTTGCAAGGACACAGGCTTCTAACCCTTAGGATAAATAAATTTAAAAAAAATCTCAATTGTTGGATCATATGGAAGAATATGTTTAGTTTTTTTTTTTTTTTGAGTCGGAGTCTCACTCTGTCACCCAGACTGGAGTGCAGTGGCTGCTCCCGGCCACAGCAGCCTCACCTGCTGGGCTCCAGCGATCCTTCTGCCTCAGCCTTCCAAGTAGCTGGAATTACAGGCATGAGCTACCATGCCCAGCTGATTTTTTGATTTATTGTAGAGATGAGGTCTCGCTGCCCAGGCGGGTCTTGAACCTGCCGGCTCAGGCAATCCACTCACCTCAGCCACCCAAAGGCGTGGGATTACAGGCTGAGCCACCGAGCCCGGCTTAGTTTTTTAAGAAACCACCAAACTGTCTTGCAAAGTGACCATACCATTTTATGTTTCTTCCAGCAGTAAATGAGAGTTCCTGCTGCTCCATAGCCTCATCAGCATCTGGTGCTGTTAGTGCTCCAGATTTTGGCCAGTCTGTTTGGCCTATAGCGGTATCTCATTATTGTTTTAATTTGTATTTCCTTGATAACATATTATAGAAATATCTTTTTATATGCTTGTTTGCTATCTGCATATCTTCTTTGTCTTCCGTTAAGATCTTGATCCATTTTTAGAAATCAGATTTTTTATTGTTAAATTTTAAAAGTTTTTTTTTATTTTGGAGAATAGTTCTTAATCAGATGTGCTTATGAAAATATTTTATTCTAGTCTGTGGTCTATTTTTCATTCTCTTGATGTTATATTTTGTAAAGCAGAAAATTTTACTTTTAATGAATCTTAAATAATCTTATCAATTATTTCTTTCATGAATCATGCCTTTGGTGTTATATCTAAAGAGTTATCACCATTCCCAAAGTCATGGAGGTTTTCTGCTATGTTATCTTTTAGGAGTTTTGTCATTTTGCATCTTACATTTAAATCTATGGTCCATTTTGAGTTAATTATTGTGTAGTGTAAGGTCTGTGACTAGATTAATTCATTTACATGTGAATATCCTGTTGTTTTAGCACCATTTGTTGAAAGACTCTGCTACCTTGTATTGCATTTATACCTTTGTTAAAGAGCAGTTGATTATATGGATCTATTTCTGGACTCTTTATTTTGTTCCATTAACCTATTGGTTCTCTCACCAATACCACTCTGTCTTTACTACTGTAGTTTTAAAGTAAGATTTAAAGTTAGACTGTATTGATTCTCCATTTCTTCTTCTTTAATATTGTGCTGGCTAGTCTGAGTCTTTTGCCCCACAATGTAAACTTTAGAATCAGTTGTCAATGTCCACAAAACATCTTGATGAAATTTTGCTTGGGGTTGCATTGAATCTATAGATCAAGTCGGGAAGAACTGATATTTTGACAATATTGACTTTTCCTATTTATAAACATCATCAGTTTTGTTTTCTTCATACTGATCTTATACATATTTTGTTTGATTTATAACTAAGTATTTCATTGTTAGAGGTGTTAATGTGAAGTACTGAGTTTCTAATTGCAAATTCCACTTGCTCATTGCTAGTGTATATGCAAGTGGTTGGCTTTTCTCAACTAGCCCTTTATCTTGCTATAATTGCTTATTCCACAAGCTATTTTGTTAATTTTTATTGATTTTCTGTATATATAATGTTATCTGTGAACCAACTCATTTTTATTTCTTCTTTCCAAAATATACACCTTTTATCTTTTTTTTTGCTTGCTTTAATTCTTTAACTGGTACTTTCAGTATGATGCTGGAAGGAAGGGTAGGAGGAAATATACTTACCTTGTTCCTGATCTTAGTGGGAAATCCTCAAGTTTCTCACCATTAGATAAGATGTCAGCTATAGGTTCTGTGATATTCTTTGTCAAGGTGAGAAATTTTTCCTTTATTCCTGTGTTCTGAGAATTGTTATCATAATTGGGTATTGAATTTTGTCAAATACTTTTCCTGCATCTATTGATATGATTATGTGATTTTGTTTCTTTAGGCCTCTTGATGTGATGGATTGCATTCATGATTTTTGAAGTGAAACCACCTTTACTTACTTGGAGTAAACCAAGTCGTGGGGCATGAATCTTTTATATATTGTTGGATTCAATGTGCTCATATTTTGTTGAGGATTTTGGCATCTATATTCATGAAAGATATTGGCCTGCAATTTCCTTTTTTTTTTGAGTTGGAGTCTCATTCGTGATAGCGTGCGCCTGTAGTTCCACTTGCTGGGCTCTGGCAATCCTTCCGCCTCAGCTTTCCAAGTAGCTGGAACTACAGGCGCGCGCTATCACGCCTGGCTGGTTTTTTGATTTATTGTAGAGATGAGGTCTTGCTGCCCAGGCGGGTCTCGAACCCACGGGCTCAGGCAATCCACTCGCCTCAGCCTCCCAAAGGCGCGGGATTACAGGCTGAGCCACCGAGCCCGGCTGGTCTGCAATTTTCTTTTCACCTAATGTCTTTGATTTTCGGAGTAGAGTAATTATGACTTCATAGAATGAGTTAGCAAGTATTCCCTTTTCTAGACTTTGAAAGAGATTGTAGAATTGGCATACTTTCCAAAATTCATCAGTGAACCTATCTCGGCCTGTTGCCTTCTATTTTGGAAGATTATTAATTCTATTTCTTTAGTAAATATATAGTCTTTTAAAAATTGTCTGTCTCTTCTTGTGAATCTTGGCAAATTTTGTCTTTTAAGAAATTGATTCATTTTATCTTTGTTATCACATTTTTGGTCATGAATTTGTTCATATCATTTTTTTTAACTTTTTATTTTATTAAAGATGTGGGGTACAATTCAGGGTTAGGTATACAACTGTTCATTATGCAGATACCCTTATTGATAAGGTGTGTTCCCCCCTTCCTCAGGCAGTTTCCTGCTACTGCCAATCCTTTTCTTATAGTATCATGATAATTGTTCAAGGTCCGCTTATTCATAGCATTTTTTAAAACTTTCCTTTTAATGTACTTAGGGTATGTAGTGATGTCCTCTATGTCAGTTCTGATATTAACAATTTGTCTCCTCACTCTCTTATTTTCATATTTAGCCTGTCTATAGGCTTAACAATTATACAGATTTTTTCAATAAACTAGCTTTTGATTTTGCTGATTTTCTGTTTGCACTTTTCATTAATTTATGCTATAATTCTTAATTTTTCTTTTCTTTTGCTTACTTTGGATTTAATTTGATCTGATTTTTCTATTTTCTTGATGTAGAAACTATGCTGATTTTAGATTTCTTTTTTTCTAATATGTGGAATCAATGCTTTAAGTTTCTTGCTAATCACTTGTTTTACTGCATCCCACAATTGTTAATTAGTTGTGTTTTCTTTTTTTTTCTTTTGGAGTTGGAGTCTCACTCTGTCGTCCAGGCTGGAATGCAGTGGCATGCTCACGGCCACCGCAGCCTCGAACCGCTAGTCTTTAGGCGACCCTTCTGCCTCAGCCTTCCAAGTAGCTGGAACTATAGACGAATGCCACCATGCCTGGTTAATTTTGTGATTTGTTGTAGAGACAAGGTCTCACCAAGTTTCCCAGGTTAGTCTCAAACCCCTGGGCTCAGGCAATCCTCTCGCCTCAGTCTCCCAAAGTCTCCTACCACAGGCTGAGTAGTTGTGTTTTCATTTTAATTTAGTTCAACATAATTTTAGCTATCCTGTCGGTTTTCTCTTTTGACCCATGTGTTATTTAACAGTGCATTGTTTAAGCTCCATATATTTTGGTGTCAAAGTGAAGATTCTAAGAAATCTATGTTCAAATTTCAGAATTTGTCACTAGTTCCAAGTCTTGAAAGCTGCACGCTTTCCTACTAGTAAAGCCAAATTGGAATTGCTATACAAATATCCCAGAAAAATGAAAATATTTATTAAAAGAAACATGCAGATAACATTTAAGAAATGTCAGCAGCTGGGCTCGGTGGCTCAGCCTGTAATCCCATGCTTTGGGAGGCTGAGGTGAGTGGATTGCCTGAGCCCGCGGGTTCAAGACCCGCCTGGACAACTTGGCGAGACCTCATTTCTACAATAAATCAAAAAATTAGCCGGGCATGGTAGTGCGCGCCTGTAGTTCCGGCAACTTGGAAGGCTGAGGCGGAAGGATCGCTGGAGCCCAGCAGGTAGATGTTGTAGTGGCTGGAAGCCGCCACTGCACTCCAGTCTGGGCGACAGAGTGAGACTCCAACTCAACAAACAAACAAACAAACAAACAAACAAAAAACAAACAGAAATGTCAGCAGCATGCAATATGAGGGATGAGTGTTTGCAGCAACCTCCACTACTATTGATTCCTTTGTCATCCATTTGTTCTAAAATAACTACTGTTCTGAAGTTTGCCCAAAGCGTTAAGCCACAAAGGCAGATGTGTTGATCCTTCAGAGCCTGATTTGTGAACCAGCTGCTCTGCACATAGGCAACTTCATGCAACATGCTACAAGATAAGGAGTAGTAGCTGGGATGAATTCATTACTGCCTTACACAGTTGCATAACAGATATGTCACTTCAAAATAAACTTTGTTATGAAATAGAAATAAATGTAAGATTTATTCATTATTAGAATGACAAAATGGTTACAATTGTATCGGTAATACTTTAATGCTGCTAATGAAATTTAAAATATTTATGGGTCATTACAAAATATTTCCTTGAACAACACTGTAATAAAGTCAATAAACAGTGATACTAACAGCCTGACACATGTTAAATTTATATTATGTGCCAGACTCTGTCCAGAGTGCTTTATTGACTTTTTCTATAATATTCATACAAGATATGTTAAGACTGAGAAACTAGGTCATTTGCCTATGACTACTATTCAGTAGGTGTTGTTTTGGAACTCACGTTGGTCAAATTTCAAAGGTCACAGTTTTCATGACTATACTGCATTTTCTCCTTACCATGTGCTTGCTGTCTGCTTGGGTTTTATAAGCAAAGGGATGTATGAAGGAATAAAAAGCATACTCACAAACACCAGTAAATTTTTTTTCCTTTTTTTTAGAAACAGAATCTCACTCTGTTGTTCAGGCTGGAGTATAGTGGAGCTATCATAGCTCATTGTGGCCTCAAATTCCTGGGCTCAAGGGATCATCCTGCCTCAGTCTCCCAAGTACAGGCACATGCCATCAAGCCCAGTTAATTTTTTTTTAACTTTTATTTTTGTAGAGACAAGTTATCACAATGTTGTCAAGAATTGTCTCAAGTTCCTGGCCTCAATTGATCTTACTTAAGCCTCCAAAAGTGGATTACACGCATGAGCCATTACTCCTGGACCCCACTGTGTGATATTTAAAAATGTGGGCAGCGTTACATATGTTTTTCACAGGGAGGCTACTGTTAAAATAAAGACTCAAAGCTATTCTGTTTTTTGTCTTTGTTTATTCTCCCCAAAGCCAATGTGGTCAGAAAAAGACTATATAGAATATATAATTTAACTGTTTAATTAGAAGCTGCTTATCCAGCAAGAGTGTTAAGTAGGTGCAAAGCATTGTGACAATCCCTAGGAAGGATCTGAGGATGTAGGTGCTTAATCACCAGTAATTTTCTTGCACACTGGCCACCTGAAACCAAAGTTGCAGGTTGCTTTTAGTGTGGGTGACTGTACTCCATCATGCTTGGTTCCACTGAAAAGTTTATTTGCACATGCTTTTCTCTTTATTGGGAAATTATATTTTCCATAGCTCCCACCCAATGCATACCCTGAATGCCCTTGGATGTACTAATAAAGTTCCAAGAATTTTTTACTAACTCACATAGATGTTTTTCCTGTTTCAGTTTTCATTACTGGAAGAACATGCTCCCATACCAAACCATCAGTTAATGATGTTCTTCTACAGTTTTTGCACTTAAAAAAATCCTCGAAGAATTTTTAAGGACAATGTTAAGGATGCTGTCTTCATTTATACATCTTGGCAATGGTCTTTGTACACTTCCAGGCATACCATCAGGTGAATGAAGGCTTGTCTGGTGTAGCATTAGAGACTGTGCTCATTTAAATGTTTATTTTAAAAACGGATTCCTACATTCCTTCTTTCCCACCCTCAGGTGATTTCGGCATAAGTTCTAAATGAATTCCCAAGATCTCATTCAACACAAAGATTGAAAGACCATGAAAAGTTAACACAGTTTGTATTAAGAAATGTCTTTTAAATGGATGCAACTTAAATTTTACATTCTTTCTTTTCTATTTTTTTCTTGTAAAATGAGCTGTTAGCATATATTTGTGTATTGAGATGACCCCTGTTCCTTGCTTTTTTCCCATACAAGCAATTCATTCATTCTCTTTATAAACTACAGTCTCCAGGAAGAAGTAGTACATTTTAAATGAGGATCACTTGCAGGGATCATTTCCATGAGAAAAATTATCCCCCATTTCAAACAATGAATGCAAGTAATTTCAGTTTATCATGATTCTCCAGACTCAATCTACATTAAACATTTTCAGTTGTTCTTGTCTCAATATATATGAGTGCTCAACTTTTCAAATCTGCTGAGCTGACAAGTCCTCAGTGCTCGTGACTCAATACTGGTAAATTAGATTAACAGTACTCAAATTTGTTTTGTGGTCCATAAAGGAGCTCCACTTTTCTCCCTGATTCACTGAGAGCTTTTTATGAGCCATGACTGTTCTAGTATCTGTGGCCATGACAATTCAAACTTTAAAAAGTCCCTGCCTCATAGAACTTCCATTTTATTGGGGAAAGACAGACAGTTAGTGACAGCAACAAAAATATAATATAGCTCTACATTCTCTTATGCACAATTCTGAAATCAAAAACTTCTGAACATCAGCGGGTTTTTTTTTCCTAACTAATCTGGCATACCTTGACCTGACTTCATAAAAGACCATTTATAATCTTTATTTATCACATTTAGTCTTCCCTTTCTGAAATTTTAGTTCATTGACTACTTATTGCTTTCACAGCAATCTGGTGTTTTGAAAATAAAATTTGTGTTTGTTTTTCATTATATTTTAAGCAGTGGGAGCTTTGGCCTACGGCATCTCACTACATCTTACTTAGCAGCAGAATCCTGATACTTGCTTCTTTCAAAACATGTCAAAGATGTAGAAAAGTTTAATATTTTTAAATCCAACCAATTTATCATAACAACTGTCCATATATATGTGTGTATATAATATATATATATATTATGTATATGTATAAACACTTCTTCCAGGAGAGTCTTAATTTATAATATTATTGACTTCATTTTTCTCAGTAGCACCTAATATCACCAAGTTGCTTTAATGACAAAGTGAAGATATGGCAAAATACGTCTAGTTTATTTCTTTTTCTTGCAACATTATTTCTCTTGGTCCCTCAGCAGGAATGAGACAGCTAGTCACAGATCTTCTGGGAAATGTGGTTAAGTCCATGTGATATTTTTCTTTATTCATGGTTAAGTAACATCATCTTGAAATTTTTAGTACTTTATATTTGTAAAAGATTTTGAAAGTTTGTACTAAAAATGGGTTTACTCTACAATAAAACTCTCTGTTAACCTTTACGTTGGGATATATAGGAAATGTCAGCTATTTGATCTTGGAAAATTTTAAATTCTGAGCTTTTTTTCAACATAACTAATCATCAGGAAAACTAAAATTAAAACCACAACGAGATACCACCTTATTCCAGTCAGAATGGTCATTATCAAACAATCAAAAAACAGCTGGGCTCGGTGGCTCAGCCTGTAATCCCTTGCCTTTGGGAGGCTGAGGTGATTGGATTGCCTGAGCCTGCGGGTTCGAGACCTGCCTGGGCAGTGAGACCTCATCTCTACAATAAATAAAAAAAAAAAATCAGCCCGGCATGGTAGCACATGCCTGTAATTCCGGCTACTCGGAAGGCTGAGGCGGAAGGATCGCCGGAGCCCAGCAGGTTGAGGCTGCAGTGGCCTAGAGCAACCACTGCACTCCAGTCTGGGCGACAGAGTGAGACTCCAACTCAAAAAAAAAATCAAAAAACAATAGATGTTGGTGCAGATGTGGTGAAGAAAGAATGCTTATATACTGTTGGTGGTGTTGTAAATGAGTACAACCTCTATGGAAAACAGCATGGCAATTTCTCAAAGAACTAAAAGTAAATCTACCGTTTGATCCAGCAATCCTACAACTGGATAGCTATGCTACCCCTCAAAATAAGTTATTATACAAAAAAGACACTTGTACTTGTATGATTAGCACAGCAAAATTCACAATTACAAAGTTATGGAACCAACTTAATTGCCCATCAATTGGTAATCAATGAGTGGCTAAAGATAATGTGAATATATCTACATCTATATATCTTTATCTATATCCATCATATAAAACAAAATACTACTCAGCCATAAAAAAGAGCAAAATAATGTATTTTGCAGTGACTTGATGGAATTGAAGGCCATTATACTAAATGAAGTAATGCAGGATGAAAGCCCAAACACTGTATTTTCTCACTTATAAATTGGAGATAAGCTATGGATCCCCAAAGCCCTAGGGATAGGTATAATAAATTTTAGAGACTCAGAAAGGGGAGGGTAGGAGGGGGTGATGGATAAAAAACTACTTATGAGATACAGTGTACACTATTCATGTGACTGGTACACTAAAACCCAGCCTTTACCACTGTACAATTCATTCATGTAATCAAAAACCACTTGTACCCTTAAACTGTTGGAATAAATAAAAAAAACAAAACAAAAAAAAAACAAAACCTCTTCGAGCTTTTCAACAAAATCTTTAAAATGAGAATGACAAATAAACCTTCATGTTGATATCACTGTATTATTAGTATCATTATTTTTATTTTCTAATAAGTTATACATTACTGTGTTGTGTTGAATAACAAATTTATGAATGGATATGGAAATCTTTTGCAAAACTGATTGTCTATTCAATGTTATTATTCTGTGATTAAATAAAAAGGTGACTTATCTAGGAATGTATCAAAACTAATTAAATTAAATGACAATGGTAATATGACAAAAATATCCATTTATCAATTCTAGGGGAAAATGGCATACAAATGCTTATATCTTTAAATATAAGAAACTTAAAAGTAGAAAAAAGATCAGATTTGATGTTAGCAAGTTAAATTTATTAGATCAGGAATCTTATTAAAATTAGAATGACAAAAATATAAACTACCACAACAAAATTTGTAAGACATTTTTGCACATGCTTGTACTTCTGCTTTGTTGAAAAAAGGAAGAAAACTATAACAAAAATCAGAAGGATATAAGGGTTTTAATTCACTCTTACCTGAAGCAACCAGTTTAATAGCAAAGCTTTGAAATAGCAAATATCAGAACATTAATATTAAAAAATCAAAAATTAAAAAACATGTCCAAAGATGTCAGGTAAAATTTCTTTCTAGTTATAATACATTTGTCATATTAGTCAAAATACACTTAAAATCAGATTTACCCTAGATTTATTTTTCACCTTATTGTTAAATATTTATTAGACAGGTTGGAGATAAAATATTAAAAGGTGGTCTTAACTACTTGTTTTGAGCTATATTAATAATAAAATGTTCTTTTTCTTGCCTCTAGCAAACCCTGAAGCAAAAATTACTTGTAGTACTCATATGGTATGTTTTAACATTCATTGAAAGCAAGAATAATAAACTGATAAGTCAAAGCTGACTACCTGTCAAGTCTGCATAAGTATGTTCATAGTTAACATGGAAATGCTTATAGTTTGAAATGACGATTTGTATTGCAGAAATATTAATATAGCTTTCATAGTGACAGCGAGGCAGTCTGGTGTAGCAGAAAGAAGTCTGTACTGGAAAGCAGAACACTGGATTCTGGTTCTGTCGCTGCCACTAATTAAATGGGTAAGCATGCAAGTCTCTCAACCACAACACACCTTTCCTTTTTTATTGGCTAAATGACAAAGTCGGAATAGACAACTTTGAAGGTTACTTCTAGCTTGAAAATGTTTTAATTTTTTAAGTCACGTACCCAGGTGTGCAAAAATGTAATCATTCTTTTTTTCCCTTTAAACCAACTTAAATTTTATTAAGAGCCTCTTCTGTCTGATTTCAAATGATCTAATATTGGTTTATGCTAGCTAGGTTTTGTTTGGTGACATTTAAATGCAATTAGTTAATGATTGTTTCTTCTTTCTCATTCATTGTCATTTGAGTGGCATCTAAATTATTTTAGTGTCGTGTGGGGTTATCTGATCATCAGTTTCTGTCTGGTCATGGTAGTTCTGCTGAAGTGTACACAGTGTTCCATCTGGTTCAAGTGCATTGCAGCCACCCACAGTGATATCACTTTGAGATATATGAATTCAATTTTATGTAGTCCAGGTCACTTTCCCTGTAGTTCCCCTTGTTATGGCCAAATATACTTTCATGTATATTAGGGTGTTCTTTCTCTTTCTCAACAACAATTTTCTTAGTAAAATTTTTAAAAAGTTATCTTGTGCTTTAGTGACAATATTTGTATGTTGCCTGGGTCAGTTTTGGCTTACATATACCACATTTCAAACGACAGTGGCTCACTGAAAAATCCTGAACACGTATTTTGGGAGCAAAATCCTTTCCACTCCCAGATGGTCAAACCCATCTGGAATTGTATTACAATCCCTGCCCGGAACCGGAAGGGTGAGCAAGATATAGCCTTGCTCAGAGAGCTCTGTTACAATTTGATATTCTTGCTCCCTCTCTAACCAACCTTCTTCTCTTGCTCTTTGAATAATCTTTATTTAATTTCAGAAAGGGAGGAAAGTGAAAAGAACAAAATCATACCAGAAACTGTAACCATTAAGCAATAACTCCCTATTGCTACCTCTCCAGTCCATGGAAATCTATAACCTATTTTCTGTTCCTTTGATTATATCTATTCTAGATATTTCCTATAAGTGGAATTATAATATTTGTCATTTTTTTGGTTTGACTTATTTTACTTAACATAGTGTTTTAAAGGCTCATGAATGATTTCTGAAATTCAGTCTTTTTTAATGGTTGAATGATAAGCCATTGTATGTACATACCCCAGTTTGTTTATTCATTTATCTGGTGCTGGATACTTGGTTTGTTTCAACCTTTTGGCTATTGTGAGCAATGTTGCAACAGGCATTGGTGTGTAGGTATTTGCTGGACTTCTTATTTCCAGTCCCTTTGAGTATATACTTAGTAATGAAATGGGTGACTGAAATTGCAATTTTATGTTTAGCTTTTTGAGGAACTGTCAAATTGTTTTTCATAGCAGCTGTACTATTTTATATTCATATTTTATATTCATATTAGTAATAAAGAAAGATTTCAGTTTTTCTACATTCTTGTCAGCGATTATTTTCTCTACACTTTAAAAAATTATAGCCATTCTAGTAACTGTGAAGTGATAGCTCAGTGTAGTTTTAACTTTTATTCCCCAATTACAAATAATTTGGAGCAAATTTTTATGTATTGATTGGTCATTGTATATCTTCTTTAAATAAATATTTATTTAAGTCTATTACAAATTTTTTAACTGGATTGTTTTGTCTGCTTATTGTGAAATTTAAAATTGCTGCCTCAAATATGTACACAGAACTAAAGAAAATAAGGAAAATAATATATGAATAAAAGGAAAATATAAAAAAAGGACAAAAGAACAGAACAAATTCTTTATTTAAAAGAACAGAAAAAATTCTGGAGCTGAAAAGTATAATACTGACATATACCATTTTTTAAAGGGGAATTTAAAAGATTTGAGCAAACAAAAAGAGTCAGCAAACATGTGGAATAATTTAGATCATCTCATCTGAGAAGCAGAAAGAAATAAAGAATAAAGTGCACAGAACAAAATGGACCTGTGGAGTGCCATCAAGCAGACCAATATATGTACTACGAGAATCCCAGATAAAGAAGGTAGAAAGGAGAAGATATAATATTTGAGGAAATAATGACCTCAAACTTCCCAAATTCAATGAAAAGAATTGTTATAAAAATGCCAGGGGTCCAAATGCCCACGCTATAAGAGATAAGATGGACAAATGGGACCTTGTCAAACTGACAGGTTTCTGCAAAGTCAAAGAAACCATCAAGAGAGCGAGGAGACAGCCCACAGACTGGGAAAAAATATTTGCCAACTGTGTGTATGATACAGGCCTAATATCCAGGATCTACAAGGAACTTAAATGTACCAAAAAGAAAAAAAAAAAAACAACTAGCCCCATCCATTACAAAGTGAGTAAAAGATATGAATAGACAGTTCTCAAAAGAAGACATACGAGCAGCCAACAGATATATGAAAAAATGCTCAGCTTTACTAGTCATCAGAGAAATGCAAATTAAAACTACACTGAGATACCACCTAACTCCAGTCAGGATGGCTATCATCAATAACTCAAAAAATAACAGATGTTGGAGAGGATACAGCATAAAGGGAACACCTCTACACTGTTGGTGGGAGTGTAAACTAGTACAGCCTCTGTGGAAAACAGTGTGGCAATTCCTAAAAGATCTAAAAATTGACCTTCCATACGACTCCACAATCCCCCTCCTGGGAATATATCCAGGAGAACTCAAATCACTCTATAAAAAAGATACCAGCACATATATATTTATCGCAGCATTGTTCACAGTAGCAAGAACATGGAACCAACTGCACTACCCATGAAAAGAGGACTGCATAAAAAATTGTGGTAATATACACGATGGAATATTATACAGCCATAAAGAAAAATAAAATCATGAACTTCACAGCAACCTGGATGGACTTTGAGTCTATGATACTGAGTGATCTTTCACAGAAACAAAGAACTGAGTATCACATGTTCTCATTCATAAGCAGACCTTGAGCTATTATTGTAATACTCTAAGAAAAGGATTAGCAGTAGTGGGAAACTGCTGGGAGGGGGGCGGGGAAGCGGGATTGGCAATAGTGGAAATTTGCCTGGGGAAGGGGAGGCACACCTCATCAACAAGTGTACCTGCATAATGAACATTTGTATACCTAACCCTGAATTGTACCCCACATCTTTAAAATTAAAAAAATTAAAAGTAAAAGTACGCAAAAAACAAAATGCCAGGGGTCTTGTTGCTTGCCACACAGAAAGCCAATTGCTGAGACAGTAAGTATTGCCAGGGAAGAAGGTTTTTTATTTGAGTGATACCAGCCAAAACTATAAGAGATTTATTCTCAAGTCTATATCCCCGTGTCACTGAAGTCAGGGGTTTGTATAATGGGACAGATATGTAGAAAATAGGAATTAGGGAAGGATAAGGAAGATGTGTTGGTAAACAGGAAATAGGGAAGGATTTGCACCTCAATTTCTGGAAGGTGACCTGGTGAATTTCAGTTCCTTGGGACAACAGGAGTGATGGTCAATATCCTAAGAAAGGAACTCAGATAAGACAAATATAAATTTCAAGCTTTAAAATGACAAGAATGGTCAATTTCTATGTTTATTTAAAAACTGTAACCATTAGTTCTAAGGGGAAGTTCACCCAATTTCAGGATCTACAAATTGAAGAATCTTGAGGACCTCCAAAAAGGGATGACCTCAAGGACATCCATCAAGACATATTTTAATCAAACTTTTGAATGCCAAAGAAAAAGAAAATCTTGAAAGCAGCAAGAGAGAAGTGATTTATTACATACAAAAGATTCTCAATAAAGATTAATAACCAATTTCTCATCAGAAAGCCTGGAGGCCAGAAGGCAGTGGTTTGACATGTTTATAGCTTAATGAAGAGAGACAGATTTCCAGTAAAGGTAGTCATGTGGAGAGATATAAAAACCAATATTATTATACTTTGGTTTGTAGCACCTTTTTAAATTTTTTACATGGTTTAAGAGACAAAAACATTTAAATAGTATAAATCTATGTTATTGGTCACATAGTGTATAGAGATATGCATAATTGGCTAAAATGATACAATTTATGTTATGTATGCTTTATCACAATAAAAAAATGCTAAAACATGCCACAAACAGGAAACATATATTTTTAGTACCTATATCTAACAAAAACTCCCTTCAGAATATACTTTTAAAACTTCTACAACTTAATAAAAAGAAAAACAACCTAATTTAAAAAATAAGTAAAGAATAAACACTTTACAACAAAAATATATAAAAGTCATTAAGTGAAAAAAGGTGCTTAGTATCATAGTGATCAGAAAAAATGCAAATTAAAACTATAATTAGATACCACTTAATATCCAGCATAGAAGTTAAAATGAAAAGATTGAAAATAAATAAATCTGAGGATGAAGAGCAATTGGAACATTTATTCAATTGCTTTTGAAAGTAGAAAGTGAAAAAAACAGCTTTGGACATCTTTTTTCACACTTTAACAAGGTTTTAGAATCATGGGGTACATGTGAGGATTTATTATATAATAAGCTGCCTGAAGCGAAGTTTAGTTTTCTGATGAGCGCCCTCCCTTCACCTACTAGCGAGCATGGTACCTAATGGGTGGTTTTGTGTTCCTTATCCCTCCTACCTCCTTCCCTCCTTTAGTTATGCCCAGTGTCTGTTGTTCCCATCCTTGTGTCTGTGTCTACCCAATCTTTAGTGCCCTCGTATGAATGAGAACATGTAGTATTCAGTTTTCGTTTCTGTGATAATTCAATTAGAATGATGATCTCCAGCTGCATCCATGTTGCTGCAAAGGACATGATTTTGTTCCTCATGGATTTGTGGTAATCCATTGTATATATGTACCACATTTTTTATATCCAGTCCATCTTTGAAGAGCATTTGGAATAGTGCTGCAATAAACATATGAGGGAGGTGGGATTGGCAGTTGATGGAAACTGCTACGGGAGGGAGGGGCATATCTCATCAACAAGGATACCTGCATAATCAATGTTTATGTACCTAACCCTGAATTGTACCCCACATCTTTATAATAAAGAAATAAAATAAATAAGAAATAAAATAAATAAAGTATAAAAAAATAAACATATGAATGCGGGTGTCTTGTTGGTAGAACAATTTTTATTTTTTTTGGACATATTCCCAGAAATGGGACTTCTGAGTTGAATGGTGGCTCTGTTTTTAGTTCTGTGAAGAATCTCCAAACTTCTTCCCAGAGGTTGTACTAGCTTACATTCCCACCGACAGTGTACGAGCATTTCCTTTTCTATACAGACTCGCTAACATCTGTAGGTTTTTGACTTTTTAATAATAGACATCCTGACCAGTGTGAGGTGGTATCTCGTCATAGTTTTGATTTTTCTGATGATTACTGATGCCGAATATTTTTTCATGTTTGTTGGCTGCTTGTATGCCTTCCTTTGAGAAGTGTCTGTTCATGTCCTTTGCCTACTTTTTAATGGAATTGTTAATTTCCTGTTGCTTCATTTGAGTTCTTTATAGATTCTGGATGTTAGGCCTTTGTCGGAGGCATATTTTGCAAATATTTTTTCCATTCTGTGGGTTGTCTCTTTGCTCTCTTAGTGGTTTCTTTTATTATATAGATGCTTTTTAGGTTGATCAGGTCTCATCTGGCAATTTTAGTTTTTAAAAACTTGGCCATGAATTAATTGCCTGGGTCAATGCCCGGAGGGTATTTCCTAGGTTTCTTCTAAGTTTCTTAAAGTTTGAGATTTCATATTTAAGTCCTTTATCCATTTTGACCTAACTTTTGTATGTGGTGATAGGTAGCGTTCCAGTTTAATTATTTTATATATGGTTAGACAGTTTCCTCAGCATCATTTACTAAATAGGGTTTCCTTTTCCCAATGTTTGTTTTGTTGACTTTATCAAAGATCAACTGGATGCATGTCTGTATAATAATAGACTCGCTATCCTGTTTCATTGGTCTATGTGTCTATTTTTGTACTCTCTGTTTCGGTTACTGTAGTCCTATAGTAAAGTTTGAAGTCTGGGAGTGTGAAGCCACCATCTTGTTCTTTTTGCTCAGGATTGCTTTCTTTCTTCAGGCTCTTCTTTGCTTCTATGTGAATTTAAATATTGCTTTTTATATGTTGTGTGTAGTTTCACAGGGATTGTATTCAATCTGTAGATTGCTTTGGGTAGTAGGGACATCTCAACAATATTGATTCTTCTAATCCATAGCATGAAATCTTCTTCCATTTGTCTGTGTCGTCTTTGATTTAATTGAGTAGTAGTAGTATTTTGCAGTTCTCATTGTAAAGATCCTTTACCCTTTTGGTTAGATAAATACTGAGGGTTTTGTGTGTGTGTGTTGTGTGTGTGTGTGTGTGTGTGTGTGTGTGTGACTATTGTGAATGGGACTGTGTTTTTGATTTGGCTCTCAGCCTGTTAAACTTACACTTAACTATGACTTGGAAGCTTTACTTATAAATTTTTGCACCCCCCAAATAAAAAATGTGCTATAAAATGTATATAAATGTTTATAATGGCCTTATTTATAATGGCACAGATTGACATTAATCCAAATTTTTATCAACAGGAGAGTGAAACTTGATACATTGATCCAATGGAATACTATTAAACTATCATAATAAATGTACAGTTATCATATGCAATAACATTGATAAACCTCAAAAACATTATATTGAACAGCAAAGTCAGGTGTAAAGAGAGTTCATTCCTTATGAGTCAATTTATATGAAATTCAAACAGAAGCAAAACTAATATATGGTGTGAGAAGATGATGCCTTAGTAGAGGACAAGGCTGTCGGAAAAGGAACACAAAGAAACACTGATGGAAATGTTCTACATCTTGATTTTGGTGGTGTACGAAGAATATATATATGGTATATTTTATCATTTCATCAGTTATCGTGTTTTATCATTTTTCACATAAATATGTATGTATTGCCTATGTCTTTTAAATATGTGATATGCACGCATATATTTGTCAAAACTCATCAAACGATATACATCTATGCATTTATTTTATGTAAGTCATATAAAAATTTATAGGTAGGGGTCAAAAACATTAAAATTTTTTTCATTTTCTTATTTAACTAAGTATAGTTTCTGTACTATATTTGAAAGACTAGACAAATAATATGGTGGAGACTATTGGACATTAAGTATTAAACAAATGTTGGTTTGTGTCTCTAGGCAAAATACTTGGTCTACCTGAGTTTAGGTTCTACTGACACTTGAATAAATAAAATAGTATTTTATTCATTGAGTTTTTGTGAGTTTCTTCTAACAAGAAGTCTTAAACACAGAAGGTACTCAGTAAGCAATAGTATAACAAATGTATGTATGTGTCTGTGTATACGTATATATGGATGAATGGATGGAATCACTGTTCTCAATTGTATTGGATAAGAGCTGTCTCTTACAATAGTTCTCTAGCACACTATGTTACAACACAATTTATTAAAACAGTGTACTATTTTTAGTTTTTATTTTCCATCTGATCCTTTTTGTTATTCTCATCTCTATTTGTTGTCCAGCACAGTACTGAGTATGTGATTGTCATTAAATAAATATTTGTTGAATGAGCAAAAAAGTATCAACAAATTTTGATGAAATGTGCACAAAATATGTAGTATCTGCAAATTTTAAGTTAACATTGGGGCAGATTATTACTGGAGTGTTTAAAATATCTTTGACAGTCCAAATGATTTATCTTATTACATCTAGGAGAAGGCATTAATGAGTTAATGTGCTATGTGAATCCAGACGAATGTGAAAAATATATGTATTAACTAATATTTTGTAATAGTTGAAAAAACTAGGCTTTCAGACTCTGTCATCATTAAATGTAGACAGATGCCTAAAACATCAGAATTAATGAAATGCTGTATGTCAGATTTTGAACTTTGAAGATCACAGGAGACTCTATGTAGTGCACTATAATCTTGTTGTGAAAGAGAGGCCATGGACGAGGTCATATAAAGTGATTTATTAAAATCTAGTCTGCCTTAGAAAACCTATTGTTTAGTTATATGCTCATAAGAGTAAGATTACTTGATTTTTCTGCAAAAATTTAGGAACCTGTCTACTGGTAATTTCTTTTCAAATATCCAAATGAAGTGAGAGAAATTCTAATTCTAAAAGATACAGTAAAGTAAGCTAAATAAATTTAAATAATGAAAATTATACTTGTTTGGAAATTTAAGTTGATATCAAAATATATGTGGATTAAATAAAATATTAGAACATCTATCAGGTAATAAGATGCAGAAGAACAGACAGAGACTAGGACAGGAGAGAGAAATAAGCAGAGAAAACAAGTGGAAGAATATTTTTTTCCTCTGCCTCTTTTAATTACCTATGGAGTGGGAAATGCTGAAAAATAAACGTAACTGTACTAACTGTGCCTTAGGCAAGTTATTTTATAGCAAAAACTGAGTCACTCAATGATCCACAAATAAAAAGAACTAAATGTTGAACACCTGACTAGTAATTAATATTTCAATGAGATTACTTTGCACCATACATCAATATACATCAGTAAATGATTGAAGAAATAGACTTTGCATGCAGAATCTATATTTGGATCATCAAAAAATGACATATTTCTTCCTGTGCTGAGCCAGTGATGATGGTGATCAGGGTGCCTCAAGTAAAAAACAGTGAAGGTATAACTACAAGGATACTAAAATTCACAGGAGTATCAATACTGTAAGCAATTTGGTTTCAGAACAACATCTCCTCACACAATGGTAAAGGAAAATGAATAAAAGATTCCAGGTTCAACACCAATATTTTAATTTACTGTTTATTTTGTGCAGTTACTTAGCTCTGAGCCAAGTTTCTTCATCTGTAGATGGGGACAAAAAACACTTCATATGGCTATGGTGAGTATTTTACATAATGCATATACAATTCTGAGCTTGGGATCTAGTATTATATCAATTAGTTATTGATGCAAAAGAACTGCAAAATTCATTTGCTGTAACCAACAATCATTCATTACCAGAGATTATGAATCACAAGGGAAGAGGTAAGCGGATCTTGACTCATTCATGCATCTACAATCTTTGACGGGGTCGGCTGACTGAGGACAGTCTAGATTGGAGAGGGTGGTGACCCTTGGTTATGCTCTACGTAGTTCTCATTTTCTAGGAGCTATGTTCTCATGGCAATGGCAAAGGTACAAGAGAGCAAGCAGAAACACACACAGTCTATTGAGGCCTAGACTTGGATGATATTCTGCCACCTCTGCTACATTGTATTGGCAAATTACATGGAAATCAAGATTAAAATGTTGAGAAAATAAGCCCCACTTCCTTATTGAGAGGAACTGAAAAGTCACATAAAAGACCATGCATTTATAGAGATAAATAAATGGACCCATTAATGCAATCAATGTACCATAGTTATACAGAAAGCGCTCAATAAATGAGAACTACTGTTTTTGCAGAAAATGGGTGTTCATTAAAACCTACTGTTGTTGGTGACAAATTGTTCAAATATTTTTCTACCTTTCTATAAAAACTTACCTGTATTGCTTTTTTAAAATTTTTAAATCTGTGGGGTACAATTCAGGGTTAAGTATTCAACTGTTCATTATGCAGGCACCTTTGTTGATAAGGTGCCCCTCCCCCCCCCCCCCCCCCGCTTCTCTGGCAGTTTCCCCACTACTGCCAACCCCAACCCCACCCTTCCCTGGCAGTTTCCAACTACTGCCAATCCCTTTCTTATTGTATTATGATAGTTGTTCAAGGATGGCTTATGGGTAAGAACATAGTGATGCCTGGTTCTTTGTTTCTGTGATAGCTCACTCAGTACTATAGCCTCTAAATCCATCAAAATTGCTGCAGCATTCATGATTTTGTCCTTTTGACTGTGTAGTATTCCATCATGTATATGAACCACATTTTTTTTTTTTAGTTGGAGTCTCACTCTGTCGCTGGAGTGCAGTGGCACACTCATGGTCACCCCAGCGTAAACCTGCTGGGCTCTGGCGATCTTTCTGCCTCAGCCTTCTAAGTAGCCGGAACTACAGGTACGTGCTACCATGCTCGGATAATCTTTTTTTTCTTTATTGTAGAGATGATGTCTTGCCAAGTTGCCCAGGCTGGTCTCAAACCCACGGTTTCAGGCAATCCAATAGCCTTGGCCTCCCAAAGTTCTGGGATTATAGGCTGTGCCACTGAGCCGGGCCGCTACATTTTTTTTTTTTTTACCCAGTTCTCTTTTCATGGGCAGCACGGCTGGTTCCATGTTTTTGCTATTGTGAATAATGCTGCAATAAACATGCATGCGCAGGTATCTTTTTCATAGAGTGATGTGTGTTCCTCTGGGTATATTCCTAGTAGGGGGATTGCGGGGTCATACAGAAGGTCGATTTTTAGATCTTTTAAGAGTCGTCACACTGTTTTCCACAGAGGCAGTACTAGTTCGCATTCCCACCAACAGTGTAGAAGTGTTCCCTTTTCCCTGCGTCCTCTCCAGCATCTGTTGGCTTTTGAGTTATTGATGATGGCCATCCTAACTGGAGTTAGGAGGTATCTCAGTGTGGTTTCAATTTACATTTCTTGATGACTAGTGAAGTTGAGTATTTTTTCATGTATCTGTTGGCTGCTCGTATGTCTTCTTTTGAAAAGTGTTGATTCATATCTTCTGCCCACTTTGTAATGGAGTTGTTTGTTTTGGAATATTTGAGTTCCTTGTAGATAAGAGATGTAAGGCCTTTGTCAGATATATAGTTGGCAAATATTCTTTTCCTAGTCTGTGGGCTGTCTTCCTGCTCTCTCAATCGTTTCTTTGGCTTTGAAGAAGCTTGTGCGTTTGATGAGATCTTACTTGTCTATCTTATCTCTTATGGCATGAGCATTTGGGATTTTGATCAGGAATTGTTTTCCAGTATCAATTTCCATAAGAATGTCTCTTGCGTTTTCTAAGGTTCTTCTAGTTTGAGGTTTTATGTTCAGATCTTTGATCCACTTAGAGTTGATTTTTGTACATGGTGATAGGTAGGGGACTTGTTTCAATCTTCTGCACATGGTCAGTCAGTTTTATCAGCACCATTGACTGAATAGGTTATCATCTCCTCAGTGGTTGGTGGTGGCATCTTTGTCAAAGATGAGTTGGTTGAGAAATTGAGGTTTTGCTTATGGAATCTCTATCCCGTTCCATTGGTCTATATGCCTGTTCTTGTACCAATACAAGGCTATTTTAATTATTGTAGCTTTATAATAAAGCTTAAAGTCTGGGGGCATGAAGTTTCCTGCTTTTTTTTTTTTTTTTGAGTTGGAGTCTCACTCTGTCGCCCAGACTGGAGTGCAGTGGCCGCTCCCGGCCACCGCAGCCTCGACCTGCTGGGCTCCGGCGATCCTTCCGCCTCAGCCTTCCAAGTAGCTGGAATTACAGGCATGCGCTACCACGCCCGGCTGATTTTTTGATTTATTGTAGAGATGAGGTCTCACTGCCCAGGCGGGTCTCGAACCCGCGGGCTCAGGCAATCCACTCACCTCAGCCTCCCAAAGGCGCGGGATTACAGGCTGAGCCACCGAGCCCGGCTAGTTTCCTGCTTTTTTTTCTGGAGATTGTTTTGGCAATTCATAGTTGTTTACATTTCCATATGAATTCCTGTGTTGTCATTTTCAGATCTGAGAAGGATGCTGCTGGTAATTTTATGGGTATTGCATTAAATCTGTAGCTTGTCTTGGGTAGGATGGACATCATAACAATGTTGATTCTCCCAATCCATGAGCATGGAATATTTTTCCATTTGTTTTCATCATCTTTGATTTCTATGAGCAGTGTTTTGTAGTTTTCATTGTAAAGGTCTTTGACTACTCTGGTTAGGAAGATGCCAAAGTATTTCATTTTTTAAATGGCTATTGAGAATGGAATTATGCTTTTTATTTGGGTTTCTGTTTGCTTGTTGTTGGTGTATAGAAATGTACCTGATTTTTGCACATTTATTTTATACCCTGAGACTTTACCAAATGTCTTTATCAGTGCAAATAGGTTTTTGACAGATCTCTTGGGTTTTTAAGGTATAAAATCATGTCATCTGCAAAGAAGATAACTTAACTTTCTCTCTTCCTATTTGGATGCCCCTGATTTCCTTCTCTTGTCTGATTGTTCTAGCTAGGACTTCCAATATTATGTTAGACAAGAGGGATGAGAGTGGGCATCCTTGTCTTATTCCGGTTTGCAGAGAAAAGAGCTCCAATTTCTGTCTGTTCAGCAGTATGTTGGCTGTGGGTTTCTCAAAGATGACTGTTATTACTTTGAGGTATGTTCCATCTATGCCTAGATGTTCAAGGATTTTTGTCAAGAAAGGATGTTGAATTTTATCAAAAGTTTTTTCCAAGTCTGACAATATAATCATGTGGTTTTGTCTTTGCATCTGTTGATGTATTTAATTATATTTATGGTCTTGCAGATGTTAACCGGTCCTATATATGGGAATAACGACTACTTGGTCATGGTGGATGATTTTTGAGATGTGTTGTTGGATCCCGTTTGCTAGAATCTTGCTGAGCATCTATGTTCATCAAGGATATTGGCCTGTAGTTCTCTTTCTTTGTTGAATCTTTGCCCGGTTTGGGTATCAGTGTGATATTAGCTTCATAAAATGATTCTGAGAGAGTTCCATCTTTCTCAATTGTCTGGAATACTCTCAATAGGATTGGTATCAGCTACTCCTTATATATTTTGTAGAATTCTGCTGGAAAGTCATCTGGTCTAGAGCTCTTTTTTTATAGGTAGTTTTCTGATGACATAGTCGATTTCCTTGGTTGTTATTGGTCTATTTAGAGTCTTGATTTCTTTTTGTTTTAACCTTGGGAGGTTTTGTGATGTCAGAAAGTCCCCCATTTCACTTTGGTTTTCAAGTTTATTTCCATACAGGTGTACATAGTAATCTCTGATAATCTTTTGTATTTCTTCAGGTTCACTTATGACTTCATCTTTTGCATTTCTGATTGTGCTTATTTGGGCTTTATTTGGGCTTTTTCTCTCTTTTTCTTGTTCAGTCTAGCTAGGGGTCCATCAGTCTTGATTATCCTTTCAAAAAAACAGCTTTTTGTTTCATTGTGTTTTTTTTGTATTATATTTTTACCTTCTATGTCCCAAATTTGGGCTTTTATTTTGGTGATCTGGATTCTTCTGCTGAAGTTAGGGTTTTGGTGGTCTTGCTTTTCCAGCTTCCTTAGGTGATTTATTAGGCTGTTAACTTGTGAACTTTTAATTTTCTTCATGTATGTTCATAGAGATTTGAATTCCCCTCTTAGAACTGATTTCATGGCATCCCAGAGATTTTGGTAAGCTGTTTCTTAATTTTCATTTGTTTTCATATATCTTTTAATCTCTGTTTTTATTTCTGTGTTGGCCCAGGAGTTGTTTAGCATCATGGCATTTAGTGTCCAAATCTTTGTGGGTTTGGGGGAACTTTGTTAGTATTGATATTTATTTTTATTTCTCTGTGGTCTGAGAAGGTGTATGGCAGAATTTCAATTTCATGGAATTTGTTTATGCTTGATTTATGGCCTAGGATGGGGTTGATCTTAGAGTATATTCCATGTGGTGATGAGAAGAATGCATATTCTATGGTTGTTGGGTGGAGTGTTCTGTAGGTATTAACTAAGTCTATTTGGTCAAGTATCACGTTGAGGTTTCAGATCTCTCTGTTGACTTTTTTTCTTGATGATCTGTCTAGGGTTGTTAGTGGTGTGTTTAAGTTCCCAGCTATGATAGTGTTAGAGTGAATGTCTTCTTTTATTTTTCCTAGAAGATGCCTTATGGAAGTTAGTGCTCCTATGTTGGGTGCATATATGTTTAGGATGGATATTTCTTGTTGATGAATTGAACCTTTTATCATTATGTAGTGACCTTCCATATTTCTTCTAATTTTTGATTGCCTAAAGGGTATTTTGTTTGATATTAAGATTGTGCCTCCTGCTTTTTTTCTGTTCTGTTTGCCTGAAATTTTGCTTCCCATCCTCTTACTTTGACTTTGTGAGTGTACTTTCTGGTGAGATGAGTCACTTGGAGACAATATTTTATTGCCTCATGATATTTTATCCAATTTGCCATTCTATGTCTTCTCAGTGTTGCATTTAGTCCATTCACATTCAAGCTAATTATTGCGATGTGAGAGTTTATCCTTGTCATGAGTTTCTTATAGCGTTTGTTGTTGGTGCTACTGTTTATTTATTTGTTTGTTGTATTTCTTTTGATTTTTGGGTTGATTCTTGTGTGTTTTCAATCTTTTTCCTGCATTTTGTGAAGGGCATTGTCATTCTTTTTTTTCTCTTTCTTTGTGTTTAATATTTTCTAAAGTGTTTCTTGTAGGTCTGGTCTGGAGGCAGCATAAACTCTTATGATTGAATGTCTGGAAGAATTTTAATTCTACATCACTGATGAAGCTTAGCTTAACTGGGTAGGTAGTTCTTGGTTGAAATTGTTTATCTTTGAGAACTTTAAAGATTAGGCTCCAAGCTCTCCTGGCCTGAAGTGTTTCTGTAGATAAATCTGCTGTTATTCTAATTGATCTTCCATGGTAGGTATTCTAACTTTTCTCTTTTGCTACTTTAAGAATTTTTTTTAATACCTACCTTGTGTAGGCAAATTACTGTGTGTCTAGGAGTTGGTCTTCTCATTTGTTATTTTGCAGAGGTTCTTTGAATCTCTTGTGTTTGAATCGTCATGTCACTGATAAGTTGAGGGAAGTTTTCTTGAATAATTTCATGGAATGTTTGTTCCAGGATGGTCTTTGTGTCTTTGTCAGTCTCAGGAATTCCAATTAATCTTAGGTTCAGATTCTTGAAATAATTACTCATCTCTTGGAGGTTTCTTCTGTCTTTTTAGGCTTCTTTTCTATCTTTTTAACAGTTTGGATTATTTCCATATTTTGGTCCTCAGGCTCTGAGATTTTTTTTTTTTTTTTTTTTTTTGAGTTGGAGTCTCACTCTGTCGCCCAGACTGGAGTGTAGTGGCCACTTCCGGCCACTGCAACCTCGACCTGCTGGGCTCCGGCGATCCTTCCACCTCAGCCTTCCAAGTAGCTGGAATTACAGGCATGCGCTACCACGCCCGGCTGATTTTTTGATTTATTGTAGAGATGAGGTCTCGCTGCCCAGGCGGGTCTCGAACCCGTGGGCTCAGGCAATCCACTCACCTCAGCCTCCCAAAGGCGCAGGATTACAGGCTGAGCCACTGAGCCCGGCTCTGAGATTTTTTTTCTTCTGCTTGGTTAATTCTGCTTTCCATGCTTATCAGTTTGTTATTTATTTCATTCACTATATCCTTTACTGATGTTATCTCAGTTATCAACTCCTTCATTCTTTACTCTTGTCTCTCCTCATTTCTATTTATTCTCTCTATTAATATCTTGATATCTGGGTTTGTGATTTGAGAAGAGTCATTTTGGGGGCTCTCCATTGTTTCAGTTCCATAGTATGTATTCTCAGTGGCTGACCTCCCAGGAGTCTGTGTAAGACTCATAGTCTTCCTTTGTTTTTTCTTCATTTGTGTAGGTTCCCCCCTTTTACCTTTGCTTTAATTCTGTTTTCAGTGATAAGGAGGATGTTTTTATTTCTGCTTGCTCAATCTCCTATTCTTCCTTATGTAGATTCTCTGGATTTGTTCAACCCTGAGGCTGAACTAAGGGTGGGGGTCTGTTTTTTGCAGATTTAATTAAGGGAGGAAGCTGTGATTCAGAAGCTATCTGCAGATCCCAGTATCTGCTGACAGGTTTGTGTGCTCCCTGGAACACACTACCCACTGCCTTACAATCTGTTCATGCAGTGGGGGTGTCTGTTTGCTGCCTGAAAGCAAAATGAGATAAGAAAAGGGAAAAGAATGGTAGAAAGAAAGAGGAAGAAAGAAAGGGAGGTGGAAAAAATGAAAGAAAGGGAGGTGGAGAGAGAACAAGAGGGAAAACCCATAGGTGTATCAACTAATGAATAAACAGAGACAAACAAAGACAGAGAAAACAAAAAACAAAACAAAAACATACAGATAATCACAAACAAACAGTCCCCGTTAGTTTACACTCCCTCAAAAATAACCCATACGTACACAGAAAATCTAAAAAAATTAAAATAACAGAAAAAAAGCAAGTACAAAAGCATAAACAAAAGTAGAAAGAAAAAAGATAAAACAAAGACTAAAACAAACAAGTAAAAAAAAAAACAACAACAAAACTTGGTCTCTGGCAGTTTCTGTGTGTCCAGGTTCCTTTTAGGCCTCTATCTTAGGGAGCGACTCTGATCTCCAGCTCCTCTTCTCCTGCTTTCAGTGCAGACTATTAGGGTTGCTCTCAGCATGGGTCACATGCCCCATGAATTAATGTGGGAGGAGAATGAATCAGATCTGGACTCACTCTATCATTGCTGCTGTCAGATTTCCCACTGAGATCTGTTGTGTCTGTGCCTGTTCCAGCATGGGGGAGGGTTGTCTTTCCTTTTGAGTCTGATGAGAAGATATCCTCTGGGTCCCAAGATGGAGACTGGGTGGAGTTGGGCAGGGCAATGTAAGTCTCTGCCTGGTCAGGGGACTGAGAAGATGGTGCTTTAGACCAGTTTTCCGTGACCTGTCTTCTCCACTGATCCTCCTGCTTGTGCCCAGTCTACTACTGCAGGTAATGGCATAGGCCAGGTGCTAGGTGGTGAGGGATGGCTGTTCTCTGCTGCCACCTCTCAAGAGAGGCCCCAGAATGGCAGATGATCCTGTGAACCGGGGTCTTCAATCTCAGGGTGGTGGTAGGTTGCAGTCACCTCCAGAGGACAGCCTGGGTACATGAACCCAAGTTTCCCCCAGACAGACTTTTGTTCACCCACCAGCACATGCTCACTCACACAGAGAGTCTTTATGGATATTCGCTTTTGTGGAGACTCTCACAGTCCGACCTGTTCCGTCACCATCATGCCCACTTGTATTGCTTTTAATGACATTTCTATTATGCATTTTGTTTCCCTAGAGAATAATTGTTTCTGGTGTATAAGATTTTTTAAAAGTACAAAGCCTTTTTCTCTTCACTCTAAGGGAGGCTTATAAGGCAAGGGAGATAGAGGGTTTGTTATTACAGGGCTGGGCCCCAGCATGGTAATAAGCTTTTCAAAGTTTGATGGAGAGGGAAGCCCTGGTCATTCAACCTTGAGCTCTTTCTAGGAAATGGTTCTAGGACTCCAAATCTCAGAGCTTTTGAGCAAGTGAAATAGAACATAGTCACTTTAAAGGAAGATCATTTGGCTGGAACACAGTGGGCAAGGGAAAAGATGATACAGTGTTAGCCTGATAAAGTGTGGGAGCCAGATCACATTTAATTTTGTAGACTATGTTACAGATTTTGGCCTCTATATTAGAAAGAGAAGCTAATAATCATAAGAATGGCATAAATAGGTGTACATTTTAAAGATACTCTGGTTGCAGTATAAGGAATGATTTGGTGAGATAACAAAAGAAGACCCAGAAAAACCTGCTTTTAGGTTGTTACAATAGTAACAATTGTGAGAGGGTGGCAGCTGGAACTAGGATGTTAATGGTGGATATGGATAGAAATGTAAGAATTTGGGAGGTAATTAGAAGCTTGACTGAATAGAATTTGATGTGTTGGATAGGGAGAATAAATATAGATATGTGTCGAGGATGACGCCTAGATTTCTACATAGAGAGCAGTGGAATTCTACATAGAGAGCAGTGGAATTCTACATAGAGAGCAGTGGAATTCTACATAGAGAGCAGGGGACATTTGTAGAGAGCATGCTTTGAGAAAAAATTTATTGTAGACTTTTTGGTTTGAGATACAAGTTGGCCAAGGGGAAATGTCATATTGCATTGCTGGATATGCTCTGAAGCTGAGAAAAGAAGCTATGATGGAGATGCTAATCTGGAATTCAACTGGGTCATGGACGCCATCAAGAAAGTTGAATCCACGAGAATGGGTGCATAGTTAAAATTACCCCATGTACAAGGCAGAGTGAAGCCAAAATAGTTTAGGACCTAGTCACAGGATCTCTAACATTTGAATTTCAGGTAGCAGATAATGAGCTGACAAAAGTGTTTGATTAGTTAGGAAATAAATCAGAAAGTTGTAGTGTGGTGAGATTCATGCCACAGGAAGACAGACACAGGAGAAAACTCAGCCAAATAATAAATAAAAAATTCCTCGCCTTCCCTGAAACCATAGCATTTTCAATAATGAAGGAAACAGTGAAACCAGACCTTTGTCAGGAAGAGCTTAAGAATCACTAAACTAGGGGATATGGACAGTTTGAATTCTCAGAGCTTTCTGTAAAGGAAGAAAGACCGTCTTGAATGTATAAGAGTATTCAGGGAAATTGAATGGATAGGGACATTTCACACATTTGAGAGTGTGTGCAGAGAAAAGAAAAGGAAAATCTTGAAGTATTTTTTTCTCGTAATCAAGAGAAGTAATGGGGGCTTGAGATTTCTTCCTAACTTCTCCAGCACTACTCAGGGGAAGAAAAGACATTATAAATTCCGACCAGAGGCTTTATAGGAATAGTATCAATATTTGTTTTGGTGTATCTTCCAGGCAAAATTTTTAAGAATCAATGTTTGAAGGCTGATTATATTCATTGTAGGAGGAAGCCCAATTAAAATAGTTTTAATTTTATTTAACAACATTAGCTGACACTTAAGGATTTATTTATTTGATGGAAAGATATTTAGTTGACCATATGAAAAACTCTGGAAAGGAATTTAATTAAAAGAGAATATATAGGACACCTAATCTGGGTCAGGAACCACAGAAAACACTGTGAACAGAGGGGTGACCTTCAATCTTCGTGTACTGATCTATGCATGTACCTGAGAAAAACTCAGAGGCTGGGGAAAGAAAGAATGAAAGGATTAGGCAGAACACTCCCTGCAAGTCACACAGAGATAGGAATAATCTGTGTTGCTACCAGGCAGAGAGGAAAGATCTTTTACAATGGAACATTAGGAGCGTCTTCAGGGTGATATTGTCTCAGAAACCAGACAAAATAGCCCTACACTAAAACTGTTCTGACCCATTCTAACAAAGCTCATGAGCTAGTTGAGAAAAAATAATATGAATTTCAAGTAATTTGGCAGCATCCTAGAGGAAAATCCCCTAAATATATAAGGAAATGCAGAACCATCAGTACCCAACAATTTATATTCACAATGTATGGCATACAATCTAAAATTACTAAGCATACAAAGCAGGAAAATATTACTTACAATCAGAAGAAAAGATCAGTCAGGGAAAGAGACCTAGGAATAACCCAGATTATAAAATCTGTAGACAAGGACATTAAATGAGCTATCATACATGCACTCCATATATTTGTATAAATCAAGAAAATAATTTTATTCATAAATAGCTTCAAAAAATAAGGTATTTAGAAATAAATTTGATGAAAAAATGCAAGAATTGTGCATTAGAGATTTTAAAGCTTCATTGAAACAATCTAAAGAATTTCCAAAATGGAAAAGCACTCCTTGTGCATGGATTTAGGGAGTAATGCATGTTAACATTAATGATAGCAATGCAATGGAAGAACTAATATTGTGACAATATTTCTTATATTTGCTATAGAATTAGTGCAATTCCTATCAGAATCCTAGCTGGTTTTTCTGAAGAAATTTCAAAGGACCCAGAATAACCAACAAGTGCATGAACAGATTCTCAGTGTCACTAGTCCCTAGGGAAATGAAAATAAGATCACTTCACACCTGCTAGGATGGCAATAATAGCAACAACAACAACAACAACAATGACAGCAATAGTAGATACTGGTGAAAATATGGAGAAATAAGAGTTATCATATTTTGGTCCTAAGAATGTAAAATGATGCAGCTGGTTTGAAAAAACAGTGTAGCAGTTCCTTAGAAGTTAAATATAAAGCAACTATAAGATTACTGAATCTTATACACTGTAGTTTTCTATTGCTGCTGTAACAAATTACCACAAACTTAGTGACTTTATCAATACAAATTTATTATTTGAATGTTCTGTGGATCAAAAGTCTCACATAGCTCTCACTAGCTAAAATCTAGGTGTTGGTGGACCTGTGCTTCTTATAGAATCTCTAAGGGAGAATTGAATCCCTTTGCTTTCCAGTTTCTCAAGGCTGCCCACATTCCTTGGCTCATTCTCCCTCCCGTTATCTTCAAATACAGCAGTGGTAGGGTGAGTCCTTCTTACATCAAATCACTTCAATTTCTTTTGTTCCTTCTGCTTTTATTCTGTTTATATTGGAACCACATGGATATTCTTGAATAATCTCTTTATGTTAAGATCAGTTGATTAGCAATCTTAATTTCAACTTTTTAAATTTCAGTTTTGTTGTTGTTGTTGTTGTTTTTGAGTTGGAATCTCACTTGGTCGCCCAGACTGGAGTGCAGTGGCCGCTCCCAGCCACCGCAGCCTCGACCTGCTGGGCTCCAGCGATCCTTCCGCCTCAGCCTTCCAAGTAGTGGAACTATAGGTGCGCGCTACCACACCTGGCTAATTTTTTGATTTATTGTAGAGATGAGGTCTCACCAAGTTGCCCAAGCGGGTCTCGAACCCATGGGCTCAGGTAATCCACTCACCTCAGCCTCCCAAGGTGCGGGATTACAGGCTGAGCCACCGAGCCCGGCTGGTTAAATTTCAGTTTTTAAGATTTCAGCTTAATTTCTGCAACTTGAATTCTTTTTTCTATTTAGTTTAATATATTCACAGCTTCAAGGGATTAAGATACAGACATATATGGAGGATCTTTATTCTGCAACCGCAGTTGCAATTCCACTCCTAGGTACATACGCAAGAGAATTAAAAACAAATATCTCTATAACAACTTGCATGCAAATGTTCATAGTAGCATTATTCAAATAACCAAAGAATGGGCACAACCAAAATGTTCATCAATTGATGAATGGTTAAAAAAAGAGGCATTATTAATGAAGTAAGGCCCTTACATGAAAAGGTTTCATTCAACATAAAGGAAATTATGTAATAATTTATGGAAGAAGTGAAATTTAAACTGAATATTAAAGAAATTGTAAGACATGTAAATGGAAATAGAATTCATGATTTTTGTCTTAAATTACATATATATGTTAATAGTAAGGTGATATTTTCCAAATTGCTATTTCAGCAGGTGCCTTGACAGAGATATGGTAGTACAGGTCATTATCTATTTTCAGTAGACATTTTCTTTCTCCAAGATGGAATTGTGTTATTATTCTCATCAATCAAATAAGATGTGCTTTTTTTGCAATTTGGATGTATGGAATGGCAGAAGCCAGAGCTGGTTCTGTACATGAAGCATTTTAATGATATGTCCTTTAGGATTAAAAAATAAAAAATAAGAATAGACCACTTATTGCTGAAGAAAACCTTCACAGAATTTACTCTTTATTCAAACTATGAGTTTCATATGGTGGTCATAACTTGAGTGCTTACAAAAGTCTGTTGGTCTAACAAATGTAGCTAAATATTTGTACTTTCTTTGTTTCTCCATGTCTTCATCTCTTCTCAAATGAGGGACTACTTTACTCTCTTTACCTAGGGGGAGCAAATGCAGATTAATTTATACATGACTTCTTTTACTTTGGCTATTTTGAATAGTATAACCTCTCTTTTTTATTTGTTCTGTAACAATATAGAAAATTTCTGAAACTTTCCATTCATATGAGAAAATTACCTGTTGTTATTGTTTTTGACACAGTCTTAAGATGAGTGTTTGTGCTTTTCTCTACATTGTGAAAGATGATGAAGATATAAAACAAAGACCTAGGACTGAACTTATATATCAGGTATTGGCAATGTCTCCATCTTGTTGTTCTTTGCTTTCTTCAATGGAATTCAATTAGAATCTTTTACTGTTTTGTAAAAGTTTCAAAACCATACTTCATAAAAATGGAGTTGGAGTAGCAAAATAAGACAAGCCACATCATAATAAAGCAGATGATAGAGATATGAAGTAATTCGTTGGCTCGTTCTCTCTGTGGAAAAGAAACTGTTATTATTTCTGGCAGATTACCTAACCCTGCAGAAAATGCACAGGCATGTGTTCAGAATCCAAATGAGTTTTCCAAAAACTTATCACTGAAGTTGGTTGAAACAAGACTGATCAGCATTCATTGCTTTGGTCTTAAGATGAAAGAGGATAAAAAATTCCTTGGGTGGAGAGAAAATAGCAGGAACTTTATCTAAGAGCAAAGCTGTCATCGTTTACACATACCTCACTCTTACTGACTTCAATCAACTTCAAGCTCTCAGCAGGAAGAAACTGACTGTAAGAGAAATATGAACTTCACTAATAGTATTACAAGGGGATCAAGGCTTTCATAATGAGTTTAATAACTTGGAAGCAGAAAGAATCATTGGACACTAAAGTCTTAAGTCCTGTTGACTTAAGGACTTTTCTGGAGATGAAAGTTTTAAAATGAATATCTTCATATAGATGTGTAGTTACTGGAACTCAAAAGGAAACATGAAACCACTATAACATTTCATAAATGAGTTCCACTCATGGGTTAAAGAATTAGAGCAGCATTCCCCAAACTTTTGGGCATTAGAAATTGGTTTCATGGAAGACACAATTTTTTTTTTTAAATTTTAAAGATGTGGGGTACAATTCAGAGTTAGGTGTATAAATGTTCATTATGCAAGTACCTTTGTTGATGAGGTGTGCCACTCCCCTTCCCTGGCAGTTTCCCTCAACTACCAATCTCACCTTCCCTCTCCTGGCAGTTTCCCTCAACTGCCAATCCCATCCCCCCTCCCCTGGCAGTTTCCCACTACTGCCAATCCCTTTCTTATAGTATTATGATAATTGTTCAAGATCTGCTTGTGAGTGAGAACATATGGTACTCTGTTCTTTGTTTCTGTGATAGATTACTGAGTATGATAGACTCTAAATCCATCCAAGTTGAAGACAATTTTTTTCACAGATGGGGGTGTGTGTGCAGGGTGACAGGAGAAGAGATGTGGGGGGAGGTTGAGAGGGGGAAAACACCAGCATTAGATTCTCATAAGGATTGTGCAGCCTAAATCCCTCACCTGCACAGTTCACAGTAGGGTTCGTGCTCCTATGAGAATCTAATGCAGCTGCTGATCTGATGGATGTGGAGCTCTGCTCCTCCAACCCCCTCACCTCCTGCTGTGTGGCTTGGTTCCTAACAGGTCACAACTGGTACCAGTCAGCAGTGTTGGGGTGTGTGTGGGAATCCCCTGAATTAGAGTATTTGGGTCTCAAAATTTTTAAAAAATGAATTATAGTGATTTTTGTTAGGAAAATAGCAACATTCTTAAATTGGACACGCTTAACATCCTTGCTTCATTTTCCCTCTCCTGTATCCCACCCAATTTCTAAGAAAGAGATAGTTAAGATTTTTGAGTACTCCTTGTGTGTCAAATAAAGGACTATTTAGTTTTACACGCATCATCTCATTACTTCTGCTAAAACAGTTAATTGGGAGTCTATTAGACTAAAGCACCCTGAGTTCTTACCTAAGTAAACAGAACTCAACTCAGTGTAAAAGGTCTTAGCCAATCAGAAACCGCCAATGAGCCTCTAGGTAGGGACTTTCCACTGGAATGATCCAAATAACACTACGGCTCCACTTTAACCAATCACATATCTTGCTTACCACTCACCCTATAAAAGTCTTCTTTTGGTATCCTCGATTGGAGCCCAAACCGCTTCTAGTTTGGAGCAGCCTGATTTGTGACTCACTGTGCTCAAATCTCTTTAAGTGCTCCAGTTTTTCTTGTAACAGTTTTTACTACACTCACTAAATGTAAGAAACTCAAGACAAGAAAGGTTAAGCAAATTTTCCAAGTCACACACCCAGAATGGCTGGTTGTAGAGAATTAAACTTAGGGCTGCTTGAAATCAGTGATTATGATGCATCATTGATTATGTCCACAGAATTACAACAGTTGGAAGCCAATTCTTTAAACCTAGTGCCCATTCATAGAGCAGCATCAACATCACTAGGCACAGCACCATAGCCAGACACATTCATAATAAGCAATTTGAAAATAACTAAGCCAAATTAGCGCAGGGAGCACCATGCGAAACAAGTCAGGCCCACGTCCCCAGGTCATCTCTGGACATCCTAGGGCCGCGTCCTGTGGAGACCCGGAACCCTCACCGCCTCACTGACCTGACCCCCAGGCCATGGTGACCCCTATTTGTGACCTGATAGCATCAGTGGAGGCTGTGACCTCAGGGAGTCGGAACATCACACATCGAATCCCACCCAAGGGATCCCTAGGCGACCATGGGGTGGCGCACAAGAAGGAAGATGGCTTTTCAATCGTTTCGGAAGATCGCGAGGGTCTTCCAGGGTCCCAGAGGTTGGATCTGCATGACCCCGTGCTCGGCCACCTTCGTTTCCGCATGGGTTTCGCAGATCTGGGACCTGGTTTGACTACTGCTGTGCTCCATCTAGATAAGATTCCGCCTTCGTGAACAAAGACCTCACAGGGCCTGAGAGTGACTGGGACAACACACAGTGGTTGGGTTCTACCCCCGACATGACATTGACATTGGAGGAAAGAAAGAGCGGAAGAAACTATCACATTTGGACAACAGCAGATACCTACTACTCTTTGGAAAAATTTGCTGAAATGTGGCTTTCTCCTTTCTCAGCCTTTTAAGTAGACAACTTATTTCTTCTACATCTATCTATACCTTCTAAATGTAAAAAAGTTGTTTATATAGTAGATGTCTTGTAAATGCCCTTTTGTAAAAATAAGTTAATTAAGATAATACATAATAAATTGTAGAAAAGAGATGTCTTCTGGAAATGGAATTGCTAGACTACCCCTAGATACATCACCAGGAGCAAACACACTGTTCAGTTCAGTGGTTTAGAGGTGGTGGCGCACAAAACCCTGAGAGGAGTGAGAGTTCTATGCTGGACTAGTTATATTTACAGGACATTTTCATATTATTGCCACTGTTCTCTGTGCATTTTATTTCTTGCGACTGTTTATTTATTGTTGAAAATGTTAAGAACTTTTAAAGTAATAGTGGATTTTTCTAAATGTTCTGAAGTGCCCATTATATGTTAAAAGTCGAGGTTAGAGGATAACACATTGTCCTTTTTGTTAAAATGCCTATAAAGTATTGTCTTTGGAAATGCAGTGGTTCTTTGGATAGTACTCACTGTGTTTCTGTACTCGTTCTGGGAAAGAGGGAGGTGAAGGACATGCAAAAGACTTTATGCCAGTGTTTGCAGTTAGGCAGTGTTAACCATCACCCCATATGGTGGAATTTTGTTTTACTGTGGTGCTTATCATGAACAAATGAATCCTAATTTTACATCTTGTTTCCTAGATGTTAAAGAGGTAGCAGTGAGCTTTAGAGTTAGTAAACTAGCACATCTGTTACATTTTGTTTTGGAATTCATAGGATAGACTTGAAAATCAGACTATCTTCTGAAAACAACCTGCAGAATAGAAATTGTTAAAATTACCTTTAATCAAATCAATTATTAAGACCAGTAGATGCTATTGGCATTTCTCCTGGTTATCTTGATTTTTTATTTGTATAGATTTAGGTCTTTGGAAATCTATAGATTTCGATATATTATAGACTGTAAGGAAGTTGAATTAACAGAAGGGACTTGTTTTTATCGTATCAATGATATTTAGGGGGTACAAGTGCAGTTTTGTTACATGGATATATAGCATAACAGTGAAGTCTGGGCTTTTAGGGTACCCATTCCCCTAATAGGGAACATTGAACATGATAGGTAATTTTTCAATTCTCATCCTTTTCCTGTCGTCCCACCTTTTAAAGTTTTCAGTGTCTATTTTTCCACTTTGGCTGTCCTTGTGTATTCATTGTTTAGCTCTCACTTATAAGTAAGAACATATGGTATTTGACCTTCTGTTTCTGAGTTATTTCACTCAAGTAATTTTCCTGGTTTTTTTTAAAGAACTTGGGCTTTGGGTTTGCTATCTTTTGGATTAGAGTTCTTGTTTGGCAACTTGCTCAAAACTATTCAACTCTCCTGCTGTTCTTAATTGTAAAATGAAAATAATACCACCTACCTCAGTGAATGATTCTGAGAGTTAAGATAGGTCATAAATAGAACAGTGGTTGGCTGTAGTAACTTCTCGGTATCTGTAATCATTCTTATTCTTTCAACCACTACTTTTTAGTTTAAATCCTTATAAGAAAAATTCTACTCATCTGCCTTTAGTCTCGCTTTTCTTTACTTCATTCTCCACAGTGCTGCTAGAATGATCTTCCTAACATGCAGCACCTGGTACATATTTTTATCCTTCTTAGTCTTTCAGTAATTCTTACTGCCTCCTGGATAAAGCTCACACTCCGTGTCGGGCTTACAAGGCTGCCAAAAACTAGTAGATACCATTTCATTTTATACTCCTCCTCACAAACCTATGCCTCAGCTACCACAATGACTTAAAAGACTTCTGATTGTTTCACGCGTCCATTCTTCTGCACTTGATTGTTCTCCTCTTTGAAAGTCTTTCTGTATTTTCTAAAACAGGTGAACTCCTGTTATCCTTCAATATGATATCTATAGGCATAAACCTGACCTTCCTGAGAAGAGTGAGTCACTTATTTTTATTTTATTTTATTTTGAGTTGGAGTCTCACTCCTATCACCCAGGTTGGAGTGTGGTGACATGCTCACGGCCACCCCAGCGTTGGCCCACTGGGCTTAGGCAATCTCTCTGCTGCGACCTTCCAGAGTGGGTCACTTTTAATTATGCCTTTCCATATCTGTTACAATAGCATTACCCACATATTATGTAGAAATAGTGCCAGTGTCCCTTATAGTACCTTGTGTTATGTTTGTTGCTTCTCTATCTTTCCACTAGTCAGTAAGTGCTTCGCCTAGTCATTGAGTGATAGGTGTGATGATGAATAGTCACAACTCTGAACAATTCACAGTTTAGGGGGTAACAGATTTACAACAAAAATTTGGAACCCAATGTGTTTTGATTAGAACTATGTGAAATGTGTGATGTGTTATCAAAGAGAGTGGCAAACAACTCCACAGGGAAGCTGGGGAAGGTCACACAGATGCTGCGAAGTTGGAATTGGTTTTGAGGATGAAATAGAATAAGTCAGGAAGGAAAGGGAATGGAAATATTAATGTAGATCAATATATTTCAAGAAGTTTAACACATGG
Source organism: Cephalopachus bancanus (assembly GCA_027257055.1). Classification (NCBI taxonomy): domain Eukaryota; kingdom Metazoa; phylum Chordata; class Mammalia; order Primates; family Tarsiidae; genus Cephalopachus; species Cephalopachus bancanus. The sequence continues at coordinate 5,892,507 of JAPVLO010000041.1, forward strand.
GAAGAAGAGAAGGAACATTAGATAAAAGAAATCTCACAGATGAGGGATGTTCTTTTGCTGCGTTAGTTTTTACTTTTCAGAAGGGAAAAGTGTGTTTATAGTCTAAAGAAGGAGGAATGTAAGGAAGTTGAATTAATAGAAGGGGCTTGTTTTATCATATCTATAATATATAAATAACCTATTTTCCTTTCATTCAGCCTCATCCATTCACTCCCTTATCTGAATATTTTCCCAATCTCCTTCAATCCTATTTTTTTCTTTTGTCTCTTCCTCTTCCTGCATTTATGCACATTCCCAACTTGAGATTCTGAACCTGTCTGTTGACATGTATATTCACCTAGACCTTTCATATGATTTCACCTGCTACATTAGGGATTTGATTTTGCAAGATTACTGTGACTACTTTCTGGAAGTTTTTTTGTTGATGTAACACTGTTGGCAAGACTGAATTGACAGTTGTGGATAATACTAGTATCTCACTCAGGTAACATTTGTGCAGTTATTATATATTTTTAATGCTTGAACATAACAGCATGACTTATAGAAAAACTAGGTCCAAGACATACGAAGTAAGAGTGGGTATGTTTGCATAGGATTTGATACTATTTTAATAACAGTGTTCAAAAGAGAAGTCATAATACCAAGCACACACTATTTTCTGCCTCAATTTTACACGTCAGTAAAGGTCCAAACTTTCACTCACAAATGAACTGAAACAGAAATCTCAAGATCTGAAGTTATAGAACAACAGTTACTGGCTCTAGTTGTATTTTCAGATTGTGTTTGTGGGAGGAATATGGCAGTCTTCAAGCCATGAATCACTTAAACAATCAGGGGGAAATTCAAAGCTCCAAGTGGAAGTCCATTTTATGAACGTCTCAGAGAGTGTTCAGAAAATGTCTTTAACATATCTTGTCTCTGCGATTTCCGGCTCCTGATGTAGATGGAAGTCAAATAGCTGTTTTTTCTCTCTGGGTCACTGCACTCCACACTGTGTATACTAAGTAACTTTGACTGCTTTGTAGCAACAAAGGAATTGAAGGACATTTTCTTAGTGTCAGAACAGACACCCCATGACCATCAAAGCCACTGGTATTATGACATCCTTACGAAAATAAAATGTTCAAATGCAATTCAATTTCAGCCACAGGATGTATCTTCTGGCAGCAGACTCACTTTGGAATATAGTGGTAGGAAATTGTGCATTAGTTGGAGGTTGATGCTTGTAACACAAACAAATAAAAACTATATATTTGACGAAAAAAAGATTCTTGAAAAACTTTGCCTTAAGTATATTTGCTTTTATTGTTAAGGGAGGCAAGAAAAAGGACCTCAAATTTATGGTCCTGGAAGAGATGCTAAAAGCTAAGTTTAAACCACCTAGGTTCATTCAGACCTAGTTTCCAACATGAGCTTTGACTCCTTACTGTGTGACCTAAGGAAAGCTACCCAACCCTTCTGTGCAGTAGTTTCCCTACCTACGAGTAAGATGATAGTTCTTAGCTCATAGGACTATAATAAGAATTATTATCGATTATGCATTAAGCTCCTATTATTATTCCTAGCTGTTCCTTGATTTCTCCCAAGTTCTTCAGGAAAATAAGTGTGAGGAGAGAAGGAGCAGTTTGGCCCAGGAGGCAGGAGAGTCAATCCAAGATACTAAAGATAGCATACAAGTCACATCCAAACCGAAAACACTTTGTGTATTAGTTTTTGCATCTGTTCTTTCATTAGTTTAAGTCTACATAGTAATTTTCATCTGGTAATGCCATTATTTTAACATTTTCACATTATAGGACTGTCTTTGCTCATTTATTTTTGGTTATGCTAAAGCTATCTTAGCCTTGATCTCTTCAGGAAGTATGATCACATCTTAGTTACCTGATCCCAAAAAATACATATTAGGCTCAAGAGCAGAAGGATCATATCTCCTTCCCAAACCGAACCCTGGGTGAATCAAATTAAGCTCTCATATTATTACCCAGGCTCTCATAACAGAGACCTATTTATTAGAATGGAGTGAGCATAACTTCTGCCCCCTGCCTTGGTAATAATGTGGGATAGTGTGGTTTGAACATCTCTCTTTCCCTGATAGATATACTTAGTGATTGATACAATGATAGTGATTCTTCAAGTCATGTTTCAAATATAATGCAATTGAAAAAAATTTGAACTGTACCAACCCCAGTCACAGCTTTTGTCCAAAGCTGAGTCTTATAATGCCTGATTGATATGCTTGATATTAATTTCTTTTTTTCATTCTGTCCTTCTGACCTGTCTCCTTCTCCAACTTCATACATAAAGAAGCAAAGACAAATATTTAGGAGGTTCAACTGTTTCTATTTTGAAAAAGTTTAATAACACTGGAAACTAACTTTTTTTTTTAGTTAACAGCTGCTGACCATAATTTCCAGGTTAATTTTGCTTTTGTAACATAGTACTTAGAGCTCATTAGCATATTTGGCACATATATCTCTTTATTTTTCTTCCCAAGGTGAAGTCTCTTTTTTCTACATCTACTAGGTCATAATAGTTACCCACCATATAGCAGTTACACTTTTTCACCTTTTAAAAAAGATGACCCTTCTTGGAGGTTAATTGTCTCTTCCAGTAACTACTTATGAATAATAATCATGCTATCTCAAGTGCCAAAAATTAATAGATTGATAAAGTGTAGGGGTTCACTATGAAGTATTCTTGGTGTGCTAAGGGCAATCAAGGGCTGCTGGTAGGTAAGATCTATAATTGCAACGGGCACGTAGTCCCTATTACTGGATAATCTGGAGGTATAATGAATTAGAATTTAAATACTAGAGAAGTGGAAGGTAAGTCAGGGAAGTGCCAGAGAAGGAAAAAAGTCCAGGGCGAGAAATAGTTAAGATAAACCACAGAGATTAGGTAATAAAAACTGGTTGTGCAATTGGCTGTTAGGGTTTCTGCCTCCCAACTGATGAGGGAAGAGGGATTCAACTGTTTCTGCTTGAACCAAAAGGAGATTTGTCCTAGAGCCTAAGTTAATTGTGTGATTCATATATTAGAAAATCTGAGTGAACAATGGGTTTAAAATTAATATTTTGTCTGATTCAACGTATTCATTCTTCCTGTAGTAGGGGAAAGGACTTTATGTTCTTTTGGGTAAAGAAAAAATGAAAATGCCTTATTCTTACCTACACCCCTCTCTCTTCTTCACTAGGGAGAAATGAGAGGCTTTGCTCTTGACACCAGAAGTAGCATAGAAAAAATTCTGGGTAGAAGTATTATTTCTATTTTGCTTTCTGACACATTGCTATAACTTTACAAACTTTACATAATGGGAACCTCCAAATCCTTATCATCATCTCAACACCCTGAAAACTCAAATGTAAATGTATTTGTCAAAATCTAATCCAGCAAAATTCAGTTTATCAGTTAAATAATTTCTGAATGACTTATTAGCTAAATTTGCATGTTTCTTTAAGCATTTATATAATTTAGGGTAATTTATATTAGATTATTTTCTTTCTGAAGCTTTTGAAAATCTTTATAAGGTTTAGTTATCTGACCTTCATTTTATCTTGCTAATAATATTCTAAGGTTTATTGCATTTGTTTCTCTATTATCTTCCCACAAATGAAGTTGGTGGGAGGTGGGGCAAATAAAGGCGGAATCTCTCATCTGGGGAGTTTATTTCAGAAGCTGAGCATTTGTTAAAGCAGGTGTTGGGAGAGCTGGCTGTTGGGAAATTAGCTCTCAGTGAACTGGTTTGCTCTCTGCAACTTTGGGAGCTAAATCTAAAAGATTGCTTATTGCTTTTCAAAGGAGAGTTGTTTTTCTTAACTAAGAATCTGTTTGCTAGCAAGAAGAATAAACTTAAGCTAGGGCAAGGAGCTCAAAACAGCAGGAGGCCTTGTACACTGCATTTGGCTATTTATACTTAGAAAAAATTGTATTAGCATGAAAAAATATTTTCCTGCTAGATGTTAAAACATAGATTTAAAAATATAGTGCTTAAGGAACCAATTTATAGGGAACTTAGAGATTACATAAGTAACTTGTACTTGAGACTAATGAAGGATTCTATGAGAGTAACACTATGAACCTAGCAAGGATGATTTCAGAGCTCACTGAAAGCAGAATCATTTCTGTTAAAAAATGTGTTTTTTTTTCCTTTTGCTTGCAAAAGAAAACTCTGTTGGAGAAGTAACAGTGCTAAGTTATCCAGCAGAACTGAGACTATCTGAAGCAGCAGTTGTTGCTAGGAGCATGAGAATGGCACAGGGAACATTGATCAGAATTTGCACTGTGATGATAGCCATGAAAAGAAATCCTACTTTTGGAAGGGCATGCTAGCTGTTATGAAGTGAGAGCCCTCGAAGATGAAGGAGACATATAATAGTCCTCTTCTTTTCCACAAGTAAATTATGAGTAATACACAGATTAACTTTCAACAGCATACTAATTTAGGCTGATTTTTCTCTTGCTATGTATCCTAGGTTATTTTGTGTTACCATAAAGAAACACCTGAGGCTGAGTAATTTACTAAGAAAAAAGGTATAGTTGGCTCATGATTCTGGTAACCAGAAAGGTCAAGATTGGGCATCTGCATCTGATGAGGCCTCAGGCTACTTCCACTCATGGTAGAAAGTGATGAGGACCTGGCTATGCAGAGATCATATGATGAGAGAGGAAGCAAGAGAGAGGGAGGTGGTGTCAGTCTCTTTTCAACAACCAGTCCTCTCAGGAACTACTAGTGTAGGAACTCACTCACCTCCAAGGAAGGGTATTAACGTATTCATGAGGAATCTACCCACACCTCCCATCAGACCCATCTCCAACCTCAGGGATCAAATTTCAACATGAAGTTAGAAGGAGATGAATATGTCAACCATAGGATTACGTTATATATGTATTTCTTCATCAATTGCATGGGTAGGCATAAATAAAATTTAAACCCCAAAGAAATTAGTTAGCAAGTTATTAATATTGCTGATATAATTGAAAGACAATTAGATTTTGAAGTATTGTGGACTTATTTACTGATTAAATGTGACAATAAAAAAAGTGAGTTTATTTTATAACAAATATACATTTATCTATTTAGATGTGTCTGAAAGGGCCAAAAATGAAACATAATTAGGGGATAAAAATGATACAAACTAATTGTTATGAGGAGAAAAATTAATTTAATAAGGTCAAGAAATATATTGAGCAGAAGATTTTTAAATATTTCGGTTAGAAATTCTTCATATTGCCTGACTTAGCATAGTCTAAATTAATAGCCGTCTCATACGAGCATAAGAAAGTCTAGGGTGGTTATGCAAAACATAGTTCAAAGTGAAGAGCCACAGGGCAAATTTCAGAAAGCAAGGGAACCCAGCTCATATGAAAACTTTCTTTTTTTTTTTTTGAGTTGGAGTCTCACTCTGTCGCCCAGACTGGAGTGCAGTGGCCGCTCCCGGCCACCGCAGCCTCGACCTGCTGGGCTCCGGAGATCCATCAACCTCAGCCTTCCGAGTAGCCGGAATTACAGACATGCGCTACCATGCCCAGCTGATTTTTTGATTTATTGTAGAGATGAAGTCTCACTGCCCAGGCGGGTCTCGAACCCGCGGGCTCAGGCAGTCCACTCACCTCAGCCTCCCAAAGGCGCAGGATTACAAGCTGAGCCACCAAGCCCGGCTCATATGAAAATTTCATGGGATCGTTAGAGAGTCAGCGGTCAACTTATTCCACCATAATATAAAAGGTCAATTATCCTTTTTTCCCTCATCTTTGCTTCAATAATTTCAAGTCTATGACCAAAACCAAATGTTTTCTTTCTATTTGGAAAACTATACTGCCATTTTTAATGATCACTATGAGAATCACAGTAAGGTTTTCCTCAGTAGGGACCTTGGCGATCCCTGGAAAGAGTTCTAAAATTTATGATCACTGTTTCTCCATTTGATCATGAGGCAGCTTACACACGTAGCTATGCTGATAACGTATATTGTTAGTTCTTTGCATATCATTCTCCATTTGTCATGAGTCTAAGGATATAATATGACTTTTATTTGCTTCACTTAATTTAAAACTTGGCATCTCGAAGAATAATTATTTTCTTAACTTGCATATCCCTGCTCTGTTGTCCTCTTGCTGAATTGTCTTATTGTTATTAACAGATTCCAAGGACTTTTCTCATTGTTTTCATTTCTATTATTCTTCTCCACAACTTGTACAATCCCTAGATGTTTTGTATTCACTCAGTATCCAGCATTTTGAATTGTAATAGTATACTTATTCTCTGCTTATTCCTTCTATCTCCTGAAGAGCATCTCCTGAAGAGTTATGGATATGGTCATAAATTCCAATAAACATGCATTTGTCAAACTGATTTATTTTCCAAACTCAGTCCCTGTTACATTCATAAAAGAAGCCAGATTTCCACAGATATTTGACTACTGTAGTGGAAATGATAAGAAGTGCAAGCGCCATTCAGGCACAGATATTAAAAAGAACCGTACGAGAAAAGCCTCTGCCGCTTACACCAAGTTGTTCTTTCTCAAAGAATGAAGCGACTGCTTACATAGAAAAATTAATAATAAAGCATGCTAAAGCATCAGGTGTGATAAAAGTTCAGCTTTATGATTCATGATAATTAATCTGAAGAACTAAAAGGTATGGCTAAATAGATTTGTGGGAACTCACAACTGGGTAAGTTCATTTTATTTTCATATTCAGCAGTCAAGACAGATGCTTTACTAAAAAAAAAAAGTCTTCTTGATTTATTTGGTCATTATGATAAAACCTACATGTTTAAGCCACAGAGCCTCAGCACCAAAGTGTAATATTTATATACTGCCTGGAAAGTAAACAAATGACTCTGGGCAAAACCTCAAAATAGGAGAAAAATTTGTCCTCAATGGCTTTTTTTCCTTGTCCCCTGGCTATTCCATATAATAGGATCACAATAATAGTGATAGAATTGTATCTCCTTCATTTAGCTACCACCACACACAAAAAAATAGTTAGAAATATCAAACTTGAGTTTTTCCTTACTAGTTCAAGTAAGTAATTCAAATGTTCTACACGTGCTTGCAAACAAGTGTGACTATCAATTTTTCCACCTCTTATTTTTATCTTTTTTCTGTCACTCAGGACCTAATCTACGCATTCTCTGTTCACTGTGCTCACTTCAGAATTTGTTCTTCATGTGCCTTCTTCATTACCATGTTGGCTTCCAGATTAGGGCAGATATGAAAATTTGATGCTTATGAAATTGGCTGAGCTGTTCTCTTTCGCTCCACTTCTGCAGACTCCGTGCTCCATTTCTCTCCTTAACCAGCGTTTCCATGTGCTTCTCTTCTTTCATTTTGAAGAAACTTTGAAGGCACAAATCTTTGACTTTTTGACACATTTCTTTCTCTCCCCTGTCTCCCCAGATGCTCTCTTTATCTCTTTTTCTTTTTTACTTTATTTTATCATAAAGATGTGAGATACAAGTCAGGATTAAGTACATAAATAGCCGGGCTCGGTGGCTCAGCCTGTAATCCCACACTTTGGGAGGCTGAGGTGAGTGGATTGCCTGAGTCCGTGGGTTCGAGACCCACCTGGACAAGTTGACAAGACCTCATCTCTACATTAAATCAAAAATTAGCCGGGCGTGGTAGCACATGCCTGTAGTTCCAGCTACTTGGAAGGCTGAGGCAGAAGGATCGCCGGAGCCCAGCAAGTCGAGGCTGCAGTGGCCGGGAGCGGCCACTGCACTCCAGTCTGGATGACAGAGTGAGACTCCAACTCAAAAAAAAAAAAAGAAAGTACATAAGTAATGTACGTGCAGGGGAAATTAGGGCCTCCAACCGGGCCTGACTTCCCCTGGTTTAGGATCAGGTACTCTTTGTGTTGTTACGTGCCCTCCATCCCCACTTCCTCCCTCCCCAGGCCACCGCCGATCCTGCCCTTGTACTATTGTGATTAATGTTCAGGTCCCACTTATGAATGAGAACATGTGGTATTAGGTTATTTGTTTCTGGGATAGATCACTAAAAATGTTTGTCTCCAATTCCATGCATTTTGCTAAGAAGTTCATGATTTCCTTTTTTTATGACTGTGTAATATTCCATCGTATATATGCACCATATTTTCTTTATCCAATTTACTTTTGATGGGCAATAGGGTTGGTTCCATGTTTTTGCTACTGTGAATAGTGCAACAATAAACATGCCATGTGTGGGTGTCCTTTTTGTAGAATAATTTGTGTTCCTCTGGGTATATTCTCAGGAGGAGGATTGTTGAATTGTAGGGAAGGTCTATTTCTAGTTTCTTTAGATATTGCCACATTTTCCCCCACAGAGTCTGGACTAGTTTGCACTCCCAACAACTGTGTAGAAGTGTCCCCTTTTCTCCACACTTGTGCCAGCATCTATTGTTTTTTGATTTATTAATGATGGCCATCCTTACTGGTGTAAGGTGTTATCTCAGTGTGCTTTCTCTGATGATTAGTGAGGCTGAGCATTTTTTATGTATCTGTGGGCTATATGTCTTCTTTTGAGAAGTGTCTGTTCATGTCCTCTTCACAATTTTTTATAGAGCTGCTTTTTTTTTCCTTTGGCACATTTGAGTTCCTTGTATATCCTGGATGTTAGGTCTTTGTCAGATACACAATTAGCAAATGTTTTTTTCCAGTTTTGTGGGTTGTCTCCCTTTCTCTTAATGGATTTATTTTGCTGTGCAAAAGCTTTTCAATTTGATGAGATACCACTTGTCTATCTTAGCTTTTATGGCATTTGTTTTTGGGGATTTGGTCAAGAATTTGTTGCCTACTGCAATGTGCATAAGAGCGTTTCCTACATTTTCTTTTAGGATTCTAACAGTCTGAGATTTTACATTTAGGTGTCTGATCCATTTAGAGTTGATTTTTGTATATGGTAATAAGTAGGGGTCCTGTTTCATTTTTCTGCATGTGGTCAGCCAGTTTTCCCAGCAACATTTGCTAAATAAGATCTCCTTTCTCCAGTGGTTGCTATTGATGGTTTTGTCAAAGATGAGTTTGTTGAGAGATTGAGTTTTTGCTTCTGGAATCTCTGTTCTATTCAATTGGTCTGTATGCTTATGCTTGTACCAGTACCAAGCTGTTGTGATTATTATAGCCTTATGGTAAAGTTTAAAGTCTGGAAATGTGATACCTCCCACTTTGTTCCTTTTGCTGAGAGAATTACAGGCCAATCTCCTTGATGAATATAGATACAAAAATTCTCAGTAAGATTCTAGCATATCGGAACCAACAACATATCTCAAGAATCACCCATCTTCTTTTATACCTAATCCTGAATTGTACCCTACATCTTTAAAATAATATATATTATAAATAATATTATAAGCTGGGCTCGGTGGCTCAGCCTGTAATCCCACGCCTTTGGGAGGCTGAGGTGAGTGGATTGTCTGAGCCCACGGTTCGAGACCCGCCTGGGCAGACGAGACCTCATCTCTAAAATAAATCAAAAAATTAGCCGGGCATGGTAGCGCAGCCTGTAATTCCGGCTACTTGGAAGGCTGAGGCAGAAGGATCGCCGGAGCCCAGCAGGTCGAGGCTGCGGTGGCCGGGAACGGCCACTGCACTCCAGTCTGGACGACAGAGTGAGACTCCAACTCAAACAACAATAATAATAATAATATTATAATTTATGTATAAATAATCATCCATCATGACCAAATAAGCTTCATTCCCGGGATGCAGGACTGGTTCAACATTTACAAGTTCATAAACATAATTTAATACATTAGCAGATGTAAAAACAAGAGCCACGTGATTATATCATTAGCCATAGAAAAGCTTTTGACAAAATCCAGAATCCCTTTTTGATAAAAATCCTTGAACACCTAGACATGCAAGGAGCATTTCTCAAAACAGTGGAGCCATCTATGATAAACCCACAGCCAACATATTGCTCAATGAACAGAAGTTAGAAGCATTCTTCTTGTAAACAGGAACAAGACAAAGTTGCCCACTCTTACCCCACCTGTTCAACATTTTGCCGAAAGTCCTTGCTAGAGCAATTAGGCAAGAAATGGAAATCAAGAGTATCCAAATAGGAAATGAGTAAGTTAACCTATTCCTCTTTGCAGACGATATGATCCTATACCTTGAAAACCCAGGGGAGTCTGTAAAAAACCTCCTTGTACTTATAAACGACTTTGGTAAAGTTTCAGGGTACAAAATCAATGTACAAAACAGTGTCATTTCTATATACTAGTGACAAACAGGCAGAGAACCAAATAAAAAGCACAGTTTAATTTGCAAGAGCAACATACACAAGCATAAAACAAATAAATACCTTGGCATCTTCTTAATCAGAGACGTGAAAAATCTTTACCATGAGAACTATAAAACACTGCTCAAAGAAATCAAAGATGATACAAACAAATGGAAAAAGCATTCCATGCTCATGGATTAAAAGAATCAATATTGTTAAGATGTTCATCCTATCCAAGGCAATCTACAGATTCAATGCAATACACCTCAAATTACCAATATCATTCTTCTCTTACCTGGAAATGACAATACAGAAATTCATATGGAAACAAAAAAGAGCATGAATAGCCAGAGCTCTCTTTCAAGTTACTGTGGGCTGAGCCAGAAGAGAATTTACATGTTAGAAGAATGTTCTGAGTACTAACCAGTAGCCCCAATGTATCCAGTTGTTAGTAAGCACATTGAGTTATATTTCCTTTCTTGTCTTCAGTCATCAAGTAAGGGAAGTCTACAATCAAGAATCAGGCCCAGGAACCTCTTATTTTACAAGAGATATAAAGCTTAGTTCTGTGATAACTTCATTCTTAACAACATTGTTAAGTTGTGGAACAAAATTTTTTTCCTGTTATAAATATTTCTAGGCATTTTATACACATATATTTGGTGCCCCATCTCCCATACTATATCATCATGTGAAAAATATGAATGCTTTCTCTAAATGTCCATGTTTTTCTCCAGTATAAATTATTAAATGTCCTTTAGAATTCATGCCCATCTTTTCATATGACCAACTAAATTTAAATTAAGATGAAACTAGGAGTTGACAAAGCATTGTCACATTCAGCCTTTATATTGAAAAAGTATTTGGCCATCATCTATATTAAAAGAACCTCAAATTAGGACTACCTAATTACTCTTCATTTTGCTGATAAAAAAAAGAGGGAAATAGAGGGTTAAGTCACCTGGGATTACACAGGAAGTCAATGACAGAACTCCCAAGACACCTTATTTGGCTTGTTTACTCAGCATCTGCTGAATAGTAATATCTCCTACTTTAAAAATCATTGTTCAGGATTTTTAGGTTTTTATAATTTAATTATATTCAAGCAAATAGAGGGTAAAAAATCATAAACTTTGTATTAATACCACGATACTGCAGTAATTAAGACATATTTTAAATAATTTATGGAAAACATTGAAATGAAATGTTGTAGTCTACACAGCCAGTCCTTTCTGAACCTAATGCATATGCTGAGATCACAGTCATTTAGATTGTTGCAGCACCATTAGAATGTTGTTAGAAAAATACTTCAGGGAGTTGTTGTTTGAATTAATGTATGTGTAAAATATAATGTTCATCTAAATTCATTATTTAATCACATATTTATTGAGCACTCACTATGTGCAGCTATTATTTCAGGTGTTTTGTACTGGGAAAATGTGTACTTAAAAATGCAGTACTGGAAAAAATATGCATTTTAAAAATCCTTTCAAAATTGAAAAAAGTAGAGTTTTGAGTGCATCTTGAAAGCCAGTTTTGAATAAATTTTGTTTGTCTTTTTTGAGTTTTTTTTTATCTTCCTTGTCTTATTTATAAGCTCATCTTCAAATGATTGATTAAAATATCGCCTGCTTCTGTTCTGAGTGTTGTCCTTTGTACCATGTCAGAAAATATGTGAACTTACTTTCTTTTTCCAGTGTTTTATATCTCAATTGTCAATTATTTGATTCTTCTTGCTCTGACTTATAATTTTAATTTTCCTCCTTTTATTATCTTTGTTTCAGATTATCTATTCTATTTTATGTCTGCTTTTGTTCTTTTTTTGATGACTATTTCTTTGAAACTTCCCTGAGATCAAGGAAATAACACTTAAATTGATAGTACAGAGACTGGTTAGAAGTCGATTTCTTTTTTGAAAAATAGCCATCTCTGGAAAGTATTATTTGTGACACCAACTTATGTTCTATAGTGGATTTAGTTTAGCTTTTTTGTATTATGTATATTTTAGAAGATTATGGTAACGTATAATAAATTATAAGCATTTATTTATTTATTTTCCTTCCTTGGGGCAAAATACCTGATAAATAGTTTCTAAAACTCAGATTGATTATCTTACGGTCACGTGGAAAAAAAAAACTGTCTTTTAAATCCATTGAAGAAAGGAATTTAAGATTTATCAAAGATTAATTAGAGAGTGTTGACATATGATTCCAGTAAAATGAATATCTCTTGTTAATTTTGTGAGTTTTAAAAGAATATACATAATTACATTTCATATTATTTACAGCACATTTTAATAGAGGAATAAAAAAGACAGATTTGTGGCAACGCAATATTTCTTTCATAATCTCCCAATAGTAATTCTTATTGATAAAAATGCTTTCTTCAAAAAATATATTGATCTTTTTGATAAATAGTTAATTAAACAAATGGTTAATTTTATATCCATGCAAACCAAAAATTTTACTTTAAAGATTTCATTGAATTTCTTTTTTTTATTTTTTTTTTATTTATTTTATTTATTTTTTTATTTTTTTAATTTTTTTGAGTTGGAGTCTCACTCTGTCACCCAGACTGGAGTGCAGTGGCCGCTCCCGGCCACCGCAGCCTCGACCTGCTGGGCTCCGGCGATCCTTCCGCCTCAGCCTTCCGAGTAGCTGGAATTACAGGCATGCGCTACCACGCCCAGCTGATTTTTTGATTTATTGTAGAGATGAGGTCTCGCTGCCCAGGCGGGTCTCGAACCCGCGGGCTCAGGCAATCCACTCACCTCAGCCTCCCAAAGGCGCGGGATTACAGGCTGAGCCACCGAGCCCGGCTCATTGAATTTCTTATAATGGTTTTTTAAATAAGTACAAAGAAGAACATACATTAAATGGATTTTAATGCCATGTAAACACAGCATATAAAAACTTACCTGTATTTCTTGTATTCAGATATTATTATGCCTTAAAAATATGTGTCCTTATGTATGCATATTTAAAGGGAAACCTTGGTCAAAAGGCTAAGCACTGTGAACATGTATGTATTATTTACCTTCTGTTTGAGTTCTTGTAAAACGAATAAGGTCAGTCTTCTACTTTTATTACATTCACATTTCTTCACTGTCACTACTCTTCTGATGACTATTAAAAGGAAAATTATAACAGGAATATTTATATGCAAGATACAAGCCTGTAATCCCAGGGTTTTGGTAGGCCATGGTGGGAGGATTGCTTGAGGCCAGGAGTTCAAGACTAGTTTGGGACACATAGTGAGGCCCCTTTTCTTTAAAAAAAAAAAAGCCAAATGTGATGGCACATGCTTATTGTCCAAACTACTTGGGAGGCTGAGACCAGAGGATTGCTTGAACCCAGGAGTTTGCGGTTACAGTGAGCTATGATTTTACCACTAAACTCCAGGATGGGTGATAGAGAGAAACCATGTCTCTCAACAAAATAAATAAAAATAAAAGAGAAATAAAAATGCAAGACTTATTCATGAAAATGGGCTTTTAAAATTATTTGTATGGATTTGAGAAGTACAAGTGCTGTTTTGTTACCTGAATATATTGAATAGTGGTGAAGTCTGGTCTTTTAGTGTAATCATCACCCAAATCATGTTCATTGTACCCCTTAAGTACTTCTTATCCCTCACCTCCCTTCCAACCTCCCATTCTTCCAAGTCTCCAGTGTCGACTGTATCTGGAGTACAGGAAAATTGGAAGTCATACTAATCTTTTTCTTAAATTCTTCCTTTCTGCAGGACCCATCGTGAGTTAACACTTTCATTTGGATAAGTGCCACTTCCTTTAAATACCTATCCTCTGGGTTCCTGGTGACTCTCTGAATGATCTCTATGACTCTTGGGTTACTTCACATGAGAAGGACAAAAGTTCATCTATTGTTAATCTGACTATTGTCACTTCATGAGAGGGATTCATACAATTTTTTCTGTTTTGAAGATGGCTCTCTCTTTTCAAATTTAATTGCCAATCCTAGGTAGTTGCTATGGGAAATGTTTCATGTTTCTCTCCATAGTTCTTCTTCTTGCTCCAACTGGAAGATCATGTCTAGTATGGAATCTGATACTTGATTTGTGGGGAAATACTCAGGACTTCAGGGTTTGGTCCAGGGACACCAGGTTCCTGTGCTTCTCCAGGTTCACACCTCTGACCAGGGTATTCCATTCTCCACAGTCACATCTTTGAAGTTCACTTCTTGTAAACAGTTCATTGGTGATCTTCAGGCTCATTGTCTTTCTCTCCCATGTTGCCATCAATAAGTTTGCTGCTTTGAGACCTGCTTTGGTCAATGTCTTCATACTGACCTTGCCCATGCTTGGCAATTCCAGCCAATATCTGTGCATCTACTAATCTCTATTAAAATATGACCACACATACATCACCTCCTGAGGTCACCTCTAATTTTAACCTTATACATCATGGAGTAGTATTTATTTTAAACATTTAACATTTATGACTGAAAATAGCATACTATTTGTTTTTCCTTGGACTACTTACTTGGTTAATAACCCTCAATCCCACATGAAAATTATTGCATTATTACACCATATTTTACACCAAACTTGTGGCGTATATTTTTCCCTCTCCACTAAAATTAATATTTATATATGGACTTATTTTTTGAATTTGGTTTACAAACTGGGTCTACAGGAAATAAGAAGGAAAACAGTCACCATATCTAATTTGAGGTTAATTGTATTCTTGCAGGGGACTAATACCTTTTTATTGAAAATCTTGGTGTGGCTAGGCACAATTCCTTAGGTATTATTTGTAATAAATTAAAATAAATAATAAATAAAGGAGAAAAGTGAAGCACAACACTGGGAAAGACAAAGATGAGTATAACGATACAACTCTGAGACCTAATACCAATATTGGAACATGTGTCATGATTTTTTATTTTGAGTTGGAGTCTAACTCTATCATCCAGGCTGGAGTGCAGTGGCACACTCACAGCCACCCCAGCGTCGACCTGCTGGGCTCCAGTGATTCTTCCGCCTCAGCCTTCCAAGTTGCCAGAACTACAGGTGCGCACTTATGACGCCTGGCTAATTTTTGATTTATTGTAGAGATGACGTCTCGCCAGGTTGCCCGGGTTGGTCCCAAAGTGCTGGGATTATAGACTGAGCCACCGAGCCCAGCTCTATAATTTTTATAATCCATAACTCTGGCTTCTTTGTGGGTTTTGTCACTTAAAGTTACTAGGTGAAATTTGAATTGACAGACTTTACATTACCAGGTCTGTCAACACAATTTTCCACTTGACTCAGAATTTTGCTCATTTAAACATTAATATTCATCATATTAGATAGAAGGATTTTAAAGTAATACAATGCTATAAGTGTTGCAATCTAGATTTTTCAAACTCTTTGTCTTATCTGATTTCATTTGCTCTCTCAAAACTACTTTGAGAAGCAGTAAGAGCAAGCATTATTATTCCCAGTTACAGTCGGTGAAACTGAGACTTAGAAGTGAAGAGAAATAACCTTCTCTAATAAATGTTAGAGTTCACTAATCTTAGCCCTTTAATCTTAATGATTTAGATTACAAAGCTGAAGAAACTTACATTTATGTTTGTGTATAAATGTGGGTCTTTCCTTTGAGGGAATCCATCTTAGTGGCTCATCTTGGTCCAGTGAGAGAGAAGAACTTTCTCTTTATTCTGGGCTGTTGAGTCAGGATGTGCAGTTTAATCAGTGACTGACCTCATGAAAAAAGCTGAATGTGATTGATGTCCCAAATCTCTGTATTTCTGCTGCTTATAGCAAAGGAGATGCATTAATATTGATGCAATCTTTAGCTTTGGGAAAGAGATCCTGATTTCTGGCCCTCTAGCAAGTGCTGAAAGAACTAAGAATTAACCAACCAATTAACCAAACTTTTAACCAATGAGAGCCCTCCCCTTACAGTGAGGTGAGGGCTGGTTCTGTGCTCAGCATGAAACTCATGGTGGAAGCTTCCATTACCCAGCTCTTATGTCACTAAGCGTGGCCTCGAGGAGAAAGGGCTGTCTAATGTGTCCTGAAAAAGCTGGCTTTATTGATATCAACAAAATGCAATATTGATATAAACAAAATCAGAATAGAATCAAAATCTATAATACTGGAAAAGAAGTGATTTCTTTTCCTTCCTCTTCCCACCAATACAGAACAGAGGCTTGTGTCTTGATTATTCCAGAATTTAAATATGTAAAGAACCTCAACTAACAAAGTGATACAACAGTAAATAGGCACTATCTTCCAACTTCTGTGTCTCCAGACTTGGGACATGCTTTCTATGTTTCATGTTTGCACCAGACTTCTGGAATCCTTACTGCAGCAGGAAAACCATCCAGAGGCAACATCAAGAACATCTGGGAGATAGGGACTTTCAGTGAGTCTGCCAACTTTCTGGTCATTTGTCTGCAAAGTGATATTAACCTGACCCAAGTTCACTAGGGCTGGGTAAGCATTCTTGGGTTCTAATTATACTTATGTTTGAGAAAGTAATAGGTTTAGCTCAGGCAGTGGGATATACATATAGATTTAGATTTGTTTACCATGCATATTGTATCAACTGTGATCCCATTTTTTTATTCCAACAAATGTAGGGATTATATTATATAATAAATACAAGTTTACTTATCTGGTAGGGACAGATCTTTTACAAATTTCATAAGAATTGATTACAGCTAAGTGTAAAATTGAACTCTTTGAGGAAATATGTATCATTTTTCTTGTCAATTTCAACAATTTGTGACAAAATAACTATAACTCTTACTCATAATAAGTATAATTATACCTCCTTTCTCCAAAGTAGAAAGGTTTTGACTTGACATTTCTTTATGAATGCCCTTATGAGGTATTAGGAGGTATTAATTTTGACAAGTGTTATAAATATACCTCTTCATGAGTCTTTTACATGTGTCTATATTGATAATCTTAAATTGTTTTTTATTTAACCTACATATTTGACAGATTGGACAATGACTAGTCATTATTTATTAATACCTATCAATTTTTAAAAGCCAGAAAATTTTAAAAAGATGATAATATAAGATTTGAACTGTACTGCACTTGGAAAATAGTAACATGACTTATTACTACTGCTGCTATTTTTACCTGGAAATTAATTTAGGTTTGCTGCTTCAGTGGCATGAGGTATTAACTATGTCATATGTGATTTATGATTTGTGAAATGTTTATTAAGTTTAATATATACACACATGCACTTGAGTAAATAAATGGCATTCTAAACATTTTTCTCTATCAAAATTATCAGCTTCAGTTGACAAAACAATCCTTGAATTGTTAAATCACATTATAGAAAGTATTACAAAATACTAAAAGGAATGTTATTTATAATGTTATAAACCTTAAAACAATTCCAATAATAAAAACTCCTAGAATTTTCTTCCATGATTTATAATATAGCTACATTCTCTTCATTAATTAAGAAGAAAATAAAGGTTCATTAATGGAAGACCTTTAAACCATGTCTTTTACATAGCAGACTTCAATAAATGTTAGTAATTATCCATTGTGGTGTGCATTAGTAGGAATATCAACAAAGCTTTTATACATTGCAGTAAAGTACAATAATAGCAAAAACATATTACGTGTTTACAAAATGCCAAACAATATTTTTATATTTTTGAAGACTGGTATTTATATATCAATACCCTTAATAATTACAACAACACTATAAGATATTATTTTATTCTCAGGTTATACATAAGAAAACTGAAGAATAAGAAACTTAGTTTGTAACATACAAAATGTTACAAAACTCAAAAAGTTAAGCCAAAATTTGAACCTAGACAATCTTGTTCTAGAACCCATGCTCACAGTCATTGCACTAGAGTTTTTGGAATAAAAATCATCACAAAAAGACCATATAAAGCAGTACAGCATAGGTATTTATTTTGTATTAAGTTTCCATAGCTTAGTGACTTAAAGCAAAAATTTGTTATGTTGTATTTTCTTTTTTTCCCCGTGAAGCTTATGAGTCTGGCACATTTAAAATGGAGTTTCTGCTCAGGGTCTCACAAGATTGGAATCAAAGTATCAGCAAACTATATCTTCATTTGTAGGCTGGAGTAAGCAAGTATTTCCTGGTGGTTGTAGAACTGAGGTCACTGTTGCTTGCTAGCTGTTGGTTGGATCGGTACTCAGGTTGTTGGGAGCTCTTCTAGGTCCCTGCCTGGTAGCTCATTACAGGCTTTCTCATACTTCTATTTTCTCTGACTTCAGGAAGGAACAAGGCCCTTTGAAGGACTTATCTGGATCATCCGTCAAGATAATTTAATTTTTGATAAACTCAAATCATCTGATAAACCAAAATCAACATTATGGAATGAATTGTATCTACCCAAAATTCATAGGTTGTCATCTTAACTGTCAATATCATCTTAACCGTCAATGTCATCTTAACCGTCAGTGTCATCTTAACCACAGAATGTTGCTGTATTTGTAGATAGAACATTTAAAGAGTAAATTAAGGTAAAATGAGGCCATATGAGTATGCCCTAATTCAATATATTTGGTGTCTTATTAAAAGGGGGAGATTAAAACACCCACTACACACAAAGGTATGACCATATGAAGTCAATGGGAAGATGACTATCTGCAAACCTGTAGAGGGACCTCAGAATAAAATTAACTCTGTCAGCGATTTGATCTGACTTCTAACATCTAGCACTGTGAGAAAATAAATGTCTGTTTAATCATCTAGTCTGTGGTGGTTTGTTATGGCAGCCCTAGCAAGCTAACATAGTAAGAAACCTAATCACAGAAGTGTCATACTATTATATTTACAGGCTCTGCCTGTGCCCAAGGGGAGTGAATTCGATAGGTTATATACATCAATGAATGGGAATCCTGAAGACTGTCTAGGAATTCTGTCTAGCATATTGGCATATTGATGCTACTGTCTAAATACATATTCATTTCAACTGATATTCAGAGGAAAAGTCTTATCTGAATAAGACAATCAGGGTTGGGTCCATAGAGGACTTAGGATTTTACATGGAATTTAATTAGAAAAGTAACATGTGGGGAGAATATTCAGAAAAATGTTCTATAGTCTCAAGCCATTTAAAAATACATAACAAAAACCTTATAACAATGGCAGAGCTCCCCTTTTTAGAATGCTTTGAAAAAACAATGCTTATTTGGTTGGTCAAGCTTTGCTAATATCAAAATTCTTTACAATCAAGCATAATCTATTGGCCTAATATTTCAGTGTACATTCTGTACTCACAGTTTAGATAAATCATGCATTAATCAGATTATTTCTTCAATTCTTGAAGGCCTGATTTATCTACTGCATTCTACAAGCATTAGGCATAAATTTGAATTTTCCACAAAAATAATTAGCCAGGAAAATTTAAGGAAAAAAAAGACATAAGCAGGGTCTGTCAAGAATAAAACATGGTAAATTAGGTGTTTGACATTGATGTCTGGATGTTCCTTATCCATCCTAATTTTGTTTCTAGGGCATTTCTTCCCACAATCTTCCACATCTTTGTTTTCTCTCCAGACTCACCCAAGTCAACTTATTCTCAAGAAAAGATGCAGTATTAGTCACCAATAATATATTATAATATATAAAGATATGGGGTACAATTCAGGGTTAGGTATACAAACGTTGATTATGCAGGTACCCTTGTTGATGAGGTGTGACCCTCCCTTCCCTAGCAGTTTCCTTCAACTGCCAATCCCATTTCCCCTCCCCTGGCTGTTTCACACTACTGCCAGTCCCTTTCTTATAGTATTATGATAATTGTTCAAGGTCTATTTGAGAGTGAGAACATACGGTACTCTGTTCTTTGTTTCTGTGATAGATCACTGAGTATGATCGACTCTAAATTCATCCAAGTTGCTGCGAAGTCCGTATGGTTGTCCTTCTTTATGGCTGCATAATGTTCCACTGTGTATATGTACTACATTTTTTTTTAATCCGGTCCGGCTTCAATGGGCAGCATGGTTGGTTCCATGTATTTGCTATTTTGAATAGAGCTGCAACAAACATGTGTGTGCAGATATTTTTTTTGTAGAATGATTTGAGTTCCTCCGGATATATTCCCAATAGAATTGTTGGGTCATATGGAAGGTCATTTTCTAGTTCTTTCAGAAATCGCCACACGTCTTCCAAACAGGTTGCACTAGTTTGCATTCTCACCAGCAGTGTAGAAGTGTTCCTTTTTCTCAGCATCCTCGCCAGCATCTGTTGTTGTTTGTTTTATTAATGATGGTCATTCTTCCTGGGGTTAGGCAGTATCTCAATGTGGTTTAGATTTGCATTTCTCTGATAATTAGTGAGGCTGAGCACTTTTCCATGTGTCTGTTGGCTGCCCATATATCGTCTTTTCAGAAGTGTCTATTCACGTCTTTTCCCCACTTTTTAATGGGCTGTTTGTTTTTTTCCTTTTGGCACGTTTGAGTTCCTTGTAGATCCTAGATGTTATGCTTTTGTCAGATATACAGTTGGCAATTTTTTTCCCCATTCTGTGTATTGTCTCCCTGCTCTTTTGACAGTTTCTTTTGCTTTGCAGAAGCTCGTCAGTTTGATGAGGTCCCACTTGTCTATCTTATTTCTTATGGTAGGGGCACTTCGGGTTCTGATCAGAAATTCGTTGCCAGTTTCATAAGATTTCATTCTTAATAAGAAGTTCTGAGTAGACTATCTGTTGTAAAAATCTGACACATTTGCCTAATAGATAGAAAAGAATTTTCTGGTATTTTTTCTTGCTATATTCACATTCACCAACTGACCAAGCTCACTGTCTAATACCTTGATATTTGAGCTTCACAGTTTCAAAGCTGCTTACAACTGGCTATAACTTTGGACATGAAGATATCAGCAGAAACACACATGTATTCGTTTCAAAGGGGAACGACTATTTGATTTAATTTTATGTACAAAATATCTTATAACAACTGGATTTTAATATTCTATTTCTAATTAAGAATTTTGTATCAAATGAAATCTATAATATATCCATATTCATAATATAATAAAACTTCTGTCCCAAACCTTTAAACATCTGAGATTAACCACATTAAAAATATGTATGTTTTTAAGTGTGTTTTACCTTCATATGTGATTCACATTTCAGTCTTTGTCTTTTAATATTAGTTGTCAATGATTTGCTAACAAGTGATTCTATAATTTCTAAAAGTAAAAATAAGTCTAAAGAATACTGTAACTATGCATAATAACATAAAGGATATTGTCTAATTTAGGAGAAGATAGGTAAAATGGCGGGGGAGGAACTCCTCCATGTAGTTTCTTCCTCATTAATTGCTTGAGTGGGGGTGGGAGCTGAAGGAACAATATTTCTTAAGATTCACATGTAACTATTTCCATGGAGATATAAAATGAAGATCTGTTTTGAAGCTCTTACCCATGCATTTATGATAATTCATTTAAAAACATCAGAAACATACATTTAATTTTATAAAATTAGAATTTCATGAATTTTGATGACTCTAACCTTTGCTTTTTTCTATTTATTTACATTTCAAAGTTTTATTTTATTTTACATTGACAATAATTTAATATATTAATGTGGTACTATGTGGTATATGTGTGGTGTGTGTGTATACACACATGTATAATATATATATATATACATATATATATATCACACACATATATGCTGTGGAATGGTCCAATCATACTAATTGACATATCCACCACCTCAATATTTCTTTGTGATGAGAACATTTAAAATCCTCTCTTTTATCTATTTTGAAATATGCAATACGTTATAATTAACTTTAGTCAGCATGCTGTGCAATAGATCACTATAACTTATTCCTCTCATCTAACTGAAACTTTGTACCATTTGACCAATGTCTCCCCTTTTACAATCCATATCCACCACCCTCCTCACAACTTTCCACAAACCTCTGGTAATCATCATTTCACTCTCCACTTTCATGAGTTTGGCTTTTAAGATTCTACTTATACATGTGATTGCACAATATTTGTCTCTCTGTGACTGGCTTATTCACTTAATATAATGTCCTCTAGGTTTATCCTCATTAATTTTTGTGTATCTTTGAGAAAAAGAACTAGTGAAGATACTGTGCTAGTCCCATAGCTTTATTAAGAGTAATGATAGCAATAGCACAAACAAAAAGTAACTTACAATTGCATAGTGTTTTGTAATTTGTATCATATTTTCACAGGGGAACC
The DNA here is from genome assembly GCA_027257055.1 of Cephalopachus bancanus. Lineage (NCBI taxonomy): Eukaryota > Metazoa > Chordata > Mammalia > Primates > Tarsiidae > Cephalopachus > Cephalopachus bancanus. The sequence continues at coordinate 5,914,905 of JAPVLO010000041.1, forward strand.
TCTTGAGATAATTAAAATAAATTATAAATCTCATATTGCATTAAAAATGATTTGAGACTCAGAGAGAACAAGTAAATAACTTACCCAAGTTACCATAGCTTATAAAAAAAAGTTGGGCTGAGCCTAGTTTCCAAGATTTTACTACTTTGAGGCAGATATAATATTGTTATTGACATATCACTTATCAGAATTTATATTTTAAAGGGAGTAGCATAAGAAGAATCTCAAACATCAGTCAACTTTTTTAGGTATCCTAAAATACTTATGTATAATAAGAATTTTACTTGAGTTGGCATCATTATCATGCTGTATCTAAAGTTGCATATGTATGTGTGTGTGTGTGTGTGTGTGTGTCTTTCAATCAAGAGAGGAAAAGATTTGTTCCTGGCTCTCTCTTTATAATTTCAACTAGTAACAGAAGTAGAAAGAGGAAATATGATTTTGTAAATAGAACGCTTTCCATAGAAAGAGTTCAATAGAGATCTGAACATCCTTTAGCAGGAAATACTATGTAGCAGTGTTATTGCATTAGGCCTAGCAAAATCTGGAATTGTAATATGATGATTTATATAATTCATTTAGTGATAGTAGAGATTGAGGAAGTGAGGAAATAAGATTATAAAGAACCAAAAATGAAGGCAGGTAAGTATGGAAACTAATTAGAATATAAGAAATTTATTAGATAACTTTCTTGGTAACATTATCTCGTTTCACCCAAACAACATCCTAAGGTAGCTACAACGTTTTTAATTTGTGGGTGGAGAAACTTGTATATAAAAGTTCAGTTACTTGCTTGAGACCAAACAACCTATATTATTAGTTGGTAAAACTGGAATATGAATACAACTGGGTCATTTCATTAATTCAACCATGCAGAAAACATTTATTGAGAGCAGGTTATATGCTAGGCTTTGCTTTGGGTTGTGAGGAAACATCAGTAAATCAGTCAGATGAGTCATCTGCACAAAGGAGGTTAAATTCTATTTGGGGTAAACAGGTAACGAATTAATAAAGTTATTAGTTTATTTTGAAGCTTTTGTATAACTTGGCAAAGAGGTGACCAGCATGAGGTTAATACTTAAGATGAGATAGAGAAGACCTCTCTGAAGGATATATGGTTTTAGCTGATACCTACAAACTGGGAAGGAGACACTGAGGAGGAATGAGCTTGCCCTGTGTGGCAGAAGAACAAAAAGAGGTCAGTGTGATTGGGATATATGAACATAGGGGAGGGTGGTATGAAATAGAGTAGCAGACATAGGCAGAAGCAAAACTATGCTATGGAGAAATTTGAATTTATTCTAAATACTCTTTCAAGATGAAAGACTTAGAAGTGAAGCAAAAAACAAATGTCAATAATTTTAGAACTGGGAAATGAAGGAGAAAACTCTATTAGTAGGGTAAATCTTGGCTACAACTCTTTCTCATGTTATACAAGTATCCTTTTTATTATGGTGTTCTTGTCTCCCTATAAATTGTTTAACAATCCCCTTAGCAAAGAACAGTTGAGTCTTTACCCTGGATGTGTCAGACAAATGCCTCTTTGGAGAGGAGAGTTCTATGCAGTTTCATAAATTAAGATCCGGGAATCTTTTCTTTCCAATTAATTTTATCCCTGACTAGAATGAGAAAGAGCAGAGAAATGCACAGGCCATTCTGTATATCCTAATTCTCAAGAGGGCATTTGGCTCATGGAGAATAGGCTTAGATGTCTTTGAATAAATAAAACAAGATTAAGAGGACTCTTACTTTATTCACAGGAGAATGAATACTCATCTGTCTTAGTTCATTTGTGCCACTGTGACAAAATACTACAGATAAGGTATTTTAAATAAGAAATGTATTTTTTATGATTCTGGAGGCTAGGAAGTCCAAGATCAAGATTCACGCATTGGTACCTGATGTGGTTTGCCGAGATGACTTCTCCTTGCTATGTCCTTGAATGGCGAAATCTGGAAGGGCAAGATAGTACTCAACCTCCAGCTCTTTTATAAGGATGCTAATTCCATTAATGAGTGCTCCATCAGAGGTCCCCTGAAGGCCACACCTTTTAATACCGTTGCACTGGGGATTAAATTTCTACACGAATTTTGGAAAAGACACTGTAATTCAAATCATAGTATCATCCTTTGTTTCTTTTGGAAATGATTCAAATAGTTAAATTTTCTTTTTAAATAAAGTAATATTGGGTAATGGGGAAATGCCACTTGAAATTTTATATTTAATTTTTATTTATTATATATAATATATATATATATATTATTATTTATTATTATATAATAAAAATTAAATTTTTATTTAATTTTATTTATACATTTCTAAGATCATATTTTGGAAATCCTATAGTTGCTAAACTCTGAATAAATTTTCACATAAAGAGCAAAAGGATAACATGTTATTTTAGAATGATTTCTTCCTATAAGTAACTCAGTAAGTATAAGTTCATGTTTCTATAAAAAACTTTTACATGTTAGAAGTGGCCAGTAATTCACTTTCTTTGACATCTTTTAATCTTAGTTATTTTTACTTAAACTGAGTTTTCTTAGCCTATCTCAGAAATGGAGTTTTGGGAATTCAAGTCTTATAATCTCTATTAAGCAAAGTGGCACTGAGGAAATGAAAAGAAGCTAAAAATAATTAAACTAAAGTCACCTATTAAAGGTGAATGTGCCAATGTTTTTCAGAGCCTCAGTGACTGCGGCCAAGACTAATGAGACATGTCACCTTATTATGCCAGGAAAAGTTGTGAAAAACCTTAACATGGGCAAAGAGGTCACTCTGAGTCTTTTCATTGGAATACTAGACATCATCTGGGGCACCCTCTGGGGAATCTGATTCTGTAGGGATCTGTGCCTTTCATAGTCTTTAATGGAATGATTTTACAACTTTGTACATTTGAGACAATTGATAGTAATACAAATTATTCTTCATTGAAATAAACTGAAATTTTGTCTAGTGGAGATACAATTCATTCTCAGCCTCACCTCTGTGAAAATGCACATACTCATATACATTAATAAATATCATGTTGGTCTTTCTGGTTGCCCATATGTGACTGTTCTTTTTTCTTTTTTTTTTTTTGAGTTGGAGTCTCTGTCGCCCAGACTGGAGTGCAGTGGCCACTCCCAGCCACCACAGCCTCGACCTGCTGGGCTCCGGCGATCCTTCCGCCTCAGCCTTCCGAGTAGCTGGAATTACAGGTGCGTGCTACCACGCCCGGCTTTTTTTTTTTTTTTGATTTATTGTAGAGATAAGGTCTCGCTGCCCAGGCGGCCGGGTCTCGAACCCGCAAGCTCAGGCAATCCACTCACCTCAGCCTCCCAAAGGCACGGGATTACAGGTTGAGCCACCGAGCCTGGCTGTGACTGTTCTTTGAATTCTTTTTTAATAAAGATTTTTTAAAAAAAAATCTTACTGTTATCTTACGGATTATGAACTAAACAAAACCACTGACACATGTCCTCCTTTAATTTGTATGAGTCATAATTTTACCTTTTTAAACAAAATTTATTTTTATAATTTTCTCTTCAGAATGAAACTCAAGGATGTAATTTGTTTAAAGTCAATACCTTCCTGATATTTTTGTACATATATGCTTCTTCAAGCTTTGAAAGCAGATATTATCTGTTGATTTCCTCTAAATCATAAATGTTTCAAAATCTGTTGAAATATCCCTTAAAAAAAGACAGAATGTGGTGTTTAAGTTCCTTTGTTTACCAACTGAATGCAATAATAATACTTTATTGTTATGGTGAAACTGATATGTTTCTTTAAAATTATATTTTAGCATCTGCAGAGTCTACTCATCTGACTGTATGACTGCTAGAAGGGCAGGGACTGTGTACATCTCTCGTGCTTTGTTCTGAATTACCTTATCAACAAAAGCAAAATAATTATAGATGGCAATGTAGAGCTATGGCCACATTTTCCTCTCTCTTTTTAGAAATTCCCTTCTTTATAAAAGTACTTCCCCCATTTGTGCTAGATACTTCACATGCCTCATTTCCTGGAAATGTCCTTAATAAATAAATCCCATCTGTCAGGCTCTAACCTTGGGTGTATTTGCCTCTCGAACGTTTTCCTGTATCATTGCTTCTGAGTGTGAGCTCATGTTTTAAATATCTTCTTATACCATCTCCCTAAGACCCAAATGACTACAAATATGTCTTTATGTTATCATTTAGGGAAGCCTATAAATTTTATTGATATTACCAGAAACTTAAAGAATGAAGCTATAATGATGGAATTTCAGGCAAATTGCCAGGGTGAGATGAGCAGTTCTCAGTATGCTTTCCAAATTATGCCACATAGGTGTTGATTTATTCTGTTTGCTTATAATACTCTTCCTGCCTGAAGTCATATTCTAATGTTGGTGGTTAGATAAAATCATGTTTCTGTTACCCTAAACAAGACAATTGAAGAGAGTAGGAAAATAGAAGATTATAAATGACTTTTACATATTGTTTAAAAAATTAGTCTCTTCTGCGTTCAAACAGTGAATTATAGTAGAGATGATTTACTTTACTTTTTTGGACACCCATACAATGAAACTGATTTCTGTCAGTTTCATAGTTTCCCCTATATTTTCAGGCAGCATGTTGGATCTAGGAGCTTAGGTGTGCCTGTGGGGCATGTACACACCTTTGCAGTTGTGAGCCTACTAATAGGCACAAGTAGATGCACAGGCCCAAGTGTGAAGTAGGGAGCGACTAAAAATCTTGGCCACTTAGTCAAAATTAATCAGCCATTCTGTTTTGTTGATTTTGAAATTATACGCCGTGTTTGATGAATAGCCTCTAGGAAAAGGATATAGTGACTGCTCAGTATCTCATCCCTTAACCTATCCTCTTATTGCCTCATCCCACCAGACTCAAAAGGCCACTGGCACTGCCAGGCTAGTGTGTACCCATGAAGAGAGTGCTCCTCAAAAATAAGGAACAAATAACCAAAAGTGTACCTGTAGGCAGTAGCACAATAGAAATTGTAGTTATTCTACAACTAAATTGAATTGAGTAGCAAATGCCACTTATTCCACCTTTAGGGTGGCAATTGGGTCTAGTTCTTTTTAGATTCAGAAACATGAACAGAAAATAAATATAAAACTTTCAGAAAGGAGAAACTGTAGAGCTTCAGTGTACATTTTTAAATAAATATGAAAATTATGTTTCCTTAAGGGTATTGGGATTATAAGGCCAAATACAAATAGAAAATAAGAGGCTTAAATCTGCTTATTGAAAATAAGGGAAGAGCCTCCCCACCTCCTTCCTTTTTCTAGAATATTTACTTTCAAAAACTTGTAATTGTAAGGTTTTTCTCTGTTTCTTTGAAATGTATGTAAATCTTTAAGAAAGCTAAATAAACCTCTTAACAGTTTTACAAACAGGAATATTTTCTTAAGGACCTGAGAACAATACCTTTGAAATGTAAACATAAGAATAGCATCCCCCCCCACGTCTTCCAGTTTCTATAAGTATGGTAGGAGCCTAACTTATGCAACTTAGTTTAAGTTGCAAAACCTCCTTATCACAAAGTATGAAATTTAATTTTCCTTTGGATAAAGCCAATTAGCAAACATAAATGGTCTCTCCAATTACCAAACAAATTTAGAATGAACTGTATGTGAAAAATTGGGCTATCAAGTCCTCTTCCTTGAAGAATAGTTATTGCTTACATTGGGAACCTGTGTGTAAAGGGTTATATCTCTTTGGCTACAGAAAAGGATGAGATTTCTTTCTGCCTTTATGATCTTTTAGAATATTGCCTGTGTTGTGCATAATGTTCTCATTGAATACTTTTTCAATAATAAAATTGTTTTTTCTCTTCTACCTTTGTGGAGAAATTTTCTGAATTGGGAGAAATTTTGCTTTTCATTGTATTTTCCAAATCGTGTTTTGGAAGTGTATATCAATCATAAGCTTTTAAAAGTGTGTATTAATAATGGCAAATATGTATTAAGTCTTAGCAATGTTTGGTTCTAGACATTTCACGGGCAATATTTACAAATTCATCAGCTAGTAGGTTATTAAACCAAGATTTAAACCCAAACAGAATGAATTTCGTGCACACATGTTTTACATGCCTTGCTACAGAAAACATGGGTGAGTTTTAGTTCGGCATTTCTTGCTGAGCCAATCAAGGTTATTATAAAAAAGGACAAGTTTTTAAAATAGCTCTATCTCAAATTCAAAAGCCTAAAGTACCATTAAAGCTACTCTATTTTAGCAGATTTACATAATAATAATTAGGTAAATACATTTATTTATACTCAGCATAATTCTCATCAAGATGGTATCTACTCTGTTAGGTTATTTATGCATAATGTGGTGGTTGGAATTTCCATTTGCCTTAATAACATTGAAAGACAATCTCCTTCAGTGTGAATTACTTTAATTTGTTGGCAGGCAATTTGGGGCTGCAGGTAACTTCTAATTATTTAGCACTTCACATCTCTATCAGTCCTTATATTGGTGAGGAAATGATGAAAGCATTGAGAAAATCTCCCAGTTATCATCGATTGAGTGTAAATTTTATTAATCTAGCTCTCTGCTGTGCTCCTGAAATTATCCAGGTATTCTTTTTTCATTCTAAAATAGTATGCTTGAGTACCCCATTTTAATTTTCTTTTAGTCAGCATTTTAATGAAAAAAATATTTTGAAACTTCTTTCTTTGGATGGATATTAGGAAAAATTAGGTCCCAAGAGCTGCTGCATTATGTGGTGTTCTTTGATATATTAAGAAGGCTTAAGATCTACTTACTGGTAGAGTCCTGATTTAGGATGACACTCCCACCCTACCCCTGACAAGTCACTCTCTGTGTGTGAGATGTTGGAAAATATCAACCATTTTCTCTATGTTCTATTTTCCACCTTTATGAATTATATGGTGTGGAGGGAATTAGGATGAATGACATGGTTTTTGAAGCCGTGTTTAGTGAAGGTAGTGAGTAGGGGAGGGGTGAATAGTGAGATTGGGCTGTTAATAGAACCTCTAAAAATCCATGTGCTAAGTATAGAAGTAAAATGGTCATCTGACTTCTGACTCGTGAGTCTCCCCCACTCCCCAATTCTTCCTGATGGCAGCACTTTTATTAACAGTCAAGTATTCAGAAATCATAGTCTGTTGTCCCATTTCTACAATAAAGGTTTGGTTTTTCTATTATTATTTTCTTATTTTTTAGGTTTCAGCTCCACTCACTAGAAAATTTTTAAAATAAGTTTTTTTCTTATTTCCAATTCAAAACATCTTTCTTCCTGTATAATTATTTTTCCAAATTATCACACTATTCTTTTTCATTTCAGCTATGATAAATCTGGTACAATGTATGATTACTTACAGCCAATTCTCATTATTTGTGGTAGTCATCTTCTACAGAGTCCTGACATTGAATTAGCAAATATTTATTGAATAAATATCTTTTATGCATACATTGTTAATTCATGAACATTTAACTCATGGCCAACAGCACTGTAACTCATTCCTGAACAAAGCTGTTCTAAGACATGTATTTCTTCTGTAAGACACATCACAGCTTTTGTGCTCTTAGGAACACTAACAACACTTCAGCATTGCGCTTGGGGCCATTTTAAACAACAAAATTTCTAGGAAAAAGTAAACAAAACAAAAAATGAAAAGCATGGAACTAAATAGATGGGAAAGAGGCCACTTATTTATAGGATGAGGATTTAAAGAAAAAGGCAGAGTGTCACATTGTTCTGTCTTATCTGGGAACATGTGCCTTGGGTGACAATGTTTTCTCTGCAAAGTGCCATCTGTGAATGACCATGAAAGCACTGTGAGTATTGATTTTGATCAACAAATACATTTTAGCAAGTAGATAAATTAGCAAATATGGGATCTGTGAATAATGGGGACACACTTGTATTTTTCTTTTTAATTTACTAATTTGTAGTTTGTGTACTCTATCGCACTTACTGTAAATTCCACCAGGGCAGAATAAATGAATAATGTTTTTTACTGAAACATTATTATAACTGATACTGAATAAAATATTAAAGAAGCAGCAACATTAGTCTTAATATTTAGCAAAATCTAAAATTTGACTTTAGTTTTAACCTTGGATTTAGGAAGGCTGAATTACTGAATGATTATTTCAACAACATTTTTGACATTTTGGTTCTTGCCAATGATACATGATGATGAAATCAGATAATTTAGCATCAAACTTAATCAGCATAGCATTTTCAGTAAGTGAGCAAGGTATGTCATTGGAATTTATTGTTAATCTGATTATTCACTTTAAACATAGGCAAGTATCCAGTATATATTAGAGCAAAATTTCCTTATATCCTTCATATATTGAAATTCCATGTTTGTTAAAGTCAAATGTATATTTGTCATTACAATAATATAAATCTGCACTATTTGATAATTGTAAAAGTTGTACATTTACTATCTAGAATATTTATTCAAAATGTTTAAAGAGTTACATAGATTTTCAGTTAAATATCAAAAGAAAATGTGCTAAGTAGATGACTTTATGAAAAATATCCTTTTCAAATTAACAATATTATAAAAATGTAAATAATATAGGCAGAAAATAAGATATTAATTTACATTGCAATTGTGAATTTGAGTTGTATGTTATACTAGTATTTTAATAATAAACACTTGCTTTTTAAGAACTGCCTTTACTTTAAAATTACTTAATTGAATTTAAGTCATGAGTCATGAGTCTTGGGCATGATTATAAAGAAGTAGATACTTTATTGAGGATGTTGTTCTTCTAAGGACCTTAGATTTTTCTAAAATAAATAAGAAATCTGACGTATGTAAACAGAGAGATGATGTGAACAGATCCATATTTTATATTGATCACTTTGCTTTAGTGTGAAGGATACATTTAATTTGACCGAGAAAAGATTCTGGGGTACCAATTATTAAGCTATGTCATGGTCCAGGCAAAAACATGATGGAAATAGTTATCCTGGAGAACGGTTTAGGAGGTAAAATAAACATGTGATCCTCTTTATTTCATTGAGTTTAAAGGAATAAATCAAAGATGATCGCAAGCTCTGACTTGTGTGACACGGTGTATAATAACTTGCATAGTTAAGATTAGACTAAAATCAGAAAAGTCTGTTTTACAACAACTTGAAGTTTTGAATTTCGAACTTGTTAGGTATTAGTGGCAAGTCAATAGATATGTTTAGAAGTAGGTTTTATTTGTACATGTAGAACTTATACAGTGTCCAGAATACAGACACAAGTATAGTTTGCAGAGTTGCCAACCTATAATTAATTATTTAAATAATAAAAATGGGTTAAACAAGCAATAATAGCACCAACATAATCAATAGTAGCCAAGGTGATTCTGCCATTAAAGACATATGCAAAAGGAAAGGATTTAGAAAGGTGATTGAATTGGCCCATTCTTTGGAGAGATATAAGAATAATAAGAATATAGTATCATGAACACTCTTAGAGAAGCCAGAAAGAAAACCAGAGGCAGTTTCATTGAATAGAGCAGTAAGGTAGGCATTGGAAATTTTGGAGAGAATAGTTTCCATCAATGGCTAGGAATATGGGTAAAGGCAAAACTTAGTGAACTGAGGTGTGGGAGATCCAGAAGTAGATATCCCAAATGGAAAATTCTTACTCAATTTGATAGCCTAAGAAAAATGGAGAGAGTTCTCAAATTATTTTGACCTTTTCTCTAATGTTTCTGATAGTTGCTTTTTTCTTTTTATTTCCTCCGTCACCAGTCTATTTTGGTTACTCATTACTTCTAGCCTCAGTTACTCTAGTAAACTGTTATTTGATTTCTCAAGTTCTAGTTCTTTTCTAACCACCAACCTATTGGTGCCAAATTAATGTTTCTAAAATGCTGCTCTCATAATATGATCTGCTTAAAAATATCCAGCTATTCTTCTTCTTCCATAGAATTTGTCAGCCTTTTTTATACCATTGAGGATCTTTTAAAGTTTGACCCCCTGATTACTTTTCTGGAATTACATTCGACAGTGTTCTATATGTAACCTTTAGGGCAGCAAAATTAAATTATTTGCCCTATGCTCAGAAGACATATTCAGCTGTTTTCTCTCTGTCTTTGCTTTTACTAAATTCAATTTTATGTCTCAAAATTTTACACATTCCTCAAATATTACTTCTTTCATGTAGTTTTTCCTGATTACCACTGTAAAGTCTATTTGGAAACTAATTTGTACTTCTTGTAGGATACTTACCACTTTATCTCTTACAGGAATGAATAAAGAAAAGCAATATAAGTGTTGAGAAGAGGAGGGGTGGTTTTTGTCTTTCTATCTCGAGTATCCCTATGAATTAAAGCTGTTATAAGGATAATATTCTAATCACATATGATGCTTGTATGAAAGTTATATCTCCTGAAATTTTCTTACCTTGTTATGTTCTGTGTTATCAATATCTACTGTACCAATATCTGTGCAAAAACTTAGGTTGGCCAGAATAACAAATAGAAATTCACACATTTTTACTGCCTCTTTTCTTTAGAAGTAGCATAACCAGCCCTATGCAGCCATGACAAGTTAATATGCAATCCCACTTCCAATGTCTCCTTAGTATTCTGTACCCTCTAGACATGCCCATGTTTTGGTGGTCATTTATTCCCCATTTTTCTGGTAACACAGCAGTTCAGATTTCCTATGAAAATCCCTCTTTCATACTCTAGCATGGTAAATGACAATCCAACCAACCCAACCCCAAAATGACCATGTGACCCAGACTGCCAGCTAGAGCACCATATCCTGTCAGTAAACGTACCACTCAGACAATCCCACAACTTTTGTTGAAAAAGTGAACTTTTTAACAGCTTAAAGTTATGAAATATATATTTGAAGTTATTTTTGTTCTTTTTATCCCATGGTGGGAAGATTCTGTCTTAGAAAAAAAGTATTACAAAGGAAAGCAGCAGACTTGAAGACAGATGCCTAATGACATTTTAACACCTGGATTGTGATTTAACTGAGTCTGAATGTAATGCTCAAGTTCACCTTTTTGTTAGTTTGTTTTTTTGATAGAGTCTTTCAATCACAGGAATCCTAAATAATAAAATCAGCAATGCTGCATGTATAATAATAGTATATTGAAATTCGGGAAAAAAATTAGTTGTGACAGTTTGTGAAAAACAGAATTAATTTAATGACAAAATGACAAACCACTTAGGATAACTTCTATGAATTATATTTAAAATATTTTTAAAATGTGCAATAGTAGTTACTTTTAAAGTACTTTACCCTTTTGAAGGGATAAGAATACCAGGGAGACACAGAAGAATACAGAAAACCACAGGGGTTTCTGTAATTCTGTACCTCTGCACGAAGATTTGTGTTATTTATCACAGTATCTGTAGTTCCTATCAAACAGGGTAAATGTTTGATGAATGAATACCTAAATCAATGAGACCTGGGTATATTGCCAACTACCTAGGAAATTTAGAGGAAAGAAGGGAATTTTTATAGAAAAACAGAGCTCAAGAAATATTATCATTGTATTTTTCTGAGAAAGAGAAAGTAAGCACATATGTTCCACTACACTATGTGGTATAAACTCCAGGTGGTTCTGTAAAGGTAAAGAAATAATACTTTTAGTTCATTAGTTTTTCTTGTGCAATGTCTTTAAAGTAAATCTAGAGTAATTTTACAAGTCGAGAAGAAACTATTACAATCTTAGGATGGTGGAAAAGTATAAACGTGGACTTATGAGGAAAAAGTGAGTTTAATTTGGCCAATTAGTTATTTTATTGAAGAATACAACTTGAAGAATGTGCACAGGACAAAACATAAGGGTCTATATTGGGTTCAAATAAAAACAAATATAGACTTGGGCAAGGAGAGATATCATTCAAAAAGACTACCATGATAGGGAGTAATTTCTGATCTCAGAAATCTGCAAATACTTCAAAAGCAAACAAAAAGGTTTTCTTTTGTAGAGAAGAGTAAGCAGGGATCGCAGAACTTCGCAGGGGACACTGAAATCAAGGGAGAGTGAACAGACAGCATGATCAGAGCAGTTTGATTACGAATGCATCTCCCTCTGGACAGCAGATTCTATGGATGAGTTGTTTAGGGTGGTATATTTTGAATTTGTCTTACTCAGGCTTGAGCTAAGTCAAAGTTCAGGGACCTGTTAGGAAGAGAGTAGTCAGAGAGTAGACAGGGCAGAGTGTAAGAAATGGATAATTACAAATACTAGATCATTGACTGAAATGTTAGAAAGTAGAAGAAATATGCAGAATATTTATAATCCAAAATGATATTTCTAAGGAACATTTTGAAATTATATAGAAATCCAATTTTTTGAAATATTTAAAATGAATAGACCTGGCATTTGAAGAAATGAACTGAGTTATATTCTTGGAGTGAAGGTAGGCTGTCTTTTGCATAAGCCTGTTTGTCAGGTTCATGCTAATTAACAGATTATTATTCCTAAAAATATTATTGAGAATAATGGCCTCCTAATTAAGAATATGAAATAGCATGAGGAATTCCAAGTATTTAATAATCTTGAAATTGAGATTAGGAAAAAAATTGAATAGTTTTTGTTTCAAAGTTGCCAGATCTGGTCATGTTCAACAGAATTATTAGGGGGTCACAAGGTCAAGGATATAAGGCATTGATATATACCAGTATGGTCAGCTGTAAGATGCTCTTTGTATTGAATCAATAATAGAATTTAATACATTACTCTAGAAGCTGAACTTTGATCACAGACAAAAAACAAGGAGTCTGCAAAAGAGTCCCTTGAGTGATCTAGAGTCTCTGATTGGACACTTGTATCAGATCTGCTGATTTTACCCTATGTCTTTTAGAATAGATAAAAATGAGTTGGGGGGCTGTTATTGAATGGGAATTTATAATTAACCAGTCCAAATGAAAGAACTTGAAAGAAGGATTTAATATATTTCGGATAAGAAACTGTGATTGAAAAAATAAATATATTTTGTACAGATTAACCGGGATTGATCAATAAACTTGTTGCATAATTATGTACTAAGGGTGTTGACAGCATAACAGATGAAAACATGAGAAGTAGGGACCAAGATTGAGATATCGAAAAAGGAGTTATTTCTCCTTGCAGGTGAGTTAGAAATTAGCATGATGTGGGAGTAATATGAATCTAAAAATCATAAGCATTATGCCCATTGTCTAGTAAGTCATCAAAACATGTTAGAAGCAGACAGAAGTTCTGGCATGCAAGAATCAAAAAAGCGAAACAGAAAATTAATAAAAGAAAACTGATCTTCCAGTGATTCCTCTGTATATATCTTTGTTTGTATAATGCCAGAGTAAATAGTACTCTGAATTTGTATGACTTGACCCTACACTGTAATTCAATGATAATCTCCTAATGATACTAATAATATAAAAGAATATTCAAAGCTAATAGTTATTGCAGACAACATATCAGGCAAATTCTAAGCCCTTTACGTATCTATCTTGTTTGATCTTACACTCATTCAGTGAGGTAGATTTTTTTTTTCTTTTTCTCAATTTTATACAACAGGGAACTGAGAAAGAGGTAAATATTGAGCAAATGTAACATGTTGCTCTTAAGTAGTATTAGATGTCAATGGAGGAAACACAGACATGATGGAGATTCTTGAGAGATATTTTGCTGAGGTTATGGTAAAGCCTGAAGAAATATTTCTATTCCACTGCAGAAAATCCTCTCTGCTGACCAGTTATCTCCCATTCCCATATTATGCTGGCCCAATTATCTCTGGCTATCAGTAAGGAAAAAATATTCAAACATGGATATAAGGAAAAAAATGACTACAGATTCTTAAAAATACCATATTAAAACATCTAAGATATTCACACAAGGCTTACTTAATTATCTAGAAAAGTATCTTTGTTTGACTTATTTCCTACTGATGGGAAATGTCCTGGAAAGTTACATGCTAACTTTTTCATCTAGTATAGATACAAATTATCTTTTTCCAGTAGAAAAAAGAAACCTGGAGATTACAGTTTCATTACCTTATATGATATTGCAGGTTTAATATCAAGCTTGTAATCATATTTAGCATTATTTCTTTCATCAAGAAAAAATATCCACTGTCTCAAATTCTTCATTGAGCTAGGATACTATCGGACTTGTTTCCTCATTAGTAAGTTTTATAAATCTTTGACATCTGCTAATTTTTTATTCACATGAGGGTCATGTGTTTAACTTTCAGAAAATTATACATTCAATATATTGACTATATTTTCTTCTTTTGACTTTCCTTTTTAAACAAGCCACTCTCTTCAGGGCATGCATTTATACATTTTTCTTAAGATGAAATAATATCTGTGCATGGACTTAGGAGCTATCCTTTAACTTTATGTGAATATGCATTTAATTAGGTTAATTAAACTTATTTTCCTCCCCCAAGTTAAATTAGTTACCTTAACATAGTCTCTGCCTTTTCTAAAATGGGGATACAAATCTGAAACATTTGTGAAACAATTACAAGGTATTTAGAGAATACGGCTTAGTAGACCTGAATGGGAAATTCAGAAACTACATTTTAAAATGCATCAGGTATATTTTTATACTTACTGTGGCACCTACAAAGTCCTGCTCATCTACTAACCTTATCTGAATTGTTGCTGTTTCTTATTTAATGATATCCAGAATAGCTCTCTTGTCACAGTGCAGCTAAAGTAATAATTGTTTCCTTGAATCAAATCTAGTCTAGGTCATGTTGTGGGTAGCCTCAAGTTTAAGGAGGCAAATACTTAAACCGCATGTTGAATATGAGCAAACTGCAGTCCAGTTGGTACCCTGGAGTTTGGTTTTCATGGATCTACACTGGGCTAGTGGTATGAATAGGAACGTGGTTTTTAAGGCAGGTTAGTTGTTAATGTCTGAATGTTCAAACCATGTGGGAGACTACAGTATCAATACATAGATACAATTTATGTTTATTCTTGTCAGATTATAAAGGACCAGGATCAAGCAATGATTTCACCTAGTGCTACAACCAGCAGCTGACTCTTGCTTCTCATCTCAGGGCAACAATGGCTAGTGACTTTCTTCTATTTAAGCAATTTTGTGGTGTAAATGGCTAGGGCTAATAAGTTTCTGTAGCTCTACAGAGCAAGGCAGGATTTTTCCATGGAAAGTGGATTGTCCATGAAGTCTAGTTCACTGGAGGGTCCTCATGGCTAATTTCATTTATGACATTCTCCCAATATGTCCAGCTTTTACTGTTGCTCCATAGCATTATTTTGAAAAAGCTAATCCTTAACAAGAATTTATGATCTCATTTTCCATAAGTGAAAACAAGAATACTGTGTCATTCATTACCTAATGAAATTTCCTGTCAGTGTTTTTCTTATTTGGTTCCTGTTAGAATTTTTAAAAAATAGCCATATCTCTTAAAATATGAACCTAATATTTATGAAAAGCATGATATGGAGAATGTTAGTAGCTTAAACTTACACCGGTAAAATAAAAACGATTCATCTGAAGTATAATCATTAATTTTTGTATAACTGTAGATAAAATATAATAGAAGACTGAGAGCTATAAAAACTAGAGGTAGACTGTAATAAGTTCTAAATTTTCTTTGAGTACAATTTTTATTAATTTATGCTTCCATGATCTTAAAACTGTTCTCTTTCTTTATGTTCTCAGTATCTTGCTAGCTGTCTGCATTTTTCACATTTATACACAGCTTATCAAAACAAGTCCAGATAAGATGTTGTGGCTATCCCTTTTATTTTTGTAGTATCTTCATTGACCAAATAATCTAATCAGAAAAAACCACAGATCTTAATTTTTATCTAAAATTGTTTTCTCTTTTTGATTAATATTGATCTTACAGACCTAGCCCAAATTTTCTCTTGATTATTATTGTTTTTTGCTTTCCTTACTATTTGAGTCATTATACTCTTGAATTTATTATTTTGTCTCTGGTTGTTTTATTCCTTATTTTTTGATACTTTATTTTTTAGAAAGACAAATGCCTGAAAACTCAAAAAAGGGGATGATAATTTATATCAATCACGATGCTTTAGAGCTCACCTCTTCTGTTTGCCTTTGCATCAAACAAATTATTCAGTTGGCAGGTTCTGCCAGTAGCCATGGATTCTGTGGATTTGCTACAGATTTTTTACTTATGCTGAGCATTCAATCATTACCCATTTTAACTGCTTATTATTTCCCTTTATTGGTGGCAGCCGGAAAACACACATGGTCTATTTGCTGAGGCTGAAGTAGAAATTCCAGTAGCAATGATAAACACCAGGACCCCAGTGAGATCTATGGGCATTTCTGGCTATACTCCATCTCTACCAGGAAAATGTGCAAGGGAGAAGGCCTAATTTTCCCTATGATTTGACATCAAAAGACTAGGAATGATTCCTAAACATTAACCCCTCAACAGGTATGTAATAAGCACTGAACACGTATTCATTCCATTCATTTAGCAGCTGCTTAGTCACTAAAGGCTCAGTATGGCTGAATGTTGAAGTGCATATGCTCTGGTATCAAATTGATAAATCCCTCTTTTGACATGAGATTTATATAACTTGGAAAATTCACTTAAATTGTCTTGGTTCTTAGGAAACATCTCATGAGCATAGGATCAAATTATATTTATAGCATCTACCACACGGAAGCACTAAAATAAGTTTGCTATTATGTGCAAAGGATCATGCTAGGAAATTTTAGGGATCCAAAGTTCCTTCAGAAATTTCAACACCTCTAGCAGTTTATAGCTTAAATAGGAAACAGACATGAATAATACCTGTTATCACAATTTGGCTAGTAGCTTAGCCTTTTACTTCTTGCCAACCTTACATTTTGATTCTCTTTTTACTGTATCCTTTCTGATTCTTATCACAAAACAATTCCAAAGATATTGATAATTGATTTACATCAGTTACTGAAATTTCCATGCAGAGATGGGGAAGAAAATTACATGGCACACGGAAAAGTCACTAGTTAGCCATTTGTTCTTTTCCACAAGTTTATCTCTTATCCATATACATTCCAGGTTTTCATTTTCAACATTTGTCTCTTCAACAGAGTGTCTACAAATTTTCTTTCTAATTCAGGGCATTCTACTTTGTCCAAAGTCTGCATATTCCACTCAGCAAAACAAAATCCCCCAAAGTAGCAAATATAACCTCTTGTTTCACAAATATGTTCCACAGAGACATCAGTTCGTTCAGTTCAGTTTCAACAGGGTACAAAGTGCTATAACAAAGAAAAGAAATAAGTATTCTCAAGGATGTTGAGAGTATAATTCTGATGGGGGATGCTGAGGGCTTTCAGAGAATAGGTGACAATCGAGTTGGATTGTGAAAAGTGAGTATGATTTGTACATTGGAAATGGATGGGTGGTGGATGGGGAATGAGAAAAGAGAGGCAGAGGTATTTAAAATGAAAGAAACCAGAAGACTGTAGAGCAGAGCAAAGATATAACGGAAGTTTTGAGCTAGGGTTGAAGGGTAGTGAAGGTGCGGAAGGGTCACAGCAGGTCAGTTGCAAAGGCAGTGATTCACAAGTTCCCTGTGATGTTAATTCTCTACATTATCCACAGAGAAAAGTATTTCCATGGATGTATTACTTTTCTAGGGTTGCCATAACAAAGTACTGCACACTTGGATTGAAATAACATAAATTTATTCTCTTAAATTCTGGAGGTTACAAATTGAAATCCAGGTTCTGGCAGGGCCAGGCTCTCTCCAAAGGTTCTAGCAAAGAATCCTCCTTGACTATTCCAGCTTCTGTTAGCTACTAACAATTCATGACATTCTTTTGCTTGTGTTGACATACAGCAATCCTCAGATTTTTATCTTCCCTCTGTGTGTGTATATATGTCCAACTTTCCCCCTTTTTTCTCATTTTTGCTTTATTTTTATTTATTTATTTATTTATTATTTATTTATTTATTTATTTTTGAGTTGGAGTCTCACTCTGTTGCCCAGACTGGAGTGCAGTGGCCGCTCCCGGCCACCGCAGCCTCGACCTGCTGGGCTCCGGAAATCCTTCAACCTCAGCCTTCCGAGTAGCCAGAATTACAGGCATGTGCTACCATGCCCGGCTGATTTTTTTATTTATTGTAGAGATGAGGTCTCTCTGCCCAGGCATGTCTCGAACCCACGGGCTAAGGCAATCCACTCACCTCAGCCTCCCAAAGGCGTGGGATTACAGGCTGAATCACCGAGCCCAGCTGCTTTATTTTTAATAGACACATAATACTTGCACTTATTTTTGGGAATAGAGTGCTATTTTATTTATCTATCTATCTATCTATCTATTTATTTATTTATTGTTTTCTTCAGTCACAGGCTCCCTGTCGCCCAGGCTGGAATGCAATGGCACACTCATGGCCACCACAGCCTTGACCTGCAGGGCTCAGGCAACCTTTCCGCTTCAGCCTTCCAAATAGCCTGGCTAATTTTTTTATTTACTGCAGAGTTGAGGTCTTTCCAAATTGCCCAGGCTGGTCTCAAGCCTCTGAGATCAGGCAATCCTCTTGCCTCTGCCTCCCAAAGTGCTGGGGTTGCAGGTGTGAGTCACCGTGCTCGACTGAGTGATATTTTAATACATATATAAAATGTGTTATGATATCAAGGTAATTAATGTATCCATCACCTCAAATGTTTATTATTTCTTTGTGGTGGGAACATTACTTTGAATTGTTTCAGACATTTCATAAATTTTATTTTTTTAGAGTCTGTTAGTGGAGAATTATGACACTTCCTTTGGAGACTCCATGTGTTCTTGCTTTTTCATGTTTCCTACATCCTTATGTTGACATTTGCATGTCTGCTGGAGTTGTTGACTTTTACAATTTTATGCAGTAGCTTTCATAAAGATGGATTTTTTTTTCCTGTAGATGTCGTTGATAATTTCAGATGAATATGATGTTTTGGCTTTGGTTCTGGGTGGGCACAGCAGTGTAGTCTTCATGTTTTTTTGGGGGTTTTTTGGGATTTTTTTGGCTGTATTTAACTTTAGTGGTATCTGCAAGTAACTCAACAGCCTATGTTGTAGGTATGGGGGGCACATGACAGCAGTTCTCATATTTGGGGGGCTATGCTCCAGGTATGGTGACTCCACTGATTGTACAGGTGGAGTCACTGGCAGAAAGTGCCTGGCAGAGGGGGCAGGGCTATTTCTGGCAGTATCTGGGTCATTTTTTAGACACTATGGGGTACCTGTGACATGCAGTAGCTCTACCACTGGAGGAGGTAGGGTTTCTGGTGGCAGCAGGTACTGGGTGGTCTGGCTTTCATACCTTGGAAAGAATATATGTGGGCTCTCCTAGTGCTGAGGTATCCTCCAGGTTGTGTTTGACTGCCTGCTTCTTGGTGTGTAGGACACTATGTGAGTTTGTGTGCCAGGATCTTGGCTTTAATCATGGCCCTGAAGCCTTCTGTTTGGGTATGGCGGGATGGTGGTGAGGCTCAGGGATGAGGAGATGTAGGGCTTTTGGGTCTCAGGGCAAGATGTGTTCTGATAGTAGCTCCCCTCTGAAAATAGTGCTGTGCCATGGCAACTTGGGTCCTGAAAGGATTGAGGGAAACCCAACATGGGTTTTCCCTCTGGATCAGTGCAACCAAGTGAACTCTAGGTAGTTCTCTATACTGAGCTCTGGGCCTATGAAGACTATGGGGTTCTCCTATACCATTGTTTGCAGGCAACCATGGCAGAGAGGATTTCTGGGGGGGTTCCTGCTTACCTTTCTCCACAATAAAGAACTCCTCTTGGCTCTGAGTTGACCCCAACTGTCAGAGTCCAGCTCCAACACAAAGGTCAGGGCCTAAGGCTAGAGAATCAGATGCGGCGAAGGAAGACACAAGTCAACTCTCTGGGTCGAGTTCGGGACTCTTCCAAAGTTTATTCAATTTTCACATGTTTATATAAGGCATTTTCAACCCTCAACCCCCTCACACATATGCCCACAAAAACTTACATTATGTTTTCTTTTACAATCAAATGTTCTACAATGATTTATTTGTTCCTCCCTATTCTTTTTTTGTTTCCATTATGTTAAAACCAACAGACAGGAATGAAACAATTTCTGCTAAAAATAATTAACTGTAACCTTTCAACCCTTACCCCCTTTTATATCATATTTCTAACAATTCTTACATGTAACTTAGCAGCAATATATTGGCGTTTACATCTATAACTGATTTTATTGTTTCTTATAACTAACTGTATTATTTCTTAATTATTTCCTATAAACTTTCCTATTATGTATCTATCTTTATTCTTATTTTGCTTATATGAATCATAATCTAATAATGCTTAACAACCCTTATATGAATTATACTTAACTACTCTTATATCCTATATTTGTTTTCTATTTAATTATTCTTTATCTAATTATCTTTAATCATTATTCTATTTTTATCTACTTAACTATTCTTTCCTATATTATTTTATACTACTAGATCATTTTACTCTTGCAAACTTATATCTACTATGTCTATGCTTTCTTAAATTATGTTTAAAAGCAGCTGCCCTCAGGATTGACCTGTCTCAGGTCTCACAAGTTTCCTCCTCCATCTTACCCATCTAAGGTGTTAATTTAGTATAGGGTCTGTTAACCATTAAAAATAAAGAATGGGAAAGTTCTTTTATTTTCTTTATACACAATGGTTTTGCTTTTTATGGAGATGAAGGTAACTAAACATTCTGTAGCATCTCTAATGGTTGTGCTTTTGCTGTTGTTCCTTTCTCATGTCTCAAGCCTTAGTTTCACCAATACATTATCCTCGCTTATCAGTTAATGCTTCATCAGAAAGGGGTACTTTCTGTCTTATGCACACACTCCCAAAGATCAAAGGGGGCCCATCAATGGGATCCATGGGGCTTTGCCTCCGGCACGGCCGCTTTTGCTGGGGCCTTGCTCCCAGTCAGCGTTTTTCCCATTTTCAGGTAACCCTTACTTTGCCTTCTGTTAGAAGTAGCAGCTCCCGACACCCAACTAAGAGCTTTACTTCGTTCTCGACATTGTCTCCTGAGGTTTTGTCTCAGGAGGTCTTCATCAGTTCATTGTTCAATTCTAGTCTTTTTCTTTAGACAACTTACTTGAAGTGCAGTTATATATTTATTGTTTTAGTTTTTCTTTGTGGAGAATGTATTTCCAATTTTCCCTCTTATAAGGACACCAATCATTGGATTAAGTCCCTTCCTAATTCAGTACAACCTTATCTTAATTTGATCACTTCTGCTTTATTTGTCAACTAAGGTTGCTATACGAAAATACCATAATCTGTAGCTTAAAAAGCCAGACATTTGTTTTTTCACAGTTCTGAATACTGGGAAGTCCACGATTAAGATGCTTGCTTATTCAGTTCCTGGTGAGGGAATGTTTCCTGATTTGCCGAAGCCATCTTTTTTGCTGTGTCCTCACATCACACACACACACACACACACACACACACACACACACACACACACAGAGAGAGAGAGAGAGAGAGAGAAACTGAGTGAACTATGTCTCTTCTTATAAGGACACTAATATAATTGGATAATGGCTTTAATTTAATTTAATTTAAATAAGGGACCTTATTTCAACTTAATTACTTCCTTACTCTGAATATAGACACATTGTAAGTTAAGGCTTCAACAAACAAATTTTGGTAGGATGCAATTCAGTCCACAGCATTTGCAAAGATATAATTTCCAATAAGATCACATTCATAAGCATCAGGGCTTTGGATTTCAGTAAGTCATTTTAGAGACACAATTCAACCCACAACAATAGCAAAATAAACTTTGAAAACTTTGTTTACCTGCATTTTAAAAATTACAATGAAGGTTACCATATTCTACTTCCTGAGAAGTAGAAGTCCTGGAGAAAAACAAAATAAAACAAAACATTTGTAACATGTTTCCCCTACGGAACTGCATCTTTCTCTCTCTCTCCCCCCCTCTCTCTTTCCTGTCTCTATTTCTCTATGTGTGTGTGTGTATGTGTGCGTGTGTGTGTGTGTATGTGTATTGTCCTATTGTCACAATAGGACAATAAGAAGATTGGCTCTTCCACACATTTTGATAGAGACATGCACTGTTATAACAAACTCTGAAATGACTCAGAAAGGCAGACCATAAGAAGAAAGCAGACATGGAATAAATACAAAACTCCTCCCCCTGTAATTGCTTTGCCACCAATGTCAAGGTCAGAAGAGGGAAAACCTGCTTGACATATTCTCCTTTTTTCAAATTCTCAAATATTCTGCAGATCACAAGTCACTGTTTTAAAATGTCACTGTCCATTCATTTTGATTTTCACATACATATATTGTTTGCAAAGGTGTTTTGGCAGTTCTGAAATTTGGGGACAAGTTTTATGGTTGTTTTGACATATGCAGCTTCAGGACAGCATATAAGCAAACAAAAAGCCAAGAGTGTCTGGAAAGATATTGATCTTCACAGGGATCTCAAAAGACAAAGAGATCTCAGTAGACATCTGAATTTCAGAAAATGGAACTAGAGAAGTTTGGAATTGATTTAAAAAGATCTTTCAAAACTAACATTGTGTGGTTTTTTTCCATACTTTTTCCAAATTGGAGTTAATTGCAAAACTACAGTTATAAACTTATTTGGGATAGAATTATGATGGATTTTTTTAATGCATGTTTTCCAGTTTCTTGTAACCATGACCGGGGATCACCCTAGTGATTGTTGTTCATGTTTGTCATTTTCAAAGACCAAGCTCATGTACCTCTGATGTGTATGAACAAATGGTTAAGTTTGGCCTCTGGTCTACTATCTATAAGAAACATTGATAGTACCTAATCCTGAATTGTACACCACAACTTTAAAATAAAAAAGAATCCCAAGATCAGCTGAGAAAAAAAAAGGACTAAATTTTTAAGAATATAAATCATTGGTCAAAATTAAAAATAGCTGGGTTCAGACATTTTCAGCCTTCAAAGCAGTAAACTAGAGAGTTCCATTTTTCATGTGACTGGAGACTAATTCAGTTAAGATAGCCATTTGCTATACAAAATAAAATGCCTCCTGTAGTACCATTTTTAGTGAGAAAGTATCAGAAACAAGGTAAAGATTGTAGCAAGGTACAAGTCCTAAGCCTTTTCCAAAGAGAGGTCAGTGTACAGAAAACTTTGTGGAATTGACTATTCAAAGTACAAAAGGATTTATCACTAGCAATTATAATGGACAAATTTAGAAAAGGAGTATAGCTAGGGAATCATTTAATACAATTCTCTAAATTATAAGAGAAAAAAAGTAAAATCCAGAGAAGATAATTATCTTAGTGTGCATTTACTGACTACCTGTCTATGCCAGACTTTGTGCTAAGTGCCTTTTGTGTTTCATATTTATAGCAAAGGTATAACATTGCTATAGCTGTGCCAATTTTTCAGAGGAAAAAACCGAGTTTTAAATTTTTCATAGATTGTACAGCTAGTAAGAGTTAAAGTGTGAACTCAAGTCCAATTTTTCTTCCTTCAAATCTTCATCTATTGTAATATGAAATATTTTGTCCCAAACCTAAACAAACATATCCACTTTCTCATTTCTAGTCTTATTTCTTTTTTATTGTCTTGCTGCATTATTTGAAGATTGTTATGCTAAATTATTGATCCAAAATCAATCTATTGAGTCACTCACACCATAGATCAGGTGAAATAATATATATAAAGAAAAACACATGAAGGTATTTGACTAGTAGCACACAAACAACATTTTATTTTATTTTATTTTTTGAGTTGGAGACTCACTCTGTTGCCCTGACTGGCGTGTAGTGGCATGCTCCCAGCCACCGCAGCCTCAACCCACTGGTCTCTGGCCATCCTTCCGCCTCAGCATTCCAAGTAGCAGGAACTACAAGTGCATGCTACCATGCCCAGCTCATTTTTTTTTAATTCATTGTAGAGATGAGGTCTTGCCGAGTTGCCTGGGCAGGTCTTGAACCCATGGGCTCAGGAAATCTATTCACCTTGGTCTCCCAAAGTGCTGGGATTACAGGCTGAGCCACTGAGCCCAGCCACAAACAACATTTTTAAAGAAAGCAGATACTAAATGCATAAATGACTTCTATATGTTAGAGAGAAAAGTACAAATGACTTGGGACATGTGATATTCTAATATCATCAAATACCATTTTAAAGTATACTTATTTTCCAGTGTGGCCTGAAAAGTGGGGCTGGATTAATAAATAAATATCTACTTTCTAAAACTTTTTTGTGAGGTGCTAACCTGACAATTGTTATTTTAGCTGCAATGTTTATGTTTTTATGTATAAGGTTCAGTAGCAAAATATTACATTCACAACTCCACCTAGAAGCTTTTACCTATTACTGGGTAAATACTTGATATTTCCATCCAGAATGGTAACTGATGGTCCTATTGTACCTGCAGTGTTGTAATTCACTTTAGGATTTCTGCTGACTTTATACATTGTAAGCGTATTTTCTGTGTGTTTTGTTGGGAGCCAGCCACGGAGGCCCACTCAGCGTTAGGGATCAGGAAGGCCGTTGACCCCAAGACCACTGGGATGCATTCGGGAGTTTTGACCCCATTTCCTACCCCTTTCTACTCAGCACTAACCAGATTAAGCTCCTGTGAACTCAAAACATAAAAACTCTGAGACTGGGATGAACACAGGCTAACTTTAGAAGCTCATTGCTCCCATTCTTCCACAAACT
Source organism: Cephalopachus bancanus (assembly GCA_027257055.1). NCBI lineage: Eukaryota > Metazoa > Chordata > Mammalia > Primates > Tarsiidae > Cephalopachus > Cephalopachus bancanus. The sequence goes on from JAPVLO010000041.1 coordinate 5,939,532, forward strand.
GCAGTTTTGGCTTTCACACAACTTATAATTCAAACTCGGGTCACATCTAAGAGCCTTAGTATTGGTCACAGGCTTCTGGGTCATGATCTTAGAATTTACTGAAGTTGAATAAATGGATTAAGGTTTCATCAATTAGGTTATGGAATTATACCTGAAAGAACATCCGGTGGGTGGGGAATGCCCTGACTGTGTATAAAAGACCAGTTGTAATCCCCATTAAATGGCTTCTGCACTAGACTAGGGTCCAGTCTTTCTCTCTCTCTCTCTCTCTCTCTCTCTCTCTCTCTCTCTCTCTCTCTCTCTTTCTTCTTTCCCCCAATTGCCAATGCTGTCTCCACCTTTGGTGTACCCTGAACCCGGCTGGAGCTGGTCTCCGGCAAGTGGCGCCTGAACGTGGGACCTCAAGGTAAGCTTTCTTTTTCTTTTTCAGGATGGATAGGACCTCACCCAGGGTGCCACAGACCTCTCTGTAGAGACAGGCAGAGCAAGGAAGGGTGAGCTGTTCAAGAGCCATGATAGAATTATGGACCAAAGTGAATCTAAAGAAAGGAACATGTCTACTCGTATTTTGAACATATTGTCTGATAGGGGAACCAATTGGCTTGACTTTTGCATTTTGTATGCCTTAGCTGTATGGAATATTATACGAGATGCTTTAAATCCACAGCATAATTTCTCTAAAATTCTGGCCAAAAATAAAGACACTCCCCTGGTTGTAGCCTCAGTGCTTCCTTTAGATGATGAATTTTTCCCCGAAGAGGAGATGGAGTTGGAGGAGGAAGTGATTGGGTATCATAAGCGAAAAAAATCCTGGTAATGTTGCCAAGGTACCTCCTCCCATACCCTTTACTAGAAATAAGGTGAAAACACCAAAATTCACACCTGGGTATGTGTCTCCAGCTAATGTAGGTATGCAGGGAACCAGAAAAAAGGCTAAGAAAGAGGAAGATTTTTACCTTGTTTTCTTGCTTTCCAGTAATTTATATGGAAGAAGGCACAGTAAACGAGGCACCTCACTGGAAGCCGCTACCATATGAATTAATTAAGGAACTTAAAGAGGCTTGTACTCAGTATGAGCCTATGGCTCCTTATACTATTACTATTATGGAACAATTTGCCACTCAGTGGATGACACCACAAGATTGGCAACAACTTGCTAAAAGCTGTTTGTCAGGAGGAGCCTATTTACTATGGAAAACTGAATTTGAAGATCAGGTAAGGATCCAGAGGGCTATTAACCAGCAGAGGGTTCCAAATCAGTTTCATATTTCTAGCAATATGTTGTTAGGAAAAGGATTATATGAGACAGTTGACAGTCAACTAATCTTACCCAAGGAAGTTTTACTCCAGGTAAATTCTTGTGCAAGTGAGGCTTGGAAGAAGTTACCTATTAATTCTACTCAGACTACCTCACTATATGATCTTAAGCAGAAAACAGATGAAACTTATGAGGAGTTTCTCTCTAGACTTACAACAGCAGTAAATAGAGTAATTTCTAATGCAGAAGCAGCAGATATCCTTATTAAACAGTTGGCTTTTGAGAATGCTAACAGTACTTGCCAAGCTTTGATTAGACCAGTTAGAAGAACAGGACAATTAACTGATTATATCAGGCAGTGTGCTGATATTAACCCTGCCGATATGCGGGGTATGGCAATAGCCACCACCTTGAAGGGAGAAACTTACGCACAATTTGTGCAGGGAATGCAAAATGGTAATAATAAATCAAAAAACAGCTCAGTTTTAACTTGTTATAACTGTGGGCAGCCTGGCCATATTAGTAGAAACTACCCAGCTAAACAAGGGTTTCAGGAAGCTCTGATGCAACAGTCTAATGAGAGCTCTTGACCAAAGTCTCTGTGTCCCAGGTGTCAGAAAGGATTTCATTGGGTTAGGGACTGCAAATCCAAATTTCATAAAAATGGCACCGTGTTAACTAAACGACAATCTACAATGCCGGTTCCAGGAAATGGGCAGAGGGGCTGGCTCCAGCCCCAAATAACAATAGGGGCAGCTTCCAGCATGAACCCATTTGTTCCCTTTGTCCCATCTCAGAACTCATCAGAGCCACCCCAGGGAGCACAGGACTGGACCTCCGTTCCCACACCACAACAATATTAACTCCAGATGTTCCAGTTACCCCAATCCCAACAGGAGTGAAGGGTCCTCTCCCGGATGGAATAGTGGGTATAATATTAGGAAGAAGTTCCTTGTCTCTACAAGGAGTTTCTGTGATTCCTGGAGTGGTGGACTCTGACTACACAGGGGAAATCCAGATACTTGTTGCTCCCCCTAGCAAAACTGTGCAATTTTATGAAGGTCAAAGAATAGCTCAGCTACTACTCTTACCCTATCATAGAATGGGCAAGTCTCTAACTGATAAGCCCAGGGGTGACTGTGGATTTGGCTCAAGCAATTTTGCGTTCTGGGTTCAGGAAATTACTAACTCCAGACCTCTAAAAGATTTATATATTTAGGGAGTTAAAATTAAAAGTCTGCTAGATACAGGGGCTGATGTTTCTTGTATTGCTGGGAAAGACTGGCCGTTTTCCTGGCCAACACAAGTAGCCCCATCAGGACTCATTGGTATTGGTCGAGCACCCTCTGTAGCCAAAGTTCTCAAATCTTAAATTGGACAGATAATGAAACTTCAGGAACCTTTTGTCCCTACATCATTCCTTCCATCCCCATTACACTTTGGGGACGCGATATACTTGCTCAAATGGGCATGCTTCTGTATAGTCCAGATGACAAGGTGTCAGTGCAAATGCTACAGATAGGATGCGATTCCTTAAAGGGGCTTGGAAGGAACAGACAGGGCATAAAAGGACCTGTTCAGGTTGTAGAGAGGAAAGACTGGTCTGGTATTGGCTTTTCAAGTTTGCCCTAGGAGCCATTATTGTTCTTGAGGCTGCTGATCCCATTACCTGGAAAGATGATAAACCAGTTTGGGTGGAACAATGGCCCATGCCCTCAGAGAAACTTAAGGCAACAAGAGAATTAGTTCAACAACAGTTGGAGGCTGGCCATATAGAGACTCCTACCAGTCCTTGGAATACTCCTATATTTGTTATAAAAAAGAAATCTGGAAAATGGAGACTTTTACAGGATCTAAGAGCCATTAATGCCACCATGGAGGCTATGGGTGCATTGCAGTCCGGGCTGCCATCTCCGGTTGCTTACAGGATGTGTCAACTCCTGTTTGGATTCCTGATCAATTTATTCAAAATGCCCCCACTAACCTGAAGACTGAGACGGGTGGCATGGACCCTGTAGACTCAAAGGAATAGACATGGAGCAATGCCTACCAACCATTACATGCTGAACAGGATTTGCAACACTCGGCTAAACAAGAATTGCACCATCCACCCTGCCAGGCAGAGGAAGGGGGAACACTGACACGCCAGATAAGAGAACTTTCATTGCAGAACAAAAACTTCCCTCTCAGATTATCCCAAAATCAAGACAACACACTATCAGATGCTGTCTAAAAACTATAACAAAGTCTTCAGCATCTGTTGTTCCCAATTACCAGCATGGGAGCAAATAGAATTTCTGGCAGAAGAAGCAGGAGATATGGTAACTTCACAACATACTGAAAATGTAAACAAAATAAGGGTTTTCACTTCCTTTGTCCTCTCCTATTCCTCCTATAACTCCAATTCCAGTTTTCCCTACTACTCTTGTTTTTTGTAATCTGTTCTGTGAGTCCCTTCACCTTTATCTGGGAAGGAAGGGCAGGCATCTATGGCCGTGGCGCCTAGCTCTGACTTTCAGTCTTTCTCTTTAACCTTCGGAGAAGGGGCAGGTGCCAAAGGCCACGGCATCTGTCCCCAGCCTCCAGTCTTTCTCTTTTACCTTCGGAGAAGGGGTGGGTGCCAAAGGCCATGGCACCTAACCCCAGCCTCGACTTCTCACCCCCCTTTTTTCTACTCACAGGTCTGTTCTCAAGGAGGTGGCTCGGACAAAGGACTTATGAAGGAAGCTCTTGTTCACCTCCCATTTGTTTCTAACAACACTGAGAAGGACTGGCTGATCATTTCACGAGATTCTGGATATCCAATATGGAGAGACTGTATTTATGACTCTAAAGTAGACTATTTTTTACCCTGTGTAAAACTTGACCTTATACTTCAAGGTTAGATGGGGAAAATCCCATCTCTGCTAGATGGCATATTAATGAATGGGTACCTCCAGTGTTAACATTGACCATAAAACGTCAAAATGATGTTTATAATTTGTCTTGTAAAAAAGTGTATTAACTAATTGTTTAACTGATGTTTCTTATAAGGGATTTGTTGTTCTCAGACAGCCTCTTGTGAATATGGTTTAAAAACACTGTTGGAAAAGATTTTTGGAGTTACAGCCTTAATAGCTACTTTTCAGCTGTAGCATTACCTAAGGAAGTTCATACAGCTACGTTTGCTGATTGGCTATCTAAAAACATTTCTATTGCCGTAGCTATTCAGGAAATCATAGACCAGAAGTTAGAGAATAAGGTTAATATTTTAGCAGGAGGGCAAGAACTTGTGACCTTAAAAATAAAATTGGCTCTCCAATGTCACTCTGAGTTTAAATCTGTCCATACTTGGGACAAAGTAACTTGGAATTTGGAACCATTCAGACCTGAATATAGACCTTACTAAATTACATCAAGAAATTCAGGCATCATTTGCTAATCAAAAATCATTAATGTCTATACTCATCAATGTGGGCATTTGCGGAGCAGTGGTTCTGTTGTTGCTGTGTTTACTTCCAATCATCTTTAGAGTGCTAAAGAAGAGCAATACAGAGTTTCATGGTTTCGTGCTAAAAAATAAAAAAGGGGGAGATGTTGGGAGCTGGCCATGGAGGCCCACTGAGCGTTAGGGATCAGGAAAGGCTGTTGACCCCAAGACCACTAGGATGCGTTCTGGAGCTATTGACCCCATTTCCTACCCCTTTCTACTCAGCACTAACCAGATTAAGCTCCTGTGAACTCAAAACATAAAAACTCTGACACCGGGACAAACACAAACTAACTTTAGAAGCTCATTGCTCCCATTCTTCCACAAACTGCAGTTTTGACTTTCACACAACTTATAATTCAAACTCGGGTCACATCTAAGAGCCTTAGTATTGGTCACAGGCTTTTGGGTCATGATCTTAGAATTTATTGAAGTTGAATAAATGGATTAAGGTTTCATTGATTAGATTATGGAATTATACCTGAAAGAGCATCTGGTAGGTGGGGAACGCCCCTCACACACCTGACTGTGTATAAAAGACCAGTTGTAATTCCCATTAAACGGCTTCTGCACTAGACTGGGGTCCAATCTCTCTCTCTCTCTCTCTCTCTCTCTCTCTCTCTCTCTCTCTCTCTCTCTCCCCTCCCCCCCAATCGCTGACACCGTCTCCACCTTTGGGGTACCCTGAACCCGGCTGGAGCTGGTCTCTGGCAGTGCTTTATTACTCACTTCAGAATCCTGAGCCTAAATTTAAAGCTCTGATTCAGCGTGTAATCTCAGCACTTTGGGAGGCCAAGGCCAGTGGATTGCCTGAGCCTGTGGGCTTGAGACCAGACCAGACAACTTGGTGAGACCTTGTCTCTATTATAAATAAAAAACAATCTCTAAAATAAATAAATAAATAAAATTATTCAGGCATAGCAGCCCGTGCCTGTAGTTCTGGTTACTTGGAAGGCTGAGGTGGAAAGATCACTGGAACCCAGCAGGTCAATGCTGGGGAGGCCCTGAGCATGTCACTGCACTCCAGCCTGATTGTCAGAGTGAGATTCCAACTCAAATAAATAAACAAACAAACAAATAAATGTAAAGTTCTGGAGTTTTCACTCTATGGGCATGTTTTTTATCCTCAAATTAAGGACTAGATAGTTTATAAGACACTTAGAAGTTATCGTCTATGTAGCTAGATATTTGTAGAATAAGCACAATGTGATGATTACTCCTTTTTTTTTTCCCCCTGAGTTGGAGTCTCACTCTGTCACCCAGACTGGAGTGCAGTGGCCGTTCCTGGTCACTGCAGCCTCAACCTGCTGGGCTCCAGCGATACTTCTGCCTCAGCCTTCCAAGTAACTGGAACTACAGGCATGCGCTACCACACCAGACTAATTTTTTTGATTTATTGTAGAGATGTGGTCTCGCCAAGTTGCCCAGGCAGGTCTTGAACCCGTGGGCTTAGGCAATCCACTCACCTCAGCCTCCCAAAGCATGGGATTATAGGCTGAGCCACTGAGCCCAGCTGATGATTACTCTTAAGTGTCAACTTAACTAGGCTAGTGTATGGTGTGGTTTAATTAAGCATTTATCTCAGTGTTGCTGTGAAGGTTTCTTATAGATGTTTTTAACATCTGTAATCAGGCCATGCTTGGTGGCTCAGCCTGTAATCCTAGCAGTTTGGGAGACTGAGGTGAGTGGATTGCCTGAGCCCAGGGGTTTGAGACCAGCCCAGGCAACTTGGCAAGATCTCGTCTCAACAATAAAATAAAAAAATTAGCTGGGCATGGTAATGAGTGCCTGTAGTTCCAGCTACTTGGAAGGCTGAGGCAGAAGGATCTCTGGAGCCCAGCAGGTCAAAGCTGGGGTGGCCATGAGTGTGCCACTGCACTATAGCCTGGGCAGCAGAGTGAGACTCCAACTAAAAAAAAAACACAAAACTATAATCAGTTCAATACAAGGAAAGCAGATTATTCTCCATGATGTGATGGGCCTCATCCAATCAACTGGAGGCCTTATAAAAACAAAAACTGAGGTGTTCTAGAGAATAAAGAATTCAGTCTTAAGACTGTAGCATCAAATCCTAAGTTTCTAGTCTTTGACCTTCCCAATAGGTTTCTGGCTTCCCAGCCTCCATAATCATGTGAGCCAATTTCTTCAAATAAAATAAATCTCGTATATTCATATGAAATGAGCTTTTTTTTTTTTTTTTTTTTTAGACAGTCTTGTTACTCAGGCTAGTATTGAACCCCCGGGCTCAAGCCATCCTTCTGCCTCAGTCTCCCAAGGTGCTGGGATTGCAGGTATGAGCCACTGTGTCTGGCCAAGAGTTATTGAACATCAAATATAATTGTTTCCACCCTCACTGAGCTCTCTTTCCCATTAATACTTTGTAAAACCTTGGCAACAAAAACCTTGGTTGGTTTCAACTTTAATTAGGTACTATTCCAAGAACTCTTAAGTATAGCCAGACATAAGGCTACATTGAGAGAATGGATCACAAAAATGCAGGAGTAAGTAATAGATACAACTGATATGTACTCTATAAAGCATAAATAGCAGACATCTGCTAATATATGCTAGGATATAATTTCACATAGGATGAGGAAGTCACGCTATGATTGTAAGATTAAAAAAATAGCGTGACTTACATTCACTCAAGAAGTCATAATATAAAACAGAAAGACCAAAACACAAACTGCCTATTTAATTTGCTTCACTTAGAAGATGATTTTAAGGATGATGCAGTGTCATAACATCAGTCGCAATCTGTCAAATATGTAAATCTGTTTAAGGAAGAAATGTGACAAGTTTCAAATAGATTAACAATAATAATAATAACAGTATAATGCATTTTCATTTTTCATTGATTAGCAGCGTGGGGAAATTGCTTTTGACACTGTACATATAAATGAAAAGGCCTGTGGGCCACATGTTATAATATAATGATACTTTATGTCTACATAAGGACTTTCATATCAGCAGCACAAATGAATCCTCAGTGATAGCATTGTTATCCTCAGTTTTCAGAGCAGAGAGGATATACAATTGCCTGGGAGAACAGATGGTTTTTATGACTTGACTTGGATAGTGAATGCTTCAGTTTATTTGAAGGATACATTTCTTTCAGCCCTGGAGCTTGTCCTCATGACCCAAGTTCATTTTCTTGTTCCTGTAACTCTCCTCATTAACATGCTGAAGAGGCATTGACATTGCATTTGAGTGACTAAGTTGCAAATGTAGAAGAGTACAGATTGTGTGATATGTATATGAAGCTTGAGTATCTACAACTTTGAGATACAATTGAGATAAAATATACATATCACACAATTCACTCATTCAAAGTGCACAATTCAATAATTTTTACTATAGTCACAGAGTTGTACAATTAGCAGATGTGGTTACATTTGAACTTGCCTTCAATTATTTCGGGTTCTAGAGTATAAAAATTGAACTCAAATTTGGAAAAGTGAAAAAGAACAACAACAGTAATCACAGTTTGAATCTCTCTGGCACTTTCAAACATATCACCTCATTTAAACATCGAACAACAATATAAGGCAGGTATTAATTTGACTTGAGATGAAAAACACTGGTGCAAAAAGGTAAAATTGTATGGTCTGAGGTTAAAATAATTGGCAGAACCAAAATCTGATCTAATATCAGTGCAGTGTGACAATTCCTTATCCTACTACATCAAAGACTGAATTAACTTTATGTGATGCGATGATTCACTGTACAGAATTTATTGGTCTCATATTTCCCTCAGTGTAATGCCTTCTCACTTTATTTATTACTCTGTCTTGTCCAATTGATCATTTGGTGTTTATTCTGAATCATAGCTATTCTGTTTCTACTTCTACATGTTATCTAAAATGTCGCATTTTATTTAGACTTTATTTCTAAAAGAAAACAAGTTTCTCAGAGGAAGGATTTTACCCAGAAAAGGTGAGATGGGGCAGGATGAGTAGATGAGGAAGACCCATTTGTGGTGGCAAACTCCCGGGGTATTAGTAGTGTCTGTGAGTTTTGAGACTTCAAGCTTCATACACCTTGAGTGTCTGATAAATTCTGTGAAAAACAGGGAGGGCATGTGCTCAAAGTTCATACTGTCATCAGATTGTTCTCATGATAGCACTGTGACAACTTCACTGTGGATATCACATGGCCTTCTCATGATGCCTGGAAAAAATCTGCATGAATGTTCTTTTTTTTTGAAAGCAGGATTTAATGAGAGGACAGAAAAGCTCCCACAGTGGGTGGGGACCTGAGGGAGCTGCCCACGAATATTCTTTAGCATTCATTCCTCTGTACACATTTGGTGTTATGATTGATACTTTAGTTGTCTATTCTATCTCTACCTTGATTCATTTACTGAAACATGAAACATTCTCACTCCCACCCTATAAATATCTCTCTTTTTTGTACAAAGAATGTGCAGCAGCTCAGAACAGGGTCATGCTTTTCTAACAAAACTCAGGTCATAATGATGGATGCTGATATTTATGAAGCTTTCAGGTGACAATGATGAGTATTTGAAAATAAAGTGATTGTTTCATTGTTTTGTCTTTATTAGTAATATTTGATTAATTTTGAATTTAATATAATATTAAAGATCTGTAAGAGATCTTTAATAATACATCTAGAAAAAGCCAGAAAACACTGAGAAACATTGACTTTCTGAATACTCTGATTCTCTCAGGATCAGAGAGGATTTCACTGCACAAGACTGGGCAATTAGTAATATTTGAGGACCTTCATTTCTTCCTTTTCTTCCATTTTCTTTCATTTAGAACTTATTACCTTTAGACAAGGAAAATAATACTAGACACTGTATACCAATTATAGCTGTACTTTCTTTGTTCAGTTAGATGTGTTAACATTTGTTTGACAAGACTATGACATCTAAGAATAGGAACTTATTGTCTTAAAGATCAGTCCATAAATTGCCTGAAAATTAGTTGTGTTTATATACATATAGGGGAGGCCCTGAGGTTCATATAGGTAAAAAGTACTCTTGTGAAGAGAATTATCTTTGGAAATAATATGACACATCAGTTTGATGCAAGAAGGACAAGACGGTGCAATAAGGGAGGAATAATTTTTAACAGTGTGTGTTAGGCAGATTACATTTCAGATTTGTCTATTCTTTCCCCTCCACCAAAAAAAACCCCAAAAACTTTTGTCAAAGCCATGAAGAAAGAAAAAGATAAACAAAATGATGTCGATCTCACTTATGTTTTTTAGATATTTGGCATACAAAATAGTGCATTTGAGCAAAGTGCAGTATGAGGAAGAGATCCTCACTTCAGGAAGGACAGTGTTGGAGCTCAATCAAAGTAAAGAAGAATGGGTAGTTGAAGAAGAACCCAAGGCTAAGAGCAGGGGACCAGATTATTAACAGGTCAATTACCTGGAAAGCTGGGGAACCAAAGAGTCAGCCTTTGGGGCAGAAGTGGCTCATGTCTCTCCAGACAGCAGAACACAACACCATGAGTATGAGAGAGAAGAGAAGGTAGAACTTTTCACATATTAGAAATGACAGGTGATGACCTCACTTTTCCTAGAGTTAAGGAGGTCATGCAGTAGTGTCAACATGGGTAGGAAGGGGTTGGGGGAAGACAACAGGGATGGACCCATTTTAATCCTCCACCAGTGAAAGGGCACACAAAGAATTTTACTATTCAGAGAAATGGGCAGTAGCACTCAAGAAAGTTGATTTATTTATTTAATATTCATTCGGATGAGAAAAGTTATTGTATGTTGTTATACTGATAGGAATAATCCAGTCAAGAGAGAAAACCTATTGATCTAGAAGAGCAAGATGAAGGTTGATATTTGGAAAAAGCTTTGAGAATTCTTCTATTATAACAGGAAGGACATTTATGGGGGAGCCCCTAAGGGACTTCTGAAAACTATTGGGAGGAGAGTTCCCACAATCTTGTAAGTGAAAGTCCAAACCTAGACAATATAGTTTGGATTCTGTTGTGGGACCCTCATACATTCATTCATTCATTTGTTATTGAAGAAAACTCTATGCTAGGCCCTTTACCAATTGCTGGGTGGATAGTGATAAATAAGCCAAAAATTAGAAGAATGTGTCAAAATTATTTTCACAGAATAGTCATGTCTAAAAATTCTGGTGGGTAAAAAAGTTTTACAATATATGGTTTTGTGGAAAATATAGTTAAACAGTTTTTATTATGACTAACATTGCTAAATAATGAACCAGGAATTAAAAAAATTTAAAAAGATTGTAGAAAATTTATGGGTAAGACAAGTATTTTTATTACAGAGGACCGTTATTATTTATAATTTTATGTCTATACTTTTTATACTATTAATATTTTAGGTATCACTTCTTATAAAGAAGTATAATAAAAAAATAACTTTTGAAGACTGTGCAAACTCAAATGTAGGTACTAAATGTGCCAGGGTCCTTTAGCTGAACATGGGTGAAGGGTGGTGATCAAACGTTTGCAACAGAAGAAAGTAGTGCATTTGTGGCTACACACGCATACATTTAATTTCATTCTCCTGTGCCCTTGACATTATTTTCTATTGGATATGTCAGTTTCATTTCAAACATTGAATTAAAATCAGCCTACTAAACCAACCAAACAAATAAGACCCCAACTACATAAAACAACAAGGGCAAACTTCTAGTACCATTCCAAGGACCCTTCTATATAGAGGTGAGGCTAACATTGAGAGATGAATGGATCACAACAACACAGGAGTAAATCATAATTACAATGACTGACATATACTCTATGAAGCATTATTAGAAGATATTAGCATATTTTGCCTTATATTGAAATACTTTTCAGAAACATAATACATCAATTATTTATCAGACTTAAAAAAAAACTGTCTTTGCCCTTGCAGCCACATATAAAGCAGAGGGTCAGACATTAGGCACTTTTCCTTTCTCAAGTTGGCATGATATCATGTGTGTGCACATATGAATGTGGCTGGAGTTCTTATTAAAGTTGGGCTTGATAGTCTTGGGACATCTCCATGTTTCTTATCACCTCTTAAGCTTATAGAAGTAAGAGTTAAACTTAATTTAGCTTAATTAAGCTCTTTCTGTCTTGGTAAGTGAAGAAGGCATATTTTTTTAAAGATCAAAGAGCATATGACACATTTTTCTTTAAGTCAAACCAACTCTGAGGTGAAGTCTAAAATCCCTGATTCTGTGGTGGTGCCATCAGTGTATCAATTGTTTCTTGATTTTATATGTATTCTTTTATTTTAATGGCATTTCATAAGGTTTGCATCTCATTGGCTCAATGCTCTAGGTGAAGAAGAAGCATGAACTTTATACTGTACAAAGTTGCTGCTGCAGATTGTAATTGAATCTTCACCAAGGGTGGAGTTTATACAGTCTTCATTTACAAATATGGTTGCCTACTTCACTTTTCAAAAGAAGATATACCGGCAGCCAGCAGATAATATGAAAAAATGCCCAGCCTCACTAATCATCAGAGAAATGCAAATCAAAACCACAATGAGATACCACCTAACTCTCTAGTTAGGATGGCCATAATTCATAAATCAAAGAGCAGCAGATGCTGGTGAGGGTGTAGAGAAAAGGAAATACTTCTACACTGATGGTGGGAGCACAGGCTAGTTCAGCCTCTGTGTAAAGCAGTGTGGTGATTCCTAAAAGACGTAAAAATTGACCATCCATATGATCCAGCAATACCTCTTCTGGGAATATACCTGGAAGAACATGGATTCTTTTACCAAAAAAGACACCTGCACACTCATTTATAGCTGTACTATTCACAAAATCAAAAACATGGAATCAACCCTAGTGTCCATCAAAAGTGAATTGGATAAAGAAAATGTGGTACATATACATAATGGAGTATTATGCAGCCACAAACTAAAACAAAATCATGAACTTAGCAGATGGAGTTGGAGACCATCATACATAGTGCTCTATCACGGAAACAAAGAACTGAATATCAAATGTTCTCACTCATAAGTGGGACCTGAACATTAATCATATTAACACAAGGGGGTGATTAGCAGACACTGAACACTGCTGTAGGTGAGGGACATGTAGTATCACAAAAGATACCTGTTTCTAAAGCAGAGCAAGTGAGGGCCAGTTGGAGGTTCAAACTTCACCTGCATGCAGCTTGCTTGTGTAGCTAATCCTGACTTGTACCCCACATATATATAATAAAATAAAATGTTTTAAAAAGTTAAATTAAAAAATACAAATATGGAAGGTGGACCTAGGAAATTCTGACTCCAGCTTTGCTGTTAAAATTCAGAAGATGATTATCAAGCATCTACTATTGTGCTATAAATGTTACATCATTATTGTTTTTCTTTTCCTTAATGACATTAGCTCTATGTCACTGTACAATGTAAAAAAAATGGTGTGATGATTATTTTAAGAAACAGTATGATTGGAAAAAAGAGATAAGAAGGCTAAAGAGATAAAAGACTAATATATGCTTAAGAGCTAAATATCTCATCAAGACATCATAAAAACGTTTTAAGGTAGTTACATGCATTCACATTTTATTGACCTCAGACTGAACTATAAAGAGTTTATGTGATTTGTCCAAGTCTCATTCTGAGTCGTCAGTACAATTGGGAATTAAACGTGGCCTTTTTCACTTTAATTTTAGTCTGTATCCTTTTTAAAAACGTTCTTATAATTAAATATTTTTTTCTAATTTTTTTCAGTGAATTGTCTGCAAGAAATTAATCTAGTGTCTTTGTTGTGGTACTGAAGTAGACTTTAGAGACACTACCATAAATTTGTTTCATGTACCAGCGTGGGGCAAAAATAAGATCCCATTTGTTGTAATCATCTGATTACATCATCTGATGGCTCCACTCTAGGAGAATATCTTTTTATCAGGGCCAGCTCATTTGAGGAAATCTCCATCTGTAGTTATTTGTGTCCAATATTTTAGTCCTGATTGCTCTTATCTACTCATTGGCATAAGCACTCAGGCCTGCCACCTTATGACTGTAAAGGACCTCTGGACAAGCTTTTAGCTAAAGTTGTATTTCTGATGTGTAGAAAATGTGCAGGGGCCATTTCCATCCATCCTAAGGCACTGTCAGAGCTTCTCAAAACACATCCTTGAGAAGAAAATGTTGGTGCTACTTAAATGTCTTAGAGACCTAGACTTGAGGGAAGAGAACTGGAGAGCTGTGTTGCTCTCAGTTGGAACTGCTGTTGGAAAGAATAATTTAAGGGTTGGAGAGAGTGTCTGGTACCTGCTGAGATGAGGTCTTTGCAGGTCAATCAGCAGTTTTTGAGGAGGCTAGAAAGGAAAAGAAAGAGTAAAAGTCTCTCCTCGTCCAATCTGTTAACTTTAATTATCGAAGAGATGAGATTAAGGGGATGAGAAACACTATTAATGTTCTAAATAATTTGTAGCTCTGTATTATGTGAAGTTGAATTGAAATGTATATATTTTCTTAAACAAAGGAAAAATGTTTTAAAACAACTAAAATAGGCTCAGCGTTAGTTAACTTTGGTCTCTGTCACTGGGTCCATAAAATCCTAGATGTTACAACTCTGTATTTCAGTCACCTCAAGAACCCTGAGCTTGATAACAGTGTTAGGATGTCTGAAGAAAAGAGTTTTGCAGCCTAAAGCTGTGTATAGTGCGCCAGCAATGGGCCCCTGGTCCTGATGCTTTCCATTTTTTTGAGGAGTGTTAGGAGGAAGTATTGCTGGCCTTCCTGCAAAAAAATGAAAATAAAAAAAGATTTTAAAAAATCTCAATTTGGCCTCAAAATGATTTGGGGAGAGTTTCATCTTTCTCAATTGTTGCCTGGAATACTTTCAGTAGGATTGGCATTAACTCCTCCTTGTATGTTTTGTAGAATTCAGCTGGAAAGCCATCTGGTCTAGGGCTTTTTCTGGTGAGTATATTTCTTATGACAGTCTACTTCCTAGATGGTTATTGATTTGTGGGTTTATTTTTTTTTATTTTTTATTTTTATTTTAATCAATATTTTTTATTATGATATTGTGGGGTACAGTTAAGGGTTAGGTATACAAATATGCTTCGTTCAGGCACCCTTGTTGATAAGAGGTGTCTCCCCATCCCCAGACAGATACTTACTACTGTTAATCCCATCTCCCTTCCACTCCCCCCCCATAGTTTCCGACCACTGTCAGTCATTTTCTTATACTACTATGTTGGATGTTCAAGGTCCACTACATGAGTGAGGACATGTGATACTCAGATCTTTGTTTCTGTGAGAGATCACTCAGTATTATAGACTCTAGTTCCATCCAGATTGCTGCAAAATTCATGATTTTGAACTTTTTTATAGCTGCGTAGTATTCCATCGTGTATGTGTACCACATTTTTTTAATCCAGTCCTCTTTTGATGGACAGCATGGTTGCTTCCAGGTTCTTGCTATTGTGAACAATACTGTGATAAACATACATGTGCAGGTATCTTTTTGATGGAGTGATTTGAGTTCTTCAGGGTATATTCCCAGTAGGGGGATTGTGGAGTCATATGGGAGGTCAATATTTAGAGCTTTTAGGAATCACCATACTGTTTTCCACAGAGGTTGCACTAGTTTGCACTGCCACCAACAGTGTAGAAGTGTTCCCTTTTCGCCACACCCTCTCCAGCAACTGTTATTTTTTGAGTTATTGATAATTGTCATTCTGACTGGAGTTAGGTGGTATCTCAGTGTGGTTTTGATTTGCATCTCCTTGATGATTAGTGAGGTTGAATATTTCTTCATGTGTCTGTTGGTTGCTTGGATGTCTTCTTTGAGAAGTGTATGTTCATATCTTTTGCCCATTTTATAATGGGGTTGTTTGTTTTTTACTTTTCAGCACGTTTGAGTTCCTTGTAGATCCAAGATGTTAAGCCTTTGTCAGACCTGCAGTTGGCAAATACTTTTTCCCAGTCTGTAGGCTGTCTCCCTGCTCTCTTGATGGTTTCTTTGGCTTTGCAGAAGCTTGTCAGTTTAATGAGGTCCCACTTGTCTATCTTATCTCTTATGGCCTGTGGGTTTCGGGTTTTGTTCAGGAATTGGATGCCTGTTCCGATTTCCATGAGGGTATGTCCTTCATTTTCTAAAGTTCTTATGGTTTGAGGTTTTACATTTAGGTCTCTGATCCATTTGGAATTAATTTTTGTGTATGGGGATAGATAGGGGTCTTATTTCAATATTCTGCATGTGGTCAGCCAGTATTCCCAGCACCATTTACTGAATAGGTTCTCCTCTCTCCAGTGGTAGGTGGTGGAGGCTTTGTTGAAGATGAGTTGGTTGAGAAATTGAGGTTTTGCTTCTGTAATCTCAATTCTATTCCATTGGTCTGTTGCTGTACCAATACCAAGCTGTTTTGATTATTGTAGCTTTATAGTAAAGTTTGAAGTCTGGTAATGTGATACCACCCGCTTTGTTTGTTTTTTTTTTGCTGAGGATTTTTCTGGCTATTCTTGGTTGTTTGTGTTTCCATGTGAATTCCTGTGTTTTTTTAGGGGGGTTTGAGAAGAATGTTGCTGGTAATTTAATGTGTATTGCATTAAATCTGTAGATTGCCTTAGGTAAGACAGACATCTTCACAATGTTGATTCTTCCAATCCATGAGCATGGGATATTTTTCCACTTGTTTGTGTCATCTTTGATTTCTTTGAGCAGTGTTTTATAGTTTTCATTGTAAAGGTCTTTCATGTTTCTGGATAGGAAGATGCCAAGATATTTCTCTTTTTTTTGTGGCTATTGTGAATGGAATAGTACTTTTTATTTGGGTTTCTGTTTGTTTATTATTGGTGTAAAGAAATGCGATTGTCTTTTTCACATTTATTTTATATCTGAGACTTTGCCAAAGTCCTTTATCAGTGTAAGGAGATTTTGGACAGATTCTCTTGGGTTTTCAAGGTATACAATCACGTCATCTGCAAAGAGAGATAGCTTGACTTCCCCTCTTTACATATTTGAATACCCCTGATTGCCTTCTCTTCTCTGATTGCTCTAGACAGGACTTCCAATACTATATTGAACAGGAGGGGTGAGAGTGGGCATCCCTGTCTTGTTCCAGTTTTCAGGGGAAATGGTACCAGTTTTTGTCCGTTTAGTAGTATGCTGGCTGCGGGTTTCTTGTAGATGGCTTTTACTATTTTGAGGTATGCTCCCCGTATGCCTAGCTGTTCTAGGGTTTTTATCAAGAAGGGGTGCTGGATTTTATCAAAAGCTTTTTCTGCATCTAATGATATAATCATGTGGTTTTTGCTTTGACATTTGTTGATGTATTTAATTACATTTATGGTTTTATGAATGTTGAACCAGTCTTGCATCCCAGGGATGAAGCCCGCTTGGTCATGATGGATGATTTTTGAGATGTGTTGTTGAATATGGTTAGCTAGGATCTTGTTGAGAATTTTAGCATCTATGTTCATTAAAGATATTGGCCTGTAGTTCTCTTTCTTTGTTGGGTCTTTACCTGGCTTGGACATCAATGTGATGTTAGCTTCGTAAAATGATTTGGGGAAAGTTCCATCTTTCTCAATCACCCGGAATACCTTCAGTAGGATTGGTATCAGCTCCTGCTTAAATGTCTTGTAGAATTCTGCTGGAAAGCCATTTGGCCCAGGGTTTTTTTTTTTGTAGGTAGCTTTCTTATTATGTAGTCAATTTCCTTGATTGTTATTGGTCTATTTAGGGTCTCAATTTCTTCTTGTTTCAACCTAGGCAGGTTGTGTGATGTCAGAAAGTCTTCCATTTCCTTAAGGTTTTCAAGTTTGTTTCCATACAAGTGTATGTAGTAGTCTCGAATGATCTTTTGTATTTCTTCAGGGTCAGATGTGACTTCATCTTTTGTGTTTCTGATTGTGTTTGTTTGGGCTTTTTCTCTCTTTTTCTTGGTCAGTCTAGCTAGGGGACCATCGATCTTGTTTATCCTTTCAAAGAACCAGCTTTTTGTTTAATTGATTTTTTGTATTATCTTTTTGTCTTCCATGTCCTGGATTTGGGCTTTTATTTTGGTGATCTGGATTCTTCTGCTGAAATTAGAGTTTTTGTGGTCTTTCTTTTTCCAGCTTTTTTAGGTGACTTCTTTGGCTGTTAATATGTGATCCTTCTATTTTCTTCATGTGCATTTGTAGGGATATAAATTCCCCTCTTACTACAGCTTTCATGGCGTCCCAGAGATTTTGGTAAGATGTTTCTTCATTTTCATTTGTTTCCAGGTATCTTTTAATCTCTGTTTTGATTTCATCAATGACCCAGGAGTTGTTTAGCATCATGCTGTTTAGTGTCCATGTCTTTGTTGGTTTTGGGGGGACTTTGTTGGTGTTAATGATTATTTTTACTCCGCTGTGGTCTGTGAAGGTGCATGGTAAAATTTCAGTCCTTTTAAATTTGCTAATGCTTGATTTGTGGCCAAGTATGTGGTCGATCTTACAGTACATTCCATGCAGTGATGAGTAGAATGTGTATTCTATGGTCTTTGGATGGAGGGTTCTGTAGGTATCAATTAAGTCCATTTGATCAAGAGTCACATTGAGGATCCAGATCTCCTTGCTGATTTTTTGTCCTGATGATCTGTCTAGGGTTGTGAGTGAGGTGTTAAAGTCCCCAACTATGATGGTATTGGAGTCAGTATCTTTTTTTAGTTTACCTAGGAACTCTTTTATGAAAGTTGGTGCTCCTATGTTTGGTGCATATATGTTTAGGATGGATATTTCTTGTTGATGGATGGAACTTTTTCTCATTATGTAGTGGCCTTCTGTATCTTTTTAAATTTTTGATAGCTTAAAGGGTATTTTGTCTGAGATTAAGATCGTGACTCCGCCTTTCTTTTGTGTTCCATCTGCCTGAAAATTTGTTTCCCATCCTCTTACTTTGAATCTGTGAGTGTCCTTTCTAGTGAGGTGAATCTCTTGAAGGCAATAGATTGTTGCCTGGTGATATTTTATCCATTTTGCCATTCTATGTCTTTTCAGTGGTGTATTTAGTCTGTTCACATTCAAACTAATTATTGAAATGTGAGAGTTGATCCCTATCATAATGTTCTTACAGAGCTGTTGTTCTTCCTGTTTGTGTGTTGTCTTTCTTTTGGTTTTAGAGTTGGATTATGTGTGTTTTTAATCTTTTGTCTGTACTCTTTTGAAGAACATTGCTGTTCTTTTTTCCTTTTCTTCTGTGTTCAATACTTTCTTAAGTGTTTCTTGTAGAGGTGGTCTTGTGGCAGCATAGGTTCTTAGGGATTGGATATCTGGGAAAGATTTCAATTCTCCCTCATTGACAAAACTTAGCTTGGGTGGGTAGGTTATTCTCGGTTGAAATTGTTTATCTTTTAGAACTTTGAAGATAGGGCTCCAAGCTATTCTAGTCTGGAGGGTTTCTGTTGATAAATCAGCTGCTATTCTAATTGGTCTTCCCTGTTACATAGTCTGGCCTTTTTCTCTTGATGCCTTTAGGATTTTTTCTTTTATACCTACTTTGTTTAGGTGAATTATTATATGTCTGGGAGTTGGTCTTCTCATTTGTTGTCTTACAGGGATTCTCTGAATCTCTTGTGTTTGAATTTTTTCATCCTTGATGAGATGAGGGAAGTTTCTTGAATGATTTCATGAAATGTTTGTTCCAGTGTGGCCTCTGTTTTTCTCTCTGCCTCAGGAAGGGCAATTACTCTTAGGTTCAGTCTCTTGAAATGATCATTCATCTCTTGAAGGTTTTGTTCTGTCTTTTTGAGCTTCTTTTCTATGCTTTTGACAGTTTGGGTTAGTTCTGAGTTTTGGTCTTCAAGCTCTGAGATTCTTTCTTCTGCTTGGCTAATTCTGCTTTCCATTTTTATTAGTTTGTTATTTATTTTCATCACAGTATTCTTTACTGCTGTTAAATTTCTGACATCAGCTCCTTCCTATTTTCCTCTTGCCTTTCCTCAATTTTTTTAATTCTCTCTATTAATATCTTGATGTCTGTGTTTGTTGCATGTGACCAGTTATTCTGGGGGCTCTTCATTGTTTGTGTTCCAGAATCTATTTTCTCAGTGTCTGATCTCCCAGGGGTCTGTGTGAGACCTATATTCTTCTTTTGGTTTTTCTTCATTTGTGTGGTTTTTCCCCCTCCCTACTTTTTCCTTCCCTCTACATCACAGTCTTCTTTAATTCTGTTATTCAGGGGGTAGAGGGATTGCTTTTATTTCTGTTTGTTCAATCTCCTATTCTTTATGTATGACCTCTTACTTTGTTCAATTCTGGAGTTGCACTGTAGGCTGGGGGTGGTCCTTTTTGCAGTTTTGAGATTTACTTAAGGGGGTAGCTGTGATTCAAAATCTATCTGCAGGTCCCGGTATTTGCCAGCAGGTGTATGGATAATCTGAAACCCACTTCCCACTGCCTTGGAATATGTCCATGCAGTGGGGCTGTAGGTTTACTCCCTGAAATAAAATGTTGTTAGTAGAGGGAAGAGAATGGAGCAGACACTGGGGGGAAGATGGGGGTGGAGAGAGAGGAGTAAGGGGGAACAGATGAGTGTACCAACAAATGGAGAGAGAGCCCTAAACTGAAACAGATAAAAACAATAGACCATGGCTACGGACTAACCAACTCCCACACACAAAAAAATAAAACATACAATGATGCTAACATACAAGCTTACCAACCATCTATACAAATATATGGTTTACAGAGAGGAGAAAAGAGAAGAAAAGGAAGAGAAAAAGAAAAAAAAAGGGAGCAGAACAGTAGGAATAGAATTAAGTCATTAAACTAACAGAACCAATTGAGCACACTCTGAGACTTTTTGCTTAAGTCCAATGTCCTTTCAGCTCTGATTTCTGGCTGTCTTTTCAAGCTGGTAAATTAGTTCCCAGTTAGGGTCAGTTGCCCCTGGCCTGCTGTGAAGGACAGTTCAGATCACCCTCAGTTCACCACTCACATCTGGCCTGTGTCTCTTTTTCAAGCTTGTTTCTCCCATTTCGGTGTTGTTATCTTGAATCGCCAGCAGGTAGTGCTAACTCAGCTGCTTGCCCCAGAGCGGTGGAGCAGTACAGGAGTCGGGTAGAGGCTGGAGATGGGAGCCTGCTTCAGGGTACAAGGGAGGAGACCACGGCTGGCAGGATGTCACAGTGGCAGCAGAGGTGGCAGCGAGTCCAGCAGATCTTGCCTGCAGGGGCTTTAAGGACTGAAGTCGTGGATTGCCTCAGACATGGTGGCATAGCAGCTGCTGTGTCTGTGGCTGCAGTGGCTGTCCAGACAGCTGCGATGCCCCAGCAGTGGTGACAGTAGAGCTCTGTGTGAAGAGCAGGCTGCCGATGTTGGATCCACAGTCCCTGGGGAGAGAGCCAGAGACCCTCTGCATTCTCCTTTGCAGAGGGTTTCATAGACCAGGCTGCCCTGTCGCCATCTTGCCAGAAGTCAGTTTGTTGGTTTAAATAACTTGTTGTTTTAACCTTGGTAGGTTGTATGATGTCAGAAAGTCCCCCATTCCTTTAGGTTTTCAAGTGTATTTGTATACAGGTGTGCATAGTAATCTCGAATAATCTTTTGAAATTCTTTAGGGTCAGTTGTGATTTCACCTTTTGCATTTCTAATTGTGTTTATTTGGACTATCTCTCTCTCTGTTTTAGTCAGTCTGGCCAGGGATCTATCAATTTTATTTATCCTTTCAAAGAACTAGTTTTTTGTTTTGTTGATTTTTTCTATGATATTTTTGTCTTCTATACTCTGCAGTTGGGGCTAATGAAAACCAAAACTGCAGTGAGATACCCACTAATTCCAATAAGGATGACCATCATTAATAAATCAAAAACAACAGTTGCTGGCACAGGTGCAGAGAAAAGGGAACACTTATACAAGCAAGTTGGGATGAGTGTTCAAGCAAGTTCAGCCTCTGTGGAAAGCAGTGTGGCAATTCCTATAAGAAATAAAAATTGACCTTCCATATGACCCAGCAATCCCTCTCCTGGTAATATACCAGAAAGTTTATAAATTGTTCTACCAAAAAGACATCTGCATATGCATGTTTATAGCTGCATTATTCACAATAGTAAAAACATGGAACCAACCCAACTGCCCATCAAAAGAGGACTGGATAAAGAAAATGGGGTACATATACGCAATGGAGTATTGCACAGTCACAAGGAAGAAAAAAATCATGGACTTAGCAGTAAATTGGATAGAGATGGAGACTATCATACTTAGTGATCTATCATAGAAACAAAGAACTGACTACCACATGTTCTCATTCATAGTGGGACCTGAACATTAACCACAATAGCAGAAAGAAGAAATGGGTAGTCACTGGACACTGCCAGAGGAGGGAGGGATGGAGAGGGGCACGTAACAACACAATGGATATCTGGCCGGGCTCGGTGGCTCAGCCTGTAATCCCGCGCCTTTGGGAGGCTGAGTTGAGTGAATTGCCTGAGCCCGCGTGTTCAAGACCCACCTGGGCAGCGAGACCTCATCTCTACAATAAATCAAAAAATCAGCCGGGCATGGTAGCGCGCGCCTGTAATTCTGGCTACTCAGAAGGCTGAGGCGGAAGGATCGCCGGAGCCCAGCAGATCGAGGCTGCGGTGGCTGGGAGCGGCCACTGCACTCCAGTCTGGGCGACAGAGTGAGACTCCAACTCAAAAAAAACCACAAAAACAAAAACCAAACAAACAAACAAACAAAACAATGGTCCCAAACCAGGGGAAGTGAGGACCAGTTGGAGACCCAAATTTCACCTGTATGTGGCCTACTTGTGTAGTTAATCCTTACTTGTACCCCACATCTCTATAATAAAATAAAATTTAAAAAAAATCTCATTTGGGATTATTTTAAACTCTCAAAGAAGTTCTACAACATTGAACTCTGAAAAAGAAGGTAGTTTGGAACTTACACTTCCTTGTTCTAGAAGAGATGTTTTAGTCTTTATGCACTTGTTTTTACTGTTTCTCAGGTAGCAGCCAAGAACAAATAACAAGAAATATAGGGAAGAAGAGGTGTAGTGGTGCATCTCAAGTTAAAAGCAGTATCAATTATGGCTGTATAATAATGTATTGTGTGACTGTAATACAGTCTCCTTACAAATTCTGGCATGTGGAAAAGATTAAGAAACTTAGTTCATGCTTTAATTATTCATTTAAAAATGACTCAACTCCAAAATTCATATTTATTAAGTTTTTGATAATTTTATCCCTATTCTTGGCAACTGGCAATATACCCATAGTTTCATTTAGTTATGTTTTCTTATTGACCTATAAATATACTCCAGTTTTCCTATACCAAGATCATTATAACTGATTCAATAATAACTGTCTTAAATATTCTGATATTTTATTTTAAAGAAATTGTACCTTTTTCTCCCTGAGTAATAATCACCAAAGAAAAGGTAATAATTTAGAGAGAAAGTAGCAAATGAGAAAATACAAAATTTTCACACTGGAAAGATTAGTGATACATATTTGACTGAACCCCTAAGAATACCAAATTTTTTTTTCTAATTAAATTGAACTTTAATACCTTTGACAATACAGTACTGAGAACAAGTTACACTTTGATTAACTGGCAATAAATTTTTGAGAGATATTTTATCTTAACATGTTAAGCTTTGGTTATTGGCAATGAATGCTTTTAATAATGTACTTTGATTTTGCTAGTGAAATAAATATAAATGCTGAAAGTCAAATGTCTCCTTAAATAAGATATTTTGAGAACCCAATGTTTGCTCATTAATGGCTTTTAATTAAGAAAAGAAACTTGATTTTATTGAGTTTTGGCATGTAAAGTGATGTTTTCTCTCTTGAAGCACACACCAATGCATGGATGTGTAGTTCTATGCTCAGATCTGAGGCTGTCATGTTACAACTGTTGGACAACCGGGAGAGCAGGTATAATATCGATGTCAACCATATTGGTTGTATCCTGTGTGAGGAAGTGGCAGCCAGAACAGTCCAATCATTGCCCTGTAAAATACTGTTCAGGCTGACATGAAAGGCGTGATTCTTGCCAAATCATAGAATGTTTATATTCACTGAGTGTTACTAAAATACAGAAGAAGATTTCAGTAGAAAATAAGCACTTTCCAAGGTGGAACTGTTGAATTTGACCTGAATTACCTAATGAGAGAGTGACTTTCAGGCCACTGCAGAGTGGGTCAGGATAGTTTGAGTTAATGAGTTGGTGAAGCTATAGGAAAGGTGATTCATAAAAGTGTTAAAACAATAAAGGCTGCTCTCTTAGCAAATTTCAAGTAGTAACACATTATTATTATTGGTAGTTACCATGTTGTGTATTAAATCTCCAGAACAAAAAAGAAAAAAAAATATTTAGGGGACAAAAGGGAAACCACAATTTGTTATCCATTCACCTATCGAAGAATATTTAGGTAGTCCAAACATTGACTTCCATGTTAAAGTGGCTTATTCACAGCAACCCTAGCTTTCTGAGAGTTCACTGGTCCTTTTGATACCTTTGAGTTTCTTTACTTTTACACTTAGTCATTTTCAGGACACTTGTTACATATGGCCATTGAGAATTAGGAACACTGCTTTTGTTTCACCTACTCCACATGGCTGTTGTGCCACCTTTTTGTGTCATGTAAAAAATGGCCACAGGTACAGCTTTTATAAAAGTTTGCCAGCTCCCACTACTAAATACAGTCAAGTTTACCATTAAGTCCAATGCTTTGGACTGTTCTCTACCTATCTGTGTGTCACAGAACAAATATCCCTACTCTCCATATCCCCAACACACCCTTATATGCCAGGATAATAAGAGACTGAAAGCCGATCTCATTCTTCTCTTTTCTCTACAGAAAAAGAGGCATAAGAGGAGAGATTTGAGTTTTTATTTCTGATTTTCATATTTTCTTTTTTTTTTTTAGATTCTTGGAATATACTAAAATACTAAAATTGAATCCTGAAGTCTGTCTCTATCAAGAGGGGATATAATGGAAACAAAACCTGTCAAGTAGATTGCTTTGCTGAGAAACCAAAAATTTAATATTGTATTTCAGAAATTGAATATTTATTCCCTTTATATTTGCATTCTTGTTTGGATAATTTTATCACTTCTTAACCCCAT
The DNA here is from genome assembly GCA_027257055.1 of Cephalopachus bancanus. NCBI lineage: Eukaryota > Metazoa > Chordata > Mammalia > Primates > Tarsiidae > Cephalopachus > Cephalopachus bancanus. Next base: position 5,964,281 of record JAPVLO010000041.1, read on the forward strand.
CCTTAAACAGACAAATGTCTCTTGATGACTAGGAAAAAGAATGAGTACATAAAAATACAAAAGAAGAAAGCGTATTAAAATATTCTAAAATATTATTGTAATTTAAGCAATATATGCATTTTTATTGCTTATGAGGGGTTTAGTAGCAATATATTGAAAACAATTTAAAACTTCGTGAAAGAGAAAGGTTGAGCAATTTTACTCTATCTACACTAAGGATTATTATTCATCTACTGAGTTGAATGAGAGAATTACATGTACTGAAAATAGGCCTATTGTAAAAAATATATAAAATATGATTCCATAAAATTAAATTATTTTGTTTCTGTATATGTATGGTCCCATATGTTTGTAAAACAGAAAAATCATGGAACAAAAAGTCGCCCAACCTGTTAATGTTAATTACTTGAGAGGTGTGGGATTTAAGAAATTGAAAAACGCTGTTGGCTTTTTAAAAATTCAAACCTCTGCATTATGAAAAATGTAACGGACATATGCGTTTTTGAGATATTAAAATTGTTTTAAAATATCAAAGGGCTAGATGAACATTGCTATGGATTGAATTGTATTACCTCTAAGTTAACATGTTGAAGCCCTAATTCCACATGTGATCATATTTGAATATGGGGCCTTTGAAAAGTAATTATGTATAGATGATGTCATGAGGGCCAGGCCCTCATGATAAAATTAGTGCCCTTATAAGAAGAGACATGAGCGAGCTTCTCCTTTCTCTCTTTCTACCTTATGACAATATAGTGAGGAGGTAGTCATCTGAATGCCAGAAGGAGGGTCTTCACCAGGGGACCAAATGAGAAAGCATATTAAATTATTTTAGATCTTAAACTTCATACCCTCAGAACTGTGAGAAATAAATGTCTTTTGCTTAAGTGACACGGTCTATGGTATTTTGTTACAGCAGTTTGAGCTGACTAGGACAGATATATACAAATATTTTTGTTCTGTAATTTTCTTTTTTTTTTGAGTTGGAGTCTCATTCTGTTGCCCAGACTGGAGTGCAGTGGCCGCTCCCGGCCACCGCAGCCTTGACCTGCTGGGCTCCGGCAATCCTTCGGCCTCAGCCTTCCGAGTAGCCAGAATTACAGGTGCGCGCTACCACACCCAGGTAATTTTTTTATTTTATTGTAGAGATGAGGTCTTGCCTGCCCAGGCGGGTCTCAAACCCGCGGACTCAGGCAATCCACTCACCTCAGCCTCCCAAAGGCACGAGATTACAGGCTGAGCCACCGAGCCTGGCTTGCTCTGTAATTTTCTATTGATGATCTGGGACTTCTATTTTATTAAAATGACTTAATTTATGCTTTTTTATATTGTCCAAATGTCCTATAAGGTATATATATTATTTTAATAATTGCAACACATTTTTAATCATATTTGTAGACAAGTTTTCTTTTTAATAGAATGAAATCATGTTACATGCATTATCATCCAATTTACTCAGGAAGTAGGGGTAGTCACATAGCTAGTTGTTGGCAGTATTAGGAGTAAAAATGTAAGAATCCAATCCTAGTTCAGTTCATTTACCATCAGAACATGTTTTTCGTAAAAAAAAAAATTATATGTTGTCGTGCAATATCAGAGTTTGCAAGAATGGTTATTGAAGGCCAGTATGTTCTGAAATATACACACAAAATACACATGCTTGAAGTTTAAACAGTATGTTTTCATGATTAAAATTTAGATAAACTCTTAAGTCAAATCTAGAAGGACAAATGTTTAGAGAGTTTAAATACACAGGAATTGCATTTCAAATCAAGGAAGGTTATTGTGTGGCAAGGTACATACAAAGTATTTGTGTTTTATGTGGGCGAGTTTGTATATGATTATTAAGCATATGAGTAGAAATAAATGAAATGGCACAGAAAGTTCTTGCCAGCTATGTAGACAATATTTGAATATTTATGCCTATTCTTTTGCTCCCAAATCCCATTTTTAATCTTCTTATTTTTATAACAGGGAAGATATACCATCCCTTCTTCATTCTCATTTCCTAAGCTTTATTCACGGGACTCTTTGTATCACTATATTTTGCTTATTTACTTCCCAAATTTTAACTAGCATGTGTATAAGAATGTATGTTTAAGCACTTAAATGGAAATCAAGCTCAAATTGACTATTTTTTGGTCTAAGTGATAATCAGTTGTCATACAGAATTCAGTCAGTCCTGTCTTGAATATGAACATCCTATATCACTTTCATAGGAGGAATGAAAGGTAATAGAGTCACTTTCTTGGGCCACAAATAGACTACATCAGGAACATGATAAAGAGACATAGAAAAAAACAGAAAAGTCCAAATGCCTAGAGAGACAATCCACTACTGAAGTTAAGAGCAAGGTCTGTGTAGCCAGACTGCCTGAGTTTGAAGCTTGTTTCTATAACCTATGCTGGATGCGTGACAAAGGGAATTTACTTAACCTTTCTATGCCTTGGTTTCTTCATTGTAAACATGAGATAATAATTATGCCTACCTCATAAATAAAAAAATGCGTCTCTCAGTTTTGAAAAGTTCTAAGTACATTTTATTTTTTTCTTGTAAGGTGGGTATTAAAACTTAATGGGCAACAGAACCGAACTTGAACTGACAGGTGTATCTCTTCTATTTACTGCTCACACATATTTTATTAACTTTTTTGTGATTGGGTTTAATTGCAATGAAAATGTCAACAAGTAAACGTGCAATTGCTCCTACTGCCCCCTATGGGCCACAATGATAAAAAATAAATAAATAAAGGATGCTGGACTTGGTGGCTCAGCCTGTAATCCCACGCCTTGGAAGGCTGAGGTGAGTGGATTGCCTGAGCCTGCGGGTTCGAGACCCACCTGGGCAACTTGGTGAGACCTCATGTCTACAATAAATCAAAAAAGTAGCTGGGTGTGGTAGCGCATACCTGTAATTCCAGCTACTTGGAAGGCTGAGGCGGAAGGATCGTTGGAGCCCAGTAGGTCGAGGCTGCAGTGGCCGGGAGCGGCCACTGCACTCCAGTCTGGGCGACAGAGTGAGACTCCAACTCAAAAAAAATAAAAAAATAAAAAAATAAAGGAAATATGTTATAGGCAATAGTGCAGAAAATGAAACAACTTCTGTGAGTCTTTTAGAAGACTTTTATAAATGAAAGGTCTAATTGAAGTATCTAACTAAAGGATATATGTGGGAAATATAACTGCATATTTCATAATGAAATAGTAAAACAAACTTTTGAAGTTTTTCAGTGACATTGACAACCAAAGACTAATGAGAAAAAGGGAAAAAGAAAACGGTTCCTAAAAAATGTAAACCAAAAATAAACCAAAACAAAATAAAAATTAAGTTTCCAGTTGTGTGTTGTATGAGTGGCTTAACAACTTGCAGGTGACCCAACTAGGAGGTGACCCTGAACAACTGACTTGTCTGTGGTCACAAAATAAACTAGACTATACTATAAAAAAACTGAATGTTGAATGAAAGTATAAATAGTCAAAAGACTGGTTTCAGATATTTAAGAAACTTCATGGTATAATTTTCTGAAAATTTGTTGTGTAAACTTTGTTGCTGGTTATAAAAGTGCAACTTACATTAGCACATTGCTAAGACAATGTCTTACTTAGCTGGGCTGCCTTAACAAAATATCAGAGTCTAGGTGGCCTAAGCAACAGAAAGTTATATCCTCACAATTCTGGAAGCTAGAAGTTTGAGTCAGAGTGCCCCTGACTCCCAGGCCAGGAAAGCTTGACTGGAGATTGAACTCAGTTGGTGCCTGCAGCTAGCATCTAGTAGCCAATGCCCTCCACCTCCAGATTAAAAAGGATCTTCTGCCAGCCTGGCATACCCACAGGGCAGATTCCTCAGTGGCAGGGAACTCATTGTCTTTCAGAGCACAGACTTGAATAAGAAAGGAGTCACAAGAAAGATACCTCAAGTGTTTCCCTATGGGAAGATTTCTGAACTGCAAGCCAGGAACAGCAGATAGGTGGCCTGTCCACCCACATGGGGCTGAATGACTTCTGGGCCAACACAGAAAGCAAGACAGAAATAAAAAAAATTCTGACAACAAACACAAACAAAGACAAGTCTTATCAGAATCTCTGGGATGCCATGAAAACAGTATTGAGAGGAAAATTCATAGCATTGCATGCACACATCAAGAAAATAGAAAGATCACAAATAAACAGCCACACATCACATTTAGGAAAGCTGGAAAGGCAAGATCATCTAAATCGTAGTTTCAGTAGAAAATTTCAGAATCCTGTGTTAAAGTCAGAATTGTAGCATATAGAAGACAAAAATATCACAGAAAGGATCAACAAGACAAAAAGCTGGTTCTTTGAAAGGATAAATAAGATTGATGGACCCCTGGCCAGAATGACTTAAAAAAAGAGAAATTCCAAATAAACATTTAGAAACAGAAAAGATGGTGTCACAACTGACCCTGAAAAGATCCAAAAGATTATCAGAGATTACTTTGAGCATCTATATGCAAATAAAATAGAAATCTAAAGGAAATGGAGGATCTTCTGTTATATAACCTTTCAAGGTTGAAACAAAAAGAAATAAAAAACTATAAACAGACCAATCCAGGAAATTGATCCATCAAAAGAAACCTCTCCATCAAAAGATGCTGTGGACCAAATGACTTCCCAACTGAATTCTACAAGACATGCAAGGAGAAGCTGATACCAATATTATTGAAGATATTCTAGGCAATCAAGAGTAATGGGGTTCTTTCTAACTCATTTTATAAAGCTAATAACACACTGATATCCAAACCTGGCAAAGACCCAACAAGAAAAGAGAATTACAGGCTAATCTCCCTGATGAAGATAGATGAAAAAATTCTCAACAGATTCTGTCAAATAGGATCCAACAATACATCTCAAGGATCATCCACCATGACCAGGTAGACTTCATTCCTGGGATACAGGGCTGGTTCAACATTCACAAGACAATAACTACAATTCAGCACATTAACAGATATAAAATTAGGAGCCATATGATTATCTCATTAGACACAGAAAAAGCATTTGACAAAATTTAGAATGCATTCTTGATAAAAGCACTTAAACACCTAGGCATAGAAGGAATGTTCCTCAAAACAGTAAAAGCCATCTATGATAAACCTACAGCCAAATTTTTGCTTAATGAGCAGAAATTGGGAGCATTATCCCTAAAAAATGGAATAAGACAAGGATGCCCACTCTAACCAGATCAACCAGACAAGAGAAGGAAATCAGGGCTATTCAAATAGGAAAAGAGGAAGTTAAGCTATCTCTCTTTGAAGAAAACATGATTCTGTACCTTGAAAACCGTAGAGAGTCTGTCAAAAGCTTCCTTGCATTGATAAATGACTTTGGTAAAGTCTGGAGTTGTAAATCAATGTGCAAAAGACAGTTGCATTTATATACACCAACAACAAGCAGACAGAGAACCAAATAAAAAACACAATTCCATCCCAAATAACCACACACACACACACACACACACACACACAAATTTTGCTAATTGATGTCCTCCTAACCAGAGAAGTGAAAGAACTTTACAATGAGAACTACAAAATGCTGCTCAGACAAATCAAGAATGACACGAATAAATGAAAAACATCCCAAGCTTGTGAATTGGAAGAGTCAATATTATTAGGATACCCATCCTACCCAAAGCATTCAACGTATTACCCATCAAATTACCAACATCATTTTTCACAGACTTGGAAACAATAATAGAGAAATTCATATGGAAACAAAAAAAGAGCACAGATAATCAAAACAATCTTCAGCAAAAGAAACAAAGCAAGAGATATCACACTACATACATTAAACCTTTTTTCAAAGCTACAGTAAACAAGATCACATCGTATTAGTACAGGAATAGCACATAAACCAATGGAACAGGACAGGGATTATGGAAGTAAAAACATGGTCCCTTAATCAACTTATCTTCAACAAAGCCACCAGTAACAACCACTGGGGAAAGGAGACCATATTTAGCAAGTGATGCTGGGAAAACTGGCTGATCACATATATAGTAATGAAACTGGACCCCTGCCTATCACCATATACAAAAATCAACTCAAAATGGATTGCCGGAGACCAGCTTCAGCCGGAAGGTGGAGACGGCGTCGGCGATTGGGGGGAAGAAGAGAGAAAGAAAGAGACTGAACTCCAGTCTAGTGCAAAAGCGATGTGTGTTATTTGGAATTACAGTGGGTCTTTTATACACAAAGTCAGATGTGGGAGGGGAGTCCCCCACCCACCAGAAACCTTAATCCATGAAAACTTAATCAATGATTGCCTTTAAACCCTTTTCATATGATAATCTTAAAATCCCATAACAAAGGATAACCTAATCTGTGACTGACATATTCTATAAACCTTTTTTCATCCTAAGCTGATTGATTTACGACAAGTTAAACAATTCTATAGAAGCTTAAGCATTTACTTTACAAACGAAAGTGGCCCATCCCAGAATGTTTGGAATGTGGCCCAGTCCAAAGTTCACAGTGGGCTACCTGCAAGTAACCCAGCCATAGTCTTTCAACAAAATGGCTGTCTTCTAAAACTATATTCTACAATTTACACCTTCAATAAATCCTAAGATCATGACCCAGAAGCCTGTGACCAGTACTAAGGCTCTTAGATGTGACACAAGTTTGAATTATAAGTTGTGTGAAAGCCAAAACTGCAGTTTGCAGAAGAATGGGAGCAATGAGCTTCTAAAGTTAGCATGTGTTCGTCCTGGTCTCAGAGTTTTTATGTTTTGAGCTCACAGAAGCTTAATCTGGTTAGTGCTGAGTAGAAAGGGGGAGGAAATGGGGTCAAATAGCTCCTGAACGCATCCTAGTGGTCTCGGGGTCAATGGCCCTTCCTGATCCCTAACGCTCAGTGGGCCTCCATGGTTGGCTCCCAACAATGGATCAAGGACCTAAATGCAAAATCTCAAACTATAAGAATCCTAGAAGAAAAGGTAGGAAACACCCTTCTGGACACAGGAGTAGGCACTGAATTTATGACAAAGTCCTCAAAAGCAAATTCTACAAAGGCTATGGTAGACAGGTGAGATCTCATCAAACTGAAAAGATTTTGCTCAGCAAATGAAACTCTCAAGAGAGTAAAGAGACAACTCACAGAATGGGAACAAAAATTTGCAAATTATACAACTGACAAAATTCTAACCTTCAGGATCTACAAGAAATTCAAATGAAGTAAAAGGTAAAAAGACAAACAATCCTACTTAAAAAGTGGGCAAAGAACATGAACAGACACTTCTCAAAAGATGATATACTAGTAGCCAACAGATACATGAAAAAAATGCTCAGCCTCACTAATTATCAGAGAAAGGCAAGTCAAAACTACAATGAGATACAAGCTAACTCCAGTAAGGATGGCTGTTATTAATAAGTCAAAAAACAACAGGTGCTGGCACAGCTTCAGAGAAAAGGGAGCCCTTCTACACTGTTGATGAGAAAGTAAGCTAGTTCAACTCTATAGAAAGCTGTGTGGCAATTTCTAAAGAGCTAAAAACTGATTTTCCATACAATCCAGTAATCCCTTTCCTGGAAATTTACCCAGAGGAACATAAATCACTCTACCAAAAAGACACTTGCAGAGGCATGTTTATTGCCACACTAATCATAGTAGCAGAAACATGGAATGCATACTGTTGCCCATTAAAAGTGAACTGGATAAAGAAAAATGTACACATATATGATGAAGTATTACCCAACCATAAAGAAAACAAAATCATGACCTTCACAGCAATTTGGATGTACTTGGAGACCATCATACTAAGTTACCTATCACAGAAACAAAGAACTAAATACCACATGTTCTCACTCACAAGTGGGCTCTGAACACTAGTTATATTAGCACATGGGTGAGATCGGTAGTCTCTGGCCACTTCTAGGGTAGGGGGAGAGAGAGGAGGGCGGAGGGCATGTGATTACAAAGTGAGTACCTGGTTCCCAACCAGGGGAGTGAGGGCCAGCTGGAAGCCCAATTCACCTTCATGCAGCCTACTTATGTAGTAAATCCTCACTTGTACCCCACGACTCTATAATAGATAGATAGATAGATAGATAGATAGATAATAAAAACACACACTGAGGACTCTTAATGGAGTGAAGGAGAGAGGGGATCACCATTTGGATCATGGTCTTAATAGAAGTCCAAATTGGTCATCATGCAACATACCCATGTAACAAACCTGCATATGTATCCCTTGAATGCAAAAGAAATAACAATTTTTTTAAAAAAATTAAGCCTTTTACTTAAAGCAATTATTGGTAGGCAAAATGTAGATTAGCCAGAGATGAAAATTACTTATTACCAAAGTGACAGGTAGTAAGACCAGGGAATGATGGTTGCTTGTATTTGAAGAGACAACTAAAGCTGGGCTTGGTGGCTCAGCCTGTAATTCCACACCTTTGGGAGGCTGAGGTGAGTGGATTGCCTGAGCCCGTGGGTTCGAGACCCGCCTGGGCAACTTGGCGAGACCTCATCTCTACAATAAATCAAAAATGAGCTGGGCGTGGTAGCATGCGCCTGTAGTTCCAGCTACTTGGAAGGCTGAGGCGGAAGGATCGCCGGAGCCCAGCAGGTCGAGGCTGCGGTGGCCCGGAGCAGCCACTGCACTCCAGTCTGGGAAACAGAGTGAGACTCCAACTGAAAAAAAAAAGACAACTACTAGAGGTGTTCCTAAATCATCATGGCTCTTCTAAGGCTAGAGATAGTACAAAATTGTTGTAGACATGAAATATTTTTATTATTATTATTATTATTATGTATTATTAAGATGTGGAGTACAATTCAGGGTTAGGTATACAAACATTGATTATGCAGGTACCCTTTTTGATGAGGTATGCCCCTCCTTCCCCTAGCAGTTTCTCTCAACTGCCAATCCCACTACCCTCCCCTGACAGTTTCCCGTTATTGCCAAATGCTTTCTTATAGTGAGAATATATGGTGCTCTGTTCTTTGTTTCTGTGATAGATCACTGAGTACATGAACACAATAGAATATTATGCAGCTATAAAGAAGGACAAATATATGGACTTCCCAGCAACTTGGATGGAAATATTTTTATTTTTGAGAGATGTAGCTGTGTTTGCTTTCCATCTTATATTGTCAAAATCCTTACGAGTCTTCATTTAGTTACATGTTTGTGTATGTCTTTCTTACAAACTACAATGTCCTGATTTTATAAAATAAAAGTAAGTAGATCATTTAGAAGAAAATAAGACATTGTTATATTTAATTCCTTTCAGGATTATGTATTATTCTTCATTAACTATATTGATTTATATTGCTGATTGTTCCAAAATGTTGTTTTTTAGCATGATCAAATATATATAATCAATGTATGACATGAAAAACTTATCTGGGTCCATGTTTTTTATTCCATTGTCTATGATTTTTGTTTCCAGTCCAAATCATACAAATGTTACAATCTTTCACTGGCATATTTATCTAAAGAATTAGGATTATACTAATTAAGTTTACAATAATGTACTTAATTGTTTCCAAATGTTGTATTTGAGGACAAAATTAGTATTATTATAGGTACATTTGCATAAATAACAGCCAAAAGATTTATTGTTCTCTATGGACTTCATAATTCAGCATCTTCTGTATCTCCTGTGAAATATAATCTTTTTTGACAAACTGCATTTGTTTTTCTTAAGGTTGTTGCCACTAGTCTTTCTAAAAGACTAATCTGGTTTAGTTTGGTAAACCATGAATTAGAGACAATTGCTCTCAATTAACATATGGATACCAATACGAAGAAATATATTGCATTTAATGTAAATGCTCCATTTCATGTTGTTGACATAATCCTGTAGCTCTACATTTAAAGCTAAACTAAATCATGCCTTTAAAGATTGTCTTTTCTCCAGCAAAAATGAATTGTATTTAAATGTAAATTTGGTTTTATGAAGCTTAGAAAATATGATTTTTCAGATGCATAGAAATTTGAAAAAGAAGAATATGATTTTTCAGACACAGAGAAATTTGAAAAAGAAAATGAAATGAACCATTACAAAGAGCAGAAATAATCCTTCAAGTCTTAATTAAAGAAAAGGTATGTTAGTTGTTTAAAAAATGTCATAGTTATGACAAATTCAGAAATAAGTTAATTGTAATAAAGAAAAAGGAAAGAAAAAGCATGTCATTGTCTAATTTTCATTTGAAAGAAATAAATTAGCTGATTCAAAGGTAGTGAGGGAAATCTGCTGGTGAGGGTTTGGAAAGGTCTTGGGAGCAACATTCCTTATTGGTCTACAAATTCCTTTCTGAAGTTTGGAATTCCTATAAGATAAAATAAATAAGATAATACTTGATTTTATTTATTAGGTTGAATGACTGTTAGTTATATGAATGAAATATGCCATGTGTATTTGCAGTCTGGATTTTCTAAAGACTGAGTTATATCTGTATGTTTATACTTACGTGAGAAACACTAGAGATAATCCTCAAAGAAAGTTAATAATGCCAATAACTGGAGCTGGTCAGGGTGTGGAATGTAGACAAAATATTTTTGTGATCTGTAGAGATGGGGGTTTTTAAATACATTTTGTTAAAAACTTTGAACCCTCAGCTAAGAACAAGGCTTGGAAAGTTAATTATAACTGTATAGAGTAAGAGAATTCCAGGAAAATTTCCCTAACTCCGGAGGTATGCCTTTACCTCTCAAGGAAAAGTATTAGACTTTGGAGACATGTCTAGGGCAGAAAGATCAGAGACACCAGGCTAATCTGGTAATTGGATACATGTATTGTATTTATATTCCAAAAGATTAGAGTGAAATCTCAGAATCTTTTCCATCCAGTCTTCCAACAGCAAAAGCTTTATCCCTGCTTTTAAGAATGGAGAAGGAAATGCCACTTCCTTCTGTATATAAGCAGATAAAATCCAATTTTCTCCATTCATCATCTATGAAATAGACTTTGACATTTATATGTGTAATATATTTCACCTGGCTTTCATTGAATCATTAAAAGGGTAAGAATCAGGGTATGAAGAATCATGCAGTTATTGTTTATTTTTACAGTAAATAGGACCATTTTTCTTTGATCCAGAGCACCTAATATACACATTCAGGACAAAAATAATAAAGGTAAAAATTTAAACCAAACAAAGACAAGAGCAGATCTAAATAAAACACGTGCTAATTAATATCTAGATAAAGAGTAATCAGTAAGATAGATAACATTAAACTTTTGAAAAATCTTATTTTTGAATTTGTTACATATTTCACTTTATCAGAACATGTTCTCACAATATTTATAGATGGTATGTATTGTTAATATTTGTTTTATTTAGCTGTAGCTTAAACTGAATCACATTTATAATCAAAGGCACTAAAGGAATATCTTACTGGTGAGACTTCTTTTTTATTCATGCCTACAGTTTTAGTTCATTTTGGGGCATTTTAATTCCACCTGTACGGAGATCAATTTAATGTTATTACTGCTGATAATAAGTGTCCAGCTTGTAGAGAATGTACTTATAAAAACTGCATTTATTTTCTTGAAACAGTGAAAAAGTTGTTCAGACACTTCTTATTTATCTTCTGGTATTTTTTCCATAAATATTAGATTCATTATAGAACCTACCAGAAAGCACAGTCAATACAGAAACACCTCTAATACTCAACCTGTACTACTTGGCTTCTTGTTCACTGAACTTACTAGCAGCTGAAAATAAAAAGGATAAATTGGAGAGCTGACTCCTAGGTACTGGGTGCTAGACAAATGTGATTTGCTGTTTTCATAAATCAAAGGAATCAATTTAAAATGAAATTTTAAAAGTTCAAACAGATATTGGTTTAAGTGCTGCCAAAAATGTGTGAGAGCATTTTCTGTAGAAGTAACTGGTATATGACGGAAATGAGCAGAATTGTAAAGATCACACAGTTAGAACTCAGTTTCACTTTTCAGTCTTGTGGTAAGAAATTCTATTAACCAAATACTTAAAATTTATCTAGAATGTACAACTTCAAAGCATTCATATTAACCACAACATAGAATTATTTAAGAAATGTAACAAATGTACTTCACAGAAAGTGTCTGCACTAAATGAAAAAATTAAAAACTATGCATATATATTCACTAACATTGCTGCCTTACATCACGTAGCATCTTATATTGCAGAGATATTAATGTACACTTTTGCATTTATGAGAAAAAAGTTAGAGCCAACAGCTGGCACTTCATAATTTCAATTTTCAAGAAAGTTTTATTGTAGGGCACAGGATTTAATCACTATCCCTGTAACTGAAATTTTTCCCCTCTGAGTTTATTTTTTAACATATAAAAAGATCTAGATTTTGTATTTACTAGAACTACTGGGAAACATTACAGAATAATAGATAGATGCAATGAACGAGTTTCAATGAAAGGTTTACAAGAGCATCTTTGAATTGATTGTATCTCCTGATCTTGTAGGCATGTGGGGACCACATGTGACACAGCCATACCGTTTCTCTGAGCTAAAGCCCCTGAACGTGTTTGCCAAGGCTGTGAGATTTTTTTCTCACAGGCTGAAGAAAACAGGTTGAGACTTTTGGTATAAAATGGTGATTTCCACAGACACATTTATGCCTATTAGCTCAACAAACCACACAAAAGAGAGAGAGAAGAATTTTTAAGATGCTTGTTTTGATAATAACAGAGACAATACTGTGTAAGAAGAGAGAATAGAAATACAAATTTGGAAATTCAGAAAGAAGATAATGAGTGTGATGGATTTAGCATGTCCAGGAAAGTTGAATCCTAAAATAACCGTAGGTAAGGTCAGATTGTTTACTTAACAATCTCAAAAGGCCCAGGAATCAGTAGTGTTTAGAACCTTTATAAGGAAGAGATAAATAAAGAAGGATTATTTTAAGGCCTGTTTACAAAGTATTGGGACTTATATTCTTTCCTATTCTGAAACTTGATGACTTCTAATACTGGTAAAGTTCTGGAGATTTACTATCTCAAGAACATAAACAGAAGGTCTCTAGACTGAAGTACAGAGAGCAAAATGGAATGTACAGGTTACATACTGAAAGTGGGGATAAAATGAAACTTTACATAGTAAATAAGGATACGCTGTATCATTGCTCATTTGATTTATAAAATTCTGGAAGCAAAGACTGTATAATCCAGATAGGATAATAAAATAATTTTGCCTGAGGGGAACTCATCACCCCAAGATGGCTCAGCCTGTAATCCCGCGCCTTTGGCGGGCTGAAGTGAGTGGATTTCCTGAGCCCGCAGGTTCAAGACCCGCCTGGGCAGTGAGACCTCATCTCTACAATAAATAAAAAAATCAGCCGGGTGTGGTAGTGCACGCCTGTAGTTCCAGCTACTTGGAAGGCCGAGGTGGGAGGATCGCTGGAGCCCAGCAGGTCGAGGCTGCGGTGGCCGGGAGCAGCCACTGCACTCCAGTCTGGACGACAGAGTGAGACTTCAACTCAAAAAAAGAAAGAAAGAAAGAAAAAGACTTAATGATGCTGAGATAAGCGCCTCTCTAATGAATAAAAATATTTCCGAAAATCCCAGCATCAACATATTCCATCAATGGAGATGCTAATCTACTTTTTTTTTTTTTTTGAGTTGGAGTCTCACTCATTCGCCCAGACTGGAGTGCAGTGGCCGCTTCCGGCCACCGCAGCCTCGACCTGCTGGGTTCCGGCGATCCTTCCGCCTCAGCCTTCCAAGTAGCCAGAATTACTGGCATGCGCTATCATGCCCGGCTGATTTTTTGATTTATTGTAGAGATGAGGTCTTGCTGCCCAGGCGGGTCTCGAACCCACGGGCTCAGGCAATCCACTCACCTCAGCCTCCCAAAGGCGCGGGATTTCAGGCTGAGCCACCGAGCCCGGGCTAATCTACTTTTAATAGACACACTCAATGCCAAAGCTTATCAGACATTTGAAGAAAAATAAAATATGTAGGCCAAAGGAAACAAAACACAAAAAAATCAATCTGGAAAAAAAAAATATGCAAGGAGGAGAAAATTGAAAGAGAGAAAGAAGATATGGGGGAAAAAACATTGCTTGGTTGGTCTTCTATTAGCTCATTATTCAGGTGTTAAAAGGCGAGAAAAAGCTATCAATACCATAAAGACATGCCTGATGTTGGGTGGTTTGGACACTGGAGGACATTTTATCAGTTGATTAAATGACATCTGGGTAGTTAGAAGAGTAATTCTCCCTACACTCATATGCAGGAGAGTCTATCATTGGAGAGACATTGGCTTTCCTTACGCATTTTAATCATGGGTTAACTCTGAGAATGTAGAAGTAGTGGAATACTGAAACCCCAGAGGTTATGCTTTCAGACTCATCACCATATTATCCTAATTTCCTTTTATCTCTTACTTTCAAATAACTGTTCAGTCCAAAGCAGACAGAGCGTGCCCATTGTTTAGTCAGCATTGAATAAACATACTGTATGGTGGGATCTGTGTGTGTTTGTGTGTCTGCACATGTACACACAGGTACACTTGCATGCACAAGAGTTTTAGAAGGACTTTTTTTATTATAAAGATGTGGGGTACAATTCAGGGTGAGGTATACAAACGTTGATTATGCAGGCACTCTTGTTGATGAGGTATGCCCCTCCCCCCCAGCAGTTTCCCTCAACTGCCAATCCCATCCCACTTCCCCTGACAGTTTCTCACTACTACCAATACATTTATTATAGTATTAAAATAATTATTCAAGGTCCACTTATGGCACTCTGTTCGTTGTTTCTGTGATAGATCACTGAGTATGATTGACTTTAAATTCATTAATGTAGCTGCGAAGTCCATATATTTGTCCTTCTTTATGGCTACATAACATTCCATTGTGTGTATATATATATCACTTAAAAAAAAATCTAATCTAGCTTCGATGGGCAACATGGTTGGTTCCATGTTTTTGCTATTGTGAATAGAGCTGCAGCTAACATACGTGTGCAGATGTCCTTTTGGTAGAACGATTTGCGTTCCTCCTGGTATATTCCCAATAGGGGGAATTGCTGGGTCTTATGGAAGGTCAATTTCTAGTTCTTTAGGAAATCGCTACACTGTCTTCCAAAGAGGTTGCACTAGTTTGCATTCCCACCAGTAGTGTAGAAGCGTTCCTTTTTCTCTGCATCCTTGACATAATCTGTTGTTTGTTTTATTAATGATGGCCATTCTTATTGGGGTTAGGTGGTATCTCAATGTGGTTTTAATTTACATTTCTCTGATGATGAGTGAGGCTGAGCACTTTTTCATGTGTCTGTTGGCTGCCCGTATATCTTCTTTTGAGAAGTGTCTATTCATGTCTTTCGCCCACTTTTTAATGAGGTTGTTTGTTTTTTTCCTTTTGGTGCATTTGAGTTCCTTGTAGATTCTAGCTGTTAGGCATTTGTCAGTAAACAGTTGGCACATATTTTTTTCTCATTCTGTGGGCTGTCTCCCTACTCTCTTGGTGGTTTCTTTTGCTTTGCAGAAGCTTGTTAGTTTGATGACATCCCACTTGCCTATCTTTTTTCTTAAGGTATGGGCATTTAGGGTTCTGAATAGGAATTGGTTGTCAGTTCCAATTTCCATAAGGGTGCCTCCTGTGTTTTCCAAGTTTCTTATAGTTTAATTTCACCTTTAGGTGTTTGATCCATTTAGAATTAATATTTTGTGCATGGTGATAGGTAGGGGGTCTTGTTCAATCTTCTGCATGTGATCAGCCAGTTTTCCCAGTACCATTTACAGAATAGGTTCACCTCTGGAGGTTTGTCAAAGATGAGCTGATTGAGAAATTGAGGTTTTGCTTCCAAATCTCAACCCTGTTCCAATGGTCCATATGCCTGTTCTTGTACCAATGCCAGGCTGTTTTGATTACGGTAGCCTTCTAGTAAAGTTTGAAGTCTGGAAGTGTGATACCTCCTGCTGTGTTCTTTTGCTAAGGATTGTTTTGACTATTCATGGTCATTTATATTTCCATATGAATTTCTGTATTGCCATTTCCAGGACTGAGAGGAATGATGTTGGTAACTTAAGGAGTATTGTGCTGAATCTGCAGATTACCTTTGGTAGAATGGACATTTAAACAGTGTTGATTCTTCCTATCCATGAGCATGAATACTTTTCCATTTGTTTGTGTCTTCTTGGATTTCTTTGAGCAGTGTTTCGTAGTTCTCATTGTAAAGGTCTTTCACTTCTCTGGTTAGGTAGATGCCAAGGTATTTCTTTTTTGTGTGTGAATGGGATTGTGCTTTTTATTTGGGTCTCTTCCGGCTTGTTTTTGGTGTATAGCAAAGCAACTGTCTTTTGCACATGTATTTTGTACCCTGAGACTTTGCCAAACTCTTTTATCAGTGCAAGCAGGGTTTTGGCAGATTCTCTTGGATTTTCAAGGTATAGGATCATATCATCAGCAAAGAGGGATAACTTGACTTCCTCTTTTCTTATTTGGATCCCCAGATATCCTCCTCTGGTCTAATTGCCTGAGCCAGGGCTTCCAACACAATGTTGAACAAGAGGGGTGAGAGTGGGCAGCCTTGTCTTGTTCCAGTTTTCAGGGGAAATGTTTCCATTTAGCAATATGTTAGCTGTGGGTTTATCATAAATGGAACTTACTATTTTGAGGTATGTTCCTTCTATACCTAGGTGTTTGAGGGTTTTTATCAAGAAGGGATGCTGGATTTTATCAAAAGCTTTTTCTGCATCTATGATATAATCATGTGGTTCTTGCTTTTACATCTGCTGATGTATTTAATTACATTTATGGTCTTGTGAATGTTGAACCAGTCCTGCATCCTGGGGATGAAGCCTACTTGGTCATGGTGGATGATTTTTGAGATGTGTTTTTGGATCTGATTTGCCAGAATCTTGTTGAGGATTTTTGCTTCTATGTTCATAAGGGATATTGGGCTGTAGTTCTCTCTCCCTCTTTTTATTTTTTTGGATCTTTACCCAGTTTGGGTATCAGTCTGATGTTAGTTTTGTAAAATGAATTGGGGAGAATTCCATCTTTCTCAATTGCCTGGAATACTTTCAAAAGGATTGGTATTTGCTCCTCCTTGTACATATTGTAGAACTTTGCTGAAAAGCCATCTGGTCTAGGGCTTTTATTTGTAGTT
The DNA here is from genome assembly GCA_027257055.1 of Cephalopachus bancanus. Classification (NCBI taxonomy): domain Eukaryota; kingdom Metazoa; phylum Chordata; class Mammalia; order Primates; family Tarsiidae; genus Cephalopachus; species Cephalopachus bancanus. The sequence goes on from JAPVLO010000041.1 coordinate 5,981,364, forward strand.
AGTTTTTGTATGACAGAGTCAATTTCCTGTGTTGTTATTGGTCTATTTAGTATCTCAGTGTCTTTTTGTGTTATGTCAGAAAGTCCTTCATTTCATTTAGGTTATCAAGTTTGTTTCTATATAGGTGTACAAAGTAATCTCTCATAATCTTTTGTATTTCTTCAGGGTCAGTTGTGATTTGATCTTTTGTATTTCTGATTGTGCTTATTTGTTTTTTTTTTTTCAGTCTTTTTCCTGGTCATTCTGGCTAGGGGGTCCATCAATCTTGTTAATTCTTTCAAAGAACCAGTTTTTTGTTTCATTGATGTTTTCTATGATATTTTTGTCTTCTATGTCCCACATTTGGGCTCTTATTTGGTGATTTGGATTCTTCTGCTAAAGTTAGGGTTTTGGTGGTCTTCTCTTTCCAGCTCCCTTATGTTATTTGCTAGGCTCTCCACTTGTGATTTTTCCATTTTCTTGATGTTTGCTCATAGAAATATAAATTCCCCTTAGTATTGCTTTCATGGCATACCAGAAGTTTTTGTAAGATGTTTCTTCATTTCCATTTGTTTCCAGGAAATTTTAAATTTCTGCTTTGATTTTTGTGTTGACCCAGTAGTTGTTCAGCATCATGCTGTGTAGTGTCCATGTTTTTGTGGTTTTGGGGAAATTTTGTTGATGTTCATATTTATTTTTATTCCTCTGTGGTCTGAGAATGTGCATGGAAAGATTTCACTATTATGGAATTTGTTTATGCTTGATTTATTGCCAAGGATGTGATCAATCTTGGAGTACATTCCATGTTGTGATGAGTAAAATGTATTTTTGTGGTTTTTGGGTGGAATAATCTTTAGGTATCTATTAAGTCCATTTGACTGAGTATCAAGCTGAGATTCTGGATCTCCATGTTGATTTTTTGCCTTGTTGATCTATCTAGGGCTGTCAGTGGGGTATTCAAGTCCCCGGTAATTATAATGTTAGATAGAGTCAGTATCTTTTTTTAGTTTACTTAGTAGTTGCTTTATAAATGCTGGGGCTTCTGTGTTGGGTGCATAAATGTTTAGAATGGATATTTCTTGTTGACAGATTGAATGTTTTATCATTATGTCGTGTCCTTTTGCATCATTTTAAATTTTTGATAGCTTAAATGTTGTTTGGTCTGATATTAAGATTGCAACTCCTGTCTTCCTTTGTGATCCATTTGCCTGGAAACTCATTTTCCATCCTTTAACTTGATTCTGTGTGTGTCCGTTGTAGTGAGATGAGTCTCCTGGATGCAGCAAATAATTAGGTCATGGTTTCTTATCCAGTTTGCCATTCTGTGTTTTTTCAGTGGTGCATTTAGTCCATTCACTTTCAGGCTGATTATTGAAATGTGATTGTTTATCCCTGTCATGGGGCTCTTATAAAGTATTCTTTTTGTTTGCTTGTTTTCTTTTGGCTTTGGGGTTGATGTATGTGTGTGTTTTCAAGTTTCTTGTTGCTTTGTATTCTCTGTTGATTTTGTGCTCCACTGTTCTCTTGAGAAGTATATGGTCATTTTTTTCTTTTTTTCTTCTGTGCTTACTACCTTTTTAAGTGTCTCCTATAGAGCTGGTCTGGAAGCTGTATAATCTCTTAGGGATTGGGTGTCTGAGATGGATTTTAATTCTCCATTACTGATGAAGCTGAGCTCAGCTGGATAGGAAGTTCTTGGTTGAAATTATTTATCTTTGAGGACTTTGAATATAGGTCTCCAGTCTCTTCTTTCTTGTAGTGTTGTTTCTGTTGATAGGTCTGCTGCTTTCTTATTGGTTTTCCCAGTAGGTTGTTTGACCTTTCTCTCTTGTTTTCTTTAGTATTTTTTCTTTTGTGCCTGCTTTGTGTAGGTGTATTACTATGTGTCTAGGGGTTGGTTTCCTCATTTGATATCTTGTGGGGGTTCTCTGTATCGCTTGTGCTTGGCTGGTCACATCTCTGGTGAGATGGGAAAAGTTTTCTTGGATTACCTCCTGGAATACTTGCTCCAAGTTGTACTCCATTTCTCTTTCTTCTTCTGGGATACCAATTAGGCATAGGTTTGGCCTCTTGACATAAATGCACATCTCTTGCAGGCTTTGTTCTTTCTTTCTGATTCTTTCTATGCTTTTTACAGATCAGGTTAATTCCATGCTCTGGTCTTCAAGTTCTGAGATCCTTTCTTTAGCTAGATTAATTGTGCTCCATGCTTGTCATCTTGTTATTTATTTCCTAGATAAATTTTTTTATTGCCAACATATCTGTTACAAGTTTTTTCAGTGTTGTATCTTTTCTTTCTTGAGCCTTATTCATGCTTTCCATCCATTCCCTAATCCCTGTCATATTCTGAGGCCAGTTATTGGTGACTTCAATTTTTGGGGCACCAAGTTTTGATTTTTCAGGAGTTTGTCTTTGGTACACTTGAAATTGCCTGTGGTCTTTAGTTTTTCCTCATTTGTGACAGATCTCTTGTTTTCTCTTTAGTTTTGGTAGTCAGTGTCAGTGGGAGAGGCTTTCCCTTCCGATATTTGCTAAGTCCTCTATTCTTCTTTGATCCAGGCTCTGGATTTGTTCTATTTTGAAATAGTATAGTAGATGGGAAGCTTTGTTCTCTCTTGTAGTTTTTGAAATTCAAATAAAGTAGGGGATGGGGTACTAGGATTCAGAAACTACTTGCAAATTACTATGTTCATTTACTATGGTATGTGTTCCTTGAGACCCACTCCCCACCACCACTGTATATGATGATGCAAAGCAAAAACCAAGCCGGGCTCGGTGGCTCAGCCTGTAATCCCGTGCTTTTGGGAGGCTGAGGTGAGTGGATTGCCTGCGCCTGCGGGTTCGAGACCCGCCTGGGCAGCAAGACCTCATCTCTACAATAAATCAAAAAATCAGCCAGGTGTGGTAGTGCATGCCTGTAATTCTGGCTACTTGGAAAGCTGAGGCGGAAGGATCGCCGGAGCCCAGCAGGTCGAGGCTGCGGTGGCCGGGAGCGGCCACTGCACTCCAGTCTGGGCGACAGAGTGAGACTCCAACTCAAAAAAAAAAAAAGCAAAAACCAATGCAAAAAACAATTGAATACACACACACACACACCAAACTGCAATAACAACAAAATGTAACGAAACAAACTACAACAAATAACCAAGAAAACTAAACGTGCACACACACACACACACACACACACACACACACACATATGCCTAGCACAAAGTGAACAGAGAAGAAAAACAGAAAGACTGGGGAAAAAAGGGAATTTAGGTCAAACCCTCACACATATATTGACACACACCTTAAACTATAAAAAATGAAAATAAAAAAACTCAGAAGAAGAAAAGAACAAAAAAAAAACCAACAACAACAACAAAATTGAAAGATGAATGCTGAATCATTCATATACACACATAAACCAAAAAGAACAAATAAAAGAAGAAACAGAAAAAGAAAAAAATTGGGGGAATGCAGATCAACCCTTCACATACACTTTCATGCAACAAAGGAAAAATATTTAAGAAATAGATGAACTAACAAACCAACAGTCAAAAATTTTTAAAAATTAATAAAAAGAATAAAAATTTTAGAAAAAGAAAAGGGGGAAATAAAAGAAACCTTCCTTCTTGTGGCAGGCTCTGTAATTGTTCCTCTAATCAGGTCTCTCCTGCAGAGTCACCTTTCTCATTCTCTCCTCAGTTTCTGGAGCTGGGAAGGACGAGGGACAGTGGAGGTGGGTGGGCTGCAGCCCTCCCCTCCCACTCTTGCATGGTCAGGGAGATCACCTCTGGTGGGGAGGTGCAGGGTTGTCTCTTCCCCAGGTATGTACTTGCAGGGTGTGTCCTAGTCAGGCCTATCCTGGAATGGAGTTTTCCTATTGCAACTAATGTCTAGGTTCTGCCTGAGTTTGTCCCTCTCAGTTGTGGCCCAGCTATGTGGATCTGATGTTCAGAGGATTGCTGGGGGGTGGGGCTGGGTCAGTCCTGGACTCACCATTGATCTCTTTGGGGTTCTTCCTTGTCCTTTTCTGGCTGCACCCTTTGTCCCGCAACTGGATCAGGATAAGAGGTAGGGCGCCTGGAACTCAGCACTCTCTGTGCCAAAATCTATCCCTGAATAGTTGATTCACCAGTCACAGAGATTGGGTCTGTTGCTTCATGGTGAGCAAGGCGGAGCACTTTCCTGACCCTCCTTCAAGATGGTGGTGGGGTGCCTCTCTTGTCCTCTCCCATGGGGCTTTGCCTCTAGACTTCCTCAGCAGCCCCTGCTGCCAGTGCCCTGCTAGGCACTGAAGTGGTGAGGTAAAGCCTAGAATTGGCAGTTTCTCCTGTCACTAGTGAGGGAGCGCCTGGGGTGATAATCTCTCTCCACCGCTTTTCACAGGAAAACTTGTGTCCATTTAAAAAAAAATGGTGCTTGGCTTCTATGACTTGGGAAGAGCCAAGGACCAAGCAGAGAAGCTGCTGCACCAGCTATTGCATCAGGTGACTGGCCACTTGCTCTTGAACCCCTACTTAGACAGACTCTCCCAGCATTTTCTTCCAAGGAAGGGCTTTGCTGATTAAAAAAAAAGAAAGAAAATGATGCTTGGTTTCTGCATCCCGGGAATTGCTAGGGTCCAATCCCAGAAGCTGTGGCATCAGCTGCTGCACCAGGAGAGCCCTGGCCACTAGCTCCCTAGCCCTCACTCAGTCAGCTACTCACATACCTTCTCACTCATCAGCATGTACACAAAATTTTCCACACACTCACTCACTCACACCAGGACTCGCATAGTCCGATTGACTTGGCCGCCATCTTCCCCCGCTCAAAGAACTTCTCTTAAAAATAGTTTATCAAAATGGAGGAATTCTATTTCAGGTGATCTTATAGCCTTGGGAATTTTATTTTTAGAGAGTAAGTGAGATTAGGTCTTATGAGCAACCAGTACCACACACTTTATAACCTTACTGATTGCATAAATAGACTTGTTCCTTCTTTAAGGTTGGGAAACGCTTTTCTTCGAACCCTCAATCTACTTCTAGAAATCCACAGTGGTTTTCTAGCTACTTGTTCATATATATATATATATATAGCCTTGCTAACTGTTATACACATGAGGGAAAATTTCAAGAAAATCCAGACACTAAATGTACTGGACCAATATTTGTCAAGGGAAATTCATGAAGACAGGAGTAGTAGCAAGTGTGTGAATCCCCCATTGTTTATTGCATCCTAGGTCAATACCAAGAATTTAGGCTGGACTGAAAATTAGACTCTACTGAGGTACTCTGACACTTTGGTCCCAGGGTGTTAGGTTGCATGATTAGTGAAGCACCACCTCTTCCTCAGGTGTGGTTAGTAACTAGAAAACAACAATAATATGCTGTGTCAGAACTTTAGTTTCATGCCTATTTTAATAGAAGTCTGGCTACACTCTGTGCCATAAAGTGGATGACATCTAAAGGTACTACTATATTTGGGAAGACTGTTGGTGACCCATTAGATGAGGGCTATGCCCACTACTCTTACTCTGTTTAATATGATAATGTATTTCCAGGTCCAAACATTCAACCATATATGCACTATACCAGCTTTTCTCACTCTGGTACAACTATCAATAAGTATACATCAACCACACTAGGAACATGAGTGGACTAATATGGTGGTATAAGTTAACTACTGATTTCCTTTGGGGTGACTACTCTTGGTGTGGAACAGAGGCTATAGATGCATTCAGAAGAAAAATGTTCTCACTTAATAAGAAGAGAGCACTGAATTCATCGGAGGTCAGAAATGGGTTTACACTATTTTGTAGCTGGATTTCTCCAGAAGTATTGCCAGCAAGGTCATCCCAAATTCTTTGTTGCAAATTTTGTGGGTGGTGACTTGCTTTGTGAATCTGTCTTTGAACTATTAGAAAGGAAGAGAGATAGAACACTTCCAGGGTCCGCTAATTTCCCTACTCTGCTTCGGAAACGTCTCAACAAACTTGATCAATATACTATGCAGTAGTATTGGCAAATACAAATGATTGCCAACAGTGGATCTTAGCCCCCAAGGTTTAGGAAAGCTATTTAGAATGGCTCTTTCTTTTCCCAGAAGGATATACCATTGGAAGATACTTAGAAGAAATCTTAGAGGCCCTTTTAAGACCTTTCTTAAACTCTGATGCTATCTTTATTAATACTTTCCATACCAGATAGTGTATATCTTCTGGGCTGATCAAAAAAATGGTCTCACCACATATTCCTCAGAAGAAATAATGTGCATCTTCAGGGTGATTTTTAGGCATTGCTGACAATCTTCTAGTTTCTCCTTTGGCAAACTCAATTCTTATTCTCACAGCTCTTAGGGAAATGATAATGAAATTGTAATATTTTGCTTAAAGGACATACTTTGTGATCAGAGTAGTGGACTGAAAGGTTAGGGTTACTATGCTCAACCCTGATTTCCTAAAGATTGGCTTCCCAGAAAAGGGATTAATTGGTAAAGCTCCATGGAAACTGGCTATTTTCTAATAATTAATCCTGGTCAACCACAAGACTTGGAGCTCTAGACCCAGGTTATGCCAATGAAGATATATCAGTTAATTATATCTGCTTAACAGATGGCCTCAGATCTTACTGGCTTAAAACAACCACCATTTATTGTTTCTTACAAATCTATGTTTGGGTTAATTTGACAATTCTGCTAATTTGGGCTGAGATTAATATTGGTCTTTATTGTGTTCTCATGTGTTTTGGGGTCTTCTGGCTGCTGCCTTCTCTAGAATGACCTCAGTTTTTTCCCCAAATGCCTCTCATATATCTGTGGCATGTTTACTGGTCTTATGATGAACAAATAAGGGTCAAGAAACAGCACACAGGCTTTTGCAAAATAGAAAATAGAAATACATGTATGCTTTTCAACTCTCTATTTGTATTTGATTAACTAACATCCCATTGGTCAAAGCAAGTCACAACCTGATCTCAGAATCAGAAAGGGAAGGATCTAGGAAATTATAGGACAAATGACTTCGATATAGGGAAAACATTAATTGATACATTAATATAATGGGTCTACCATAGTCTGCCTTCTGTTCAAAATTGTATATATGCCCTCTCAAATGCAAAATACATTTATTCCTTTCAAAGACCTTGTACAATCTCATCCAATCACAGTATCAGGCTGAGAATCCAGTGACTTATGTTATATACTTCAAGTCAGGATGTGCTCCTCTTAATCCTGAGCTCTATGCATTAGTTTATCAATACCATGTATACTCAACATATGGATTAGGCTGGGTCAATATAATCATAAAAGACATGCCCATTAAAAAAAGGGAAGAACGAAAAACACATAAAAGTCACTTTTCCATAGTAGATTTTGAAATCTAGCTGAGCAAATGCTTCTAGATTTTCATATTTGGAGGTCAGAGATGGTTCCTTAATTAGACCAATTCTACCATCAGGGAGTGGCTCACCAATTTGTTATTCTTCACAGTTCTTTGCCGTGCCTTCTGGAATGTATTTTGTTTTCCATACTCTTTGACCAGTTTAAAATAGGACATTACTACTGCCTGAGGAATCTTCTCATCCCATTTTCTGCCTGTAGAAAGTTGATGTCCATTTAAAAATGGAACAGACAAGTTGCTGCAAGTTTAACTATTTTCTCCAAGATCACACAAGGTCAATGTGATGTTTTTACACAGTTTTATAAGTGTAAAGTAAAATATGCTGTTGCTACCTATTATGCATAGTTATGATTCTAGGAAATAATCTCATCTTGTTGGGTTTGTTAATTTTAACACCTTATTTTTACCTCAGGATGGTTCATGGACAAAAGAGCAAAACAACATTGCCTTGAGTTGTTGTGTTACCATGGTAATGAGTTTCTGCCAATGAAGCATATTATTTCAACATTATTGTTTTACATATTGATGTTTCTCTCACTCCTAGGTATTGTCCTTTCAGTTTTGAAAGAGGGAAATTGAGAATAACATGAAACAGTAATAGTGTGCCATTTTTTCATTAACATTTAGTTGTTAGAATTATAGCATTTATTACATTACAGGTTCCTTAACTATATTTTATGATCAAGGAATTTTAAGTCAACTATTTTAGATATTTTAAAAAATAATAACAATGGTGTATAGGCCTTGATTTTTCCTGTAGAACTTAATTTTGTGCAAATGTAAAGAAAGGTCCTATTAGGCACACAATAAATGTTTGTAATTTTAAGAGAGCTAGTTTAAATTATTCTCTCATCTTAATAATTCTCACATTTCACAGTAAAATACATTTTATGGCAGTTTAATGCACTTGAAAGTACTTATTTCAAAAGCCACGGGTTTTAAAAGTATTTCTTTTACTTTGACCGTGTTCTGCTAAGTGATTTTCTCCAAGTATATTATAATACTTTTATATCCCTTTTCCTCTATAATTTGCAGATTATTGAATCCAATGACTTATTTCTCTGGGAGGATTAAGTGACATAAATAGTGCTTAAGTTTCTTAGAGAAGCGTTGTCATTAATATGTCCTGTAATTGTTATTTTAATAATATTTGTTGATTTAAACTAATATAACCTAATTGCTCCTCTAATCTCAGACAAGAAAGAACAGAGATAAATGAAACTTCTCTCTTTCTGATGTGGCAGTGGAGCTAAAATAGCAATCAGTTAATCAATTAGTGTGTTTACTAATATAATTTGGATTAATAGGACAATATAAAAAAACTAAAAAAAAAATCACACACCTGTCTGAAGGAAAGGATCTCATCATGGTTGAGCCAAAAGGATATATCATCTAAGTGCTATCATGGAGCAATAATATTCTTGAGAGCCAATATTATCTGTAAAAACTAAAGCTGAAAAGTAGCTGTATTTAAAAACCTCCCCTTTTCTGATAGGTCTTAGATGACATATGAGAAAAGTAAAGCACATTTTAAAGCTATAGCAGACATCAGTTAAAATCTGGAAATTATATGTATAAATGATGTAATAGCAATTCTAATACATATCAGAAGAGTAGGGACTTTGTGTTTTATGTCAGCCAATTGTTTAGAAATCATCTTGCAGAATTTCTCTCCCTCAGATACAGTCACTTAGTAGCTACTTGAAGGCATAACTGAATTTAAGCTTCATCCTAATAGTCAAAAAGGCTTTTACAGAGAAGCAGAATTCCAGAAGTGTCATGAGAATACAATTTTAAAATTGAGGACAATGTCACAGTGACTCCTGCTTCTGAGTCCTAATTTACATCTTTTCACGCATTTTCAAGGGCAGATTAGCTAATGTCCTCACGACATATACTTTAAAAATTCTGAATATCTTGGGAGATCTCTTTGTGGGTACCCAATTGTTGGGAGCCAGCCACAGAGGCCCACTGAGCGTTAGGGATCAGGAAGGGCCGTTGATCCCGAGATCACTAGGATGCGTTCAGGAGCTATTGATCCCATTTCCTCCCCCTTCCTACTCAGCACTAAGCAGATTAAGCTCCTGTGAGCTCAAAACATAAAAACTCTGAGATCGGGATGAACACAAGCTAACTTTAGAAGCTTATTGCTCCCATTCTTCCATAAACTGCAGTTTTGGCTTTCATACAACTTATAATTCAAACTTGTGTCACATCTAAGAGCCTTAGTATTCGTCACAGGCTTCTGGGTCATGATCTTAGGATTTATTGACGGTGTAAATTGTAGAATATAGTTTTAGAAGACAGCCATTTGTTGAAAGAATGCGGCTGGTTACTTGTAGGTAACCCACTGTGAACTTTGGACTGGGCCACATTCCAAACATTCTGGGATGGGCCACTTTCGTTTGTAAAGTAAATACTTAAGCTTCTATAGAATTGTTTAACTTGGCATAAATCAATCAGCTTAGGATGAAAAAGGGTTATGTGAGTCACAGATTAGGTTATCCTTTGTTATGGGATTTTAAGATTATCATATGAAAAGGGTTTAAAGGCAATCATCAATTAAGTTTTCATGGATTAAGGTCTCTGGTGGGTGGGGGACGCCCCTCCCACATCTGACTTTGTGTATAAAAGACCCATTGTAATTCCCAATAACACACATCGCTTTTGCACTAGACTGGAGTTCGGTCTCTTTCTTTCTCTCTTCTTCCCCCCAATCGCCGACGCTGTCTCCACCTTTGGGGTACCCTGAACCCAGCTGGAGCTGGTCTCTGGCACCCAATATTTGCATATTAAAAAATATCCACATTTATGACTACCATGTTTCTTTTGCATTCTAACTAATACATACAATTTGCTGATGTAAACTGTGTAATAGAGAAGCACCAAGGAATCCACTGTGGAATGGCATGTTTTTATGCCAATCATAGGGTTATTATCCCTGCTTTTTTCTCTTCGAACCATTTTATATAAATATATCATCAATGAATTTAGGTGTATAATTTTTTCAAAATGCTGAACATTCTCTGAATGTTTTTCATAGGGTTATGCATTAAATTTTAAGATACATCATAAGAATTATTTAATAAAACTGTTATTAAATTTTAGAAAGTCACACACACCTCTAGATCCCTCTCCTTCACCAAAGTTCATAAACATAAAGCTGCTCTTTGTGTCTTGAGTTAAAATTCCAAATAAAACTACCTTGTCTAATATATGTGGAGTCTGAGGTAAAAATAAAGTTAAACAACTTATTTAAATTATATTTCTAATTAACTTCTGCCTTAGAAGTATAACCTTGATAACCTGACTTCAAAATCAATGTCTTGCCAGGCTTGGTGGCTCAGCCTGTAATCCCGTGCTTTGGGAGGCCGAGGTGAGTGAATTGCCTGAGCCCGTGGGTTTGAGACCTGCCTGGGCAACTTGGCGAGACCTCATCTCTACAATAAATCAAAAAAAATTAGCCGGGCATGGTAGCGCGCACCTGTAGCTCCAGCTACTTGGAAGGCTGGGTGGAAGGATCGCTGGAGCCCAGCAGGTCGAGGCTGTAGTGGCCGGAACGACCACTGCACTCCAGTCTGGGCGACAGAGTGAGACTCCAACTCAAAAACAAAACCAAAAACAAAATCGATGTCTTAAAAGGTGGTCTCCAAAAAGTCAAGTGCCAGTTGTCTTTATCTCTAAACATAACATTGCCACATGGCTTTCATTTATATTGTTTGTATTGTTACACCTCTATAGGTTATGCATAAAACTTTTATTGACATTTGTAATATTCTTAGGGTCTTTTCATTCAACATTTCCATTAATGTCTTCATGAATTTGGGTTTTCTATTCTGACCACCATCATTTCATCTTTTTGAGGACAGTGTAAGATTTGGGGCGGGTGTCTAATAATTTATAATCATATAGATATAAATGAAAACATCTTTGACAATTTGTGTGATATATTTAAATATTGTATTTTTAGTTTTTAAACATATATTAGGAAAAAGAAATAAGAGAATTAACCCCCAAAATGCATCTTTGGTGTTAGTTTCCAAAGTTCCAGACCTTGTCTATTTCTTATATGCATTCTGAAAGAGTAATGCAGATTCATAGGACCCTTCTTGTCTTTTAAAAGACAAACTGTTCTTTTTTTTCTTAAGTTTATTTTAAAAGACTAGCTTTGGTCTATGAACTTTTAAAGAATACAGAAATCCTTCAAATTTTTGAGTAAATTGTGATCTCTGCGTGTGCTCTATATAGCAAGTTTAACAAAAGAGACAAAAATAATGCCAGACCTTTCATAATAGCTTTTTTTCTTTTCACCTTGTAAAAGAAACCCTATATGCTTGTGAGGAATCATGCATAGAGCTCAGATCTATGAGACCGAATACAATTCTTGCTGAATCAATAGTGAGTTGATGAAGTTGTGTGGGCTAGAACAAAAAGGACAGAATGTCTAAATAGCTTGAATTTTGTCCTTATATTTTTGACCCATGATTTTAATCTATTTTAAGCTATTCAATTTGTATTGGACTTCAAATAATTTTTAATAATGAGAATAGAGATAAAACAGCACAAATGGTCAATTTATGTGTTAGAAAAGATATTTCTAAGAAGCTCCTGATGAAAATGTTTTGCCATATAATTAAAATTTCTTATCTCCCAGCAACTGAAAGCAGCAGCTGCATTAACAAAAAAAAAAGTTTGTAGTCTTCTATTAAACAACTATTGTTTAAAATACTGTACATGCTGAATCTAAAGAAATATGCCTCTTGAATATTCTGAACCAAGAATTTACGTGGCACTGATCTCATTTCCATTGTAAATTTCAATCTGCATAGAATTAAAAAGCAGAGATTATTTGGAAGTAGGTGGGTTTCTCCTTGGATACTTTCTTTGGATTTAGTTGCTTAATTAGATTTTGTCCAAAGCTAAGTAAATTTCCAGTTGGGTGCAAACTTACAGGTCAGTACATCAGCCGTTGACAGGATAGCATGTTTCCTTGTCAGCCAGTGAAGAAAAAATATGAGTTAGACCTCTAAGTTTAGGAAGTTGGACTTGTTAAGTCAATAACTACATACATTTTAAAAGCTACCTAAAATCTACTACCCTTGGTTTAAACTAAATTATTTTGACTATAGAGGTTGTAGCTGGGAGGGACCAAGGAAAGAGAAAATAATCAGCTCCCAAGTATGGATTCCATTAGCCAGCTGCTATGGGAAGTGCACTAACAGCATCTCATTTAATGCTCATAACAACTTTATGAGATATGTATGATTATTTTCATCTTTCAGCGGAGGAAACAAAAATATTGAAGGGCAAACAATTATCCTAAGCTAATTAATGAAGCCAGATGTTGAACCCAAATTGAACGACACAGTGTTTTCTGTTAAATTACTCTAATACACCTTCATTTTAGGGAACTGTATTTTCAGAGCTTAGCTGAATTTCTTAAGATCCCACAGCTCAATGGCAGGAGAGTTGGAACTTGCATCCGGTCTCTAGCTAGCTAAATTGAAGGAAGTAAGATCAAAGATTTACTGAGAAGTGTTTTCTTAAGATGGCCACATAATATTTAAATGGATCAGAGTAGGGCCAGAGTTCACTCCGTTTGTGAAGCTGGGCAGGCTGCCAGCTTCTTAGTGATCAATTACTTTGATGGAAATGCTTACAAAATGCCCTTATAGACTCAGGGGCTCTGCCAGTAGAGTTTAATGCACCTATGCCACCTCTAGGTGGTGCCCTCTGCCTTACAGAAAGGTTGCAATTGACCACAGTTACACATCCTAAGCCAAGGGTTTAGAGCTGCCCTTGACCGCTTTTCATTCTTTGGTCTTTTCCGGTCTCATTTCATCACTGCAGTTCCCTTCTTTCTTTCTTTCTTTTTGAAGAGTCAGATTTTAATGATAAAAAGAAAACTAATTGACATAAGATTTTGTTGCTGGTAAGTGCTTATATGTTTTTACACTTTTGATTCACAGTAACTATCCGAGGTAGAGAATTTTATCCCAACTCTTTAAAATGAGTAAATGATGCTAAAGAATCCACAGTCACACAGTGACAGAGGAAGGGTTTGACTCAAGCTTTCTGACACAAAAACCAGTTTGCTTGCCACGCTCCTCTGGGTAGGATGTGTGAATGGTCATATATCCTGTTTTGCCTGGGACAATCATAGCTTATGCCTGTTGCTTGGCATAACTATTATTAGTGCCCCCCTTTCAGTTCAGAGTGTCCCAGTTTAATAATAAAAGTTGCTTTAGTGACACTAATAAAATCAGTTACTAAATTCCTTCCTCTAGGTGTATGGGATTGTAAGCTTGTACATGTAGCTTGGTGAAAACTAATTTTTGTAAAGAAATATCAGAATCGGTTGATAAGTGAGATTATTTTGTTTTTCTGAAGGTTTGTGAATAGTTCACAAACTTTCATGTCAAAGATAGGGAAACTGGAATCTTTTGCCTTTTTAAAGATCTAGCTGGGTCCTGACCAGCTTGACACTGTTTTCATCTGAGTGTACTTGGGCTACTTGTGTGAGTCAGGATTCTAGCTGTTACAGTCATAAAACTTCCTTTAAAATGCTGCTTAAACCAACAATGGAATTTAATTGTTCACATAGCTTCAAGGATCGAAGAAAGTGATTGTGTTTGGAAAACAGCTGGAACCAGAGTCTTTGCCTTTTTCTGCCTGTCTCTGTATGTCTCTGTCTCTCTCTGTCTGTCTCTCTCTGTCTCTCTCCCTGTTTTTCTCAGTCTCTGTTTCTCTTTCTCTTCACTTTCTGCCTACACTTATCATTGTCCTTCATTTCTCACACAGATACCTTCACTGTGTGGATGAATGAAAGTCACTAGCAGCTCCAGCTCTGCATTTGACCTTTAGCACCAGCTAAAGGTCTAGGCCTGATTTTCACAGGATTGAGGAGGGTTATAGGCTTATTTCTGAACCAGTCATTGTAATCGAATATATAGAATGCTCTACTTAGCTGGAGGTGGTATCATGTGCCCATCCCTGAAGTTCTATAGTGGATTTGTTGCAGCCCAAGAACAGATAGAGAGGATTGGATGGGATGCTTCCCTACAAAAAAAGATAAGAATGAAGTATGGGCAATGGATATAAACAAAACACCTCAATACAAAACAAATACAAGTTGTTCACTACTCTGCTGCTGTTTTTAACTGAAAAAAGTATGACAAGAATGAGGCAGGGGTTGTGAAATTAGAGAGGAGTTACTTTTCTATGAGTGAGATGAATGAATCCCCATTAAGGTCAATTCTACACTACAGGGGAAACGGAGAGACCTTAGTATTTCCTCAAGGTTACTGGGTACTACTTCAGGCCTTTTGTTTTAAAATTGAACTTGTTCATGTGGATCCTATTGCTTCTTGCCACAAAGTTAGTAGCGTAAAACAACACATACTTACTATCTTATAATTCTGGACCTCAGAAAACCAAAATTAGGTTTATGGGAGTAGACTCAAGTGTCATCAGAGCTGTGTTCCTACTGAAAGCTCTAGGAGAATCTGTTTCCTTGTCATTTCAGCCTCTAGAGTTTGCCTGTGTTCCTTGGTTCATGGTCCCTTCCTTCACTTTTGACGTACATCACTCCAATATCAGTTTCTATCTCACATCTTTTCTGACTTTGACCTGTGTACCTTCTTCTTATAAGAACCCTTGCGATTACATTGGGCCAGTCAAGATTACTTGGATTATCTAGGTTAATCTCATTTCATGATCCTTAATTTAATATCTTCAAAGTCCTTTTGGGCACTTAAGTAACATATTCCCAGGTTGCAAGATGTTGGAATCTTTCTGGGATCCATTATTTCATCTACCACAGCATGGCTTTCTCAAGGTTTGCCTTGTCACTTAGAATTATTTTAGCCATCTTGCTGGCTCTAAACTCTGAAGCTTCAGTAAACAAACACTCTTCCTCTATTCAGGCTAAGCAGAGTCTCCCACTTGGACATAAGCAATGAAGAATAAATGCATAACTGAAATCTCCTTAAAGACTGATACTTTTACTGACATATAGCTTAAGCTCCTGTTTTCCCTGTATCTGCCCCACTAGATCTTTTCATTTTGCCATGTTCCATGGTTGGTAAATAGTGGACATGGGCTGAACTGAAAGATGTCTTAGAGTCTAGAATACTCTGTCTGTTCAAAGATGTTTTAGAGGAGAATTTCTTTTCCTAACATCAATGTTAGAATTAATTGAGACAGATGGTAATGTATTGACTAACTTGGAAAGATAGAAGTGGTGTGGTTCTTCAGCATAACCTAATGGAGAACTTAAAAAGGAACGATCTGTTGCTGCCTTTTTTCTGTTTCTTTATTTGTATCTCTCTCGTATGTGTAGGCCCATGGGTTGTAAATTGCCTGGCTATACCTATACAGTCCTAGATGAGGGTTCGCTATGCCAGAAGGATCAACACAGTGACTTGTCATGGGGGCTTTGGGTCATAAGGAATCAGTCTATGTGGAGACTGAAATCAGCCCCATCCCAATCAATGATGCCTGCATATTGGAGTCTCAGCAAAAACTCTGAACCCTGAAGCTCAGGTGAAGTTATCTGGTTGGCACTTCTCTGTGAATACAGTTAACACCTCAATACCAAGAGAGTAATGCACCCTGACTCCCTGGGAAAAAAGGCAACAAAACTCTGAATTTGGAAACTTCCTGGACTCTGTCTTATGCAATTCTTCTCTTGGGTAATTTTTATCTGCATTTTTCCCTATAATAAACCATAATCTTAGGAAAATAGCTTTCGGTGAATTCTGTGAGTCCTTCTATCTATTTATCTACATTCAATTGGTGTTAGAGGTGAGGACAGTCTTATGGACTTCTAACTTGTATGGCTTCTGACTTGGTAGTTGGCTAACTCTTGGAGTTGGCTCTAAAATCTCTCAACCTTGTGTTCCTTCTCTGTGGCAAACAAGCTAGTCCCATACAAAACATGTAGAAGAGAAGAAATGGATGCAGACAACTCCAGGCTTGCATTGGTACTGTTCAACAGACTCAGAGCATATTCAGTATATAAAAATATGGGGTAAGGGGTCTGAATGACTTGGTTTAAGACATAAACCCAACTCTGAAACAATTTCCATGGCTAGAATTATAAAATAATTAGGAGACCCACCAGAATAACATGGTTATAAGTGGTGTGAGAGAAGCAAGTCCACAAAAGAAGGAGAGAGGGAGTGATGAAATGGGGGATGGGGGGCACAAAGGGCAAGAATGGTTTTCAGTTTGTTCTGGATAGAAAAAGGAGATTCAGTAAAATAAAATAAAACAAACTTCATCCTTGACATCTTTCCTGAATACTAAAGTCTAAATAAATAATGAGTTCTCCCAGTAGCCTTCCCACCCAAAGTTACATTTCATAAAAGTTAAGTAAATTTAGATTTTACTAATCTGACCATGCCTCTGAGGACCTGAAAAGTCACACACACACACACACACACACACACACTCATATGCACATTTAGTGAAAATAAAATATAATAATCTAATGCTTTATTTAGTCATATTAAGAGTGTATTTCAGAGGTTTATTTTTGTTTCGGTGTTGATTGTGTCACCAAAATTGTCCTCACATACTGTTACTGTTGTCCTTGTTTGTTTATGATGCTGAAAATCATGATGTTCTTTCATTATTATGATGTCGTTTGATTCAGAAAGGGAATGCTTCTAGAACTGGAAGTGTTTTTTTATTTTTTATTTTTTTTGAGTTGGAGTCTCACTCTGTCTCCCAGACTGGAATGCAGTGGCCGCTCCCGGCCACTGCAGCCTCGACCTGCTGTGCTCTGGCGATCCTTCCGCCTCAGCCTTCCAAGTAGCTGGAATTACAGGCATGCACTACCATGCTTGGCTGATTTTTTGATTTATTGTAGAGATGAGGTCTTGCTGCCCAGGCAGATCTCGAACCCGCGAGCTCAGGCAATCCACTCACCTCAGCCTCCCAAAGGCGCGGGATTACAGGCTGAGCCACCGAGCCAGGCTGTTTTTTTAATTCTTCTCACCCTCTTATTCTTCTTCCTCCTATTTCTTCTTATAATTTTACTTTTTCCTCTTCAGTAAGTTCAAAAAATTGTATTATTTTAACTTTCATGGTTAATTAAAAGAGAAGTTTAGTCCAAGTAGCTGAGAGAGCAATGATTTCAAATTTTTTCAAAAAATGTGAAAACATAAAAATGTGATTTGCACCATTTTTCACACATTCTTTTACATTTTGCATTAAGTAATTTCTAAAATCAAGATTTATTTAAAAATGAATGCTAAAAGAAAATCGTTAGCTATAGTCTCATTTTTTTTCTAAAAAAGCTCTTATTAACTTTATTATTCATCCTACAATTGATGTTATTTTATAGCACGGGGATTTGACATTAATATTACACCAGGTGAAATGAGTTTCATAAAAGCAGATCAGATCAGGAGAGGCAGAAGAGAGAATGACTTAGGACACAGACAATGGAGAGAGATTACTTTTTGGAGTAGACAGGGTCTTCTTCTTTGGAGTAGGCAGGTTCTTTTTCTTATTATCTCTATAAACTTGGGCTCGCTATTTAAACTTTATCTCCCTCAGTTTCTTCATTTCTGATAAGAGAACAACAAAATTACTCATGTTATAGGGCTTCTGGAAATATTAAATGGGTTATTATTTGTAGAAGCTTATAATAGTTCTTGATATGCAGTAAATATGTTAGTCATTATTGTTATTATTTAATTGTTATTATAAGGTTTTTGGCAACATTCTTTGTTACTTTTTTAAAAATTTGCACTGAATCACATGTATTAAAAGGTTAGGCAAGGAAATTCTCATCTTCAAGGTTGAAATGCCTGAAATGTTTAATGAATTCAAGGACTAGCCATAAAATATTTACAGCAAGTAAGTGAGTGCTCAAGTTTTGCCTAAAATGACATCATATCACATTTACTTTTTAAAAATTTATTATTTATTTATTTATATATTTTTTGAGTTGGAGTCTCACTCTGTCACCCAGCTGGAGTGCAGTGTCTGTTCCCAGCCACCGCAGCCTCGACCTGCTGGGCTCTGGCGATCCTTCTGCCTCAGCCTTTCAAGTTACTGGAACTACAGGTGTGCGCTACCACACCCAGCTAATTTTTCGATTTATTGTAGAGATGAGGTCTCACCAAATTGTCTAGGTGGGTCTCGAACCCGCGGGCTCAGGCAATCCACTCACTTCAGCCTCCCAAAGCGCTGGGATTACAGAGTAAGCCACCGAGCCCAGCCATATCACATTTAAAACAAGCATACCTTACTTAAACCAGGGGAAGTTAGGACCAGTTGGAGGTCCAAACTTCACCTGCACACAGCCTGCTTGTGTAGCTAATCCTGACTTGTATCCCACATATCTACAATAAAATAAAATAAAATAAAAAATAAAAACTAAACTATGAGTACTTTAAAAATGTTTAATTTTATTTTGAAGATTAACTCAAATTATTATTCTATTTGCATTTGCAAGAAACTTAAAAAGAAATTACAAATTAGATTTCTCAAAGGCCAAAAAAATAACATGATTGTTTATGATAAATGCGAATATGTTGTTAAAAAATGTGGAATTTTCTCATGCAGAGAATTAGTTGAAATGAGAGTACATCTGGAAACCAGGTAAAATCATAACAGCAGGGAAACTTGATTACTGCACTAAAACTTGATTGAATTTTCCACTGTAGAGGCCTTCTAATGCAAAAGGTGGAAATAAAATGCTTAAGAGTGCACTGTGTTAGGTGATGCCAAAAATGTCATGATGTGAATTCAAGGGGATTATTTTTAGAGAGAGGAGAGTAAAATTTTATTCTCAAGGCTATTAGTTTATTCTGAGAAAAAAAATTATTATTTAAAAACACCTTTAGAGTATGTAGTGTCATTTCGATATAAAATTGGTAAGAGTTATTTCTGAAATCTATAGAGACATTTAAGCATTAGGTGATTTTTGTCCCTACTGTTTTGTTTTTCAAGTAAAAAAAAATTTATTGAGTCACAGAAATTAAGTTGTTAGTTTTTGTCTTGTATTCAAACATGGTTTTGTTCTCTAGAAATTGGTTAGATTAAATGTGTTTGAGTGATGGTTGTTACAATTATAATAAGTGGTAACATATGAATAATTGGCAGAAGAATATAGTAGCTAAATTATCTAAGTCAAGGTCTTTAAAACACTTTATATTATTATGTAAATATATTTGAGTGTGTATTTGTCTGTAAATGTGCTTCCACACAATCATAAATATATAGGAAAAGTGAAAATTTTGCTTTGAATAAGTTGTCTAAATACCCAGTTATTACCCTTGTTTTAAAAGGAGCCAACTACCTCTTTTAGCACCTAGCATACAGCACAGTTTTTATTCAGAAAATATCCTCATCAGAATGTGATTCCATTAAAAATTTACTTATTTATAATTTTGTCATATATATGGCATTGGACTTTGTGGTCCATACACAGTGCTGACACATTTTCAGAAGAATGCTTGAAGTGTTTCTTGGGATTCTTTAGAATAAGTGAAAGGCTTATGAAAGTAATGTTGCCCACCCTCTATAGTAACAACTATGCATTGTTTAGAACACAGATTTACATGTCATGAAACATCAGGGATATATAATAGACTTTGTCTTCAATCTCAGTTCCTTCTCACATAGAATTAATGAGAACCCTTAATCAGTGATTGAGGAAATAGTTCTAATCTGAACTGGATTTATGTTCTGTCTTTCTGTACACTGGTTTAACATAATGGCATTTACTACAGCAGATTTTTCTTTTTAGCACACTTTTGAAGTTAGTTTATAAAAAATAGGTTTTGCTATGTTTTGGTATAGATTTCAAAATACTAGATATCTGCTTCTTAGCTATTCTCAAGAATATCTGCATGAAGCTTCAGATATTTGTTTCTTTGTCCCTCCCTGAGTCTTTTCTCTGTGCTTTTGATCAGCTGTCTTTTGTTTTGTTTCCCCCAATCAGCGCTCTCTGCCAACAAGTTTGATGTTTTAGCCTATGATAATGGTCCTGTTTAAAAATTTTTGGTGAGAAGAAGTCACTTTCTATTTGAATTTAGCAATAAAAAGTGTTTCATCATGATATTCCTCTATAGTACCATTAGACATTTTGACAGCTAAAGCTCATTATATGATGAGCTTTATGCACAATATCATATAGGTACATATTGTGAGGCCTGAGAAATAAAGGGAGTAATACCATTCTTCATTTTAAAAACAAGTGCTATCATGCTACTGTTGATTGTTTATGTTTAGTTAAATGCCAGGCTATGATTATAAACTAAAGGATTTTCAGAACTGCACTAACACTGAGAGATGCAACAATCAGTTATTAAGTATACTAATTTTCTAGGACTGCCCTAACAAAATACCACAATCTGAATAGCTTAAGCAATAGAAATGTATCTTCTCACAGTTCTGGAGGCTGGAGGTTTGGGATCAATGTGTTGTCAGGTTTGGTATCTTGTGAGGCTGCTCTCCTTGATTTGTGGACGGCATCTTATCCCTTTTGCTTCACATCATCTTTTCTCTGTGCCAGACTGTGTTCATGTTTCCTCTTCTTAGAAGGACATCAGTCATATTTGATTATGGGTTTTTAAAAAATTATTATTTTAAAGATGTGGGGTACAATTTAGGATTGGGTGGATTGGAAGAATGGGGCTTCCCTTTGGTCCCCACTTCTCTTGGTTTGAAATCAGTTACCTGTGGTGGTTCAAGCCTGTAATCCAAGCACTTTGGGAGGCCGAGATGAGGGGATTGTCTGAGCCCATGGCTTCGAGAGCAGCCGGGGCAACTTGGTGAAACCTCATCTCTACAATAAATCAAAAAATTAGCTGGTCGTGGTAGCGTGTGCCTGTGGTTCTGGCTATTTGGAAGGCTGAGACGATCATCTGAGCCCAGCAGTGAGCGTGCCACTGCACCCAGCCTAGGTGATGGAATGAAACGCCAACTCAAAAATAAATAAATAAATAAATAAGTTACCCTTATTGATGTTATGTTCCCAACCCCCTCCCCTGGCAGTGTCCAGCTATTGCCAAACCCTTTCCTATGCTATTACAATAAATGTTCAGGGTCTGTTTAGGAGCGAGAATATGTGGTACTCAGTTCTTTGTTTCTGTAATAGATCACTGAATATAATAGACTTCAAATTCATCCAAGTTGCTGCAAATTCCATAATTTTGTCCTTTTTATGACTACATAATATTCCATTGTGTATATGTGCTGTGTTTTAAAAATAAGGTCCACTTTTTATGGGCAGCACAGTTGGTTCCATGTTTTTTGCTATTGTGAATAATGCTGCAATAAACATGTGTGTGGAAATATATTTTTTATGGAATGATTTGAGTTCCTCTGGGTATATTCCCAGGAGGGGGGTGCTGTTTTGAACAGAGATTGCATTAGTTTACACTTCTACCAACAGTGTAGAAGTGTTTCCCTTTCCCCTGCATCCCCTCCAACATCTGTAGTTTTTTGAGTTCTTGATGATGGCCACCCTGACTGGAGTTAGGTTGTATCTCAGTGTGGTTTTAATTTGCATTTCTTTGATGACTAGTGAGGCTGAGCATTTTTTCATGTATCTGTTGGATGGTCATATATCTTCTTTTGAGACATATCTAGTCATATCTTCTGCCCAGTTTTTAATAGGGCTCCCCCCCACCTTTCCGCACTTTTGAGTTCCTTGTAGATACTGGATGTTAGGCCTTTATCAGACATATAGTTGACAAATATTTTTTTCCCATTCTGAGGACTATCTCCCCACCCCACTCTCTTGATGGTTTCTTTTGCTTTGTGGAAGCTTTTCAGTTTGATGAGGTCCCACTTTTCTATCTTATCGCTTATGGCATGGGCTTTTGGGATTTTGATTGAGAATTGGTTGCCTATGCAAATTTCCTGTATTTTCTAAAAATCTTATAGTTTGAGGCTTTATGTTTAGGTCTTTGATCCATTTAGAGATGGTTTTAGTGTATAGTGTGATAAGTAGGGGTCCTGTTTCAATCTTCTGCATGTGGGCAGTCAGTTTTCTAAGCACCATTTACTGAATAGGTCCTCCTCTCCGCAGTGGTTGTTGGAGGCTTCGTTGAAGATGAGTGGGTTGAGAAGTTGAGGTTTTGCTTCCAGAATCCCTTTTGCCTGCCCTTGTATCAATAACAGACTGTCTTGATTATTGTAGCCTTATAGTAAAGTTTAAAGTCTCTAAGTGTGATACCTCCAACTTTATTTCCCTGAGGATTGTTTTGGCTATTTGTGGTCGTTTATGTTTCCATATTAACTTCTGTATTGTTTCCAGGTCTGAGTAGAATGATGTTGGTAATTTAATGAGTATTGCATTAAGTCTATAGATTGCCTTGGGTAGGATAGACATCTTAATGATGGTGATACTTCCAACCCTTGATATGGAATATGGAATATTTTCCCGTTTGTTTGTGTCTTCTTTGATTTCTTGGAGCAGTGTTTTATAGTTTTCATTGTAAACATTTTTCACTTATCTGGTTAGGAAGATGCTGAGACATTTCATGTGTGTGTGTGTGTGTGTGTGTGTGTGTGTGTGTATGTGTGTGTGTGTGTGTGTCTATTGTGAATGGGATTGTGCTTTTTATTTGGTTCTCTGCCTGTTTGTTATTGGTGTATAAGTATGTGACTGTCTTCTACATGTTGATTTTGTACCCTGAGACTTTGCCAGAGTCCTTTATCAGTGCAAGAAGGTTTTTGACAGATTCTCTTGGGTTTTCAAAGTATAGAATCATATCATCAGCAAAGAGGGGTAACTTAAGTTCCTCTTTTCTTATTAGGATAAACCTGATTTCCTTCTCTTGTCTGATTAGTATAGCTAGGACTTCTAACCCTATGCTGAACAGGAAGAGTAAGAGTAGGAAGCCTTGTCTTATTCTGGTTTTCAGGGGAAATGCTTTCAACTTCTGTCCATTTAGCAATATGTTAGCTGTGGGTTTACTGTAGTTAGCACTTACTTTGTTTCCTCTATGCCTAAGTGTCCAAGGATTTTTATCAAGAAGCGATGCTAGATTTTATAGAAAACTTTCTCTGTATGTAATGATATAATAATGTGGTTTTTGTTTTTACATTTGTTGATGTATTTAATTATGTTTATGATCTTGTGGATGCTGAACCAGCCCTGCATCCTAGGAATGAAGCCTATTTGGTCATGGTGAATGATTTTTGAAATGTGTTGTTGGATCCAATTTGCTAGAATCTTGTTGAGAATTTCTGCATCTATGTTCATCAGGGATATTGGTCTGTAGTTCTCTTTCTTTGCCGGATATCAATCAGTGTGATGTTAGCTTCATAAAATTATTCGGAGAGAGTTCTGTCTTTCTCAATTGCCTGGAATACTTTCAATAGAATTGATATTACCTCCTCCTTGTATGTTTTGGAGAATTTTACTGGAAAGCCATCTGGTCCTGCGCCAGAAAAATGTATGTTGTTTTCTTATAATGAAGTCAGTTTCCCAGGTTTTACTGCTCTATTTCTATTGAGAGTCTCAATTTCTCTTCTTGTTTCAACCTTTGGAGGTTATGTGCGTCAGATGCCCCACAGACTGCTGGGGAAAGGGGGTTGATTCAGATCAGGACTCACTCCAACTCGTCTGCTGCTAGGTCTCCCACTCTGATTGCACGTATATGTGTTTGGTCCAGTGTGGGGGATGGGGTGTCTGTTTCTCTGGTATTATGTACTTGGAGTATACCCTCTGAGCCAACAGTGGTTGATTCCAGGGAGGTGCAGAGTTCACCCCTTAGACTCAGGATGCAGGCTGCTAGAATTCAACAAGCTAAGGAAAATCTCTGCCTCTGTCCTGGGACAGAGAAAACAGCTTCAGTCCATGTCTTCTCCTCCTGTGGGGCTCAGCTCCAGATTTTGTCCTCACAATTTCTTTACAGTCCCTGCTGCCAGTACCTGTGCCAGTGTCTGGCCTGCTGCTTATGAGTTTTGGAGGCAAGGGGCACACAATATGTCCCATAATATTAACACACTTAGAAATGGACAACCTGGGAAACAATTTGAACAACAGTGTGACAGCAAGGTAATGATTTCGGATACCTATCTTTTCACCCTCACTGATGTTTTTCCATTGCTTATATCACCTTGAACCAATGGGCAGCAATAAAATGAAAAAATGGCAAATAATCTTGATCAAAAAGAAAAAGACACAGAAAGAAAACATGCAACAGAATAAGGAGACAACCTACAAAATGGGAGAAAATATTTGCAAACTATATTTATGACACTGGTTAAATTCAGAGTATATAAGGAACTCGAATAACTCAATAGTAAAATTTAAAAAGTAGTTCAGTTAAAAATGAATAAAATACCTTAATAGATATTTCTCAAAAGAATGCATTAATGTGGCCAGCCGGTATATGGAAAAATGCTCAACATCACTAACCACCAGCAAAATGCAGATCAAGTCCAAAAGAAGATAACATCTCACTCCTGTTAGAATGGCTATTATATAAAACAAAGTATTGGTTAGAATGTGAATAAAAGGGAACACATATGCCATTGTTGGGAATATAAATTAGTACATTCCTTATGAAAAAAAGTATGGAGGTTCCTCAAAAAATAAAAAGTAGAATTACCATATGATAGAGTAATCACATTACTGGGTGTATATCAAAAGGAAATAAAATTAATATGCTGAAGAGATATCTGTACTTTCATGATTATTGTAGCACTATTCACAATAGCCAAGACATGGAGTCAATCTAGGTGTCCAACAAGGAATGAGTGAGGAAATAAGCAAATGTGGTATATATACATAATGGATTACTACTTAGCCATAAAAAAAGAATAAAATGCTGTCATTTGCAACAACAGTGATGAAACTAAAGAACATTATGTTAAGTGAAATAAGACAGACACAGAAAGACAAAGATCGCATGATCTCACTCTTAGGCAGAATCTAAAGAAGTTGATATAATAGAACTAGTGAATACATCAGTGGTTACCAGAAACTGATGAGGGACGAGGGGACAAGGAGATTAATAAGTATAAAGTTACAAATAGAAAGGAAGAATAAGTTCTGGTATCCCACTGCACGGAATGACTATAGTCAACAGTAAAGTATCATGTATTTCAAAATACCTAAGGGGAGAGTTTCGTATGTTCCCACAAAGAAATGATAAATATCTGAGGTAATAAATATGCCAATTACCCTGGTTTGATCATTACACAATGTATACATGTATGGAGACATTGTATTGTACCTTATAAACATGTGTAATTACTCTGTGTCACTTAAAAGTTTTTTAAGTAGATAAAGAAATTGAAGAATATATATATATTATTTATATATATATTATTTTTGATATGAGTTGCTTTTAGGTGGCAAATTTATGTAGTTTATTGTTTTAGCCAGGACTCTAGTACAGCCATTTTGGACACTGGCAACAAGTATAAACTGGGATAATCCTAAGAAAACCAGGTTTATGAATACCCTAGTTTCAGGAGATAAGTGAAATCCTTCAAATAGTCTGAGTACTTAGATTTTTTTTTAGATTGCATTGTACATTTATTGATAATAATTATACTTAGATTTTTTTAATGTTTGCATAGGCATCAAAGTATCAATGAAGAGGACCCAGAGCATTATATAACATTTCGAATGGTTTTATTTCTAAAGAAAGTTTAAGAACTTGTTTGAGCTATTTAGTGATTGAGAAATAGAAAATATTGGAATACTCATGAAATATAAATGAGTCGAGAAAAGAAGCAGAACAAGTAACTGATTTATGAACACATTCATATGATATATAAATGATAGAAATTCTGCTCAATATTTTATCAGTTCTTTTTAGATATCCAATTTACTACTTGCTAAAATTTCACCAATTTAATTATGGATGACTTTTTATCACAAATAATGACAAATAAAGCTTATTCTTTTTGATCATCCAATCCTCATATGAATTCTAGTGATAATAGTAGTTTAGATAACAGGGTCAAGATTTAGATAGAGCTTGGTTTAAAACTCTTCTGTGCTTTTTAATTGTTTGTAAAACTTTGGGCAAATTATTCTTTTATCCTAAGCCTAAGATTCCACATCTGTAGGATGAGAAGGGAGTAAATAACCTCTTGAAATGATGGTGGTGGAGATTGAATAAAAGAATGCATAGAAACTGGACTGAGGATGAGGACAATGATTAGAATGTTGTAAGTTCACTGAACTATTAATCGTAACATTCTTGCTATGAATGTACAAACAGTGTTGGTGTTATTGTCTTTCTATGTGTTGTAGGTCTGCAGAAAATAGACCATTTCTGTAAATCAAGAGTTTTAAAATTCATTGTCTAGAAACTGTTTCAATGCAGAGTTTGCTGGATCTTTGCACACGCAGATCATTTACCACATTTTAGAATATAAATACAATTTTAGAATATTCAATAAAATGGAGAGTTCTGATACCAATAGCTGGACAATGAATGTGGACTACCATTTAATTTTTTCCTTTGACACTTTTCTCCCCAAGGTAAAAAATTCTATTAATAATGCTTTCAAAGTACTTGTTATTCCATTTATATTAGTCACAGCAGGTTCTGTCCAGGTAATAATTTTAAACTATTAAAAAGATAATATGTTGCTCCTCAGGAATTTATTAACATTATAATAACCTTAAAAGACTTGTAGATAATTTTGAGTCTATTGAAATATTTATATATGCTAAGTTAGAGAGGGAATTTTAACTAAATTAATTTCTCCCTGTTTATGAAAGAAGCATAAGTTCAGGGTATAAAATTTCAATAACTCAGACAAGTGACAAAAATAGACATCTCCCTTGTCCCATGGTTAAAGAATCTATT
The DNA here is from genome assembly GCA_027257055.1 of Cephalopachus bancanus. Taxonomy (NCBI): domain Eukaryota; kingdom Metazoa; phylum Chordata; class Mammalia; order Primates; family Tarsiidae; genus Cephalopachus; species Cephalopachus bancanus. The sequence continues at coordinate 6,008,517 of JAPVLO010000041.1, forward strand.
TTCCTATAACCAGGGCTTCTCATGGCCTGGAAAATTTAATGAAGAATAACAGAAGTTGAAAGTTGTTCCATATTGTCCTCCATGCCATCAGATGAGGTCAAGAAAAGGTTAGCTTTAGTTTTATTAAAGAGCATGAATTCCATGAAAGTTTTATATAATAGCAAACTTTCCAGTGTTCCACCCACGGTACCATCCACTCCAAATACGATATTCATGTTTTATCCACCCTACCCATAGGATTATTGCAGAGTGCTGACAGCTTATAGGAACAGGTTATTGTACTTTATGATCTTCAGCACTAACTATGGACCCAAATAATTGAAACTAGGTGTTTTAAGGATTTCATGTCAAACCCCCAAAATAATTAATTTGTATACGCACATAAAAAAAATGTAGTCTTTATTTTCTCCAAGCTCTCTAGTCTGATTATAGAGGTGCTATACCTTGATCCTAAGGATTTACACTTACTTTTTAAAAATTTGTTTTTATTTGTTTATTTATTTTAAGGATGTGGAGTACAACTCAGGATTAGGTATACAAATATTCATTGTATAGGTAAAGTTTGGGCCTGAATTTGGTCCCCACTTCAACTGGTTTGAGATCAGGTACCCTTATTGTAGTGTGGCCCCCCGATCCCCCCTCCCCTGAGGCAGCATCACACTACGGCCAATCACTTAATATTTTAATTTAGTTTAATTTTTTAAAATTTTGTATTTTATAGGCGTGGTACAATTCAGGATTAGGTATACTCATGTTCATTATCCAGGTACCCTTGTTGATGAGGTGTGCCCCTCTCTTAGGACAGCTTCCCCCTACTCCCAATTCTTTTCTTTTTTTTTTTTTTGAGTTGGAGTCTCATTCTGTCGCCCAGACTGGAGTGCAGTGGCCGCTCCCGGACACCGCAGTCTCGACCTGCTGGGCTCCGGCGATCCTTCCACCTCAGCCTTCCAAGTAGCCGGAATTACAGGCATGCGCTATCACGCCTGGTTGATTTTTTGATTTATTGTGGAGATGAGGTCTCACTGCCCAGGCGGGTCTCGAACCCGCGGGCTCAGGCAATCCACTCACCTCAGCCTCCCAAAGGCACGGGATTACAGGCTCAATTCTTTTCTTATAGGTGATAATTGTTCAAGGTCCGCTTATGAGTGTGACCATGTGGTACTTGGGTCTTTGTTTCTGTGATGGATCACTCAGTATTATAGACTCTAAGTTAATCTGAGTTGCTGGAAAGTTCATAATTTTGTCCTTCGTTATAGTTGCGTAATATTCCATTGTGTACATATATCACATTTTAAAAATTCAGTCCTATTTGATAGGCAGCATGGTTGGTTCCATATTTTTGCTATTGTGAATAATGCTGCAATAAACATGCATGTTCAGGTGTCTTTTTCATAGAGTGATTTGAGTTCCTCCGGGTATATTCCTGGAAGGGGGATTGTGGGGCATATGAAAGGTCTATTTTTAGATCTTTTAGGAATTGCCAAGTTGTTTTCAACAGAGGTTGTACCACTTTACATTCCCACCAACAGTGTAGAAGTGTTCAGTTTCTCCCACATCTACTGCAGCATTTGTTGTTTTTTAAGTAATTGACGATAACACCTGGAGTTAGGTGTTATCTCAGTGTGGTTTTAATTTGCATTTCTTTGATGACTAATGAGGCATTTTTTCATGTATTTTTTGGCTGCTCATATGTCTTCGTTTGAGAGGTGTCTATTCATATCTTTTGCCCACTTTGCAATGGGGCTGTTTGTTTTTTTTCCTTTTCAGCACATTTGAGTTCCTTGTAGAATCAAGATGTTAGTCCTTTTCAGATACACAGTTGGAAAATATGTTTTCCCAGTCTGAGGGTTGTCTCTCCACTCTCTTAATGGTTTCATTGACTTTGCAGAAGCACTTTAGTTTGATGAGATCCTACTTGTCTATTTTGTCTCTTTTGGCATGTGCACTTGTGGTTGTGATCAGGAATTGGTTGGCAGTTTCATTTCTATGAGGGTGTCTCTTGCATTTTCTAGGATTCTTTTTTTTTAACTTTTTTTTTTTTTTGAAAATGCAGGGTACAATTCAGGATTAGGTATACAAATGTCATTATACAGGTAACATTTTGATGAGGTGTGCCTCCCTTCCCCAGGCAGATTCCCACTACTGCCAATCCCACTTCCTTCTCCCCTCCTGGTAGTTTCCCGCTACTGTCTACCCTTTCCTTATAGTATTATGATAATTGTTCAAGGTCCGTTTATGAGTGAGAACATGTGATACTCAGTTCTTTGTTTCTGTGAAAGATCACTCAGTGTTACAGACTCTAAGTCCATCCAGGTGTCTATGAAGTTCATGATTTTATTCTTCTTTATGGCTGCATAATATTCCATAATGTATATGTACCACATTTTTTTAATCCAGTACTCTTTTGATGGCCAGCATGGTTTGTTCCATGTTCTTGCTACTGTGAACAGTGCTGCCATAAACATATGAGTGCAGGTATCTTTTTTGTAGAGTGATTTCAGTTCTTCTGGGTATATACCCAGTAGGGGGAGTGCGGGGTCGTATGGAAGGTCGATTTTTAGGTCTTTTAGGAATTGCCACATTGTTTTCCACAGAGGCTATAATAGTTGACACTCCTACCAACAGTGTAGAAGTGTCCCTTTTTGCCACATCTTCTCTGACATCTGTTGTTTTTTGAGATATTGATGATAGTTATCCTGACTGGAGTTAGGTGATATCTCAGTGAGTGTAGTTTTTAAAAATTATTTATTTATTTATTTATTTTTATTTTAAAGATGTGGGATACAATTCAGGGTCAGGTATACACACATTGATTATGCAGGTACCCTTGTTGATGAGGTGTGCCATTATCTCCCCTAGCAGTTTTCCTCAACTGCCAATATAATATTCCATTGCGTATATGTGCCACATTTTTTAATCCAGTCCAGCTTCAATGGCAGCATGGTTGGTTCCATATTTTTGCTATTCTGAATAAAGCTGTCACAGAAATACGTGTGCAGGATCTTTTTGTAGAATGATTTGAGTTCCTCCAGGTATATTCCTAATAGGGGAATTGCTGGATAATATGGAAAGTCAATTTCTAGTTTGTTCAGAAATCGCCACACTGTCTTTCAGAGAGACTGCACTAGTTTGCATTCCCACGAACAGTGTAGAAGCATTCCTTTTTCTCTGCATCCTCGCCAGCATCTGTTGTTTGTTTTATTAATGATGGCCATTCTCATTAGGATTAGGTGGTATCTCATGTAGTTTGACTTGCAAGTCTCTGATGATTAGTGAGGCTGGGCACTTTTCACGTGTCTGTTGGTTGCCTATATGTCTTTTTTTGGGAAGTGTCTATTCATGTCTTTTGCCCACTTTTTAATGGGGCTGGTTTTTTGTTTTTTTTTTTTCCTTTCTGTGCATTTGAGTTCCTTATAGATACTAGATGCTAGGCCTTTGTCAGATAAACAGTGGGCAAATATTTTTTCCCATTCTGTGGCTGTGGGCTGTCTTGATGGTGTCTTTGGTTTCTCAGAGCTTCATCAGTTTGATGAGGTCCCACTTGTCTATCTTATTTCTTAGGGTTCTGATCAGTAATTGGTTGCCAGTTCCAATTTCCATAAGGGTTTCTGCTGCAGTTTCTAAGATTCTTATAGTTTGACATTTTACGTGTAAGTCTTTGATCCATTTAGAGTTAATTTTTGTGTATGGTTATAGGAAGTGGTCCTGTTTCAATCTTCTGTATGTGATCAACCAGTTTTCCCAACTCCATTCACTGAATGCCTTCTCCTCTCCCCAGTGGTTGTTGTTGGAGTCTTTGTCAAAGATGAGTTGATTGAGGAATTGAGGCTTTTCTTCCATAATCTTTATCCTGTTCCATGGGTCTATATGCCTGTCCTTGTACCAATACCAGGCTGTTTTGATTACAGTAGCTTTATAGTAAAGTCTGAAGTCTGGAAACGTGATACCTCCTGTTTTGTTTCTTTCGCTAAGGATTGTTTTGGCTATTCATGGTCATTTATGTTTCATATGAATTTCTGTATTGTCATTTCCAGATCTGAGAAGAATGATGTTGGTAACTTAATAGGTATTACATTGAATCTGTAGATTGCCTTTGGTAGGATGGAAATCCCAACAATATCGAATCCTCCTGTTCATGAGCATGGAATATTTTTCCATTTGTGTCTTCTTGGTTTCTTTGAGCAGTGTTTTATAGTTCTCATTGTAAAGGTCTTTCACTTTTCAGGTTAGAAAGATGCTGAGCTATATCATTTTTTATGTGGCTATTATGAATAGGATTATGCTTTTTATTTGGGTCTCTGCCTGCTTGTTGGTGTATAGCAATGCATCTGTCTTTTGCACATTTATTTTATACTCTGAGACTTTGCCAAAGTTCTTTATCAGTGCAAGCAGTTTTTTAACAGATTATCTTGGATTTTCAAGGTATAGGTCATACCATTAGCAAAAAGGGATAACTTGACTTTCTGTTTTCCTATTTGAACACCCTTGATTTCTTTCTCTTGCTTAATTGCCTTAGCTAGGACTTCCAACACAATGTTGAACAAGAGAGGTGAGGGTGGGCAGTCTTGTCTTGTTCCAGTTTTCAGGGGAAATGTTTCCAATTTCTGTTCATTTAGCAATATGTTAGCTGTGGGTTTCTTGTAGATGACACATTATTTTGAGATATGTTCCTTCTATACCTAGATGTTTGAGGGTTTTTTCAAGTAGGGATGCTGGATTTTATCAAAAGCATTTTCTGCATCTAATGAGATATTAATGTGGTTCTTGTTTTCACATCATTGATGTATTTAATTATATTTATGGTCTTGTGAATGTTGAACCAGCCCTGCATCCTGGTGATGAAGCTTACTTGGTCATAGTGGATAATTTTGGAGATGTGTTTTTGGATCCAATTTGCTAGAATATTGTTGAGGATTTGTGCTTCTATGTTCATAAGGGATATTGGCCTGTAGTTCTCTTTTTTTGTTGGATCTTTACCCAGATTGGGTATCAGTGTGATGTTAGCTTCATAATATGATTTGGGGATAATTCCATCTTTCTCAATTGCTTGGAATACTTTCTTTCTTTTTTTTTTTTTTTGAGTTGGAGTCTCACTCAGTCACCCAGACTGGAGTGCAGTGGCTGCATCCGGCCACCGCAGCCTCGCCTGCTGGGCTCCAGCAATCCTTCTGCCTCAGCCTTCCAAGTAGCCGGAATTACAGACATGCACTACCACACCAGGCTGATTTTTTTTTATTATTTATTGTAGAGATGAGGTCTCGCTGTCCAGGCGGGTCTTGAACCCATGGGCTCAGGCAATCCACTCAACTCAGCCTCCCAGAGGCACAGGATTACAGGCTGAGCCACCGAGCCCGGCTGCCTGGAATACTTTCAATAGGCTTGGTATCATCTCCTCCTTGTACATTTTGTAGAATTCTGCTGGAAAGCCATCTGGTCCAGGGTTTTTCTTTGTAGGTAGTTTTTGTATGACAGAATCAATTTCCTGAGTTGTTATTCTTTGCTTAATTCCTTTTTAAGTGTCATAGAGCTTGTCTGGAGTCTGCATAATCTCTTAGGGATTGAATGTCTGGGAAGGGTTTTAATTCTCCATCAGTGATGAAGCTGAGCTTGTCTGTGTAAGACATTCTTGTTTGAAATTGCTTATCTTTGAGGTCTTTAAAGATTGGACTTCAGTCCCTTCTTTCTTGTAATGTTTTTGCTAATAGGTCTGTTGCTATTCTTATTGGTTTTCCCTGGTAGGTAATCTGACCTTTCTCTCTTGCTACCTTTAGGATATTTTCTTTTGCATCTACTTTGTGTAAGCGAATTATTATATATTTTGGGGTTGGACTTCTCATTTGATGTCTTCTGGGGGTTCCCTGTATCTCTTGTGCTTGACTGGTCACATCTCTGGTGAGATGGGGAAAGTTTTCTTGGATTACCTCCTTGAATACTTGCTCCAAGTTGTTTTCCATTTTCCTTTCTTCTTCTGGGATACCAATCAGGTATAGGTTTGGCCTCTGGATATAGTTGCATATCTCTTGAGAGCTTTGTTCTTTTTTTCGGAGTCTTCTTTTTGTGCTTTTTTTTTTTTTTTTTTACAGATCGGGTTAATTTCATGTTCTGGTTCTGAGGCTCTTTCTTCAGCTAGATTAATTCTGCTTTCCATGCTTGTCATCTTGTTATTTATTTCCCGGATGAAATTTTTTATTGCCAAAATCTCTGTTACACATTCCTTCAGTGTTGCATCATGGCTTTCTTGAGTCTTATTCACTCTTTCCATTCATTCCCTAACCCTGTTGTATTCTGGGGCCAGTCATTGGTGACTTCCATTGTTTAGGCTCCCAGGTCTGATTTTTCAGGCATTTTCTCTTTGTTACACTTGAAATTACATGTGGTCTTCCATTGGTTTTTCCACATATGTGACAGATCTCTTGTTTTTCTGTTTAGTTCTATTAGTCAGTGTCAGTGGAAGAGGCTTTCCCTTCTGATATTTGCTCAGCCCACTATTCTTCCCTGATCTGGGCTCTGGTTTTGCTTTATTCTGAAACAGGACTGTGGATGAGAAGCTTTGTTGTCTCTTGTAGTTTTGAAAGTCAAATAAGGTAGGGGATGGGGAGCTAGCATTCAGAAACAATTTGCAAATTACAATATTCACTGATTGTGGTATGTGTTTCCTGAGACCCACTCCCCACCACCACTCTATATGACAATGCAATGTGTGTGCTCCTTGGGTCCAAGATACAGTGACAGCAATGAGGAGCACAGAGAAAGATAGCATAAAATAAGAGGGACAAGAATTTAAAAATAAAGAAAGAAAAAGAAAAAGACACAGAACAATGAATGCAGAAACCAAAGCAACAAACAATTGAACACTCACACACAGACAGACACACACACACCATAATGAACTGGAATAACAACAAAGTGGAACAATATAAACAGCAAACAAAAAAATACTAAGAAAATTAAACGTGCGTGCACACGACGTACAAGTGCGTGCGCGCGCACACACACACACACACACACACACACACACACACACACCCTAGCACAAAATTAATTGAGAAGAAAAACAGAAAGTCCAGAAAATGAAAAAGAAAAAAAAGGAATTCAGATTGAACCCTCCCACATATCTTGACACATACCTTAAACTAAAAATAAATAAATAAATAAACAGAAGAACAAAAGAGAAAAAATAATCCAACAATGAAAAAAGTTGAAAGATGAACACTCAATCATTCACATACATACATAAATAGAAACAACAAACAAAAGAAGAAAGAGACAGAAAAAGAAAAGAAGAAAAGGGAAGTTGTAGATCAAATCCTTGCATACACATTCATGCACTAAGGACAAATATTTTTAAAAGGATGAACTAACAAACAGGGAAAAACTTTTAAAAATTAAAAAAATTATATATATACATTATATATATATACATATATAATATATATATAGCTGTCCTCTGTGGCAGGCTCTGTAATTGTTTCTCTAGTCAGCTCTCTCCTGCTCTCTCCTCCTCCATTCTCTCCCCAGGGTCCAGAGCAGGGAAGGATGGGGGCTTGTGTAGGTGAATGGGACTGCAGTCTTCCCCTTCCTCTCCTGTATGGTCTGGGAGATCTCCTGTGGTTGGGAGTTGTGGTATTTTCTCTTCCCCAGCTATGTACTCACAGATACTCCCTCAACCAGGCCTATCCTGGAATGGAGTTCTCATATGGTGATTGATGTCAAGGCTATGCCTTGGTTTGTGACCTAGCTATGTGGGTCTGATGTTCAGAGGATTGCTGGGGAGGAGGGGGTTTGGGTCAGCCCTAGATTCAGCACTGATCTCTTTGGAGTCCTTCATCATCCTTTTCTGACCACACCCTTAGTCCCATGGCTGGATCAAGGTAGGGGGTGGGGTGCCTGGGAATCAGCACTTGTCAGGTCACTCTGAAGTTTATACTTTCAACATATTCCCTCTGGGTCATGATCAACCCCTGAGTAGTTGATCTGCTAGGCACAGAGATCAGGTCTGCTGCTCTATGGTGAGCAAGTCAGAGCACTTTCCTGCCCCATCTTCAAGATGGTGGTGGGGTCTTCTCTTGTTCTCTCAAGTAGGACTCTGCCTCTGGACTCTGTAGGCCCTGTTGCCAGTGCCAGGTCAGGTGTTGAAGTTGTATCCAGGAGTATCTCTTCCTGAAGTGGTGAGGCAAAGCCTGGGGCAGTAGTCTCCCCCTGCCATTTCTTCATAGAAAAATTTTTTCTGTTTAAAAAAACTTTTTTTCTAATGCACTAGACTTCTGCATCATGGTAAGAGCCAAGGACCAAGCAGAGAAGCTGCAGCACTAGCTGTTGCAACAGGAGGGCCCTGGTCACTTGCCTACAAACCTCCACTTAGTCTCTCCCAGCATTTTTTTCCCAGGAAGAGTTTTGTTGGTATAAATAAATAAATAACTAAACTAAACAAACAAACAAATAAATAAATGGCGCTTGGTTTCTGTGACCTGGTAATCACTAGGTTCCAAACCAAACGGTTGCAGCACCAGCCACTGTACCAGGAGAGCCCTGGTCATTAGCTCCATAGCCCTCACTCAGTCAGCTACTCACATGCCCACTCATTCATCCAGCACACACAAAATTTTCCATACACTCCATATACTCACTCAAACTGGGACTCACATAGTCTGACCGGCTTGGCTGCCATCTTTATGACCTCTCTCTAGGGTTCTTATAGTTTGAGGTTTTACGTTTAGCTCTCTGCTCCACTTAAAGATGATTTTTGTATATGGCGATAGGTCGGCGTCTTGCTTTAATCTGCCTGTGGTCAGCCAGTTTTCCCGTCACCATTTACTGAGTAGGTTCTCTTCTCCCCAGTGGTTGATGGTGGAAGTATTATTGAAGATGAGTTTCTAGAAAAATTGGTTTTGTTTCTGGGATCTCTGTCCTGTTCCATTGTTCTGTAAGCTTGTTCTTGTGCCAATACCAGGCTGTTTTGATTACTGTAGCTTTATAATAAAGTTTAAGTTCTGGAATTGTGATACCTCTTGCTTTGTTTTTTATGCTGAGGATTGTTTTGGCTATTTGTGGTCATTTATGTTTCCATATGAATTCCTGTATTGTCATTTCCTGGTCTGAGAAGAATGTTGCTAGTAATTTAATGGGTATTGCATTAAATCTGTGAATTGCCTTGGATAGGATGGACATCTTAACAATGTTGGTTCTTCTAATCCATGAGCATGGAATATTTTTCCATTTGTTTGTGTCATCTTTGACTTCTTTGAGCAGTGTTTTGTAGTTTTTGTTGTAAATGTTTTCACTTTAGTCAAGAAGGTGCCAAGATATTTCTTTTATTTTGTGTGTGTGTGTGTGTGTGTGTGTGTGTGTGTGTGTGTGTGTTGTGAATGGGACCAACTAACCCCAGTAAGAATGGCCATCATTAATAAAACTAGCAACAACAGATGATGGTGAGTTTAGAGAAAAAGAAACACTTCTACACTGCTGGTGGGAATGCAAACTAGTGCATGCTCTTTGGAAGACAGTGTGGTGATTTATGAAAGAACTAGAAATTGACCTTTTATATGACCCAGCAATCCCCCTACTGGGAATATACATGGAGGAACTAAAATCATTCTACACAAAGGATACCTGCACAAGCAAGTTTTTTTGCAGTTCTATTCACAATAGCAAAAACATGGAACCAACCATGCTGGCCATAGAAGTGGGACTGGATAAAAAAATGTGGTACATATACACAATGAAATATTATGCAACCATGAAGAAGGAAAAACATGGACTTCACAGCAAGGTGGATGGATTTAGAGTCTATCATACTTAGTGATCTATCACAGAAACAATAAAACAGAGTACCATATGTTCTCACTCAAAAGTGGACCTTGAATAATTATCACAATGCTGTAAGAATGGGATTGGTAGTTGAGGGAAACTGCCATGGGAGGGAGGGGCACACTTTCATCAACAAGGGTACCTGCATAATGAATATTTGCATACCTAACCCTGAACTGTACCTCACATCTTTAAAATAAAAATTTTAAAAAGGACTATGCTTTTTATTGGGATTTCTGTTTGGTTATTGCTGGTGTATAGGAATGTGACTTTCTTTTACACATTTATTTTATACCCTGAGACTTTGCCAAAGTCCTTTATTAGTGCATGGAAATTTTTGATGGAATCTTTTGGGTTTTCGAGGTATAGAATCATGTCATCAGCAAAGAGAGATAACTTAAGTTCCTTTTTTCCTATTTGAATAGTGCTGATTTCTTTCTCTTGTTTGATTGCTCTAGCTAGAACTTCCAATACTGTGTTGAACAGGAGAGGCGAGAGTGGACATCCTTGCTTTTTTCTGATTTTCAGGGGAAATGCTTCCATTTTCAGTCTGTTTAGCAGTATGTTGACTATGGGTTTCTCATACATGGTATACAATTTTCAGCTATGTTTCATCTATGCCTAGATGTTCACAGGCTCTTATCAAGAAATGATGCCGGTTTTATCAAAAGCTTTTTCTGCATCTAAGCCAATCACTTTCTTACAGTATGAGGATAATTGTTCAGGGTGTGCATATGAGTGAGAACATGTGGTACTTACTTCTTTGTTCTGTGATAGATTACTGATTATTAAGACTCTAAATCCATCCACATTGTTGTGAAGTTAAAAATTTTGTTCTTCTTTATGGCTGCACGATATTCCATGGTGTATATGTACCACTTTTTTTTTTTAATCTAGTTTACTTTTGATGGACAACAAGGTTGGTTCTATGCTTTTGCTATTGTAGTGCAGTAAATATGCATGCACAAGTTTCTTTTTTGTAGAATGATTTGATTTCCTCTGGGTATATTTCCAGAAGGGGAATTGCTGGGCTGTATGGAAGGTAGATTTTTAGATCTTTTAGGAATTACCATACTGCTTTGCACAGAGGTTCTACTAGTCTACACTCCCACCATCAGTGTAGAGGCATTCCTCTTCCTCTGCGTGCTCTCCAGCATCTGTTGTTTTTGAGTTCTTGATAGTGGCCATCCTGACTTGAGTTACGTGATACCTCAGTGTGGTTTTAGTTTGTATTTCTCTGATGATTAGTGAGGCTGAGTTTTTGGTTTTTTTTTCATGTATCTATTGGCTGCTCATATGTCTTCCTTTGAGAAGTGTCTATTTGTATCTTTTGCCCACTTTGTAATGGGGCTGTTTATTTTTTTTCCTTTTGGCCCATTTAAGTTCCTTGTAGATGCTAGATGTTAAGGTCATCAAATATACAGTTAGCAAATATTTTTTTCCCATTCTGTGGTCGGTCTTCCCACTTTCTTGATGGTTTATTTTGCTTTGCAGAAACTTTTCAGTTTGATGAGGTCCCATTTATCTATCTTATCCCCTATGATATGTTCACTTGGGGTTTTGATCAGAAATTGGTTGCCAGTTTCAATTTCCATAAGGGTTTCTTCTGCATTTTCTAAGGTTCTAATAGTTTGAGGTTTGACGTTAAGGTCTTTGATCCATTTTGAGTTGATTTTTGTGTATGGTGACAGATTAGTGTCTTTTTAAATCTTCTGTATATGGTCAATAAGCACCATTTACTGACTAGGTTCTCCTCTTCACAGTGGTTGTTAGTGGATACCTTTTTGAAGATGATTTGGTGAGAAATTGGGTTTTGCTTCAGGAATCTTTATCCTGTTCCATTGGTACGTAAGCCTGTATCAGGTTGTTTTGATTCTTGTAGCCTTATTGTACAGTTTAAAATCTGAAGTGTGATACCTCCTGACTTGTTTCTTTTGATGAGGATTTTTTTGGCTATTTGTGATCATTTATATTTCCATATGAATTTCTGTGGGTGTCAGGTTTTCTAAGTCTGAGAAAAATGATGCTGGTAATTTAAAAGATATTGCATTGAATCTGTAGATGATCTTGTAGGATGGATGATGGATATCTTAACAATGTTGATTCTTCCAGTTCAATAAGCATGGGTTATTTTTCTATTTGTTTGTGTCATCTTTGATTTCTTTGAGCAGAGCTTTGTAGTTTTCATTGTAAACATCGTTTACTTCTGTAGTTAGGAAGATGCTGAGGTATTTATTTATTTATTTGCTATTGTGAATTTTTATTAGGTTCTCTGCTTGTTTCTTGTTGGTGTACAAGAGCATGACTGTCTTTTGCTTGTTGATTTTGTACCCCTAGACTTTTCCAAAATCCTTTAACAGTGTAAGAAGGTTTTAGACAGATTATTTTGAGTTTTCAGATATAGAATCATAACATCAGCAAAAAAGGGATAATTTGACTTCCTCTTTTTTCCTATTTGGATACCCCTGACTTCCTTTTCTTGTTTGATTGCTTTAGCTAGAATTTTCAAAACTCTATTGAATAGGAGCGGTGAAAGTGGGCAGCCTTGTCTTGTTCTGATTTCAATGGAAAATGCTCTCAATTTCTGTCCATTTAGCAATATGTTGGCTGTGGGTTTATCGTAGATGACTTTTGCTATTTTGAGGGTATGTTCCCTCTATGTCTAGGTGTTCATGGGTTTTTATCAAAAAAGCTTTGCTGGATTTTATCAAAAGCTCTTTCTGTGTCTAATGATATAATTATGTGTTTCTTGTTTTTACATCTCTTGATGTATTTAATTATGTTTACAGTCTTAAGAATGTTGAACTAGCCCTGCATCCCAGGGATGATGGATACTTGGTCATGGTGGATAGGTTTTGAGATATGTTGTTGGATATGATTTGCTAGAATCTTGTTGTGTATTTTTGTATTATGTTCATCAGGGATATTGGCTTATAGTTCTCTTTCTTTATTGGGTCTTTACCCAATTTGAGTATCAGTTTGACGTTAGCTTCACAAAATGATTTGGGGAGAGTTCTGTCTTTCTCAATTGCTTGGAATGCTTTTAATAGAATTGGTATCAACTCCTCCTTGTATGTTTTGTAGAACTCTGCTGGAAAGGCATTTGGTTCAGGGATTTGTTTTGTAGATAGCTTTCTTATGATGGAGTCAATTTCCTGGATTTTTATCAGTCTATTTAATATCTCAATTTCTTCTTGTTTCAACTTTGTGAGGTTGTGTTATGTCAGAAATCCTATGTTTTTTTTTTTTTTTTTTTTTTTTTTTGAGTTGGAGTCTCACTCTGTCACCCAGACTGGAGTGCAGTGGCTGCTCCCGGGCACCGCAGCCTTGACCTGCTGGGCTCCGACAATCCTTCCGCCTCAGCCTTCCAATTAGCCGGAACTACAGGCGTGCGCTACCATGCCCAGCTGATTTTTTGATTTATTGTAGAGATGAGGTCTCGCTTCTCAGGCGTGACTTAAACCCGCCAGCTCAGTCAATCCACTCACCTCAGCCTCCCAAAGGCGCGGGATTATAGGCTGAGCCACCGAGCCCAGCTAGAAATTCTACATTTTATTTAGGTTTTTGAGTTTGTTTCCATACAGGTGTGTGCATAGTAATCTCTGATGCTCTTTTGTATGTCTTCAGGGTCCGACGTGACTTGGTCTTTTGTGCTTCTGATTGTGTTATTTGGACTTTTTCTCACTTTCTTTTGGTCAATTGGGCTAGAGGTCTGTCAATTTTGTTTATCCTTTCAAAGAACCAGCTTTTTGTTTCATTGATTTTTTTTCCTATTATATTTTTTGTCTTCTATGTTCTCTTTTGATCTGGATTCTTCTGCTGAAGAATCAGAAGGGTTGGTGGTCTTGTCTATCCAGCTTCCTTAGGTGATTTTTTAAATCTGTTAACTTGTGATCTTTCCATTTTCTTGATGTGTTTTCATAAATAAATGAATTCCCCTATCAATACTGTTTTCATGGCATCCCAGAAGTTTTGGTAAGGAGAGTCTATTTATTCGCTTCCAGAACTCTTCTAATTTCTGGTTTGATTTCTGTATTGACCCAAGAGTTGTTCAGCATCATGCTAGTAAGTGTTAATGTATTTGTGGGTTTGGGGTAAGCTTGGTTGGTGATGATATTTATTTTTATTCCACTGTGGTCTGAGAAGGTATTTGGCAGTATTTTGATCTTATGAAAGTTATTTAAGCTTGCTTTATGACTGAGTATGTTGTTGATCTTGGAATACATTCAATTTGATCATAAGTAGACTGTATATTCCATGGTTGTTGGGTGGATTGTTCTGTAAGTATCTTTTAAGTCCATTTGGTTAAGTGTCAAGTTGAGGTTCCAGATCTCCATGGTGATTTTTTGTATCTTGGACTGTTAGTAGGGTATTTAAATCCCCTGCTATGATAGTGTTAGAGTTAATATCTTTTTTTAATTTACCTAGAAGTTGCTTTATAAAAGCAGATGCTCCTATGTTGGGTGCATATATGCTTAGAATAGATATTTCTTGTTAATGGATTGAACATTTTATCTTTATGTCACGACCCTTATATCTTTTTAAATTTTTGATAGCTTAAAGGATGTTTTATCTGATATTAAGATTGTAACTCCTGTTTTTTTGTGTGTTCTGTTTGCCTGAAGCTTTGTTTTTCATCCTCTTACTTTGAGTCTGTGAGAGTCCATTCTGGTGAGATGAGTCTCCTGGAGACAGCATATTATTTAAATCCAGTTTGCCATTCTTTGTTTTTTTGGCAGTGCCTTTAGTTCATTCATGTTCAGGCTAATTATTGAGATGTGAGAGGTTATCCCTATCACGAAGTTCTTATAGAGTTTGTTGTTGTTGTTTATTTATGTGTTTGTTGGTTTTCTTTTCATTTGGGGTTGATATATGTGTGTGTTATCAATCTTTTTCCTGCATTCTTGGTAAGAGCATGGTCATTCTTTTTTTCTTTCTTCTGTGCTTAATACTTTCTTAAGTGTTTCTTGTATAGCTGGTCTGGAGGTGATATAAACTCTTAGGGATTGAATGTTTGGGAAGTATTTCAATTCTCCATTGCTGATGAACCTTAGCTTAGCTGAGTAGGAAATTCTTGGTTGAAATTGTTTATCTTTGAGAACATTAGCGATTGGATTCCAGTTTCTTCTAGCCTGTAGTGTTTCTGTAGATAAGTATGCTGCTATTCTAATTGGTCTTCCCTAGCAGGTGGTCTGACCTTTCTCGCCTGCTGCCTTTAATAATTTTTATTTTATGACTACTTTGTGATTTATATAAATGAATTAATATGTGTCTAGGAGTTGGCCTTCTCGTTTGATGTTTTGCAGGGGTTCTCTGAATCTCTTGTGTTTGAATGGTCACATCTAAGTTGAGATGAGGGATTTTTTTTTGGATAATTTAATGGAATGTTTGTTCCAGGTCTCTGCCTCAGGAATACCAAATATTGAAGGTTCAGTTTCTTGATATAATTGCTCATATATTGGAGGGTTTGTTCCATCTTTTCAAGCTTCTTTTCTCTTTTTAACAGTTGGGTTAGTTCCATATTTTTAACAGTTGGGTTAGTTCCACATCTCTAGCTCTGAGATTCTTTTTCTGCTTATAAATTCTGCTTTCCATTCTTATCAG
This sequence comes from Cephalopachus bancanus, assembly GCA_027257055.1. Lineage (NCBI taxonomy): Eukaryota > Metazoa > Chordata > Mammalia > Primates > Tarsiidae > Cephalopachus > Cephalopachus bancanus. The sequence goes on from JAPVLO010000041.1 coordinate 6,023,928, forward strand.
TTTGTTATTTATTTTATTTACTGCATTATTTATTGTTGTCATCTCAGTTATCAACTCCTTCATTCTTTCCTCTTGTCTCTCCTCATTTCTATTTATTCTTACTATTAATATCTTGATGTCTGGGTTTGTGGTTTGAGATCAGTCATTCTGGGGACTCTTCATTGTTTGAGTTCTGAAGTCTGTATTCTCAGATGCTGTCTTCCCAGAAGTCTGCATGGATCCTGTTGGCCTCCTTTGTTTCTTCTTCATTTGTGATGGTTTTCTTTCCCTTTTTACTCCCACTTTTTGATTCCATTGCTCAGTTATAGGGGAGATAGCTTTCACTTTTGTTTGCTCAATCCCCTATTTTTCCTTATGTTGAACCTCTTGATTTTTTCAATTTTGAAGCTGGACTGGGGATAGGGACTGTGCCTTTTGCAGTTTTAAGATTTGATTAAGGTGTGAAGGGGGGAGCTGTGGTTCAGAAGCTATATGTAGATCCCAGTATCTGCTGACAGGTGTGTGGTCCCCCTGGAACCCACCTTCCACCACCTCACAATCTGTCCATGCAGTGGGGGCATACATATCTCCCTGAAAGCAAAATGAGATAAAAAATAAAAGACAGAAAAAGAGGAAGAGAGATGAGAGGAAGATGACGAGAGAGAAGAAGGAAAACAGACAGGCATACCAACTAATGAATAAATGTGGAAACAAACAAACACAAAGAAAACAAAAACATACAAACAAGCAAACGTGCAAAAAAAACCTGATGGTGCACTTGCCCTCAAAAATACCTATATGTAAACATAAAAAATAAAAAACAAAAATAGCAAAGCAAAACAAGTACAAAAACAGAAAAACAGAAATAAAAATAGAGAAAAAAAAGAACTCCCTCTGTGGCCTTTTCTGGAACTTCTAGTTCATTTCCCACACATTGCCACTGCTTACGGCTGCCACCATGGTAGGATACAGTCTCTGGTCTCCATACTCTCCCATCCATCTTGGCACAAGCCGATTGGGTTGCCCTTAGCATGGATCAGATGCCCCGTGGATTGCTGTGGGAGGAGGGCAAATCTGATATGGATTCAACCAAGTTGTCCACTGCTGCTGCTGCTGCCAAGTCTCCCACTCAGATCAGATGTGTCCAGGTATGGTCCAGAGTTGGGACGGGGCATCTGTCTTTCCATGTCCGAGTCTAAAGTGTCCTTTCTGTGCCAGCATAGGTCAATACCAGAGGGATTCAGAGATAGGTTCTGGGTCTCAGGTTGGAAACTAAACAGACCTGTGTGGGCCAATGCAGGTCTCTGAATGGTCAGGGACAGAGATAATGGTGACAGTCAGTATCGTCTCACTGGAGGTTGGTCTTAGCTCCAGATTTCTTCACTGCACCTTCTTCACAGTTTCCACTGCCAGTGCCCAGCTGCTGCTGCAGGTGGTGACCTGGACCAGGTAACAGCTTCTGAGGTGCACCTGATCTCTACTGCCTCCTTGCCAGAGACCCTTGAGAATGGTGGATGATTCTGCATGCTGGAGGCTCCAATCTCAGGGCAGTGGTGAGTTGCAGCCACCTCCAGAAGGGATCGCTGGGTTCTTGATCCTGGGTTTCCCCTCAAATGGACTTTCATTCACCCACCAGCACACACCCACTCATGCTGTCTTTATGGACACTTGCCCTTACAGAGATTCAAAATCCCACAGGTTATGTTACTATCTTACTGCCTCTCCACTTATTTTTTGAGTAAGGAAAGTATACTTAACTCACTGGGACATTAAACAACAAAGCAAAGTCTTTATTTTGCCTTAATATTGCAATGAGCACTGAGTATCAGAGAAAAGTTTGGAAACTTTATACCTCTTTAATTGAACTTATTATTGGACTTCCACATGGCTACTGATAATACAATTAAATGTATAACTTCATACCAAGCACTTTATTTCATTTCCTAAAATCAATGATCAAATGTGTAAGAAATATGGGAGAATAACTTATATTTAAACTATTGAACCACATGCAACTAAAACAACATTAGTGTGAGATGGATGCAGGTTAAACCACTTTAAAATAGCTAATGACTAGCTTTCGCTTGTCTGGAAACCTATGACCATGACAATGATTTGCTCATAAACTTTCCATAACTCCACAATATCTATCTGATCATGGCCAATAACAAAATTCTACATGAAACTTGAACAATTTAGCTTCCTCATCTCTACAGTAAATCAAAAATCAGCTGGGTGTGGTAGCGCATGCCTGTAATTCTGGCTATTTGGAAGCCTGTTGCTCCAGTCTGGGCAACAGAGTGAGACTCCAACTCAAAAAAAAACAAACAAACTTTAATCTTTCACTGCTTACATAACATCTCTGATAGGTCATCAGAACTGTGCTACTACCTCATAGATGTTACTTAAGAATATATTTAATGTGTAAAAGTCTTAGTAAAAATGTTGCAAGGCTGGGTGCATCGAGTCATGCCTGTAATCCCAGCACTCTGCGAGGCTGAGGTGAGAGGGTTGCTTGAGTTTAGGAGTTTGAAGACAGCCTGGGCAACATAGCAAGACCTCATCTCTAAAATGAAATGAAATGAAATAAAATAAAATAAAATAAAACAAAACATTTGCAAAAAGAAAATTAGTTTATGAAAATACCTTTGGGATTCTCATTACAAAGCACCTTTCAAAGCTATAGGAACTTTCAAAGCTATGGTTTAACTTTGAAATGTCATATTATAAAAATAAATTAAAATAAAACATAGGCTGGGCTTGGTGGCTCAAACTGTAATCCCAGCACTTTGGGAGGCCAATGTGAGTGGCTTGCCTGAGCCTGCAGATTCGAGACCAGCCCGGGCAACTTGCCGTGACCTCGTCTCTACAATAAATAACAAATTAGTAGGGTATGGTAGTGTGCACCTATAGTTCTAGCTACTTTGAAGGCTGAAGCGGAAGGATTGCTGGAGCCCAGCAGGTGGATGCTGGGGTGACCTTGAGCACGTCACTGCACTCCAGCCTGGGCAACAGAGTGAGTCTCCAACTCAAAAATAGAATAGAATAGAATAGAATAGAGCAAAACAAAGCAAAACATTACAATTAGGTCTGAAATTTACTTATAGTTCAACATCCCATTTTAAGTATAATACATTTTTATTTCATATTAATTTTAAAAAAGCCTTCTGACATCTTTGAATTATGCTGCATCGTCTCCATCTTTCCATTTATTGATTTAAAACATTATTGATACAGTACATCTTTATTGTATATAGGATATTTTGTTACACTCATAGAATATGTAATAATCAAATCAATGTATTTAGGATATCCATCACCTACAGAGTTTATCATTTCTATGTGCTGGGGACATTTAAAATCCTCTCTTCTAGTTATTTTGAAATATGCAATACATTATTGTTAACTATAGTCACACTACTCTGCTGTCAAACAACATATCCCGTCTATTTAATTGTATGTTTGTGCTTGTTAAGCAACTCCTTAACCTCCACACACACCTTTCCCAGCTTCTAGTAACTATAGTCTACTCTTTACCTCCATGAGATCAACTTTTATTTAGCTCCCACACATGAGTGAGAACATAAGAGAGATATTTGTCTTTCTGCGCTGTAACTTTGTATAGCTCCCTTTTACGGCATTTGTCAGTGTACTTGTAATTAGTTGTTCTACTTCTATATTCACTAGTGGATAGCAACAATCAAGAGGGAAGATAAAAGCATACCTTATTCTATATTGCATCCACAGTACCTAGCATAGAGTATGTGATGTACAGTAGCTTCTCAAAAATTATTTAACAAAAATTGATATCTGAGTACTTTTCTGTCATACTCTTTTAAATGTCCAAAGGCACTTAAAGCTCAGCATAAAACTGAAGCCATGCCCAGTCTCCTGCTGATGCCTTAGCTTCCCAGTGTGCTTCTCTTCCTAGGTTCCCCATCCCACAGAGGTGATGCCATCCATTCAGAAACCTGGGAATCATTTTTCACTCCTTTATCCCTTTTGCCCAAGGTTCCTTTACTTCCTAAGCATGTTGAGACCCCTTCCATATCTCTTTATCCCACCACTAATTTCTTTTTCATCGCTCATCATGGATGAAAAAAAACAGTCTTCCGACTGGGTTTTTAAGTCTTTTTTCCTTTCTTCTCTCTCTCCTACCTTGCCAGATGAATCATTTTTTAAAAATGCAAATATAATAATTTTACAACCTTATTTAAAACATAATTTATGACTTCCTATCTGCTAGATTTAAGCTCAAACTGTTAAACATGGTTCATAAATTGCTTTTTAACCTAAGTCCTACTTCCCTCTGAACTAATCCTTTACTACATCTCTCCTACTCTCATGCTCAACAGTCTGAAATAACATGTCATAATCCAAAATCCTTGCATACATTTTTTTTTTTGCGTTGGAGTCTCACTCTGCTGTCCAGACTGGAGTGCAGTGGCTGCTCCCGGTCACCTCAACCTCGACCTGCTGGGCTCCGGCGATCCTTCCTCCTCAGCCTTCCGAGTAGCCGGAATTACAGGCGTGCGCTACCACGCCCGGCTGATTTTTGATTTATTGTAGAGATGAGGTCTCGCCAAGTTGCCCAGGCGGGTCTCTAACCTGCGGGCTCAGGCAATCCACTCACCTCAGCCTCCCAAAGGTGCAGGATTACAGGCTGAGCCACCGAGCCCGGCTCCTTGCATACATTTTACATACACTTTTCCCTTGCATTTCCTGTTGTCTGTCCATTAATTAATATTACTTCTTCTACAGAGCTTCCTCTCACCTTTTCTGTCAAGGCTAGGTTCTCTTTCTGTATGTATTTGCTTCTTATTTGAATTCATTTTAATTGTCACTTCTTTATGACTTACACTGTGTTGTAAAACTGTTAGAATGGAGGTTGTATTTATCTTATTCATTGTTTTATACTTAAAGGAGGACACATACTAGGTACTTGCATTTTTAAATTAATGAACAGATAAAGAATTGTTAAAGGGAACTACTGGATGATACTAAGCAAGAAAGTGACAAAATCAGATTTAGAAAAGAGCATGGGATTTGGAGCCAGTCTGACCTATATTTAAATCCTATCTTTATTTCTTTCTCCTATATAATATTAGGAAAATTCATTGATTCTCAAAACTGCAGTTTTTTCATTTTTAAGATTATCATACTGACATTAATGAGGAGACACATATTGTTTGGATTTTAGGCATTACAAATACTCATTTTCACTGAGTTGAAACCAAATGAGAGATAGACGTGATAGTCAAATAATATCAAAATAGCATATTTATTGCTTATAAAGATGAGGTTTGAAAATACAACTCGTTTTGTTAACCAAGATTATTTTATATTATAGTCTTGAATGTAGTTCCTTACACCATTTGCAACACCGGCATAACTTATACAAATGTGGCACATAAAATAAAAAAAAAAAACAAACAATTCTGCAAACGGACAGACAATATTATGCCAAAAGAAAGGGAAGAAATGAGTCTAAGAGGCATTTAATCTCTCCAATCAGAGGAGCTGTTTGTTTGTTTATTTATTCTGCAGGCTGTCAGTGAAGTGATAGACCAGAAATGTCCCTCGAGGCAGTGGTGTTCATATTGGGCAGCAGGTAGATATATGCTTGGTTGTGACATCTGGATGAAAATTCAACTAGCTTTTAATGGGTAGAGCTTAGGGACATTGGAAATTATTTTACCAGGTACAGTAGAGTCCCCCAAAATATCAATAACGACAAGGTCAGTAACTCTGCCCCAGGGAAAATTTTCTTATCTCAAATTATGTATAAATTTAATATTATTATATTTTGGTTAGTATTTGTCTAGAGCTTTATGATTTTGTGGTATACATTAATTATTATTCCCCTTTATTATGGCTCATACCATTTTACTAAGGGCGTATTTAAATTATTTTTCTAAACTTTAAATATTAGCTTAAAGTTTATTTTATTTTTATTATTGTAATTATTATTATTTTGGATTTGTTTTTTATTTCTCATTTTTTGTTTCTCTTTTCTTGTAATTTACTTACCTTTTGTGCATTTATCTGTGTATATTTTATTTACCCAGGTTTTTTTTCATCTTCTGATGTGGAGGTTATATATTCTATACATTTTTAATCCTTACCTAATAATGTTTATCATTTTATTAATAGAAGGAGTGCATTCTAAAATAATGATAGGCTGGAAGAGGTAGATTACACCTATAATCCCAGCACTTTGGGAGGCTGAAGCAAGAGGATCACTTAAATCTAGGAATGCGAGACAAGCCTGGGAAACATATTGAGACCTCATCTCTACCAAAAAAGAAAAAAAAAATAATTATAATAATAAATAAAATAATGATAAAAAGTACAATATAGTAAATACATAAACCCGTAACAAACATTTATTATTATTAAGTATTATAAACTACACACAATTGCCTGCAATACATTTATATGATTGACTGAGTAAGTTTGTTTACACAGCATCACCACAATCACGCGAGTAATGTGTTGGGCTAGGACTTTATGATGGCTAGGATGTCACTAAGTAATAGTAATTTTTCAGTTTCATTATAATCTTATGGGACTGCCATCATATATGTAGTCCATTGTTGGCAGAAATGTCATTATGTGGTGCATGACTGTACTTTTCATTTAAATTCAAATATCATTAATATTTCCCATGCCATTGAAAAATGCAATTTCATCAGTTAGTTTTATTTTTGTGTATAATTATATAAGTATAATTCATTTAACTGCTAATTTGAATAATTTAATTTCAAATTTTTTACAATTACAAACAGAAGGACTGCAAAAATATCCTTGTAAGTAATGTTAATTTCCAAATTGTGTTAAAATCTCAGTATAGAACCTTAAATATGGTATTACTACATCAGAAGGCCACACTGATTGAACTGAAGCAATCATTTAAAATGTAGTCAAAGACTGAGTTAAAATTGGCATTGCCATGAAATTAGAAAGAGTATAATTAATTGGTTCAGGGTTGTGCAAGTAACTTACATATTTCTAATTGGGCCTTTGATTTATCTTACCCCAAACAAGAGCACACTGCACAGAGAAGAAAGGTATAGCTAGATGAGAAGAGAGATTTCATAGCATCAGTGCTTTTACCTTTGCAGTGCTTTTAATGGTTGATTAAATTAGTATCAACCATTTGCTAGCTTTTGGCAAACACTAATTTTGATAAGGCTTTGCAGCATTTTTCTGAGATACAATTCTGTTTAAACAAATCTGGAAATATTTTTGGCCTATTTAGATATATTATTCAAACTAATTTTAGATATAAATTAAGTAATTTTTAAAAGTCTTATTGAAGACCCTGAGTCTGTGTTTCTGAGATAAATTTTCAAGTCTCACTGTTTATCTCTGCTGTGAGTTACTGGAAATTCTTTTTAATACTTACCTTTATTCACTTTAATCTCTCTACTGCTGTGTATTTTTAATTAATTTATCTAAAATCATCAGAGGCATATGATTAACTTGGAGGCTGTCAGCATAAAGGGAAGGATGATTCACTCTACCTGTCCCAGAACTTGATTCCTCCTGGAAGTCTCTCTTTCTGTTTCCCTGTTTTTTTTTCTACCCTCATACACAGATGTGCATATATGCACGAACTCACATGTATGCACACATGCAAATACATACATTGTGTTTTATGTTAAAAACTTGAAATGGTTGGAAAACATTAAGTCATTGAACTGAAAACTAAAGTATCTTAATCTTATCTTATTGCAACAATTCTACAGTTGGCAGTTGACTAAAGCAATCCTGGCATTAAAATGAGAACAAGTGGGCATGATTATATCATTTATTTGTATATCATCTATTATAAATAGAGTCAAAATGGTGAATCAAAACTGACTTAAGTGGATAACTCTCATACACACTGGCTAAAACAGAAGTTGCTTTAACCAGAAAACTGAACTAACCAATTGGAAGAAAGTAGGAATTAAAAGACGAGAGAAATGAAATTAACAATTATCTGTTTTGAAAGATAGACTGACAGGTTAAAGATGGCCCCACTCTATTTCCGAGTAAAGGTTTCAGGCTTATTCTGGACTGAACACTTGGCTGCACCTGGATGCTGGACTGATATAAGCAGAGAAGAGAGTGTATTGGAGGGGCCTTCCATTTTCTGCCTTGTCAAATTATAACTGGCTAGGCTCAATTTGCTGAATGCTGAAAATCCCAACTCTTTGAGATGATGAAATTTTGGAACCAGAGGGCTTTCATTATTCTTCAGCTCAGCTTGTCAGATAGTGCTGCTGACAATTAAATCATTTGCCACAAGGCAGCTTTGTTATTTCAAATTGTGAAAGTTGCCTCAAAGTTCATTCTCTTTAACTCTTTTCTCTATTTGACAGAGAAAGGAATGAAATGTCCATTATAGAGAGATTAGTTTGTTATTTTAATTAATTCTTTTACCCTGCTATTTAGTGGTCAAAGAAGTATAATTTTTAGGCCTAATTTTTGAATAATGAACTAATAAAACTGGAATAACTTTCTCATTTCAGAGTTTTAACAAATGTTCATAGAATTAGGTGACTTACCTAAGGACAAACAGTTAATCTGTGACAGAGTGGGAACCCAAGTTTCCATACCCCTGAGCTAGTGTCATTCTGTCTTATCACATGGCATTTCTTAAGTGCATTTACAATAAGTGCATGCACCTGTAGCAGCAGGTTGCACAAGATCAAGTACAACTATCAGATAATAATGATTGCCAGTGACTGTTGACCTGGTCTGATTTCAAACAAGTGACCCTAGTAATAAAATATTTTAAAGCCCTGGTATCTCATTTCCATTAATCCATCAAAAAGAATTTGAAGCAGATTTTCAATTAGTAGTAGTCCACATTTTCTAATATTGCAAGTATCATTTTCTATACTTCTCAGAAGATATACAACTAGGTTACATAATTGCTACAGTTTGAATATGTTCCCCAACATGAATGTGTTAGAAACTTAATCAACAAACTCAAGACTTGGGACCATTAAAAAGTAATTAGGTCTCCAGGGCTCTGTTCTCATGAATGCATAATGCCATTATTATGGGATTGGGTGAGTTATCTCAAGAATGAACTCCTGATAAAAGAATGAGTTTGGTCCCCTTATACTCTGAGTGTGCTCTTTTGCCTTTTTGCCTTCTACCATGGGGCAATGTAGCAAGGAGCCCCTCTCTCCAGATGCAGGCTCCTTGACCTTGGACTTTTCAGCCTCCAAAACTGTAAGAAACAAATATCTGTTATTTACAAATTACTCAGGCTCAGTATTCTGTTACAATAGCACAAAATAGTCTAAGGCAGTAACATGTTCTTATTTTTAATTTTTTTCACAAATCTCATTTTAACTAAAATACTCACTTGAGACACAATGGCTACACACTGCCTTCCCTATGTCATTACCTCTTATTACCAAACAAAAACCCTCAGGACTACTCCTTTTGCCATTTATGGGATTTTATACTCTAGTAACTCCAAGTGCTCACACCAAAGAAAGACCGAGGCAGAGTACTTTACTAAATTTCAAAAATGTCAAATCCATTTGAGCACTGTTCTCCTTTTGGATCAAATCCATTTCCTTCCTGCATTTCCCTTAGCTTGCAGGAAACAATCACTGTTCTCTTTTTCAATATAATGAGAGAATAGAAATGCCCAGCAGTTACGGGCTTAAAACTCTGAGCAAGAGTTTAACACTTTTCTTAAAATTGCAATTTCTCCAACTTTTCAATTTAGTTCAAAGCTGTTAACATATTTTGTGTATTTAATTTTTAAGAAGGTTTTATGATATGTGCCTGTAAATGAAGGTTTCAAGTATCCTATCAATGCAGCTTAACACGAACAATGTTTTACTGTTATAAATGATACTTTTATATATTGTATGATTGATTAATCTATTTTGATAAGCTCAAAAGGCACTTTGCCTTAGTAAATCTAATACTTGGAAAAATACATTAAATTTATCAGAGCTGATGAATGCAGTGTTCACTTAATGTAGCAAGTGAGCACTACATTCATTAGGATGATAATGAGCAAGTGCCTAAACATACTCCTTAGCAACAATTTTCATAGAATGACTTGGACACCGAGAAAACTAAAGATTATAGTTATGCTTACTAATAAAATAATTTTCATATAAAATAATAATTTTACAAATCTGGATAATTAAACCCAAATAATGATATGAATATGCCCAAGCATATGAAGTCACTTACCTGCCGTACTGAGGTACTTTTCAGTTCTTGTGTTTGTCTTTCACTCCCTCTTCTTCAAACCCTATTCGTTGCCTGAATCTCTCACCCAGCCTGCATGCACCCATGGCCCCCCAGATGATTTTTGTTGAAACTTTGTACCTTAGCATCAACTTCGCTAGCCACAATCATTCACTCCCGTTAGAGCAGGGGTATCCCATTTTAAGTTCCTATAGCCTTCAGTTATTACATTTACCATGTGACTCTGCCTATTAAATAAGGCAGAGATAGAATATATACCAAATGAATAAGTTCAGCATTATCTACCTTAAACCCTAAGCTACACAAATACAAGGACCTTGAAGTCTGTTACATTTCTATTGCCAAGCACAATGACTATTACATAGTGGTGGCTCAATACACACACACACAACAAAGACACACACATACACACACATATATATATATTTGATATGTTATATTTATTAGGACAAATGTTGGCAACATACAACTTTATAGTGCAAAAATTATTTCATTAAGTCCTAATAAAAACCCTCAAAAGTCTTTTCTAGACCAGGCATAGTGGCTGATGCCTGTAATTCTGGACTTTGGGAGGCCATCGTGGAAGAATTGCTTGGGTCCAGGAGTTTGAGAACAGCTGTGGCAATATAGTAAGACCCCATCTTTACAAAAAAATAAATTTAAAGAATTAGCCAGGTTTGGTGGTACATTCTTGAATACCTAGCTACTCAGAAGACTGAGATGGTAGGATTGATTTAACCTAGGAGTTCAAGGCTGCACTGAGCTGTAATCACACCACTGCACTCCAGTCTAGGCAACAGAGCAAGACCCTATTTTAAAAAATAAATAAACAGATTAATAAATAGGTAACATAAACTTAAAAGTATTTTCTAGATTGTGTTGTTTTAAAGTGAGTATTTTTCTTAGTGCTGGTGAATAATGTTTTGATTGAATAAATTTCAGTCACAACCCTGTTATGTTGTTCATGAGGTGTTAACTAACTCCCTCAGATCACTAGAATTTTAAGGTTTCTTGTACTGGAACAGCTGTAATACCTATGTGGAAAATAGTGACCTTAATGACTCGAAAGGGTAAAGTATACCCAAAGACCTTGTATGCGTTGCTTAAATTAAGCACTTAACTCAGATACCAAAAAGTTATATGCCTGGGCTGGCATTTTTAAATTGGTCTTAATCCTTGTTATTCATTTAATTACTATAAAGATTAACAAAAGATGCTGAAATTTCTCATGAGTTTTTTTTATTATACTTTCTCAGAACAATACTTTCTCAGAATAATAATGGATTCATAATATTGATTATGATAATCAGATATAGTCTATTCAGTGCTGGAATTAATATAACAAATCTTAGAGGACTTCCAAAAATGCAGGATTATATGAAGCAAAACATTATAAAAATTACTGAAATTAATTTCTGAAGGATTATGCACATTCTACAGTCTTTTTCATAGACAATGAAGTATAAAAGATATATAATTGTTCTAAAATCAATGTTTATTTTTGACTTGACTATGCTTAACTTTCCTCAAATAGTTGAGCTTAAACAATTATTTCAAAATTCATCTACTTGAGGTCCTTTTCTGGGTCTTCTAGTTAGGTTAATGTGTGCTGATAGGTCTATATTTGCTTTGGGCTCTTATTGCCAGGTCTTAGTCTTTACGTGAACACTTTCTCAGATTACAGATTTTAGTATTGATTATTTTACAAGTGATTTCTCCTGAAGCTTTTGCTTTCCTCCATTAAATATGTCCCCTGGCAATTTTAACTCAGGATATTAGTTTTAATCATTAAGCGTCCCTGAATAAATGGAATACTCATGCTTTGTGAAATGTTTGCTGCAGTTTCTTGAATTTTCTTTTTACTTGATTCAGTGATTAAACATTAGGAAATTTCTTTGAACTTCTTGGTTTTGGTAAGAAAAATAGCCTGCTATTTCGATGGAAAAGTGACTTATTCTATTTTATTTTTCTTGGTACACTGTAATTTGACAACTGTGTAAAGATTTCAGAACATATAATTTTGCTGGATAACTATGCCATGACTGGTTTGTATTTGTATTTGAGTTACTCTAGCATGGTCTGGAGCAGCAATGGCAAATGAAGTTTGTTGACAGAATAAGCATTAGCTGTTAGGTAGTAACAGAGTGGCAAGATCCACTGTGGTTTATATCCTGATTGAGAGGCCAGAGTGGCAACTGGTATGTATTAGCCATCCGTGAAATGGCCCAGACATTTTGTACTTTTTCATTTAAACTCTCATTTCCATATTATTTAACAGGACTAAAAAGTTATGGTATGAATGTGCCAATTTTGTAATGTACAGTTTGAATTTTGAGTTTTTAAAAACAAAAATTTTCTACTGTACCAGGGAAAGAGGTAGTAAAGAATTGCTGAGTCTATGCTTTGGGTCAATCTTTGAACCATGCTTGTTACTATTAATAGGGGGAGCCAAGGCTAATTATAACCCGAATGAGGGGAATGTCAATCTGTCAACCATAGCATGTGTGCTGGACAAGCCCAAGTCCAACAAAAAGAAAAAAAGAAATGTCAAAGTTGACCAATACACGGAGGTTCTCTACTATAATCCTCAAGAAAGAAAAATAGTGTTATTTGTCTTTTCCTGATGAGAATCTCTCTTTAACCCATCCCAGTTTATTCTGCTCTACGTCCTAATGGAGAATTCTTTCATCTCTCAGATTTGTTTTCCTCTCTGAACCTATCCATTAGCACTAATGCTCGGTCTTCCTACAATTATTCAATTTTTCAAAGTGTGAGGGGCATTGCAAACCCATAAAACCTGAACCAAGCTAGTGTAGACATCATTGACTCTCAGGTAAAAATTCTTAATGTAAGTAATAGAAAAACAACATGGGAAAACATTATAATTTCATTTTTTCTTTTAAGGTAACACATTGCACAACAGTGCTGCACAAGTTGTATGCACTTAATGCTGCTGACTACACTTTAGAATGATTAATAGGTAAATTTTTTTAGGTTTTACCACAATTATTTGTATTTCAAAGGAATGGCTCCTAGGTCCTTAAAAAAGACATTCCCTAAAGCTTAAAACTTTCCCTAATTCAACCAGGGAAGAGGATTATAAGGGGTTTTATATACATTTCAAACAGGTAGAAAAGAATTTTTAATGATAAGTTTTCCAGAATAAGTACTCTGAGAAGAAGAAAGTCAAGGCCCCATGGTTGGGAGAAAAGCTGTCCAAAGTTTAGTCAAGTGCAGAGAGCGTGTAGACTGTCTTGATCAGAACATTCTTTATATGCTCACAAAGCCTAACTACTTGTTCTACTACTCTTCTGTTCTAAACTATCCTCTGGAGCAACTCTGAGTCAATTTTTGTCCCAACCTTCCTTGATCGCTGCTCATGCCCTGTTTGGTTTGAGATAAAAATGAAGTGTGAGTGTTTTTACTGCCTGATTATTCAAAAGCAAGTACTTATTGGAAATCAATCAATCAAAAAGTTCAGATGGAGTAAGTAAATAGAGAATTTTACTTTTTTGTTATTGATATTTTTGTTATTTTTTTTAGATTTGCAGTATGAAATCTTTAACTATCTTTAGATGAGAAAATTACTACAAGGATTTAAAAGTCTTGTTAAACAGAATAACTCTTTATGACTCCATCATTGCAGAAGAGCAAAATAATGTCTCTTAAGATGTTCCTAATTCACGTAGAATCAGAGGACAGAAAATAAGAAATCATAGTCATTCTTGATATATTACTTCATTATTCATCATTCATCCAATGCTTACTTATCTAGTCCCTACTATGCTCCAGGACTGAAGTCACACAAGATTATATTGTATATCGTATATTAGTCCTTTACTTACTAGCTCTGTGACCATAAGAAAATTATTTAACTTGTAAAATCTAAACTTTTACATCCCTATGAATATAAATTAGGCGTAATAATTGAGATTACCTCAATTATTATGGCTGAAATGTATTACTCTAAATTCATGTATTGAAGTCTTAACCCTTAGTACCAGAATACATTGGAGCTAGAGTTTTGGTGTGTTAATTAAGGTAAAATAAAGTCATATGAATGGGTTCTCATCCAATACGACTGGTGTCTGTATAAAAAGAAAAAAATTAGGATACAAATAGACTTAAAGGAAAGCTCATTTGAAGACCCTGGAAGAGATGGCCAAAGGCAAGCCAAAGAGGTAGGACTTAAAAGAAATTAATCCTGCTGACACTTTGATCTCAGACTTCTAGCCTCCAGAACTGTGAGAAAATAAATTTTTATGAAGTCATCCAGTCTGCAATACTTTGTTATGGCAGCTCTAGCAAACTAATACACTACCTAAAAAATACATGAGAAAATGCATGTAAAGCATGTTTTGAGGTCCTAAAACCAGTCTCTGTTCTTCTAGTCCTCTAACTTGGCCTGTATCCTTCTGTCAGATAATCTTAATACACAAATTCCACACCTCAAATAATTCTCCTCTTTGTAAAACTTCAAAGACTCTCTTGTTTTCTGAGTAGACTTTATTATAGCTTTTCCAAGACTGATGATGATCTCTGTCATTTTTTTCCTCCCTTCCCATACACACGTGCACTTTTGCTTCCTTGTCTATTACTGCTCATATTGGATTGTATGTTCATTCCTAAGTATACACCCACATTTGACAGCTCTATGCTTTTGCTTACACCATTGTCTCTGGCTATGCTGCCCCATAGCCTCCTCACCAGCAATTACATTTCTTCCTATTATTCACTCTTCAGTACAAATGCTATCTTCTTCATGGAACAATTCAAAGTTCTGACAAAGGTGATATTTATCTCCTTTCGTATCCCGAGGATAGTAGTTTGTACAGAACTTCCATGTTTCTGTTCTGCCTTGTATTTTTCTTCTTCTCAGTATTTAGATGATGATGATACTCCTTGACATATGATTCATTTTTTTTAAATTCTCTTCAGTGACTAGCCCAGTATATTTCAAACAGCCTACAAAAATTCAGATTTTGTCAAATTGAATTAAATCACTTAACTTGTGAATGCTGATAGTTGGAGAATAGTAATGAAAGTATAAAAGTATGATAACCATTGTGATTGAATTTTTCTAGATGGTGTCAATTTCCATTTACTTTTACCAACAAATGTACACCTTGAAAAATCATTTGAGTAATTTTCAAATGAATTCAATTGCGTTTATAAGTGGGCATCAGCACACAATGTGGGTAACTGTGTCAAAATGTCTTTTTGTATTATGCATGTAGTCAGAAAAATAAACATTGAAAGTAATGGAAAGCAGATAATAATTTTCTTTTCTATTTAATTTCCACGTGATATTTTATAAGTATATTGATTGGCAGGATAATCTAGGATATAGGAAAATTATTTCCATATTTATGGTTATTAGAAGAATCATGTTCAAGGAAACTGTAAACCATATTTAAAATTTATATTTCACCAAAAATGAAAAAATTCACACACACACACACACACACACACACACACACACACACCCTTTGGGGATTTTTGAGTTTAATTATCTGTAATGTGGCAGATGTGCCAAGGCAAAGTGAAAAAATACGACTTCCTCTTTTTACACTTTGTGATTTTAATATGTTTTCATTAAATAATCATATTTCTGATGATCAAAAATTATTTTAAACTTATTTATAGAAAAAAATCATCTAAATAGCGCTGGGTATTTGCCTGATTGCAACTTTTGCATAGTTACAGAATTTGGTCCCTACCTTCAGACAAAATTTAATATGACCAGTATTTTGGAAATATATAGCTCATAATATATGTCAAAATTTCTGAAGAACATGATCCTATTAGGTCTTAAAAAAGAAAGATGTTTTCATGTCTAATAGGAATGTAACATATATTTTATGTTTATAAGCTATTTTATATGATGCATTGTAGAATTAAATAAAATCTAGAGAAGCGCATTCTCAATCTTTATCAATGCCATTATAACTTGAAATTTTTGAAAATGCATTTTGGATGGCAGTTTTATATATTTTGTTGTTGAGTTAGAATAAGTCTGACACCATAGGTTACTTGGTTACTAATCTTTAACTTCAATGGATTTCTAGGGACCTTCTCTAATATAATAGCATATATCTTGTGATAATTTACAAAACTGTTTTCTTTAAATTTTTGAGCCATTTTCATAGTATTCTCATGAGAGACTCCCTTTAATATATAAATGAAGGTGATCCTCCTGCATCAGCCTCCTGATAGCTAGGAGTAGAGTCCTAAATTCTATGAGATGTTGGGATAGGGACTTCCAGCAAGATGGCGATGGGGCAGCATGGTCTTTGAGACCCTCTGCGAAAGAGAACACTCATAAAGATCCAAGCTCTTTCCCAAGGGCTGCAGCCTGCCCTTCACAGGGAGCTCAGCCGCCACCATCACCCACCATCGCTACTCAGATATCATGGCCATCTGGGTTGCTCCCGCAGTCACAGATGCCACTGCTGCAGTCATTCCCAGCTCATGCCTGAGGTGACCCACTACTTTAGACTGTGAAGCCCCTGCAAGCAGGATCTTCTGAGATCGCCGCTGCCCGGCTGCTGCTGCCACTGCCACACCACGTCCCTAGCCCAGAAACAGGCCTGTTGAACTCCCCCTGTGTACGAGGAAGTTGCCGTGGCAGGTCATGGATCCTTAACCAGCTCACTCCCCTCTGGACTGCAGCCATGAGATAGTACCACCTGCTGGGGGTCCAAGGTAACAACATCAAAATGGGAATAGCAGAGGCTCATCCCTCTTGAAAAATAGAAAAAGCCAGATCTCAGTAATAGACTGGGCAGGGGGCCCATATCTGAACTGTTCTTCACAGCAGGCCAGGAACAACTGACCCTAACTGTGAACAATTCTACTAGCCTGCAAAAACAGCTAGAAATCAGAGCTGAAAGGACATTGGACTTAAAGGAAAAGTCTCAGAGTGTGCTTGGTTGGTTCTGTTAGTTATGACTTTAATTTTCCCTTTTCCTTTTCCCCTTTTTTTTATTTCTCTTGACCCATCTTTGTATAAGGAATAGCACACATAAGGTTGTCAGCGTGTACGTTAGCATCATTGTTGTTTAGTTTTATATGGTGTTTTAGTTTCAGTGTCGTTATGTTTTCTTTATATTTGTTTCAGTCTTTGTGTCTCTTTTCACTTACCAGTTACACTCATTGTTTTCCTTTACTTCTCTCTTCCCCTCTCTTCCACTGCTGCTCCATCTTTCCTCTGTTAACCTCATTTGCTTTCAGGGAGTATACCTACAACCCACTGCAGGACAGACTCAGGCAGTGGGAAGTGGTTTCAGACTATCCATACACTGTTGTGGATACGATTGCAGGGAGATTTTGAATCATAGCTACCCCTTAATTAAACTCAAAACTGAGCTGTTGGTGTCAGCCTATAATCTCGCGCCTTTGAGGCTGAGTTGAGTGGATTGCCTGACCATGTCGAGACTGCCTGGCAGCGATTCTCATCTTACAATAAATAAAAAATCAGCCAAGCATGTAGCACATGCTGTAATTCAGTACTCGAAGACTGAGGCAGAAGGATCCTGGGAGACATCGGGTTTCAAGCTGGGGTCCAGGAGCGACTTACTCCAGTCTGGGTGACAGAGTGAGACTCCAACTCAAAACAAAACAAAACAAAAACAAAATAAACCCCCCCCAAACTACAAAAAGGACTGCCCTCAACCTACCAACTCCAGAACTAAACAAAGCAAGAGGAAATACATTAAGAAGAATAGGAGTTTGAACAAACAGAAGTAAAAGAAACCCCTCTACCCCTGAAAATAGAATTAAAGAAAATGGGGAAGTAGAACGAAGGGAAAAGTAGGGAGGAAAAATCTTCACAACTGAAGAAAAACCAAAAGAAGAATATAGGGCTCACACAGATCCCTGGGAGGTCAGACACTGAAAAAACAGACTTAGGAACAAAAACAATGACAAGCCCCCAGAATGACTGGTCACAAGCAACAAACCCAGACATCAAGGCATTAATAGAAAGAATTAAAAAAATTGAGGAGGGACAAGAGGAAAATAGAAAGGAGCTGATGACAGAAATAATAGCCGTAAAGAATACTGTGATGGAAATAAATAACAAACTAATGAGCATGGAAAGCAGAATTAGCCAAGCAGAAGAAAGAATCTCAGAGCTTGAAGACCAAAATACAGAACTAACCCAAATTATCAAAAACATAGAAAAGAAGTTTAAAAAGTCAGAACAAAAACTTCAGGAGGTGAATGATTAATTCAAGAGACCCAATCTAAGAGTAATTGACCTTCCTGAAGGAGAGAGCATCAGAGTTCATACTGGAACAAACATTTCATAAAATCATTCAAGAAAACTTTCCTCTTCTCATCAGTGATGCAAAAATTCAAGCACAAGAGATCCAGAGAACACCTGCAAGACAACAAATAAAAAGACCAACTCTCAGACACATAATAATTTGCCTAAATAAAGTAGGTAAAAAAGAAAAAATCCTAAAGGCAGCAAGACAAAAAGGCCAGACTATCTACCAGTGAAGACCAATTGGAATAGCAACAGATTTATCTATACAAACCCTCCAGGCTAGGAGAGCCTGGACCCCTATCTTCAAAGTTCTAAAAGATAAATAATTTCAACCAAGAATAACCTGCCCAGCCATTCTAAGCTTCATTAGTGAGGGAGAATTGAAATCTTTTCCAGATATCCAATCCCTAAGCGCCTACGCTGCCACCAGACCACCTCTAAAAGAAACACTTAAGAAAGTACTGAACACAGAAGAAAAGGAAAAAAGAACAACAACATTCTTCACAAGAGTACAGGCAAAAGATTAAAAACACACATGAACCAACTCCAAAACCAAAGAAAGACAACAAACAAACAGGAACAACTCTATAAGAACCTTATGACAGGGATCAACTTTTGCATTTCAATTATTAACCTAAATGTGAATGGACTAAATGCACCACTGAAAAGACATAGAATGGCAAAATGGATAAAATATCACCAGGCAACAATCTATTGCCTTCAAGAGACTCACCTCACTAGAAAGGACACTCACAGACTCAAAATAAGAGGATGGGAAACAAACTTTCAGGTGAACAGAACACAAAAGAAAGGAGGAGTAGCTATCTTAATTTCAGACAAAATACCCTTCAAGCTATAAAAAATTAAAAAAGATACAGAAGGCCACTACATAATGATAAAAGGTCAATCCATCAACAAGAAATATCCATCTTAAACATATATGCACCCAACATAGGAGCGCCAACTTTCATAAAGCAGCTTCTAGATAAACTAAAAAAAGATATCGACTCCAACACCATCATAGCTGGGGACTTCAATACCCACTCACAACCCTAGACAGAGCATCAAGACAAAAAATCAACAATGAGATCCAAAACCTCAATGTGACTCTTGACCAAATGGACTTAATTGATACCTACAGAACACTTGATGCAAAGACCACAGAACATACATTCTACTCATCACTGCAAGGAATATACTCTCAGATCGACCACTTACTTGGTTATAAATCAAGTATAAGCAAATTTAAAAGGACCAAAATTTTACCATGTACCCTCGGACCACAGTGGAATAAAAATAAACATTAACACCAACAAGGTCCCCCCAAAATCCACAAAGACATGGACACTAAACAGCATGATGCTAAACAACTCCTTGGTCAATGATGAAATCAAAACAGATTTAAAGGAACCTGGAAACAAATGAAAATGAAGAAACATCTTACCAAAATCTCTGGGACGCCATGAAAGCTGTAGTAAAGGGGAATTTAAATCCCTACAAATGCACATGAAGAACATGGAAGGATCACAAATTAATAGCCTAACAAGCCACCTAAGGAAGCTGGAAAAGCAAGAACATGAAAACCCTAATTTCAGCAGAATCCAGATCACCAAAATAAAAGCCCAAATCCAGGACAAAGAAGACAAAAAGATAATACAAAAAAATCAATGAAACAAAAAAATGGTTCTTCGAAAGGATAAACAAGATCAATGATCTCCTAGCTAGACTGACCAAGAAAAAGAGAGAAAAAGCCCAAATAAACACAATCAGAAACACAAAAGATGAAGTCACATCTGACCCTGAAGAAATACAAAAGATCATTAGAGACTACTACGTACACTTGTATGGAAACAAACTTGAAAACCTTAAGGAAATGGAGGACTTTCTGACATCACAAAACCTGCTTAGGTTGAAACAAGAAGAAATTGAGACCCTAAATAGACCAATACCAATCAAGGAAATTGACTACATAATAAGAAAACTACCTACAAAAAAAAAAAAGCCTTGGTCCAGATGGCTTTCCAGCAGAATTCTACAAGACATTTAAGGAGGAGCTGATACCAATCCTACTGAAGGTATTCCAGGCAACTGAAAAAGATGAAACTCTCCCCAAATCATTTTACAAATCTCACATCACATTGATACCCAAGCCAGGTAAAGACCCAACAAAGAAAGAGAACTACAGGCCAATATCTTTGATGAACATAGATGCTAAAATTCTCAACAAGATCCTAGTAAACCAGATTCAACAACACATCTCAAAAATCATCCATCATGACCAAGCAGGCTTCATACCTGGGATGCACGACTGGTTCAACATTCGTAAAGCCATAAATGTAATTAAATACATCAACAGATGTCAAAATAAAAACCACATGATTATATCATTAGATGCAGAAAAAGCTTTTGATAAAATCCAGCACCCTTCTTAATAAAAACTCTCAAAAATCTAGGCATATGGGGAACATACCTCAAAATAGTAAAAGCCATCTATGAGAAACCCACAGCCAAATGCACAAAAATTGAAACCGTTTCCCCTGAAAACTGGAACAAGACAAGGATGCCCACTCTCACCCCTCCTGTTCAATATAGTATTGGAAGTCCTGGCTAGAGCAATCAGAGAAGAGAAGGCAATCAGGGTATCCAAATAGGAAAAGAGGAAGTCAAGCTATCTTGATTTGCAGATGACTTGATCGTGTACCTTGAAAACCCAAGAGAATCTGTCAAAAACCTCCTTACACTGATAAAAGACTTTGGCAAAGTCTTAAAATATAAAATAAGTGTTCAAAAGACAATTGCATTTCTTTACAGCGATAATAAACAAACAGAAACCCAAATAAAAACCACAATTCCATTCACAATAGCCACAAAAAAATGAAATACCTTGGCATCTTCCTAACCAGAGACGTGAAAGACCTTTACAATGAAAATTACAAAACACTGCTCAGAGAAATCAAAGATGACACAAATCACTCTATCAAAAGATACCTGCACACGAATGTTTATCGCAACTTTGTTCACAATAGCTAGAACCTGGAGCCAACCATGCTGTCCATCAAAAGAGGACTGGATTTTAAAAATGTGGTACATATGCACGATGGAATACTTTGCAGCCATAAAAAAGAACAAAATCATGAATTTCGAAGCAACCCCGATAGAGCTAGAGTCTATAATACTTTGTGATGTCTCACAGAAACAAAGATCTGAGTATCACATGTTCTCACTTTATAGTGGACCCTGAAAATCTACCATAATACTATAAAAAAATTACTGACAATGGTGGGAAACTATGGGGGGGTAGGGAGGGGAAGGGAGGGGGGTATTAACGGTAGTCAATATCTGTCTGGGGATGGGGAGATACCCCTTATTAACAAGGGTGCCTGAATGATGCACATTTGTATTCCTAACCCTTAACTGTACCCCACAATTTTATAATAAAAAAAGTTAAAAAAAATATAGATGAAGAATATTTATCATTTTATACAGATGAACTAGTTCTGAAGGCAAGAAACGAACACTCTGGTTCTGTCCAGAGAAATTGGAGAACAATTTGTTAATATCTATTAAATAAAGAACCATTAAGCTTTTGACCTAACATGTCTAACTCTAGTAAAAACTTTCATAGAAAATCTATCTATAATGAAACACATAAAATTGTTTGTAATAGTGTCCATTGAGAGGAGAATGGTTAGGTATTTTATGTATGGTTTTATGTAAATAGTTAAATATATAAATAAAGTACAATGCAGATATAGTAGATCTTTATGTACCATCCTGGAAAGTTCTTGCAGATAAAATATCATCACTGCTCTTTCTGGAAGAAGATGACAGCAGAGCGAGTTGGACTACGCCAGTCCCAGTGTGAGTAAGTGAGTGAGTATCTGGAAAATTGTGTATACATTTCTGTAAGTGGACGTGTGAGTGTCTGACTAACTGGGGACATGGGAGCAAGTGATCAGGGCTTGCCTGGTGAAAGAGCTGGTGCCATAGCTGCTGGGCTCGGACCCTAGTGCTTCCCCAGCTGCAGAAGCCAAGTGCCATTTTTTTTTTTTGAGTTAGAGTCTCACTCTGTCGCCCAGACTGGAGTGCAGTGGCCGCTCCTGGACACCGCAGCCTCGACCTGCTGGGCTCCTGCGATCCTTCCGCCTCAGCCTTCCGAGTAGCCAGAATTACAGGCATGCGCTACCATGCCTGGCTGATTTTTTGATTTATTGTAGAGATGAGGTCTCGCCTGCCCAGGCGGGTCTCGAACCCGCAGGCTCAGGCCATCCACTCACCTCAGCCTCCCAAAGGCTCAGGATTACAGGCTGAGCCATCGAGCCTGGCTATTTTTAAAAAAACAGTAAAGCCCTTACTAGGAAGAAGTTGCTGGGAGAGTCTGCTGGCTCCAGGCTCTGTGTCACCACTCCAGTGCCTGGCTGGACACTGGCAGCAAGGGCTGCAGAGGAAGCACTATGGGGTAACGCAGAGGCAGAACCCCAGTGTAGAAGACAAAAGAGGCACCCTGTCACCATCTTGAAAGTAGGCAGGAAAGTACTCTGGCTTGCTTACCACAGAGTGAGAGACCTGATCTCTGTGACAGGTGGATTAACCACTCAGGGGTTGTTCATGACCAAGTGGGAAAATCCTGAAAGCACAAACTCAGGAGGGACAGGACAAGTACAGAGCCTCAGGCGCCCCACCCCCTACCCTGATTCGCCATTGAAGAATATCCTGGGTAACTCGGGAGACCTCATCTATACAGTAAATCAAAAAATTATCTGGGCATGGCAGCATAAGTCTGAGTTCTGCCTAGTAGGAAGGCTGAGGCTGAAAGATTGCCTGAGTCCAGCAGGTGACGCTGGGGTGGCTGTGAGCATGGCACTGCACTCCAGCCTGGGTGGTGGAATGAGATTCCAACTCAAAATAGAAAAGTTATAATAAAAAAATGTAGTACTTATACATGATGGAATATTACACAGCCATAAAGAAGGACAAACATATGGACTTTGCAGCAACTTGGATGGATTTAGAGTCTATAATGCTCTGTGATCTATGACAGAAACAAAGAACAGAGTACCATATGTTCTCACTCATAAGCAGTCCCTGAACATTTACCATAATACTATAAGAAAGGGATTGGCAGTAGTGGAATACTCCTGGGGTGTGAATGGGGTTGGGGACACAGACATCAATAAGGGTACCTGATCTCAAACTAGGCAAAGTGGGGGTCAAAGGGAGATCCAAACTTTCCTGTATGGTGTTCACTTGTATACCTAATCCTGAATTGTACCCCACATCTTTAAAATAAATGTAAAAAAGGAAAAAAAAACCAGCATTTGAAGTTATATAAATAATACTTGAAAAATTTTTTTGTTGTAAAATTATTTAAATAATTAAAGAAGAAGTAAATTTTTTTGAGTGTCTTCATGTTGGAGTAACTATATTTTTGGTACATGTTAACCATTTAGTGTACAACTTATTAAATATTTCTCTATACATTTACCTACACGTCTTTATTAAATTTATGTGGATATGTTTGGTGACTGTTCTTAGATTTTTGGTGAAAATTTTTAGATTAATAATAGCAATGATTTATAATATTATTCTGAAATCTGTTTTTAAAATTTCAAAATAAATGCATATTCTTAATTTTTTGTAATTTTTCATAATTTTTCTAAATTTCTTCCCTTTTCAATAAGTTGGGATTTGAAATAATTTCATTTACTCAATTTGGTATAATCTTTTGAATATTACAGCTGATGTATTTATAAACAGAACATATTTGCACATATTTATTTAGATCCTTACTAGGTAAGAATTGGTTCCACAGTTTGGGCTGGTTTTTACCTTGTTGATGGTGGAATTTCTGTAAAATAAAGCTCACTAATACAGTGTTGTTATATATTTGGAGAGGAATATAAAATATGGAGGAAAATTACCAAAATCATTAGCAGTGGTTATTTTATGGGATGATTGTAGAACTTTTGTTTTCTATATTATGCTTTTCTGTATTGTGTCAACATTAATCAATGCTTCTGTAATCATGAAAATCGTAAAATATAAAAGAGAGTGAATTCACCTTGTTTAAACTAACATAGCATTTGAACATTAGATCCACATTTTTGAAAACGGATTTTCTGACTCCAGAGTTCGTTTTCCCCATTCTTTCTAAAATTCCAAACTTGCCTAAGAATGAATTTAAATATTCAGAATCTATCCCTATTCATGAAATAAAAAAAATAGTACTCTCTCTCATTATTCATTTTTCTTTCATAATGTCTGGCAATGGAATAAGCAGACTCTGAGGTGTATGTGTGATTACTCAGTCATCAGTGATATTTCAGTCTCCTGTGGCTACCTCTGCCATGTCACAACATTCTGTTTAATGCAAAGTAGATTCAATGTAAAATAAAAACAGTAAAATTGTTGTGTCTTGGTCATCTTAGATAATGACTCTTGTCTTGGACTTCTTTCTTCACCATAACTGGGACTAGTAACATGTGAATGACCATCTTATATAAAGGGGGAGAAAGAGAGTTGTTTGAAGTGGTAGGCTTAATTTGCTAACCTGAGTCCTTAGATGACATGTGCAGCGGGACTTCTTATCTACCCTAGACTTCCCACCTATCGATATATTATTATAAATTCTCTTTCTAAACAACTGTACTTTAAGTCTTTTTAAAGAGTATCTAGTTTATACACTAGTTTATATTACTAAGACAGAATCCATGAAGCAGGCATAGGAATATTCACAATCTTGCTAAAAGTTTCCATTTCTTTTAAAGATCGGATAAAAATCATGTAGCAGTTTTTATATGGGTTTATTCAGTAACAAGTAAATGAGTTACTATAAACACAGCCATGGGTGAGTTATTTTCTCATCTTTATGATATTGCTAATTCTAAGGTAGAAAAAATTTTGGTAGTAAAATATATTTAAAAATTAAATACACATATATCTCTAAAATTTAATTATGAATTTAAATTGAACTTTTTACTAGTTATTATGATAGCTGTTTTTAAAAATCTGGTCATATTTTTTACTTTCCTTTTTTAAAAGAAATCTAAGTGTTAAAATCAT
This sequence comes from Cephalopachus bancanus, assembly GCA_027257055.1. Classification (NCBI taxonomy): domain Eukaryota; kingdom Metazoa; phylum Chordata; class Mammalia; order Primates; family Tarsiidae; genus Cephalopachus; species Cephalopachus bancanus. The sequence continues at coordinate 6,049,477 of JAPVLO010000041.1, forward strand.
AGTAAAATAACAGTTAAAAGCAAATGACAGAAAAACAACACCACATTAATTATCCAGATCCCTGTTTTTTAGAGACACTAACCTCTCGTAATGAAGTACTAATCATAAAAAAATATTAAGCATTTGTGCTAAGAATTGGTTCAGTGAGAATCTTTCTGATACCTCCAACCACTAGGTGCTCACTGCAACTTGAACTGTTTACATGTTTCATGCATGCTCAGGCTCCATATTAAGAGACATACATATTAGGAGATTTATGCACTTAGATGCCAAGAAGGCTAGAAAATATTCACTGCAACATCAGTTTGACACACAGAATTATATGGTTCTTTAAATCATAGTAGATTAGAGGGGGGGGCATAATAAAATTAACATATAATTTTCTTTATGAGAAAGACTTTGCAATGCATTTTATGTATTATTGCTTAATACTTAGATGTAATACTCCCTATAGGATAGAATGTACCTCCATTTTTACATTATGAGGACATGGAAGGTTATCAGGATAATAAAAATGACCCCAAATCAGTCAGGGGAACAATTTTAACCAAGTCCTGTCTGAGTTCATGAGCAACCTCTCCACTACCGACACTAATTCTCTAGCAGTAAAAGATTAGAAGATAGTAATTCTGGATTTAGATACCAAACAGCAGCATGGAGTTGTACCTAAGAGCAAGGACAGGCCAAAAAGAATAGCGAGAGAAAAAAATAGACTGCATATTCAAACTCCAGTAATCCAGAAGTAAAATCTTCTGAAAACATTGCATAAATTATACTCTAAAGAATCCTAAGTCATCAAAAAAGTAGTTAAATACTGTTAACAATTTTCTGAGAATTCCAAAAAGATGAATCTAAATAGAAACTATTTCCATTAGTAAGGTTAAAATACAGTTTGAAATATAGAAGTGCTCAGCACCACATTTCTGGACAGCTCCTCCTTCCAAGAGGCTGAGTCTCAGTGGTTTTACCCTACATTGTGATTTGTTTGGAAGTAATCTACCGCCCTAAGTCATGACGATATTTAGAGATGACGGTGCACTGTAATTTAGATTTACACTGTTCTTCTGTGTGGGAGTAATTTCCCTTACAGCTTTTTGAAAGTCATCAGACTTCCAAACACAAATACATTCATTCTCAACTTCTTTTTCTTTTGTAATAATTTCAGTGAAAACTGATTTCAGCCTTTAAAGTTGAGCACATAAACTTGAGATATACTAACCTGTTGCATGTGTTGTTTTAATTTTATTTAGCATTTGCATAGCAATTCATAACAATATTTTGAAGATAATAGTTGAATCATTAGGCAAACATCTGTGGTCATTTGCATGTTGATGTGATGAACTTCATCACTAGTTTCGTAGATGTTCATTTGAATTTGCAGATGCAAGTTATAGAAGCTTGAAAGAACTGTATTCTATCTGAATTGTGCTGCAGTGTGAACACTTTGCTTTTGTTTTTGTTTACCGGGATTAGTTATTTTAGGATGGGTATTTTATTTTATTTATTTGTTTCATTTTTATGTATGCTTCCTGTTTTCAGTAAAAAGAGAGACTAATAGAAATTGGAACTGGGTTTTTCATATTTTGTCTCTTCTGAGATTAGAAGCACCCTTCATTTATTCACTTCTTCACTTCACTTCTTTCCAATGCAATATTGAGGCTCTTAGCATCACTTGTGTTTTTGATCCAAATGGTATTAAAGATTTTTATGATATATAACTACTTCTCTAAGAAAAATATGTTGTATAGTTGGTGCCTGAATTTGGATCTCTTCTTTGAATTTTCCCCAAAAATTTTAAATTTTCCAAGGATGTGGCAGTTTCATTGTTAATAAATATTCGTAAAACCCATATGCATGCTCAGAGTTGTGACCATAACAAAGAAATACAACATGTGGACTCAAATAAAATAGATGAGGTATACACCATCATTAATAATTCACATTTGTAAAAAGTGAGAATTGTAAAATTATCACACTTTCACATAGTAATAAGTGGATCCAGAATTCACACTTTTAGTCTTATATTCTTCTATTATGAATGCTGTCTCTTAGAAGATAACTAAGGGTTAAGGAGAAAAAAAAAACCCTTAATGTTAACTTTAATTATAAGTTTCATTGTATGACACTGTGCCAGTCTTACAGACAGTCTATGACTATCGAACTCAGCATGTTTGAGGTCAGTAAAACTAACTAGTTGAGTTAAGTGATAGTTTGTAAAACACCACAAGAATTGTTTGATTATTTACTGCAACATAATTAAATACGTAAGGTTAATGAGAGTTATTCTCATTAATGACTTTCAGAGTAGTACAAGAAATCTGGAAAAATCTACTCTTCAGATACAAACCAGTGACATCTGAAATTCATTCTTGAATCTATGTTTGTACCTTGCCATATTGCTGGAAATTTCCATATAATTAATGTCTTATGAGCAAGACATGAATATTCATTGTTAAATAAATACTGGTTTCTAGAAGAGACATTACTTAAAATAGTTTTTTGCAATAAGAGGAAGAAGATGATTAAATTAATATCGATGAATGAGCACAGGGTCAATAAGTGAAGTAAAATTGGATGTCTAAAGTTTAGATTGTTGTAGTCTGACTGGTTCTGTGGACACATGAGAAATGGATGAGATATACAGGATAGTCACAGTTTTGCAGAATGTAAATTAAACTTGGGAGTCATACTTTTTCTACCATTTAAAAATAGATCTTACATAAAACTAAACACCGCACATATAGTATAAATATACAGTTACTTTAAAAAGAAATAATGTTTTTTGAGTGCATTAGAGAGTTTGAAAATGTATACAAATAAGTTTCATATTTTCATGCATATAAAGTTATGTCTGGCTTATGGCAATATAAGTAAGGCTAGTGATTACCCTGGAGGACATAATGACTAGAATAGGGCATGGAGTAAGGTTTCTGATGTGCCAGTAATGGTCTTATTGTGTGTGGTATTCACTTTGTAAAAATACATGAACTATATACATACATGATTTGAGTACTTTCCTGCATTTATGTTGTATTTTAAACAAATTTCTATGTAAGAAAACAAAAGTTAAATTCTTAGAAATGTACTTGTTTGTCTTTCTATCAAGATTCATTGTTTGACACCGAAATGTTTTCAAATTTTAATATTAATAGATACATTCATAATTTGTTACAAGGAGCATATACTTTTAAAAATCTTATGGATTGTCTAATATCTTTAGATTAAAAATTAGTAAATCTATTAATTGTCTGTTTGAAATTCGATGAGAATGAGAATTGGAAGATAGGTATTCTAGTCCTGCTTTTACCATTAAATTACTATGAGAATGTATTTTTTTGTTTGTCAGATGAGGATGGTAAGCTTTGTACTGAAACACAGAGTTTTGTTATGATGCTCAAATGGCATACTACAGCTAAAAATATAATCTATAAAGTAAAACAAAGGTAAAATGCAGTTTTCCTTTAGTCACATGTACCAAATATAAAATTATAAGTACTTATATTTGTAATTTATATTTCAATCAAACAGTTTAAAAGTCTTATTGTTAGTGTCTTCTGTTACAAGAACATGCGATGCACTACCTTTTTGTGAATTCAGTAATGTATGAGACCGAGCTCTTGCTAGCTTTGCAGATTTTGTGCTCTCCTATTTTATAATTCTATAGTATTGAAAGATTAAGCTGACTGATAAAAAACAAGAGAACCTGTCTCTTTTTTGCTTTGTTGCTCTTTATATAATCACTACTTCCTGCAAATGTATTAAGTAAAACTAAAATGAGTTGTGAGGCATTTAAATAAATTGATGACTCATTCAGCTTTGCCAAAAATCCTGATTATTTATTTCCTCTTGCCCACAAAATTACACTGATGTTTTATGCTGTTTTATTAATGTGTTCAAACTTCATTATTGACCCAACGAAATAATTTTAATTCCTCTCTTCCTTTTGTCATTTGGTAAAAACGTTTTGCTGGAATATAATATATTCCTTACTCAGGAATTGTACTCTACGTAAAAAATGAAAACTTGCACAGTAGGATATAACAAGCATAAAATCAAGGACTTTTGAAAAACATTTTGAGAAAACCAAGTAAGCAAGTTTATTTTTTTCCTGTAGAAATAATTAATTTTCAGCTACAAATGGCTCTTCCTTTCTCCCTGTTACTATCTCTCTCCCTCTCTCTCTCAATCTCTTTCTTGAAAGTATGGTATTACTTTATTTTTTTAAGAGAAGCTATTAGAGGAAATTAAACCAAATCCTTCTTTTTCTTCTCTTGTTTAATAAATTGGTTATTTCATGACAACTAAGAAAAAGTCTGATGACATAGCTAAAATATATAAAGATGCAAAATGGATCATTGTCTTATGCCAAGTCAACAAGTTTATTAAATGAGGTAAGAATAAAAGGAACAATAATAGGTAGCCCTTTAGTTTAACTGTGGGAGGGGAGAACTCAAGGTTGTTTACTGGATTTTGTCTTCTATTTTTATTTTTTAAAATGTGTTTATTTACATATTACTGTATCACAAATAATTAATGGCATATATAAAATTTAATAGTGTACATATTTTCAGAGAAATGAAGTAAATACCAAGCTATTCTTAAACATTTCAGAAGCATTGCACTGTTCATGAGCTGACCATGAAGTTGATTATAAATGTCTTTGTTTGTTTGTTGCTTATTTTTAACTTTTTTATTTTAGGGATGAAGGGTACAATTCAGGGTTAGGTATACAAATGTTCATTATGCAGCTTGTTGATGAGGTATGCTCCCCCTCCCCCTGGCAGTTTCCCACTACTGCCAATCCTTTTCTTATAGTATTATGATAATTGCTCAAGGGCCACTTATGAGTGAGAACATGTGATACTCAGTTCTTTGTTTCTGTGAGATATCACTCAGTATTATAGACTCTAAGTCCATGCAAGTTGCTGCGAAGTTCATAACTTTGTCCTTCTTTATGGCTGCATAATATTCCATTGCATATATGTACCACATTTTTTATCCTGTCTTATTTCTGTGGACAGCATGGTTGGTTCATGTTTTTGCTATTGTGAATAATGATGCAATAAACATGCGTGTGCAAGTATCTTTTTCATAGAGTGATTTAAGTTCCTCTAGGTATATTCCCAGTAGAGGGATTGTGGGGTTGTATGTATGAAAGGTCATTCTCTAGATCTTTTAGGAAATGCCAGTTTTCCACAGAGATTGTAATAGTTTACACTCCCACCAACAGTGTAGAAGTGTTCCCTTTTCACTGCATCCTCTCCAGTATCTGTTGTTTTCTGCATTACTGATGATGGCCATCATGACTGGAGTTAGTGTGGTTTTAATTTGCATTTCTTTGATGACTAGTAAGACTGAGCATTTTCTTTTTTTTTTTTTTGAGTTGGAGTCTCACTCTGTCACCCAGACTGGAGTGCAGTGGCCGCTCCTGGCCACCGCAACCTCGACCTGCTGGGCTCCGGTGATCCTTCTGCCTCAGCCTTCCAAGTAGCTGGAATTACAGGCATACGCTACTACACCCGGCTGATTTTTTGATTTATTGTAGAGATGAGGTCTCGCTACCCGGGTGGGTCTCGAACCCGCGGACTCAGGCAATCCACTCACCTCAGCCTCCCAAAGGTGCGGGATTACAGGCTGAGCCACCAAGCCCGGCTAAGGCTGAGCATTTTCTTATGTATCTGTTGGCTGCTCATGTCTTCTTTAGAGGAGAGTCTGTTCATATATTTTGCTCACTATTTATTTATTTATTTATTTTTTGAGTTGGAGTCTCACACAGTCACCCAGACTGGAGTGCAGTGGCCACTCCTGGCTACTGCAGTCTCGACCTGCTGGACTCCGGCAATCCTTCCGCCTCAGTCTTCCAAGTAGCTGGAACTACAGGCATGCGCTACCACGCCCAGCTAATTTTTTATTTATTGTAGAGATGAGGTCTCAGCAAGTTGCCCTGGTGGGTCTCGAACCCACGGGCTCAGGCAATTCACTCGCCTCATCCTCCCAAAGTGTGGGATTAAAGGCTGAGCTACTGAGCCTGGCCTTTTGCTCACTTTTTAATGGGGCTGTTTGTTTTTTCTTTTTGGTAAATTTGTGTTCCTTATAGAACCTAGATGTTAGGACTTTGTCAGACATACAGTCGGCAAATATTTTTCCCACTCTGTGGGCTGTCTCCCTGCTCTTTTGATGGTTTCTTTTGCTCTGCAGAGGCTTCTCAGTTTGATGAGGTCTCACTTGTCTATCTTATCTCTTTTATTTTTTAACAAATTTTTTATTTTAAGATTGTGGGGTACAGTTAAGGGTTAGGCATACAAATATGCATTGTACAGGTACTCTTGTTGATGAGACATGCCCCCACCCCCAGACAGATACTGACTACCGTTAATCCCACTCTCTTTCCCTCCTGCCCCTCCCATAGTTTCTGGCCACTGTCAATCCTTTTCTTATAGTATTATGATAGTTGTTCAAGGACCACTTATGAGTGAGAACATGTGATACTCAGATCTTTGTTTCTGTGAGAGATCACTCAGTATTATAAATTTCAGTTCCATCAAGGTTGCTGCAAAATTCATGATTTTGTTCTTTTTCATGGCTGTGTAACACTCCATTGTGTATATGTACCACATTTTTTAATCCAGTCCTCTTTTGAAGGACAGCATGGTTGGATCCATGATCTTGCTATTGTGAACAATGCTGCGATAAACATACGTGTGCAGGTATCTTTTTATAGAGTGATTTGAGTTCTTCAGGGTATATTCCCAGTAGGGGGATTGCAGGGTCATATGGAAGGGTGATTTTTAGAGCTTTTTGGATTGCCACACTGATTTCCACAGGGGCTGCACTAGTTTACACTCCCACCAACAGTGTAGAAGTGTTCCCTTTTCACCACATCCTCTCCAGCATCTGTTATTTTTGGAGTTATTGATAATGGTCATTCTGACTGGAGTTTTGTGGTATCTCAGTGTAGTTTTCATTTGCATCTCCTTGATGATTAGTGAGGTTGAACATTTCTTCATGGGTCTGTTGAACGCTCATATGTCTTCTTTTGAGAAATGTCTGTTCATATCTTTTGCCCACTTTGTAATAGGTTTGTTTGTTTGTTTGTTTTCAGCATGTTTGAGTTCCCTGTAGATCCAAGATGTTAGGCCTTTGTCAAACATGGAGTCGGCAAATACTTTTTCCCAGTCTGTGGTCTGTCTCCCTGCTCTCTTGATGGTTTCTTTGGCCTTGCAGAAGCTTGTCGGTTTAATGAGGTTCGACTTGTCTATCTTATCTCTTATGTCCTGTGCATTTTGGGTTTTGTTCAGGAACTGGATGACAGTTCCAATTTCCATAACGGTATGTACTGCATTTTCTAAGGTTTTTATTTTGAGGTTTTACATTTAGGTCTCTGATCCATTTAGAATTAATTTTTGTGTATGGGGATAGATAGGATCTTGTTTGAGTCTTCTGCATGTGGTCAGCCAGTTTTCCCAGTACCATTTACTGAATAGGTTCTCCTCTTCCCAGTGGTAGGTGTGGAGGCTTTGTTGAAGATGAGTTGGTTGAGAAATTGAGGTTTTGCTTCTGGAATCTCAATTTTATTCCATTGATCTATATGCTGTTCCTATACCAATACCAAGCTGTTTTGATGATTGTAGCTTTATAGTAAAGTTTGAAGTCTGGTAATGTGATATCACCTGCTTTGGTTTTTTTTTGCTGAGGATTTTTCTGGCTATTCTTGGTCATTTGTGTTTCCATATGAATTCCTGTATTGTTTGTTCTAGGACTGAGAAGAATGTTGCTAGTAATTCGATGGGTACTGCATTAAATCTGTAGATTGCTTTAGGTAAGATGGACATTCTTCACAATGTTGATTCTTCCGATCCATGAGCATGGGATATTTTTCCACTTGTTTGTGTCATCTTTGATTTCTTTGAGCAGTGTTTTGTAGTTTTCATTATAATGGTCTTTCACATTTCTGGTTAGGAAGAGGTCAAGGTATTTCACTTTTTTTGTGGCTATTGTGAATGGAATTGTGCTTTTTATTTGGGTTTCTGTTTGTTTATTATTGGTGTAAAGAAATGCAATTGTGTTTTCCACATTTATTTTATACCCTGAGACTTTGCCAAAGTCCTTTATCAGTGCAAGGAGTTTTTGACAGATTCTCTTGGATTTTCAAGGTACACAATCATGTCATCTGCAAAGAGAGATAACTTGACTTCCTCTTTTTCTATTTGAATATCACTGATTGCCTTCTCTTCTCTAATTGCTCTAGCCAGGACTTCCAATACTATATTGAACAGGAGGGGTGAGAGTGGGCATCCTTGTCTTTTTCCAGTTTTCAAGGGAAATGGTTCCAATATTTGTCTGTTTAGGAGTATGCTGGCTGTGGGTTTCTCGTAGATGGCTTTTACTATTTTGAGGTATGTTCCACGTATGCCTAGATGTTCGAGGGTTTTTATCAAGAAGGGGTGCTGGATTTTATCAAAAGCTTTTTCTGCATCTAATGATATAATCATGTGGTTTTTGTTTTGACATCTGTTGGTGTATTTAATTACATTTATGGTTTTGCGAATGTTGAACCAGTCTTGCATCCCAGGGATGAAGCCTACTTGGTCATGATGGATGATTTTTGAGATATTTGTTGAATCTGGTTTGCTAGGATCGTGTTGAGAATTTTAGCATCTATGTTCATCAAAGATATTGGCCTGTAGTTCTCTTTCTTTGTTGGGTCTTTATCTGGTTTGGGTATCAATGTGATGTTAGCTTCATACAGTGATTTGGGGAGAGTTCCATCTTTCTCAGTTGCCTGGAATACTTTCAGTAGGATTGGTATCAATCCTCCTTAAACGGCTTGTAGAATTCTGCTGGAAAGTCATCTGGTCCAGGGCTTTTTTTTGTAGGTAGTTTTCTTAGTACATAGTCAATTTCCTTGATTTTATTGGTTTATTTATGTTCTCAATTTCTTCTTGTTTCAACCTAGGCAGGTTGTGTGATCTCAGAAAGTCTTCCTTTTCCTTAAGGTTTTCAAGTTTGTTTCCATACAAGTGTACATAGTAGTCGCTCATGATCTTTTGTATTTCCTCAGAGTCAGATCTTTTGTGTTTCTGATTGTGTTTATTTGGGCTTTTTCTCTCTTTTTCTTGGTCAGTGTAGCTAGGGAACCATCAATGTTGTTTACCTTTCAAAGAACCATCTTTTTGTTTCATTGATTTTTTGTATTATCTTTTTGTCTTCTTTGTCCTGGATTTGGGCTTTTATTTTGGTGATCTGGATTCTTCTGCTGAAGTTAGGCTTTTGGTGGTCTTGCTTTTCCAGCTTCCTTAGGTGACTTGTTAGGCTGTTAATTTGTGTTCCTTCCATTTTCTTCATCTGCCTTTGTAGAGATATGAATTCCCCTCTTACTACAACTTTCATGGCATCCCTGAGATTTTGGTAAGCTGTTTCTTCATTTTCATTTGTTTCCAGGTATCTTTTAATCTCTGTTTTGATTTCATCATTGACCCAGGAGTTGTTTAGCATCATGTTGTTTAGTGTCCATGTCTTGGTGGGTTTTGGGGGAAACCTTGTTGGTGTTGATGTTTATTTTTATTCCACTGTGGTTCGAGAAGGTGCATGGTGCATTGCTTATGCTTGATTTATGGCCAAGTATGTGGTCAATCTTAGAGTACATTCCATGTGGTGATGAGTAGAATATATATTCTGTGGTCATTTGATGGAGTGTTCTGTAGGTATCAATTAAGTTCATTTGGTCAAAAGTCATACTGAGGTTCTGCATCTCGTTGCTGATTTTTTGTCCTGATGATCTGTCTAGGGTTGTGAGTGGGATATTGAAGTCCCCAGCTATGATGGTGTTAGAGTTGATATCTTTTTTGAGTTTACGTAGAAGCTGCTTTATGAAATTGGCGCTCCTATGTTGGGTGCTTATATGTTTAAGATGGATATTTCTTGTTGATGGATTGAACCTTTTATCATTATGTAATTGCCTTCTGCATCTTTTTAAATTTTTAATAGCTTTAAGGGTATTTTATCTGAAATTAATATTGAACTCCTCCTTTCTTTTGTGTTCTGTTTGCTTGAAAATTTGTTTCCCATCCTCTTACTTTCAGTCTGTGAGTGTCCTTTCTAATGAGGTGAGTCTCTTGAAGGCAATAAATTGTTGCCTGGTGATATTTTATCCACTTTGCCATTCTATGCCTTTTAAGTGGTGCATTTAATCCATTCACATTCAGGCTAATTATTGAAATGTGAGTGTTGATCCCTATCATAAGGTTCTTACAGAGTTGTTGTTGTTGTTCCTGTTGTTTAACAGCTTGGCTGGGTAGGTTATTCTCATTTGTTGTCTTGCAGGGGTTCTCTTTCTTTCTTTTGGTTTTGGAGTTGGTTCACATGTGTTTTAATCTTTTGCCTGTACTCTTGTGAAAACCTTTGTTGTTCTTATTTCCTTTCTTCTGTGTTCAGTACTTTCTAAGTGTTTCTTGTAGAGGTCGTCTGGTGGCAGTGTAGGTTCTTAGGAATTGGATATCTGGGAAAGATTTCAATTCTCCCTCACTGATGAAGCTTAGCTTGGCTGGGTAGGTTATTCTTTGTTGAATTTGTTTATCTTTTTGAACTTTGAAGATAGGGCTCCAAGCTCTCCTAGCCTGGAGATTTTGTGTAGATAAATCTGCTGCTATTCTAATTGATCTTCCCTGGTAGGTAGTCTGACCTTTTTCTCTTGCTGCCTTTAGAATTTTTTCTTTTATACCTACTTTGTTTAGGCAAATTATTATGTGTCTGGGATTTGGTCTTCTCATTTGTTGTCTTGCAGGGCTTCTCTGAATCTCTTGTGTTTGAATTTTTGCATCACTGATGAGATGAGGGAAGTTTTCTTGAATGATTTCATGAAATGTTTGTTCCAGTGTGACCTCTGACTCTCTCTCTCTGCCTCAGGAAGGTCAATTACTGTTAGGTTGGATCTTTTGAAGCAATCATTCTTCTCTTGAAGGTTTTGTTCTGTCTTTTTAAATTTGTTTTCTATGTTTTTGACAGTTTGTGTTAATTCTATGTTTTGATCTTCAAGCTCTGAGATTCTTTCTTCTGCTTGGCTAATTCTGCTTTCCATGTTTATTAGTTTGTTATTCATTTCCATTGCAGTATTCTTTACTGCTGTTATTTCTGTCATCAGCTCCTTCCTATTTTCCTCTTGTTTCTCCTTAATTTTTTTTTCTCTATTAATGTCTTGATGTCTGGGTTTGTTGCATGTGACCAGTCATTCTGGGGGCTCTTCACTTGTTTGTGTTCCGAAGTCTGTTTTCTCAATGTCTGACCTCTGTGTGAGACCTATATTCTTCTTTTGATTTTTCTTCATTTGTGCAGATTTTTCCTCCCTACTTTTTCCTTCCCTCCACTTCCCTGTCTTCTTTAATTCCATTATTCAGGGTTGGAGGGGTTGCTTTTACTTCTGTTTGTTCAATCTCCTATTCTTCCTTATGTATTTCCTCTTGCTTTGTTCAATTCTGGAGTTGGTCTGTAGGTTGGGGGCTGTCCTTTTTGCAGTTTTGAGATTCAATTAAGAGAGCTGTGATTCAAAATCTATCTGCAGATCCCGGTATCCACCGACAGGTGTGTGGATAACTTGAATCCCACTTCTCACTGCCTTGGAATCTGTCCATGCAGTGGGGTTGTAGGTTTACTCCCTGAAAGCAATATGAGGTTATCAGAGGGAAGAGAATGGAGCAGGCAGGGGGGAAAGAGGGGTTTGGAGAGAGAGAGGAGTAAGAGGGAAAAGAAATGAGTGTACTGAGTAACAAGTGAAAAGAGACACAAAGACTAAAACAAATAAAAAGAAAAACACTAACCACAACTAAAAACCAACCAACAACCATATGAAAAAACTAAAACATGCAATGATGCTAACATACAAGCTAACCAACCTCCTTGGTGTGCTATTCCTCTATACAAAGTTGGGGTTTACAGAGAAATAATAAAAAATAAAAATAAATAAATAAAAGAACAAAACATTGGAATAGATTAAAGTCAGTAAACTAATGGGCCCAACCAAGCACACTCTGAGACTTTTCCTTTAAGTCCAATGTCCTTTCAGCTCTGAGTTCTAGCTGTCTTTGCAGGCTGGTAGATTTGTTCACAGTTAGCGTCAGTTGCTCCTGGTCTGCTGTGAAGGGCAGTTCAGATCTGGCCTCCCTGCCCAGTCTGTTACTTACATCTGGTCTTGCCTATTTATCAAGGGGGAATAACTTCTGTCTTTTTTGATGTTGTTACCTATGATCCCCAGCAGGTGGTGCTATCTCACTGCTCCAGTTGATCTTTATCTGCAGCTGCTGAAGCCTGCAAGTTGGCGACCAGGGAGGGAGCGGGTAATGGTAGCTGGTAGTTGTGGTGGTGACAGCCACCTCCTGGTACATGAAGGAGCTCCACGAGCCTGGCTCCGGGTGAGGGGCATGGCATGGCATGGTGGTGGCAGTGGTGGCAGCAGCCCTGGCAGTGGCGATCTCAGATTGTGCTTGCAGGGGCTTCATGGTCCGAAGTTGTGGGTTGCCTCAGGCATGGGCAGGGCTATGGCCACTGTGCCAGCAACTGCAGCAGCAGCGGCAGCCCAGACTGCCATGATTTGAATGGTGATGGAGGCTGAGCTCCCTGTGAAGAGCAGGCTGCCGAAGATGGGAGCTGCAGCCCATGGGAGAAAGCTAGAGTCTTTCTGTGTGTTCTCTGTGTGGAGGGTTTCACAGACCAAGCTGCACTGTGCCATCTTGCAGAAGTCTCCTGGATTTTGTCTTTTAATCCAGGTAATTTTTTATTGAGTCATAGATGAAAGCAAGCTTTAAACAAATTTTGTTGTGATTTATTTGTTAAGGAAGAAATTTATTTTTTGCTTGGCATAGAATTTTTTGCTTGGCATAGTGCAAAAATGAACTAATCTGAAGAAAGATACCAATCATTTAGAAAGTAACTCTTTCCCCTTAGTAGGCAGCCTGTCATAAAAGTAGTGATTATGATGAACATGAGTACTAAAATTATCTTGAGAATGACAGCCTGGTTTTCCAAGATATTTGATATGATTGTTGACAGGAACCTAGAAATATTACATGGTTATTAAATACAAACTATTGTTTAGAAGACAAGTAGGATAGCATTTGTCTTCATTGGTATATTGAGTACCATTTGTTTTAGAATAATTCAAGTTGTTAGTTTAGACTGATTTGAGTCCTCCAAAGATTATTAGGGAAACAAAGATATGAATAATGTATACATGACAGAATAATATATACATGACAGAAAGCTTGCTACAAGGTAAATATATCTGTTTAATAAATGGGTGAAATAATGCATCATTTGAAATCTGGGGACTATAATGCATTGTTGTACTCCTCCAGTGATTAAAAAAATAAAAAGTACCAGGCTGATAATTAGGTTTACTTGTGGAACTTTTAGATAATAGATAAGATAGATATAGAAGTAGATATAGATATAGATTATTTGATATTAACTTCACAACTGCTAATTTAGTAAGTCTATGTTGAGTTCAGTGTGATTTCAATGACTAAATGTGTTTGCAGCCCACTAATTTAGATAGCTTTAGTTCATTAATTGAGTTGTTTATCAATGTTCCTCATAGTTCTAAGAACTATTGTCAAATGCTGGTTGACTGTCCATCAGGACCATGCTTCATGTGTTCATTGTTATTTAATTATTTTACTTCCACAATAGACACTCCTTTGGTGAATTAGAAGTTGATCCAAAGGATATAAGAAAGGATTCATGAATGTCACATCAAAATTTCCCTCACAGATTTCCTTTTGAAGTGTGGAGAAGATGATGGTTTGCCCACCATTGTGGCAGAAACTAATAAAGTAATGAAAACAGCCATGCTTTATTGTATTTAAACTGAACTTGGAACATCTTTATTAAAATAGATTGGGCATTGGGTACTGTGAGGGCCTCAAAAGAAAACAATCAAAAAGAAACAAGATTTAGGGAACTATCAATAGACTGGTTTATATGGTTCTTAATATAGAAAATTAGTAATAACATTAATATAATTGTTTCTGATTTAAAGATGAGAAAAGTGAATCCTAGAGCAATCAAGAAGTGTTTTTTTGCTTTGTTTTGTTTTTTGTTTTTTTTGAGTTGGAGTCTCACTCTGTCATCCAGACTGGAGTGCAGTGGCCGGTCGTGGCCACCACAGCCTCAAGCCGCTGGGCTCCGGTGACCCTTCTGCCTCAGCCTTCCAAGTAGCTGGAACTACAGGCATGTGCTACCACACCTGGCTAAGTTTTTGATTTATTGTAGAGATGAGGTCTCGCCAATTTGCCAGGCGGGTCTCGAACCCACGGGCTCAGGCAATTCACTCCCTTGGCCTCCCAAGGTGCTGGGATTACAGGCTGAGCCACCGAGCCTGGCTACGAAGTGATTTGTATATCATTTTTCGCTAGATTAAATTTAGTATGTGGCAGTGAATTCAGAGAGATGTTAATTCATTTTCATTGCAACCTACTATTTCCTCTGCATTATGATATGTTTTACTTAATGTCATTCTTTTACCTTTTCAATACAATGTTAGCAATGATTTAAAAATATATTTAAAACATATTTAAAAATATGATTTATTAAAAGCATAATGAGAACTTATAAAGTATTGAAAGGCTCTACCAAACTATACTTTCCAAAGTACTAACATGACTCAAACAACTATAAAATAAACATGTGCCAACACATTATTTATCTTATTAGTAACAGAACTATTAAGATAATAAAGATGATTTCAAGAGTGTTTGAGAAACTACTTATTTCTAGGAATAAGTGAGAAGATTGTTAGCATAAGATTGGTAAGTTAGATTTGTGTTCTACTAGGCAATATCACAATTTTTAGTGTTATCATTTTTACTATACCTATACTGGGATCAACTAGAATGGGAAATAAACTGAAAAATGCTTGGAATAATCTGTTAAGCAATGTCTGTGTATGACATTGAAAGATTATAGTCTCCCACTCAATTGCCTTATTTCCAAATATTGAATAATTTCTCTTAACCTTAGAAAGAAGAAAAAAATCAACCACAATCCATCACCCAGAGATAATCATTGTACTACATCTTTCTTGTCACCTAGTTATACATATGTGTTAGTACAGATGCATGTGTCCATTTATCTTTGTATAATTGGAATCATATTGTGTCTACAATTTTATATTTCACCATTTTTACTTAGTGTCAAATTGTGAGCATTTCCCCATGCTATTCTGTGATTTAATGGGATATTTCAAACCACCCTGTAAGGGTGATTTGGAGAAATGGCCTACCTATTTTGGAACTGAAGAATATGAGGCACATAAATTAAAACCTTTCTACCTTGGCAGAGGCTAGAAATCCAAGTATCTTGGTTACTGACAATTTCTTTGCACTAGGCTACATAGCTTAATTTAATCTCATTTCTACTTATACCAGTATGTAATATTTCATTTAAAAATAGTTCTGCTAATCTTGATATGGTGGATTTTTCTAGTGAAAACCATCCTTAAATATTACTATATATCAAACTGCAATGGTTTTAATTTCCTCAGGTAGATTAGGGTAAGGTGATATCAGATATGCCTTTTAGACCCAGAGTACTTTACTTTTTGTTTGATTTACATTGTTTCTTCACTGTTGGTGAGCTTACATTTTGAATTAAATGACTCTGTGTAAAAATTTTGATAGCCAGTGATTCTATGATAACTTTTAAAATATTTTTTAACTGATAAATGATAATTGTATATATTTAAGGGGTAAGCATAATATTTTGAAACATATATATATGTGTGATAGTCAAATTAGGGTGATTAACATATTCCTCCCCTCAAACATTTATTTATTTGTGTTAGGAAAATTCAAAATCCTCACATCTAGCTGTTTGAAAATAAACAATGAATTATTGTTAACTAGAGTTATCAACATAGAACACTAAAACCTATTTCTCTTATTCCTTTGATATTTCTTTGATATACTGAATATAATTATTACTTTTTTTTGAATAATACTTAGTCGTGGGATTATTGGATCATATAGTAGTTCTATTTTTAGCTTTTGAGAAACCTCCGTACTGTTTTCTATAATAGTTGTTCTAGTTTATATTTCCATGAAAAGTGTATAAGATTTTTCTTTTCTCTGTATCCTCACCAGCATTTGTTACTTTTTAAAAATTATAGCCATTTTGACTATTGTGAGATGGTATTTTAATGTGATTTTGATTTGCTTTCCCCTGATGACTAGTATTGAGCATTTTCTTACATGCATTTTGACCATTTGTATGTCTTTTTTTGAGAAATGTCTATTTATATCATTTGCCCATTTTTTTTTACTTGCATTGTTTGTTTTCTTGCTGTTAAGTTGTTTGAGTTACTTGTAAATTTTGGATATCAGTTATTGTAAAATGAATAGTTTGCAAGTATTTTCTCCCATTCTGCAGGTTGTCTCTTCACTCAATGGATTGCTTCTTTTGCAGTGCAGAAGCTATTTAGCTTTTATTTTTGGATGTAGGTATGACATTACCCCTACAATAGCTTAAACGTTTTTTACTTCAAAACCTGCATTTAAATTACCATGTGAAGCCATAGTTTTCATGCTAGAAAGATTACAAAATTTGAAAATAAAATAATCCTATAAGATGTAGTGAATTCTTGTTTCACAAATAAACTTAGTTAAAACAACTTAGACATGTTCAGGTCATCAGATTAGTTATCTGCTTAAGGTACCATCACATTTACCTATGTGAGAATCAATATTCTCTCCCCCTTATCCCAATAATAATATAACCCTTTCTATCTATTTATGTTTTTGTTGCCTGTGCTTTTTCTTATCCATAAAGTCTATGCCAAAGCCCATGTCCTGAAACATTTCTCTTATTTTTTCCTCTAGTAGTTTTATAGTTTTGAATATGGCATTAAAGTCTTTAGTATTAGGTATTTCTCTGAGTCGATAAGAAACAATAAAAACTTTGTCATACATGCTGTCATGTTTGCTATTAATTACACATTTATACATAATTAATATGTATAATACCAAGAGATCAACTTTAAGTACTTTACAATCAAGTGGGACATAGTTTGAAATATTCAATGTGAGGTTACTAAGAAGCTTCAATGCCATTTAGATGTTGTTTTCTAGGGATTTTTTCCCCACAGATGCCTGCTGATTCCACTCTCCAAAAGAAAAATATTTGTAATGGTGCCATTACTTTTCAATTCATAATACAAAGAAAGGCTCTAGAAATCAAAATCAACACTTTTTTATAATGGGAAGATAAGATAAAACTGAACTTGTGTCATGAGCTTGTATAAAAACCATTCCAGAATAATCAACCCTCTTCAAAATGCAATGAGAAAAAAAATGTGTCCAAATATAAATGGATTCCAAAGGAAAGCTAATAATTACTTTCCAAGGCCTAATAGAGCTTTTGGCAAGATTTACCTCAAATTATTACTTCTGAATATATTGTCAAGAATTTTGCATTATAAGTTGTATGATTTATCATGTGCTTGCTTTCTTGCTTATCAAAACTATACCACAGCAACCAAAAGCAATTAATATGGCAGAATTTTCTCCTCACAACAACATGGTTTTGTTCATTTGACAGATGTCCCAAAGTAGCTTTATAGTGTTTTGGTTTAGTAATTTCTGTAGTCTCTCTCTCTCTCTCTCTCTCTCTCTCTCTCTCTCTCTCTCTCTCATCTATCTACCTATCCATCATCTATTAACTATCTGTCTGTCTATTTATCTAACCTATCATTTACCTCATCTTGTAGCATTTATTTTCTCCTAAGTTTACAAGGTGTTTGGATTAGAAGTGGGAAAGAATGAATGAAATGAATTGAGTCATGACTAAACTCTCAACAATTATTATTCTGTTTGTAAACAGTAAATAATTTTTTCTTATTCAAATATTCCGCTTAAGAAATCCTCCAAAAAGCAATTAAACTGATCATTACCCACAGAACAAAACAATATAGCTTACCCAAATTTAAACAGACTGAAAGAGTAAAAAAGGTAGTGCGAATATGTTGACATTTACTTCTCTTATCAGACTTAGAAGACTATTTTGTGATGTAGGAAATAATAGTAGTATGCATTTACTATCTGCATTGAGGAAAAATGAGTATAAACTATGCTATATCTATGACTTTTAAAGATTCAGGATATTTCCTCAAGCACACAGTTATATACACTGTTCCAGCCTCCAAGATATGCAGTTTTGGGGGGGTTGTTTCCTTCTGTTGTCATTATGTGACTTCCAATTTCTTCAGAAACAGGAAGAGAGGAAAGATTAAAGAAAACTAGGGCCTAAAAATACTTAAATAACTGAAGCTATTTATTACAATTTTTGTCTGTTACACCATCTTTCTGGGTAGATTTTCAAAATCTGACTTTTTCTCACTGAAAGGTTTTATGTGTTCTTTAGTGATCCCAACCTCCCATGCAGATTGGAATCTTTTACATTACACTCTTACCTGTGGCACAGTTTTGGCTGATTTCCTACAACTCCATGACATTTTTCTTTGTTGATATACCACGAACTCTGCTAGAGTCACCTTACCTTTCCACACAGATTTCTTAATCAGAATCCTTACAAGTTAAAGTTGGTGTGAGCAGGGGATACTACATGAGTTGTCCACCTTGATGCTTCTGAAATTATACATTTTTGTCTCATACCCTTCAAAGTGTAGGGCACTTCAAATATCTTTTTATTTTTATATTAAAGATATAGGGTACAATTCAGGGTTAGGTATACAAATGGTCATTGTACAGGTAGAGTTTGGGTCTCACTTTGGTCCCACTTTCAAATATCTTTTTAAAAATTGATAAATTTGGGCAACCTCCTCGGGTCCCCTCCCGCTGTAGGAGCTTTTCTGTTCTCTTAATAAATCCTGCTTTCTCAAAAAAAAAATTGACAAAATTAGCAGCATTGAGTAGCTCTAGTCTCTGTATGATCTTATATTTATCTGCCTATTTCCCTCTCTCGCTCCCCCCTCCGCCCTCTCTCTTCTATCTATCAGTCTGTCTTTTGTCATCATCATCTATCTAATATATATCACCCATTTCTAAGGTAGGCAGAATTCTAGAGATACCCTCCTCCTAGCCCCCTCTTTCTTGGTAATTCAAACACTAATCTTGGTAGCTGTGAAGAGTTTTGCAGATCTACTTAAAGTTTTAAATCAGTTGGCATTAAGATACACATATTATTCTGGTGAGGTCGATCACCTGAGCTCTCTAAAAGTCATATGTCAAAGACGTGGTAGAAGGGAGAACTAGAAAGATTAAAAGTGTGAAGATTCCATGCTCTGTTGTGAGTCTGAAGATGGATCACATGTAAAGGAATATGAGTGGCTGTAAAGAGCTGAGAGAATGCTTCTATGCAGATGGCCAGGAAGAAACAGAACCTCAGTTCTACAATCAGAAGGAACAGAATTTTGCAAAAAGTGTGAATGAGACTGGAAGCAAAATCTTTCTCAGAACTTCCACCAAGAAAGGTAATTTGTTGATACTTCGTTGTATGGTGATACCTGAAATGGAGGATTCAAATTAGCCTCCTTAGAATTAGGTTTGAATCAATGCATGTTGTTTTAAGTTATAAAATTTGTGATAAATGTTTTCTATCAATAAAAAATTAATACCCTACCTAACTGCAATATTTTATCTGAAGCATTTGTGAATACCTTGTAAATATATGTCCCCCAGATAGAATATCTCCTAAGAATAAAGTAACTTCCCTAAAAAGTAATATAGTTATCTCTTTCCCGCCTTCCTTCCAAGATGAATCTCTTTCCCGCCTTCCTTCCAAGATGACAAAGAAAAGAAGAAACAATCGTCATGTCAAAAAGGGCCACGGCCACGTCATCCCATTCGTTGCCCAAACAGTATCCTATGCATGCCCAAATATAAGGCAATTAAGAAGTTTGTCATCCAAAACATAGTGGAGGCCTTAACTGCCAGGGACATTTCTGAAGCAAGTGTCTTCGAACCCTATATGCTTTCCAAGCTGTTTGTGAAGCTGCATTACTGTGTGAGTTGTGCCATTCACAGCAAGGGAGTCAAGAATCAATCGGTGTTCTGAAGCCGGCAAGGACCTAACACTCCACCCCAATTTAGACTTGGGGTTGCTGCCCCACATCTCCAAAAAAAGCCCATGTAAAGAGCCAAGTCCCTAGGAACTGAAGAACAACTATCCTCTGGAAAAAAACAAAATGGAAATTATACTTAAAAAAATAGTTATAACTTAAATAACTTATCTTTGATATAATACCTTTATTAAATCTGTCACTCACATTTTAGTTTTGAACTTATGTCCTGGATAGTATATTTTTTTCTTTCAGTGAGAATCCAGTCTTGGTTCACATATTGTGTTTAGTTATCATGTCACTTTAACTTAAGGAATATTCTTAACATTTCCTTGTGTTTTGTTAGATTAATACTTTTCAAAATATGGTCACCTTCTAAAATAAAGTGTTCCTCATTTTGCGTTTGTCCAATGTTGCCTCATGTTAAGATTTATCTCTCATTTATAATTACATTTTGCATTCTTGGCTAGAATATGATGATACACATAATAGTGTACTTTTTAGGGTATCATATCAGAAATTATACAATGCCAATCTGTCCCTCATTGGTGAAATTAACTTTGATCATCTGATTAAGGGGTTGTCCTTGAAAAAGTGTAGTTATTAATTTTTCCCTTGCAACTAATACACAATCTGCCAAGAGATACTTTAAAAATATACAAATATTCTACTCGCTACCAAAATTCCTTTATCCAAAAATGCTTTGGAATCTTGAAGAAATATACAAGGGAAATTTTACCATGAGGATGTAAGTCTGAAAATAGAATTAGGGTGCATTTCAAATGAAATAGTAAGTCAGTTGAAAGTTTATCAACTTATTAGTGTTTATTTCCTATAGATCTTGGTGAAATGCTGAGGTGAATTTTTTCATTTCAGGAGTTATGTACAAAATACTTGTCTTTTTATGCTCTTCTCATTTCATTAAAGGACAA
The DNA here is from genome assembly GCA_027257055.1 of Cephalopachus bancanus. Classification (NCBI taxonomy): domain Eukaryota; kingdom Metazoa; phylum Chordata; class Mammalia; order Primates; family Tarsiidae; genus Cephalopachus; species Cephalopachus bancanus. The sequence continues at coordinate 6,070,471 of JAPVLO010000041.1, forward strand.
AAAGTTCATGCATTTCTTGTAAAAATTTGATGTCTGTATATTCATTGACATCTCTATTAAGTGATATACATAGTCAAAATAAATACTTTATAAGAACACATCTTTCTAAATACATGCATTCCTTGAAAATATTGTGAGTTTACTTCCAGATCACTGTAACAGAGTGCATATCACAGCAAAATGAGTCACACAAAATTTTTGTTTCCTGGAATATATAAAAATTATGTTTACTGCAGTATATTAAGAATGCAATAGCATTGTATCTAAGATAATAATGTCCATGTCTTAGTTAAAATACTGTATTTCTTTCTAGATGAGCCTTCTGTGGGTTGTCATCTTTTTGTTGGTGGAGAGTTTTGCCTCAGTGCTGATGACTGCTGACTGATTGGGTTGTGGTTGTGACAACTTCTGAAAGTAAGACAATGATGTTTGCCACATTGATTGACACTAATTTTCATAAAATGTGTTTTGGAGCACACTGCATATTTGATAGCATTTCTTTTTTTTTGAGCTGGAGTCTCACTCTGTCGCCCGGACTGGAGTGTAGTGGCTGCTTCTGGCCACTGTAGCCTCGCCTGCTGGGCTCCGGCGATCCTTCCGCCTCAGCCTTCCAAGTAGCTGGAATTACAGGCATGAGCTACCACGCCTGGCTGATTTTTTTATTTATTGTAGAGATGAGTCTCGCTGCCCAGGCGGGTCTCGAACCCATGGGCTCAAGCAATCCACTCACCTCAGCCTCCCAAAGGCATGGGATTACAGGCTGAGCCACCAAGCCCGGCTTGATAGCATTTTATTCACAGTAGAATTTATTTTAAAATTGGAGTTCTCTCAATCTAGTCACTGCTTTGTCAGCTAGGTTTAAGGAGTATTCTAAATCCTTTGCTTTCATTTCAAGAATGTTCACCTCGTTTTCACCAGAAGTGAATTCCATCTCAAGAAATCACTTTCTTTGCTGATCCATAGGAAGCAAATACTCATCTACTTAAGTTTTATATTATGAGGTTGCAATAATTCGGTCACATTTTCAGGCTCCACTTTTAAGTCTAGTTCTCTTACTCTTTCTACCACATTTCCAGTGACTTCTTCCACAGAGGTCTTGAATCCCCCAAAGTCATTCATGAAGAGTGAAATAAACTTTTTTGTTGTTTGTTTGTTGTTGTTTTTTTTTTTTTTGAGTTGGAGTCTCACTCTGTCGCCCAGACTGGAGTGCAGTGGCCGCTCCCGCCCACCGCAGCCTCGACCTGCTGGGCTCCGGCGATCCTTCCGTCTCAGCCTTCCGAGTAGCTGGAATTACAGGCATGCGCTACCATGCCAGGCTGATTTTTTGATTTATTGTAGAGATGAGGTCTCGCTGCCCAGGCGGGTCTCGAACCCGCGGGCTCAGGCAATCCACTCACCTCAGCCTCCCAAAGGCACGGGATTACAGGCTGAGCCACCGAGCCTGGCTTGTGAAATAAACTTTTTCCAAACTCTTATTATGTTGAAATATCAGCCAATATTTTGAAGGAATCTTTTTTTTCCACTGAGTAGTCTGTCTCTACAGTGGGCTTAAAATATTCAGTAAGCCATGCTGTAAATAGATGTATCATCCAGGCTTTTTCGGCTTTATTTATAGAGAACTGGCAGAGTAAATTTAATATAATTCTTAATATGCTAATTCTGTCCTTAGAAGCCTCAGGATTTTCAGAATGATAAGTAAGCACTGGTTTCAACTCAAAGTTACCAGCTACATTAGCCCTTAAGAGGACATTCAGTCTGACATTTGAAGCTCTGAATCTAGCATTGACTCCTCCTCTCTAGTTATGATAGTTCTGGATAACATCTTCTCCCAATAGAAGGTTGTATATAATGAAAATATGTTTTAGTGTAGTTACATTTACCAATCATCTTAGCTGGATCTTTTGGATAACTTGCTGCAGCTTCAACATCAACACTTGCGGCTCATCTTCTGTTACAGAAATGACTGGTTTTTTTTTTTTTTTTTTTTTTTTTTTTGAGTTGGTGTCTCACTCTGTTGCCCAGACTGGAGTGCAGTGGCCACTCCTGGTCACTGCAGCCTCGACCTGCTGGCCTCCGGCGATCCTTCCGCCTCAGGCTTCCAAGTAGCTGGAACTACAGGCACGTGCTACCACACACGGCTAATTTTTTATTTATTGTAGAGATGAGGTCTCGCCAAGCTGCCCAGGCAGGTCTCGAACCTGCGGGCTCAGGCAATCCACTCACCTCAGCCTCCCAAAGCGCGGGATTACAGGCTGAGCCACCAAGCCTGGCTGAAATGGCATTTTTTTAAACTTCGTGAACCAACTTCTGCTAGTTTCAGTCTTTTTTCTGCAGCTTTCTTGTCTCTCTAAGTCTTCAAAGAAGTGAGGAGAGTTAGGGTAAACAGTTTAGGCTTAAAAATGTGGCTATTATTCAGAAAACTAAAGGTTTTTTCATATCAACCATAAAAGTGTTACTCTTATCATTTGTGTATTCACTGGAGTAGCACTTTTAATTTCCTTTATGAATTTTTCCTTCATATTCACACTTTGGCTAACTGTTTACCACAAGAACTCTTGCTTTCAGTCTATCTTGGCTTTCCATATGCTTTCCTCAATAAACTTAATCCTTTGTAAATTTTGATTGAAAGTGAGAGGTGTGCAATTCTACCTTTCATTTGAACGCTGAGAGGTCATTGTAGGATTATTAATTGCCCTAATTTCAATATTGTTGTATCTCAGAAAATAGGGAGGCCTGAAAACAGCTAGACAGATGGGGGAATGGCTAGTTGGTGGAGCAGTCAGAATGCACACATTTATCTATTAACATCTCCATCTTATATGGGCACAGTTCATGATGCCTCAAAATAATTATACTAGTAACATCAAAGATCACGGATCACAGATCACCATAGCAGATATAATAACAATGAAAACTTTTGAAAGATTGCAAAAATTACAAAAATGCGACAGAGACATAAACACATGCTATCAGAAATAGATTTTCTCAACACAAGATTGTCAGAAACCTTCAATTTGTAAAAAGATATCTTCACAGTGTAAAAAAGTGAAGCCCAATAAAATGACATATATCTGTAATCATAGAGTTACCAGTTTGCCCAGAAGAACTTTTTGAGGCAGTAAGTTCTCACAAAAATCAAAAGTGAAAATACAGTAAAATATGTAATGTTCACCAAGAAGCCTTAGAACACTACTGATAGCATAACCATAAGTGTTAGAATTTGAGACCTAAGTTAGTATGGAATTGTAGTGGACAACACTGAATAATTTTACTCTGAATTTTTGAGGAAGGCAAACAAAATTTGAGGGTTTGCCTGTACTTAGAAATAAGATCTTAAGGCTGGATTAAAGGCATACAGGAACCGTTTTCGGCAACCTTATGGTTTTGAAGACTAAAGTAAGGTGCTTACATTTTTAGCTCATGGTTATACTTATAAATATGGTACTCGTTTTCATACTCTTATGGTCTTTCCCATATTTGGAAGGGAGGACAACACAATTGCATATTGTAACTATCACTTACTTCCGACTTTTGTCTGGAATGAACTGAAGAAGATTACATTGAGGGCTATCTTATCTGTGATTGTGGGAGAGAGACTGGACTTTCTGAGCACCATTTACACCAAGCAGTATAAAATCTTGGATTAAGGTTAGCTGTAAAAGTCAACATGAAGCTAATATCTTCCCTAAATGTCTATGAGGCTGTAGAGGCCTAGATACCAAGATTTCATCCTTAGAAGTCATATGTGAAAAATAGTGTTAAGAATGGTTGTTATTGCTAAATTACTTAACTAGGCACAAGATTAGGACAGAACTTTTTAACCATTTAATTCTTTTTTTTTTTTTTTTTGAGTTGGAGTCTCACTCTGTCGTCCCTACTGGAGTGCAGTTGCCGCTCCCGGCCACCGCAGCCTCAACCTGCTGGGCTCCGGAGATCCTTCCACCTCAGCCTTCCAAGAGTAGCTGGAATTACAGGCATGCGCTACCACGCCCGGCTGATTTTTTGATTTATTGTAGAGATGAGGTCTTGCTGCCCAGGTGGGTCTCGAACCCGCGGGCTCAGGCAATCCACTCACCTCAGTCTCCCAAAGGCGTGGGATTACAGGCTGAGCCACTGAGCCCGGCTACCATTTAATTCTTAACATTATAAGGTAGGCACTAGTATTACCCTTACTTAAAGATGAGAAAATAAAAATAAGTACCTTTTCCAAGTCTGACGGCTAAATTGTTGGAGTAAAAATTGGAACTCAGGAAATTTGCCTCTGAACTACTTCATCTTAACTCATTAAGATCTAATACACTGAGACCTGCCATGGCAACTTGGTGAGACCTTGTTTCCACAATAATTCAAAAAACTAGCCAGGCATGGTAGCATGCACCTGTAGTTTTGCCTACTTGGAAGACTGAGGCGGAAGCGTCGCTGGAGTCCTGCAGTAGATGTTGAGGTGGCCGAGTGTGCCACTGCACTCCAGCCTGGGTGACAGAGTGAGACTCCAACTCAAAAAACCCCAAAACAATCTAATACATATAGTCATGAGTCACTTAATGATGGTGATACAGTCTAAGCAATCCATCATTAAACAATTTCATCATTGTGCAAATAACATAGTGTACAAAACTAGATGGTATAGACTACTACATACCTAGGATATATAGCACAACCTACTGATCCTAGGCTACAGACCTGTACAGTGTGTTACTGCACTGAAAGCGATAGGGAATTATACCATTATGATAAGGGCTTATGTATTTAAACATAGAAAAAGTAATATACTGTGTAACTGCAATGGCTACAACATCACTAGGCAACAGAAAATTTTCAGCTCCAGTATTATCTTATGGGACCACTGCCTTATTTGAGGTCCCTTGTTGACTGAAACATCATTATGTGGTTCATGATTGTATTTTAAGCAATGGCTCCCCCAGTGAGTCCCAGTAAATTCATCCTGAGGTTTTAAATCAAGAATTAAACACACAAACTTTGAAATAGATATGTGTCTAAGAAAACAGAATGAATAAAAATGATAGTTTTATGAAAGAACACTGGCAGCTAAGGATAGACTTTATCATTCAGTTATAGCTGGAAAGAAATCAGATAGCATATTAGGTGCCTAGCAGAAGGAGAATTCAGATAAAATATTACTGTCATTTCTGATTAGCGATAAATTATTTGATGTCGAAAATATAAAAATAGATCCAAAATTAATTGTATGTATTAAGAGAACCCGGTTATCAAATGACTGATTAGAATTACAGACTGGGAATCTGAAATATAACACACAGTATAATAAAAACTAGAGCTTTTGGATATTTGAAAAATAAGGTAGATGCTGTGTCCTGAAATAAAGGAAAATCAGCATGAAATGAATCTTAATATCTAAACTTAGAAGGAAGTTTTCTCTTAAAAAACAAGAAGGTACAGATCCCACAAAGTAACAAACAGCTCAAACATTAGAAATTGATATTTTGTATGTTTATTTTTTAACATCCAGGCAACCAAAACTCACAAATATGGTAATTCTTTTATCAGAATTGTACTCTTCCTTCTGACTCACATAAGTAGTCATTTTCTCCATGCTGCTGGTCAGAGTTGTGGGAAAAGAAGAGTAATAAATAAAATTTAACATAATAAAAGAATATTATATCATAATGATATATGTGATCTATCATAATTAAAATTATTATGTTATATTAATAAAAATAATACTGGTGAAATTGCTAAAGTGCTTAGCTTCTTTGGATTTGGGGGTCCAAAACATACAGAAGTTTCATGTATGCTGTCAAATGTACTATTTGAGTTGAGAAGAGGTCATTCTATATCTTTTCACACTATCACTGGTTATATTGTATTCAAGGACTTTTCTCTTTGACCCTCCCATCAGTTAGGATATAACTTATAGGCAAATATAAATTATGGACAACAGATTAAAACATTACTTACCATACATGTATCCAGGTACACAGATGTGTATTAGGTATACATATGACTGCAATGTATACTTCCAAATTGAAACCAGCTCAGAAACCAGAAACCAGTGAATGTATCAATAATGATACTAACACCTATCATCTATTGAGTGTTTTCTCATGCCAAGCATTATGATAAGTATTTGCATACTTCATCTCCCTGATCAGGTCCTCTGTCTAATAGTTACAATTGCTTTATTAAAGCTTCACATGGTCTCCTAGCTAGTTAATGACACAACTCAAGCCGAATCCCAATTCCAAAGGTCATGTTCATAAGTACAGCATACTTTGGAACTCCCTTTAGAAGTAATTCATCTTCTAGAAAAAAATATGTGTGCATATATTATGTGTGTGCCTTAGAATATAGGGTATATATGTGTATATACATATGTACACATATATACACATAGTTGTCCCTTTAACAGCATGGATTTGGCAGTGATTTTCTTTCAACTAAACACAAATAAAAAACATGGAATGTAAAACCTGCATATAGGGAGAGCTGACTTTTTGTATATGTGGGCTACAACTTTGGGACCTGAGTTTGTGCTGACTTTGGTATGAAGGAGTGCCTGGGGAGATGGTTCTGAAACCAATTTTCTGAGTATATCAAGAAACAATTGGAGGACGGGGAGAGAGAGGTGTGAGAGAGAGAAACAAAATAGATAAACCTTGGAAGCATATGCATTTTAGAATTTTAGACATTCATGGAAAATCTGAAAAGTTATTTGTTTTTATTACCTCAAGTGATGACTCAATGGATCGTGAAAGAACGTTATTACTTATTTAATTTTTTATCTTGTACAGTCACTACGGAGAGCACATTTTTTTTTTACTACTGTCAGTCTCTAACTTATGATGGTCCAATTTAAAATTTTTTGACTTCATAATGGTGCAAAAGTGATGCACATTCAGTACTCATACAACCATTTTGTTTTTTATTTAAGTATTCAATAAATACATGAGATAGTTGACACTTTATTATAAAACAGACTTTATGTTAGATGATTTTGTCCAACTCTAGGCTAATAACATGTGTTCTGAGCACATTTAAGATAGGCTACCTTAAAGTAGCCTAGATATATTAAATGCATTTTTAACTTGATACTATGTTCAACTTAAAATGAGTTTATCAGGACATAACCCCATTGTAAGTTAAGGAGCATCTTTATTTATCCATAGAAGGTATTTATCTGAATTTGCATTATTTATTTTTTAATCTACAGCTGGTAACAGTTTAAACTCAAGTGAATACATTTATGGAAGACTTTCTGAAACTAGAAATTAGTGTCAAGTAAAAATGGATTGTTTTTGAATGCATACAATAGTTAAATTTATTTCTAAAAGCTCATTAAATAACTGAATGACAGAATTTATATTCACATTTCAAGAGAGAACATCTATAATTTTTGTGAACAGTGCTACTGGAAGACTCGTCATAGACTGTGATGATCTGTGAACTGTTTGTTACTGGTCCACAAGATAAGTTTAATTATGAGAGTAAACATTTATAAGTTTTTATTGAAATTAACATCACCTTGAAATAAACATGTAATCATGACTATTTTTTCTAGTAATTTATCTTTATTATATTTTCAAAAGCATCAATCTGCTGTATGTGTAAATGCAAAAGCAAAATAAAATAGAATTAGACTGATGATCCTTCAATGCAGTCTATAAAGTACTGATCCACAAAAGAGAATTTTAGCCCAAACAAAAGTCCACCTGAAATATTCAGACTTTGGAAAGTTTTTATTATATATATCTGTCATATAAATTTTCTGAACAAATATCCTATTTTCATTGATTAAGAAATAGCTTTATGGACATAAAAATACAATAGTTACTTCCTGCCTAAAAAATCTTGAACTCTTCTCAACTCAACTTTCTGAGAAAAAAATTTTAATTTCTATATTATAAAAGGGTCATGATTTCCTATGCTTCATAGCTTCTTCTGACTCTAATTCAAAGTCTGCATCATAATGTCAAGGGATCAGAAAACTAACTCTTGTCTAATTCACAAGTTCTTTTGCAATTTAGAACTTCAGAAACATGGAGGGCACAGGGTTCACTGAGAAAATTAACCAACGTCTTCTGAATAAAGCATTGACATAAAGCATCCAGCAACATAAAATTGAGTTAAGCAGTTGGCAGGAAATCAATAGCATCTTTGTGAGTTGATGAGAAATTTTAACTGATTTGTGGCAGCATTCTGAACTCTAGGGATCAGTTATGGTATTTTTAAAAATGTTTACTTTGTTATCATACAAAAATAAAACTATAGACAGCTATAATTGTTAAAGTGAATATCACATGTATTTTTATAACCCAAGGATAACTGCTTACAAGACTGTATTCAGTCTTACATATTTAAGTATTTCTTACAAGATTGTATTCAGCGGGCTCGGTGGCTCAGCCTGTAATCCCGCGCCTTTGGGAGGCTGAGGTGAGTGGATTGCCTGAGCCCGCGGGTTCGAGACCCGCCTGGGCAGCGAGACCTCATCTCTACAATAAATCAAAAAATCAGCTGGGCATGGTAGTGTATGCCTGTAATTCCGGCTACTTGGAAGGCTGAGGCGGAAGGATTGCCGGAGCCCAGCAGGTCGAGGCTGCGGTGGCCAGAAGCAGCCACTGCACTCCAGTCTGGGCGACAGAGTGAGACTCCAACTCAAAAAAAAAAAAAAAAAAAAAGATTGTATTCAGTCTTACATATGTAAGTAGTTCTCCTTTGTCATTTAGTGTTATGTTGATATAAACTTTGATAGCGGTTTTTTTTATCTGCTGCCATATAGCCATTTTTTAATCATGCAATTTGGAATTTTTTAGAAACATAACTTTAAGGATCTGCATAGTATTTCACAATATTTTAAACAATTTCCTCATCATTGAACATTTAGTTTTCTAGTATTTCTTATAAAAATTGCAGCAAACATTATTGTATACATATTTCCCTGCATTTCTAATTATTTCTTATTATTTATTTCTAAAATAGTGCTGCTTTATTGAATTGTATTTTTTCTTTTTTATATGAATTATAGTTTTTTATCAGAACACTCTATATTTTTGAAAACCATGTATTTTATTTTATTTATGTACATACAATAGTCTGTTTCATTACAAAATGCAGTATTTTAATTCAATCTTAAAATTGAAACTGTATATTCACATAGTAATAAACTATAACACAGAAATGCATATCTCTAAAACCTAATACTTATGTCCACAACCAAGATGTACATAAAACATATAAAACTTTAAATAGTTTATTTTTGTAGTTGTTGTGACTACTATTATAATGCTTCATAATATCCTTTTACATGTATTTCTTGATTAATGAATGTTTGTAATTTTCTATAGATTCTTGCTGTGAGAGATGAATACCTGTCTCTTTATGTTCTTCTCATCTAGTTCCCCTATTTTTGATAGTTACATTGCTATTCTTGCTTTATTTTTATTACCTCTATAACTCTATATAATATAATTAGCTCATTTTTTTGTTGTGCCCTCCACAGTGACTAGTTTTATGGTTTTGAGAGATATGAATATTCACTCTTAAATTTTACCATCTTTTTCACCATCTTAAGTTTTCTGTCTACTGTTCTTTGTAGTTTGACTCTCAAGGATTAAAAGAGTATATGCCATTCTGCATTCACAATTCAATTTTCTTAGCTCTCTCTGTATGTTGATGCTAGAAAATTTTGAAGAGAAATAATTTATGAGAGTATGAGAGAATAAAGAGATTGGATGCATGTAAGAAGATACAAGATATATCCAGGGAGGTCTAACATCTGTCACACTGGAATTCCTGAAAAAGAAGACTAAGAAGAAGAGATAAAGGAAAGGATCAAGGAGACCAAGGAGAAAAGTACTAAGAGCTAAAAAACGACAAGAAACTGCATTTTTTTCAAAATTGTGTTAGTATTCTAGGCATCTAGGATTTCTGTTAGAAATTTAGAATAATTTTGTCAACTTCTACAAAAACAATGCTTTCTGGCTATTGCTTGAAATTGCATTGAAACTACACATCAATTTGGGGAGAATTGACAATATTGAGTTTTTTCTTCTCATAAACATGGTATTATTTCAATTTATTTAAGTTATTTAAACTTTCTCTGGCAAAGTTTTGGAGTTTTTAGAGTATAGGTCTTGATTATCTTGTGGAAGATCTATTCTTAGGTACTCAATAATTTTGAAGCCATTGTAAATGCTCTTTTTAAATTTCAACTGCCACTTGTTTGACACTAGTAAATAGAAGTATTATTATTAGAATATAGATCTTGGATACCGTAACTTTGCTAAACTCACTTATTATTTCCAATAGTTAATTCATAGATGCCATAGAGTTTTCTACAAAGGCAATTGTGTCGACTCCAAATAAAGACAATTTTATATCTTTCTTTCTAGTTGTTGTGTCTTTTTTTTTCTTGTCTTATCACACTGGCTAGAACTTTCAGGATGATACATAAGAGTTGCAAGAATGAAAATCCTTGTCTTTTTTCTGATATTAAGAGAAAAAAAACTTAGTCTTGCATCCTAAAGTATAATTTTATTTGTAAGATTTTTATACAGGACCTTTATCCGGTCTAGGAAATTATTTGTTATTTCATTTTCTGAAGGTTTGTTTTTTAAAAAACAAAAATAGCCTTTAGATTTGAACATGATTTATTAAAATGTACTAAGATTTTTTTTTTAAACCTATCACTTTTTAGGTATTTTTTTCCACTTGCCAGAAATATTCAAGTTAATAGATATCTTTACAATGTCTGAACTCTTATATAATCTAGCAATGTTTAAAAATCATGTGCCCTCTCACAGACTGGAAGATAAGATGTCTATCTTACTAGATGGTTATACTTTAAAGAAATGGCTTCCTGGTCCTTGAGAAAGACCATAAAACTGTCAAGAATTATCTTTAAAAATGTATGCATACATCAAAAGGACAAAGAAATAATTTATAACTACAACTTTTGTAAAGTAAATGCTCTAAGAAAAGAGAAGTCAGGAATAAGTCTGTCTAGTAAAACTGAGAGAAATATTGATGCTATTTTGGTCAAAATAAAATATTCCTTGATTGAGCAATGCTCCTGCATGATATTGAAAGGACATATTGTGTTCTCCTTTTATTTAAAAGTTTTGTATAAGTTTTCTTAGTATAGGGTATTTCAATAATCACATAAATAGATGGGTAATAATTTCTGTATCATGGGTGGTGACAGTCATAGTGGTGGTGATGAGTAGTCAATTTGAAGGTGAGCAGATAAGACTTGCTCAAATATAGTTTAATTCTAAAATGTACCACACACCTTTAAAAAAGTAAAAAAAATAAGAGAGACAGTAATTATACCAAATTTAATTTTTTTTTCTGAGTAATGGGAAATAAATGTAGAGTTTTCATTAAAACTGCTTTTATAGAGTCAGTTATCAGATTAGCAATCAAATGTCTTGTATTACAAACTTTAAATTTTGTTTCTTCCTGTGGTTGTGTTAGTCACTGTGACAAATTTCTGCTCACCCTTTTTTTTTTTTTTTTTTTTGAGTTGGAGTCTCACTCTGTCGCCCAGACTGGAGTGCAGTGGCCGCTTCCAGCCACCTCAGCCTCGACCTGCTGGGCTCCGGTGATCCTTCTGCCTCAACCTTCCAAGTAGCCGGAATTACAGGCATGTGCTACCACACCCAGCTGATTTTTTGATTTATTGTAGAGATGAGGTCTCGCTGCCCAGGCGGGTCTCGAACCCGCAGGCTCAGGCAATCCACTCACCTCAGCCTCCCAAAGGCGCGGGATTACTGACTGAGCCACCGAGCCCGGCTGCTCACCATTTTTAACCTAGTGCTCAGCTCTTTTTTAAGACCCTACTTTTACCTGTATGATGACCACTTATATACCTAGTCCTGAATTGCACCCCACATCTTTAAAATAAAAAAACCCTACTTTTATGCTATTATTTCAATAAAATCATTCCAGGTATCTCCAGCCAGATATGGTAATGACAATATTATTGATGGTGCTGCTGTTGTTGCTGAAATTTTGGCCCTGTGCTTGGATCTGTACTAAGGCCTATATATCAATTATCCGATATGATCTTTATGCAATTCAATGAATTATTATTACTTATTTACTTGTTTTCACAAATGTGAAAACCAAGGCTTAGAAATGTTCTTACTCTTAGAGATAAAAACACAAAGTTAGAAGTGATAGTATCAGCCTTTAAATTCAGTTCTGTTTGACAGCAGAGGGACAATCTCCTAAACTTCTAAATGACTAATTAAATGCAATTATTGATGAATGACTATTTGTTCTGTTGCCTCTCTTTAGTTCCCCCTGAGGTAATTGCATTTGTAATTTAATTAATCCTGTGCATCCATCCTTTCTTTCTCCCAATTACTCCTGTGGTTACTGTAGCTATACACCTTTCCAATTCTTTCTGTTTTATAATTCTCTACTGAATCATATTTAAAAGAGGGATTGTTAGTTTATTCCAAATAATGTAGCAAGATCCCCTGGCAAATTACTTATGTAAAGCAAGTAGGTTTTATTAAAGGTCATATTTACCTAACTGACAATTTTTCTATTCATTCCATTGTTCATTATCTAGGTATTATTTATCACCTTATGTTAATACATGTTTCATAATGAGAATAATATAATCAGTATTGGAGAACTTGAACATCATTTGGTACATCTTTCTACCCAAAGTAAAATTCCTTGCATACCCTCACTGAAAAAGCAACACTCTTATTTCTGATTAATTATGGCAGTAAAGGGAAGAACAGAATGCCTAAAGGTAGTCAATTTTATTATTGAATGAATATATGTGTTTAAGTGTTACTCCAAATAGTTAGCTGAAATCTCCTCTTTTTAACTTTTCAACCATATCTTCTAGTTCTATCTTCTTAAGAAATAAAAATAAATTTATTATACACATTTTGGGCATGTCACATAATTAACACTTTAGGATGTCTCTTATGTACCTCCAAAGATTCCTTTAGCTAGGCTAAATTTCTTCAAATCCTCTGTTGACACCCATCTTCCTCCCTAGCAATAGACTCAAATTGTTTGTCCTGCAAGATGCAGGAGAAATATTCATTGCCATGGGCTGCTATATGAAAGGAAATAAGGCAGTTCACAAAATTAATAAGGACAATCAGTAGTTTCCAAATCATCAATCCTTCCATGTCTTGATTCAAATCAGTAGATTATAGATTCATAAACACTTGGTTTATTGATATTAACACGAGTAGACAATGTCCCTGAAGTTGTCTGCATCACGAACTTTCTACATTTTCACTGATAGACAAGTTCTGTCCTTCTCCATTAGATCTCTTCCTTTGTCTTCAGCTCAACCAGTTGTATACTGACAGACTTTTTCAAAATTTAGTAAAAATATCCTATTCATCTTAAATATTCTTTTTTGTTGTAGTTTTTTAAATTAATGGCATTAACATGAGATTATCTTATATCTTGCTTAGTTTGGAAGGGGAACTGCAAAGTTCAATGTTAGCTGAAATTTCTGCTACACAAACAGTTGATTCTCATTACTTGCTAAGATATGTTCTAGAAAGTTACCATAGGCACTGAATTACTAAATACCAACCTATTGCTCTTGGGCCAAATACAGAGTTATATTCTTGCAAATCTCTGGTCATGTTTTAATGAATTGAAATGATATTTACATTATATAGGTTTATTTGCCATCAAGATCCTTCCTTATAAAACAAACCAGTATCTTCATTGATGAAAATATGCTCTTCCACAAAAGAATTTTCCCAAATAACACTTAGCAGGTATTTTTAAAGATTTTTTCCACAGTCTCCTGACTTGCAGATTCTGCCTTACCCACAAGTTTAACACTTTTTTGTACTGTATCACATTTTGAAATGTGGAAGCCAGCACTAGCTACCAGTAGTTCTTTTTGAACCTGGGTAATGTGACCATAAATTTCTTTGGCTTTCAGTCTCACAATAAGGATATCCAATAGCCTTTTTAAAAATGAGTAATTGCTTCATGAATCCACATATCTAGCCCCTTTTTAATCTTTTCATAGCTTTATTATGTACCAAGATGTTATCTTAATACTTTTCAAAGAAGTCTCATATACAGATTGTAAATTTTCTCCCCTTTTCTGGATCTATCATATTGTTGATTCATTCACATGTAACTCATGGCCAACAACACCGTAATTCATGCTTAAATGAAGCTTATATAACATTAATACTTTCCCTGTAAGTCATATTACAGTTTCCTTACAAGTAATGCTAGATAGCACTTGAGCACTACACTTTGGACCCATTTTAAAAGGTTAAATCACCAACAAAAGGCACAAAAAAAATGTGAAAAAAAATGGCACTAAACATACTGCATTAAGGACAGTTGCTTACAGTATAAAGATGAAATAAAAGGCAGAGCATTATTTTGTACGACCTCAGCTGGAAATGTACCCACCCTCCAACACAAGTTATTGCTGCTTTATGCAGGCCTGTGAATGACCTCTAAAGTGCCGCAAGTGTTGATTTGGGGGTTACAAATGCATTTTAGTGAGTAGATGAATTTGTAAATATGGATCCATGAATATGGAGAATCAACTGTATTAGAATTAAAGATCATAAACCTTCAGAATGTAAAAGCACACCAGTACAAAACCCCACACTGTATTAAAACAGGTCCAAATAATGGAAAGATATCAGTATTTGTGGACTGGAAGAATTAATATATTAAAATTCCCACACTACCCAAAGTAATATACTAATTCATTGGCATCCTCGTCAAAATCCCAAAGGCATTTTTACAGAAAAAAAAGGCATTTTTACAGAAAAAAATAAACTAAAATTCATATGAAACCACAAAAGTTCATAAATAGCAAAAACAATTTTGAGCAAGAAGAACAAAGCTGGAGGCATCACAACTTCTGATTTCAAAATATATTATACAGTTGCAGTAATAAAAGCAGTATGATACTGGTATAAAAGTGAACAAGTAGAACAATGGAACAAAAAAGACAGCCAAAAAGTAAAGCAATGCATACATGGTCAAGTGATCGTCTACAAGGGTGCCAAGAATACATAATGGAAAAAGGATAGTCCTTTTAGTAAATGATTTGGGAAAAATGGATATCCATATGAAAAATAATGAAATTGGATTCATCTTAAACTATATAGCAAAGTAAACTAAAGATTGATTAAAGAGTTAAACATAAGATCTGAGACCATTAAATTCCTAGAGGAAAACATAGGGGGAAATCAACTTGACATAGGCTTTATCATGGTTATAACACCAACACAAGAAACAAGCAAATATAGTCAGTGACACTACATTACTTAAAAGATTCGGCATAGCAAAAATAAAATAAAAAAGAAATCTATGGAATGTGAGAAGATATTTATAAATCAAATATCTAAGAAAGCATTAATCTAAAAAATAAATAAGAAACTTCTAAACTCACTAGCAAAACAAGCAAACAAACAAAAAAAAATCTGGTTAAGAAATGAGGAAGGTACCTAAATAGCCATTTCTCTAAAGAAGGTATAAAAATGGTCAATATGTATATAAAAAGGCACTTGTCATTAAGGTGGAAAGCATGTGTATTCTATCACTGTATTATATAAAATGGTTTCTGCATGCATATATGTGAGGAAAGTGGCCTGAAATGATGACTTTTGGGGGAATTAACTTTTTTATAGTGGTTTTGTTGTAGTTTTTTTATCCTCTCCTCTTTTTATATTTCGATAGGGTCATAAAAATGAACTAATATTTAATAAAGTTTGGCATCTACTTTGATAGCCTAAAGTTTTAAAAATTACTGTTTTAAGTTAAACATATAAACATGCACTTATAGCCATATGTATATACACATGTTTTATTATATATAGAAAACTTTTAGCAGTAATGGCCCTTTTCTGGAGGATATGAGAACCAAGAATGGCAAAAATTAACAGATCACAAGAAGAGTGGAGGAAAAGTCTTCAAATTCAAAAGATTGCCAGAAAACTAAAATGCAACATTGGCATCTACCATCTAATCTACTTTAAACATTTGCCTTTAACAAGAGCCTCGAGACTGTGCATTGCAAAATAATTGTTATAAATGTCTTGATTTCATCAATTTATAAAAATATTTTATTTTTACAAAAGGTGTATGTATGAAGGGAACTATAAGAAGGGTGTATGTAAAACATATACTTGTGTATAGCACATACATTTAAATATTTATGCATACATATATAGAAAATACATATGTACATGCATATAGAATATGTGTATATATAATTTTCAGAAGAAAGTATTTAATAATTTAATTAATATAAAATAACTGTCTATTTTGTTAATGTAGAATAAGTTAAATCATAGATTGGAGAATACATATACCAGTCATGTAATATTAAGAAAAGCAAAAGAGAATGAAAATGCAAACTGCAACTTAGATAAGAGACATAAGCCAAGATCACAGCTGAACTTTAACTACAGTGATTCTCAAATATTATTGTTTTGATATTTTCCGTTATTTCCGTATGTGATGATTAGTGGTTTTGACATTGGACCACATGGTTAGATCATTTAAATTTTATATTTATTTCTTTTATATTTCTCTTTCTTTGTTGTGATTAGTTTCCATTCCTTCTCAGGAGATATTTATTTCATATTTTTTTCAAGTCTTCAGGAGAAAACTTTCATGTTTTCTTTACATTAACGTGTTACTCATGTTTTACAGATTGAATAACTTTAAAAATTTCTCCAAGAATGTTTCCAAAAGTTTTCTCCTCATATTCTCTTCTGCTTATTTGAAAAATCTGCTTGAGCGCTCTGTGCCCTACTGCTCAATTGACTTTCACTTCAATGTGGTTATTTGAGGAACTACACTCTGGGAAGATGGTTTCCAAATTCTAGGTCTCTGCTTGGAAAATATTCACATTCTTTCAAAAGGATCTCTCTCTTCCACCGTATTTTACTTCTGAGAAAATCATTTAACTGCTTGAATATTTTGCGTCCTGGGTTTAGTTCTCTGGGTAAACAGAGAAGTCCAGGGAAAGGTATCTTGTCTATCTGGAAAGCAAACATTATGTAGCCTCTGGTAGTACCTTTTTCTGCAAGAATACTGACTTTCTGGATTAATGAGTGTATCAGTTATTGTACATGATTGCTTTGTGAAATGTGCAAATGATAGCACCTATGCAGCCTTGTTTGGTTTATTTCCTCTGGTTTGTACTGTTATTAAAAGCATATTGTATTATAGAGCTATTCAGATATTTTAAATATAAAGATGTATTGTTTCTGTAATATAGATGTATGGAATATATTTAGGTAATAGATGCATTACCTAAATTCAGCTTTGACAAAATGACAGAGTGTAAATTAATGAGCAGATGTATCCCAGTGAGCAATAAATCAAAGGAACATCCCAAGAAGAGGATTAGGAGATTATAAATGGAAATAGTTCTCCAAAGGTATACACAATTTGGAATTGTTTAACTGCTGGGTTAAACTACGGATACATTCAGCTCGTAGGAGTTCTTAATTTATGACTGATTTTAAATGAGAAGTTTATTTTGCAGTTTTAGTTTGGGAGTAATCATCCAGTAAAAAAAAAAAAAAAAAAAAAAGCAATGTGGTTTATGCAAACAAACCAGACTGCCATTGCAGTTGGCCCCTCCAGGAGGGGGTCAGCCTGCCAGCGTAACACTGCTGCTGGGAAAGAGAAGTGAAGAGTATGGAACTGAGGCTAACTTTTCCATGCAATGCCTCTTTAGGTCTTGCTCCTTTGCCTTTGGTACTTGGCAAGAATTCCTGAGAACCAAAATCATGTGTAGAGCTGATCCTGAGGCTTTCTAGGTTTCTGCTAGGTCAACTTGTACCTTCTGGATTATAGCCTATGCCTCACAAATGCAAAGCTAGGTTTTTCTCAGACTGACTATTCTAGTAACTAACTACTATCCTTATTATCTGAAATCTTTTTTTTTTTTTTGGAGTTGGAGTCACTCTGTCACCCAGACTGGAGTGCAGTGGCCGCTCCCGCCACCACAGCCTCAACCTGCTGGGCTCCGGTGGTCCTTCTGCCTTAGCCTTCCCAGTAGCCGGAATTACAGGTATGCACTACCACGCCCGGCTGATTTTTTGATTTTTATTGTAGAGATGAGGTTTCGCCAAATTGCCCAGATGGGTCTCGAACCGCGGGCTCAGGCAATCCACTCACCTCAGTCTCCCAAGGCGCGGGATTACAGGCTGAGCCACCAAGGCCGGCTTGATCTGAAATCTTAATACACTTTTCCTACTGAGATACAACGCATGCGCTTTTTAAAAAATGAAAACACAGATTTGTACTTAATGTCTTTTTCTTGAATAATACTAAATGTATTTTGCTAAAATCTACACACGCTATAGACTCAGTTAAGAAAGATTTCCAAATAGAGCTCTCAGGCCAATGATTTACTGGTGACTGAAATGAACATATGAATTATTCATTTTATCATTATTTTCCCACCAAGAAAAAAACAGAATTAAAGCTTTTCTCTTTGTCAGTTTGTTATCTGGGTAATGGAAGAGGAGGCTGAGCTCAAATAAATGTGACAGGAGGGATACATTGATTCAGGTTCACAATGAAATGTGGTTAAAAGAAAATTTATACAATTAATTTGAAGGAAAACATGACAGTCAAAATAAGGAGGGTTTTAGATAAAAATTAATGGGTTTAAAAATTCTGATGGTAGAAAAAGCCATTAATTATTATGCTCAAAAACAAAACCACTTGCTGCAACATTTCTTACCTTGGTATGGTGGAACAACAATATGTTAGAAATAGCAAAACCTTAAGATACCATTTTATTTTCTGATTGATATCAAATATCATGATTTACCAAAGTCTCATGAAATTTTTCCAAGTAGAATGCTTCTTTCTAGAAGTGAATACTTGGGAATAAAGCCATGTGTCTTTATATTGCTGAATATTTAACTAATTAGGCTTTTCTAAGATGTTACTTTTATCCCTAATTAACATTATTCTTGGTCACTTGATTATAACTTTATGCTATAATCTTACACAGTCATTCAATATGTATAATAACAGGTCATTGAAATTTATACATACATAATTATGTGGAATTAATAGATGAATGACATAAAATACATGAATGTAAAACAATTGTGAATCCAGAGTAGATGATATTACTTTTGTTGTAGAGGGTGATATTATTAGTAAATTTAAGAAGGAGAAAAGTAACTAAATAAGATATATATTTAAGAAAAGAAATTTAAAAAGATAAATCTGTAAAACACAGGATTCTTAAGAATTTCAAAGAAGGTGGGAGCAGGGTGTAAATAAGTGAAGAAAAATATTTTATTAAAATATATGACAAGCTACAAAACTAAAAAAATTAATTATTGCACAGTTGAATAAGCCACACTACCTTGGTGAAGTTTTGTGAAGAATATATGCACATTCAAGGATTTATTTAACAAGCACATGTTGACTACTACTCAATTAGCCAAACATTGTTTTGAGAGTGGACAGAAAATTTAAGGTAGATGTGAAGAGAAAAGCCAAGAGTTGTTTATATTCTCGTGTTCGAGTTCACTATCCTCATTAGTACTAAGAGACCTGAGTTCCATAATACTTCTCTTTATTCAATAGTCTTAGTCTTTGATTATATTATATTTATTTTCCTTAAATAACAAAAGAGCAGTTTTACCTACTTAAGAAAGTTGTTTTTTGGATTATATGAAGTATTGGATGTGGAAACATATTGAGCAGAAAAATTGCAGTGCCAAAAGAGTTTATATGTGAACAGAAATGCAGAAATTTTTGTTGCTTTGAAGTTTTTAATTAGTAAATCAAATTATATCCTTTTTTTCTTGTAAAAAAGTTATTGTGAACAATAACTGATCTTGAATTTCTGTTATAGTCTTTTCCCCAACTTTGGCCCTATGTCTGCATAGACTATGAAATAAAGCAGCATTATTAGGACCAAATAGACCTTGTGGGTCAAGTCTAAGCCTTTATAACATTCATCTTTATTGTAGGCAATTATAATCTCTTCAAAACCACTAGTTTATCAACATTGGCCTGTGTAAGTTAAAATCAATATTATGAACATTCATACAATGTGTTCATTCATCAGGGAGAGATAAAGAGGTTCATTGAGAACACTGGTATATACTTTTTTTGCCTTTGCATATTATTTACATTTTACGCAGTGTGAAATCTTCAAGGGGAAAGTAAAGATCAAGTTTATGGGTTTACAGAATGATGTGATGTGCCACTAAGCTCTAGCGAATAAGATAGATACACACCTTTCTTTCAAACTGTTCACATTTCTTTAGAGGGAGACAGACAATAAATAAGGATATGAATATGTAGTCTTCTACAGTACTAAGTTTTAAGTAGAAAATAAATCATAATGATAAGTAGTAATGGAGGGCCTTCTAATTCAGTTAGAGTAGTCTGGGAATAAGTGTGCCACCTTAGCAACTCAGGGAGGAACTCTGAGGAGGAGGTGATATTTGAGCTGAGACAGAATGATGGAGAGGTGGCAGTCACTAAAAGGACAAAGATTCTGAGGCAGGAAGGAGATTGGTATATCTGAGTGAAACAAAGAAAAGATGGAAGGTGGGTATATTATTTTCTTGTAAGTGGATATGACTTGGTGATGAGTGAAAATCCAAAAGAAATTCTGAGACTCTTGCCAGAGGACAAATTCAGCTAGTGATTTAGTAAAATTTACAATTTAAAAATAATATCACTTTTGATTCTTCTCTAGAATGCATTTTTAATATAGTTTTTCTTAAAATGCTGTGCTTTTACTGTCACTTCTTATACTAATGAATAGTATTAAATATATTTTGCTAAAATCTACCCCACGCTATAGATTCAGGAGAAAAAGATTTCCAGATGGAATCATTTGGCTCTCAGGCCAATGATTTAGTGATGATTAAAATGAACATATGAGCCGGGCTCGGTGGCTCAGCCTTTTGGGAGGCTTTTGGGAGGCTGAGGTTTTTTGAGCCGCGCTTTTGGGAGGCTGAGGTGAGTGGATTGCCTGAGCCTGCGGGTTCAAGACCTGCCTGGGCAGTGAGACCTCATCTCTACAATAAATCAAAAAATCAGCTGGGCTTGGTAGTGCATGCCTGCAATTCCGCTACTTGGAAGGCTGAGGAGGAAGGATCGCCGGGGCCCAGCAGGTTGAGGCTGTGGTGGCCGGGAGCGGCCTCTGCACTCCAGTCTGGGTGACAGAGTGAGACTCCAACTCAAAAAAAAAAAAAAAACAAATTTAAATAAATAAATAAATAAATAAATAAATAAATAAATAAATAAAATGAACATATGAATTATTCATTGTATCATTATTTTCCCACAAGAAAAAAAATGTCTAATGTCTTTGCTGTACTGCTTTAAGTTATGATAATTATCCCAACAAGTATAAAAACTGTGTTATATTCTGAACTTCCTTATCAATGAATGACATCTTCTGGCTACATATGATCTCTGTTTTGAATAGTTATGGAATCATCTTGAAAATTAGAAAGAACAAAAAATACATAAATGATAATTTCCTAAATGGTTATTTTAATTTTTGTTTTGCTGATGATTTTGGATATATGTATATGTAGACACTAGAAGATTTATTTTCTCTAAGGAAATAGTGACCTTTATTGTTTTGACTTTAAGTAAGTCATCTTTTCTGGCCTTCAGATTTTACTGTTCTCTGCTTTTCACAGACTCACAGAGCTAATACACACAGACATAGCCTCAAACCACAAGTTTATATTTTTCTTATTTGTGTAAGACAGAAAACCAAAAGGTAGTTTTAGAAATATTTTTGTAGAAGTTTATTTTTAAAAAATGTGTGACTATATATTATTTTCACAATGCTTTGCCAATGTTCCCTTCTAGTGTAGTCAGCATTAGCTTTTTTCTTTTACTTTGGAGTTGAAAAGGTCTTAATTCCACACTCATACACACATATCCACAACCCAACCACAAGGAAATATTGATATTCAGCATACAAAAATCACATATTAAAATTGTAGATAGTTAAGTCCAAGCAGATGGGTGCCCACAGCATTTGTATCTTTGGTTAACTTTTATTTGGATTTATTAATGGAGTTATTGAAACTCCCTAATGAAGCATGCTCACAAAAAGTCAAAGCATAGATTATTAGCTGGACTTGTATTACTCAGGCTGTAAAAATTATCAAGTAAACATAGAAAATATAAATGTCAAATTATTTATGTGCTTCTCCTTAGCATAAATATTTTTAAAGCAGGCTATGTATTTCCAGGTAGATTTGGCAGTACATAGAGTGAAACAATCAATTAGAAAATATAAAAACAATTTCCCCTAACTTCCAGATTATTCAACAATAGCAAACTGGGGCATACAGGGCAACAAGGGTCCAATGTAGGCTGTCACTCAGAGAGTATTGAGCCAGGAAAAAAACAAAAACAAAAACATGTGAGTATCGGAATTTAGGAACAAATAAGGATTCGGAATGAAAGCTTGTAAGACCAAGGTTAACACTTATACAATTAACACTTTCTGGAAAAGATAAGATAAATCTAGAAGGTGAAGAAAAAGGTTAATTAAAAAACAACGAATTGTAAGTTTTAAATGTTTTAAACTCCAGGATTTAGGAAAACATTTATGACCTAGTGGAGAAAATAAATTAGGAGCTCAGTCAGGCAAGGAAAGGGAATTTTGACCTAGCAGTTTCTCTAATACATCTTTCAAGCAAAGACTGGAAGTACTGTCAGAGGCACAGCTGCCTTTGGGCCTGGGAGGTTAAGACCAATTTCAACAGTGGAAGGCAGTAATGTGCTAATTTTGACAAGGGAAAAGGTGAAAAGCAAGAGACTACATACAGCTGGTTTCAGACTAATAAATCTATTTCTCCCACTTACTCAAAAAATGTGTGTGTTTCACTTCCTCCCCACATTTTTTTAAAATATTTTTTAAGAGCTGGGTCAGCAAGTGTTTTCCCTTGTTGAGTTTACTGTCAGAGAAAATACATTTAGAAATATGACTTTAGAATCATTTACTCTAGCTTTAAAAATAAATGTATGCATCTTCCCTATAAGTCTCTTCTCATGTATAATTTATGGTGTGTTTGTCTTCAAATTTTTGGGGAAAAATCTATCTATAGCATACTCTTGAAGGTCAATATGAATTTTAAAAGTGGGAAAAATCCAAGGAGTGTAAAGAATTATCAACTATTCTGCTTTGTTCTATGGACCCTACAAAATCTGCCCCATCCCCTTCCCAACTCAACTTTAGAGTAAGAATGTACCCTCAAAAAAGACAGACGAGAAAATTTCTTTTGGTATGCTTCATTTTTTGTTGAGTAGGTAGATTCATGTACTCTCTTAATTGGCCAGTATTAATTGCATCGATTGACCATTTGTGTACATATTTTATATCTCATTTTTACAAGTTTATTGCGAGACTGAAGTTTATATTTGATTTACATTTAGAGTCTTTCTTCAAGCACATACAATGTCAATATCAGTAAGTAGTCAGTATCTTTAAAATTTTTTAAATAGTTTGATTTCCAAGTTCTATTGGGTTACTCTAAAGCAACCTGATGATTTATCTTGTTACTATAAAAGCTATATCACTATATCATATATCATGATCAAAGAACACTGAAGTGAATGTGATCAGTTCAATTCTTCTACATTGTTAGCACAATAATGACCACAACATATTTATAGGTAACATTTAATTTAATGGATTCTCTCTTGGGGATTGCATGATAGCATTAAAGAGGAATTAGACACTCAAAATAGTCACACTTTCATTTTAATTATTTTAAATTACATGTTAACTACAGTTTTTGATAAACTTATGCCAGACATTGCAAAGTGCTGTGTGTTAATATTTAACCATAGTTTAGCTCTTTCTTATAGAACTTATTGTGTTTTTTTGTATCATAGATAGAGCCATTCTTTTTTGTTGTTGCTTTGTGCTTGCACGTTCATTTAGTGAGTTTGATGCAAAAAAGTGAGTACATTTAGGTATGCATATAAATATTTCTACCTCAATGTAAGGAATATTAAAATTATACATTTAATTTTTTATTTGATTAAAAAATAAATGGCAGAATTTATATTTAAGTGTCTATAATTAATATACATAAGCATAATAAATATATTGGTATATATACATAAAAATAATAATATAAATCAGTTATTAAAAATTTTTTTTACAATAAATCTATATACTTCAGTAATATCTGTCAACATGCATATGAATCAAAATGTCAATATTTGCCTTCTTTTAGGATTTACTGACTAGTGAATAGGTTTACATTGTGACTACCATTTTTTCAAATGTTATAATATATGTTGGAAACTGACAAAAATTGTGAATTACACACACAAAAAAATCATAGGGCTTGAAAGGATCTTTCAAGAGACAACTCCTATGAAAATTCTAGTGTTCTTTGATTAAAACTGAGTTAATAACCAAGAAATATAATGCACTTGTCTATTTTTATATGCATAAAATGCGTATTTACCCTAAAGACATTTATACTATATTTATAATTTAAAAATGTATATGAATAGGAACATTACCTACAAATGAAATAATTTCTTCCAGTGTAGCAGTGTAAATGAACATTTCTATAATAGTTTAAAACTCTGAAAAATGTTAAAACTTGCATATTTATAATTAATAAGTTTTGAGTCACTGTGTTTATAAATAAAGCAGTATCAAACATTGGACACTTCATGAAGAGTAGCAGAACAAATTTTTAAATAAATTGCTCTCTTTTGCAGGATTGAGGTGAATCAAAATACATACAGAGTAATAATAGAATGTTTAGTCACATTTCATTTGCCTTAAGTGCAAGTTTTTTTATCTAGTTAAACAACAATTTTATTGACCTATATGTTTTACCAGTGCTTTTACAAGGTAGTTGAAAACCAGTTACCATGAGGATCCTACTCTGACTTTTTATTTTAAAGCTTTCTGTAACGTTAAGCATTTGTAAAAGCTATTAAGAACAATAGGACAGAGAGAAAGTTGTTTTTGAAATTTCTGAAGTTTCAGGTTACAGATTTATAACTTTAAAAAAAAACCTTCCTGTAGTTTCATTATTTAGAAAAAATATGAAATTTTCTATGAGTTTGGAATTATTAATTCTGTTATGATTCTATGTATTTAGAGATTCTGACAGTAAGAGTAAAGGTAATGTTCTTCACTTGCAGAAAATTGGTATTTTCTTTCTGGAAGGGAGATCTCTTTGACAGAAAAAAAAAATCTGAAAAAGGCACAAATGATAGCCTACTCAATCTTATAACTACTTCAGTATCAATTTAGACAACACCCCTCTAACAGCTCAATTTCTTTTTTTCTAAATACATCAAAATTAATATTTTCATTGTTAAATTTACAGGATTATCTCAGTTTACAAAATCATTATGTTCATGGAAATTTGGATACAGAATAAGGTATGAATATATAATCTTGTTTTCCAATTAATAATTGCTTTGTATTTCAAACTTGAGGAATAATTTCTCTCCAGGGAATTGAACTATTCTCACAATGTTTACAAAATGAAAGCTAAGATAACAAGAAGTCAAATTATACATTTTATGAAAAGAAAAATAATCTTTTATAAAATGATATTAAGAGTATTGAAATATTAACTAAAATTAGGCAGGATTACTCCATTTTGGCATTTAGAAATAAATATTTTGGGAAAATGTAATAAATTATTTCTTAAAAATTTTTAACAGCCGGGCTCAGTGGCTCAGCCTGTAATACCGCGCCTTTGGGAGGCTGAGGTGAGTGGATTGCCTGATCCCGCGGGTTCGAGACCCGCCTGAGCAGCAAGACCTCATCTCTACAATAAATCAAAAAATCAGCCGGGTGTGGTAGTGCATGCCTGTAATTCTGGCTATTTGGAAGGCTGAGGTGGAAGGATCGCCGGAGCCCAGCAGGTGGAGGCTGCGGTGGCCGGGAGCGGCCACTGCACTCCAGTCTGGGCGACAGAGTGAGACTCCAACTCAAAAAAAAAAAAAGATTTTTAACAAAAGGAATAGAGGAAAAATACTCTAAAACACTAACGACTATATGTGAAAAATCAACAACAGGAGAAAAACTGAAAGCCTTTCCTCTAAGATCTGAAAAAAGACAAGGGTGTTCACTTTCACCACTTTTAGTCAACAAATAATAGAAGTCCTAGCCACACATTAGCAAGAGAAAGAAATAAAAAGCACTCAAATTAGATAAGAAAACATCAAATTACCCTTGTTTACAGACAACAAGATCATATACATAGACAAACCTAAAGACACCATTTAAAAAAATTTGTTAGAAGGGATTATAATTCAATAAAATCATAGTACATAAAAATTAACATACAAAATCATCAGTAGCATTTTTTGTATATTAACAGCTAACACTCAAAAAGAAATCAAGAGGCAATCCTATTTACAAGAACTACTACAAAAGTAAAATATTGAGAATAAATTTACAAGTGAAAGACCTCTACAATGAAAACGATAAAATGGATGATGTCTCATGCTTATGGATTAGAATAATTAATATTGTTAAAATGTCTATACTATCTGAAGTTATCTACAGATTCAATTCAATTGTCATAAAAATATCAAGGACACTCTTCACAGAAATAGAAAAAAAAATGCCAAAATTAATACAGAAACACAAAAGACCTTGGATAGCCAGAGCAGTTCTGAGCAGAAAGAACAAAACTGGAGTTCTCACACTACCTGACCTCAAAATACTACAAAGAATAGTAACCAAATTAAGCCATGGTACTGGCATAAAAACAGACACATATACCAATGGAAGAGGATAATAACCTCAAAATAAGTTCATACATTGACAACCAACTCATTTTCAGCTCATTGTCAACCAACTCATTTTCAACAACAGTGCCAAAAACATACATTGGGGAAAGGACAATCTCCCCAATAAATGGTGCTGAAAAACTGGATAAACTTATCAGGAGAGAAAGAACTCGACTCCTATCTTTCTCCTTATGAAAATAAACTAAAATGATGAAAGACTTAAATTTAAGAATTTACACTATGACCTACTACAAGAAAACATTGGGAAAATGCTTCAGGACATTGCTTTGGGCAAAGTTTTTTTGTGGGTAGATCTCAAAAGCACCAGCAACAAAAGTAAAATGGACCAATGGGATCACATCCAGCTTGAAAGCTTCTGCAAGCCGGGCTCGGTGGCTCAGCCTGTAATCCCGCGTCTTGGGAGGCTGAGGTGAGTAGATTGCCTGAGCCCGCGGGTTCGAGACCCACCTGGGCAACTTGGCGAGACCTCATCTCTACAATAAATCAAAAAATTAGCTGGGCATGGTAATGCGCGCCTGTAGTTCCAGTACTTGGAAGGCTGAGGCGGAAGGATTGCTGGAGCCCAGGAGGTCAAGGCTGTGGTGGCCAGAAGCGGCCACTGTACTCCAGTCCGGGCGACAGAGTGAGACTCCAACTCAAAAAAGAAAAAAAAAAAAAGAAATGAACAAACTAATCTACAGATTCAATGCAATACTCATTAAATTACCAACATCAGTCTCTTCAGACCTGGAAACAACAATATGGAAATTCATATGGAAACATAAATGACCACAAATAGCCAAAACAGTCTTTAGCAGAAGAAACAAGGCAGGCGGTATCACATTTCCAGACTTCAAACTTTACTGTAAGGCTACAGTAATCAAAACAACCCATTTTGGTATAAGAACAAGCATACGAATCAATGGAACAGGATAGAAATTCCAGAAGCAAAACCTCAATTTCTCAACCAATTCATCTTTGACAAAGTCTCCAACTACAACCACTGGGGAGAAGAGAACTTAGTCAGTAAATGGTGTTGGGAAAACTGCCAAACCATGTGCAGAAAAATGAAACAGGACTTCTATCATCATACACAAAAACGAGCTCCAAGTGAATCAAAGACCTAAACGTAAAACCCCAAACTTTAAAAATCTTAGAAAATGCAGGAGACACCATTACAGAAATCGGAATAGGCAACAAATTCCTGATAAAACCCCAAAAACCCATGGCATAAGAGATAAGATAGACAAGTCGTTCCTCATCAAACTGAAAAGCTTTTGCAAAGCAAAAGAAATTATCAAGAGAGTGTGAGACAACCCACAGAATTGGAAAAAATATCTGCCAATTGCATATCTGATAAAGGCCTAACATCCAGGATTTACAAGGAACTCAAATGTGCCAAAAGGAAAAAAAAGCAACCTCATTTAAAAGTGGGCAAAAGCCGGGCTTGGTGGCTCAGCCTGTAATCCCGCGCCTTTGGGAGTCTGGGGTGAGTGGATTACCTGAGCCTGAGGGTTCGAGACCCGCCTGGGCAGCAAGACCAACAATAAAATCACAAAATTAGCCGGGCATGGTAGCGCATGCCTGTAATTCCGGCTACTTGGAAGGCTGAGGTGGAAGGATCGCCGGAGCCCGGCAGGTCGAGGCTGCGGTGGCCGGGAGCGGCCACTGCACTCCAGTCTGGGTGACAGCGTGAGACTCCAACTCAAAAATAAAAATAAAAATAAATAAGTAAATAAAAGTGGACAAAAGACATGAATAAACACTTCTCAAAAGAAGGCATACAAGCAACCAACAGACACATGGAAAAATATTCAGTCTTACTAATCATCAGAGAAATGCAAATCAAAACCACATTGAGATAACACCTAACTCCAGTAAGAATGACCATCAGTAAACAAAAACAAAAACAAAAACAAAAACAAAAACACAGGTGCTGGCCAGGATGGGGAGGAAAGGAAAGGCTTCTACACTGCTGGAGGGAATGGAAACTAGTTCATCCTCTATGGAAAACAATGTGGTGATGATTCCTAAAAGAATTAGAAATTGACCTTCCATAATATATAGCAATCCCCCTCTGGGAATATACCCAGAGGAACTTAAGTCACTCTGTAAAAGAGATACCTGCACATGCCTGTTTATTGCAGCACTATTCACAATAGCAAAACCATGGAACCAAGCATGCTACCCATTGAAACTGGACTGGATTAAAAAACATGTGGTATATATACACAATGGAATATTATGCAGCCATAAAGAATAACATTATTATGGACTTTACAACAAATTGGATGGATTTAGTGTCTATAATACTCAGTGATTTAGCACAGAAACAAAGAACTGAGTACCATATGGTTTCACTCATAAGTGCACTCTGAACATTTACCATAATACTATAAAAAAAGGATTGCCAGTAGCTGGAAACTTCCAGGAGAGGGAGAGATAGGCACATAATATTAATAAAGGTACCTTATGTCAAACCAGGCAAAGTTGGGGCCAAATGTAGGCCCAAACTTTACCTGTATGATGATCCCTTGTATATCTAATCCTGAATTATACTCCACATCTTTATTTTTTTATTATTTTTATTTTTTTTTGAGTTGGTGTCTCACTCTGTTACCCAGACTGGAGTGCAGTGGCCGCTCCCGGCCACTGCAGCCTCGACTTGCTGGGTTCCGGCGATCCTTCCGCCTCAGCCTTCCAAGTAGCTGGAACTACAGGCGCACACTACCACGCCCGGCTCATTTTTTTTGAATTATTGTAGAGGTGAAGTCTCGCCAAGTTGCCTAGGCGGGTCTCGAACCCTCAGGCTCAGGTGATCCACTTACCTCAGTCTCCCAAAGGTGTGGGATTACAGGCTGAGCCACCGAACCCGGCTCACATCTTTAAAATAAATTATTATTTTTTTCTTTTTTGAGTTGGAGTCTCACTCTGTCACCCAGACTGGAGTGCAGTGGCCGCTCCCGGCCACCACAGCCTCGACCTGCTGGGCTCTGGCGATCCTTCCGCCTCAGCCTTCCAAGTAGCTGGAACTACAGACACGCGCTACCACGCCCGGCTAATTTTTTTGATTTATTGAAGAGACGAGGTCTCGCCAAGTTGCCCAGGTGGGTCTCGAGCCCGCGGGCCTTCGGCCTCCCAAAGGCACGGGATTACGGACTGAACCTCTGAGCCCGGCTAAAATAAATTTTTAAAAAGTGATGGACACCCCAAATACTCTCACTTGATCATTATACATTCTATGCATGTAACAAAATATCACATGTACCCCATAAATATGTATAAATATTATGTATTAATCTAGAAAATAAAAAGTTTAAAAATTATAAAAATGGACAAATTATCTGAATAGACATTTCTCAAAAGAAGACATACAAATGGCTAACAGGTATATTTAAAAAAGAGCTCAATATCCCTAATCATCAGAAAATGCAAATTAAATCTACAATGGGATATCATCTCACTACAGCTAAAATAGCTACTATCAATAAGACAGAAATTAACAGATACTGACAAGGATGTGGAGAAAGGGAAATTTTGGTATACTTTTGTTCTACTGTAAATTAATATTGTCACTATAGAAAATTAAAAATAGATATACTATTTGATCCACTGCTAGGTATATGTTAATAAAGAAAATTTGTATAAAGAAAATTTGTATATTGAAGAGATATCTGAACTTCCATGTTTACTGTAGCACTATTTGCAATAATTAAGACATAACCTACATCTCCATCAATATATGGACGAATAAAGAAAAGGTGGTATATATACTAAATGAAATATTATTCAGGCACATAAAAGAGTGAAAGCCTATCATTTTCAGCAACATGAACTGGACTGGAGATTTTCTGTTAAGTGAAATAACCCAGACACATAAAGACAAACATTGCATGTGCTCATTCATATGTAGAAGCTAAAAATGTGGGTTTCATGGAGATAGAAAGGAAAAATGATGATTATTAAAGGCTGAGGAGAGTAATGGGGAGGGAGGAATGAGGAGAGGCTTGTTAATGAATACAAAAATACAGCTAGATGGAAAGAATAAAAATAAATTCTAGTGTTAAATAGCATAGCAGTGATTATAGTGCACAATAATTTATTGTATTTTTCAAAATATCTGAAAGAGAAGATTTGGAATGTTCCTAATACAGAGGAATGATAAACATTTGAGGGGATAGGTATCCTAATTGCTCTTAATTTGATAATCACACATTGTATGCGTGTATCAAAATATCACATTGACCACCATAAATATGTACAATTATAACGCATTAAAAAAAATTTTTTTAAATAAAAATTTTAAAGCAATAGATAGAAACCAAACAGAAAAATAGAATGTAATCATCGAAAAGTTCAGCATCTAACAAGTTAAGTAAATGAAGGGAGTTTATCCTAATAAAACATTAATTAAAAATTAGAATACTATAGTATACTACTATAAGTAGTACATAGAGTGGACAAAAATCATAGAGGTGTTATGGTAATGATCAACATTTGAAGAACATTCCATAGAGAGGTATCTACTTTAAAAAAGGAAGTTATAAAATTTTTATTGTTCAGCAAAAACTAACATTGTAAGATTTTGTATACCACTAATATATTCATTATGTTATGAAAGAACAGATATGGCCTCCAAAGTGCTTAGCTTATAACCAAATCACAACTTAATTATTGAGAGTGATTTTTTATATTATTTTCATCTTCTATATTTTAATAATATTTAACAATTTTATGACAGTCATTATAAACTTTACAGTATTCTCGAATGAAGTATCTCTTTTGTGCAATTATTTTGCTAATTCATTTATTCATTATATTGATGAAATTGTTCATAAAGTTACATTACTCTAGAAATATATTCTTTGAGCCGGGCTCGGTGGCTCAGCCTGTAATCCCGCGCCTTTGGGAGGCTGAGGTGAGTGGATTGCCTGAGCCCGCGGGTTCAAGACCCGCCTGGGCAGTGAGACCTCATCTCTACAATAAATCAAAAAAATCAGCCGGGCGTGGTAGCGCATGCCTGTAATTCCGGCTACTTGGAAGGCTGAGGTGGAAGGATCGCCGGAGCACAGCAGGTCGAGGCTGCGGTGGCCGGAAGTGGCCACTGCACTCCAGTCTGGGCAACAGAGTGAGACTCCAACTCAAAAAAACTAAAAAGCAAACAGCAACAACAGCAAAAATATATATATATTCTTTGATTTGTGAGTCAACATCTGTCTGTGATTTTTCTTAGGTAGAAGAAAAAAGATAATTTTATTATTTCTTAGCTCAATAGAGAATTATGTGATCTTGAATTTCATACATGAAAGAAATGACATGATTAGTCGTTCTATAGGTCTATTCAGGCCACCAGCATTATGTTTACTGTGGATACTAATGTACCACTTTTCCCCTCCAAATGAGTTAACTATGAGCTTTTAAATCTTTAAAATTAAAAGTTAAAAAAATAAAAAAATAAAAAATATTTTTCTTCAAGGACGTCAGAAACTAAATGATTATGTATAATAAGAAATTAAAATTAAAAATTCTAATTTTTATTGCTAAGGTATATAATCAGTATCAGTATACGCACTTGCAATAACAAAATGTTAAAACCTTAAGGGAGCTTAAAGATCATCAGTATCAATCATTCTTAAAATGCTCTGTGAAGTCCGGTAGACATAATGTAGTTACCTTAGGAGCACCATGAGGAAAGACCGAGAGACACTTATTGGTTTGCGATCCTGCTTCCCACCACTGATACTGCTTCAGATAAAGGAAATTCAATGTCATCCATTTTACTCATTGGAATTTCTGGTAGAATTTATTTTAAAGACAGAATTACAGAATTGCAAAGTCTGAAGCATGGAATTAGTACAAAGTTTTTGAATCATAGGTGAGGAGATGATTTACTTCTGATCATACAGCAAGTCAGTGGCGGTGTCAATTGGTATAAATAGAATTTGGGGCAAATTTCTGAATGATTAGTTCTTCAAAGGGTAAAATATATTTTTCCAATTGGCATTATACAGGTAGACCTTCAGCTTTAGTGTTTCTGCATCTCTCTCTCAACCCTGGCACACTTGATTCTCACAGAACATGGCAGCCTGCCAGGAGTTGACAACAGACTCCGTGAGCACCAAGGGACTAACTCCAGGCCTGACTCCCCCCCCCCCCGAGTTGGAGTCTCACTCTGTCGCCCAGACTGGAATGCAGTGGCCGCTCCCAGTCACCGCAGCCTCTACCTGCTGGGCTCTGGCGATCCTTCTGCCTCAGCCTTCCACGTAGCCAGAACTACAGGCATGCGCTACCATGACTGGCTAATTTTTTAAAATTTATTGTAGAGACGAGGTCTCGCCAAGTTGCCCAGGCGGGTCTTGAACCCTCGGGCTCAGGCAATTCACTCACCTCGGCCTCCCAAAGCGTGGGATTACAGGCTGAGCTACCGAGCCCGGTCCAGGCCTGACTCTTTAAGCTGAATTTAGTCAGTCAATTGAGAGATTTAAAAGCACACCGAATAAACGAATGATAACACATGTTTTCATTTGGTTTGAACCCATGATACCTTGTAGACATTGTTGTTGGTAAGTCATAGAAAACCAGAGAGACTACGCTTGGAAATATAATAGGTTTTAGATCATATACACAAATGATTCAAATGGCATTTGTTTAGATTTTTGGTTGGAAATAGCACAAACCTGTCTTGAAGTAGTTTAATCAAAACATGGAGTCTGTTATTAGTACCTTGATTGTCTCATCAAACCCACAGACTATAATGTGGCTGAGACATAGAAACAATCATACGTGATGACTTGTCCATTGTTAAGAATCTCTGCGATTTTCACCTCTCCTTTGCATATAAACATACTCTTCTTTTTTCTGCAAGCGTGCTTCTTTCATTTCTCAGTTTGCATGACAGAACACTAGTAACTGACCAACACTAAGGTCATTATTTTGTAATGTCCACCACTAGAAAGAGAGTACTCCTTGTCTTCCTTGAGAATGAATTGATTGGTCTAGACTAGACTGAAATAGTGGCTATTGTACAGGAGGTTTTAATAAGGAATTGTCTTGCAATAAATACTTATGGAAGCAAAAGGAAGGGATAGAAGCAAGATTGGGCAGAAGGAGAAGTTGGGTAGACATCCAGTTTCATTAGTGGCTCAGCTGACCTGGTAGGTCAGCTGCTTTGCAGTTGATCTGGCCCAAGATGTGGTGAGAGGCTTGGGTCTTTATACTCCTGCATCAATTAGTGATTGAATGTCAGCTGACTTAGGAAGAGATCATGGCCTTGGGTTGGGCAGTTTGCTTTAACTGAGGCGATTCTTGAAGAGGGCCCACAGCTGAGGGCTGTAGCTGAGAGCACCTCCAACAACTGAGAGAATAAATTATTCATCCATGAAGCAGTATCTGGGCAGACAGTACGCCCTACACGGTATTTTCTCCCTTTTGCCGCCTGATTACATTTTTTAAATGTAAAACCAGAAAACAGCTTCTCTACTATACCAGGGGAGTCTACATTAATGAACAAACTTGTAGAAAAACACTAGTTAGATGAACGGCAGGTTTTCCTGATTAACATAAGCTAGGGGCTACAGCTGATACATATTTCCCTTTTCTACCATCAGTTCAAGAGTTCACTCACCCTCAGCTAGTATATCTGTTGGTCTCAGTGGCTTAGGTGGGAGTGTGACCCAGGTCTCATCCTTGAAAAGTCTGAGTCCTGGTCAACATTTTTTCTCAAGCTATGACTGCTGCACTTGTTAATTACCAACTTACCAAGTGTGTCACTTGTGTATAAAAATATTCCTCCCTGCTCCTATTCCTGATGATCATAGTCAATAAAACCCACCAAAATGGCGACTTTTCTTTTCTTTTTTTTTTAATTTTTATTTTTAAAATGTGAGGTACAATTCAGGGTTAGCTATACAAATGTTCATTGTACAGGAAAAGTTTGGACCTCACTTTAGTCCCCACTTTACCTGGTTTGAGATCAGGTACTCTTATGATGAAGTGTGCCCCTCTCCCCAGCAGTTTCCCACTACTGCCAATTCCTTATCGTATTATGATAATTGTTCAGGGTCTGCTTATGAGTGAGAACATGTGGTACTCAGTTCTCTGTTTCTGTGATAGATCACTGAGTATTATAGACTCTAAGTCCATCAAAGTTGCTGTGAAGTTCATGATTTTGTCCTTCTATATGGCAGTATAATATATAATCCTCTTTTTACCCACTGGGTTAGAACAAAAAACCTTAGTTCCCCAACAGAATCCATTGTTTCTAATGTAATGAAACTCTTGTTGTGTGTTATGCTTTTGTGAAACAGGACTTTAAAAACTTCAGAACCCAGAATTGTAAGGATGGGAAGCACACATTCCTCAATAAGAACAATGAAATTAAAAATATCAGACCACTCCTGTTCCACCTCCTATTTTCCAGACATATTCCTTTGGGGTATAACATACAAAACTATTTACTGAGTATAAACTGCATCCTAGAGGAGAAAGGCACCCTATTCTCATCTCTTACCTGGTAGGCACTAGGTATCACCTCTATTCTTGTTGACAAGCTTATGCCTATGACACTTTGTTCCATCACGTTGGCAGTTCCTGAGAGAGATCTGGTTTGTAATATGACCAGTTGGTTCTATGGTTGTGTCCCCACTACTGAACCACTTTTGTATATAAAGTGGGCTCTTTGGTCTGACATGATATTATGGGTTCACATGCTCAAAAAATACACACTCTTAATACTCAAGGATAATAGAGCTAACTGTAATCTAGTGGGCAGCAAAGAAAGCCAGACCTCAAATTTGTTTTTATTCTTGTCAAAATGAATTGCTTTCTTTTCCATGATGTAGCACAAACTGGACCTGGTTTCACTGCTATTTAATCTTACCTATGGTCTATTGGGTAGGAGGATATGTGAGATCGCGTCCTACACAGAGGATGTTGAGGATTTTACGTGGTCTTTAAATAAGATCTTTAAACATCTCTTAAGGTTCACAGTCATGTGTACATCAATTCAAATGTCTAAAACTTGTTTATCAGGATCCATTCTTCTCCAACTAGAACCTTGACATTGGCATCTAGGTTGGAAATGTAATATTTTGGGGTATTTTGCTACCCTTTTGTTTAAGTCTTGTGTATGGTCCTGGACTTTCTCTTTGTTCACATTGCAGGAGATAAGAAACTCTTTATGTAATAACAGGGAGGCGTTTTTGCTTTTATTTTTGGCTTTTAATTACAGATTCATCATTTTTAGCCATTTACTATACTTTCCTAAGCTGTCAATAAGAATGCTCCAATTCCACTGTCCTTCTATCGCTACATTTAGAAAAGTTCCTAAATGTCTTATATATTTCCTCTCACAAGAATATAATCCCAGTTCACCACCAGTGAAAGTTTCAACAATTGCACTGCTAATTTATGCCTTGTTTGGTTGTAGTACAGTCTCATGGAAGGCTTTATCCAGGCCCATAATAATTGTGTAAATTTAGCATATTTTTATTTGTTATGAAACAAACATGTCTGCAATTACTTTTACTGTTTTGTTTTGTATTTTCCGTTTATCATGCATTCTCTTTGCATTTTTGCTTTGTTTTTATTTTTCTTTTATGCAATTATTGAAGTTATTACTTTTTATGTCAACCCTCTACTTGTCTCAAAGTTTTATATTTTATTGATGTTATTTTAGAAGTTACTTTTAAAATCTTTAAATGCATACTCTATTTAACACAATGTACAACTAATCATTTGTCCTCTATCCTCTTCCAAGACAATATCTTAATTTTGTTTTTTAAATATATATATGGCAGCATCAAATTATCTGTGTTTTCTTGTGGCAGTTTTATTTTTACAAACAAAATATCTTAAAATAATATTTTAAGAAATGTATTTAACACATAGCGCACCTTTTGAAGTATTCAAGGGCTGAGAATTATGCTGCTTATAGACAAATTTAAAAATGAGACATGAGACAACTTGAATATAATTCAAGATGATAAGCAAATTTTATGAATGTTGTTCAGATTCATAGAAACTAGAAAGTTAGCCAGGGAGACATTGTTGTCCTAACAATCTACATATTTAAAATTTTAAAGTTTTGTTTTTCTTTTTTAAAGTATTTTAATATTGTGGTAAGAACACTTATTATGAGCTCTACCCTCTTAGCACAGTTTTAATTGTAATACAATATCGTTGAGCACAAGAACAGTGTTTTACAGCAGATCTCTAGAGCTTATTTATGGTGCTTAGCTTAAACTTTTTGCCTGATAATTTGTAACCCTCATTTTCTCTTTGCCTCGCCCCTGGTAACCACCATTCCCCTCTTTGAGTCTATAAATTTGTCCATTTCAAATACACCATACAAGTGGAATTATATAGAATTGGTTGTTCTGTGACTTGCCTATTTCAGCAAGCATAATGTCCTCAAGGTTCACCCAAATTGCCCATATTACAGAACTGTCTTCTTTTTTTGTAACTGAATAGTATTCCATTATATGTATATGCCATATTTTCTTTATCCATTCATCTATCCATTGACGTCAGGTTGTTTCCACATCTTGGTTGTGAAAAGTGCTGCAGTGAACATGGGGCTGCTCATATCTCTTCAGGATATTGATTTCAGTTTTTCTCATAAATGTCCAAAGTGAAAATGATGAATTATATGTTACTTATATTTTTATTCTTTTGGTGAACCTCCAAACTGCTTTCTAAAGCTGCTGTACCATTTTGCATTCCCGCATCAAGAGCATGCAAGGTTTCCCATTTCTTCACATTCTTGACAACATTTGTTATCTATTTTTTGATAATATTTATCCTGACAGATAAAATGTGATCACTTATTATGGTTTTGATTTGTATTTTCATGATAATTAGTGTCACTGAGCATTTTTCAAATATACCTGCTGGTCATCTGTATGTCTTATTTGAAGAAATATCTATTCGAGAAATATATATTCAAGTCCTTATTCCATTTTTAATTAGGTTACTTCTTTGTGTGTGTGTTGAGCTGTAGTTTTAAAAAAAAATTTGAATATTAATCCTTATTATATATATGATTTACAAATATACTCTTCCATTCCATATGTTGTCTTTTTTACTCTGTTGTTTTCTTTCCATTTTTATGCAGAAGTTTTTTAGTTTGATGTAATTCCACTGGTCTATTTTTGATTTGGTGCCAGTGTTTTTAATGTCACAGCTATGAAATTATTGCCAAGACCAATGTTATAAGGTTTCCTCCTGTGTTTTCTTCCAAGGGTTCTACATTTGTAGGTCTTACATTTAAATCTCTCATCCATTTTGAATTTATTTTTGGATATGATGCAAGTTGTGGGTCTGATTTCATACTTCAATATGTAGATATCCAGTTTTCTAGCACTATTTATTGAAGATACTATCCTTTCCATATTGTGTATTCCTAGCACCCTTTTACAAGATAATTTGACTTCATATGCATAGATTTACTTCTGGGCACTCCATTCTATTGTATTGGTACATATGTCTGCCTTTATGCCAGTACTACACTGTTTTTAATTGCTGTAGTTTTGTACAATAGTCCTCCTTCATCTGTGGGAGATAAGTTCCAAGGCCTCCAGTGGAAGGCTGAAACTATGGATAGTACTAAACTCTATGTGTACTATGGTTTTTGTCATAGAGTTTGGTACTATTTGCACATACTTATGATAAAGTTTAATTTATAAATTAGGCAAAGTATGAGATTAACAACAATAACTAATAAAAATAAAAATAACACAATAGTCAATCTGATAACTAATATGGCTAGTAAGTGGCTAATGGGTATGTAGTGTATACAGCATGGATATACAGAACAGAGGGATGATTTGTGTACCAGGTAGGATAGAGCTGGCAGGCCCAAGCTTTTATCATTCTACTCAGAATGGCGCACAATTCAAAACTTATGAATTGTTTACTTGTGAATTTTTTTACTTAAAGTTTTTGAGCCACAGTTAACCATGGATAACTGAAACCATGGAATTGGGTGACTGTTGTAATATATTTTGGAATCAGGAAATGTGATGCCTCCAGATTTGTTATTCTCTCTCAAGATTGATTTGGCTAGTCCTAATCTTTTAACAATTTATATATAAAATGTCATTGGGAGCCGGACTCGGTGGCTTAGCCTGTAATCCCGCGCCTT
Source organism: Cephalopachus bancanus (assembly GCA_027257055.1). Lineage (NCBI taxonomy): Eukaryota > Metazoa > Chordata > Mammalia > Primates > Tarsiidae > Cephalopachus > Cephalopachus bancanus. Next base: position 6,109,379 of record JAPVLO010000041.1, read on the forward strand.
TGGGAGGCTGAGGTGAGTGGATTGCTTGAGCCCGCGGGTTCGAGACCCGCCTGGGCAGCGAGACCTCATCTCTACAATACATCAAAAAATCAGCCGGGCGTGGTAGCGCATGCCTGTAATTCCAGCTACTGGGAAGGCTGAGGCGGAAGGATCGCTGGAGCCCAGCAGGCGAGGCTGCGGTGGCCGGGAGCGGCCACTGCACTCCAGTCTGGGCGACAGAGTGAGACTCCAACTCAAAAAATAAAAAATAAAAATGTCATTGGGAGTTAACAGGGATTGTATTGAATCTGTAGACTTTTGGGTAGTATGGACATTTTTAAGCAATATTAAGTCTTCCAACTCTTGAACATGGGACTTTTTCCATATGATTGTGTCTTATATAATTTCTTTTATCAGTAGTCTGTTGCTATCAGTATGCAAGTCTTTCACTTCCTTAGTTAAGTTTATTTCTAAATATTTTACTCTTTTTGGTGCTATTGTAAATGATGTTGTTTTCCTAATTTCCTTTTCTGAAAATTTGTTGTTAATATATAAAAATGCAACATATTTTGTATGTTAATTTTGTGCCTTGAAACTTTACTGAATTTATTATTTCTAACAGTTTTTTTAAAGTGGAGTCTTTAAGGTTTTCTCTATATAAGTTATCATCTGTACACAGAGACAATTTAACTTATTTTTTCTGATTTGAATATCTTATTTGTTTTTCTGCCCAATTGCTCCAATTCTGCCCAACTTCTAGTCCTATGGTAAGAGGCAACATTCTTGCTTTGTTCCTGAACTTAGAGAATAAGCTTTTAGTTTTTCACCATTCACTATGATGTTAGTGATGGGGCTTTCATATATGATCTTAATTATGGTGAGGTACTTTTTTTTCTTTTTTTAGCTTACAAAGAGATTTTATTATGAAAGGGTATTAAATTTTGTCAAATGCTTTTGCTACATATATTGAGATAGTCATGCAATTTTTGTTCTTTATTCTGTTAATATGGTGTATTACATTAATTAATTCTTGTATGTTGAATTATCCTTGCATTCCAGGGATAAATCCCACTGGGTTATAATAGCCAAAATCTGGAAACAACTTAAGTGTATGAATAGACAAAATGAAGGAATTCTATTTGCCAATAAAAATAAATGATATAGACTCATGCTACAACATAGATGAACCTCAAAAACAATATACTAAGTGAAAGAAGACAAACATAAGAGACCACACCCTGTATCATTCCATTTATATGAAGTGTACAGAAAAGGCACACTTATAAAAACAGAAAGTAGATTAGTTGTTTTTGTTGTCTAGGTCTTGGTATGGCACAGGGGCATGAGGAATCTTACTCAAGAAATGAAAATGTTCCAAAACTGATTTATGGTAATGACTGTACCACTCATTAAAGTTATTAAAAATTGTTGAATTGTACACTTGAAATAGGCACATTTTATATATCTATAAAATACTCCAATAAAGTTGTTTTATTGTAAACTATTTTATAATGATATGAATTAAAATAAATAATAAATTTATATAAATAATATAAAAACAGTGATTGATATTTTAAACAAATCTTTTTTTATTATATCTATTCCTTGTCATCACTTCAATCAGTTTAAACTTTCCTATATTCTTATTTTATAATTACTGTATAATTGTTTTCATTTTCTAGGTTCTTAAGGGTGTCATTTTTCTAATTCCCTTCTTTCTTTTGTCAATTAACTTTCTTTAATATTAAGTTGGAGCCGGGCTTGGTGGCTCAGCCTGTAATCCCACGCTTTGGGAGGCTGAGGTGAGTGAATTGCCTGAGCCCGCGGGTTCGAGACCCGCCTGGGAAACTTGGTGAGCCTTCATCTCTACAATAAATCAAAAAATTAGACGGGCGTGGTAGCGTGCACCTGTAATTTCACCTACTTGGAAGGCTGAGGCAGAAGGATCACTGGAGCCCAGCAGGACGAGGTTGCAGTGGCCGGAAGCGGCCACTACACTCCAGTCTGGGCGACAGAGTGAGATTCCAACTCAAAAAAATATATATATAAGTTGGTTTTGTGCATGCTTTATAATTTTATGTCTTCAGCATTTTCATTTTCTTTCTTTATACGTTGCCTATTGATTTCTTACCACTTCTGCTCTAAACTTTTATATGTGCTTAGAAGTTCTGTGATATATGCGGGGGGTCAACTCTATCCCCCATTTGCTTCAAGCCTAGGGCCACATCTATCCAAGATTGAGCCTTAACACTAATTCTTTAGCCCTATTTTCAGGTTCTGCCGCCCAAGGAGGTGCCTTGATTTTGACTGCTGTTTACCTTACTTACTTTCAGTTTTCTTTTTAGTCTTGTTGCTGATAGCAAGTTCTGTCACTCATTATTTATTCTACTGAAATAAATAAGCATAAGATTTAGTGGAAGGATGGTGAATTTATCCCAAAAGCTGGCAGATGGGAGAATCTCCAGGGTCATACCTAAAAAAAAAAAAAAATCAAAATTTTAGACTGAGAATAGGGGATTTAAAGGGAAAGAATGGAATTAGAAACATCTGGGAGAGACACAGGGAACAGATCTTACTTCAATGGTTATCTTGAATTGTTGCCCATCGGAAGAGCTGGCCAAAGCCTCCCGACTATAAATTAATCGCTTTCAGGTGATCTCTAAACAATGACGAATTCTTCCATGGGGTCTCAACTCTCTGTTATTCCAAGGTCAGCCTCTGAAATAACCTCTGGGATTTCTCAAGAAAGTATACAATTAGATTAGAAAGAAAAACATCTTTACAGTGTAGACTAAGAGAGAAAAACTTCTTAAATCAACTTCTCAAAAGCTGAAATAGTTAAAATCTTGCACCTGGAAATCATTATTGAGTTTATTTCTTTTGAGTAAGGTGATTTATTTAATAACTCATATTAGTGTTTTTATTCATTTTGGCAACAGAATTAATTTTTTACACCAGTTTATTCTGTCATATTCTTGGAATTTTTTTGAGAACTCTCTAATTTGTCAGTATCATATGTAGTTTTTTAATGTATACGTTTTTCTTTTGCTAGTAACAAAAGAGGACTGTGACAAGGGTAATGTTAATGAACATATGGGTGTGTCGTGACTGTTGTCAAGGGCTGTGATATGTTTTGGATTTATCAGTTGAGGTAGTTATCAACTGCATAAAAAATGTGAAACGTGTTCTGGAGATTGAACTTTAAGTTTTACATCTTTAAAGCAGATATTTAACATAAAATGCTGAGTAACTAGCTCTAAATATTTGTATATTGGGTATTTAATTGTATGACTCATAATGCGAAATGACCCTATTCATACTGCATAATTGATTAGACACCAGGGAGCTAAAGTAAAGATTAGGAAACGTCTACTGCATTGCAAATAAAAGGCAATGTAATATTCTATAATTTTTTAATTTGAAAGCATTACTTTCAAACATCAATGAAATATTTTTTACAATAATATAGACCAATTTCTAGTTATTTTACTTTGCTCAGAAATTGTGACCAGAAGCTTTTATATTCTTTGGCCTTTCCTCTCCCCATCTTTTTTTTTTTTTTTATTTTGAGTTGGAGTCTCACTCTGTCGCCCAGACTGGAGTGCAGTGGCTGCTCTCGGTCACCGCAGCCTGGACCTGCTGGGCTCTGGTGATCCTTCCGCCTCAGCCTTCTGAGTAGCCGGAATTACAGGCGCGCTACCACGCCCGGTTGATCCCCATCTTTTTGATGAGTTGAAACTTTTTAGGTTGGTGTGCCGGTGTGTCGGGAAAGATGCAAAGAATTGAACAAAGGTTAAAAAGATTAAAAAGTGTAAAAAGACTTACAAAGGTTTATAAAGGTTAAAAAGTTTATTTAGACTAAAAAGAAAAAGATTATTTAGATGATGGATCAGAAAAAAGGATGGCTCCACCTCTCCAAAATTGGAAACGGGCCCAGATGCTGGAGGGATGGTTTGTTTAGGATGGCAGCAGCCAAAGTTTTAGATAATTTATTACGTACATGGGGAAATTAGCCCAAGTTTTGTAAAACAAAGTTTCAGACGCAAACGTTAATTTTCAAACGTCCTTGGACTTAGGGAACCAAAAGGCATTGGTCTGGGAGTGTGTTATTCATGGGTAAGATAGCAGGAAGGCTGGGGTAGAAAAACATTCTTGGGAAAATTGTAGGAAGGCTGGAGCCATCATAACAATTTGTTTCTTTTATTTTGGTGACCAGATGGTTTGTCATGCAAGATAGCTAAAAACTCATTCTTGGAGCAAGGATGTTAATTATAAAATTCTGCCACATATTACTGGGAGTAGGTTACAGCTTTACTTATTAGTGACTCTAAACAGTGGAGTTAATTCAATTTGTTTTAGAGCAAGAGAGTTAGCAGGGCTGATTACAAAATAAAACTTTTTTTTTTGAGTTGGAGTTTCACTCTGTCGCCCAGACTGGAGTGCAGTGGCCGCTCCCGGCCACCGCAACCTCGACCTGCTGGGCTCTGGCGATGCTTCTGCCTCACCCTTCCACGTAGCCGGAATTACAGGCGCGCGCTACCGCCCGGCTAATTTTTTGATTTATTGTAGAGATGAGGTCTCGCCTGCCCAGGTGGGTCTCGAACCCGCGGGCTCAGGCAATCCACTCACCTCAGCCTCCCAAAGGCGCGGGATTACAGGTTGAGCCACCGAGCCAGGCAATAAAACATTATTCACTATAACGTACCACTAATTGGTAGCTATAACAAGACAAAAGTATGAACCAATGCCAGGCTGCTCGCTTGCAATGGCCGAGGTAACATTTCACTTTTTGTCCTTTCAAAACTCTTCTAAATGAACTTGACAGTGAAACAAAACTTGATTACCTTTCCTATGTAAAACGTTGATTAAAACAACCTGTGGTTAACTGATAGTTGAACTTGTTTGTGAGAAATGAACTCACCCATTCAAAATCAAAGATGGATACAGAGATGTGGAGTGCAGCAGAAGAGAGACTTTAATGACAGTCTTGCAAGATCAGGTGTCTGGTGAGCAGGCACACCCAAAGTGGTTACAACAAACTTGTTATTTCCTAATACGTGAATCCCTCCCCTGATTCTTCATGAACGGAATAATGCAGAGGTCACAATTTTTCCCGGATGTCGCCTAAGCAGTTTTTGGTCCAAATGAGATTAAAGTAAGTACTTGTTGCTTATTGATTGGAGGGTTTCAGCTTTCTTATTTCTATATGTTTTATTTCCCCAAGATGTGACTGGTATACCATGCCTCCTTTTGTTTTGTTTTTTGGTCATGTCAGCAATAAATCATTCATTGTCCTTCAATGACGTGACTGTTACCAGCTTCCTTCTGTTTTGTCTTTTGGTCACATCAGCAAAACTTGCTCCATTTTCTGGAAATGAATCATTTACTATCCTTCACATTGTGAAACATTCATTCTTAAGGGAAAGAAAATATTTTCTGACTGATGAAAATGAGTAAAAAGAGAAACTCAGTTTTCTCACCTATGTACAGGCTTGTGAATTGATGCAACACAAAGCACATATGGTTTTCTGAAAAATAAGCCAGACGTATACTCTGGTTCATCTTAATTTGTCTTGTTTTAGTTGGTGAAATTGATGCAGTTTTATTTGCATCATTTTAGTTAATTGATACACTTGGCAGAGTATTTTATTTGAAGGAATGCCCTTCTGCACAAGTTTTCCTTTGAACTTCAAACTTCACTGATTGAGACATAAAGATATTTAGGTGACAGCAGGACTCAAAACAATTTGGTAGAACTTACATTAAGTATTGAAGGTTAGAGTTATGTGTTGATCATAGTTCACAAAGTACCACCAACATATCATTTTCCTTTTTGTTTGTAAAATTAAAGTGTGATGATATAAAATCCTTGGTTGTACACTCCTAATGTCCAAGCAAACACTTTTTAAAAAATATCAATTTTGTAAGTACTTGTTTTTCTGGAATAGTGGTTTGAGAGTACATATTAAATGTCATTTTCTAAACCTTATATGCAGAAATTCTGATTCAGTTGTAATAAAATGATGTCTAAGCATCAATATATTTTTTAAAAACATTATCAGCTATAAGACTATACAGTAAATATAACATTGTTTCTAATTAAAGTCTTCTCAAACATTGGATTACTTCAGAATCTGTATGGAAATATAAAAATGATAGTCAAGCCCTAACCAAATCTACTTAATCAGATTTGCTGAACTTATAATAGTGACATCACTTTTTATTTAAAATCCCTACAAATATTTCTAGGTGGTCATCAACATTTGAGAACAGTTGATATAATAGTAAGCCATCTAATTCAGGCTTACCAGAGTTTTTATTGCAACCAACGTAGTGGCAAGAATGTTCTAATGGTGCTGTTTAATCTGCACACTTAGAAAATACATATTTGTATTGTAGGAGTCTATCTATCTATCTATCTATCTATCTAGCTGTCTATCAATTTTCCCTTATTTAGTCTATTTTTACCTCTTAAAGTATATCTGAGGCTTGTAAAGGTATTAGTGTGGTCATGATATTAAAAAAAAAAATCTGTCTATTTCTATCCATCTATCTCTTATTGGTTAGTTTTGCAGCCTGCTATTTATAAAATCAAATAAGACAAATGAATGTTGTAGTTGGAGCTATGTACCAGGTTCTGGGAACAGTTGGGTCAATGATTTAGCATTTCAGGAAAAGAAGCATCAAGATTTTTAGGATATCCACCAAAGTCTTTCGATAAGTGAATGCAAATTTTTAGTGGGTGGCAATCTTTCCTTTTATTACACAGAAATAATGGTGTTCTTTTTTTATTGCATATAAATTATACAGTAAAAAAGCATTCTTGTTTGTGTTTCAACTACTGCACAATGATGAAAATACTTGATTTATTCAATTTCAAGAATGTAATGCAACTGTTTTAAAACACATTTATTGTTTTGCGGGTAGATTTAATCTTTGAGCAGTGAACAATCCTTTTTAGCACTTGTCTCTTTCCTAAAATAATTGCTTAAGAAGAAAGTCTTTGGCTTTTGGTTCTTGGGCAACTAACATACTTCTAGAAATTACTGATTTAAAATGAAACTCTTTTCCATTAGTTTCAACTTCTACAGTAAAAGTTTTAAACACATCTTCAAGAATTAAAAGATAGTACTTGGGTGATTAATATCGTAGTCTTGCTATGGATGAATATTGATTGATTCTTAACTTGCAGGCTTTGTAAGCAGGGGATGCACTAGATTTGTCTCACAAATCATAGTTTGCTAAACCTTGCACTAGTGACCTGGCAACTAATAACTGTAAAGGGTCAAATAAAAATGTTTTAGTTTTTGCAGATCACGTACAGTCTCTTTCACACAGTATTCTCATTTAAAAAATCTTTTATCAAGTAAATTTTATTTTTATCGTTTTTTACTTTTTAAAATTTTTTATTTTAAGATGTGGTGTACAATTCAAGGTTAGGTATGCAAATGTTCATTGTGTAGGTATCCTTGTTGATGTGGTGTGCCTGTCCTTCCCAGCAGATTCCCACTACTCCCAATCCCACCTCCTCCCTTCCCTGCATTTTCCTGCTACTGCCAATCCTTCTCTTATCATATTACAATAATTGTTAAAGGTCCACTTATAAGTGAGAACATGTGATGCTCAGTTCTTTGTTTCTGTGATAGATCACTCAGTGTTATAGACTCTGAGTCCGTTCAAGTTGCTGTGAAGTTCATGATTTTGTTCTTCCTTATGGCTACATAATTATCCATCTATATATGTATATGTACCACATTTTTTTTGTACAGTCCTCTTTCAATAGGCAGCACAGGTGGTTCAATGCTTTTGCTATTGTGAGCAATGCTGCAATAAACATTCGTGTGCAGGTATCTTTTTCATAGAGTTATTTGAGTTCCTTTGGGTATATTCCCAGTAGGGGGACTGTGGGGTTGTATGGAAGGTCAATTTTTAGATCTTCTATGACTCGCCAAAATATTTCCACAGAGGTTGTAATAGTTTACACTCCCACCAACAGTGTAGAAGTGTTTCCCTTTCCTCTGCATCCTCTCCAGTATCTGTTGTTTTTTGTTATTGATGATGGCCATCCTGACTGGAGTTAGGTGGTATCTCAGTGTGGTTTTAATATGCATTTCTTTGATGACTAGTGAGGCTGAACATTTTTTCATGTATCTGTTGGCTACTCGTATGTCTTCTTTAGAGAAATGTCTATTCATATCTTTTGCCCACTTTGTAATGGTGCTATTTGTTTTTTTTCTTTTTGGCATGTTTGAGTTCCTTATAGATCCTAGATGTTAGGCCTTTGTTAGACATACAGTTGGCAAAGATTTTTTTCCCAGTCTATGGACTGTCTCCTTGCTCTCTTGATGGACTCTCTGGCTTTGCAGAAGCTTGTCAGTTTGATGAGGTCCCACTTGTCTATCTTATCTCTTATGGCATGGGCACTTGGGGTTTTGATCAGAAATTGGTTGCCAGTTCCAATTTCCATAAGGGTGTCTCCTGCATTTTTGAAGGTTCTTATAGTTTGAGGTTTTATTTTTAGGTCTTTGATCCACTTAGAGTTGATTTTTGTGTGTTGTGAAAGGTAGGAGCCCTGTTTTAATCTTGTGCATGTGGTCAGCCAGTTTTCCCAGCACCATTTACTGCATAGAATCTCCTGTCCCCAGTGGTTCTCAAAGACTACTATGTATGCTTGTATGGAAAGAAACTTGAAAACCTAAAGGAAATGAAGAACTTTCTGACATCACACAATCTCTCTAGGTTGAAACAAGAAGAAATCAAGACCCTAAATAGACCAATAACAATCCAGGAAATTGACTGTGTCACAAGAAAACTACCTACAAAAAAAACAAACAAAAAACCAAGCCCTTGGCCAGATGGCTTTCCAGCAGCATTCTACAAAACATACAAGAAGGAACTGATACCAATCCTATTGAAGGTGTTCCAGGCAATCGAGAAACACTGAACTCTCCCCGAATCATTTTGTGAAGCTAACATCACATTGATACCCAAACCAGGTAAAGATTCAACAAAGAAAGAGAACTATAGGCCAATATCTTTGATGAACATAGAAGCTAAAATTCTCAACAGGATACTAGGAAACCAGATCCAACAACATACCTCAAAAATTATCACCATGACCAAGTAGGCTTCATCCCTGGGATGCAGGGCTGTTTCAACGTTCACAAGACCGTAAATGTAATTAAATACATCAACAGATGTAAAAACACAAACCACATCATAATATTATTAGACACGGAAAAAGCTTTTGATAAAATTTAGCACCCCATCATAATAAAAACAATTCTTTAAAACTTTAAGAATGACACATTTCTTAGGGCATTAAAAAAGAAGGATGTGGGTTGAATTTGCCTGTGCGCCATAGTTTGAAGCCCCTTGAGGGAAGGCAAGAAATAATTTTCTTTTATAAATATGTATGTATGCTTGTATGTGAGATGATGGTCTCTGTTGCTCAGACTGGATGGAGTTCTGTGGCGTGATCATAGCTCACTGCAACCTCAACTGACCTCAAGTAATCCTCCTGCCTTAGCCTGCTGAGTACCTGGGATTAAAGTTGTGCGCCACCATACCCAGCTCTATAACTATTTGTTAAAGAGAAGATGATGAATATGTGACAGAGACCATAAGTGAGTGGCAAAATCTGAAATATTTATTATCTGACCCTGTACAGAAAAATATTTGCGGCACCCTGCTCTAGTGCGTAGGCCACACTTTCCTCATCCTTCATATGTCAAATAATTTTGGATTTTATCTAAGACATTGTGAATGACATGTATTACATTTTGTAGTATTTGTTTGCAGAGGGCTGATTGTTGTTGTTTCAACAAGTAATAACTTTGTTTTCAGAAGCAGCTCAAGGATCATATCAGGTGAATGTAGCTGGATTCTGTCCTATACTTACTGGTTTCTTCACCAGAAAAGGTTTATACAGTTTTCATACACAATAGTTGGGGATTTCTCTTTCTGGTTTGCATTTTTCTGGGATTTTCCTTTCACTCTTCTGCTATTGAGGCATTGCCCCATATTCTGACCTACCAAGAAAACTGTGATTTTGTTGTTACCAGAGTTTTAGCCCATATGTGTAGATGCCAAACTTACAGCCCTTATGCAATAGTAGGAAAAACTTTCTGGTGGCATACCCCTCTTTCAACTTTTGACTCTTCCCCACAATCTTCCTATCTTTTATCACTCCCAGCATGTTCAAGTAGTTTTTTCTCTCATAATTTGTAGTTGTTAATAACTGTATTTGCAGGATGATTAGTCCTGTGGGAGATTATGCTATGCCAGAAGTGACAATTTAAAAAAATCTCTCTTCTCGGTGGCTCAGCCTGTAATCCCATGCCTTTGGGAGGCTGAGGTGAGTGGATTGCCTGAGCCCGCGGGTTCGAGACCCGCCTGGGCAGCGAGACCTCATCTCTACAATAAATCAAAAAATCAGCCGGGTGTGGTAGCGCATGCCTGTAATTCCAGCTACTTGGAAGGCTGAGGTGGAAGGATCGCCGAAGCCCAGCAGGCGAGGCTGCAGTGGCCGGGAGCGGCCACTGCACTCCAGTCTGGGCGACAGAGTGAGACTCCAACTAAAAAAATAAATAAATAAAAATAAATAAATAAATAAATAAATAAATCTCTCTTATATTCATTTAAAATTTTTTTCTTGATTTTATCTTTTTTCTTGTCCCACTCATATATCACTTAAGGATATATTATCTTTTAACTATGGTGTTTTCTGTAGATATGGTGTTTTTAGGGTGACCATATGCTCTGGTTTGCCTGTGACAATCCTGTCTTGACATAATTATTAGAGGTTCCTCCTTTCATTTCTAGAATTTCTCTATCTGGTGATAAAATATATGATCACATTAACCATGCCTATTAAATGCTGTACTTTGAAGGCTTCCTTTTTTTTTTTTTTTTTTTTGAGTTGGAGTCTCACTCTGTCGCCCAGACTGGAGTGCAGTGGCAACTCCCGGCCACTGCAGCCTCGACCTGCTGGGCCCCGGCGATCCTTCCTCCTCAGTCTTCAGAGTAGCTGGAATTACTGGCATGCACTACCACGCCCGGCTGATTTTTTGATTTATTGTAGAGATGAGGTCTCGCTGCCCAGGCGGGTCTTGAACCCACAGGCTCAGGCAATCCGCTCACCTCAGCCTCCCAAAGGCGCGGGATTACAGGCTGAGCCACCGAGCCCAGCTTGAGGGCTTCTAATACTTGAAACAGTTTTTAAGTGGAAATTATACACCCCAAAGTGCAGCAGGTCACTCTGAGATATCTTTCAGCGATAGGAATGTTGTTCATTTGAAGTTGAGGACTGAGGAAACTGAAGTAATTTCCTAGGACTGTTGTATTCTTAGTGTTTGCTTACAAGATTTTTCTTTCTCCTCCAAGTCAAGAAGGGGTTTAGGGTAGAAATTATACCAGAAATTCACTCTTTCACTGAAATTATAGTTTCTAAATCATTTTGAAACATCATTCTTGAGGAAGAGATAATCTTATCAACTGAGATGTTGTTTACAAATAATAGAAATGTATACTACCCTGATGGTGATGCATACCTTATCATACATATATCTCCACATTGTAATTTTCCAAATATAATACATATTATAATATGTCACCCAATATTTCAACTGTCAAAAATATAGATTTATTTTCTATCATTTTACAAGTTTGTTTTCATTTACATTTTAGTTATTTTAAATGGAAACTGGAACTTGAATATTGTTTAACTGGGTACTAGCTTTCAAGTTGTTCCATTTTTTTCCTACATGTATGCTTTAAGCAATTAAATATAGATATCAGGTAGATTTGGATCAAACTCCCAGCTCTGTCACTTTGTAGTTGAGCAGCTAAGGAAATTCATCTCTCAGAGTTTCAGCATAATTCTTTCTAAGTTGTTGTGATAATTAAATAAGTTAAATATGTATGTTATGCCTATCATAGTACCTTTTACATAGGAATTTTTAAGAAATGGAGAATATCATTATTAGCAGTATATAGTTTTATGAGAATATAGAAGAAGAATTCCTGGAATGTTTGCTCATAACAATATCTTCCCAGAAGTTCCCAATGAATATTCATTTCCTTTAATATGAATTGAAAATATGGCTCACTTAAAAGTAATGCATAGTGCTTAAATATTACTTATCCCAGGTCATAAGTAAAAGGAATAAAATAATTGTAATACTCTAAGATAGTTTAAATTTTCTTAGAATGACAGTCCAATGTGTACTAAAAGGAACATTTGTTAATCTGCAGTGACATTAGGTATTCTAAGAAAGTGCTATGAAAAAGATTCAGTTACCTGCGGAGACAATTTGATTAAAGAATTGGTGCTGAGACTGAGATAGCATTTATTGTTTATAATGCAAAGTGGCATTTACCTTAAGAGTTATTGCTAGATTTTAGAAGACATGGAATTTACAAATGTCCCTTTGGGGGAGATGGTGAATTACAAAGAGAATTTGACATTTTCTTCATCTATCTCCCCAGTCACCACATTCCTTCTCAAATAATCTTGGAGTGTTGCTTGGCCAGCTTTGTGGGAAGTTAAGAACAAATTGGTCAGAAAACTTATTTGTATATAATGAAAAATCTTTATTATTAAAGATTTATGAAACATTTTGTTTTCTATACTAATTATAAACATATTTTATGTTTTATATACTTATAATGAATATATTTTATGTTTTATATAATTAAAACATATTTTCTCTCACATAATTTTCTTAAGAGCTGAAGATGACCAATAGTTTTGCATTTAAAACAATAATTTTATTGTTAAAATATATATTTTTGTGTTAGAAAATTAGGAAAAGCCATTGAATTTTGAATTTTAGGAGAAATGTTAGTAGTCTTATGGGTCATGTACTATAAGTGGAAAATAGATGTCAGCTACTAATAGAAATAAAATATGCAATATTAAAATGTGAGTTGTAACAATCACTATTGTCTAAGAAGATTTATCTTGATTGATGTTATTGTATGTTTTTTCTAGAAGTTTCAAGAGTTCGTCCATGTTTAACTATTTCATTACCATTTATTGACTACTATATTATAGCATGGATCATTTTGTATACGAAAAACCTTAGTAATGAAAGCAGTTTAAAAGCACAATTAATTTTCAGTAATTATGATAATCAAAAGATGACTTGATTAACACAGACAAGAACTTACCTACACTTATTTGAATGCTATAACTATTAAGTCAAATCAAACTAGCTGCTAACATTGGCATTGCTTTCTGAGTAAAAAAGTGTCATATTTCTATGTGTTTATGGTAGGCTCAGTAACGACCTTCCAAATATGTCGGCGTTCTAATTTCCAGAATCTGTGAATATCTTACCTTACATGGCAAAAAAAGACTTTATGGATGTGATTAAGTTAAGGATCATGAAAGGGGAAGATTATCTAGTGAATTCAATATAATTACAGAAGATAGGAGGATCAGAGTCAGAGAATGCAAGGATGAAAGATAAGTGAAAGATGCTAAGTTGCTGGCTTTTATGACATATGGAATTTCTAGAATTTAGAAAGGCAAGGAATTTAGTCTTTCTCTAGAGACTCTAGAAGGAGCACAGCCCTGTTGGCATGTTGATTTTAGACTCTGACTTTTAGATCCGTAAGAAAAGAGAATAATTTTGTTGTTTTAAGCCAGTAAGCTTATATGAACTCATTACAACAGTAATAGAAAACAAAAACAAGGCTGAGCAATGATAATAGTTGAGTTTTTTAAAAATTTGTTTTCTTCCCCCAATATAAGTCTTGAGTTTGCATAGTGAAGAATAAAAAGCCCTGATGAATATACTTAATATTTCTGTGCTTGAATATATAATTAAAATTCAGCGAATACCTCTTGATTTGTGGAAATATTTAGTAAACAAAATTAGCAAGAAAATAAATTAAAACACTAGATAAAATGAGATTCAGGCTTGGCATGTCACTAAAAAGCCTTTAACAAAATTTAAAATTTAAAATCTGAGGATCACTTGCAGATATTTTGAAACAATTCTTGTTGTGTGACTATTTCAAATATCTAAGTACTTGACATCAATTTAGATAATGAAAAGTATTTCCTATAGTTTAGATTTAATATTGAATTAATATGAATTTCTTGGTTCTCTGTGCTGACAGCCTTTAAAGATCTTGTCTTACCATCCATAAACACATATGAAGACCTATCTCATTCAAACACTGTACTTTGTATCATACTATATGCCAGAAATAATAAAATAATTTTAAAGTCCTTATTACTTTGGACAATAGTCAATTAATAACAACCAACTAAATGAGAATGTGTTAAACACGTATTGCTAAGTGAGTTTAAAGTCATAAATAGATCAAGTTGACATTTTGAAATTTATGAACTTTTTTTATTAGCTTGGCCTGTAAGATATTAAATATCAGAGAATATGTTCACAGGAACCTTAGTTTGATATTCAACAGTACTAGCAAAGTTACTACCAAGTTGGGATGTAACCTTTAATATGTAAACAAGTAATGCATTGTGTAATGCAAAATGCACAGTGTACTAAGGTGAAAAATGTAGAACATTTTAGTTAAAACTAAGTTTTATTCTGTATAGCTAAAGGCATTTGTGTCTATATTTTATATGTCTGTGTTTTTGAAGTAAACAAAATAAATTAATTTCAAAGAGACAAAGTGAATTTTCCTGATGCTATGGACATGATACATAATTCAGAACTGATTAATTTATTTAAATCTGGCTATTGTTTGATTATCTTTCCCAGATGTTAGGAACACAAATTCCCACTCAGTTTTAGAGAAGAAACTATAAAGAACTATGATAAGTAGTTAGGTAAAGTGATAAAGAAGACTAGAATCGGATGATATATTTTACTTTAGACACAATTAATTTTAGTTTGAATACAACTTCTCCCCTTGTTACTATTTCCATTCTGTTAATATTGTGCCTTTTTGTCACCATGAAGAACCAATTTAAAATATGGTCAGGTTTTACAGCCAACAGTGGTGAGTTTCAATTTTCATTGTTTTATGTCTATGTATTAGAAACTGAGTATGATTGCTTGAAGAGTATTTGATTTTTAGGAGAGTCGTTTACATTATAGCTACTCAATAGAATAAGGACAGTTACTTTTGCTTTTATTTTTATTTGATACATAGTATTTGTACATATTTATGGGATAAAGAGCTTATATTTGATACATATATGCTATGTGTAATGATCCATTCAGAATAATTAGTATTACCATTACCTCAAATATTCATCATTTCTTTGTGATGAGAACATTCAAAATCCTCTCTTCTATTTTGTATAGACACACACAAAAATATCTAAAATTCACATGGAACCTCAAAAACATTGAATAGAAAAAGTAATTTTGAGCAAAAATGACAAAGCTAAAAGCATTGCACTACCAGAGTTCAAAATATATTACAAAGCTATAGTAACCAAAATAGAATAGTATCAGCATAAAAACAGACAAATAGAACAGAATAGCAAATTCTGAAATAAAATCACATATTTAAGTCAACTGATTTTTGAAAAAGATGCCAAGATCTCTCCCATATTCACTGGAGAGAAAGGATAGTCTATTCAATAAATGGTACTGGGAAAACAGGATATGCATCTACAGAAAAATAAAGCTGGATACCTCTCTCTCACCTTATACAAAAATCAACTCAAAATGCATTGAAAACTTAAATGAAAGACCCCAAACTACACAACTACTAGAGGGAAACATAGAGAAAATGCTTCAGGACATTAACTGAGATACTAAGATGTTATGGGTAAGACTTCAAAAACACTGTCAACAAATTTTTAAAAAATAGAAAAATGGAATTATATCAAACTAAAGTTTTCTGCACAGCAAAGGAAACCATCAACAGAGTGAAAAGATGACCTGTAGAATGAGGGAAAATATCTGCATACTATTTATCAGACAAGGGGCTAATATGCAGAAGATTCAAAGAACTCAAGCAGCTCAACAACAGCAACAACAAAAGTTATCATAAAATGAGCCAATGCTCTAAATATACATGTCTCAAAAGAAGAAATGCAAATGGCCAATAGATATATTTTTAAATGCTTGATAAGGACAGGTGCGGTGGCTCACGCCTATAATCCCAGCACTTTGGGAGGCTGAAGGGAGAGGATTTTTTGAGGTCACGGGTTCGAGAGCAGCCTGGGAAACTTGGTGAGACCTTGTCTCTACAATAAATCAAAAAATTAGGCAGGCATGGTGGCACATGCCTGTAGTTCCAGCTACTTAGAAGGCTGAGATGGAAGGGTCATCTGAGTCTAGCAGGTCGAGGCTGCGGTGGCCGTGAGCCTGCCACTGCCTTCCAGCCTGGGTGACGGAGTGAGACTCCAACTCAAAAAAATAAAAAGTAAAATAAAAATAAAAATGCTTGATATTGTTAATCATTAGAAAATGTAAAAACCAGTTTGAATGGCTATTATTATTATTAATAATTTGATGCAGAGTATCATACTGAGTGAACTACCATGAAGAAGAACTGAATACCACATGTTCTCACTCATAGTTGGCCCCAGTCACTAGTCACATTAGCACAAGAATGGTATACACAGTCACTGGACACTGCTAGGGGAGGGAAGGTGGGCGGTACATGACAACATAAAGGGTATCTGGCCCACTACCACAGGGAGTCAGGGCCACCTGAAAGCCCAAACCTTACCTGCATGGAGCCTACTTATGTAGCAAAAATCTTCATGTGTACCCCACAACTCTATGATAAATAAATTTTAAAAATAAAACTACTATTATTAAAGAAAAATTAAAAAAAATCAAATCCTCGTGAGGATGCAGAGACATGGAAACTCATACACTTTTAGGAATGTAAACTAGTACAATTATTATGGAAAACAGCATGGAGTTTCCTCAGAAAACTAAAACTAGTACTACCATATACTCAGGAATCCACTACTGGGTATTTACCCAAAGGAAAGGAAATTAGTATATCAAAGAGATATTTGGACCCTCAAGTTTTTTGCAGCACTATTCACAATAGTCCATCAGCAGATGAATGGCTAAGGAAAATATAGTATGTATACACATGGGATACTCTTCAGACATAAAAAAGAATCTTGTCATTCATGGCAGCATTGATAAGCATGGCGGATATAATATTTGTTTTTGTTGGTTTGTTTTTTGAGTTGGAGTCTCACTCTCTTGCCCAGGCTGGTGTGCAGTGCCACACTCATGGCCACCTCGGTATCGACCTGCTGGGCTCAGACAATCCTTTCACCTCAACCTTCCAAGTAGGTGGAACTAAAGGTGTGTGCCACCACACCTGGCTATTTTTTTTTTTAATAGGGAGAAGGTCTTGCCAAGTTGCTCAGTCTAGTTTTGAAGCCCTGGGCTCAGGCAATCCTCTTGCCTCCACCTCACAAAGTGCTGGAATTTCAAGGTGTGAGTTACCACACTCATGAGGATATAATATTAAGCATGAAAAACAAGGCAAGAAAAATAAATACCATGTGTTCTCACTCATGTGGAAGCTAAAAAACTTGATGTCATAGAGGTAGAGAGTAGAATAGGAGTTAACGGAGGCTGAAAAGGATAGTCAGGTATTTCCTGTAGAAAAGTTTTGTAGATAGTATATTGGCTTTAAATTATACAGAATAAAAATAGAGAGAAAAATCCAACAAGCCTTCACCTAAACAACAATTTTCATTATTGAATATTCTCTCTGACATTTTTTATACACAGAAAAGTTTGTCATAGACCACACACACACACACACACACACACACACACACACACACACACATATACACACACACACACACACACACACACAATTTTGAATCTTGCTTTATCCTTCATGATATTACATCAAAATATATTTTCATGTATCATTTTTACTGTCATTTCAACAGCATATTATTGATGCAATATACCCTCTGTATGCAGAGGTATTTTCTCTAGATAACACCAATTCCTCATAACTTCTAAGGATCAGCTCAAATGTTGATTCCACAAAAAACCTGTCCTCCCCCACTGTTTGAAATAGAAACATAATCTGTTTAAAATGGAAACTTTCCCACTTGCTTCTTCTCTATATGTAACTCTGATTTACCATCCATAACACGTTATCTCTGAAATTAATTTATTTTTTTACTTATTTGTTCCTTTGTCACTAGAACATAAACTCTTTGGAGCAGATTTTTTGTTTGTCTTATTCAAAATGTATCCTAAATGCCTGTAACAGTGTTTACAACAGATTAATAATCCAAAAACTACCTTTTCAATAATATATGCGTGAGTTGTTTAGGAAAATAATGGCAGATTTTGATTATTTAGATTCTTGGTACAGCATTCCTTCTGATGGACCACCTCAGGATTGTCTAGCTACCTAGACAAGTTTCTTCTTCCACCTTCATGATTCTTGTATTTCCACCAAAGATAACAACAGGGCCAGAGGAGATCACCCAATATGTTGCACTTTTGGGATAAGACCATGCATGCCTGTTAGAAGACTTGATTACATCTTTACATCTATAAAAACACCTGTTTAGGTAAGATGGACATCTTAAAATGTTGATTCCTCCAATCCATGAGCATGGAATATTTTTCAATTTGCTTGTGTCATCTTTGATTTCTTTGAGTAGTGTTTTGTAGTTTCAATCTACAGATTTAACACAATGCCAGTTAAATTACCAGCAGCATTCTTCTAAGACCTGGAAATGACAATACAGGTATTCACATAAACGACCACAAATTGCCAAAACAATCCTGAGGAAAAAAAAAAAGCGGAAAGTATCACACTTCCAGACTTTAAACTCTATTATAAAGCTATAATAATCAAAACAGCCTAGTATTGGTACAAGAACAGGTATAATGGAACAGGATAGAGATTCTAGAAGCAAAACCTCAATTTCTCAACCAACTCATCTTTGACAAAGCCTCCATCACCACCGACTAGGGAGAGGAGAACCTATTCACTAAATGGTGCTGGGAAAACTGGCTGACCACATGCATAAGATTAAAACAAGATCCCTACCTATCACCATACACAAAAATCAACTCTAAATGGATCAAAGCCCTAAATGTAAAACCTCAAACTATAAGAACTTTAGAAAATGCAGAAGACGCCCTTATGGAAATTGGAACTGGCAACCAATTCCTGATCAAAACCCCAAAAGCCCATGCCATAAGAGATAAGATAGACAAGTGGGACCACATAAAACTGACAAGCTTCCACAAAGTCAAAGAAACCATCAAGAGAGCCGTGAGACAGCCCACACACTGGGAAAACGTCTTTGCCAAGTGTTTATCTGACAAAGGTCTAACATCTAGGATCTACAGGGAACTCAAATGTGCTAAAAAGAAAAAAATCAAACAGCCCCATCCATTACAAATTGGGCAAAAGATATGAATAGACAGTTCTCAAAAGAAGACATATGAGCAACCAACAGATACATGAAAAAGTGTTCAGCCTCACTAGTCATCAAAGAAATGCAAATTAAAATGACACTGAGATGCCACCTAACTCCAGTCAGGATGACTATCGTCAATAATTAAAAAAAAAACAACAATAGATACTGGAGAGGATGCAGTGAAAAGAGAGCACTTCTACACTGTTGGTGGAAGTGTAAACTAATACAGCCTCTGTGCAAAACAATGTGGCAATTCCTTACAGATCTAAAAATCAACCATCTATACTATCTTGCAATCCTCCTACTGGGAATATACCCAGAAGAACTCAAATCAATCTATAAGAAAGTACTTTCACACGTATGTTTATCTCAGCCTTGTTCACAGTAACAAGACCATGAGACCAACGGTGCCGCCCATCAAAAGAGGACTGAATTTTAAAAATGTGGAAATGTGAATACACACGATGGAATATTAAGCTGCCATAAAGAAGAACAAAATCATGAACTTCACAGTAACCTGGATGAACTTAGAGTCTATAACACTGAGTGATTTTTCACAGAAACAAAGAAATGAATATCACATGTTCTCACTCATAACAGGACCTTGAACACTTATCGTAATACTATAAGAAAAGGATTTGCAGTAGCAGGAAATTGCCAGGAGGCGGGTGGGGAAGCGGGATTGGCAGTAGTGGGAATCTGCCTGGGTAAGGGGGGGCACACCTCATCAACAAGGGTACCTGCATAATGATCATTTATATACCTAACCCTGAATTGTATCCCACATCTTTAAAATAAAAAAATTAAAGGTAAAAAAAAAGAAAACTCAAACACCTATTTAATTGATGTTAGTATTAGTAGTAACTTATTAGTTTTCTAATTCAATCAGAGGAAACTTACATGGGTAATGTCAGCACTAGCTGCTATCAACAGACCTGAGGCTACTTGAGGCACAGAAGTTAGTGCAGTGACCCCCTTTATTCTGAAATTCAGAAACATTATTAGGAAAAATCTGCAGATAAGTAGTTATCTTCCTAACTCATCTTCTCTATCATCACATAATTGGGGATGGCATTGCAATTTTTCATAAACTTAAATATACATGTCCACAATATAAAAACTGATAGAAGCAGATTCATCACCAAATGCTGCAAATTTAGTAAACTGCTCTATGCAGCAGTCATTTAATTTCATCCTCAAAAAAAAAAAAAAGCTTTGGGTGAGCTAGAAATTAGTATTCTTTTCCTTCCTTTCTCCTTTCTTCCTTTACTTTCTCTGTCTCTGTCTTTCTGTCTCTCTGTCTCTCTCTCTCTCTCTCTCTCTCTCTCTCTCTCTCTCTCTCCACACACACACACACACACACACACACACACACACACATTCATGAAGAAACTGAGGCTTATAAAGGTTAATAAAGAATTCTATTATTACTAATAGATAGCAGAGCCATAATTGTTACCAAGTATTATTAGATTCCAAGCTCAGGATGTTTCCTAAAGGAGCTTTTTCTTTATCTAACAAGAGGTCCTTATATGCATTATCAAATACTATTGACTTACTTTGATGTTTATATCTGATCTATTTCAATGTATTTAAGAAAATAATCGAACTGAGTTTCTTTGTCAGTCATCATGTCAAGAAATGTATCTATAGAAAAGTTACTATTTGACCTGATATAGTGATAGACTGAATGTTTTCACAGAGTTTCATAGTGAGAAGAAGAAAAAAACAATTTGAGCTTTAAAGTCTAAAACAATTCAAACTCAGGGCAATGGCACTGTGAAAGGCAAAATTATGTCAAGCATTTTCTTAAAGTAATTTCCTCTTTATTTCCCAGGAATAAATTTTGAGGTTAAAAAATTAGAGACAGTGATTTATATTTAGTTATATCTAATTCTTTTTGCATTATTATACATAGTTTGAGTTTTGATGTAGTTTATCATTCAAATGGGAACCACTTTTAAAGGAAGAAGAAAAAGGACAAATGTCATATTATATGGGATACTGGGACCCCTTACTGAATAGTTATGCTGTTCTCGTGCTTGTAGCATGTTGAGACACATTCTGAGTGACATCTCTATCTTACATCCACTTGTAACTCAAGAGCTTATCTCCTTCTCCTTATTATGTGTTCCCCCTTAGGTAGTCATATCATCTCAGTGTAACAGCCATTTAGAGATAGCATCAGCCAATACTTTCATCTCCTTCTTCCTCTCTGATTAGAAAACAGATACATTTCCTATCATCTCAGCATTTTGCTTTCATTTATTGGATAAAAATACCTTGAAAACAGAAAATGACATATAACTTGAACTGACGATGGTTTTTTTTTCTTTTGGTAACTGTTGAAAATACAGCACTCTGAGATATCCATTAGAGTATAAAAGCAAATGTTTATATTTTAAAAGCCTAATAGTCTATCACTATCCTCCAAGGATCACATCTCATGAAAGCCCCAATTTTGTCACAGTTAATAATGGGCTTCAGTCTTTTTAGAGAAAGAACAAGGGATGATGAATTCACAAATCCACATAGAACTTTCATCTTAATATATGTCAATCAAAGGTTTTAAAAATCTAACAAACATATTATTCAGTCAAAAGTGGTTTATCATTATGTTAGCAGTGAATTGTCTCAGTCTTTTTATATATTATCATCCAAATATCAATTTTCTAATAATAAAAATAATATTTGTTAGGCATAGTCTCTATGGCCCAGTTTCAAAGAATAAATAAATGAGATGCTATGAACTTTCCCTGTTGAGAGGAGAGGATTTTAAAAGGCAGCAGTTAGCCGGACTGGGTGGCTCAGCCTGAAATCCTGCACTTTGGGAGACTGAGGTGAGTGGATTGCCTGAGCCCTCGGGTTCGAGACCTGCCTGGGCAACTTGGCGAGACCTCATCTCTACAATAAACCAAAAAATTAGCCGGGCATGGTAGCGCGCGCCTGTAGTTCCAGCTACTTGGAAGGCCGAGGTGGAAGGATCGCCGGGGCCCAGCAGTTTCGAGGCTGTGGTGGCTGACAGTGTGCCACTGCGCTCCAGTCTGGGTGACAGAGTGAGCCTCCAACTAGAAATAAATAAATAGATAAAATGCAGCAGCTGAAGTCCAGAACTCATGCCATTAGTTTTAGAAGTAGAAGAAAACACTATAATATTCTCTCCTTTGATATACTCATTTTCTAATTTAAACTGCAAAATATCTGAAAAGCTAGAGTCACTAAAATTATGTACCTTTAATTGAACCAGAAGTAATAACCAGATGTTCTTCTCCATAAGGGAAAGGCTGCATCCGTCAGTCTCTGGAACATAAGAAGTGTTCAATAAATGTTTTTGAATAAATTGATGAACCTCAATAATCTGGAAACCAAGAGATAATATGAGAAATGATTGATGATGGTGGTGGTAGAGCACTTAAAATTGTGAAACATCCCAAAGATTAAATTATTTTTTAATTTTAACTTTTTTATTTTTTGGATTCGGGGATACATGTGCAATTTACATAGGTATATTGTGTGATGATGAGTCTTGGGCTGCTACTGAGCCCATCACCCAGGTAATGGGCATGTTACCCAGTGGGTATTTTCTTAATTCTATCCCCCCTTTGTCCCTCTTCACTTTAAGAGTGCCCCAATATTTGTTGTTCCCATCCTTGTGCCTCTGTGTGTACAATATTTAGCTACTGCTTATTAGGGAGAATGTGGTACTCGGTTTTCTGTTTCTGTGATAACTCACTCAGTTTTGTAGCTGCATCTATGTTGCTGCAAAAGGGTCTAATTCTCAACCCTATATGAGTGGTAAGAAGGTATTTTCAGGGACTGCAAATGTGGAAGTGTCCTTTCTTTCAGATGAATACATATATCTCATAGAATAAGTGGACAGTTGCTACTATTTGATCTATTTTTATCACTGTATTTGTCAACCATGGCTGCCATCACAAAATACCATAGATTGGATGGCTTAAACAACAGAAATTTATTTTGACACAGTTCTGAAGGCTGAAATCCAAGATTAAGGTTCCAGTGAGTTTGGTTTCTGTTGAGGGCTTTCTTCCTAGCTTGCATATCTGTCTTTTTGATGTGTTTTCTCATGACCTTTCCTTGGTGCATGCGTGTGGAGGTGGGTGGAGCGAGATCTCTTCCTTTACTCATAAGGCCATTAATCTCATCGGATTAGGATCCCAATTTTGTAACTTCATTTAACCTTACTTTTCTCCTGTCTTATCTCTGAATACAGTCACATTGCTGGCTAAGGCTTCAACAAATGAATTTTTGATGGGACACTATTCAGTCCATAGCAATCACTTATCATCCCAGTTTGTCACTTAAGGGTTGTGCAGTTTCTGTGAAGAGTCACATCCTCCTTCTACCAAACAGATTCATCTTCTACAATGTGCCTAATGCAATGGTTTGAACCTCATAAATATGATTAAATGCACAAATTCAAAATAACACATAAAATAATTTTGGATAATATCAGGTAACCAATTCACTATTTTTAAAACTGAAAGAAAGATAAAATATCCAAATATTTATCTTGCTTTCTTTATAAAAATTATACCTTAGTATAAGCCTATAACTGGTGAGTTGAGGTATCTTGATAAAATTATCCTAGCTAATATTAAAAAAATAAAATTGGAATATAATCACTGTCCAGTTTTCTTGGCATAGTGGTTTTGTAGTGACCACTTCTCATCGGAGAGCCTACCAAAAGTCTGCTCATTAGAACAAAACATGTTTCTATCAACCTAGGAAATTACAAAGGTTTCAGAAGCTCTGTGCCAGGGACTTAAAGTCAGAGACCAATACATATATTCCTGATTTTGTTCCCCACAAACGTGCATTCTCAGGGAACAACACAGTAACATCTATGATGCATCCCTATAAAAACTTTGATCATGTTTTTGTCTATGGATACAAATGTACACTTAATAGAGCAGCAGAGAAACTCTACAGTGGTAGATGTTTTCAGAAAAATTTAGACTATGGAAACCTTTATGTGCTAATTACTTGACTCATCAACAAATACATTACAAGTAAAAAAGAAAAGAGAGGAAAATATAAAGATTACATGTAAAGGAAAATAAATCATTTGAAACGTATTAACCATATTTTGATCTGATACAAATAAACTGAAGTAAATGGGGTATTCAGATAAATTTGAACATGAACTGATATTGGTGTAGTTAAGGAATGATTATTAATCTTATTTTAGGTGTGAGAATAGTATTGTGCTTATGATTACAAAAGTATCATTGTCTTTAACCCTTTACCCATTTAGAAAAAAAAAAGCACAGCTCGCCACCACATTTATTTAATTTTACATGAACATGCTCTTTGAGGCTAAAGCAAATCTGACTGGTTTTCAATGTGAAAATAAAATATAAAACCTGTTCTTGAAGTTATTTATAACTTGTCTCTAATTGAGAATTACAAAAAAAAAGAAAGAAAAAAGAGCATTGCTATTTTAAAAAATTCGATTATTTTTATTGTTATTATTATCATTAACATTATTTTAATCTCAGGATAAATGATACAGCTGCAAGCACCACCAGCGAGTATCCTCGGGTTAAATGGGAAAAGGGTTAAAGAAACATACAAACATATCTATGAATGAGATGATAAAATTTATATTTGTTTCAAAGCAATCCATAGAATAGAGAGTGATTTTGTTGTCAGTGTTAATGAAACCATATTGTCTGTGAATTGATAATTGTTGAAACGAGATGAAACACTTTTTAAATTTGTTTTTTGAAACTGTCTATAGTAAAAACTTAAAAGCTTTTGGTAATATTTTCAAATGTTGGGAGGATAAAATTATAAAACTCATAGAAACTTGTGTAGTGTACTTTCAAGTACTAATATATGCTTTGATTATTTAAGCACTGTATCTAAATATGTTGTTCTAGAGATATCTTCAGAAAATAAATGCAAATAGCACACACTTACATGTCAGTAAGCCTTGAAATATTGAATATGCAAAGTTGACTACTTAATGCCAAACTTATTGGGCAAACTACTGATGTGATGTATAAAAGGGAAGTGATTTGCTTATTTTCAGTTGAATCAGTGATCCTAACAGGTTTATTGAATAATGGGAGATGCTGGTATAATCCAAACCCAAACCAAGAGAAAGCTTCCAAATATCATGTAATAAAGAGGAACATGTGAATCTGCACCAAACTGTATTGCAATTACACTTGTACAAAAAGGAATAGAGTAGGCACATTTCTTTTTGGAGTAATAGGACAACTTAAAGTGTTATTATTTGAATTTTTGGGACCTTTTATACGTAGACTCTTCTAAGACTGATAATGAAATTTACCAAGTGATAATCAGACAATAATTCCAGAGTTCACTTCCTGTTGTGCACTAAGATTTCTCATTAAGTACCTTTTTCAGACTTTTTGCTGTAGCAGGGTTTCTTCATTTTATTACTTCCTTAAGATTAACTTCACCACCATATTTCATGATGGGAAGCGATTGGATAAGTTAAGGCACTACTTGCTGATAAGTTCAGGTATCAAAATGTTTATTGTAACCCCTATGTCATATAATAATAAACCATTAATATTGTAATTTGGCTACTTGAAAGAAAATTTGAAAAGAGTTCAAGTAATTTTCAGAAACCCTTTAATAACCTTGTATAGGTGACTAGTCAAGAAGTATTTTTAAAAATTAAGATTAACCTATGGTAAACAATGGCCGCAGTCCATGGATTATTGATAAAACAAACAAAGGTCTACTCCAGGTAAGGCTAATGCAATTGCCTACATGTTAAATTAGATATGTATTATAACTACAAGTCTTCCCTCTCTACCCCATAACATGCATGCGTCTTAAGAGTGACAAAAGTTAGCTGAAATTTTTTAAAAATATATTTTCCTCTCAGTGAATTAAAGAATTGTTTGTGGAAAACAGTACATGCAGTATTTATATAGAACTTGAGGTATATATCACCTGTGATTTTTATTAATCATCAAATTAAAAAGATAGTTTTAGTTCATTCCATAAAAAAAAAAAATGCTTCGGAGACCTTAACCATAGCCATTGCATTTCTTTATTTTTATTCCTCTAGGCAATGAACTCATGCTACTGCACAAAGCAAATGAATGACAGATCTATAGATATAACTGAAATAAGAACTACGTAGTTGCAATTCACAGATACAGCATTTTCCTAAGCAGTCATTACCTCCCATAAATGATACCTACCATTTCTGAAATTATCCTACAGTTTTTTCTACCAATGAGCTATAATCAAATTCAGCAAAATGTTTGGCTAAGAGTAGAAATGCTATTTCAAGCATGAATATCTTGCTTTTATTTGGAATTCTATTGTGTAAAACCAGTAATACAAAATATTACATCTTCCTGTATTTTTTACCATTCAGTATATAAGTGAAGGACAGTTTCAATGTAATTGTTTTAATCGCAAAGTTTTCTCTCAAGGCATGTGACTAATATTAAGGTTTGAATTCATGACATTTAGCATTCTGGGTGTCACTTATTAAATGCGGGAAATACTGAGCTGGTTGCAAATTTTCTGTGTCACAGTTTCTCAGTGAGGTCACCTGAGATCTTTGCTACCTACTGTATTATGGAGTGATAGAAGAACTACAGGCAAAAGACCTGGAATCGGAGTAAAACTTTCCTATTTCAGTACTTATGATATGGTGAGTCTGTAGCTATCATTTGGCAAACCCAAAACTGGAGGGATTTAAATTAGTACTTAATGAATCAATGGGAATTATCCATCTGATTTTTTGATTTAATATATGTAGTCTTCCAATTTCTAGTCTCTATCTTTAGCCAATGAGACATTTTATTTATATTCTAGGTATTTAATGGAAAATATTAAATATAGCATGTATCTTGATTACCTACATTTTGTAAAATTGCATTTTTATTTGTTTTTATTTTAAAGATGTCGGGTACAATTCAGGATTAGGTATACAAGTGGTCATCGTACATGTAAAGTTTGGGCCTCCCTTTGGCCCCCACTTTGCCTTGCTTTAGATCAAGTATCTTTATTGATATTATGTGCTCCCCTCTCCACTGGCAGCATCTTGCTACTGCCAATTCCTTACATATTGTATTATGGTAAATGTTCAGGGTCCACTTATGAAAGAGTCCATGTGGTACTCAGTTCTTTGTTTCTGTGATAGATCACTGAGTATTAAAGTATTGCATATAATTAATTGTTTTTATTCAACTATATTGAGACAAAATTTCCAAAAAGAATGTGTAACAATAATAGATATTCATTTTGATAATTTTGAAAAATATAAACAGGCGTGAAATCACCATAAAAATAAAAATATAGCATTTTTACCATCTAAAAATATTTCCTCATACCCTTTGCAGTCAATCCACCATAGCCACTGCCTGAGTTAACCAATGATGATTTGCTTTCTGTTACACACATTAGCTCTGCTACTCTAGAATTTCATATTAATGCAATCTAATAGTGTTTACTCATTCACATAGTCATATGTATCAGTATGAATTATTTGGGATTCTTTGCTTATAAATATTGCATGAATACACTTTGATTCAGCTATGGATGAAATTTTGGATTATTTTCAATTTTGGGCTATTATGATTTTCGCTGTGGTAAGTATTCTTACAAAAATTCTTCTTATAGTATTATGATAGATGTTCAAGGTCCACTATATGAGTGAGAACATGTGATACTCAGATCTTTGTTTCTGTGAGAGATCACTCAGTATTATAGACCCTAGTTCCATCCAGGTTGCTGCAAAATTCATGATTTTGATCTTTTTTATGGCTGTGTAGTATTCCATCGTGTATATGTATCACATTTTTAAAATCCAGTCCTCTTTTGATGGACAGTGTGGTTGGTTCCAGGTTCTTACTATTGTGAACAATGCTGCGATAAACATACGTGTGCGGGTATCTTTTTTATAGAGTGATTTGAATTTTTCAGGGTATATTCCCAGTAGGGGGATTGCGAGGTCATATGGGAGGTTGATTGACGGTGGCGGGAAACTATGGGGGGGGGGTTAGGGAGGGGAAGGGAGGTGGGATTAACAGTAGTCAATATCTGTCTGGGGACGGGAGACACCCCTTATCAACAAGAGTGCCTGAACAATGCATATTTGTATACCTAACCCTTAACTGTACCTCACAATTTTAAAATAAAAAAGATTTTTAAAATAAAAGTTCTTTGTATGGGCGCATATTTTTATTTCTTTTGTACAAATTGCTAAGAATAAAATTGATGATTCATATAGTTAAAGTCTATGTGTCATTTTAAAATGACACAACTACATCAGAAATAATTTCATCAGAAACTGTCAAATTATTTCTGATGTAGTTGTGTCATTTTAAATTCCCACCAACAATGCATTAAGGTTTCAGAAGCTTCTTATCAATGAAGTTGGTATTGCCTCTCTTTCTAATTCTAGCTAATCTAGTTGTTTACAGTAATATCTTATGCCTTGTATTCACATTACCTGGATGACTGATATTGTTGAGCTTATTTTTATGTCCCAATTTTTCATTTAAATATCATTTTTGAAGTGCCAGCTCACAATACTTTGTCCATTTACATTGGGTTGCTTGTATTATTATTGCATGGTATTAGTATGTATTGATTTAAAATTCCCTGTATATTCTGGATGCAAGCTTTTGTCTGATATATGCATTGCAAATATTTTCTTCCATTCTGTGATTTGTTCTTTTTTCCCTTCTTAATGGTGCCCTTTGAAAAATGGGCATTTGAATTTTGATGAAGTCTAATTTTTGATTTTTTTCTTTAATATTTTTGTTTTTGTTCTCTCTAAGATAACTTTTCCTATCTCAAGAAGAACATGTCTTATGTTTTCTTCTGGAAGTTTATGGTTTTAACTTTTAAGTTTAGGTGTGTGATCTTTTCTCAGTATTTTTTTGTTTGTGGTAAGGGCTATAGGTTGAGGTATACATATTCTATAAAGGTATCTAATTATTTCAGCGTCTTTTTCTGGAAAGACTAGTTATTATATTTAATAACTTTGGTACCTTTGTAGACAATCAGCTGATCATGTTTAGGATTATTTCTATCGTTTTTGTCACAATTCGCTAATCTGTATATTAATTCTGTGTTGATAACATTCTATTTTAATTACTGTAGCTACATAGAAAGCTAATGGTGCAAATCTTTCAATTCTGTCCTTCTTTAAAATTGTTTTTCATTTGCATTTACATATACATTTTTTAAATTGTCAGTTTAAAAACCTGCTTTGATTTTAATTAGTATTGCCTTAAAAATATAAACTGGCATGACATGAAACTGATAGGAGTAAGGCATATTTATTTATGTATATCTTCTTTAATTACTCTTTGCAATTTTTTTGTTGATTTTAATACACAAGTTTTGTTAATTTTAAGTGCCTCATTTTGCATGTTTGTATTGATTCTACTGGAAAATCTATATTTTATAATTCAGTTTGAAATTATTGATTGTTTCTATGCCAAAAATGCAAAAACAGTTTTGGACTTTATATCTATATCACTTATTAGTTATAGTGCCTGTTTTATTGATACTATAGAATTCGTCATGTCTGAGAATAAAGGCAGCTTTCTTTTTAATCTGTAAGTTGTTTACTTGTTTTTAATCATTTTTTCAGTGTAAGATCTTCAGTTCAATATTAAAAATAAGTGGTAAGTATAGATATCTTGCCTTGTTCCTGGTTTGAGGAGGAAACTTGTGATGCTGTCAGTGTTTTTTTTTTTCTCCTTCCTTCCTTCCTTCCTTCCTTCCTTCCTTCCTTCCTTCCTTCCTTCCTTCCTTCCTTTTCTTCTTCCTTCCTTCCTTTTGTTCTTTATTTTTGTTTAATAGATGCCCTTTATTACCCTGGTTGACTGAGAGTTTTTTGGTTTTTTTTGAGTTGGAGTCTCACTCTGTCGCCCAGACTGGAGTGCAGTGGCACGCTCCCCGCCACCGCAGCCTCGACCTGTTGGGCTCCGGCGATCCTTCTGCCTCAGCCTTCCAAGTATCTGGAACTACAGGCGCGTGCTACCACACCCGGCTAATTTTTTGATTTATTGTAGACATGAGGGCTCACCAAGCTGGCCAGGCGGGTCTCGAACCCTCATGCTTTGGCAATCCACTCACCTCGGCCTCCCAAAGCACAGGACTACAGGCTGAGCTACCGAGCCCGGCCGACTGAGAGTTTAAAAAAAATTTTTGAAATTATAAAATGGTTTTGAATATTGACGTTTTTAGATAATAATTTATTGTTATTGTATTTAACAGATCACAACTTTATTTATATTTCCTATTTTATATTGTCTCAGTTTTCTAGTTCTTTGTCAATTGTGTATAAATTGTTTAATTTACTGGCATAAGCAGGTTGATCATAATCTCTTCATTCCTTTAATGTTTTTAGGATATATAGTTATTTTTTATTTCTAATATAGTTCACTTACAGTCTCATCTTTTTTATAATTATTATTTCTAGGGCTACTTCAATTTTATAAGTATTTTAGACAACAATTATTTACTTATTTATTTTCTATAATTGCTTTGTATTAGACTGATTTCTTCTCTTATTTTTATTATTCACTATATTCTACTTATCCAGGTTTGATTTGTTCTTTAACTAGGTATATATGAAGAAAGTTTAAATTGTTATTGTCTTATTTCTTTCTTCTTTACTATTTTAAGAACTTAATAAAATGATAAATTCTCCTCTAAGAATTACATCAACTGTATTTTATATATAAAATATATATAATATATATGTATGTCAGTGTCTCTCTCTGTCTTTCATGCTGGAGAGCTGTGGCGTGATCAAGGCTCACCATAGCCTCAAACTCCTGGGCTCAGATTATCCTTCCACCTAAGCCTCCCAAGTAACTGAGGCTATAAGTGCGTGCTACCACAGCCTTCCAGTTGTTTATTTCTGATGGGTTTAATTACACTTTTGCATTACTCTGTTAGGAGTTTTGTCTAAGGATTTGAGTGAAGTTTCTGTACAGATATTGGGGCTCTCCTACAATGGTTTCTTATTTCCAGAAGATTCTCATTTATTTTCAATTGCTCTGGCATCCCTAAATTCTTACCTCTAACTTTTTAGATGAATAAGCCGATGCTTTCTGCAGATAAATGTGTATGCTTTTCAATGTAATTCCTTTTCAGGGGATATATCTTCCAGGTTTTGCCTGTTTTGGGTTTCTTTCCAGTGTCTTCAAAAGTTTATGCATTCAATCTTCTTCTTTTTTTTTTTTTTAGATTTTATTTTTATTTTTTATTTTTTTGAGTTGGAGTCTCACTCTGTCGTCCAGACTGGAGTGCAGTGGCCACTCCCGGCCACCGCAGCCTCGACCTGCTGGGCTCCGGCGATCCTTCCGCCTCAGCCTTCCGAGTAACCGGAGTTACAGGCATGCGCTACCACGCCCGGCTAATTTTTTTTGATTTATTGTAGAGATGAGGTCTCGCTGCCCAGGTGGGTCTCGAACCCGCGGGCTCGGGCAGTCCACTCACCTCAGCCTCCCAAAGGTCCTGGATTACAGGCTGAGCCACCGAGCCGGGCTTACAGATTTTATATTTGCAAATTATTCTGCACACTAAAATTTTTTTGCAACCCCAGAATGAATATGTGGTGCTTTCTAGGTCATTAGCAGACATGCATAAGAGCAATGATAAATCTGTGTTGCTCAACATGAACATTCCCAGCTGAGGTGTAAAAAAGTTGTATTCTACCTTCTGGTTAAGCCCTCATAGAGATAACCAGAGGATGGAGCTGGCAAAGGGTGATACAGAGTAGTGGAAGAAACTTCAGTTCTGGGGCCAGCTGGGTGAAACTTGAATTGCAGCTCTGACTCCCATCTCAGACAAGTCATTTAACATTTTGAAATCTCATTTCTGTTTTGTAAAATTTAGAATCTACCAGGATGAGTTTTCAAAATTTAATCTTAGTGAGATATGCATGTATGTATGCACACACAAATACACACATATGTGTTTATATATTTACACATTTTTCCTAGATGCAATGATTCAGTATCAATTAATTCAGTATTTGTAGCAACTGAATAAAACATTAATACTGGGAATATAGAAAACTGACTGTATACCTACAATTTATACTAGTTATTGATAGGGTGATAATATTATGTAAATTATCCTGCCATTAACAAAAGAAGAAATCCTTTGCTGTTTTTTCTCATTTCCTGATAGTATCATATTATAGTTGCCTATACTTTTTGTGTGTTATATAATCAAGTCCTTCTTTATCTACCTGCAAGTGATACATATATTATCCTAGCTCAGCTA
Organism: Cephalopachus bancanus; assembly: GCA_027257055.1. Classification (NCBI taxonomy): domain Eukaryota; kingdom Metazoa; phylum Chordata; class Mammalia; order Primates; family Tarsiidae; genus Cephalopachus; species Cephalopachus bancanus. Next base: position 6,142,017 of record JAPVLO010000041.1, read on the forward strand.
AACTTAAGCTGTTTGTTTTTATACGAAGGAAGAGGCGGTAGGGCACTAAGAAGCAATCTACAGTCTGTATGTGCCACGTAAACAGTGGTAGGAACAATTCTAAAGAAGCAAAAGAATGCAGCTCTTTTTCATATACAAGAACTCAGATCTAATTTGGGAACATAGACTACCATTTAGAGTTCAATAGAACATTTTTAAAAAATCTAATGATATTAGTTTTAAGGGACCAAGAGACAAAATAAGACAAGGAACAATCAAATCACAATGAGAAAATAGAAATAAGCACTGAATAAATAATATTTGCTGAGTACCTGGAAGAACAACGGTGTAAGTTAAACGCAGCAATTCAAAGAATGATAAAAATATCACTGCCAAATGTAGTTAGCATTTTTTCTTTTTTATGATTGACATCGTAAGATCAATGTAATGCCACCTAAATTCTTGAAAAATCAAGGGATGTATGTCTGGATATACAACTTTTATTGTGTATCATCTTATCCTTTTATTTTAGCTTGATAAATAATTATTATTCTCATTTCAGAACCAAGACTTAAGTATTTTATTCATGAGAAATGCGTTAATAAGTCATTACTAGAAATCCAGAGACAGACTTGATTTCTCACAGCAAGTAACTTTTCCAATTCATTGCTTATAAATATGTGTTAACACTTTTGAAGTTTGGGATAATAATTTATGTATAGAAAGCAACAGTCTTCCTCACATAGCTTATAGATATTGTATCTCTGTAAACAAGACCAAACTCTTCCTATGTGGGAAGATAATAACAAAATTGTCTCTTTATTTTTTTTTTTTGAGTCGGAGTCTCACTCTGTCGCCCAGACTGGAGTGCAGTGGCCGCTCCCGGCCACCGCAGCCTCGGCCTACTGGGCTCCGGCGATCCTTCCGCCTCAGCCTTCCGAGTAGCCGGAATTACAGGCATGCGCCACCACGCCCAGCTGATTTTTTGATTTATTGTAGAGATGAGGTCTCGCTGCCCAGGCGGGTCTCGAACTCGCGGGCTCAGGCAATTCACTCCCCTCAGCCTCCCAAAGGCGCGGGATTACAGGCTGAGCCACCGAGCCCGGCAAAATTGTTTCTTTAAAAATAAAACACTTAAATCTTTGTGATATATCTATGTAAGTATTGGCATAGGTTGCAGTGTGAGATTTTTCAGGAGAAAAAAGATATTAAGGACTGAATTAGAACTTAGACTATTTCTTTTGTCTCTGTCTACTCTTTTAGGAAGGGAAGAAAATAAGTCTTCCTATTAAATGAAGAGCAACTTGCAGTGGTAGTAAAATGTTATATCTACTGTTTTTAAAAATTTTTAAAAATATTCCCATTTGCTTAGGAAGTTTTCTGTGTGTTTAGGTCATTTATAGTATACTTTTGTACTGATATTATTTTTTTAAGATGATTGATGATTATAGCATTAATTGAAAGACCACAAATTGGTTATTTACCTGGACTTCGGAACAATTTAATGGGAACTATTTCTCTTAAGCACTAACAACAAAAATGCTTTTGCAAGCAGGTGTAAATTAGAGGTGTTGATAAATCTAGGATTGCATTGCTAGAGGGCAAACTTTTAAACTAACAACTTTGCACTGAATGACTCCACTACAGATTCAGAGTATGTTTTTTATAACATTTTCTATGGAAAACTCAAAGAATAGTGCAGAAAAAGAGAATTGTAAGTGGTTAGAGTCAAAAGTATTTTAAAGGTCATTGAGCTTCTTTCTTTCATTTTACACTTGAAGAAACTTAGGCTATAGAGGTAAAGAAGGTAAAACAGATCTTCTAAAATCATGTGGCCAGGTGAAAGTGTATTCAGGCCTGGATAACCAATATTTTATTGAACAATGCATAAAATATATGTATCCATAAAAAATATAAATTCCTAAAGTGTAGGCTTTTAAAAAATTATCTTTGTATTCTAAGCATCATCTAAATTGACGTTAATGAATAGAAAGTGTTGAACAGGTGTCTAGATATATTTGTGTATTAGGCATGGTTCTGGCCCCAAAAATAGAACCAGAAATCTCTCTCTTTCTATTTGGAGGTAATTATATGTATACACATACATACACACACAAAGAGCACAAAGAGAGAGAGAGAGAGAGGGAGAGATTTATTATAAGAAATTGCCTCACACAACTGTGGAGGCAGGGAAGTTTCACAACTTGTCTTCTGCAACCTGGACACCCAGGAAAGTCAGTGATGTAATACAGTCTGAGTCCAAAGACCTGAGAACCAGGAGAGTCAATAGTGTAAATTTTAGGACCCACAAGAGCCACAGAAGATGAGGTAAAACGTCCTAGCTCAGAGAGGCATAAAAAAGGGGCTAAACACATTCTCCATTTGACTTTTGTTCTATTCAAGCTCTCAACTGATTGGATGATGCCCACTTACATTGGGAAGAACAATAGACTTTACTGTATACACAGATTCAAGTGTTAATGTAATCTGGAAACTGTCTTACAGATACACTCAGTTAATGTGTCACATGGACATCCCATGACCAGTCAAGTTAACATGTCAAATTAATCATCTCTATTTACATATGATTTTCATTCTATCTTTTTATATTTATATGTATTTAAAAGTAAGTACAGTAAGTCCTGTATAAATTACATATTTTTACAGGTAATATCAGTTTCACAATGGAGCACTCATAATAACATTAGAAAACAACTTAACCAGCTTTCATAAGTTTAATATATTCATTTTTCCCTAGGGATAAAAATATCCTCACTCTATGTCTTGTTTCATGTTAGGATAATTGCATTTATTTAGTAAGCTACATTGTTTCTCTGGAGAGAAATAATATTAAATGCATTACTCACTTAGTTTTTAAATTTGTAATTTAAAACATTCTTTTTTCATATTTAAAAGACAGTTAAAAACATTTAAAACATTGTTTTTCTTATAATTGCTGATCTGAGGAAGTAAATGTCACACATGGACACACACACACAAATGTATACACTGCCATGCCTACACACATACATACTTGTCTTCACAACTGAATATTTTATTTAATTTTTTGATAAATCAAGGGGATGAACTAAGAAAAGGAAAACTAATGAAAATGATGCCTCCTGATGTTAATACAAAGGGTTAGATACTTTATTTTAATGTCTTTCCATGTTTCATTTTTCTGAACAGGGCAAAAAGACAGATCATTTCATTTATCTACTATACAAAATTGAACTCTACCCCTAAATATAGGCCAAAAAAATGGTAATATAATAGTGTAGAAGAATACAAAATTAATCAATCATTATCAAATAAAAAAGAATGTCATCTCCCGAGGTCTGATTAGATAATGGTAGATAATGGATAACTCAAATTGATAAAGTATGAATTCAAAAATCATGAATAACTACTGTTTTTATCACTATAATTCAAAACAGAGAGTAATAGGCAAGTGGGGTAAGTAATCTTAGATTATTCATATATACATATTAGTGGTACACAATGAGTTCATTCCCTTCACTTGAATGGGTTATGTCAACAGCTTTATGCCAATTGCCATGAGGTTCCTTATAATATAAATAGCACAATAAGAAAAAACCTGAGCTATTTGAACTCTCATATGATCAATACGTTGATGATACCAAAGGTATTTAAAGTAAAGTAATTAGTATGTCAAATACAGTGTTCGTCAACATATATTCAACACTTCACCTGATCCCATTGTATGGCATGGATACAATTATTTTCACCGTTTTCCAGAGAAAAGAGGAACATTCAGAGAATTCAAATAACTTGGAAAATTCAACTGCTAGGAGGAAATGGGCTCATCAGAATTCCATATACAGCTGTGTATATTATGAGTACAGTGGCAAAGACAGGACATAATTTGTACAATTATATAGAAGGATTCCATCAGATACTTGAAATGGGTAATTCAGGTTTAAAAAATTTTTTCGGGGCAACCCCTTCGGGTTCCCTCCCACTGTGGGAGCTTCTCTGTCCTTCCAATGAATCCTGCTTTAAATTTTTTTGTTGTTGTTGCTATTGTGTCTAGAGCTGCACTTATCTTTTTTGTAGAATAATTTGAGTTCCTCCGGGTATATTCCCAATAGGGGAATTGCTATTCACAATAGCAAAAACATGGAATCAACTGTGTTGCCCATCGAAGCTGGACTGGATTAAAAAAAATGTGGTACATATACACAATGGAATACTATACAGCCATAAAGAAGGACAAATATATGGACTTTACAGCAACTTGGATGGATTTGGAGTCAATCATACTCAGTGACTTATCACAGAAACCAAGAACTGAGTTCCATATGTTCTCACTCATAAGATGACCTTGAACAACTATAATGCTATAAGAAATCGATAGACAGTAGTGGAAAACTGTTAGGGGAGGAGGGGTGGGACTGACAGTTGAGGGAAATTGCTGGGGAAGGGAGGGGCATACCTCATCAGCAAGGGTACCTACTTGATCAATGTTTATATATCTAACCCTGAATCGTACCCCACATCTTTATAATAAATAAATAAATAAATAAATAATAAATAAATAAATAAATAAATAAATAAATAAAGTATTAATGCTCAAAAAATATAATAATTTTTTTTCACTGGATGGTAAGATTTTTTTTTTATGGTGAAACCAAAAGTTAGAGTTAAATATTTAAAGTCTGGAATTTCAGCTTACCTGAAAGTAGCAGAAATAGAAAAGGCAAATGTGGCAGAAAGATTGGGAAAAATAATCATCATTTAAAAAACCCTCTTAGTGAATTTTTGGGTCTCAATTTGAAAGTTGCTTTCTCAGTTATGTGCTTCCTGAATTCACACTGTCTGGATGATTATTTCTTAGTGCTTCCATCAAAGGCAGTGCTTTTCTATCTTAGACTATATCACTCTCCATGGAATTACTTGCATGTTTATCACTTCCAACCAGTTGCAGTTTCTGTAAGACAATGGTCCATCAGGCTTTATGCTTACAGCCTACAGAAGTTTCTGCAGCATCAAAGACAATCACATGTCAAAGACAATAAGTAAATATTTCTGAAACTTAATTAAATTGAGTTTGACTATATGGTAAACAACTAGAAAGAAAAACTACTTTGTACTGTAATAAAATGAACTTCACATTTGTAGCACAATTTCCTCTTTTTTTTTAGTTATATTTGGTGAAAAGCATTGTAAATTGAATTTCATTAATTTTACAGGGTAAAGTACTATTTGTAATGTTAAGACACTGGTGCTTTTTTGGGACATATCGCTGAATTTTATCTCTCTGTGTATAAAATAAATCATTCTGTTTTCTATATGTGTTCCAGGCTTAGTAAAAGCAGCTAAAACAGGACAAAGTATTGGTGTGGCTGCATGAGGGAGAACATATAGTTGGGCAAACTCTATCAATATCTACAGTTCATAAACTATTAAAATTAAATTAAAGATATAAAAATATTTAAGACCATGATGAAGCAGAGAACAGAAAAGGAGACAATAGCAGAGAAAGTAAAAAGTGTTGGCAACTCTAAGATGGAAAATAAATAGAGCTTTACTAACAGGCAAACCAGACTAGAAAAAGCTACAAACTAAATTCCTACACTTTGTTCAAACTACAAAATCTAGTTAATTTTTGATGAAGAGAGAGACACAAGAATTGGATGCACTAAGCACATTAGAAGGGCATTAGATTCCTAGTCTCCAGAAATTCCCAATTTCTGTAGCTGTCCCTCTATTCCAGCAAAATGTGGGTGCTTGCTTTCAGAAGATATTCTGTGCTCAGTAACATCAGTAACCACTGAGGCTCTGGTTAAGGAAGCATGCCACAATAAGATAATTATATTGAAGCCAACATAATACAAAAAATAGAACCTTTAGAGTTTTTCCTTAGATGGATTTTAGAATGTTGGCATTCAGATTTATGCTTGTTATTCAGAAGATTAGATTATCTGGGGGTTGGGGGTGGGGGGTGGAATAAGCAGCCTAGAGACATAGTGATACTGATATTGGGAGTCTCCAACAAATGACTGTGCTTTCATCTGGTCACCTTCCAGTGAGCTCTACTGGCTGACAATATCCACTCCCAGGTTAAGATAATACAATTACATTTAAAGGTTTCATTCTTTGAATAGTGATAATAAAGTAATACTCACTAGATATTTGTTATTGATTGCTGCTTCTGTCACTATGGATTGACCATCATAAAACATTCATAAACTCCATATGAACAGGTTGGAGTCATTTCCAAATCACTTGGTGTTTAGGTCATGAGACCTGATTCTGGCCAATGAGATATGATATGAGTTTCTAGGTAAGCTTTCTAAAAAATTGTTTTTAGTGGCTGTCATCTAATGATATCTTTAGTCCTTTAACCCATTTTCATTTATTATTTTTCTTGTTTATAATACAGACATAATACCTAGAGGTATGACAGTCATTCTGATATCTCAGGAAAGAAAGCCACACACTAAGAATGTGAAGCAAAAACATAAGGGATCTAGATCTGGTATGGTATCTTGGAACAGCAGCACTAGCCCTGGACTATTAGATGATTAAAATAAATACTATCAGTTTCTGTAACAAATGATAAAGTGTGTTTATTACTATGGTTTACTGCTGAAGTTGAATGCAATCCAAAACAATGCAGACTCGAGAAAACCCAGATAATTTGGGAGAAAAAAAAAAAACACCTTACAGGTATGAATTTAAATCCTCAGAAAGATAAATAGAAATGTCATGAAATACCAAGAGGATGCCGTAAATTGGAATATGAAAAACAAAGAAGTGTACTTGAAAATTAAAATTTTTACCATAATACTGTAAGAAAGGGATTGTCAGTAGTCAGAAACTGCCAGTGGAGGTGGGGTGGGGAGAGCACATAACATCAGTAAGAGCACCTGATCTCAAACCAGGTGAAGTAGGAACCAAAGGGAGGCCCCAACTTTACTAACTATATGATAACCACTTGTATACCTAATCCTGAATTTTACCCCACATCTTTAAAATAAAAGACATTTCTCATACAACATGCACCAAGTATCAATACTTATAATACAACATGCAACAGTCAGACATATCTCATACAACATGCAGCCAGATATAAACACATATTACACAACGTGCAATAATGACAGGCACATCTCATACAACATGCACCAGTATAAACACTTCTTATACAATGTGTCAAAAAAAATTAAAATTTAATGGCAGAAGTTAAAAATTTAATAAAAGATCTGAAAGATACAGATGAGCTTATCCTGCTCCACTGGGAGAGAGAAACAATGAGAAAAAAAACACTAGTTCAAAAATATGATTTATTAGTTAAAGCAAGGCTAGCCTGCTGAAACAAAGGGAGTTTATAAAAACCAGAATAAATTCTTTCTGTGTTTTTTTTTTTTTGGTCTCAAGAAATAAATCTAGGTAATCTAGGTAATTAGAGGCTATGTTCCATTATTATTTGACAGACCCAAAGAACATTATCTTCATTATTTCAAGAAAATATTTCTAACTTAGAATAATACACATTACCAACGTATTTTAAATTAGGCATGTAAATAAAAACATGTAATTTTTCAAGGTTTTTGGGACCTAATATACCTTACTGAACCAGTCTTTTAAAAATGTGTTCCACTGAGTAAGACATTAGTCAAATTAGAGAAAAATGAGGGTACAGAAAATAAAATGTATGATGTTGGAAATTTGATGGGTATTTCATTGAACTATTAGATTGCCTTGGGTAGGATGGACAATATTGATTCCTCCAATCCATGAATATTGAATGTTTTCCCATGTGTTTGTGTCCTCTTTGATATCTTTAAGCAGTGTTTTGTGGTTCTCATTGTAAAAGTCTTTCACTTCTCTGGTTAAGAAGTTGCCAAGGTAAAGAGAGAGAGAGAGAGAGAGAGAGATGCTATTGTGAATGGAATTGTGCTTTTCATTTGGATCTCAGTCTGTTTGCTGCTGGTGTACAGAAATACTACTATCTTTTGCACATTGATTTTTTACCACAAAACTTTACCAAAGTCATTTGTCAGCACAAGGAGGTTTTTGATGGACTTTGGGTTTTCAATGTATAGGATCATATTGTCTGCAGAGAGGGATAGTTTAACTTTCTCTTTTCCTATTTGGATACTACTGTTTTCCTTCTCTTGCCTGATTCCTGTAGCAAGGATTTCCAGCATTATGTTGAACAGGAGGGGTAAGAGTGTGCAAGCTTGTCTTATGCCCATGCAGCAATTTGTTGGCTGTGGGTTTATCATAGATGGCTCTAACTGTTTCTAGATATGTTCCCTGTATGTCTATTTGTTCAAGGGTCTTTTTATAATCAAGAAGAAATGCTAGATTTTGTTGAAAGCTTTTTCTACATCTAATAATATTTTCATGTGGTCCTTGTTTTTACATCTGTTAATGTACTGAATTAAGTTTATGGTCTTTCAAATGTTGAACCAGTCCTGCATCCTAAGTCATGGTGGTTGATTTTTGAGATGTGTTGTTGGATCTGATTTGCTAAGATCTTAATGAGAATTTTAGCATCTATGTTCATCAAGGATACTGGCCTGTAGTTCTTTTTCTATGTTGGCTCTTTACCTGACTTGGGTATCAGCATGATATTACCATCATAAAATGATTTGGGGAGAGTTCCATTATTCTTGCTTGCCCAGAAAAATGTCGATAGGATTAGTATCAGCTGATACCAATCTTGGATGTTTTGTAGAATTCAGCTGGAAAGTAATTTAGTCCAGGGCTTTTTTTTTTTTTTTTTTTAAGTTGGAGTCTCACTTTGTCACCCAGGCTGGAGTATAGTGGCATGCTCACAGCCACTGCAGCTTCGACCTGCTGGGTTCAGGTAATCCTTCCGCCTCAGCCTTCTAAGTAGCTGGAACTACAGGTACGTGCCACCACGTCTGGCTAATTTTTTGATTTATTATAGAAATGAGGTCTCACCAAGTTGCCCGAGCTGGTCTCGACAATCTTCTCACCTTGGCTCCTAAAATGCCAGGATATAGGCGTGAGCCACTGCACTTGGCCAGGGCTTTTTTTAAATGGTAGATTTCTTTTGACAAAGTTGATATCCTGAGTTTTTATTGATCTGTTTAGGGTGCCAATTTCTTCTTGATTCAAACTTGAAAAGTTATGTGATGTCAGAAATTCCTCCATTTCCTTTAGTTTTTTTAGTTTATTTTCCTGCAGGTGTTCATAGTAATCTCTAATAATCTTTTGGATTTCTTCTGAGTCAACTGTGACTTCAACTTTTGCATTTATAATTGTATTTATTTGAATTTTCTCTCTTTTTTTGTTAATCTGATAGGAGTCTGCCCAGCTTATTTATCTATTCAAAGAACCAACTTTTTGTCTTGTTGATTTTTTTCTGTGATGTTTTGTCTTCTATGCCCTGCAGTGACTTCATTTTGGTAATCTGGATCCTTCTGCTGAAGGTAGGATTTTGGTGCCTTACCTTTCCAGCTCCTTAGGTGTGACACTAGGTTATTTCCTTGTGATCTTCCAGCTTTTTTTATTTGTGTATGCAGAGCTATAAATTTTCTTCTTAATACTGATTTTAGGGCATTGCAGAGAAGAACACAAATAGCCAAACAATCCTCAGCAAAAGGAGCAAAGCAGGAGGTATTACACTTCCATATTTTAAATTCTACTATAAGGCTACTGTAATCAAAACAGCCTGGTACTGGTACAAGAACAGGCATATAGACCAGTGGAACAGGACTGAGATTCCGGAGCAAAACTCGATCTCTCAACCAACTCATCTTCGGCAAAGCCATCAGTAACACAAAAAAGAATTTATTTAGCAGTTGGTGCTGGGAAAACTTGTTGACCACATGCAGAAGAATGAAACGGGACCCTTACCTATTACCATATGTAAAACCCAAAACTAAATGGATCAAAGACCTAAACATAAAATCTCAAACTTTATAGATTCTTATGAATCTTAGAAGAAAACGCAGGAGACACCCTTATGCACATTGGAGTAGGAAATCAATTATTGATCAAATTCCCAAAAATATATGCCATAAAAAATAAAATAGACAAGTAATCAAACTGAAAAACCTTTGCACAGCAAAATAAACTATGAAGATAGTAGGGAGACAACCCACAGAAAGGGAAAAAATATTTGCCAACTGTATATCTGACAAAGGCCTAGCATCCAGGATCCACAAGGAACCCAAATGAGATTAAAGGAAAAAAAACAAACAACACTATTAAAAAATGGGCAGAGGACACGAATAGACACTTCTCAAAAGAAGACATATGAACAGCTAACAGATACGTTAATAGAATGCTTATCTTCACTAATCATTAGAGAAATGCAACTCAAAACCACACTGAGATACCACCTTACCCTGGTAAAGATGGCCATCATTAATAAAACAATAAACAATAGATGCTGCCACAGGTGTAGAGAACAGGGGACACTTTAACACTGTTGGTGGGAGTGTAAACTAGTACTCTATGGAAAATAGTGTGGTGATATCTAAAGGAACTAGAAATGTACCTTCCATATGACCTAGCAGTCTCTTTCCTGGGAATTTACATGGAGGAACACCAATCATTCTACAAAAAAGACACCTGCTCATGCATGTTTATTGTCAAACTATTCACACTAGCAAAAACATGAAACCAATCCCACTGCTCATCAAAAAGTAGCCTGCATTTAAAAAATGTGGTACATATACATGATGAAATATTATGCTGCCACAAAGAAGGACAAAATCATGGATTTCTCAGTAAATTGAACAGAATTGGAGACTATCATTCTTAATGACCTATTACAGAAACAAAGAACCGAATACCACAGGTTCTCACTCATAAATGAAACCTGAACATTAACCACAATAACACAAGGGAGGGATCAGTAGTAGTGGAAAACTGCCAGAGGAAAAAGGGGGGACATGTAAAAACACAAGGGGTACCTAATCTTAAACCAGGAGAAGTGAGGAGCAGTTGGAGGTCCAAACTTCACCGGCACGTATATTACATATTTGCCTAGTCCTGACTTGCACCCCATGCCTCTATAATAAAATAAAGTTAAAAAAAGAAAGAAAGCAAAAAACAATATAAAAATATTTTTAAAAATTCTCAAGATGACAGTTTTTTATGGGTCCTAAAATGTATGGGTTCAGATTAGTAAAAGAGGACTCTTCCAGGAAAGAGTCTCCAATTATAAAATGGGAAACTGAAAGGTGCTTGATGTGTTTGTGTGTATGAGGTACATTGTATACAGTTATGTTATGTATTGTGATCAAATTAGAAATGTACACATTGAATATCTAATATAGTTTAAAAAATAATAGGCTTTTTTTTTACTTCAGTGAATATAAAAGATTATATAAAGATGAAGTAGTGAAAATAGTGCTCTGTGTTTGTCAAGATTTCTAAGGAGGCTCAGTAAATATCCCTACTGTTTCTTATCTGAATTTATACTCAAGTAAGTGAAAGGTCAAAGAATTTAGCAGACAGAATCCAAGTTATCACCAGATACTGAAATATGTGATTTTATACTACAAGATGTTTCTTGATAGTGAACCCAAGAATTACATACTCTGAAGCACCCAATCTCTGGCAGATCTAGAGGAAGCATGACACCGACATCTTTTTATGTTAAATATGAATGTACCTATGTCTCAGAAATTCTACTTCTAGAAATCTACTCAATAAAAATGAAAATATATATGCACATAAAGACATATGAGGAATATCCCTTCAGGACCCCTCCCACTGCCAGGAGCTTTCCTGTCTTATTAATAAAACTCCTCTTTTCTCACCCTCCCCCCTAAAAAAAATACATATATGAGGATGCTCCTAGCAGTAGTGCTCATAATGGTCAAGAACTGGAAACAATTCAAATGTCTATAGATTGTGAGTATTTAAACAAAATGTGGTATATCCACCATACAATGGAATGATATTAGTCACAAAACAAACTATGACTATATGCTGAAACATAACTCATCTTCAGAATATTTTGCTAAGTGTAAGTATCAGTTGATAGGGAATTTTCTATGAGTCTTTTACAGTTGTTCTTATTTTGCCAGTGAGCTCCTGGGCACTTTATATTTTCAAGAATGTTTACATAGTGAACAGCTTTGGAAGATAGATATAGTACCTTCCTCCTGAGCAAAGGGCAGTAATGATAATTTCCTGGTATAAAATTCCTGAAGTTCAGTGTTTCTGTCAGATACTGTGGATGCAGTGTACATATAGGTCTTGCATGACCCTCTTCATGTCACCCTGTGAAAATCAGCGTTTGAGGAAGTGACACAAAGACATACTTATACTCTGTGTACTGCTGTTGTTCCAATGAATAATACATTCTTTATCTCTGCCAGCATCCATAAAAATGTGGCATGTTCACTTGTTATGTTGAAAATTGGCTAAAATCTCAAACTCTTCCCAGTCTAGATAGAAACAAAATTACATAGATAGATAGAGATGAGAAATAAACAGAATGGTTACTTTTATATAATATGTCTAGAAAAGGGAGATTTATAAAGACAGAATACTGATCAGTAGTTTTTCAGGACAAAGGTAGAGGCAGAAACAACTGCAGACAGGCATGAGAAAAAATTTTGTGATGAGGGAAATGTTCTAAACCTGGGTAGGTAGCTATAGTCACATACCTTTATACACTTCCACTTAAAATGGATGAGTTTTACGTCATATTGATATACTCCAATGAAAGTGTTTAAATGATAAGAAAAATTAACAATACAGTATCATGTTTCTTCTCACAAATGCTGAAAAGTATTTGGTAAAATTCCAAATGTCTTTTCAATGAAAATAGCATAACTACAATAAAAACAAAACAAGACTCTTATATAAGAGTTTGGTAAAATATGTAATAAGTAGAATATGTAATAAATATACAAAAGAGTATTAGAAATATAATAAAAGTTCTGTTCACCAAAACTGAAAATATGCAATACATAGAGAAACAAAACAAAATACATTTAGGGTTTGTATAATGAGAACAAATTTTTATCACATTTTAATAAGTGGAATCCTATCATACATATCTTGAAGAGGAAGATTAAATATTGTTAAAAGATAGGATGATACGTCCTTTCTACATGAATTAATTTCTTTACTCAAACTTAAATTAAAATCCATGTAGAATTCTGATCTAACATATTTATTCTAACATTAATTTGTATGAAACAGTTTTATGGCCCAAAACAGAGTTTGGAAAATGAATAGGGTTCTCCCTATCTGAATATTAAAACACAATGGAAAATACAAAAGTTAAAACAACATAGCATTAAAAGAACAACAAAAACACACACAAATGGTTATCTGTGTTTAATAACATTCTTCAGTGTTCTTTATATTAGCAAAAAAAGAGAGAACATTTTCAAAAAGAAAAATAAAATTGAAGGAAAAAAGAAATAAAAGGTAATCTAAAATTGAAGATTATACTAAATTTAGCACATACACTTAAAGAAATATCTTCGTTTTTAAAAATAGTGATTCTGGAAAATATATTCGTTGGGAAATAACTCATGGAATAAGTTAGCATGAGAAATAGCCATAAAATATATATATATGTGTGTGTATGTGTAAATTTCTAGTTTTTAAATATAACATTTCACAATTTTTAGTTTTTAAATATAAATGCACATAAATTAAAAAATGAATCATGTGTAATGGAAATATTGTTTTTCTGGTACATCAAATACTTAAAATCTCTATAGTTTGAAGACCAATTCTCTACTTTGCACTGACTGCATTTCACAATAGATACTTTATATTTACCTATTTCTATGCTGATTTATATCAATTCATTTCTCTCAGTCTCATTCACATATAAATTTAGTCTATAAAACTGGCTGAATATATGTTATAAACTTTTAATAGTTTTACTTCTTGGTCATGCGATTATGTATCTTTTTCCACTAATGCATTTTCTAAAAATTGTATTATATATGTGACTTACTTTTATCACAAGAGGACAACAAACAATTTTAAGATAATGAGGCAAAATGTATACAAGGGCAATGAACAAACTCTATGAGACATTTATGACCTCATTATGACTCCACATGTTTTAAGCCACCTAGATTTATTACTGTACAATTTTTGTTCAGAGAACTAATTTGGATCAAACATTAAATCCTGGTAAATGTATGTAAAAGTAAGCTAAATACATCACTTGAAAGATCAAAGTTTATTTCTTTGGTATAGTAGCTTTTGAACAACATTCAAACTAGCCTTACACAATAGTGTTAATTTTTAACAAGTTATATTGTAGAGTTTATTTTGAGAATGAATGAAAATGGGAGTAATTTATATCATTGGTTCTCAAAGAGTGATCATCAGATCATCATCAACGACATCATCTGGAAACTTGTTAAAAATAGAAATTATTGCCTCTCACTGCTTCTCCCCCGGCCTCCTTGTAGTCTGTTAGTGGGAGATCCATGTTGCCGTCCTTTCACCTCTTCCAGGACCTCCAGGTCCCCACCATGTGTGAGGCAGCATCTCCATCCATGGCAGCATCTCCATCCATGTTGGCCAGGTTGGTGTCCAGATTAGCAATACCTGCTGGGAGTTCTACTACCTGGAACACGGCATCAGATGCCAAGTGACAAGACCATTGGGGGAGGAGATGACTCCTTCAACATCTTCAGTGAGACGGGTCCTGGCAAGCATGTGCCCAGGGCAGTGTTTGTAGACCTGGAACCCACGGTCATTGATGAAGTTCGCACTGGCACCTACCGCCAGCTCTTCCACCATGAGCAGCTCATCACAGGCAAGGAAGATGCTGCCAACAACTATGCCCGAGGGTTCTACACCATTGGCAAGGAAATCATTGACCTTGTCTTGGACCGATTTCACAAGCAGTCCAACCAGTGCACAGGTCTTCCGGGCTTCTTGGTTTTCCACAGCTTTGGTGGGGAAACTGGGTCTGGGTTCACTTCCCTGCTGATGGGACATCTCTCTGTGGATTACAGCAAGATGTCCAAGTTGGAGTTCTCCATTTACTCAGTCCCTCAGGTTTCCACAGCTGTAGTTGAGCCTTACAACTCCATCCTCACCACGCACACCACACCGGAGCTCTCTGATTGTGCCTTCATGGTAGATAGTGAGGCCATCTATGACATCTGTTGTAGAAACCTCCATATCGAGTGCCCAACCTACAATAACCTTAACCGCCTTCCTTATAAGCCATATTGTGTCCTCCATCACTGCTTCCCTCAGATTTGATGGAGCCCTGAATGTTGACCTGACAGAATTCCAGACCAACCCAGTGCTTTATCCCGGCATCCACTTCCCTCTGGCCACCTATGCCCCTGTGATCTCTGCTGAGAAAGCATACCATGAACAGCTTACAGTAGCAGAGATCACCAATGCTTGATTTGAGCCAACCAACCAGATGGTGATCTGTGAACCTCGCCATGGCAAATACATGGCTTGCTGCCTGTTGTACTGTGGTGATGTAGTTCCCAAAGATGTCAATGATGCCATTGCCACCATCAAGACCAAGAGTGCCATCCAGTTTGTGGATTGGTGTGCCACTGGCTTCAAATTTGGCATTAATTACCAGGCTCCCACCATGGTGCCTGGTGGAGACCTGGCCAAGGTACAGAGGGCTGTGTGCATGCTGAGCAATACCACGGTCGTTGCTGAGGACTGGGCTCACCTGGACCACAAGTTTGACCTGATGTATGCCAAGCATGCCTTTGTTCATGGGTACATGGAAAAGGGGATAGAGTAAGGAAAGTTTTCTGAGGTCTGTGAGGAAATGGCTGCCCTTGAGAAGGATTATGAGTAGGTTGGAGCAGATACTGTTGAAGGAGAGGATGAGGATGAACAGTATTAACCTGTCTGCTACCATTTTACACTCCATTGTCCTGTTTATTTCTGTTCTGTAAAACTGTCCTTTGTAGTCCTAAACTGTCAATAAAGTGCTTCCATTTTCAATGTAAAAAAATTGAAATTATTTAGCTCAGTGGTCCCCAACTTTTTTGGCGTCAGAAACTAGTTTTGTGGAAGACAATTTTTCCATGGCAGTGAAGGAGGGAGAATGGTTTCAAGATGACTCAAGCACATAGCATTTATTGTGCACTTTTTTCTATTATTGTTAATGGTAATATGTAATGAAATAATTATATAGCTCACCATTTTTAAAAAGTGGTAAATAAAGTAATGGGTGAACCACGTGCTGATTAAAATAAGTGTCGAATTCTGACTTAAAGCCTACCACCAGATGCAGCTATAAAATTGAAGCACATCAACTTACTTGCCACTCACTGATAGGGTTTTGATATGAGTCTACAAGCAATTGATTTATTATTTGTTTAATTGCAATTTTTAATTTAGAAAACAACACTTCTTACACATCTTAAGGCAGAAACAAATCAGATATATATAAAAGTATTTAAGCAACAATATTATACCAAGAAAAATACCAATATCCCAGTAGTTTCAAAATATCATGTTAATAAAATTGAGTATTAAAAAACCCTAGTTTTTCAATAATTGTAACTTTTCTCAATATTTTTGGAATTGGTAGTTGTGTGTTTTAAGCAGTGTTATTATGATCTAATACATATAAAATGAAATGTGCCCATTTTTAGGATTTAACTCAATGAGTTTTAACAAATAGATACTCTCTACTAGACATCAACAAACAGAAATATAAAAACATTTCATTACTCCAAAATGTTCCCTTTTACCTCTTCCCAGTCAGTTTCACTCCCTAGTTAAACAGAGATTCTTCCTAAAATGTACAATATTTTGACTTAAATATTCTAGCAAAGCATAGCATTAGCCAACATCAAATTAAAGCTCTGTTTCTTGGCATCATAGTTCACACAACAGCAGTAAGAGCATTTACAGAAAAATATTAAGTCTCTAGAATAATATTTCTTCTTAATTGTTGTTTTACTAAAACCCTCAAATTTATGGATTTATGTTTATTGTCTAAAGGTAAATGACTAAAGGTAAAATTATAAAGGGTAAAGATGCTAAATTATAACTGACCTGAAACATACCTTCAGTGATTCATGTCTCTGGAAACATGAGCCAATCTGTGCTGTATGTTTTTGAGTCTATTAGGGGCTCTTACAGAACAAACTATGTGCAAAAATTTCTGTAACTTTTCAGATTATAGTTATGTTTAATTAAATCTTCAAAGAAGGGACTAAAGGAAAGGAGAATTAAAACTTGCTTAAAGTTCTTCTCTAACCCTGGAATAAAATAACATTTCTGAATTATTTACATTTGATATTCTGTAGTGTATGTGACTTAAATTATTTTAGAATAGTACTTTTTCTCAATTAATGTATAAAAAATGATAGCATGGATAATGACTGAGCCTATTTATTTCCCAGTCATTTTTTGCTTATCTCCGCCTTCAATAGTATGCACATTACAGACAATAGACAATCAAGGCAAATACTGGAAAATCAGGCAGAGTAGATAACCATAATAACAAGGTGGCTTGAAAGTTATTGTCAGTCCATGTCTACCAAGATACCATCTCTTTGAAATGTCCTAGTCTGAACATATCAGTATATTAGCTTAATATTTCAAAGGGCCAGAAATATATGCTAATTATCTTATTGAGGAAATTCACTATTATTATGTTTGGGTATAGGAAAACAAACAACATCAAAAGAATTTCCAATCTATTTACCAGAACTTCATGAGTTCAGGCACAGTGAGTTACTGGTGAGTACTATAAAAAAGAGAGCTTCAAAAAGACAAAATTTTGTTGCTGCAAACCTCCGAGGTCTAACTCCATTTAGCAGATGTTAATAGAGCCAGCTTGGGGATGAGACACACCTTTTTCAGCTTTGCCACTTAACAGTGGTGTGACTTAGCCCTTGGGTGCCTCAAATTTCTCTGTATATGTCACAGATAACAAAAACTATCTCATAGAATTAGAGGCAATAAAGCATTGAAATAAGTGTAAAACACCTATTATAATCCCTGGAACTTAATAAATGTTTATATCTTTCTTCCAGACCAAACATTCTATAGATGATTGATTGAGGGAGGAAATGGTCCAGTTTGTCAAGATGAAAATGTTCATCTACATTTTGAATCTACCATTTTTTTCAACACACTGGGGTACTTAGCTCTCAGGGATTTCCAAATAGGGGGCAGAATTTTGCAGACTCTTGGTGGAAAATAATCACTTAACTATATCCCTAAATCATCTAGCTCTTTCAGTTTGAGTGTAACCCTTCTTGTACTCATACATCTATTTAACTATTTAAATAATTCTCTCAACTATTCTCTTTTTAAGCAAGATGATTTTATTGTGTCAAAAATACTTGAACTGAGAAAAAAATTATAAAAGTATAGTGGGTCCATTACTCTTTTACTTGCTGGAAATTGATCTACAGAGAGAAAGGCTATTCATATATGGTCCCAGACATTTCCTGGGGATAATTACTGGCTATTTTCTTAGTGTCTCATGTGTTAAAGAATATACGTCTTTTCTGAATATTAATGTTAACCATGCTTTTCAATACAATATTGTGGTTAAAAACTAAAAGGGATACTATTAGAGTAGCTTTGAAATTTATAATATCCTCATTTACCCAACAAAATTATCTTATGTACTTATTAGTTGGAAAGCGCTAATATGAACATAGAAAAGAGATCACATTTCAGAGATGAATTTTCAGCCTATTTTTATTTCCTTTCAAGAACACCAACATTCAAAATAGAAAACAAGTAAACTGTGATATAAAATCTCACAATACCATTACCAATCATAATTATTCAGTCAACAATTGGATCTAATCCATGTAAAAATATTTTGACTCAGAACTTCATTATAAATAAAAGTCATGTTGAAATAAAGGAGTTTGTAGGAAATTTCCCATGTAAAAACTAGTCAAGGTATTGTATTACAAGGTATTATGCTATGTTATTGAGGAAAGGGAAATTTCTCATTAAAAGCCCTGTGTACTATGTCACTGGCCATCTTGGTTCTTGGCTCTAGGAAAGCCAATAGTTTTCAGTGGTCCACTAAAGAGAGTCAAGTCTTTCCTCAGAAATTCAGAGTGACTTCTACAGGAGCAAGTTGAATTGCAGTTTCTCTCTACTATTGGCAGAGGGTCCTGGGAAACCTCTGAGACAGAAAGGGAACCGAGGTTTGCTTACAAAGTGACAATTTTTTCTTACAGGTTCTTGCCAAGATCCTAGCTTTTACTTTCCATCAAGCTGGTTCATTCCATGTTCTTTTCTTCCATGCCTGTGCTTTCTGTACTCTGCAATGTTGCATGCTGAAACCATCTTCATTAATCTTCTAAAAACTGCATTTGAGATTATATAAAATACAATCTCTTTTTATACCCAATCAAAATCCCATATTGATTCCAAAGAAGTTTTGAGGCTATTAATGCAATGGTCTCAGGCAACTATCTCAAATAAGAGGGATCAAACATCTGTATTTCTACAGGCATCTTGAAATTGATGGTAATGTGATTGGCTATGAATGTGAATCTTCAGTTACTAAGGGAGGGAGAGACATGTTTCTTTGAGGTATCAATGAAATATAATTTTTAAAAATCTTGTAAATCAAAAAGAAATGTCCTTTTCTGTTTTGCCTTGTAAGCAGAAAAAAATATACCACCAAACAAACGTAATTGGCACAGGAAGTGCTATTTTGTGGGAAATGTCTCTCATCAGTTTACCAGGTGGAGCATATAGAAGCATATCACACAGCATATGGGGGTGCTGGGAAGCCTCCATGAAATCTCTTGAGGAAAGCAATATGAAGAGAAGTGAGATTATAGCCCTTCCCTATCATGTGATTAAAATCTTGGGGTTTTGAATCCTGAACTAAGACTATACCCCATCAAGATTCTGTTGAGGAGTGTGGCAGACATAAGGCTGTGACACTCAGATCCCCTGTCAGGAAAACATTTGCTTCCTACCTTCAAGAACTGCTAGTTAGCTGATAGCCTCTATGTATGCGGTTTCTCAGCCTTTGAACTGAAGTTATAGTCTTTTAAGGGCAACTCCAAAACCAGTGAGCAATCTTTACTGTGGGAGTTTCCCATTTCCCAGAAAAATATTCATGAGATGTGAATTGCAATTTGAGACCTGTCCCAGCTCAACCCTGCTCCCTTTCGCTTGACCTTCGCAGGTGTTTTTCTTCCAATAAACCATTTGCATTTCTATTCTATCTCAGCACCTGCTTCTCAGAGATACCAACTAGTTAAAGAACTAAGAGGAGAAATGACTCACTTCTTTCTGAAACCATGCAATGAGACAAGTTCCCAAGTGTCTTAAGACAAAATCAGGATATCCTTGTAGTGCAGAAATTGTACATAAAAGGGTCTAAAGTGGTCCTTGACAACTTCCTCTCTTAGTATGTACCCACCAGAGTCTACAGGCTAATGCTAGCTCTGGTAGGTCCTTGTGAAATATCATAGAATGAGATAGAGAAGAGGGAAACCAAGTGTTTGAACCTATTTCATGAATAATCCCCCAAAAATGCTGTGCAAGGTTAAATACTATGTTAGCTGTAATTCATCCTTATTGACTCAAGTACTGTCATTCTCAAGAAATTTTTTTGTGATTTTTGTAACACCCTGTATTAAATTATTCCTCCAGATAATTCAAGTGTTATGTCTATTTTATTTTTTCTCTTTTTTGTTCTCTACTCACTATATGTCAATTTCCATATCCATATTCCCTTCTATATTTTTGCTAGTCATCATTTATTATTGCTGTTACTGATTATTATTATATCTACAGTTATTGTTACGAGTCTGATTATTAAATGTGCACCCTAAATAGAGAGAAATGCATACACACATGTATGTATATATACATGAACTTCCAATTTCAATGCAATTTAAATCCTATAGTGAACTTTAAATCCTTCTAAATTAAAAATGCATGAATATTTGACAGGTATTAAAGTAGTGAAGCTTTTATTAAAGGCTAAGAAAAATATTCACAGCTAACAAATGTAATAGAAACAGTATAAAATAATTACCATCACAAAAGAGACATTAATCATAATTTAATTAATTATAAAGAAAATAGTTATCAGATGTATTATGTTTTGTAATCCAATTTAACTTTATTTTGGAGCATAAGTAAAATTAAGAAAAATTAAGTGATTAAACAATGTACAATGTTTGCAATAAATGCCTTTATTATGTAGTGAATTTTATTACCTCTTTAGTTAAAAATTAGAGTATTAAGGGTAAATATTAAATTCCATTTTTATATTTCTCCGAATGCACCAGATTCCATTTCTCTGATACATCATTAAAAAGATGAAAGAAGCCGGGCTCGGTGGCTCAGCCTGTAATCCCGCTCCTTTGGGAGGCTGAGGTGAGTGGATTGCCTGAGCCCGCGGGTTCCAGACCCGCCTGGGCAGCGAGACCTCATCTCTACAATAAATCAAAAAATCAGCCGGGCGTGGTAGCATGCCTGTAATTCCGGCTACTCGGAAGGCTGAGGCGGAAGGATGCCGGAGCCCAGCAGGTCGAGGCTGCGGTGGCCGGGAGCGGCCACTGCACTCCAGTCTGGGCGACAGAGTGAGACTCCGACTCAAAAAAAAAAAAAAAAAAAAAAAAAAGGTGAAAGAAAATAATCTATCTTGGAAAATGTATTGCAAAGTCTAAAATTATTTAGCAAGTTTCACTCATGGACTGGAGATTTGAAATTGCTAATTTAAGTAGACATTGGCCATAATCAAAAGATTGTAGAAATCTCACAGGAGTAAAATAATGTAATGTTTATTGTGGCTCTTCTCCCTTCTTAACATTCATGTATCATTTTGGTATGTTACCTTATATTGTCATTTGTATCTTAAGATACTATTCTATCTTAAAAATTATAGCAATATTCCATTAAAGTAAAGAATATGCCATGCCCCAGGGCTTAGTAAAGTTCCCAGTTCTTAACGTTGAAAAAAAATTGGGGGGATTTTGTGATGGTTATGGTTATTTTTATTATGTTTATTATGACGGAAGGTATTAATAAATTGGAGGTAAAGCCACTTGTACCTGATGTGGCTGGTGGGAACCATAGAGAAATTAATTTCATCCTAAATATCACTGTATGAATTGTAGCCAATTTAAGTGACTTGAAATTTATTCATGTCGATTTCTATTACAGTTTTTATGCTACAGCATTTGTCCTTTCAGTCTTCATATATTCTTTGAGTATCTATTATGCACCAATCATTGTGTCAAGATCAGATGATTAAAAATACAAATCATCCATGGCCTCTGCCTCAATTAGCTGACAACCAGCTCATAAATGAGAGCAGTGTGATGCAATAAATGCTGTAATTGATGTGAAGGTGCAGAAACCAAAGAGCCAGTGTGGGAGAGATGTAAATGGTAATTGTTAAGATGACAATAAATGCATCCCAAGTAAGTAGGTTTTTAGTTGTCCTAAGAAATAATAGGACCACCAAATACATGTTCTAGGAGACACTTCAATAATAAAATGGGGAATTAAAAAGGAAGCTGAAATGTTTGTATATATCTACTTAAGTTTTATAGGTAGGTCACAGAGTTTTGGGATTAAATTATAATTGGACACATCAAAATCCTAGCACAGGAAAAATAACAGGTTCCTGCTTCTGCATATTTTTGTTTTTCATAGATTTTTTAAAGGAGTGGTTTAGGTTTACAACAGAATTGCAAGGAATGTGCAGAGATTTGTCATATCTCCCCTATCCTGACGTACACATAGACTTTCCTAGTAACAATTTCTCCCACCAGAGTGGTATATTTATATCAACTGATTAACCCACATTGACACATGGTCATGCTCAATGACCATAGTTTACATTAGAGTACATTTTTGGTGTAATACATTCTATGGGTTTTGATAAACGTATAATGACAAATATCCCTCATAACTGCATTATACAGATTCACTGCTCTAAAAATCCTTGTGTTGCCCTATTTATTCTGCATTTTTTCATAAAATGTTAAACATAAAATTACCATACAACTCAGCAATTCTACTTCCAGAAATCTACCCAAGAAAAATGAAGATGTATGTCCACACAAAGATATATATGTTTATGCTCACAGCAGTAGTGTTCACAATAGCGATAAACTAGAAACAATTCAAATGCTCATAAATGATGAATGACTAAACAAAATGTGATATACTCACCATACAATGTAATATTTTTCACCAATAAAATAAACTGTAAATATATGCTACACCATAGTGATCCTTGAAAACTTTTTGCGAAGAGAAAGCAGCTGTTCGTAGACATTTTTCCATGGGTTTGAATGTTTGTGAATGTCTTCCAAGTGAAGTGCTGGGTGTTCTTTGTTCCACACTATTGGAAACAAGATGAAGAAACAGGAATATTGAGAGCCAGCCATGGAGGCCTGCCTGCTGACAAAGTCCAGGGGGCTGAAGACCCCGGGTCACAAAGCTAACCTGAGCAGCTGAGACTCTTGCCTTTACTTTCCTTTCTTAAGGAGGCTTGTAATTCTGGTTAGGGATTGTGACTAAGGTGACTTGAGCCTAGAGACCTTTTGTTTTGCGATCACTGAAGCTCATTCTCCCTGGCAGGAAATAATTAACGCAGATTGTAAACACCAGGTGTGAAGTTAGGGAAACTAGTCAGGCCAACTTATAGCTAAGAAAACTTGAAAATGTTGCTTTACCCCAGCTAGTTGCAAATTGCTGTGTAAAGGTCACAGGTGTGACTTGTTAATCTATGTGATAATTATAGTGCTTAGAACTTGGTAGTGATTTATAATGTAATAGTTATAGGAATAAGTAAGTTTTGTATGGACATTAAGAAATGGTAATCATTAAAAAATGTTAGAAATTTATAAAATTTATAGTCTAGGATGATAATGTTTTAAGATCAAAACAGGATGAAAAAAGATACATTGCCTGTCTGGTCCATTCAATTGTAACTGATTGCCTTGGAAACCAAAAACATGTAGGGTATAAAAGGAGTTGGAAAAGACAATAAATCGGCATTTGTCCTGCTTGCAGCAGAGTCAGTATCCAAGTTTTTTCTCCTGTGCCTACACTGTCCCTCTTTCAGGAAACCCTGACCTGCTGGAGCTGGACTCCGACACAGGAATGCCGACATTTTCATAAAGTATGCTTCCAAAAAAATTATCTAAGAAATGTGACAAACTAATACAAATGAAAAAGATGAATATGTATTTGGGGCAGGAGTTTGAGATGTCAGGAATCAGCTTTTAAACAAAGCTAAAATCATTTAAAAAAGGCCCCAAAATGGGGAAGAGCGGAGAGTAGTGGTCTTAATCTCAGGATTGAAGGGGCAAGGGAGGATGTTGAGAAATAATACTAAACAAAGTATTCCCACTGTGGAGTACATGGGAGAAGTGCCATGCTCTGGGTCAAGGGCTCTTTGGAGAAGGAAAATTAACCTTCTCTCTGGGCCTAAGAGTCTGTTTGGCTTGTACATAGGCTGGTAGAAATCTGGCCATGCAGAGCATTCAGAAGGGAATCTCTTAGCCTGTCTGGGTCTAGAATTGCACATAGAATTAGTTATGCTCTGTTGATTTCATCATCTTCATTGTGATGAATCTTTAGTTCTGTTGCTACAGCACAATGATAGCAATAATAATAACAAATCTAAGAAAAAATATGAACTAAGCAAAGTCAAAAGGCAAATGAAAAACTGCAGAGGCATTTTCAAAATATATGAAACAGTTTGACCTATTTAATCTGTAAGAAGAAAAATACAAACAAAAAAATTGATAAAATGCATGAAAAGGCAGTATGTGCATATCCATACAAGATTTTTTAAAATGACTAATAACCCTGTAACATAATTCTCACCCTGTTATATCTGCAAAACTATAAATTAAAAATTGTATTTTATAATATGAAGAAAGCTTGAAATTTGTGAAGATTTAAGAAGGTAAAAATTTTTTTTTTCAGATAAAATCTGACTCTGTTGCCTAGGCTGGAGTGCAGTAGAACCATCATGGCTCACCACAGTTTTGACTCATGGACTCAGGTGATCCTTTTGTTTCAGCCTCTCCAGTAGTTGGGACTGCAGACATTAACCACCGTGCCTGGCTAATTTTTTTATTTTTTATTTTTTTGGTAGATAGAGGATCCCACTATGTTTCCTAGGCTGATCTTGAACTCCTGGACTCAAGCAATCCTCCCACCTTAGCCTCACAAAGCACTGGGATTATGGGTATGAGCCACCATGCCTAGCCAAGAAAGCAAACTTATTTTTAAGAGAAGTGTACATTTGTGTAAACTTTTGGGAAGCAGCTTGTAAATATTTACTCAAGTTAAAAAGTATGCATATTCCTTAAGCCAATTAGTCCATATCTATTAATTTAGATTACAAAATAAAGCACACACAAGTGTCCATACATATATTATTCTTTGTAACATGTGGATAACTAAAGTCAACACATGATGAAACTAGTCAAATTCAGAAATGAAATATTTATATTTTTTGAGGTGTGAAGAAGTCCAACGTTCTTGACAGTAAAAGGAAAGCAAGTTACAAAAGAATATGTAGACTATGATCCTATAAACTTAAAATAAATGATACAAATGACTTAAAGCATACTTAAGGAAACTTTTACAGTGTTTACTGGATAACTGGTATTTTGACACTGGAAAATGTGTTGATGGACTGCTTTATTAACTTTCTTGTTGATTTCTTTTTCAATAAGCATATACTATTTTAACTATATTAACTTTATTAGTGATAATAATAATACAGTGTTGTAGGATCTCTGCTGTGAAGAACTCAAGGAAAGAAATATACAGAGCTAGGAGAGAAAGACACCAAGTTATCAGTATCTCATTTCTGAGATCTCGGTTTAGTTCTGAGCTATGCTCATGGGCAGAGAACAGATGTGTCTAGCAAAAGCATGTTCTTATCAGAGTCAGTATGAGCAAACACAACTATTTAGTAGCTTGATAGGTGGACTATGTTAGAATTGTATACACAATTTTAAGCCCCTTTGAGGCAAACGAACAAGACACTACTGAGTAAAAAGTCAATCTATAGCTACTGGCATTCACATCTGAATGGAGTTGTTCTGCTCACTTAACTCTAAAATTAGGCAGGTATTTCCCCAGGAATAGTGATATATGGTAAAAAATAACAATGCAGGCCCCTACATGGTGAAATCCACTCCCAAAGAGTGACATAGGGGAATCAAATTATCAACAAGGTTTGGTAATGCAAGGACCACTGATCTGATGGTTGCAGCAGGAGAGAGATCACAGACATAGATGCAGACTAGATAGAATGGTAATGTTGGATATGCAGCTAGTTTTATTTATGGATTTGCTTTGCGACCCATGACAAAGCGGAAGAGAAGAAAAAGCAGTTTTCTGTCAAGCATAGCTGGTAGAACATAGGACACATTCTAGTCTCCCAGGAAACTCTAATTTAAGATATGCCCCTCATTTCTTCTTCTAGCCTACTATAGGAGATTCGTGAAGAACATTCAGGATCTCCTGCTGAACTTCCACATATTTACCATGTTGAGAGTCTGACCTTCAAGAGAGTAGCAGTAAGATAGTTATTTCAAGTTACATTGGGAGTGACTATCTGGATTTCCATTCATTTTGAAGAAAAGTGAAGTAATATAAATTGATGAAATTGAGATTAAAAGAAAGAGCTTATCAACATCTTCAGATAGCAAAAGACATGTTTGCCAATTAACTTATTATGGACCTTGGTTCTGTTTTCTATATACATTTCTGCACAAGAAATAGGTATTTCTTCTTGCAAAGTGATAAAATGAATGCAATGTTAAAATTATTCTTGCAGGAGCTTTAGAGAAAAGAATTAGTTTGAAACATGATCAGCTTAAAGCACACATTAAGGTTTCATATCTATAACCGAAGCATGAAGCCCTTTAGAATGCAGAGGAACATTTACCTTTGAGGTCTTCCTTAACTATCTGTCTATACTTTCCCATCATTGCACAAGCATTCAATTTCATATTTAAATTAGCTTTAAATGAATGGAGAGCCAGAGTTTTACCCTATACTACTTCAATGCCTCTTTACATGACTTCCCAAGTATAGGCTCATAGATACATTTTAATGAATTTAACTTTAACCTCTCACAACCTGGGATGGAAGAAAAAAGGAGCAAGGGAATACTATTATGACATTTTTTATAAAATTAAAGACAGTAATTTTTATATATTGGTAAATACAAGTTAAGCATCAATGTGAACAAAATAAAAAAAGACTGATACTAGCATACAGGGTGTAAAGAAATTATAATTCTTGAACACTTTTGGTGGCAGTATAAATTAGTACAACTGTTTTTTAAAAAAAAATTGGTAGTACTGTGATATCTACTAAAGCTGAACGCATATACTCCTTATGACCACAAAATGCCACTCATGAATATATACTCAATTGAGCGAATATGGAAAAAAATTTACAATAATATTCATAAGAGTGTTATTTGTTTTCACCACAATATAAAAATAATCTTAAAGTTAACTGATGTGTAATGGATAAAATATATTTTAGTCAAACAATGGAAGACCATATAGCAATGAAACAAGCAGAAAATTTCACCACGTACTAAAGTACAGTACAGATGAACCTCAGAGACTTGATATGAGCAAAATAAGCTAAAAATAAATAGTACATATTGCTATGTGATTCCATTTACATAAAGTTTATACAAAATAGAATTTATTACTAAAAGGATGTACAGTGGTTACTGTTTGGAAAAAGAGAAAGTAGGGGGGCATAAGGAGGATTTTGAGACAATAGTAATAATTTTGGGGGGGTTAGAAAGTGGGTTTTCTTTGTGAAACTTTTATTAAACTCTGACTCATGATTTGTGTATGATTCTATACGTATATTCTGTTTTAGTGAAAGCATATGAAATATATATATTTTCTGGAAAAATTATGTTAGCTTCACAATCTAAGAATATCACTTCATAATATCTTTTACCTAGTATATATCACTTGAACAGCAAATATGTGCTTCTTAACAGTTGACTTGCTATTGTATTTTTATTTTTAATAAATGTGAAAAAATAATGAATAAAAATAGCTATTATCAACAAGATTATTTTATGATCTCTTTAAGGTATTCCCCATACAATATATTTAGCTAGATCAACTCAGAGAATTTTGACCTGAAAGATTCCCATTTTTGAACTTAAGAGTATCTAATGTCTTTATAGCTGGTAATATATATCATGAATATATAGGTCAATTTGTCCCTTTACTGGGATTGGAGAGTAATTGGCAATATTTTTTTTCTACCTTCTCCATTTGTGGATCTTTCTCCTTCTAATTGGAGACAGAGGTGGCCTTAGCACAGGAAAATTAAGTAGCATCTCTCTTACTTATATGTGAGTAATGTCCTTCATCCATGTATCTTCTCTACCCCACAGTTAGCCTCCAAATGTACCCCCAATGACTTGTTTTGCAACAGAAATATGTTTTGACTTAAAATAAATTAGTGGATGACCTGGGAAAAAAATTCCCTAGTAGTCTTCTGAGAAAATGATAACCATTGTAAGCACATTTTGACATGTGAGGAGGAGAAGGGCTGCAGATGTGGTATGAGGTATGGCAGGAGGATGGGAGGAGAAATGAGGGCATGGGAGGAGGAAAAGAAGGAAAGAGAGGGGAACATTGATAGTGGGGTTGTTAGCACTGGAAGTAGGAGCATCCTAATTCAAATATTGCCTCTGGTGTGGTACATTTGGACAATTGCATTTTAGTAAAATGAGAGGAAATACGAGGTAGATGGGGAAAGTCACAGGTTCTTTTAATACAAAGATTGGTGCTAAGGTGTCTAATTCAGGGGGGGAATGCAAAATATTTTAAGATATTCCCATTATTAATATCTCAACAATGTATTTGACTTAATATATATGATTTTTTTCATCTGATTTCCCATCATCTTTTTAACATGGACTTACCACATGACAAGAGATCTAGAAACAAAGTTCTCATAGTTTCCATGTGTAGAACAGCCATTCAACTTATTACAGTTCTCAAAGACATGAGATGTAGTTTTTAATATCTGGTAAAATTGCAAAGGCATTTTTTTCTATATTTTATTGCAAAAATATTTCTTGTCTCATTAGCTATGTTTATGCAATGCTCCATGAATCTCAGATGAATTTGCCCCCAAGATACTCCCTGCCTTCCTAATAAAAGTTGATTTTCTGTTTGAGTGCTAATGTAAGTGACATTTCCAGAGCTCCTCCCCAAGTACTATATAATAATCATTTCAAAATGCATGAGAAACTTTGCTGTTTCCAAGAACAGATGTTTTTATTTTGATTTTATATTTGTTCTATGGTTTTGAGGAGATATTTTCATCTTAATAATGGAAAATAATGTCCATATCAATTATATGCTTAAAGGAATTTTCTTTCCTTCTTCTCTGGCTGTGCTATTTTCTGCATCAGAGGAAGATTGGTTGAGCAACTTAGAATTTTTATATTTGATATATAGGGTCATTAGAACTTGATAGCTACAAACAAATACCTTTTTTTTTCCTTTTTGAGCCACTTCTTTATGTATTCAAAATTGTGAAACTCAGAACCAGAGAATAAGATTGTAGGCTGAGGGAGGGAGAAGGAAGGAGTTTTTAATCAACAAAAATACTATTTCAATTAAATAAGATGAATACATTTTCACAATCTGCTGTACAATATTGTCCTTATAGTTAACAGTACTGCACTGTACACTTAAAAATTTTTTAGATAAATCTTACCATTCTGCTCTTTGTACATCACTTTTCTTAAAGTTGCTTTTCTTAAAGTAAGAAAGTTCTCGCCTCCTTTATATTTAAAACCATTTTATTATGTTTCCCAAATCTTAGGCTTGTTATGTCAGAAGCTTGAGGACCCTTTTATCATGTAACTTGAATCAGATCACCCTGGCATTGAGTCAAAGGATATTTGAATAATATTGTGTTGTGATATTCCCAAAGGCACAGACTGCCAACTGCTCAGAAAGAAGTCCAGAAACCCTATTTCTAGTTTCTTCTGGGGTAAGTTCAGACAATTTGTAATTTTCTCTGAGAGTTCAGAACATGAATATTCTTGTTAAAGAGTTTGACCTTACTCTTTGGGACTCCAGTGATTTATCCTAACACCTTCTTTTCTTTTTTTCCATGAGGATTCTCAGTGACTTCTCCAACATGCTTTAGTTCTTGAGGAATGTATGCAGAACATTTTTACTGTTTTTATTCATATTATGTTTCTTAGATTTTAAAACAGTTGCTATCTACATTAGGGAATTCTGAAATGTTGAAAGGGACATTAAATATAACTTCATATTTAATAAATGATTCAACTGAAGTTCAGGAAGATGAAGGGACTTGCCCAAGATCACAGTGCTGGTTATTACTGGGTTTTGGTTAATTATCATGAGTCTCCTAAAAGTCAGGGTTCTCTTCACTGCACTTAAATCTGCTGCTTTAACTCTAAGTGGACTTTTGTTATTCTCAGACAACTCTTTTATGCTGAGTGTTATATTAGCGGTATAGTCAAATGTATAAAATAATGCAAAAACCAGAAGCACATTCCTTGACTACAAACCAAAAAAAAAAAAAAAAAAGGAAAAATTACAATCTTCTTTCATGAACTCTTTTGCACAACGATTAAATTTTCCAGGTGGCTATAAAATGATCTGCATTTGAAATATTGTCTATCATTATTCTTTCATCCCTGGAAAATCATTTTAAATGTTACATGCATCAAAAATAAATTCAGGTCAAATTTGAAAAATTTTAAAAGTTTATCATGCATACAAAAAGACAGTTCCTAACTGGGAGACCTTAAACTAAGAAAAGTACAGCACAGATTATAAAGCTCAAAGTCAGAAGTATCTTGATCTGTGTCATAATTAGCTGTTATATGCTAACATTTTAAAAGGCAAAAAGAGAAGTTTAAGCAGATTTGTCTATAGCTAATTGCTTTAATTTCACCAAATCATGCTGGAAGGGATGTAAAGCTTACATTTTGTCTTTTGTTTATGAATAGACCTAGCATTTTGGATAAATCAGGATGACTTGTTTTGATTATGCAGTTATTTGCTGATTGGCCTTGGCCTTAGGGTGTATTTACACTGTTATCTCCAGTTTTGTTGTCTTTTACGCATAGGGATGCAAAAAAAAAAATAGAGAATGTGTATATATGTGTGTGTTTTTGTATTTGGTCATAGTAGCCTAGTAATAGTCATAGGATGGGATGAAGTACATAAAGTGTAACTTCTGAACATTTAGTAGTTACTTTTCAAGTTGTTTTTTTTTTTTTTTTTTTGAGTTGGAGTCTCGCTCAGTCTCCCAGACTGGAGTGCAGTGGCTGCTCCCGGCCACCGCAGCCTCGCTTGCTGGGCTCTGGCGATCCTTCCACCTCAGCCTTCTGAGTAGCCGGAATTACAGGCATGCGCTACCATGCCCGGCTGATTTTTTGATTTATTGTAGAGATGAGGTCTCGCTGCCCAGGCGGGTCTCGAACCCGCGGGATCAGGCAATTCACTCATCTCAGCCTCCCAAAGGCGCGGGATTACAGGCTGAACCACCGAGCCCAGCTTTCAAGTTGTTTTTACAGAAATAAGTATGGCCTGGAGAGGGCATGGAATACATAATTCATAAAAAGTGTAAAATAACTTCGTGTTCATATGTATACATAAGAAACAATTTGCATATAATAGATGTAAAGCACACACTTACTGAATTTTTTTTAAAGTGAAAATCAAACTCAGCTTATAGCAATAGTTTGCAACAAGAATGAGGAATGATTTTACCTTAGGGAACATTTGCCAACATCTAGAGGTATTTTTGGTTGTCACAACTGTGGGTTGGAGTGAAAGGTCAATGGGTAGAGGATAGAGATTCTATTAAGCATACTACATTGCAAAGGGCAGCTTCCATAAAACTGAATTATCCAACCCCAACTGGCAATAAATGCATAGGTTGAGTAAATCCTGATCTATATTCGCTAAATTTCTTTGACAAAGAGAAATTAGCAAGCTAACTCATGTAAGGAAGCAGTGTACAACATATCTATAGAAACCTGCATCCTCAAATTATTACTAGCTAATGAATACATTTATTTATTTTAAAATATCTCTTCTGTGATTTAACTAGTAAATTCAGCTTTGTTTCAGTCACACTGCATCATTCAGGTGTTATCTCCTGAATTTTCATGATTCCTGGCTATGTAGATATAATGCAGTAGAGATGTATAAAGTTTTAAATTCATTTTAAATAACTAACAATTTATTTACTTAACTTTTATTATTTTGTAATGAAATTTATAATGTTTATACACGTGTACATGCTTTTCAAATGTTCATGAACATGGCATATGAAATCTAATATTCAGATCCCACAAGAGCTCCAAGAAAACTAACTGAGTTTTCTGCACAGACAAATAAGAGAGAAGACCCTCTTCAATCATCCTCTGGAACGATTTCTAATGTCCTTGAAGAGTTTAGAAGATAGCTAGTTTGTTGCAGATGAAGCAAAATTTATATTTATAATTTTATATATAAAATTTCATTGCTGGGTTATATCGGTGAATACTGACTGCAAATCTCTAGGTTACACACTTAGAAACCTAGGAAAAAATCAGATTATGTCTTTTAAAAAAATTTATGTTTATTTTTAAAATTCCTCTACTAATTTATAAATTTTACAGAAGTATCTACTTTCTGACAGAATTGTGATAATAATGCAATAAAATTAGAAACAACTAAATTATTGCAAAAACACATTCCACTTGGGAATAACATCAAGAACAGAATAGAACTGGCTTATTTTAAAAAGAAAATTAAGACTAAAGCTACAATTACTTAGAAAATATAACTGTCTCATATGACATGTTTATATATATTACAATGTATGAGATATTTTTAAGCAATAATAAAAAAGGAATTTTAGGATGCAAGATATTAAAAATATTAACTATCAAATATTTGGCTCATTATTCTAGAAAGCATATGAATAATAAACCCCAAAGTAGTAAACTGAAAGAACTGGTAAAAAAATAACAGGAAAGAAGAAAATATGTTTAAAATTAGTTGAATTAATGGCATCCAAGCCTGTGCTTCACGAAGACAATTAAAATAGAAAAAAATGGCAAATCTAAATTATTTAAAAGAGAGAGAAAGAGGACAAGATGATGAAGAAGTAGAAAAGGGAGAGGAGGAAGAATTTTAAAAAGGAAGAGGAGAAAGAAAATGAAATGAGAAATGTAACATCAATACAGATTTTTTTTAAAAAAGACATTGAAATATTTTTCTATTAGCTTGGACTAAATGTCTTGAATATCACAGATCTTTGAACCCATAAAGTCTTCACCAGTTTGGCAGACCCCCAAATCCTTGTGCTTTTCCTCTTATGTTCTGGCACACATTTGTCCTCTAAGACATCCATATTATTTATCCCTTTTGGTTCAAGAGATTTGATCAATGGAGTGGATCAATATGAGGTTCTACAGAAGTTTGTGACAGAAATCAAGAAAGTGAAAGTAGCCCTGGGGCAAGACTGTACAGATTTCTATCCCATATAAGTAAAAAGTACCTTTTATTCCTTTTTCTTCTGCAATTGAACAAATTCATTTTCAGGATCTATAACATTTGAGGTGGTCAGATAGTGTGTTGATCTGTTGTAAACGAAAAGACTATTTTGAGCATTGTAGCTATGAGTGGGCCGCCATTTATATGTTTGCAATAGTTGACCATTATTCATCATGATCAGCTCATATTTGCAGGAGTCACACTGATCAATTAAGTAGCGATATGATATAACCACTAGACATATTCTTAAGTCTTTGAGGAATACTCTTAAGTGCCATTCCATAAGGGATATGATATTACTACTGATCTTCATCTTCCAACTTAATACAGGGTGGTAAGATGGCAGTTGAAGGACTTCCACTTAGTGTTATTATGATGCCTTTTACTTCATAGCTCAGTAAACCAATCTTAGGTTTCTGCCATCACTTGAGAATATCTGCCCTGACTTTGCACTCAGGAATTGAGGAAATAATTGCATGGTGACCCATTGGACCCATTGTAATGAGGAAGCAGGCTAGGAATCTATCATATGCCTCACTCTGTCATTAGGGGTTATTGTAGTGGTATGCATGGCTTAGAGCAGGGTCAACTCAAACACTATATTGATATATCAAGAGTCCTTGAAACATCTTGGTATAACCTTTTCCCAATATAGTTTCTCTTGAAATGGCCATAGATTGAAAAAGGATTAGTGAAGTAGGTACTGCACATTCTTGCTCTGTGTTTCAGGTTCTTTCTTCAAGATAACATTTTAATACTGCTCAGAAGATTCCTTTTAATCCCTTTTCATTTAGCCTGAGAAATGATTCAGGTCTTGAAACTGGGCAAGAGCTTTTGTTAGCTTTCTGTTCATCTGAACTTCTAGATAGATGATATGGATGATGATGTTGGTTAGATGATAGGTATGTAGGTAGATAAATAGATAGATATAAAGTTATATGGAGTTATTTTCATTATGTTATATCACAGTCTCATTGGGTATTCAATTATCTTATCTCATGTTCTAATACATATTACAACAGATTTCTACATGTCAAGCATCGCTGATTGCCATTTTGACCATGTTCTGTATTATGGCAATTATTTCCTCCTCACTTCTGATGGCTAATTGCATCCACCTGGTTTCTGCTACTTTGTAATCCTATCACTGCCAAATGACAGTAGAGATTCTGATTCCATAGCAGTATCTCATATTATTAAACCTAACTTATGAATGGGAACCACCACTGAGGTTTTACCAGTGCCAGTTCCCTCCTTTGTTATTGTATTTATTACCACTTATAAACATCTGGAACTCAGTTCTTTTGGGAGACCTCTGAGAAACAGCACAGGACAAATCTTTGATTTGTCCCAGTCAAAGGGGTAAGGAGGCTTAAGCATATTCCATTAACTCTTTCTCGCTCTCTCTCTTTTTTTTTTTTTTTTTGATTGAGTGTAGAACACTGGTGTTCTGGTAAATATTTAGCAATCAACTCTCTGAAAAAATAACCTTGATTTGTAGCACTTGTTAATTTCTTTGGTGGAAATGCTCTCACTAGGGCTAATTTCAAGCTGTAACATGACATTGCTGAGTGTGGAGTTGGGAAGAGATGCACAGTAGCACATTGTTCTATGGACCCCCCCACCCTACAGATATGAATAACAAGTAAAAGGCATCAAACACACAGATAAGAGTAAAATGCAAAATTTTTAGTAAGTGATGACTTTTGAGCATTTTTCATTCTTATTTTTAATGTCTTTCATTTTATTCTAAGTTTATATCATTTAATAAAATAGTGTTTAAGAACAAATTTGCAGGTTCTTAAAAATTTAACTATCAGCACCTGCACACTGGTGACCACAGCTCCAGGACACCACTGCTCCTGTGGGTCACAGCTTCCCAGTATCTCTATCTCAACCTGCAGACCTGTATAAAAACTAAGCAGCTCCCTTAGCCAGAAATAGGAGTTACTTTGAAATTTGCAGGTACTTACAGTAAGAAGTCAGCAGTGTGCCTCAGAGTCTTAAATGCCTAGGATATATGGTTGGGGCATTGAAAACATCTGCTTTACTTTTCCTTAAGAATTCATGAGAACTTGTATGAATGGGACCTAAGACATTTGTTTTAGATATAACTGAAGAGGTATTTCTCATTTATTGCATACCAGCAATGTGTTAAATGGCCTTCACCTTCACTTTACCTATGTGGAGGCTGAATTATCCACTATCCAAAAAAGGCACACAATGTCCTCAGGGTCTCTGACCAGTAACCAACCAAGCATAGCTTTTATCCCGGGTTTGTCTGACCCTGAAGACTGAGCTGTTTATTTCAGGTTAAAGTTATGTGTGATTATTTCCATTATGTTATATCACACAAGTAAGACAGTGACTAAATCCGCTCTTTGAAAAGTCCAAGTACTACAGAAAACTAGAAAATAAGACATATATATCTAGCTTGAATTTCCTGGTAGGAATTCTATATACCAGAAAATTAGCTTCAATTGGTGACTGACAGTGCAATACAAAATAAATTTGGGCAGAAAAAATTCCCTCTTTCTATTGTAGTATCTTGTCCATCTCTCCATTAAAAGACAAAAATTTTTCGGGTGAAAACAGCCTTTATGGAACATCTCCTATAAGTGGATATGAAAAGGGATGGTTTGGAGGGGGAAATATCTCTGAAGAAAATTTAAAATTAAATTCATAAAATCCTCTTTTTGTCTAGCGAATTTTCAATCTTGGAAACAAAGAATATCCAGATATTTCTCTTTATAAAACACAATTAATTCAGAAAAAAACTGCTTTAAATGATAGATTAAAAAGATAGGATGTAATTATGTGATTGGTTCTGAGGTCGAACAACTCACACTAAACTCTTTATGATTATCTCTTTTTTTCCTTTTCAAAGCTAGTATCAGTTTCTATTTACTCCAACTACATTTTGAAGTGACTAGAATTTTTTTTTTAAAAAAGCAATGATGCCAAAGAAAAAAGAAATATTAGGAGTTAAGTCAGAATTTTCCAATTCCGGCCATGGCTTAGCAAATGTTTTCTATGAAGATCCAGATAGTAAATATTGGATGCTTGATAGTTCATAAGGTCTTTTGGCATAGCCTAAAAGCAATCATAGACAGAAGGTAAATTTATGACTATATTGCAGTAGATCTTTATAAAAAAGGAGGCAGGCTGAACATTGCCTGGGGGCCATAGTTTGTAGACCCCTGATTTAGACTAGTGGTACCATATTACTAAGTTCCTGATCATTCTGATTTTCTAAAATGATACAAACATGCAAATAATAGATTCATTTTTTGATTTTTTTCTTTTAATATATATTGATTTGGTGTTTAATATGTGTAATACACTACTCTGGGGAATGCAGTGATGAATCATAAAAGTTTGTTTCTTAATGAGCTGTTATTCAAGTGGAAGTGACTTAAGCAAATAAACAAAAATAGAGAATTGAAAAGAAATGAAGTCTGGGATGTAGATAGAATGAGAGCACATTTATTTTGAATAATTGGTCTGAAAATCACAACTGCTAGGGTGGTATTTGAATATAGACCTGAGTAAAATGAGGCAGGATGTGAAGTAAATGACTGGAAGGATATTCTCCTGGAAAGAGAACACACTTGAGACAAAATCCCCAAGAGTGGAGAGCACCAAGCATGTCCAAGGCTTAGTGAGGAGACTCTGATAATTAGAACAGAGAAAATAAGAAAGAAAGAAGAAAAAATACTGTCTGAATGAAAGTCAAAGCCCAGGTCTTATGGGATCTATAGTTCATGGTGAAGAATTTGGATTTTATTCAGGAGTCATATAGGGATATTGAGCAAGAGAACACAATGATCTGAGTCCCATTTTAAAAGATTATTATGCATGCTGTGGAAAGAAGGAGAGCAAGAATGACTGTTAGAACTCCTGCAGCATTCTAGGTGAGAAATAACAGCAGCTGGCTTACTGTGGTATCAGTCAGGTAGTGAGAAATAGGTTATGGATGTATTTTGGGACTAGACCTGACAGGATGTGTTTCTCCCAGATCCCTGGCATTCACATAGCCATATGAATGTTCTCTGGTGAATGGAAGGTCTGCTGTGATCCTGTCTAATTTGACAGAATTTACTTAACTAGGATCTTGATTTTCTTCCAACATCTCTCATGACACCAGGTGACATATCCAAAGTAATAAATATGATGAGATAAAGAGCTGACAAGAAGAAACAGAATAGAGGCATTTTTCATTGACTACCTTGTCACAGGGAAGAAGGATAAAGTTGCTGCAGCTTAACCCCACATCAGGCTTTGGCTGTCAAGGCTGCCTCTTGTGTCATGTGCTGGGGATTCCCTAGTCTCTCCATGATAAAAGAAT
Organism: Cephalopachus bancanus; assembly: GCA_027257055.1. Classification (NCBI taxonomy): domain Eukaryota; kingdom Metazoa; phylum Chordata; class Mammalia; order Primates; family Tarsiidae; genus Cephalopachus; species Cephalopachus bancanus. The sequence continues at coordinate 6,179,859 of JAPVLO010000041.1, forward strand.
AGTCACTAACAGTGGAATTTGATGAGTATTCTTTTGACCTAAAGGTTCAAACCTTGTGAAGGAGGGATAGTGAGAAATGCAAACCAATAATCATTTAGATATGTCTTTGTTGGAGAGATGCCTGCTAAACTTCAGATGGGGAGATCAGCCTACCATATGAGTATTCAACAGCATGAACGTATTGCACACCACAAAGGATGACTGCACTTGATTAGAGGATCCCAGCATTTCTAAACTGGGAGTTGTCTTAAAATTTATGCTATCTGATAGGCTAAAAATCCAAGGCAGCCAAAGTAGAAGATAATTGCCTATCAACATACAATTAGATAGTGGCAGAGCTGAGACCGTTTCTTTAAATATTTCTTCTGGATGGAGTTGGGTATGAAAAGCCTTTGCAACTATTCTTTTTCTGTAACATTAGTGAATATAACTACTTTGAAGGTTTTTTAATTGCTAGTAAGAAGTGCAGCCTCCATTTTTCAAATTTGAACACGTAAATGAAAATGCAAGCAGGTTTTTCTCCCTACGTTGTAACTGTTTGTTTAAGCAAGAAGACATCATGAATTTCAATGGAATAGTTACAATGGTCAGGGACAGTCAGGAAGTTCAAACACCCCTGTTCTTGGAGGAACTCAAAGATGTCCCCACAAATTCTGATATTCATTCTATGTACTTACAGTACCTATTTTTATGGATAATGGGAAGAAGAAGGTAATGTGTACATATTAGAAATTATGGTTATAACAATTTTTAACTCTAATTTTTTAACCTATTAAGCTGATAAGGCAAAATTCTCATATACTCAGATATTTTATCCACATTTCTTGTTGTCAACATGAGAAATGAAAAAAAAATTTATAGCATTGTTTCACCGATATTTTTCTCTATATCTGCACATTACTATCCAAGGCAAGATACCAAGTCAGTAATAGAAACTGTGAAAGAGAGTATTTCTCAATAACTCTATGTGTAAAAACAATACTTGGGAGCTCTTTTGGGGGGGATAGCAATTCTAGTTTACCCTGGTCTGTTAGATACCCTGTGAACTTTCTTGTTATAACATCACATGTATCACAAAATTTGTCTTTCAAATATTGATTTTCCTTCCTAATTTTCTTAGATCATATTTGTTGGCATCCAGAAAAGTTGATTGTATCTTGCATGTATATGCTTGCATGCTTTATTATTTTGCATTGTTGCTTTGGGGTTAGATAAATATATTTAAATCCCCAAATCCTATTGAAAGAGAACAAGACAATATTTCTTTTCTGTCCAGACCAGATGTTTTAGTCTGCTTGAGACTCTATAACAAAAATGCCATGGACACGGTGGCTTACCACTGGAAGTGGCAGAATACAGATGCTCTTTACTCCTCTGAGAGAATTCACTTTTTACAGTCTTAAGACACCTCATAGATGGACCTTATTAATATTAATTAGGAAATAAGTATTTATGAAGTATCAACCATATGCCAGAACACAGTTGAGGAAAAAAAAAAATCTCTGCTAATGGAACTTACATTATAGTTAGAGAATGGAGTGATGAGAGCAAGCAGAGGGAAAAACACTTAGCATTTCAATTGGTAGTAAGTGCTATGAAGTAAAACAAGCAAGGAAGGGGGAATGTAATATCATTTAGAGAGAAGTGCTATTAGCTAGGATTCAGTCTTTCATTCAAAAAAAAAAAAAAAAAAGAAGTGTGAGCAAATTGAAAGTGAAGGTGTCAGGGATGTGGATGTGCATAAAACAAGTACCCAAACTGGGTGTGAAGCCAAGGTGGGAGGATTGCTTAAGGTCAGGAGTTTGAAATTAGCCTAGACAATATAGCAAGATCCCATCTCTACAAAAAATAAAAAGTTAGCCAGGCATGGTGGCATGCACCTGTAGTCCTAGCTACTCATAAATCTGAGGCAGAAGGATTAAGCTCGGGAGTTCAAGGGTACAGTGAACTATGATCATATTTCCGCACTTCATCCTGGGCAACAAAGCAAGACCATGTCTCTAAAAAAAAAAAAAAAGAAGAAGAAGAAGAAAAGGAAAGAAAAAAATACCGGATGGGAGCCTAGGGTGTTAGAGGAGCATCAAGGAAGTCAGTACAGCTGAAGAAGTATGAAGTATCAGAGAAAGTGGGAAATAAGTCAGATAAATGATGAGGACTAGAAGGTCATCATGAAGATGTTAAGTCTTACTTGATGTGAGATGGGAAGCCACCGAAGAGATGCGAGACCTCTGGGGCAAAGCAGTTACATTAACTAACTTATATTTTAAATGGATCATTCTGTTTTAAGTGTTGACAGTAAGTTGTAGGCTGACAAGACAGAAATAGTGAGATGAATTAGAAGGCTATTACAGTGATTTAGTTAAGAGAGGCTTGGACCAGGATAATAGTGGTTGAAGTGGTATGAAATAGATTCTTTATATAGTTTGTAGGTAGACAAAGCTAGCTATTTTGATCTGTTGGATATAGCACATTAGACAGAATAGTCAACAGTGACTTCAATTTCTTTTAGCATATTGAAATGAAAAGGTCTTTTTCTCATGTACTGTGATAAAGAAGATTATAAATTGAACATATCTGGAACAAGGATTAATGTTTAGTTTTTGGATTCGTCCCAGTTGTCCAGGTGGCCGTTTGTTTTATACTAAACCTGGAGTTCAGAGAAGAAGTTGTAAATATAATGTGGAACATTAGTGAGTAGGTAGTTTTTAAATTGAGAAAGAAAAGCACTTTTTTTTTGAATTGGAGTCTTACTCTGTTGTCCAGGCTGGAGTGCAGTAGCACACTCACGGCCACTCCAGCATCGACCTGCTGGGCTCTGGCGATTCTTCCACCTCAGCCTTCCAATGAACCTGAACTGCAGGTGACTGCTACCATGCCTGGTTAATTTTTGATTTATTGTGGAGACAAAATCTTGCCAAGTTGCCCGGGCTGCTCTCAAACCCGCGGGTTCAGGCAACCCACTTACCTTGGCCTTCCAAAGTGTTGTAATTACACACTGAGCCACTGAGTCTGGCCAGCACTTTTTATCTACAAAATACAAGTCTCCTCTAAATTATCAGGCCCAGAATGGCATGTGAAAGCAGAAACAGTCATGTCACATTGTCTCCCTTGAACTAAGTAATCATCTCTTGAAGCTGCTTCCTATGTGAACTATAGACTGATTGTTACCACAAGTAGGAATAAACAAATCTAACAATGCTGCACACTGGACACCACAATCCTATGGGCTAAGCAATGTATAACTAACCACTAATCAATGTTATTTCTGTAAATCAATAAGAATTCCTGGCAACCAACTATGTTCAAACTGGTTTCCTATTTGCCTTTAAAAATCTGCTTGTAACTAAGATCAAATGAAGCTTCTATCCAAGGTTACTTTGGTGTGAGTGTTCTGGGAAGCTGTCCTCATCTTGGCCCAAATGAACTCTCCACTTATACTAATTTTACCTCAGTTTCTTCCTATATGTTGACAAAACCCATGAAAATGCCTAAGATTACTAAGGGAGAGCGTACAGGTAGAAAAAACAAAATCAGAAGAGGCACTTAAGGTTTCCATCACATGGATGTTGGGGAGATGTGAAGGAATCAGCAAAGAAGAGTGAAAAGTGGCTATTGAGTGAGGCAGACAGTAGGAGCATGATATTCTGCAAACCACATGAAGAATGTGTTTCAGGGAAGATGGAGTAATCAATTGTCAATGCTATAGAGAAAGTTTTTGTTTGTTTGTGTTGCTGTTGTTTATTTGTTTTTGAGACTCTGTCACCCAGGCTGGAGTGCAGTGGCATGGTCACAGCACCACAGTCTTAAACTTCTGTACTTAAGTGATTCTTCTGCCTCAGCCTCCGAGTATCCAAGTAGCTGAGACTACAGGCCTGTGCCACCACCCCTGGCTAACTTTTCTGTTTTTTGTAGAAACAAGGTTACACTGTATTTACTAGGCTGTTCTTGAATTCCTGGGCTCATGCGATCCTCCCATCTCAGCCTCCCAAAGTGAGCCACAACACCAGGCCCAGAGATTTCTTATAAAAACAAGAACTGAGACATGAATGCTAAATTTTGCAGCATGAAGGCCATCAGGAGCAGTGTTGGTGAATGTTGGGATCAAAGTCTAATTTCAATATGCTCAAGAGAGAAAGAGAGGAGTGGAAAATAGGCATAAGTAGCCATTGGAGAAATTTGATTTTAAAAAGAAACAAAAATGAAACACTACCAATGAGGTAGTTGTTAGCAGGAGATTCAGAATCCAGAAAGGGGATAACGATTAAAAAAAAGTTATTGAACAAATAAAAAATTGGATTTAAATAATAGGTGGAAAAAATGTCATTAGAAAGGGACACAGGGAGCTGTTTGGTAAACAAGGGAAAGAATACTGTGTGGACTCAGGTGCAGAGAGGGGAGGGATGTTTTAGTGGGAGGTAAGGCAATTTCTTTTCAGATGGCTCCTATTGTTTGACTGAACATTTTATCTGCTTTATATACGTCTACGTGCATAAGATATGTTTCACAAAATATGATTAAAAGAAGCTAAATATTTGAGATTTTTTATCTACTTAAACAAAAGATTGAGGAGAAGGTAGTAAGGGTCTAAGGACAAAGAAATGTGTGTGTGTGTGTGTGTGTGTGTGTGTGTGTGTGTGTAAGTATGTATGTGTTGGAGTCTGTTGCTCAGGCTGGAGTGCAGTGGCAAGTTCACAGTCACCGAATCCTCAACCCGCTGGGCTCTGGCAATCCTTCCGCCTCAGTCTTCCAAGTAGGTGGAACTACAGGTGCCTGCCACCACACCCGGCTAATTTTTTGATTTATCATAGACGAGATCTCACCAAGTTGCCCAGGATGGTCTTGAATCTCTGGGCTCAGGTAATTCTTTTGCCTCCGCCCTCCAACGTGCTGGGTTTACTAGCGTGAGCCACTGCGCCTGACTAGGATGAATACATTTTTAAGTGTTTGTCAAAAACAGAAGAATGAACAAACTATGGAAAAGTACTAGAGTATAGACATCCCTAAGTACCATGAGATTAGTGTTAGTACGTTCAGGGATAAACCTATCAGCTCTGTCTCTCTGCCTGTGAGGACACAGAGTAGACTGAGAGTTTAACTTAACTGTGCTGTTTTGGTTTGGGTTTTGTTTTTATACTAAAGTACAATGAAATAGCTGGAATATAGTGTAGGGATTGAAAGAAGAGTATGTCTATATGTAATTTATTATAATGCTGGACTCCTGAATCTAGCGAGGTTAAGAAGTGATATACAAAGATGAGGTTGTACGAGTGACAGTGAAAAGGTAGCTGAATCAATGAGTGATAGACAAGGTTGAAGAATTGTTACAGCTGGAGTACTAGAGAGAGTGAGCTGGGAAGATAAAAACTTATGTCAGAAGATGAAATTCATGAAAATAGAATAAAGGATGTCATGAACTTATTAGAAAAAGCAAATTCAAGTGTGTGATAGACATTGATTTTCCCTAATATTTATTGTTTCCTCTCCTTCCCTACCATATAGGAAGATTCCACTTTTCCATTCCTTGATTTTAGATATGTTCATGTAACTTATATTGGTCAAAGAAAGGAAAGCAGGAAAGTCACTTCCATATGGCTGCATTTAAAAAGCAGTTGCTTCATGTATTATGTTCTTTCTAAAGATGCAACTGTAAAAGATGTTGAAGTGATCTTATATCATATAACAAAATATCCAAAGTCCTGTGTTACCATAGCAGATGGTAGCACTAACCCAAAGCTGAGCAGTATTTAGTAACATGGCAAGATTAAACATCTGCATAGTTGACTTATCTTTGAATATTTAACAACCACGTGGAGGTCAGTTGCCCTGGAGAACATTATAGATTTATAGATACAGGGTATTGTGTAAGGGTGAGGGAAAAAAAAAAACTTATGTTAAGCAACTGAGATTTAGGTAATCTTTATTACCATAGCATAATAAAGTCCACCGTAAAGGTAGGCGTACGGAAATGAATAGGAAATATAGGAAGAATGACAAGCTCACGGAGGGAGAGAAGGTTGAGATAAGTGAAGTTAAGGCACAGAACAGTCTGCATAAAAATTTAAGTCACCACAAATTATGACAGGATTAATTTGAAGATAATGGCAATGAGCCAACAGCTAAAATTTTCCAAAAATAAAGGGAAATGACTTGGAGATGTTAAATGACTGCAACAAGTGAATGTTGAGAGGTAATATAGGGTTAAGACATGAAATCCAAAGCTAAGAGATAAAGGAAGAAGGAGGAGAAAAAGTCCTGGAAGTAAAGATTAAAAAAAAAAAAAAACAAAAAAACAGTTGCAATCTGGCTATTTTAAACAATTACATTCCAATCTGGCTATTTTAAACAATTACATTTCATATCAGAAAAATCACTGATTGTATTCATCACATATTTCTCCTGTTTCAGAACTTCAAAGATCACAAAATTTTTTGAATCAAGACCTTTCCTAACCCTTTGACCAGGAAAATTACATTAAAATATGTTCTGAATGGACTTACTCTGGAATCCCCATGAATTAAAGGATTATGTGGACTTAATTTATAATGCTCTCATATAATTTATAAATCATTGACTGCATTACTTTTACTTCTAGTTTTTTAAAATCCCAGTTCAGTTCTAGTATTTGCCTTTGCCATTAATAAATTAAGAAATGCAAATTTCTTCTATATTTGGAATAATACAATGTGCCTAAAATCTTTTTACATAAATTTGCATAAATATTTTCCTTTTCAAAAACTGTGAGTCATGTATTTGTCTAATTTAACCTTTTGGGTATTTCACAGTTAAGAGTTTAATTCATCTGGACAGTTGTGTTAAATATTTTTTGCAAATTTAGTTCTGTTGCTTGCTTTTATTGAGTACTTGACAACTTTGGGATCATGAAGAGGAATTATGAGTTAATATTAAGAATATGTTTTCTGCTATGGACAATGCCTTGTACCATATATTTTGACCTCATAACAATATTCTGAGATGAGTTTTAATTTACATGCTTAAGGAGTAATTGTTACAATGGAAAATATGTTATGATGGAGAGAAGGAGGAAAGAGCTTTTTGTCTCTAATGGTAATTAGAGGTTAGATTTCTTTAGACCCCAGAATAGCTAGCATTCCTTTACTTGTAATGAAGATAAGAAATTGCTTTAAAGATTTATTTTTCAAAAAATCTTTGTAAGGTTTACAATATTACTAAAAAGTTTACATAATTAAAAAACTGAAATGCTGAGCATTTTAGACTTGTATAAGTTTGGTAAAGAAAGCCATTAAAATTAATTGAATGACTAATAATTTTACTGAGATTGTTTTTTTCTGCTTTCATTGTCAAGTTTTAAAATTTCTCTCTGTTGTAATCTAATGATTTCTGTTTACTTCTATATTTTATTTTGTTTATTTCTATTGGCAGAAACATATATCATAGTTTGTTTTATCTTCTTGCAGTTCTTTTATTTGCGTATGAATAGACATTAGATAAAAAGTAATTCTGAAACTTACTTTTGATAATCTGTCATTTTCTTTCTTTGTACATCAAATGTCTATGTCCACCAGATCTTATTAGATTATGTCCTACTGAATAAATATTTAGCTATATGTCTGTTTCCCTTTACTTTATCATTTTCAGAAATGACTTGTATGAGCTTTCCATTTGCTTTATTAAGCCACTCACAAAGATTAAATTTTCTTGATCTAATGTTTACGGCATATTGTGAAAAGTTTGCTAATTTTTCAGAAGTAAGAGATATTCATAATTTTACCAGTCAGAGTAAGGAGAAGAAGCACAATATCATAATTTCCCTAACACCTATCATCAGGATTTGCTTGGTCCTCAAGTGCTAATAAGAGTGCTTATTTTCTATGAGCAGATATTCGATATGTACTACATGTCATGCACTATCATTCTTTTTTTTTTCTCCTGGGGCTTATGGGTTTTTTTTTTCTTTTTATTTCTGGTTAATTCTCTTTTTTAATTATAAAGATATGGGGTACAATTCAGGGCTAGGTATAAAAACATTGATTATGCAGCTACCCTTGTTGATGAGGTATGCCCCTCCCTCCCCTAGCAATTTCCCTCAACTATCAATCCCACCCCCTCTCCTGGCAGTTTCCCATTATTGCCAAACACTTTCTTATAGTCTTATAATTGTTCAAGGACTGCTCATGAGTGAGAACATATGGTACTCTGTTCTTTGGTTCTGTGAAGGATCTCTGAGTATGATCAACTCCAAATCCATCCATGTTGCTGCGAAGAGCATATATTTGTCCTTCTTTATGACTGAATAATATTCCATTGAGTATATGTACCACATTTTTTTATCCAGTTCAACTTTGATGGGCAACATGGTTGGTTCCGTGTTTTTGCTATTGTGAATAGAGCTGCAATATACATATGTGCGCAGGTATCTTTTTTATAGAATGATTTGATTTCCTCCGGGTATATTCCCAGTAGGGGAATTGCTGGATCATATGGAAAGTCAATTTCCAGTTCCTTCAGAAATCGCCACACTGTCCTCCAAAGAGGTTGCACTAGATTGCATTCCTACCAGCAATGTAGAAGTGTTCCTTTTTCTCTGCATCCTCACCAGCATCTGTTTTTTTTTTTTTTTTGTTTTATTAATGATGGCTATTCTTACTGTGGTTAGGTGGTATCTCAGTGTGGTTTTGATTTGCATTTCTCTGATGATGAGTGAGGTTGAGCACTTTTTCATGTGTATGTTGGCTGCCTGTATATCTTCTTCTGAGAAGTCTATTCATGTCTTTTGCCCACTTTTATTTTTATTTTTTAATTTTTATTATGAAGTTGTGGGGTACAGTTAATGGTTCGGTATACAATTGCGTTTCATTCAGGCACCCTGTTGATATGGGGTGTTTGCCCGTTCCCAGACAGATATTTGCTACTGTTAATCCCATCTCCCTCCCCCCACCATAGTTTCCCAGTACAGTCATTCATTTTCGTATAGTATTGCATTGGATGTTTAAGATCCATTATATGAGTGAGAACATGTGATACTCGGATCTCTGTTTCTGCCCACTCTCACCCCTCCTGTTCAACATAGTATTGCCCACTTTTTAAAGCGGCTATTTGTTTTTTTTCCTTTTGGCATGTTTGAGTTCCTTGTAGATCCTAGATGTTAGGCCTTTGACAGATATACAATTGGCAAATATTTTTTCCCATTCTGTGGGCTGTCTCCCTGCTCTCTTATTTTGCTTTGCAGAAACTTGTTAGTTTGATGAGGTCCCACTTTTCTATCTTATTTCTTAAGGTTTTGATCTTAGGGTTCTGAACAGGAATTGGTTACTAGTTCCAATTTCCATAAGGGTGTCTCCTGCATTTTCAAAGATTCTTATAGTTTGAGGTTTTACATTTAGGTCTTTGATCCATTTAGAGATAATTTTTGTGTATGGTGATAGGTAGGGGTCCTGTTTCAGTCTTCTGCATGTGGTCAGCCAGTTTTCCCAGCAGCATTTACTGAATAGGTTCTCATCTCCCCAGTGGTTGTTGTTGGAGGCTTTGTCAAAGATGAGTTGGTTGAGGAATTGAGGCTTTGCTTCCAGAATCTCTATCCTGTTTCATTGGTCTATGAGCCTGTTCTTGTACCAAAACCATGCTGTTTTGATTACTGTAGCCTTATAGTAAAGTTTGAAGTCTGGAAATGTGATACCCCCTGCTTTGTTTCTTTTGCTAAGGATTGTTTTGACTATTTGTGGTCGATTATGTTTGCATATGAATTTCTATATTGTCATTTCCATGTCTGAGAAGAATGATATTGGTAACTTAACGAGTATTGCATGGAATCTGTAGAATGCCTTTGATAGGACAGACATTTTAGCAATGTTGATTCTTCCTATCAATGAGCATGGAATACTTTTCCATTTGTTTGTGTCTCCTTGGATTTCTTTGAGCAGTGTTTTGTAGTTCTCATTGTAAAGGTCTTTCACTTCTCTGGTTATGAAGATGTCAAGGTATTTCTCTTTTTTTGGGACTATTGTGAATGGGATTATGCTTTTATTTGGGTCTCTGCCTGTTTGTTGTTGGTATATAGGAATACAACTGTCTTTTGCAAGTTTATTTTGTACCCTGAGACTTTACCAAAGTCCTTTATCAGTGCCAGCCGGTTTTTGACAGATTATCTTGGATTTTCAAGGTATAAGATCATATCATCAGCAAAGAGGGATAACTTGATTTCCTCTTTTCCTAGTTGGATACCTCTGATTTCCTTCTCTTGTCTAATTGCCTGAGCTAGGACTTCCAACAAAATATTGAACAAGAGGGATGATAGTGGACAGTCTTGTCTTGTTCCAGTTTTCAGAGGAAATGTTTCCAGTTTTTGTCCATTTAGCAATATGTTAGCTGTGGATTTATCATAGATGGCACTTTCCATTTTGAGGTTTGTTCCTTCTATACCTAGGTGTTTGAGGGTTTTTATCAAGAAGGGATGCTGGATTTTATCAAAAGCATTTTCTGCATCTAATGAGATAATAATGTGGTTCCTGTTTTTACATCTGTTGATGTATTTAATAACATTTATGGTCTTGTGGATGTTGAACCAGCCCTGCATCCTGGGGATGAAGCCTACTTGGTCATGGTAGATGATTTTTTTTTTTTTTTTTTTTTGAGTTGGAGTCTCACTCTGTCACCCAGACTGGAGTGCAGTGGCCGCTCCCGGCCACCGCAGCCTCGACCTGCTGGGCTCCGGTGATCCTTCCGCCTCAGCTTTCCAAGTAGCTGGAATTACAGGCGCGCGCCTCCACGCCCGGCTGATTTTTTATTTATTGTAGAGATGAGGTCTCGCTGCCCAGGCGGGTCTCGAACCCGCGGGCTCAGGCAATCCACTCACCTCAGCCTCCCAAAGGCGCGGGATTACAGGCTGAGCCACCGAGCCCGGCTGGTAGATGATTTTTGAGATGTGTTTTTGGATCTGATTTGCTGGAATCTTGTTGAGGATTTTTGCATCTATGTTCATAAGGGATATTGACCTGTAGTTTGGGTATCAGTGTGATGTTAGTTTCATAAAATGATTTGGGGAGAATTCCATCTTTCTCTATTGCCTGGAATACTTTCAGTAAGATTGATATCCTCTCCTTCTTGTATGTTTTGTAGAATTCTGCTGGAAAGCCATCTGGTCCAAGGTTTTTTTTGTAGGTAGTTTTCATATGACAGAGTCAATTTTCTTGGTTGTTCTGGTCTATTTAGTGTCTCAGTGTCTTCTTGTTTCAATTAGGGGAGGTTGTTCTCTGTTTCATTTAGGTTATCAAGTTTGTTCCACATAGGTGTACATAGTAATCTCTGATAATGTTTTGTAGTTCCTGGGGGTCAGTTATGATTTGATCTTTTGTATTTCTGATTGTGTTTATTGTGGCTTTTTCTCTCTTTTTTTGGTCATTCTGGCTAGGGGACCATCAATCTTGTTAATTCTTTCAAAGAATCAGCTTTTTGTTTTGTTGATGTTTTCCATGATAATTTTGTCTTCTATGTCCCGCATTTGGGCTCTTGTTTTTGTGAATTGGATTCTTCTGCTAAAGTTGGGGTTTTGGTGGTCTTCTCTTTCTATCTCTCTTAGGTGATTTGGTAGGTTCTCAACTTCTGATCTTTCCATTTTCTTGATGTGTGCTCATAGAGATAAAAATTCCCCTCTGAGAAATGCTTTCAGGGCATTCCAGAGGTTTTGGTAAGATGTTTCTTTATTTTCATTTGTTTCCAGGAATCTTTTAATTTCTACTTTGATTTCAGTGTTGGCCCAGTAGTTGGTCAGCGTCATGCTATTTAGTGTCCATGTCTTTGTGGGTTTTGGGGAAATGTTGTTGGTGTTGATATTTATTTTTATTCCACTGTGATCTGAGAATGTGCATAACAAGATTTCAACCTTATGGAATTTTTTAAAGCTTGATTTATGGCCAAGGATGTGATCAATCTTGGAATACGTTCCATGTGGTGCTGAGTAGAATGTATATTCTGTGGTTGTTGGGTGGAATAATCTGTAGGTATCTATTAAGTCCATTTGGTTGAGTGTCAAGTTTATGTTCTGGATCTCCTTGTTGATTTTTTTGCCTCGATGATTTATCTAGGACTTTCAGTGGGGAATTAAAGTCCCCTGCTATAATAGTGTTAGAGTCAATATCTTTTTTAGTTTACTTAGTAGTTGCTTAAGAAATGCTGGTGCTCCTGTGTTGGGTGCGTATATGTTTAGGAAGGATATTTCGTGTTGATGTTTGAACCTTTTATCATTATGTAGTGTCCCTTTGCATCTTTTAAAATTTTTGATGCTTAAAGGTTGTTTTGTCTGATATTAAGATTGCAACTCCTGCCTTCTTTTGTGATCCATTTGCCTGGAAACTAATTTTCCAACCTTTAACTTTGAGTCTGTGTTCATCCCTTGAAGTTAGATGAGTCTCCTAGATGCAGCAAATAATGAGATCATGGTTTCTTATCTAGTCTGCCATTCTGTGTCTTTTCAGTGGTGCATTTAGTCTGATTATTGAAATATGATTGTCTATCCCTTTCATGAGGGTCTTGTAAAGTTTTTCCTTTGTTTTCTTGTTTTCTTTTGGCATTGGGTTAATGTATGTGTGTGTTTTTAAGTTCTTGTTGCTCTGTATTCTCTGCTGATTCTTGCTCTGCTGTTCTCTTGGGAAGTGTGTGGTCAATCTTTTTCTTCTTTCTTTTCTGCTTAATACCTTTTTAAGTGTCTCCTGTAGAGCTGGTCTGGAAGCTGCATAATCTTTAGGGATTGGAGGTCTGGGAAGGATTTTAATTCTCCATCACTGATGAAGCTGAGCTTGGCTGTATAGGGAATACTTGGTCTAAGTTGTTTTTTTCTTTGAGGACTTTGAATATAGAGTTTGAGTCCCTTCTTGCTTATAGTGTTTCTGCTGATAGGTCTGCTGCTTTGGTTTTCCCCAGCAGGTAGTCTAACCTTGCTTTCTTGCTGCCTTTAGGATTTTTTCTTTTGTGCCTACTGTGTATAGGTGAATTACTATGTGTTTAGGGGTTGGTCTTCTCATTTGATGTCTTGTTGGGGTTCTCTGTATCTCTTATGCTAGGCTGGTTACATCTCTGGTGAGATGGGGAAAGTTTTCTTGGATTACTTCATGGATTACTTGCTCCAAGTTGTTCTCCATTTCCCTTTCTTCTTCTGGGATACCAATCATGTGTAGGTTTGGCCTCTTGATATAATTACACAACTCTTTTAGGGTTTGTTCTTTATTTCTGAGTCTTCTTTCTATGTTTTTTACAGATCAGGTTAATTCCATGTTCTGGTCTTCAAGTTCTGAGATTCTTCAGCTAGATTAATTCTGCTTTCCATGCTTGTCATCTTGTTATTTATTTTCTGGATGAAATTTTTTATTGATAAAATCTCTGTTACACATACTTTCAGTGTTGTATCTTGTCATTCTTGAGTCCTATTCACTCTGTCTATCCATTCCCTAATCCCTGTCGTATTCTGGGGACAATCTTTGGTGACTTCCATTGTTTAGGCACCAAGTTCTGATTTTTCAGGAGTTTTGTCTTTGGTACACTTAAAATTGCCTGAGGTCTTCCTTTGGCTTTCCTCAATTGTGATAGATCTCTTGTTTTTCTCTTTAGTTCTGTTATTCAGTGTCAGTGGGAGAAGCTTTCCCTCTGACACTTGCTCAGACCTCTATTCTTTCCTGATCCGGGCTCTGGATTTGTTCTATTTTGAAATAGGATGGTGGATGGGAGGTTTTGCTATCTCTTGTAGTATTCAAAATTTGAATAAAGTGGGGGATGGACTGCTAGGAATCAGATACTACTTGCAAATTAAAATGTTCACTTATTGTGGTATGTGTTCCCTGAAACCCACTTCCCACAGACACTTTATATGATGATGCAAGGTAGAAACCAATGCAAAAGCAATTGAACACATACACACATACTCCAAAGCAAACTGGAATAACAATAAAGCAAAGCAAAACAAACGGCAACAAAAAGACCCCCAAGGAAACTAAACACACACGCACATGCCTAGCACAAAGTGAATAGAGAAGAAAAACAGAAAGACCGAAGGAAAAAAAAGGGGGGAGGAGGATTCAGGTCAAACACTCACGCATCTATTGACATACCCTTAAACTGTAAAAAATGAATATAAAAAAGACCCAGAAGAACAGAAGAACAAAAACCAACAACCACAAAAAAATTGAAAGATGAACACTCGATCATTCACATACACACATAAATAGAAAACAACAAATAAAAGAAGAAAGAAACAGAAAAAGAAAAGAAGAAAAATTGGAGGAGGGATGCAGATCAAACTCTCACATACACATTCATGCACAAAGGAAAAATATTTTTTAAATAGATGAACTAACAAGCAAACAGTAAAATTTTTTTTTAACTTAAAAAACAAAAACAAACCAAAAAAAACCTGCCCACTTGTGGCAGACTCTGTAATCATTCCTCTATTCAGGTCTCTCCTGCGAAGGCACCTCTTTCACTCTCTCCTCAGGGAATGAAACAGGGAAGGAGGAGGGACAGTGGAGGTGGGTGGGGCTGCAGGCCTCCCCTCCCACTCTCGTATGGGCAGGGAGATCTCTGGTGGAGAGGTATGAGACTGTCTCTTCCCCAGGTATGTACTCTCACTGGAGTGCCACAGCCAGGCCTATCCTGGAATGGAGCTCTCCTATTGTGAGTAATGTCCAGGTTCCACCTGGTTTTGTCCCTCTCAGTCGTGGCCCAGCTGTTTGGGTCTGACATTCAGAAGATTGCTGGGAAGGAGGGGATTTTGGTCAGCCCCAGACTCACCACTGATCTCTTTGGAGTTCTTCCTCCTCCTTTTCTGACCACACCCTCGTCTCACAGCTGGATCAGGATCAGGGTAGGGGGTGGGGCGACTGGAACTCATCACTCATCAGGTCCTACTGAAGTTTGTGCTCTCAGGATTTTCCTTTGGGCCACGATCAAGCCCTGAGTAGTTGATTCACCAGTCACAGAGATCAGACCTGTTGGTCCGTGCTGAGCAAGTCAGAGCACTTTCCTGCCCCACCTTCAATATGGTGGTGGAGTGCCTCTCTTGTCCTCTTCCATGGGAACTTGCCTCTGGACTCCACCCACAGCCCTTTCCAGCACCCTGCCAGGTGCTGAAGTGATAAGGCAAAACCCAGAGGAGTCTCTCTCCTGCTTCAATACTGAGGGAGTGCCTGGGACAATAGTGTCTCTCCAGGACTTTTCCAAAGGAAAACTTCTGTTCCTTAAAAAACAAAACAAAACAAAACAAAAACAATGACGCTCTGCTTCTGTGACCCAGGAAGAGGCAGGGATGAAGTAGAGAAGCTGCAGCACCTGCTGTTGTACCTGAGGCCTGGCCACCCACACACGAGCCCCACTTAGTCTCTTTCAGCGTTTTCTTGCCAGGGAGGGCATGTTGATTAAAAAAAGAAGAAAAGAAAAGAGAAAATGGTGCTCAGCTTCTAACATCCCAGGAATTGCTAGGGTCTAAGCCCAGACGCTGTGGCACCAGACTGCTAGCTCCCTAGCCCTCACTCAGTCACTCACATGCCCACTCGCTCACCAGCACATACACAAAATTTTCTACACACTCAGTCACACGGGGACTTGCATAGGCTGACTGGCTCAGTCGCTGTCTTCCCCCTGGTCTCCACTATCTTTCATTTAATCCCATGACAATCTTGTGAGGTAGAATTTATTACCATTCTCTTCTGCAAAGCAGTGACTTAGTGAATATAAGTAACATGTTCCTAGTCACACAGCTAGGAAATGAAAGGGTTTGTATACAATTAAATCTGTCCATTTCTAAACACTAACCATTTTCCAAGGGATCGTCTTCAATTGTCTTCTTATGCTTTATTAAAAACAATCCGGAGTATTAGTTTGGGTGAAGAACAAGAATTTGCATTTTAACAAATCTATTTAAGGAATTCTGGCATGTCTTATTTGAGAACTATAACCATTAAAAATGACCTTGCTTGCCCAATTGTCAGGTACTCTGGCTTCCAGCTTTCCTCTACTCTCTAGATTCAATCTCTACCTGATACATGAAAAATGGAAATCTGGGGATCTAAGACAATAGGCACCAAGTCAGCACTGAGTTTGTCATGATGTATTTCTTCTGCCAAATGAACCTCTGCCCTATGCCCATTAAAGCATAGGGAACTGGAACTCTCCTCACTTTTTTTTTTTTTGAGCTCAACTCTTCAACTAGGCACAACCAGAACTCCTGCTTTCTGATGTACATTGATGATAATGCTACCCTAACTATATTGTAGACCATTTACTTCCGGTTGCCTACCTGACAAATGCTGCAAATCTTTAACTTAAAGCTGTTGCTTACCGTGTGTCTCAGATGCCTTTATGTGTTTATTGCATTATTTTGCAGGATTCTTACTTTTCTTTCCAGACCTTCCATTCCACATACTCCATTTCAAGGGGCAAATTTGTGTTCTGGGTTATTCTAGTGACCTGTATGAGCCTTGTCTCAAGGTATGTTATGCATCATTATTAAAACACAATACAACAAATCTATCATATAGGAATACACCATATAACCCATTAATATTAGTAAAGAGATCTTACTAATAATACAAGCAAAGGGATCTGGTAGGTTCAACAAAGCTAAATCTAAGCCCAGTAGATAAGACATAGGAACAATGTTTGAGTGACAAAAATACTTTTTTTTTCTGGGTCCCATATTAAATAGACTGTAACAGGAATTTTAGTTACTTGCATACTGAAGCAAATATTATTTGAGGTAAATATGACATGTTGTGCATTCTTGAATACTATTTCGGATATTTTAAATCTCTTGCAACATTTGCTTTAGTGATTCCATAACTGCACAATATACATTACAGTATCTCTTTCCTAAGACCACCAGAAGACACCTATTAAAAAAATACATTGGATGAGAAAAAGTGTTTCCTCCACAGAACTTAATTCAAGAGTAAAAAGTCTTAGAAACTCAGGCATTTTACCTATAAAATAAATTGAAAAGATTTCAGTTTTACAGGATCTGAAATAAATTTATTTTTGCTGTTTACTGCTTGCCTGTGTGACTCTGGTCTTTCAAATAACTAGAAATTCCATGAATCTCAGTTGATCGACATTCTTTTGCAATCCTAACTATTTCTGTCATATGCTCTGTTCCTTCTCACATCCCCCTTCTATTATGTATTTCTCTTTCTGAGCTTCATTAACATTGACTCCAAGATGTAGTCAATTGTATGAATAAAACATATTAAGGAACCCCTAAACCAGTCAAGATTTTATTTCTGATGATTACTCAGGTTGAATTAATTAGCTTGCCTTTTGTGAATAATTTATAAACCAAGAATGAATAGGATCATTAATTGGGATGAGTTTCTGTAGGTTTGTAAATCATTATTCATGACTGATAGTTATATAAAGAAAGGGCTTTATACCTCATTGGTGCATTATCACATAATTCTCCAGTAGTAACTGAGAAAGAATAATTGAATGAATAACACTCTTTGGCACAGCAGCGTATAATGGTAAAACTTAGGACAAATGTGTAGAAATAAATGTTTATAATGTCCAGAGAGTTCCTAAGAAACTTTATACTATTCCTTACCTCTCTGTTCAGGAAAACACAGAGGGAGATTGGGAAGTTTTTTTGGCACAGTCTTTTGACTACAAAGTGACTACCTCTTTTCTTCTTTCATTTCATCTGACTGCTTCATATATAAAATTTTTCCTGGGATCATGGGTAAGATGCATAGTAAAATGAAGATGGGAGATCTGCCTATCTCCAGATTATCATACATATGCAGTTGTCACCACTTTGTTTACAGATGGTTGCTTCTAAGTAAATTGTAATAAACTATCTTTTCTCTAGTAAATTACCTTTAAGTGGTTTATCAGAGTAGACAAACTAAAACCAAAACTGTATAAAAATTGAACAATAGAATGACTGGCTGAGTAATAGACTATCTACCAATATCCACACATAATCCATGGATACTGTGAATAGGTTATATTACTTGCAAAGGGAACTTTTCAGATATAATTATGGTTACTGGCTTTTAAATAGGCCAATTGTCCTGGATTATCTGAGTGGACCAAATCTAATCACATAAATAGAGAAATTTCTCTGGTGGTGTCAAAGTGTGGCAGATTCCAAGCTCGAGAAGGATTTGACCCATCATTGATGGTTCTGAGAGTTAGAGGCCAATAACAGTATAAGAACTGGAGAGACATCTCTAGGAGCTCATGGAAAGCAAGAGAAGAAATGTAGACAGTTTTTAGGAGCAAAGGCTGTTGTCCTGGTTGATAGACAACCTGAAAACAGGAACCTAAGTTTTGCAACTTCTGAGAACTGAAGTAGGCTCACAACCTGAATAGGCTTCAAACTGGATTCTCCAGATTTTTCAGGAAGAAGCATCTCAGCTAGCACCTTGATTGTAGTCCAGTGAGCCCACGTCAAACTTCAAACCTACAAAACTCTGAGATTTAAGTAGGTCTTTGAAACTGTGATAATTCTGATGGCAGCAGTACAAAAGGAATCCAAATAGTGACTTAATGTCAGTTTGTGACTTAAGCAAGTTACCTACCTTCTCTTTTTTCCCATTTCCTCATTTGTGAAAAGGACGTAATAAGGTTATTTAACTCACTGAATTGTGCTGTGTGATTGTAAATCCATGTGCATCATTAACTCTAGTTATATAGGAATAGACAATACTGCTAAAGGGGTTACCAGAATACAGTAAAATAAATGAAGTGAAGGAAGTAAATGCCATGCTACATATAAAACAATAATGTTTTATTAAATCAAATAGAGATAAAAGAGGAAGCATACATTTACAGATAGAGAGTCATCACAGTTCATGTGAGGTATGTATTCTTGACAATATTTTAATATCTGAAACTAAAAGTATACAGGTTTATCTCTTTCAACAGAGACTACTTTGTTGTCTTTACAGAGTTGTGTCACAATTTAGAAAAAGTGTTAATTAACAGAGCTTGTGATTGAGCCATTTAGGATTCTGCAAAAGTATGCAATGATCCACTCTTTGGGAAGTATTAAAATTATACAAAAATTATGCATATGGTACAATTTTATATTATTTTAGATTAATATACTTTGATTGGCATTGAATACAGGCACATAGCTCAAGATCATTCTTTCCAAACAGTTTCATACAGTGGCAGCAAATGTGCAAGCAACATCCACTGAGTGCAAGTACTATCTATCAGAGTAGTTTGAAGCTTTGTAATCTGGACATTAAATTTCACTGCATAATAGCATTTTTCATGCTTAGCATAGTCCTGGTTAATTTGTGACATGTATGAATTATTGCTTAATTCAACTCATATGAATGCAGTGGATAGCAAGCTTGAAAAGAAGACCAAAAGATGTCATCTTTAGGCAAAGCAGCTTGGTCACTTTAAAAATCTTTATGTTTAAATGTTATTAGTGCTCATTTACTACCAGAAATCGCTGGTTGATAACCCAATTAGACTGCTGAAAATTCAAAAAAATATGACCTCAGGGAGTAGAAGAGCTGTTCTCAAGGATTTAATCACAAATTCTCTAGTGTTACTAAATCATGAAAAGGAAAAAAAAACACCTTCTGCTAAATTGCCAATGCTCTTTGATAAGCATTCACAAAGAGAGGGAAAAAAAGAAAAGAAAAAAGAAAATTGAAAATACTCTCCTTTGCCTTAAGACTCAAGCATTTTTGGGATTTAGTATGAAATAATTTAGATGTTTTACCATAACTCTGATAAAAGACTGACATCTAAGGATAGGCATTGCTTCCTTTCCAAACTTCCTCAAAATGAGCCTTCTCTAGTGATTGTGTCCCTTGGACACAGGGAAAAATAGAAAACTCAAGTATGTATAAAGGTGAAAGTATTAATAGTTCATTGATAAAATATTCCATATTCTGTATAGAATTTAAACTTAAATGTAGGTTGGCTAAGATAGCAGGAATAGTTGAATGACTTGAGAGAATATTCCAGTTAGGTGATGGTGGGGCAAAGTCACACTCTGCAAGGGCACCAGAGAATGTGCTTTACACCATTCCATGTAAATTCTGGAACAATTGTAATCGTGTAAGATATTCTGTTATAATTTAGGCATACTTAAACATAAATATACATTTAAAAAAAAAAAGAAGTTGAAAGCAAATGGAATAGCAGGTTGGTAAGGAGAACAAAATCAAGAAATTATCCTCCATAATAAGAGTGTGGGCTGGGTTTAGGAAGACAGTATTCATTTATATTTTGTAAGTAATGATAGTAGCAGCTGCTATTTATTGAGAGCTCAGACATTAACTTTATTACAAATCAAAGTATAAAATAGCTACTTTGTTCTCAAAGAGAGATAAAGAAAATGAATTTTATATAGGTCAAGAAAAATGCCCAAGGCCACATATCTAGAAAATTTTATTTTTAAAAAATCACAACATGCTGGTAGATACATTAAAAGGCAGTAAAAACAGCCAATGTACATCATAATTCCTTATGAGAAGTCCTAATAGAGTGGAGAGGTTAAATATAATATATTCTTCATCATTTCTGCAATTGAAAGGTGAATTTTGTTTTACCTCCCCTGGGGTTTGGAGAAACTTTAGTACTTGCTTGACTAATAGAATGAGGCAGAATTCTGTTCTGTAGTTTCCAAGGATAAGTCATTACAAGTCTTCCATTTGACCTCTTGGAATTCCTGGAATGCCACTTTCATCTGACCACTTAGAATGTTCACTCTTAGGGAAGTCAGCCTCCATCTGTTTACCCTAAGATACAGGCCATGCCCATATAAGGCCATGCCCAAATAAGGCAAACCTTGCACTATAACCAAACTGTTTCTCTCTCTCTCTCTCTCTCTCTGTATATATATATATATATATATATATATATATATATATATATATATATATATATATATATATATAAAACTTCTCTTTTCTGTTTATTAATAATTCCTGCCCACTTGTTGGATTTGAACTCTCTGCTTCTCTTCTGGTTCTGAAGGCTGCCCCATTGATGAATAATTCTTTTCTCATTCAAACTCAGTTAAATGTAATGTATCTAAAGTTTTTCCTTTAACATGTTTACCAAATAAATTGGATTCCGTGGCAGAAAATCTACATCACATGAGGAAACTGATTTTTTATGCATAAACTGAGGCACATATTCAGTTGGTAATTTATCATAAAAACAGCAGGCATATTGTGTGAAACTATTATGTGACCAGAGTGATGGCAAAGCTTGTATTTACAATATCTATTTTTTAAAATAAATAACTTAGTACATATAGGTCATATTGCTCATAAGATCTTAGCTGGATTTCAAACTTGCCTGATCTGACTTCAAATATAATTTTATTATATTGTGTGGGTTCACTTGGAATGACTGGCACCACTGCAGAGGAGAAAGATACATTCTTGACCCTCAGGTTTTATTCACATTCTTCAGACACCAGATCTTTGGCAATATCCTCGCTTCTTAATAGGCTTAGACTGAAAAACAATTGCACCTCGGCTCTAAATTGACTCAAGGAAGAATGAGTTTGGTCTTATCACAAAATTGTTAAATATATGAGGTGATAGATAAATTAATTAGCTTGATTTAACCATCCAACTTTGTGATAAAAAAATAACACCACTTTGTACTCCATAAATATATACATCTATAATTTGTCATAAAAATAAAATAAAAATAAGTTGACTCAAGATCTGGTTGAAGCAGAGCCTGTCAATGGAGGACATTAATGACATCAGCTGGCCAGGGCTATGAAGTATAAATGCTACTCAGAAGATTGTTTATCAATTTGAGATGACCGTATTCTTATTTGTCAATGCGAATTGTTAAAATATAGGTTTGTATATAATCTAAAAATACCTCAATCTTGTCTTCTTTACTTTAATTCTATCATGTACCCACTGAAATTATTCCTTTATCCAAGACTATCAGTGGTGAAATTTGTCTTATGAGTATGATTAATAGACTTCAACTAAAGACTTGTTTCTGGTTTGCTCATTGCCTAGTAATATGCCTTTTTCAAGATATAAATTCATCTTTCTTATCTGTCAAAAGGAGATAAGGATATCATATTGCAAATTATTGGAGCTAATGCATGCATTCATATAACTGTATCATCATAATAATCTTTATTTTTTATGTTATGCTAGTTACAGAATCATGATTTCTTTCAGATAATAGAGCTCAAGGTCAAATTCCACTGATTCTTGTTACTACCTCCTGAATGATCAGGACATTTTTTGAAGACAATGTTTTTTGTAGAACAAAGATGGCTCTAAATTTAGGACATAGTATTTTACTAATCACGTGGTGTGAGTTTTTATTTTATTGGTTTACTAAAAACAAAAGTTATAGCAGCATTTCCTTGTCACATAAGTTAAAGGATATTAACTATTTTTAACTAGTTATAACAAGAATATCAAATAAGCCAGTTAGGCAATAATATAATCTTAAATTACCTCAAAAGAGTGTCATGCCTTTTCCTGAAGTTCTCTCCAGCATTGTCTAGTCATTGATAGTCTGGTGTACATCCAAGAAAATACACTGGGGCTCCAATGATGGGATCTTATAAATTTATGGTGTTTTTGTAAGTTTTTGGCCTTTTGTACTCATGGAAGACTGCTATTCAAAAGGTATTTTGCCACGTCTGTCTGGTCTTTAAAAGCAATGGATATGGATATAGCCCTAATATAATTAAGGCAGATCTTAAAGTCAACTATTAGGAGTATGCCAGGCATCTGGAATATGTTTGGTATTAGCACCAACATTTTATTGCTAGTCATCACTAGTGGGCATAGTATGTATTAAAAGTTTAGGATTAAATTATTTTCTCGAGAACAGAAAGAGTCTAGAAAAACTATGCATCCTGTACTTGGTCATTTTGAGTTCTCATAATGTTGCTTTGACCTAAGAAGCAGGACTGTTGCCTGATTACAAATATGAAGTAACTAAACCAGCAGACAAAAGGA
The DNA here is from genome assembly GCA_027257055.1 of Cephalopachus bancanus. NCBI lineage: Eukaryota > Metazoa > Chordata > Mammalia > Primates > Tarsiidae > Cephalopachus > Cephalopachus bancanus. The sequence goes on from JAPVLO010000041.1 coordinate 6,202,799, forward strand.
ACTGCCATCTTAAGCACTTACAATGGTAGATGCCATGTTCTTGTTCATATATTCATATGTGGGAAGTAATTCCTTTATATAGACCTTGCAGACTGCAACCAGAGACTTGCTTTCTCCTATCTTTAGGTAGTTTCATTATAATTGTGTCATATCCTTTAATGATTTGATTATATATTTTCCAAAGTTTAATTACATATATAGAAATGGCATAATGAAGGACACGTAGACCATTTTGCTAGCAAATGCCAGAGTGCTGATTATGGTCCAAGCACTGTTCTAAGCACCTTAAATATATTATCTCATATATTTATCATTTGCCTGTAATTATTTCTCCCTTTTAGACAAGGAAACTGAAATCTGAAGAGTTAATTAATATGTTAGAAGTCATGCAGTCAGTAAGCACTGATGTCAGTATTTTCACTCCTGCTTATTTGATTCTAAAACTTATTAACCATTATGCTATGTTGCTTTTTAGCTATTCTGCTTAATAAAGCCTTGCCAATTGTTAGTAGTCGTATTACTAAGTTTTTTTTTCCTATTCTCACCTTCTGTGGAAGTTTGAAAAAGTACATTTTTAGAAAAACTTAAAATCAATAATCTGCATGCTTATCAGATCACCTCATTCTAACAGTTTTTCAAGCATATTGTATGCTTGAGATATTTATTTTGGGTACTCAACTCACTACCATAAAATGCCATTTTTATTTAAATGTTTTCTGTGAACCATGCATGTTGCAGATAAAAAGCATTACATTACAGGTTACCTTCTGCTAATTTTACTTTTGAGATCATGGCTCTGAAAATAATACATATTTGAATAGAGATGATGAACAAGAAGAATAACTCTTTAGGTCTTAAGATGTGGCCAAGTTTATTTGACTATAAGCCAACATCTTGTAATTTTTGCTATCAATCATCATTCTATAGGATGTAGCAGAACTAATAAGAGACTGCAGCCCCTGCCTGACATCCTTTGCTCACTTTAAACACAGTACACAGAGACGCTGCTACATAACCTTGTCAATTTCATTTTATGGAGTAATGATTCACAATATCACTATATCTAATATCAGATAATTCAAAACATTAGAGTTTACAAAGATATTATTATATAGCTCATGAGAGTATCAAGATTTACTGTGGCATATATTTATTAAAATACTTAAAAACTTTTATAATTGATAATTAAAGAGGTGAAATTATATAAAAGTTTTATAATGTAAAGTAACTTATTATCAAAGAAATGACTCCAAGAATAATACTTTTTGTTAGTCTTCCTATATAGCACAATGTGCATTAAATTTTGTCTTTTGATTTTGTTGCTGCTCTGTTTTGTTTTTTAATACTTTCACTGACTCAGTATTGATGTGTGAAGTTTACCCAAAACCAAAGGTTGGAATCAGAGAGAAACTCTACAAACTAAATTAACATTTCAACTTTCATTTCTCTTTTTTTTTTAACTTTTTATTTTAAAGATGTGGGGTGAAATTCAGGGTTAGGTATACAAATGTTCACTATGTGGGTACCCTTGTTGATGAGGTGGACCCCCCCTTGCAGTTTCCCACTACTGCCAATCCCACCCTGCTGCCTTGCCTGGCAGTTTCCCACTACTGCCAATCCCTTTCTTATAGTATTATGATAGTTTTTCAAGGTTCGCTTATGAGTGAGAACATGTGGCACTCAGATTTCTGTTTCTATGTTCATGGATTGAAAGAATCAACATTGTTAAGATGTTCATCCTACCCAAGACAATATACAGATTTAATGCACTACTCATTACATTACCAGGAGCATTCTTCTCAGACTTGAAAACAACAATACAGGAATTCATATGGAAACATAAATAACCACGAGCAGCCAAAACAATCCTCAGCAAAAAAACAAACAAAAAAACAAAGTGGGAGATATCACACTCCCAGACTTTAAACTTTATTATAAAGCTACAATAATCAAAACAGCCTGGTATTGGTACAAGAGTAGGCAAATAGACTAATGGAACAGGACAGAGATTCTGGAAGCAAAACCTCAATTTCTCAGCCAATTCATCTTCGACAACGCTTCAACCACTGGGGAAAGGAGAACCTATTTAATAAATGGTGCTGAGAAAACTGGCAGACCACATGCAGAAGATTAAAACAAGACCCCTACCTATTATCGTACACAAAAAAGAACTCTAAATGAATCAAAGACTTAAACGCAAAACCTCAAATTATAAGAACCTTAGAAAATACTGAAGACATCCCTATGAAAATTGGAACTGGCAACCAATTCCTGAGCAAAATCTCCAGTGCCCATGCCATAAGAAATAAGAGACTAGTGGGACCTCATCAAACTGAAAAGCTTCTCCAAAGTCAAAGAAACCATTAAGAGAGCAGGGAGACAACCTACAGACTGGAAAAAAGTATTTGCCAACTGTATATCTGACAAAGGCCTAACATCTAGGATCTATAAGAAACTCAAATGTGCTGAAAAGAAAAAAAACAGATAGTCCAATTACAAATGGGCAAAAGATATAAACAGACAATTCTCAAATGAAGAATTATTAGCAGCCAACAGAACATAAAAAATGTTCAGCCTCACTTGTCATCAAAAAAATGCAAATTAAAACCACTCTGAAATACCACCCAACTCCAGTCAGGATGGCCATCATCAATAACTCAAAAAAACAACAGATGCTGGAAAGGATGTGGTAAAAAGAAAACACTGATGCACTGTTGTTGGGAGTGTAAATTAGTACAATCTCTGTGGAAAACAGTGTGGTGATTCCTCAAAGATCTAATAATCGACCCTTCCAGAAGTACCCACAATCCTCCTGCTGGAAATACCCAGAGAAACTCAAATTACTCTTTGGAAAAGATACCTGCACACACATGTTTATTGCAGCATTATTCACAATAGCAAACACATGAAACCGACCGTGCTGCTCTTTGAAAAAGGACTGGATTTTTAAAAAGTGGGACATATACACAATGGAATATTAGGTAACCATAAAGAAGGACAAAATTATGAACTTCCAACAACTTGGATGAACTTAGAGACTATGATACTGAATGATCAATACATATTTCTAATAAAATTTTAAGAAATAAAACTAATAAGTGATCTGAAGCAATTTAATAGAAAAATCATAATTATTTCTCCTTCTTTCTTGATATATGTTGGAGGACACCTATTAATGCTGCATGAAATCTGATGTTCAAGAAATCACTTGTCCAGATATCCTACGGTCAAACGTCAAACTTTCCTTGGCAAAAGTGACTCTAGGAAACAAACGATAAGAATTCATTAATTTAGAAAGTCACTACCACTGTTCATATCAGGTTTTATCATCTCATAGACATGAGAAATAAATATTACTTCAAGAAGATTAATTTTTACTGAGTTTAGAATGAACACCACATGAATAATCAGGGTTTCCTACTAGGGTATTATTCTCCCAGCTGGATAGTTCTGTTTTGAAATTTCATTCAGGAAGGAATTCTATTTCTTTCCCTAATGCTTCAAGCCACACTACTCTTTTACTTCTTTGAACCATAGTACTCATCCATATCATATGGTTTATCCTTTGTGTATGTCTTCAGCTATTCACTTTGGGTAAATTTCATCCTAATTTGCTAAGTAAGCTAAAGAATTGTGTGTGTGTTGTGTGTGTGTGTGTGTGTGTGTGTGTGTGTGTGTGTGTGTGTGTCTTTTTTCAATGGATGTCATATCGGGATATCAGATTTACGAACACTGGGGTTCAAAGAGTTTTCTTATGATACTTTCCTTTGACTTCAGGTCTTGGAGGCAGTGTGTTATACAGCAAAATGAACTCATAAGGAGTCAGATCACCTGAATTCTAGAATTGAGACTGATTCTTCAGTACATTGGCCTTTGGCAAGGTAGCCCTACACTATTATTCCATATTTTAACACCATCACAGAAAGCATTGTCTCATCTATAAAATGAAAGTCTTGAACAGGATGCATCAAAGGGCCATACTACTTTTAGCAAGAGATAAGTTACTCAAATAAAATTATCCTTGAGAATGGAGGGCAAGGCAACATTGTTTATGTACTTTATAGTTTCTTCTTCAATCAATAGCATTGTATTAGGCTCCTATTAGTGGTCTAGCATATTAGGAGTCTAATACATACTTGTCAACCTAATAAACAAGCAGAAACATTGAGGACAAATACACACAAAGACGCAAAGTCCACAAGTTAGTTCCCCTACCTCTTTCTTTTTCTCTCTTCCTTGTATCTTTCTTTTTTAAAAAATGAATTGTATCTCCTAAAACTGAAGTAAACTCTTTCAATTTTCTATGCTCTAACCAAAAACAAGAATAAATAGATGATCAAGCACCTACCACAGAGATACAAATTTGTTCTTTCTTATCTTGGGCAAGACTCGTTATTCATTTGAAAAGACTGTAAACTCTTACATAGGAAAGCTCCCTTTTTGATATCTCTGAAAGCTGGCTTCATCTCCTTTGCCCAATATTGTTTTTTTCACATAAAAACGATTCGATTGCCGGGCTCGGTGGCTCAGCCTGTAATCCGCGCCTTTGGAGGCTGAGGTGAGGGATTGCCTGAGCGCGGGTTCGAGATCCCATGGCAGCGAGACTCATCTCTACAGTAAATCAAAAAAAAATTCAGCCGGAGTAGCGCGCCTCTAATTCGCTACTTGGAAGGCTGAGGCGGAAGGATCGCCGGAGCCAGCAGGTCGAGCTGCGGTGGCGGAAGCGCCATGCATCCAGTTGAGCGACCAAGTGAGACTCCAACTCAAAAAAAAAAACAAAAAAACTATTCGATTATTTTGTGTTCATCTGATTACTATTATTTGCTGTATTTGGTTGGTGGATAATTGCAATCAATTCAATGAAGCAAGAAAGTAAAAGAATGCTCAAGCCAAGATGGAGTGTAATGTGTCTTAACATAGGACTGCTTAAATATATTGAATGCAGATTTTATATAGATGTATATTTGAATCAAATTTGGTTTTGTCATTTTTGACTCTGTTGGTGTCCTTTAGTCTAGTATTGTGCAACGTACAATACAGCCAATCAGACAGGAGTTTTGAAAACACAATAAAGGCTATATTAACTGTAAATCAAAACTACCACATTCTCTTGCATCTTTTTAAAGCAACAATTTTTCATCTTTACAGTCTGTTAACAGTTAGCATTTGCAATTACACTTAAGTAGAATATGTACAATGAGTGCCTCCAGATATATCATAATGTTAGGCTATAGGAACTATTTTTCAAACAAAATATAAACTACCTATTTCAACATAAAACTCACACAATAGCTTAATATTGTCATAATGACACAGACTTCTTAAATTTATTGAATGCTATTTATTCATAATGCAGCAAAAAAGACACGTAGAAACAATTTATATATATATATGTATATATATATATGCACACACATACTAGCAATAAGCATTATTCTTTATATTGATTACCTGTAAGCGTGAAAAAAAACTTTAAAGTGCTTTGAGAGGCTTTTAAAAAGGAAAAAAAAATGAAATAGATTTAGTTCCACTTCTGAGTTAAGTGCATTTATTGAAAGTCAACACTGGTGAGAAGTGACTTTCGAATTGTGTTTAATCAGGAAACCTTTATTGATTACTTTCTCTGCACAAGGCAAAGTGCTAGGAGTTTGGGAGTCAAAAAAATTAAACAAGATAATTTCATCTTCCAAGTTGCCTATATTATATTAGGGGGGATAAATGAGTGTACAATCTTCTATATATTTATACTTTATGAATCATCTGAAATAGTCTTGTTTTCTTAAAACATATCTAAAAGTTAAATATTGGTAAATTATTTTTTTCTGGTAATGAAAGAGAACTTTAAACAATTTTCTTAAAGCAAACTAATCATGTCTCAAAGAAATCAAAATTTTAAAAGGTTCTCAATTTCATTCAGAATTAATTATAGACTTTTTCATCAGAAAGTAAAGACATTTTATACTGTGATCACAAAATACTTATTTTCTACCATTATATCCTGAGATTTCCCTGTATACACTCCAGATATGATAGACTTTCATTATTTTCTGAACACACACTAGGCTGTCTTGCCTTGGCACCTTGATTATTCTTTCTAAAAAAATCTAGTCAATTTTTTAAAAGGATATTCATGAAGAATTTTCTGATCTTATAATTCCTGCCTCAAAATCCTAATACTGTTTTATTTAGGTCTCTCCCAAGGCACTTATTTTGTAAAGTTAAAACGTTTTGTTTTATTTTTGTTTGCTAATGTTTTTTTTTATATATAATTAATCAGTATTTTTTATTACCGTTTTGTGGGGTACAGTTAAGGGTTAGGTGTACAATTACATTTCATTCAGGCACCCTGTTGATAAGAGGTGTTTTCCCAGTCCCAGATAGATATTAGCTACTGTTAATCCCATCCCCCTCCCCCCCCATAATTTCCCAGTACCGTCAGTCATTTTCTTATAGTATTACATTGGATGTTCAAGGTCCATTATATGAGTGAGAACATGTGATATTCTGATCTTTGTTTCTGTGAGAGGTCACTCAGTATTATAGACTCTAGTTCCATCCAGGTTGCTGCAAAATTCATGATTTTGTTCTTTTTTATGGCTGCGTAGTATTCCATCGTGTATATGTACCACATTTTTTTAATCCAGTCCTCTTTTGATGGGCAGCATGGTTGTTTCCAGGTTCTTGCTACTGTGAACAACACTGCGATAAACATGCGTGTGCAGGTATCTTTTTTATAGAGTGATTTGTGTTCTTCAGGGTATATTCCCAGTAGGGGGATTGCAGGGTCATATGGAAGGTCAATTTTTAGAGCTTTCAGGAATCGCCACACTGCTTTCCACAGAGGTTGCACTCCCACCAACAGTGTAGAAGTGTTCCCTTTTCACCACAGCCTCTCCAGCAGCTGTTATTTTTTGAGTTGTTGATAATTGCCATTCTGACTGGAGTTAGGTGGTATCTCAGTGTGGTTTTGATTTGCATCTCCCTGATGATTAGTGAGGTTGAGCATTTCTTCGTGTGTTTGTTGGCTGCTCGAATGTCTTCTTTTGTGAAGTGTCTGTTCATATCTTTTGCCCATTTTATAATGGGGTTGTTTGTTTTCTTCTTTTCAGACCATAAGAACCTTAGAAAAGGAAGGAAATACTCTCATGGAAATCGGAACTGGCATCCAATTCCTGTACAAAACCCGAAACCCACAGGACTTAAGAGAGAAGATAGACAAATGGGACCTTATTAAACTGACAAGCTTCTGCAAAGCCAAAGAAACCATCAAGAGAGCAGGGAGACAGCCTACAGACTGGGAAAAAGTATTTGCCAACTCTAGGTCTGACAAAGGCTTAACATCCTGGATCTACAAGGAACTGAAACGTGCTAATGTTTTTAATCATAGCCATCCTGGTGGGTATGAAGTAACATCTCACTGAGGTTTTGATTTGCATTTCCCTAATGATTATAAACATGGGAGGTTTCCCCCGCCCCCCTTATTTTGCTGAAATCGAATTACTGGCTAAAATGTTTAGTGTGATGTTCCAGGTCTGACCCAAAGCCATTACAAGACAAGTTGTGTATCTAGTACTTTTTCATATTGAAGTGTTACTGGCCAGGATTCAGGCCCTGCTACCCATTCATGCTCTTAGACATATCTGCATTTTTAGCCTAAATGTTTCTGATTGGAAGTTTATTTATCTGGGGCTTTTAGCAGATGGCTTCCTCAGATGCCTCTGCCAAAACTTTCTTAGGGAAGGTAGGGGGGAACTTGAGGACACTTTTCTTCTCCCAAGTACTGACTCAAGTACTCAGAATTTTTCCATGATTAACACTTCATATTTGTCTTCTACTTTTACCCCCTGGTCCATAAAACTGCAGAATCCTTGTTTTGAGGCTCCTTGCTGTGAAGCCACTCCCATATCTGTGCTGATCCACCTGATCTTCTACTGATACACCATTCCGTGAGGAAAATGGAAGAGTAAAGGAAGTCAGAGCTTTCGTCAATTTAACCTCTTGCTTATAATATTGCAGTGAGTGATTAAAGGTTTGACTGCTTCTTTCATTTTGACTTGTTGTCATAATTAGTGACTTCGGTACCCAGTAACTCAATAGTGTCCAATGCATCCAAGCTATTAACACTTCACTTTTCTTTTCGTGTCTTCAAGTATTGGTAAGTGACCATTGTGTGTCATGTACTTTTTTCGATGCTAGATGGAACAAGAAACTAAGGGTTCAGTATCGGAAATAACCACATAAATCAGGTTTTGCAGGTTAGTAGAATAAGAGTTAGGACTGATGGTACAAAGGAAGTACAAGAAGAACTAAATCAGGCAAACCATGATCAAGACACTTTCCTGGATTATAAAGTTGGAATGTGAAAGAAAATAGGTCTTACTAGAATGCTAGGCAAAATGAATTCCAAGCACAAGAAGCAAAGGCACAGACTCATGAAACATCATCATAACTATAGAAATATCAAACAATTAACTGCAATAAAGTGAAGGATGTGTTTTCAGGGTTGCTGGAAATAAGTCAAGAAAGCATGGGAGAGGAAATTCAGCAATGTTCCTTTGCTATAAACAAGTCTATATTTTTTATTGCAATAAAATTTGCATAACAAAATTTGTTATTATAATCATTTAAAAAAATATAATTCAGTAATGCTTAGTATATTCACATAGCTGTAAGACCATCAACATTATCTCACGCAAAATATTTCCATCACTCTAAAAAGAAGCCTCACACCTACAAATTTCCCCTTCCTATATCTCCTAGAAATCCCTAGTCTCTCTATCTCTATGGATTTGTCTACTTTGGACACTTAATATAAATGAAATTATATAATATGTGGGCTTTTGTGACTGGATTCTTTCACTTAGAAAAATCTTTTCAAGGTTCATTTATGTTGTGATGTTTTTATTTCTTATTCTTTTTTAAGGTTGACTAATACCACATTGTACAGACATAACACATTTTGTTTGTGTCCATCAGTCGATGCATTTGGATTGTTTCAACCTTTTGGCTAGTGTAAATCTGCTACTATAAACTTTTGTGTACAAGTTATTGTGTGAACATGTGTTTTTAATATTCTTGAGAGTGGAAGTACTGGGCAATATGGTAACTCTATGTTTAACTTCTGGAGAAACTGCCAAAATGTTTCCACATTCAGTTGAATCATTTTACATCCATATCAGCAATGCATGAGGGTCCCTGCTTTCTTCTCCTCCTTTTCCTCCTCCTCCTCCTCCTTTTTTTCCTTCCCTCTACTTTTCCCTCCCTTGCTCCCTCTCCCTCTCCTTCTCCCTCTCCTTAATCACCATCTTGGTAGATGTGAATTGATATCACTTTGTGGTTTTGATTTGCATTTCCTTAATGACTAATAAAGTTCGACATCTTTTCCCATGCTTATTGACTTGTATTCTTTGGGAAAATGTCTACTCTGATCCCTTGTCTATTTTCTTTTCTTTTCTTTTTGAGTTGGAGTCTCAATCCTTCACCCAAACTGGAGGTTCATGACCACCCCAGCATGGACCTTCTGGGCTCCAGCGATCCCTCTGCCTCAACTTCTCTAATTGGGTTATTTATCTTTTTATTGTTGGTTTGTATAATTTTTTAAAATATACTTTTGGTAGTAGTCCCTTGTCAAATATATCATTTTCAAATATTTTCTCCTATTCTATGGATTGCCTTTTCACTCTCTTGGTATTCTTTGATGTACAAAACTTCTTAGTGTGATGAGTCCTGTTTATTTTTTGTTGTTGCTTGTACCTTTGACATTATCACTAAGATGCTGTTGTCTAGTCCAAGTACATGAGTATTCATACCAACATTTATTTCTATGAGTTTTATAGTTTTAGCTCTTATTTAGTTCCTCCTTACTCATTCTGAGTTAATTTTGCATATGATGTAAGGTTGGAGTCTTTTTTTGTTATTAGTTTTTGTTTTGCTTTGCTTGTGCATATCCATTTATCACATCACCATTTATTGAAAAAGCTATTGTTTTTCCTATTGAATAGCCTTGACATCTTCTCAAAATAAATTACTTATAGACCTTTTAATTTCTGGATTCTCAGTTCTATTCCATCAATCTATATATTGATTTTTCTGCCAGTACCACATTGTTTTAATTATTCTAGCTTTGTAGTAAGTTTAAAATTGGGACATGAAAGTCCTCCAGCTTTGTTCTTTTTTTTCCTTGAAGATTGCTTTGGCTATTCAGGGTCTCCTGAATTTCTATGCAAAAATTAGGTGAGCTTGCTCATTTTTGCAAAACAAAACACTAGAATTTTCATAGAGATTATATTTAATCTGTAGATCAATTGTTTTTTTTTTTTTTTTTTTTGAGTTGGACTTTCATTTTGTCTCCCAGGCTGGAGTGCAGTGCCACACACATGACCACCCCAGCATCAACCTGCTGGACTCCGGAGATCCTTCTGCCTCATCCTTCCAAGTATCCAGAACTACAGGTGCACACCACCACGACCAGATAATTTTTTAAATATTATTATTTTTATTTTTTTATTGTAGAGACGAGGTCTTGTCAAGTTGCCCAGGCTAGTCTCGAACCTGCAGGCTCAGGCAATCCACTTGCAACTGCAGAGTGCTGGGATTACAGGCTGAGTTACCAAGTCTGGCCTGTAGATCAGTTCTAATTTCACTTCCCTCTCAGATTTTTAGTTAATCAGGGATGTTATTATTGACTTGTACTTTTAAAAATTAGACTTCTAAAATTGCAATTTTGGGGAGTCAAAAATACATGGGTCAGGCTTTTCAAAATTTCACACAATTTATATTTTAATATAAATTAAAAATTGGATAGTTTTTCTTTCAGGAAATTTTTGGATGAATAAAAATGCTCTTATTGTAGTTATAACAAGTGTCCTTAATAAGGACCATTAATTCATGTTTAAATATAGCATATACTTCCTCCAATATAAGACATTAAAATAGATTTCATAATCTTAGAGGAATATTTATCTATCTGTGGCCTAAGATTCTTGATATTCCATATTGCAGGTCGACAAAAGCAATTTATAATTTTCTTTTTAAACTTTTGATATTATCGATAGGTTGCTTGGCTTATTTTTTCTTTAGTCTACTTGATTATTGAAAGACTAAAGTGATATATCCATTTATATTTGTATAAGCCAATTTCCTACATTTAAAACTTTTATGTATGTATAGTATATATTTACATACACAGGATGAAGTGCCCTAGTTTTTCTATCAGTAGGGAATCTGAAATTCATGGCATCAGTTAAAATGGTACACAGAATACATTTATACCCAGAAGTGCTTTGGTTGCTTAAATGAGTCTTGGCAAAAAGTAGACAAATGCAACACAAATTATTTATTACAAAAGTAGATATGTTTAAATGAGAATCATTACAATATTACCATTTGCACACACAGTTTTGACTCTCTATAAAATATGAATTTTAAGAGAAATTTATACATACATACATAAATTGATTCTGTAATTATAGTTATCAGGTCAATTGATTGTGTTTTTCTTCCCTATAGTCTACAATTAAAGATTATTTAAAGCTATGCAGATTACTAGCTTATTTTGTCAATCTGTTTAGATAGTGACATCTATGATATTTTAATTGGTATCACGGTAGAGGATTTTTAGGTAAACCTCCACAGAATCTAATGAACTCTCTATAAAGTTTAAAATTGAGGAAGGTACATAGCAAGCTCAAATGTTTAGACTAAGCCAGCTAATCTTTTACAAAGAGCCAACTATTTCAATTTGCTCTCTTTAATCAGTAACAACACTAAATATTGATATAGTGGAGCACAATTTATAAATAATTGATTTCATGTTGTTTTAACTTCCACACAAATTTATATAAATATAAAAAATATTAACCATCAAATTATCATTGCTTTATTTTGACTGCTAATTTATAAAAAAATCACAACATCCTTATTGTTTTTGTTTTGCCTTGACAAAAATGTTGCTATAGATGTTCCAGATGTCATTGAAGGCAATTAGAGAAGTCCCTAGTATTAGGTTGCCAGGCCTTAAGTTGAATTGAACAAAAAAATGAACTCCAGCTATTGTAAGTTAAAAACATGTGAAAAGAAAAAATATTATATAGTAAGCTGTCTCTTTAAAGAAAGAATATACTAGAAGATAACAGCAATTCACTATATGCAGCAGTTGGGACTGAATATTTATTCTTCTTAATGAAGCTCTTTGTAAAATTATTACAGAATCTTAAGTGAAAGGGATGTGCTATCTACAATGCAGGCAAAAAGTGACTTTTAATTTCTTTACCAAAAGATAGAATCCTTACACTAAAAGGAAAAATTTTAAAACGATCTTTATTCTTTCCGAATCTTAGTTTTATTAACAAGATATATGCCCTTTGTAGACAATTGAAATCGTTAATTGGAGAAAGAAGTATATTGTCTTAAACCAATCGAAAAGTCTTTGGATATTTTCTATAGACTTCAGAGAAATAAACTACAATAGCATCAATGAATTGGTATTTCACAGACTAGAAAACAGTCCACCTGGAAATGGTTAGGTGTCATGAAATAAACTGTGGATTTCAGTATTAGTCAAAACTTATTTGTGTCCGGGCCTTAATACTTACTTGAGTTACCTTGGACACATAAACTACTTTCTGAGTTACAATTATTTTCACTTAGCAGGAATGCATGCTAATATGTACCACATGAAGTGGAGCAATACATGAAAAAACATGGGTAATACACCTAACAAAGTGATGCGACCTCATCTCTACAATAAATCAAAAAATGAGCCGGGCGTGGTAGCGCGCGCCTGTAATTCCAGCTACACGGAAGGATCGCCGGAGCCCAGCGGGTCGAGGCTGCGGTGGCCGGGAGCGGCCACTGCACTCCAGTCTGGGCGACAGAGTGAAACTCCAACTCAAAAAAAAAAAAATCCTACAATTACAGTTGTTATTTGGAGTCAATTTTTTTCCATGTAACACTGTCTAATTAGCTTATTTCTGTCCTCTGAAGCACCCAGAAGCAGTTGAGTATTTGAAGTCAATTATAAACTTCAGATCCTCTGTCAAGTCTTCTCTTTCTTCAGTGAAGCATTTCTCAGAGAAAGAAAAATTATCTCAGAATAGGAAGGAGTCTTTTGGGAAGTAAAATGGAAATAGTGAAAACAAAAAAAACAAAAAACAACTGGAGAGTCTGGGAAATTCATTGGTGGCCTCTAGGTTCCTGGTGATATCATGAGGGAACCTGATACTTGGAAGGTGTAAAATAGTTCATACTTAATGTGATATCAGGTGCAAGACAAGCTTGGATATGTCACATTTTCTTCAATGTCTACTATAGATTTTTTCATGAAATATTTTAAAGACTTTCATTCTAATGAAATAATTTATCTATTTGCTGCAGTAATGAATCCATACCTCATAAATTCTGACCTTTGTTACCTGAGTACTGTCAGTGACAAATGAGCATTTTTTTTAGAATAAAAATAAGGGGATATATTTCTTTACATGACTGACAAAATGTTAGTTTAACACGGGCTTTTGTCCATGAAATTCAGTGAATGAGTAGAGGGCAATTATATATGCATGTGTAATCACTACCTAATTATTCTGTAATTACCCCAGAGGTGCTGGAAAAAAAGACATAACTTGGGCAATCTACAGCAACTGGGTTCTTTCAGTAACAAAATACATTTTTGGAAGAAATTTTATTTTCTCTATAGTTAGAATCATCTTTTTGAACATCTGGAAATTTTAAAACATCATCTTGAAAGTAAAGAAGATTTCTTTGCCTTGAACAGCTTCCCAAAAAGTTATAGCACAGAAATAATGTTAACCATCTTTAATCTAAATTAGCTTTCCCAATGCTGTGTACATAAGTCAGAAAATGCTACTTTGTGAAGTTAATAAATATTAGGGCAGCCGAAACATGACAATATACAAAATTCTAAGAAAGAATAACACAATCAAATAATTTGGGGTACATTTAAGTGGAAAGGAGAGGAAGAGAAAATTAACATTTTTAAAAGCATTATAGAATAAGGTAAATTGTAAATCATTTTGAGATTATCTTAATTTTTAGGTAAGAACCATTTTTTCTCCTTTTGGAGTAACATCTGTGCATTTAATTCTGTGGAATGAAGATTGGTGGTTTTTCTTTGGGAGATAACATGGTGAATGAGGGGATAATGGGCTTGAATTTAGAAAGGAAAAGGTTGGACTCTTACTGTTACCCCTTACAAGTTATATGATGGAAGCAGATCCTCTAAGTCTGTGCACTATTCTGTAAAAGGTTTGATTGTAAAGATTATTTGAGTAAGGTATCTAAAGCATCTATCTACTATACAACAGACTCCCAGAAAATGGTTAGCGGTTTTTATTAAAGATAGAGAAATGCATTTGAGAAAATAAGCAATAATTCAGATGTGTGTTTTGCTTGAGATAATATATAAGTTAAAATTTCAGAGGAAATAAATACTAAACTACTATTAGAAATTTTTTAGTAGATTAATGTATAAATGAAATTCCTGATTTGCATAAAAATTTTGTGATTGAAAACTTGAAATTTAGCAACACAGAACTATATTATTGCTGCATCTTAAAGATTATCTTCTTTCCAGAAATTCCACTGAAACAAAGGGTGTTTTTAGTTCATTAAAGCACAAATAACACAATAGAAATATGTTATTTAAGAAGGCAACACATTCACAAATGTGATTAAAAGTCTGAACTCAAAATTAGTCTGATAACACACTTGTGAAATGTATATCTGTTTAAACTTTTATTGTTAAAGCTATTCACCTTATATTCAATAAATGCACACGCTGTTTTTATAATTCTTAATCAGCAAAGGAATTTTAAATTTCACAAGGGCTTGAATTTTTCAGTCAGAGTCAAATACTTTCCCATGCTACTAATTCTAATTAGTGCTGAGTAATTTAGCCAAAGGAATGGAAATCTAAACTGGAATGTAAGGAGCTTATTCTTCTTAAATCATCGCTAATATCAGACTGTATAGAAATTAGTTTAAATGCTGTTTTCTGCCTTCAATAAGGCTCATTGATATTCTAAGTGTTTTCTTTAGCTGCTAGAAGTGGCACAGTCCTTTCTCTCATAAAGGGAGAATTTCACTTCCAGGAGAATCTCACTTTTCTTCCTAAAGTAGACAGAACTTGCATTTTGTAGATAAGATTCGCATTTTGTAGTTCTATATTTATTTGACTGAATCCTTTAGCAGGTAATGTAGGTAAGAAAAGAAGAATTTTTTCCATAATGACAACAACCAAATAAATAATTTCATTATTATTTTACTTTGGTGTTTTATGTTATTAAAATTGCATTATTATTCTAAAATATAGAATTCATGTCTCTAGTAAAATGCAATAGCAAAATTGTTCAAACAGCACAAACTTAAAAATCATTCATTGTTATTATTTGCTTGTGAGAATTAAAAAATGTTCCAGAAAAACAGTAGGATTTTTGGCTAATATGACTAATATCTAAAATAAATTTTTTGTTATATCAAAGGAATTTGCAAATATTCAACTCCTAATCACTGTTCTAAAAAGAACTTGCATAATAAAGGTTGATAAACAATTAAGTTATACATTATTGAATTGGTTTCTAAATTTAAACTATTCAAGTGAGTGATGATGCTTCTTTTTATTGCATACAATTATTATATTATAATTTTATTATGAATATTTACAAGTTATATAAAAGTAATGTTATTGGAATCAGTTTCAAAATCAGGAAAAATAAGCAGGGCTATATATTCAGGAAGAGAAGAAAACATATGTTTAATTTAAATATATTTAATTTAAACTTCTTTTGCTTTATTAAATATGCATATGTATATATCTTAACTAATTACTTATCTTCCTTTTGATTTTTATTCAAAGGAACAATTTATGACAATAATTTGAAAGAAACTTCTGTCTGTGTTTGGAAGGTAAGTTTTGAAAGTATCAGGGGAATAAAAGTTTAAATTTGACCCATTTATTAAAATTTCTAAAAGAATGTCCTCTTTCTGGTTTCTCATATCAGAAACCTCTTTAACATTACATTTTTAGCGTTAGCCAGTTTAATAAGTATATGGCAGTTAATCATTGTGGTTTTAATCTTTAGTTTCCTAATGACTTATGAAATTGAGCATCTTCTCATATACTTACATGCCATACATGCATTTTCTTTGGTGGTGTATCTGTTTAAGTATATTGCAATTTTTAGTATTTTTCTCATGGTATTGAGTTTCTTATATATTCCAAGTACATTCCTTTACTGAATGTTGTTTTCAATTTTTTTTTTCCAGTTTGTGCTTTGACTTTTCATTTACTTAACAATGTCTTTCCAAAAAAATGTTTTTACTTTTGATAAATTTTAACATCAATTTTTTTTTTTTTACAGATTGTACTTTCATTATTGTCCCCTAAAAGCTTTGCTTAATCTGTGGTTAGAAAGATTTTGCCCCAATATTTTCTTCTATAAGTTTTTAGATTGATATTTGTATATGGTGTAATATATGGATTACATTTTATTGAATGTAAGTGGTCACAACTGGCCTTGTCTTGTTCCTGATCTTAGGGGGAAAGCATTTCATTAAGTATGTTAGTTATAAGTTTTTCATAGATGCCCTTTAAAGGGTTGAAAGATTGCCCTTCTATTCATAGTTTACTGAGAGTTTTTTTAATCAGCAATGAATACTGGATTTTGTGAAGTGCTTTTTGTGAGTCCCCTGAGATGATCATATATTTACTTACTATTTATATTTTTAAAGTAGTCATTTTCTAAAAAAAAAAAAATTGGTGAATTGCATTGTTTGTCAAACTAGTGTTATAGTCTGGGGTATAGTCAATTTGGTAATTATGTATTATCCTTTTAATATATTGTTGATTTTATTTGCCCAATATTAACTTAGAGTTTTTTCATCTATGTTTTTAAGAGATTTGCTTTGTAATTTTCTTTTATTGTAATATCAGCCTCAAGTTTTGGTATTAGGTAATGCTAATCTCATTGAATGAGATGATAAATATTTTCTATTTCTCAATTTTCTATAGAAGTTTGTATAGATTTGGTATAATTTCTTCCTTAAATAAACATAAATCTGTTTAGGTAATTCATGCTTCCTGGGTGAGCTTTAATGGGTGTGTTTTTCAAGGAATTTATCCATTTTATTTTAGTTATTTAATTTATTAGTATGCATAGTATTATGTTATTATCATTTTAATGAATCTACGATCTGAAGTGTTGTCATCCTTCTTATGTTTGATTTTGATATTTTTTTGCTTTTATTTTCTAATCAATGAGGCAAGAAATGTATCAATTATATCAATCTTCTCTATGAATTATTTTCTGGTTTCCTAAATTTTCTCTATTTTTTTCTCTTTCATTCATTTCCACTCTAATCTTCAATATTTTCTGAAAGAATTATTTCTTAAGAAGGAAGGTGATTTAGGACCTTTCGTCTTTTCTGAAGTGGACATTTAGTGTCATAAATTTAATTTATCTCTTAATGCTGCTTTAATGGTGTCCACAATTTTTGATGAGTTGGATTTTTATTGTCATTCAATTCAAAGCACCTTGCTCGTTCTTTTTTTGGTTGCTTTGCTAATCCATGAGTCATTTAGAAGTGTGTTATTTTGTTTGCAAATATTTGGTTGTTTTCCAGAGATCTTTCTACTATTGATTTAAAATTTAATTTGATTGCATTCAGATGAAATACTCTGTATGAATTGAAACTATTTAAATGCGTTTAGACTTGGTTATGGTACAGAATAGTGTATATCTTTTTAAATGTTTCTTTGTGCATTTATTGGGTAAAGTATTATATAAGTATAAATTAAGTTAAATCATTGTTAATGTTCAAATTCTGTAAATATTATTATTTTTCTGTCTACATTTTCTGAAAATAGTTGAGAAAGAAATACTGAATCAGCAAATATAACTATAGATCTGTCTACTTTTTCTTGTAGTTTTATTAGTTTTTAATTCGCATATTTTAAGCCTCTTTTATTAGATACAGAAACATTTAGGGATTTTCTTTTTTTTTTTGAGTTGGAGTCTCACTCTGTCGCCCAGACTGGAGTGCAAGTGGCCGCTTCCGGCCACCGCAGCCTCGCCTGCTGGGCTCCGGCAATCCTTCCGCCTCCGCCTTCCGAGTAGCCGGAATTACAGGCGCGCGCTACCACGCCCGGCTGATTTTTTGTAGAGGTGAGGTCTCGCTGCCCAGGCGGGTCTCGAACCCGCGGGCTCAGGCAATCCACTCACCTCAGCCTCCCAAAGGCGCGGGATTACAGGCTGAGCCACTGAGCCCGGCTTTAGGGATTTTCTTAATGAACTGGTCCCTTTATCATTATGAAATGACCTTCCTTATTCCACCTAATATTATTTTCTCCAAAATATACTTTTGCTAATATTAATATAGCCACCACTCCGGAATTGTGTGAATTAGATAGCACATATAACTTTTTTACTCTATTATTTTCTACTCTTTTGTGTTTCTAACTTTGCATTTTTTGTAAGGTGGCATGGGATTAAAAAAAATCTAATCTCATCTTTTCTACCTTCTATTATTGAGCATTCAGATTAGTTACATTTAATGTGTTATTAATATGGCTATTTAAAATCCAGCGTCCTGGTATTTTCTTGTCCTATGTTCCATTTGTTCTTTGTTCCTTCTCTCCCCTTTTTCTACCTTCTTTTTGAGTTGCTGTCAAGTGACTGATTGATCCAGTAATTATTGGTGAACTTTTATGTTTATTCTTTTCATGCCTGGTAACTTTTTTATTGGATGTCAGACACTGTGAGTTACACTTTTTGTAAATGTTTAATATGTTTGTATTGCCATAAATATTCTGAAACTGTCTTTGGAACCTAGTTGTGTCCCAAAGTTAGATAATTGGAAATAGTTTGAATCTTTTGGGTCTTGCTTTTATGAGTTGTTACATATAACTAGAGAAGTGCTCAGTTTTAGTCTAAGCACCGAGGCAAGATTCTTCTGTGTATTTAATACAATGTGCTATAAGTTGCACATTTTTTCAGTCTGACTGGAGAGACAGTTACTATTCTTTTTTTTCTTTGAGTTGGAGTCTCACTGTGTCGCACAGACTGGAGTGCAGTGGCCGCTCCGGATCACCGCAGCCTCGACCTGCTGGGCTCCGGCGATCCTTCTGCCTCAGCCTTCCCAGTAGCCGGAATTACAGGCATGCGCTACCACACCTGGATGATTTTTTTTATTTATTGTAGAGATGAGTTCTCGCTGCCCAGGCAGGTCTCGAACCTGCGGGCTCAGGCAATCCACTCACCTCAGCCTCCCAAAGGGGCAGGATTACAGGCTGAGCCACCGAGCCCGGCTCAGTTACTATTCTTTACCAAGGGTGGAGGCCAAGCACAGTGACCTGTAATCTTTCTTTCATTAAGGGGTGAACTTTTTTCCAGCAACTGGTAGGTTTCTCAAATGTATGCACTAATTAATCACTTACCCAAATACTCAAGGGTAGACCCTCTACAGAACTTTGGCTATCTCTCTCTGTGCAGCTTTATTTTTTTGACACAGAAGATTATAGTTACCCTGGATTTCTAGTAGTCCTACTCTCTCTTCAACATAAAGTGTGTTTTAAACTTCACTTGGGCTCCTCTTCTCTATGCTGTCCTCTGAAAACTTTCAACACAGTAGGCTGAGGCAATTTTAGGTATTATCTGATTTGTTTCCTATTACTTATGGATCATAGTCTCTCATTAATGTCTAGAGCCTTGCAAACAACTATTTTATTTTTGGTCCATATTTTGTTCTTTCAGAAGATAAGATAAATTTGGACCTGTTGTTCTATCTTGGCTGAAAGTAGAATTTATTCCTTTTGAGTATTAAAAACCCATGATTAAGAAATTCAAAGGACAAAGTTCAAAACGGAATTGAGCAGATTTGGTCATGTGCTAGTTCGATGTTGCATTCAGAGAAATAATTACAAGAACATCCAATTTTCCCAGCTACAGATGAGTTTCATTCTAATTGGACACAAGACACTAATATTAACATCTTATCTTTTCCCAACAATTTGTCTTCTAGCTACTGATCTAGCCCTTCTTGTCTATGTGATTGACTACCTGTAACTGATTCACCCATCTATCTGCTGTCAGAGACACAAGAAACAGACCGCCACCTTATCACCATGGCGACAGTCCCTGTGTTTTCTCACCCAAGAATATTTGCCTGTTCAGCACCCCCACTCCCCGTGAAAAAAAGTCTTATAAATCCCCAGCCCTGAACATTTGTGGTCACACTTTTCTCTTAGTGTCTGGCCCTTCTTCTCTCTTGTGGAAGTCAATAAACTTTTATTTCTGACCTAATCTCTGCCTCTGTGCAAATCTTTGCTTACGTGTGGCACCGACTCAATTCACCAATGTGACATAAACTTAGTAATATGCCTATATCACTCTACTAGTATAATTATCACAGTAGAGATTTCATGGAAAAAAATTATGGCTCTTAAGAACTAAAATCAAAATGAATTATTAAACTAGTTTCAAGATGTGTTACTGACTTTTCTTGTGCATTTTGACCATTCCATAGTGATTCTCCCATAAATTAGAATGAATGACCAACTTCTTCTATGGACTGTACACTTTAAGTAAAAAATAATCTTATTAATAGCTTGAAAATATCAAAGATGGCATGTGGAGTTTGTGAGTCTATGCATGAGTGAGTGTACATAAAGATGAATCCACATTTGTGTGTCTGTGTGTGCAAGTGGGTGAGCAAATGTCTGACTGAGAGACACAGGATCAAGCACCCGGGACTTCCCTGTAGAAGCAGCTGCAATTTACCACTGCTCCAAATTTAGCACCCACATGAGCAGGAACATCTGCCATTCTCGTGGCATCTCTTAGGAAAAGGCAGCAGAGATCAGCAACCTCTCAGCACCTGGCACCTTGCCCACACCACCACCTGTGGCAACAGACCAGGCACTGGCAGCAGAGTCAATAAAGAAAGGGCAGGGAGGAAATCTGAGCTGAGCCCTGCTGGAAGTTAAGATGTAGGCTGATGCCATTTTCTCTGTCCCAGATCCCAGGTGGAGATCTCCTCTAGCTTGCCCAATTCTGAGCAGCCTGCATTCCTGAGAACAAGGAGTGATCTCTGCACCCCTCTGAGACAGACCATCATTTGCCCAGAGATAATGTTCCAAGTGCAATACTGGAGAGACAGATGTCCCACCCCAAACACACTGGACCAAACAAAGATGCATGCAATAAGAGTGGGAGACCTATAGCAGATGAGTTAGGGTGAGTCCTGATCTGATTCACCCCCCTATCCCCAGCAGTCCATGGGGCTCTGACCCACATAGAGAGCAGCCTGATTGGCCTGTGCTAAGAGCAGATGGGAGAGTATAGAGACAAGAGTGCACTCCCTACCACAGTGAGCCATACATAGTATTTTATGTGTGTCTTCTGATTTGATTTACCCTCTTTCTCCCTCTTTTTTTCCCCCACTTATGGGTGTATTTGAGGAAGAGCGTATCTTTGATCTTTTATGTTTATTTTTGCTAGTTTGTTTACTTGCCTGTCTGTTATCCTTTTTCACCTTTCTCTTTATCTTCCTTTCATATCTCTTCTTCCTTTCTCTGTTATTTTCCTTTCTCTTATCTCACTTTTTACTTCAGGGGGCATACATACACTCCACTGTATGGGCATATGGTAAGGTGGTGTGAAGTGGGTTCCAGAGGCCCACACACCAGTCTGAGGATGCTGTAATCTGCTGGTAGTTTCTGAACCATAGCTCTCCCATTATACCTTATTCAAATTGCAAAACTGCAAAATGACAGCACAGTCCCTCACACCAAGCCTGGCTTCAAAATAGAGTAAACCAAGAGAATATATCTAAGGAACAATAGGGGATTGAGGAAACAGAGGTGAAAGCCTTCACCCCATCACTGAGCAATGGAATTAAAGAGGGAGGAAAATGGCAGAGGGGAACCCAACAGATGATTCAGAGAACCCCTGAAAGTCATCAACTGAAAAGACCAACTCCTAGATACACAGTAATTTGCTTACACACAGTAGGTATAAAAGAAAAAAAAAAACTAAAGACAATGAGATAAAAAAGGTCAGATTACCTACTGGGGAAGGCCAATTAGAATGGCAGCAGACTTATTTACAGAAACATTACAGTCTAGAAGAGACTGGAATACAATCTTCAAAGTCCTCAAGGATAAACAACTCCAAGCAAAAATTTCCTACCCAGTTAAGCGAAACTTCATCAGTAATGGATAATTAAAATTCTTTCCAGATATCCAATCTCTAAGACATTATGCTGCATCCGGACAAGCTCTACCGGAGACGCTTAAGAAGGTGTTAAGCACAGAAGGAAGGAAGGAAGGAGGAAGGAAGAAAGAAAGAAAGAAAGGAAGGAAGGAAGGAAGGAAGGAAGGAAGGAAGGAAGGAAGGAAGAAAAGAATAATTATACTCTTCCCAAGAATGCAGGAAAACAAAAAATCAACATAGCATGCATGACTGCAAAGCTAAAAATACAAACAGATATCAACCCCCAAATCAAAGGGAAATCAACAAACAAATAAACAAACAGCAGCAGCAACAACAATAAAGAACTTTAAAAGAACCTCATGAGAAGGATGAACTCTTACATCTCAATAATCAGCCTGAATGTCAAGAGACTAAATGCGACACTGAAAAGGCACAGAATGGCAAATTAGATTTAAAAAACAACTCACCAATTTGTTGCCTCCAGGAAGCACATCTCAATACATAGGACTTTCACAGACTCAAAGAGGATGGACAACAAATATTCAGGAAAAAGGAACACACAAAAAAGGCCAAAGTCATGATCTTAATATCAGAGAAAGCAACCTTTAAACTATCAAAAATTTAAAAGGACACAGAAGGACACTACATAATGATAAAAGACAATCCATCAACAAGATATATCCAGCCTAAACATATGTGCACCCAGCACAGTAGAACCAGCTTTTATAAAATAGCTAAGAAAATTTTAAAAATATTAAACTATAACACTACTATAACTGGGGACTTAATACCCCACTAACAGCCCTAGATAGATCATCAAGTCAAAAAATCAACAAGGAGATCCAGAGCCTCAACTTAACACTTGATCAAATGGACTTTATAGATAGTTACAGAACACTCCACCCAACAAGCACATAATGTACATTCTACTCACTGCACGAAATGCACTTCAAGATCAACAACATCCACAGTCATAAACTGAGTATAAACAAATTTCATAAGTTTGAAATACATGCACCTTCTCAGACCACAGTGGAATAAAAATAAATATCAACACCAACAAAATTTCCCCAAAACCCAGAAAGACATGGACACTAAGCAGCATGATGTGGAACAACTCCTGGATCAACACAGAAATCAAAACAGAAATTACACGATTCCTGGAAACAAATGAAAATGAAGAAACATCTCACCAAAACCTCTAGGATGCCATGAAAACAGTGCTAAAAGGGGAATTCATAACTCCATGAACATACATCAAGAAAATAGAAAGAATGCAAGTTAACAGCCTAACAAATCAGCTAAGGGAGCTGGAAAGACATTGCCATCAAAACCCTAACTTCAGCAGAAGAATCCAAATCACCAAAGTGAAAGTCCAAATGGGACATAGAAGACAAAAATATCATAGAAAAAATCAACAAAAAAAAGAGCTGGTTCTCTGAAAGGATAAACAAGATTAATGGACTCCCTAGGCAAACTGACCAGGAAAAAGAGAAAACTCCCAAATAAAAAACAATCAGAAACACAAAAGATCAAGTGACATCTGATCCTGAAGAAATACAAGATTATCAGAGATTACCATGCACACCTGCATGGAAACAAACTCGAAAATCTAAATGAAATGGAGGATTTTCTGAAAACACACAACCTCCCAAGGTTGAAACAAGAAGAAATTGAGACCCTAAATAGACCAATAACAGCCCAGGAAATGGGTTCTGTGATAAGGAAACTACCTACAAAACAACAACAACAACAACAACAACAAAAAAACCCTGGACCAGAAGGTCAAAAGCTTGTTACTTCCCATAAAGAAAAAAAAAAAATTCCATTAGTCTTGAACCAAATTCAAAAAATAAAAATAAGATCTTGACTTCATAGTCATTAGGGTACAGAAAATTATATTTTCTACTTGTCAGATCACAAATTAAAGATTTGCTTTAATAATCCTGATCCTAACTTTAATGACAAAGATACATTAGTTGTTCGTTTCCCAGCAGGTCACCTTGGATGTTATTGATTTTTCAAAAAGGAATCCAAAAGACCAAATGACATAAATAAAATTCATAATTCTATCTTAGATCATCATCTCTGGTGGTCACTTTTTATAGGATGTACAGATACCTATCTCTAGGGAATGTTTATGACAATCATATTCATTAACCTCTTGTGATGTCTTATTTCTCTTTCTCATCAATCTGTTTGTCTTAATTTTTAAAAAATATTTTTGACCTTGTAAACATATTAAACGAAAGAAGTGAGGCAGGGAAAACCTTCTGCATGATCTTATTTATAGTAAATATCTAGAATAGGAAAATCCATGATAAAATAAATACATGAGTAGTTGACAGGGATTAGGAAAGGAAAAATGGAGAGTGACTGCCTGCAGCAGTGAGTCTCATTATGCAGTGATGAAATGTTTTATAATTATATGGTGATGATCAGAGGTCTGAATATTCACATAACTTTTGAATATACTAAACATCTACAAACTGTACACTTAAAAATGGTGAATTTAATAATAATTAGCATACTCAAATAATTTTCTATGTTGTACCAGAAAAAAATACCTCTAATTTTTATTAACCAAATAATATTTACTGATGCATCCTTAAATGTAAGAAAAGTGTTTTGAGTTGGAGTCTCACTCTGTCACCCAGACTATAGTGCAGTGGCCGCTCCCGGCCACCGCAGCCTCGACCAGCTGAGCTTCAGCGATCCTTCCGCCTCAGCCTTCCAAGTAGCTGGAACTACAGGCGCGCACTACCACACCCGGCTAATTTTTGATTTATTGTAGAGATGAGGTCTCACCAAGTTGCCCAGGCGGGTCTCAAACCCGTGGGCTCAGGCAATCCACTCACCTCAGCCTCCCAAGGCACGGGATTACAGGCTGAGCCACTGTATGAGGATAAAATTATATATGAATAAATGAATCTTGCATCAGTGTTAACTGGGAATTCCATGATAAATTTTGCTATGACAGAGTTTTTTTGGTTTTTGTTTTTTTTTGAGTTGGAGTCTCACTCTGTCGCCCAAGCTGGAGTGCAGTGGCCGCTCCCGGCCAGTGCAGCCTCGACCTGCTGGGCTCCGGCGATCCTTCCACCTCAGCCTTTCAAGTAGCTGGAATTACAGGCATGCACTACCATGCCCGGCTGATTTACTTATTTATTTATTTATTTATTTATTTATTTATTGTAGAGATGAGGTCTCGCTACCCAGGCGGGTCTCGAACTGGCGAGCTCAGGCAATCCACTCACCTCAGCCTCCCAAAGGCGCAGGATTACAGGCTGAGCCACCAAGCCTGGCTATGACAGAGTTTTAGGCAATTTTTTTCCTTTCAAATTGAGCTTCTAAAAACTTGATCATGCAACTTTTTTGTAAAGTAAAAATGCCTTAATTTAAATTTCTAAATAAAAAGACACCATTCCTTTACCTCCTTTATGAGTTGATATTACACTTAAAGAAAATGTTAAGATACATTAGTTTTCTTCAGTCAACAACCATGCTGACAAGTAGCATGCACTAAACATTGTCATATTTTAGGCAGGGTGAAAAATTATTTATATTCATTGGTGCAAAAATTACAAGACATTTTAAAGTAATGTACATTTTAGAAATGAGAAAAAAATGAGATTTAAAGATGTTAGAGTATCAGAAAACTTCTGTAAAGGGCCAAATAGTAAATGTTTGAGGTTTTGTGAGCTAGCTGGTCTCTGTCACAGGTACACAACTCTGACATTTTTGCTAAAACACAGCCACAGACAACAAGCAAGTGAATTGACTGCAATTCATTACATTTTATTTGTAAAAATAGGCAGGAGGCCAGTTTTATTCTACAGACCATAGTTTTCTAATACCAGGGTTAGAGGATTAATAACCTACTTAGGTAGTTAGTTATGGTTCACATGAAACTTAAACAAATTTAAAGCAGATTCCAGAGTCTACATTTTTAATGAGTGCGTCATAAGAAGCAAAAAATATACGAACACTTAAAAATATAATGAAACTGCCTTTAAATCAATTAATAGATAATATAATTTTATGTCTTGACTTCAGTATGTACATATTTGTACATTCTTTGATTTTTTTCTTGTGGTAAACTACACATAAACATAAGATTTATTATTGTAACAATTTTTAAGTGTATAATTCAGTGGTATTAAAAGCATCCACACTGTCATGCATCCATCACCTCTATCCATCTTTATAACTCTTTTCTTTGGGAAAACAGAAACACTGTGCCTATTAAACAAAAACTGCCTAATATCCCTTCACCCAGTCCCTGGCAATGACAATTCTATTTTTTGTCTCTGATTTTGACTACTGTAGGTACCTCACATAAGTGGAATCATATTATATTTCTCTTTGTAATTGACATTTTCACTTGGTATAATGTTTCATTTTTTAATCATGTGTCAGAAATTTATTTTGAAGGCTGAATAATATTTCATTATCTATATATACAATATATTGTTTATTCATTCATCCATTGATAGACACTTGGGTAGTTTCCATTTTTTAGATATTGTAAATAATTTTGCTGTAAAAATAGGAATACAAAAATCTGTTCAAATACATGTTTTCAATTTTTGAGTATATATCTAGAAATTGAATTACTGACTTGCATGGTAATTCTATTTTTAATACTTTGAAAAACCACCATACTATTACCCACAGAAGCTGTATCATTTTGCATTTCCATCGATGGTGCACAAGGGTTCTAATTTTTCCACATCCCTGCCAAAACATATTTTCTGTTTTTTTGATAGTTGTCACTTGAATGAATGTGAGGTATTACATCATTTTTGTTTTTATTTGCATTTCCCTAATGATCAGTGATGCGGAACATCTTATCATGTGTATATTGACCATTTGTATACCTTTTTTGGAAAACTATCTATTCAGGTCTGTACTCATTTTAGAATTTGGTTGATTTTTTGTTGTTGATTTTTAGAAGTTCTGTATATATTTTGGATATTAATTTATTACCAGACACACGATTTCACTTATTGTACAGGTTGCCCTCTTTTCTATTGTTATAGCCTTTTGATGAATAAATTTTTAAATTTTTATGAAGTTCAATTTTTCTTTTCCTTTTGTTAACTGTTCCTTTGGTGTCATATCCAAGAATTCAACAGTCAAACTCTACGTGTATATCTAAAAGTTTGACAGTTTTAGTTCTTACATCTAGGTGTTTTACCAGAGTTGAGTTCGTTTTTATATAAGGAGTTATTTAAGAGTTCATCTTTAGTAGTTTGCATGTGGGTATCCAGTGATCCAAGCACCAATATTTGAAAAGATGATCCTTTTTATCATTGAATGGGCCTTTACAGTCTTATGAAAATTACTTGACTATACATACAAGTGTTTCTTCCTAGAATTTTATTTTATTCCATTGGTATATGTCTGCCTTTATGGTAGTACTTCACTGTTTTAATTACTTATTTGTAGTAAATTTTGAACTCAAGAAATGTGTTTCCTCCATCTTTATCCTTTTTTTCTTCAAGGTTGTTTGGCTATTTGGGATACACTTGAGACTCTATATGGATTTTAGGAAGTGTTATTCTGCTTCTAAAAGAATGTCATTGAAATTTTTATAAGAATTGCATATACCTTAAACGAAAAATATCATAATAAGTATCTTTACCAATTACAATGGGATAAAGTTAAAAATCAATAACAGAATTAAGACTGAAATATTTGCAAGTTGTGAAAATTAGACAACACACTCTTAAACTACCAATGTTTCAAAGAAGAAATCACAAGGAAAATTTAATAGAGTCCAGAAATGCACCTTTGTATATACAGTAAAGTGAATTTTGATAAGGATGCCAAGGGCATTCAGTAGGAAAAAAAAAATTGGTTGCAGTCACAAAATTACATCTTTATATATTGTGTGTTCCAAAACATAAATTAATAATTATTTTAAGTTCATTAATCACTTAAGTTATATAGAAAACAAAATGTGAAGTTACAGACCAAAGTTATAATGCTAGTTTTCAGACTACTAATTTTTTAAAGTTAGTCTCTTAAATCATGTAGAGAAAAGAAAGTAGTACTAGCTTTTATAATCACCCATGTTATTATTGAGATCTTTATTTCTTCTTTCAGCTTCAAGTTACTCAATTTACTCTGTGGACTCCTTTGAGCATTTCTTGCAGGACAAGTCTTATGGTAACAAACTGTTCTTGTTTATTTGAAAAGATCGTAATTTTCCCTCACTTTTGAAGGATAGTTTTGCATAGTATATGATTATTGGGTGAAGTTTTTTCTTTAAATATGTTGACTGTATGGGCCCACTGTCTTCTAGCCTCCAACGTATCTGATGAAAAAATCTTCTAATAATCCTCTGGAGAATCACTTGTATGTGACAACTTCTCACATTTTACTTTCAAGATTCTCTCTTTGACTTTGAAAGTTTGAGTTAATATGTTTTGGTGGTGGTCTCTTAAATATCATCTTACTTTGAGTTCATTGAGTTTCTTAAATATTTGTATTCATATATTTCATCAAATTGAAAAGTTTTTCAGCCATTATTTCTTTGAATGGCTTCTCTCCCTCTTTTTCTCTTTTTCTTGGACTCCCACAATGCTTATTTTGGTCTACCTAATAATGTCCCAGATATCACCTAAGCTCCATTCATCTTTCTTCTTTTGTTTCTATTTCTATAACTTGATAATTTCTATTGATTTTTCTTCAAGCTCACTGATTCTTTCTTCTTGCCTGCTCAAAACTGCTTTTGTTATTTTTTAAAGTAATAATGATGTTATTTAATTTGTGGTTAACACAAACAAAAATTCGAGTACAACAAAACCACTGGACAACAATAGTGTGTTCATCAGCAGGGAGAGATGAAAGTAAAGTGTTCCAAAGCCTTATATTATTCAGAAGGAGGAAAGATACTTATTCTAACATTTTTAATGGATAGGAAATTTCAATAATTTGAAAAAAAGTAAAAATCACAGTATAATGAATCTTAATCCAGTTTGCCCTTGATAACTAACTAATTTATTTTAACTATGTCCACACCTATTTTTTTTATTATAGAGATGGGGGTACAAGTGAGGATTAACTACATAATTAGGCTGCATGACAATGAAGTTTGAACTTCTAACTGGCGCTCACTTCCCCGGTAGTGGACCAGGTACCCTTTGTGTTGTTGTGTACCCCTAACCTCCTCCCTCTCCCTTCCCTAGCAGTGTTTAGTGGCTGGCAATCCCTCCCTTGTGCTCCTCTGACTGAAGTTCAGGACCCACTTATAAGTGAGACCATGCAGTATGTAGCTCTTTATTTCTATGATTGTTCAGTTACTATTATGGTCTCCAACTCCATCCACTTTACTGTGAAGTCCATGATTTTCTTCTTCTTTATGACTGTGTAATATTCCATCATGTATATGTACCACACTTTCTTTATCCAATCTACTTTCGATGGACAGTAGGATTGGTTTAATGTTTTCGCTATTGTGAACAGTGTGACAATAAACATGCATGTGTAGGTGTCATTTTTGTAGAACAATTTATGCTCCTCCAGATATATTCTGAGGAGAAAGATTGCTGGATCATATGGAAGGTCAATTTTCAGTTATCATCTAGTGATATAATCATATTGGTTTTGGTTTTACATCTGTTAATGTGCTGAATTACATTTATGGTCTGGCAAATTTGAACCAGCCTTGCATTCTGAGAATGAAGTCCAAATGGTCTTGGTGAATGATCCTTGAGATGTATTGTTGTTGAATCCAATTTGCTAGAATCTTGTTGAGAATTTTTGTGTCTATGTTCATCAAAGAGATTTGCCTGTAATTCTCTTTCCATATTGGGTCTTTGCCAAGTTTGGGTATCAGTATGCTGTTAGCTTCATAAAATGAATTGGAAATTCCATTGTTCTCCATTGCCTGGAATACTTTCAATAAGATTGGTATCAGCTTCTCTTTGTAAGTCTTACAGAATTCAACTGGACGCCATGTGGTTTGGGGCTTTTTCTGATGGGGAGATTTCTTATGACTGAGTCAATATCCTGGATTGTTATTGTTCTGTTTGGAGTTCCAATTTCTTTCTGTTTCAACCATGGAAGGTTGTGCGATGTCAGGAAATTCTTCACTTTCTTTAGGTTTTCTAGTTTATTTGCATACAGGTATTCATAATAACCTCTGCTAATCTTTTGAATTTCCTCAGAGTCAGTTGTGACTTTACCTTTTGCATTTATAATTGTGTTTATTTGGACTTTCTTTTTTTAGTCAATCTGACTGGGGTCCATCAATCTTATTTATCCTTTCAAAAAAACAGCTTTTTTGTCTTGATGCTACTTTCTATGGTAATTTTGTCTTCTATATCCTGCAATTGTGATTGTTTCTCCGTGATCTGGATTCTTTTGCCGAAGTTTGGATTTAGATGATCTTGCCTTTTGAGCTCCTTTAGGTGTAACATTAGGCTCTTTACCAATATTTTTTCTGTTTCCTTGATATGTGCATGCAATGCTATGCACTTTCCTCTTAACATTGTTTTTATGGCATTGCAGAGGTTCCCATGAGATATACCTTTGATTTTGTTTGTTCCAGGAATCTTTTTTATTTCTATCTTAATTTCCATGTTGACTCAAAAGTTGTTCAGTAGCATGTTGTTTAGTGTCCATGTCTTGTGTATTTGGAGGGATCTTGTTGATGGTGATATTTATTTTTATTGCACTGTGATCTGAGAAGATGCATAATATCATTTGATCTTTTGAAATTTGTTCATGCTTGATTTATGTCTGAGAATGTTATTGATCTTTGAGTATGTTCTATGTGCTGATGAGTCAAATGTATACTGCAATAATGTTGGATGGAGTATTCTGAAGATGTCTATTAAATACATTTGATCAAGTGTCAAATAAGATTTCAGATCTCCTTGTTGGTTTTTTATCTCAATAATCTATCTAAAGCTGTTACTGTGGTATTATGTCTCCAACTATGATTGTGTGAGAGTCAATGTCCTCTCTTAGCTTCCTTCGTAGTTGTTTTATAAAACTTGGTACTCCTATGTTGGGTACATATATGCTGAAGATGAGTATTTATTGCTGGTGTATTGAGCCTTTTATTACAATGTGGTGTCTTTCTGTGTCCTTTTTAACTTTTGGTGATTTGAAGTCTGTTCTGTCTGATATAAGAATAACTCAGCCTATAACAGTAAGTGTATGTATTTATTCATTTTATAACACTTCATTATAATAGTAATTGTAATACTTTAGAACATATAATACTTTACACTATGGTAGTTATTTCAGAAAATTTTAGGATGGTTGTGTCAACTCTGTATAAAATTTCAACCTTCTGCCTTACTCCCGGATAGTGTCTCGCACAGACTACATTTGTCTTGTCTTTAGGAACAGTCTCCTTTGCCTCATACTATGGCACTCTTGAAAGTCAGAAATGCATGTCTCAAAAATTTAATGTAGATTTAATATAAGATATGCTTGCAGCCTCAAAAATTTTATCTGAGAAATTTGTTTTATATATAGCATATTATTTATCTAGGCTGGGCAATAGTTCTTTATTATTTAATAACTGTCCAATTCTTAGCAGTTTTTCAAGATATTTGTTTATTTGTGACAGGAGATATCACAACTATACAACTAGAGGCAAGCATTTTCAATCCAGGCTTACTAAATTCTTCTCCTTATATTCCAAAAATAATTGCTTTAGTTTAAATTCATTGGGACCTGAGGTTATTATCTACATATAACTCTTAAGGAATTTGAGAATGGCTAATTAACATCCTTAACTTAATTAAATACGTAAGTATCAGAACTTCGATAGTGGAAAAAATGTTTTGATCAGCCTTTAAATTAATAAATGTTATCATGTGCCAACAGTGACATTTGATATTTATTTTATTTATCATTTATTAATTTTTTAACTTTGAACTTTTTAATTTTAAAGATGTGGGATACAATTCATAGTTAGGTGTATAAATATTCATTATGCAGGTACCCTTGTTGATGAGGTGTGCCCCACCTCATCTTCCCCAGGCAGATTCCCAGTATTGCCAATCCCGCCTCCTCACCTCCCCCCACTGTTTCCCACTACTGCCAATCCTTTTCTTTTTATTTATTTTATTTTAAAATTGTGGGGTACAATTCAGGGTTAGGTATACAAATATTCATTGTGCAGGTACGCTTGTTGTTAAGGTGTGCCTCCCTCCACATGCAGACCTCAACTACTGTCAATCCCACCGCCCTGCTTCCCTACCCACCATAGTCTCCCACTACTGTCAATCCTTTTGTCACAGTTTTACGGTGGTTGTTCAAGGTCCACTTATGAGTGAGAACATGTGATACTCAGATCTTTGTTTCTGTGAAAGATTATTCAGTATTGTAAACTATAATTCCATCCAGGTTGCTGTTACATTCATGATTTTGTTCTTATTTATGGCTGCATAATATTCCATTGCGTATATGTACCACATTTTTTAAAATCCAGTCCTCTTTTGATGGGCATCATGGTTGGTTTCTTGTTCTTACTATTGTAAACAATGCTGCGATAAACCTATGTGTGCAGGTATCTTTTTTATAGAGTGATATGAGTTCTTACGGGTATATTCCCAGTAGGGGGATTGCAGGGTCATATAGAAAGTCAATTTTTAGAGCTTTTAGGAATCGCCACACTGCTTTCCACAGAGGTTGCATTAGTTTACACGCCCACCAACAGTGTAGAAGTGCTCCCTTTTACCACATCCTCTCCAGTATCTGTTGTTTCTTTGAGTTATTAATAATGGCCATCCCGACTAGAGTGAGGTGGTATCTCAGTGTAGTTTTAATTTGCATCTCCTTGATGACTAGTGAGGCTGAACATTTTTTCTGTATCTGTTGGCTGCTTGTATGTGTTCTTTTGAGAAGTATCTATTCATATCTTTTGTTCATTTTTTAATGGGGCTGTTTGTTTTTCTCTTTTCAGCACATTTGAGTTTCTTGTAGATCCTTTATGTTAGGCCTTTGTCAGACATGAGGTTGGCAAATATTTTTTCCCAGTCTGTGGGGTGTCTCCCTGCTCTCTTGATGGTTTCTTTGGCTTTGCAGAAGATTGTCATTTTAATGAGGTCCCACTTGTCTATCTTATCTTTTATGACATGGGCAGTTTGGGTTTTGATCAGTAACTGGTTGCCAGTTCTTACTTCCATAAGGGTGTCTCCTGCATTTTCTAAGGTTCTTATAGTTTGAGGTTTAACATTTAGGTCTCTGATCCATTTAGAGTTAATTTTTGTATATGGGGATAGGTAAGAGTCTGTTTCAATCTTCTGAATGTGGTCAGCCAGTTTTCCCAGCACCATTTACTGAATAGGCTCTCCTCTCCCCAGCAGTGGATGGCAGAGGATTTGTCGAAGATGAGTTGGTTGAGAAATTGAGGTTTTGCTTTGGGAATCTCAATTCTTTTCCATTGGTCTATATGCCTGGTCTTGTACCAATACCAGACAGTTTTGATTATTTTAACTTTATAATAAAATCTAAAGTCTGGGAGTGTGATACCTCCTGCTTTGGCTATTATTGGTTATTTATGTTTCCTTATGAATTCCTGTATTGTTTTTCTAGGTCTGAGAAGAATGTTGCTGGTAATTTGATGGGCATTGCATTAAATCTGTAGATTGCCTAAGATAGAATGGACATCTTAACAATGTTAATTCTTCCAATTCATGAACATGGAATGTTTTCCACTTGTTTGTGTCATCTTTGATTTCTTTGAGCAGTGTTTTGTAGTTTTCATTGTAAAGGTCTTTCACATCTCTGGTTAGAAAGATGCCAAGTTATTTCGTGTGTGTGTGTGTGTGCGTGTGTGTCTGTGTGTGTGTGTGTGTGTGTGTGTGTGTGTGTGTGTGTGTGTGTGTGTGTCTATGGTGAATGGAATTGCACTTTTGGGGGGGTTTCTGTTTGTTTATTATTGGTGTAAAGAAATATGATTGTCTTTTGCACATTTATTTTATACCTTGAGACTTTGCCAAAGTCCTTTACCAGTGCAAGGAGGTTTTTGACTGATTCTCTTGGCTTTTCAAGGTATACAATCATGTTGTCTGCAAAGAGAGATAGCTTGACTTCCTCTTTTCCTATTTTGATACCCCTGATCGCCTTCTCTGCTTGCTCTAACTGGGACTTCCATAGCTATATTGAACAGGAGGGGTGAGAGTGGGCATCCTTTTCTTGTTCTAGTTTTCAGGAGGAATAGTTCCAGTTTCTGTATGTTTAGCAGTATGCTGGCTGTGGGTTTCTCATAGATGGCTATTACCATTTTAAGGTATGATCCATCTATGCCTAGATGTTTGAGGGTTTTTATCAAGAAGGAGTACTGAATTTTATCAAAAGCTTTTTCTGCATCTGATGTAATCATGTGGTTTTTGTTTTTATGTTTGTTGATGTGCTTAATTATGTTTATGGTTTTACGAATGTTGACCCACCTTGCATCCTGGGGATGAAGCCTACTTGGCTGAGGTGGATAATTTTTGAGATGTATTGTTGAATCTGGTTTGCTAAGATCTTGTTGAGAATTTTAGCATTTATGTTCATCAAAGATGTTGACCTGTAATTCTCTTTCTTTGTTGGGTCTTTACCTGGCTTGAGTATCAATGTGATGTTATCTTCATAAAATGATTTGGGAAGAGTTCCATATTTCTCAATTGCCTGGAATAATTTCAATAAGATTGGTATCAGTTCCTCCTTTATGTTCTGTAGAATTCTGCTGGAGAAACTTCCGATACAGAGCTTTTTTTGTTTTTCTTTTTTAGGTAGTTTTCTTATGACACAGTCAATTCCCTGAATTTTTATTGGTCTATTTAAGGTCTCGAGTTCTTCTTCTTTTTACCTAGGAGATTGTGTGATGTCAGTAAATCCTACATTTCCTTTAGGTTTTCAAGTTTGTTTCCATACAAGTGTACATAGTAGTCTCTGATAATCTTTTTATTTCTTCAGAGTCAGATGTGACTTCGTCCTTTGTGTTTCTGATTGTGTTTATTTGGGCTTTTTCTCTCTTCTTCTTGGTCATTCTAGCTAGGGGAACATTGATCTTGTTTATCCTTTCAAAGAACCAGCTCTTTGCTTTGTTGATTTTTTGTGTTCTATATCCTGGATTTGGGCATTTATTTATTTTGGTAGTCTGGATTCTTCTTCTGAAGTTAGGGTTTTGGTGGTCTTGTTTTTCCATCTTCCTAGGTAACTTGTTAGGCTGTTAACTTGTGATCTTTCCATTTTCTTCATGTGCGTTTGTAGAGATATGAATTCCCCTCTTACTACAGCTTTCATGGCATCCCAGAGATTTTGGTAAGATAATTCACTTTCATTTGTTTCCAGACATCTTTTAATCTCTGTTTTGATTTCTATGTTGACCCAGGAGGTGCTTAGCATCATGCTGTTTAGTGTCCATGTCTTTTTGTGTTTTGAGGAAATCTTGTTGCTGTTGATATTTATTTTTATTCCACTGTGATCTGAGAAGGTGTATGGTAAAATTTCAATCTTATTAAATTTGTTTATGCTTGATTTATGGCCAAGGATGTGGTTGACCTTAGAGTACGTTCCATGTGGCGATGAGTAGAATGTATATTCTGTGGTCACTGGGTGGAGTGTTCTGTAGGTATCAATTAAGTTCATTTGGTCAAGAGTCAGACTGAGGTTCCAGATCTCCTTGCTGATATTTTTCCCTGATGATTTGTCTAGGATTGTAAGTGGGGTATTAAAGTCCCCAACTATGATAGTGTTAGAGTCAATTTATTTTTAAGTTTGCCTAGAAGTTGCTTTAGAAACGTTGTTACTCCTATATTGGGTGCATATATGTTTAAAATGGATATTTCTTGTTGATGGGTTGAACCTTTTATCATTATGTAGTGACCTTCTGTATCTTTTTTAATTTTTGATAGTTTGGAGGTATTTTGTC
Organism: Cephalopachus bancanus; assembly: GCA_027257055.1. Classification (NCBI taxonomy): domain Eukaryota; kingdom Metazoa; phylum Chordata; class Mammalia; order Primates; family Tarsiidae; genus Cephalopachus; species Cephalopachus bancanus. Next base: position 6,238,913 of record JAPVLO010000041.1, read on the forward strand.
TGAGATTAAGATTGCATCTCCAGCTTTCTTTTGTGTTCCATTTGCCTGAAATCTTGCTTCCCATTCTCTTACTTTGAGTCTGTGAGTGTCCTTTCTGGTGAGATGAGTCTCTTGGAGACAATATATTGTTGCCTCATGATAGTTTATCCATTTTGTCATTATATGTCTTTTCAGTGGTGCATTTAGTCCATTCAGGCTAATTATAGAAATGTGAGGGTTTATCCCTATCATGATGTTCTTATAGAGTTGTTGTTGTTCCTGTTTGTTTATTGTCTTTCCTTTGGTTTTTGGGTTGATTCATGTGTGTTTTCAATCTTTTCCCTGTACTCTTGTGAAGAATGTTTTCATTCTTTTTTCCTTTTCTTCTGTGCTTAATACCTTCTTTTTTTTTTTTTTTTTTTTTGAGTTGGAGTCTCACTCTGCCGCCCAGACTGGAGTGCAGTGGCCGCTCCCGGCCACCGCAGCCTCGACCTGCTGGTCTCTGGCGATCCTTCCACCTCAGCCTTCCGAGTAGCCGGAATTATAGGCATGCGCCACCACGCCCGGCTGATTTTTTTGATTTATTGTAGAGATGAGGTCTCGCTGCCCAGGCGGGTCTCGAACCCGCGGGCTCAGGCAATCCACCCACCTCAGCCTCCCAAAGGCGTGGGATTACAGGCTGAGCCCCGAGCCCGGCTGCTTAATACCTTCTTAATTGTTTCATGTAGGGGTGGTCTGGAGGCAGTAAGTTCTTTGGGATTGGATGTCTGAGAAAAATTTTAATTCTACCTCACTGATGAAGCTTAGCTTAGCTGGATAGGTTATTCTTGGATGAAATTATTTATCTTTGAGAGCTTTGAAGATTGGGCTCTAAGCTCTCCTAGCCTGAAGTGTTTCTGTAGATAAATCTGCTGCTATTCTAATTGAACTTTCCTGGTAGGTAGTCTGACCTTTTTCTTTTGCTGCCTTTAGGATTTCATCTTTTATAACTCCTTTTTTTAGGTGAATTATTATATGTCTGGGAGTTGGTCTTCTCATTTGTTGTCTTGCAGGGGTTCTCTGAATCTCTTGTGTTTGAATTTTTGCGTCACTGATGAGATGAGGGAAGTTTTCTTGAATAATTTCATGGAATCTTTTTTCCAGGGTAGTCTCTGTCTCTTTTTCCTCCTCAGAAAGTCCAATTACTTTTAGGGTCAGTCTCTTGAAGTAATTGCTCAACTCTTGAAGGTTTTTTTTCTGTCTTTTTAAGCTTCTTTTCTATGGTTCGGACAGTTTGAGTTAGTTCTATATATTGGTCCTCAAGCTCTGAGATTTTTTTTCTGCTTAGCTAATTCTGCTTTCCATGTGTATTAGTTTATTACTTATTTCAATCACAGTATTCTTTACTGCTGTTATCTCAGTCATCAATGCCTTCCTATTTTCCTCTTGTCTATTCTCAATTCTTTTTATTTCCTTTCTTAATGTCTTGATGTCTGGATTTGTAGTATGTGACCAGTCATTCTGGAGGCTCTTCATTGCTTGTGTTCTAAAGTCTGTTTTCTCAATGTCTGATCTCCCAGGGGTCTGTGTGAGATCTATATTTTTCTTTTAGTTTTTCTTCATTTGTGTAGATTTTTCCTCCACAGTTTTTCCTTTCCTCCCCCCTTCTTTAATTCTGTTGTTCAGGGGTTGTGAGGTTGCTTTTACTTTTGTTTGCTCTATGTCCTATTCTTCCTTATGTGAATCCTCTAACTTTGTTCACTTTTGAAGTTGGACTGTGGGTTGGGGGTTGTACTTTTTTGCAGTTTTGAGATTTAATTGAGGGGGAAGCTGTGATTCAAAATATATTTGCAGTTTCCAGTGTCCACCGACAGGTGTATCTATACCCTGGAACTCACTTCCCACTGCCTTGCGATCTGTTAATGCAGTGGAGGAATAGGTTTGCTGCCTGAAAGCAAAATGTGGTAAGAAAAAGAAAAGAATGGAACAGGGAAGGGTGGGAAGAGGAAGGTGAAAAGTGAGAAGAGTAAGAGGGAAAACAGACAAATGTACCAACTAACAAAAGAAAAGAGACACAAAGACAGAAAAGATTTAAAAAAAAACCTAAAACATACAGACAATCATACAGACACACAAGCCAATCAATCTCCTTATTAATACTATTCCCCTACACAAACATGAAGATGTTATCAATAGCAGTAAGAAGAGAGAGAAAAGAGAAAAAAAGATGAGTAAAACAAACAAATAAAAATGAAATAAAAAAAAACAAGGGAACCAAGCATGCTGTTAGATCATTCCTATAAGTCCAATTCCTTTCAGCTCTGATCTCTAGCTCTCATTGCAGGCTGGTAGGGTTGTTCACAACTAGGATCTGATGCCCCAGGCCTGCTGCAGGGGGAGGGTGGATCAGATTTGGGCTCAGTCAGCTTGCTTTCTTTGAAGTCTGCCACTCAGATCTGACCTGTGTCTGATCTAGCATGGGGGAGGGTCTTCTGTCTCTCCCAGTTTCAAGCTATTACCTTATGTCCCAATTGGAGGCTGGCAGAGCTGGGTGGAGCAGTGCAGGTCTCTACCTGGTCTCAGGGTTCCAGCTGCTCTTTGGACCCACTGGTTGGGGGCTGAGAAGGGGGAGGAGGAGTGCGAGACAGCCAGGAGCTGTAGGTCATCATGGGACTAGGGCAAGGCAGTACAGCAGACGTGGGAGCCTGGAACTCCACAGGGCCAGGAGCTGAGGGCTGCCCCAGGCAGGGGGAGGGAGTTGCTGTGGGAGGGAGTGGCGATGGTGGTGGCCATGTCAGCAGTGTGGTATGTGGTAGGTGCTCTATAGGCAGGGAGCCAAGGGACACCTTGGATGCAGGGAGGATGCAGCTGTGGGGGGGAGTGGCAGTGGCTGCGTCAGCAGTGCGATGCATGAGAGGAGCTCCCCACACCGGGAGCCAAGGACCGCCCTGGGCAGGGGGAGTGAGTGAGAGGGAATGGTGGTGGGGGCCAAGTCTGCAGTAAGGTGCATGGAACCGAGGGCCTCCAGTCCATGGCCAGTGTAGCTGGTGGCTGGAGCTGCGGTGACAGCAGTGCAGTGTGTGGGACTGGTTTCTGCCAGCCCAAAGACCTGTGCAGCTGGCTAAAGAGTAAGCTGGCAGTGACAGAAGCAGCACCAGTTCTTTTCTTATAGTATTATGATAGTTGTTCAAGGTCCGTTTATGAGTGAGAACATGTGATACTCAGTTCCTTGTTTCTGTGGAAGATCACTCAGTATTATAGACTCTAAGCCCATCCAGGTTGCTGTGAAGTTCATGATATTGTTCTTTTTATGATGGGATAATATTCCATCATGCATATATACCACTTTTTAAAATCTAGTCCTCTTTGATGGGCAGCATGGTTGACTCCATGTTCTTGCTATTGTGAACAATGCTGCAATAAACATACATGTGCAGGTATCTTTTTTATTGAGTGATTTGAATTCTCCTGGATATATTTCCAGTAGATTGTAGAGCCATATGGGAGGTCGATTGTTAGATCTTTTAGGAAACCATACAGTTTTCCACAGAGGCAATACTAGTTTACACTCAAACCAAAAGTGTAGAAGTGTTTCCTTTTCCCCACATCCTCTCCAGCATCTATTGTTTCTTTGGGTTATTAATGATGGCCATCCTGATTGGAGTTAGGTGGTATCTCAGTGTAGTTTTAATTTGCACTTCGTTGATGACTAGTGAGGATGAGCATTTTTTCATATATCTGTTGGCGGCTCATATGCCTTCTTTTGAGAAATGTCTATTCATATCATTTGATCCTTTGTAATGAGGGTGTTTGCTTTTTTCTTTTTAGCACATTTGAGTTCCTGGTAGATTCTAGATGCTGGACCTTTGCCAGACTTACAGTTGGCAAATATTCCCAGTCTTTGGGCTGTCTCCCTGCTCTCATGATGGTTTCTTTGACTTTGCAGAAGCTTGACAGTTTGATGAGGTCCCACTTGTCTATCTTATCTCTTATGGCATGGGCATTTGGGGTTTTGATCAGGAATTGGTTGCCAGTTCCAATTTCCATAAGGGTGTCTCCTGCATTTTCTAAGGTTCTTATAGTTTGAGGTTTTATGTTTAGGTCTTTGATCCATTAAGAGTTTATTTTTGTGTATGGTGATAGGTAGGGGTCTTATTTTGATCTTCTGCATGTGGTCAGTCAGTTTTCCCAGCTCCTTTGCTATATAGGTTCTCCTATCCCCAGTCATTAGTGGTGAAGGCTTTGTCAAAATGAGTTGGTTGAGAAATTGAAGTTTTGGTTCTGGAATTTCTATCCTGTACCATTAATCTATAAGCCTGTTCTTCTACCAATACCAGGGTGTTTAGATTACTGGAGCTTTATTTTTTTTATATATTTTTTTGAGTTGGAGTCTCACTCTGTCACCCAGGTTGGAGTGCAGTGGCTGCTTCCGGCCACCGCAGCCTCGACCTGCTGGGCTCCGGCGATCCTTCTGCCTCAGACTTCTGAGTAGCTGGAATTACAGGCATGTGCTACCACACCCAGCTGATTTTTTTTTTTTAATTTATTGTAGGGATGAGGGCTTGCTGCCCAGGCGGGTCTCGAACCCGCGGGCTCAGGCAATCCACTCACCTCAGCCTCCCAAAGGCGCGGATTACGGGCTGAGCCACCGAGCCCAGCTTACTGTAGCTTTATAATGAAGTTCAAAGTCTGGGAGTGTGGTGCCTCCTTTTTTTTTTGGCTGAAAATTTTTTTGGTGATTTGTGGTCATTTATATTTCCATATGAATTCCTGTACTGTCATTTCCAGGACTGAGAATAATGCTGCTGGTAATTTATTTTTTTTATTTTTTATTTATTTATTTATTTATTTTGAGTTGGAGTCTCACTCTGTCGCCCAGACTGGAGTGCAGTGGCCGCTTCCGGCCACCGCAGCCTCGACCTTCTGGGCTCCAGCGATCCTTCCACCTCAGCCTTCCGAGTGGCCGGAATTACAGGCATGCGCTATCATGCCCGGCTGATTTTTTGATTTATTGTAGAGATGAGGTCTCGCTGCCCAGGCGGGTCTCGAACCCGCAGGCTCAGGCAATCCACTCACCTCAGCCTCCCAAAGGCGCGGGATTACAGGCTGAGCCACCGAGCCCGGCTTGCTGCTGGTAATTTAATGTGTATTGTGTTAAATCTGTAGATTGCATTGGGTAGGATGGACATTTTAACAATGTCAAGTCTCCTAGTCCATAAGCATGGAATATTTTTCCATCTGATTGCACCATCTTTGATTTCTTTGAGCAGGGTTCTGCAGTTTTAATTGTAAAGTACTTTCACATCTTTGAATAGGAATATGCGAAGGTATTTGATTTTTTTTCTGACTATTGTGAATGGGATTGTGCTTTTTCTATTTGGGTTTCTGTTTATTTATTGTTGGTATATAAAAATGCAACTGTCTTTTGCACATTGATTTATATCTGACACTGTCAAATCCTGTATCAGTATGAGAAGGTTTTTGACAGATTCTCTTGGGTTTTCAAGGTATAGCATCAGGTCATCTGCAGAGATGGATAACTTGACTTCCTCTTTTCCTATTTGGATACCCCTGATCTCCTTCCTTGTCTGATTGCTGTAGATTGGACTTCCAAAACTATGTTGAAAAGGAGAGGGGAGAGAGGGTATCCTTGTCTTGTTCTGGTTTTCAGGGGAAATGGTTCCAATTTCTGTTTAGCAGTACACTGGCTGTAGGTTTCTCATAGGTGGCTCTTAATATTTTGAGGTATATTCCATCTATGCCTAGATGTTCGAGGGTTTTTATCAAGAAGGGATATTGGATTTTTCAAAAGCTTTTTCTGTGACTAATAATATGATCATATGGTTATTTGTTTTACCTCTGTTGAGGTATTTAATTATGTTTATGGTCTTGTGAATGCTAAATCAGTCCTGTATCCTGAGGATAAAGCTTACTTGGTCATGGTGGATGATTTTTGAGATGTGTTGTTGAATCTAATTTACAAGGATCCTGTTGAGAATTTTAGCATCTATGTTCATCAAGGATATTGGCCTGTAGTTCTCTTTCTTTGTAGGATCGTTACATAGTTTGGGTATCATTGTGATGTTAGCTTTGTAAAATAATTTGGGGAGAGTTCCATCTTTCTCAATTGCCTGGAATACTTTCAGTAGGATTGGTATCAGTTCCTCCTTGTATGTTTTGTAGAAATCTGAAGGAAAGTCATATTGTCCAGGCCTTTTTTTTTTTTTGTAGGTAGTTTTCTTATGACATGGTCAATTTCCTGGATTGTTATTAGTCTATTTAGGGTCTCAATTTCTACTTGTTTCAATTTGGGGAGGTTGTGTGATATCAGAAAATTTCCTTTATGTTTTCAAGTTTGTTTCCATACAACTGTACATAGTAGTCTCTGATAATCTTTTGTATTCCTTTGGGGTTACGTGTGACTTGATCTTTTGCATTTCTGATTGTATTTATTTGTGCCTTTTCTCTCTTTTTCTTGGTCCATCTAGCTAGGGGACCATTAATCTTGCTTATCATTTCAAAGAACCAGCTTTTTGTTTTATTGATTTTTTTTGTACTATCTTTTTGTCTTCTATGTCCTGAAGTTAGGCTTTTATTTTGGTGATCTGGATATCCTGCTGAAGTTGGGGTTTTGGTGGTCTTGCATTTCCAGCTTCCTTAGGTGATTTTTAGGCTGTTAACCTTGTGATCTTTCCATATTCTTTATATGTGTTTGTAGAGATATGAATTCCCTTCTTTTTACTGCTTTCATGCATTCAAGAGGTTTTGGTAAGATATTTGTTCATTTTCATTTGTTTCCAGTTATCTTTTAATCTTTGTCTTTCCCATGTTGACCTAGGAGTTGCTTAGCATCATGCTCTTTAGTATCCATGTCTTTGTGGGCTTTAGTGGAGCTTTGTTGGTGTTGATATTTATTTTTAGTCCACTGTGGTCTGAGAAGGTGCATGGTAAGATTTAAATGTTGTGAAATTTGTTTATGCTTGATTTATGGCTGAGGATGCAGTTGATCTTAGAGTATATTCCATGTGTTGATGAGTGGAATGTATATTCTGTGGTTGTTGGGTGGAGTGTTCTGTAGTTATCAAGTCCTTTTGGTCAAGTGTCATGTTGAGGTTCCGGATCTCTTTATGGATTTTTTTGTATTGATGATCTGTCTAGGGTTGTGAGTGAGGTATTAAGTCCCCACCTATGATAGCGTTAGTGTCAATAGCTTTTCTAAGTTTACTCAGAAGCTGCTTTATGAAAGTTGGTGCTCCTATGTTGAGTGCATACATGTTTAGAATGATATTTCTTGTTGATGGATTGAAACTTTTATCATTTTATAGTGGCCTTTTATATCTTTTCAAATATTTTATAGCTTAAAGAGTATTTTGTCTGATATTAAGATTACAACTACTGTTTTCTTTTGTGTTCCATTTGCCTGAAATTTTGTTTCCCGTCCTCTTATTTTGAGTCTATGAGTATCCTTTCTGGTGAGATGAGTCTCTTGGAGATAAAATGTTGTTGCCTCATGATGTTTTATCCATTTTGCCATTCAGTGTCTTTTCAGTGGTGCATTTAGTCCATTCACATTTAGACTAATTATTGAGACGTGAGTTTTTCCCTGTCATGAGGTTCTCATACAATTTGTTGTTGTTGTTGCTGTTTGTTTGTTGTCTTTCTTTTGATTTTTGGGTTGATTCATGTGTGCTTTCAATCTTTTCCTTGCATTCTTATGAAGGGTATTGTCATTCTTTTTTCTTTTCTTCTGTGTTTAATACTTTCTTATTGTTTCTTATAGAGCTGGTCTGGGGGCAGCGCAAGCTCTTAGGGATTGAATGTCTGGGAAAGATTTTAATTCCCCAACACTGATGAAGCTTAGCTTAGCTGGGTAGAGATAATTCTTGGTTGAAATAGTTTATCTTTGGGAACTCTAAGATTGGGCTCCAAGCTCTCCTAGCCTGAACTGTTTCTGTAGATAAATCTGCTGCTATTCTAATTGGTCTTCCCCAATAGGCAGTCTGACCTTTTCCTCTTGCTGTCATTAGTTTTTTTTCTTTTATACCTACTTTGTGTAGGTAAATTACTATGTGACTAGGAGTTGGTCTACTCATTTGTTATCTTGTAGGGGTTCTCTTAATCTCTTGTGTTTGAATGGCCATGTCACTAATGGGATAAGGGAAGTTTTCTTTAACAACTTCATGGAATGTTTGTTCCAGGGTAGTTACTGTCTCTCTTTCTGCCTCAGGAAGTCCAATTACTCTTAGGTTCCATCACTTGAAGTAATCACTCCTCTCTTGAAGGGTTTTCTCTGTCTTTTTAAACTTCTTTTCTATGTTTCTGACAGATTGGGTTAGTTCCATATTTTGGTCCTCAAGTTCTGAGATTCTTTTTTCTTCTTGGCTAATTCTGCTTTCCATGCTTATCAGTTTGTTATTTATTTCACTCACTGTATTCTTTATTGTAGTTATCTCAGTTACTTACTCCTTCATTCTTTCCTCTTGAATCTCCTCTATTCTATTTATTTTCTCTATTAATGTCTTAATATCTGGATTTGTGGTTTGAGACAAGTCATTCTGTGGGATCTTCATTGTTTGCATTCTGAAGTCTTTATTCTCAGTGTCTGACCTCCCAAGAGTCTGTTTGAGACCCTCCTTCTTGCTTTAGTTTTCTTCATTTGTGTAGATCCCCCCTTCTTTTTTTAACCTCTTCTTAATGTTATTGTTCAGAGATGGGGGGGTAGCTTTTACTTCTATTTGCTCAATCTCCTGTTCTTCCTTATGTAAATCCTGTTTTGTTCAAATCAGAAGCTGGACTGTGGATGGAGTCTGTACTTTTTGCAGTTTTGAGATCTAATTGAGTGGGGAGTTGTAATTCAGAAAGTATCTGCAGATCCCAGTATCCACTGACAGGTGTGTGGGCCCATTGGAACCCACTTCTCACTGTCTTACAATCTGTCAATGTAGTGGGGGTATAAATTTGCCTCCAAAAGTAAAATGAGGCAAAAAAAAAAGGAAAAGAATGGAAAAAGGAAGGAGGGGGATGAGAGGAAGGTGAAGAGAGAGAATAAGAGGGAAAACAGACAGGTGTACCAACTCACAAATGAAAAGAGACACAAAGACAGAAAAGATAAAGAAAACTAAAACATTCAGACAATCATATAAACACACAAACTGACAGAGACCCCTCCATTAATCCTATTAATGTACTCTCCCTCAAAAATACCCATACACAAACAGAAAGTCTAAAAAAAGCAATAAAATAACAGAATCAAAACAAGTATGAAAATGCAATCAAAAACAGAAAAAAAGAAAAAATTAAAACAAAAAACAAACAAACAAAAATGAACAAAACTAAGAGACAAACAAAAAAACAGAACTTGCTCTGAGATGGTTCCTGTAAGTCCAACTTCCTTTCAGTTCTGATCTCTAGCTCCTCCCCTCTGCTCTCAGTGCAGGCTGATAGGGCTGCTCTCAGCATAGGTCAGTGCCATAGGCCTATTGTGGGAGGAGGGTGGATCAGATCTGGACTCACCCAGGTTGCTGCCTGTTGAGTCCCCCACTCAGATCTGAAGTGTTTTTGTCTAATACAGTCGAGAGAGTGGCATCTGTCTCTCCAAGTTTGATGAGATTACCTCTAGGTCCTATGTTGGAAGCTAGGTGGAACTGGGTGGGGCAATGCAGATCTCTGCCTGGTTCTGGGACAGAGAAAATGGCTCTGACTGGTATTTTCTCATCTGCCACTGGTGATGGGGCTTCTCTCTAGCTCTCCCTGATTGTTCTCTCCACGGGATCCTGGGCTCCAGCCATTATGCTTTCACAGGTGACGGTGTGGGCCTGGCTCCAGGTAATTAGAATCAGTTGAACTCAGTAGACTTTCCTCAGGAGAGTCCCAAGAGCAGCATGTGATCCTGTGCACCCAGGGATGTAATCTAATCTCAGGGTGTTCAGGGTGGTGGGGAGTTGTAGTCACCTCTGGAGGAGAGCTCCAAGTGCATGAACTCAAGTCTTCCCTCAAACAGAGTTTCACTCACCCACCAGCATACGCCCACTCACACAAAGACTCTTCATGGACACTTCCTTTTGTGGAGACTCTCACAGTCCAACCTGTCCTCTTGCCATCTTGCCAGAAAAGACATGTGATATTTATAATACAGTGAAATATTATGAGGGTAGCTTTACAAAAATGTAGTATATGGTACTTAAAATATGAATTAAAAAGCCTATTATGACACATCCTTCAGAAAATATGTGTATTATATTTATAGTAAAAGAAATAACATATGGGAAATTCATTCATATTGATTATTAAAAATAGAAAATATAAGACATTTGATTTTAATTAATATATAATATAAAATATATGATAATTTAGATATTTGAATCCCCTGGACTATATTTTTTCTTCCATTTACAAATCGGAGCACCATAATTGTGAAATCAAGTGAGGTCACCACAACAAAAAGCCAAAAATAAATGTATACTCTAAAGATTCAACAACTAGATCCATGTTTATACTATCAGACTTGCAGACTTTCAAAATTTTTATCATGATAGTAAATACAGGGTGTTTAGTACATATCACATGTGGAAAAAACATTGCCTTGTGCCACGTTCATACGATAATTAAATGCATATGATCAATTGCACAATGAACTGAATGTGGGCAATTCTAGTTTCAGCTCATTCTCATGGCACTTTGAAAAAAAGGGGAAGCCGGGCTCAGTCTGTAATTCCGCGCCTTTGGGAGGCTGAGGTGAGTGGATTGCCTGAGCCCGCGGGTTCGAGACCCGCCTGGGCAACTTGGCGAGACCTCATCTCTACAATAAATCAAAATTAGCCGGGCGTGGTAACATGCGCCTGTAGTTCCAGCTACAGAAGGCTGAGGTGGAAGGATCGCCGGAGCCCAGCAGGTCGAGGCTGCGGTGGCCAGGAGTGGCCACTGCACTCCAGTCTGGGTGAAAGAGTGAGACTCCAACTAAAAAAAAAAAAGAGAAAAAGGATGTCAGCTATAAACAACATGATATAAAATTCCATCCTAAAGATATTCAAATGATGCTGTTGAAAGAAATTTGATTTTTGTTTGATTAAGTCTGCTTAACCATTTGGGAACTGATATATGACACATACTAGAACCATCCAGTAATGCAAGCAAAGTTCTAAAAATAAAACAAAATGCTAAAATGAAAAAGGTTATCATGAGATGTAAATAAGAAAGGAAAATAGCACAAAATGTCAATTGGATTTTGAGATTTGTATAAAAAACCATCAAGCAATAGGTATATATGCATACTTGCCATTTTGTGCTTATATTGATTAACTGCAAGATAAATAAAATGTGAGCGTATTACAGTTAGAAAGAAAAATGCTGTTAACCTTATGCAGACTGAACTTCATAAAGCTGTTTCTAAATGTCTAATATAGCTGAAATTAAAGAAGAGAAAGCATGTTGTAAACATATGTATAAAGAGACATGATGCTAGTCTGATCCAAATCCATTTTATGACTTGGGGAAGAATTAGCATTGCTCAGATGAGTGTGCTAGCCAAGTGATAAAAAAGGGGGTGAGTTTGTAGTGGTGCTTCCCAAAAGAAAGAAAATATTATTGTACATAAAATGTTAAACAATTGAATGGTGTACTATTTCCACAGATGGGTCATTCAAGAAATATTTATGAGTAATATTAAATGTTCATTATGAATTGTTTTAATAATGCAACAAACCAAACTCCTCCTTAAATTATACATCTATCCTATCATTTTTTTCAACCCGTATCATGGTTTTCACACACAAAAAATGCGTTTGTCATTAAGGGCAAGAACCAAAAAACGCATTCTTATACAAGAAATAAATACATTTGGGGCAGGAGGCACACATATAGGACTAAACAAAATCCTAAAACACAAATCTAAATATGGAAAAATCTATATCAGTTTGCCTAAGAAGTTGAAGAAAATTGAAAGACAGTGTTAAGATGGAAGAACACTTTTGAGGAAGTATAAGAAAAGAGTCCTTATATTTGCATTTGCCTTGTTCAAATAATGAGTAATTAAAGAGATAATATCATTGTGATATATATTCAAGAGTCCTTAGGAGTAAATATGCCTTTTGTTGGTCAAGCTCATGCTTAAATGACATATGAGACAGTTGTCGGGGTGGGGCAACAGTGATGCACCTGGCCAGCCAGGGCGCTGAGGCGAGAGGAGCATAGCGGCCCCGTCCTGCTCCCCGCAACCATGTGCACGGGGTTCTCCTTCGGGTCTGCGACGCTGGACTCCACACCGTGGCCAACGGCACGACCAGTGTGGGCGGCATCTTCTCCTTCGAGATGGGGGCATCTAGCATCCTCTCTGTGGGGCTCAATTTTGGACCTCTTGAGGGTACTGCGACGCCAGCAACCACGTCTGTTTCTTCTGGTGGTTTTGGAACTGGGCTCTTCGGATCTAAACCCTCCACTGGGTTCACTCTAGGAGGGACAAACGCAGGTATAGCAACAAACTATAACTTCAGGATTAACTCTGGGGATGCCTGCCACTACATCTGGGTCCACTACAGGCTTTAGTTTAGGGTTCAGCAAGACCGCAGCATCTGCCATGCCATCGGCGCTGCCCATCGTTTCTACGTCCGCCAGCAGGCTCGGCCTTTGCTCTGCTCTGACCTTGACTCCAGCAGCATCCACAAGATTTACTCTAAATAACTTGGGTGGAACAACAGCCTCGACCACAACTGTGTTCCCAGGTCTTTCTCTAGGGGTAGCCTTGGCTGGCTTGGGAGGCTCACTCTTCCAGGAACAAACACCACAGTGTCAGGTGATGGAGAGTGTAGATCCTCCACAGCAGGACACATTGACACTCAAGGCTACTCATGTTTATTTTGGCCTTTTGAGCAGATCACTTTTTCTCTTTAATCTGTATGTTTTCCTTTAAGAAAACCGAATTACAAAATAATGTTTTTTATACATAATTGGACATCTTAATCATATTTTAGAAATACATTTTCCTCTTTCTCAGTAGGGACTGATGAGATAAGGAAACAAGAACTTGTTTAAGGAGTCAGTAAACTGTTCCAGAGAAATTTGTTTTTTTAATAAATGGTGGTAAAATAATCTTGGATTATTGACAGCCTAACTTCACTGCAAGATAGCATGCCCTGGTAAACCAGGTTCTAGGAGTGGCTTCTAGGAAGGATGTAAGGACAGGGTGTGAGCATGCTCTGGAAGTGAGGTTTAAAACACAGATAGGAAATAATTTCATTGTAACCATTAGGTGAAATACTAAAGTATTAATTCAACTGGCAGAGGATACTAAATTGATAATTTATATCTCAGGTTGACTTCTCATTTCATGCTTATTTTGAAATTTGCCTTATGTTAAAGAGTCTACAGAAGTTTGGGATATTGGTTATAGCTGATGCCAATATAGGGAATTTATATTTATGAGGGCTTTGTGAGAGTGAAAGAAAGCTCTCCTGTATTTGAAGATATTGTGTAATTACCTCACAAAGCAATGTAGCATCAAGAACTTCTGTTTAACAATTCACAGATGAGGAAATGTTGATATATGTCAAAACCACAGAATTTCCAATAATATTTAGGGTGCATTTATGATGGATATTTACTTCCAGAAGTTTTGCTTAGCCCCTAATATGTACCTAATACTTGGTTGTATGGGAGAGATGAAGGAATAAGGCTTGTTAAAGGAGCTGTAGTTATTTCTGCCCTCTGTTCACAAATTAAAGGTAATGAAGAAAATGCAACTCAGTGAAAGGGGAAGAAGAGTGTGGTCACAATGGTCTGTTGATATTTGTTGCATTCAAATTTGCATTGATATTTCAAATACTTATTTTTGTCATTATTACTTAAATTTTAGGTTCAAAATGCCTTTTAATAACCAGATCACTAGATGACTATCACATGCATTTCTTTATAGGACAAATACTTAAACATTTCTTTTGAAAAGCCCTATAAAAACAAAATAAAAAAATAGAAAGAGAAAAAATATATATTATTTCTGTGACTGATAGGATTATGGCCAAAATGAGAGAAAACAATCTAAAAGATCAAAAGCTGAAATATAAATTTATGTTAAATTATACTAATGTATTCATATTTGATTATGATTTGCAAGACACTAACTGAATAAACAACTCATGGTTACAGCAAAGTTCATTAAACCATATGTTGAGCGATCTACTTTGTTAAAATAAAGTCCAAAGTCTTGGTAAAGTTCCTATCTGTAACAAATTTAACTAAAAGATATTTAAAGGGTATAAGTATAGCAAATTATTTTATGCTAACAGTTACAAAAATCCTATGTGACTCTTCGTTTCTTTCATCTTTTGAGCAGAGTGTCTATATTAGAAGGGAAAATAATATTCTTTCTTGGGGCCCAATCTCTATCCTTCCCTATTTAAGATTATTCCACATTCTTAGATAGGATAATCTGTCTTCTGTGTTTCTGCATGTTACATCATATTACCTTCTATTACAATAATTTTAAGATAGCACATATATATGAGGGTGAACCCTCCAAAACAACAGAATTACTTTTTGGAGAGCTGGCCTCTTCTAGTACAGGCTTCCCCTACTAGGTAAGTGTTCTGGAAACATATCAGTATCAGTGTACCAGCTAGCATTGTTGTAAGAAACTGTTAGGCTTCAGTGAATTTTTTTGGAGATTGTTTCAACGAATTTTCCCAATTAATGATGGCTGATTTAGGAGCACACGTGCCCACACCACACTGAATGTTCAGCAGTGTTTGGCCAAAAATGACTGGGGTCCTGTGTGCCACCCTCCCTATTTACCCAATCTCACCCCAAGCAATTATTTGGTTGGATGAAAAAAACCCTTAAAGGGAGACATTTTGCCAACGTAGAAGAGGTGAAACAAAAAATGGCAAAAACACTAAAAGGCTTCAAAATTGATGAGTTCAAAAACTGTTTTGAGCAATGAAAAGAGTGTTTTGATAGGTGTATTGACATCAAACGGAAAGTACTTTGAAGGCTGAAGTACAAATATGTAAGAATAAATACACAGCTTTTTATAAATAAATTTTGGGTTTTCTTGGGTTCCTCTTTGTATATAAGTAAACAAAAATTATACTGTATAATATCATTTTTATGTCTTTTTATTTTATTAGATTGTATACTCTATGAAAGAAGGGGATTTCCTTCATTTTGCATTCTGGTTTCATATGCCTGACATCATAATTGCAGCTCAAAAACAAAAATTAAACAACCGAATGTGTTTTCTTGCCTGACAATTTTGAGCTGAAATAGATTGCCCATCAGTTATTCTTTTAGCGTTTTTCTGCCTTTTTACAACATATAATTAATGTAATACATTTAAAAAAGCCTGACACAGAGTAAACACTAAATAATTAAGCTCATATGATTGAACCCTGCTTTAAGTAATTTGCCATTCCTCTCCTTCAAATACCCAAAACTTCCTACTTTGATACTGAAACCAGAGCCTTTTCTCTACAGATAGCATTCTGATTTCAAAGCATAGATAGGTGACATTAGCATTTGCAAATAAGAGTTATGCTTTAGGGATGAAGTTAGTACAGTCATCAGATTACCTCAGTCATTAGAAGACCTTTCTTTTTTGTCCTCCAAAAAAAGTTTCCAGTCTGACGTGAATTTACAATGCAATAATTGAAAAACATGGAATTTTTATAGGCATAAAATACTAAATGAACACAAAACAAAGACAAATGTATTCTGCCTGAGTCACAAAGGAAGGCACTAAAGAGACAGATTTTAGTAAAGCCTTGAAAGATGTTGACAGTGAATAAAGAACATTTAGGGAAAAAAGAAGCCAAGAAAGTTTATGTGGGTTATATAGAAAATTACAATAGAACTTGAATGACCAAGGCATAGGGTTGGAGTAGTGCAGGATATGAAGAATATTAGACTTTTAAAATCGAAAAGGGTCATATTACACAAGCATTAAATGTTATGTTGAGGAGCAGCCTACAGTAGAAGAAGCCTACAGAAAAATATTCATAATCTAGAATAATAACTAAAGCAAAAATTGATTTCAGGGGGAAGACAGTGCATCAACAACAAGATGACAACAAATAATTATGGACATGGGACAAAGTGCACACATTGGGGAATCATCGCATGGAGTGTTGAGAAAGTGAGAGGAAGAACGGTCCTTCATTCATGACACTATTTGCCAGCTTGGCATTTCCTAAAACACCTTCAGGTTTTAGAAATCACCTAGAAGGACTAAAAAAACTCACCGAGATCAGTTATACTCATGGTTATAGTAATTACAGGGAAAGCATATATATTAAAATCAGTCAAGGCAGGCGACTCATGGGACAGAGAACGGAAGGGTTCCAAATAGGCGTTTTCTCCCAGGGGAATCAGGAACAGTGTTAACACCTTCTGATAACAATGTGTGACAATACACACAGAGAATTTGCCAAGTAGGGAAGATCATCTGTCTTAGTGGCTTCATTAAGCAAGCAGGTTGACTGCCTTGTGGTTCATCTCGATCTCCATTCTCAATCTCCATCTCTTCTGAAGATGAAGCTAGTAGCACGTAACCCAAAGCCCTAACATAAATAATATTGTTAGCCTTCATAGCATGACCAGACCGCACTCCAAACTAAGGCACTCCTATCAGGCATGACATTTCGAAGACTAAGAGATGACTTCTCAGAACCCGAGGGCAAACGTCAGGCCTCTCTTTAAGAAAGTTAAAATTTTTAATACACAAGTGTCAATAGGTTGTGATTTTTTACCAAAGGAGTGGTAACTGGGTATTTAGAGCTCCCAAAAGGACTTGTAGTGTAGCTTACATAAAGTACTAGAAAGGTACTTCTTAAACAAACATTTAAAGACAATTAGCTGATGAAAAGTTTAAGAGATTGGTAGGGTGGCGATAATGGAGATAAGTCAGGCTTAAAATTTAATGAAGTTCAAAATTTACAAAAATTTATAAGATCTAGTTTGTGATTTCTACTGTATAGAGAATATGAGTGACAAAATAAGAAATGAAGTTACTAATAAGGAGAAAGAGAGAAAGAATTTTTGAATATTGTGTTATCTATTTTGTGAAGTGATGCAGATAATTAGCATTATTCAATGAAGTTGCATTGCTAAAGATAGTAGTACATACTTCTAATTTATCTAGATCTAATAGAAAATAGCACAAACATTGCATCATGCTGCATATTATATAAACAAATAGTATGATTTTTCTATTATATGATCTATAATATTATAGTGAGATCATCATTTATATTCTTTAATAATCAGAGATATTTAAACAAGTATACATTAAGTGATAGCATTTGAAATACATATTTAGAAAAAGACAAATAGAAATAACAAGTCTCTTACCTGAAACCTGAATAAATTAATAGATATGCATTATTTTAATATTAAGGTTAGTAAGTATGCAGAAAAAATCAATTATTTTCTTGGAAACATATTATAAAATACATAATTAATTAACTAATAACCATGTAGCAATGTTCAACGAAAGCCTACTCTGAGAAATAGGGAAATAGAAAATATTAAACCTACTTATACTTATTATGAATTATAAGTTACAGGTCTTGTTAATAAGCTCAGTAAAAGAGAAAAATTTGAAGATTCTTATAAATGAATTACAAGATTTATGACCAACTGTTATATAAGAATTATCTTCTGAAAATTATTAGGGACTTAATTTTTTTTTTTCTCTTACAACGTGGGGCAATTTTCTCCACAATTCTCTGACTAAAGAGACCTACTACAGGTGAATGCTCTCTCTTATCAGAGTAAATCTATACTGTTGTCTTTTACCTTCCCATCAACCAAATCAATCTTACATTTTTTCTAGCACTAAGAGCCTCTATAAATCCCTGGTAAGTAAAATATTTTACTTTACTTCACTGGTCTTATATTTTTAATCAACTTTATTGAGATATGATTTTCCATTTTAACTGTGCACTTAATTGGCCTTGGCCAATGTAAATACTCATGTAATCTCCTCCTCAATCATGATATATAGTATTTCCATTACCTTAAAAGTTTTCAAGTTTTTATCCATCCCTTTGAGGTCAATCTCTACTCCCAAATCTAGGCCACAAGCAACCATTCAATTATTTTCTGTCACTGTCGATTAGTTTTGACAGTTCTAGAATTTCAGATAAATGGAATTATACAGTATGTCCTCTTTTGTCCTTAACCTCTTTTGCTTTTCAATGCAAATAAATGTATGAATGTATCAATTGTTCATTTCTTTTATTGCTGAATAATATTTCACTGTATAGATGTGACAAATCAAGTAAGTCTTTTAAATTGTAATGGTATCTCGTCATAAATTTAATTTCCATTTCTCTGATTAAAATATCATCAAGCATTCTGTTGTGTTTAAAGGTCATTTGATAATCTTCTTTACAAAATATTTTTCAAAAAAAGTCCATTAAAATTAGATTATTTGCCTTGCTATTGAGTTTTAATTGTTATTTATATATTCTAGATAGGTATCTTCTGCCAGATATATACCTTGCATATATCTTCTTCCAGTCTGTAGCATGTCTTTCATTTTCTTAATGATGTTTTTCAAAGAACTGAAAAGCTTGTTTGTTTTAATTTTGATGAAGTTCAGTTTATAATTTTTATTCCCATAGTTATAAGAAATCTTTTTTTACCCTAAGTTTACTAAGATTTTATTCTTAACTTTTATAATTTCAGCTATTATGTTTACTATGTGATCTGTATTGCACTAATTTTTTACATGTTGTGTGAGGTAAAGACAGAGGTTATTTTTCAACATGGATATTCAGTTGTTCCTGCAACAGCATTTTATTGCACTGGTTCACTAAACCACAATTCTCAAACTGTGATATAGAGAGAACACATGTGAATGCAATGGATTGCATTCTAGAGAAACTGGACTGTTTATCAATGCACAGTGGACATGTCTAACCTTTGCTTCAGAGGTATTATCTTTATCTACTAAGGCTGCATTTTATACAATCATCCTTAAATACATAGTTTAGAGGAAATTCCCACAGTGACTTTGATCCCAATATTTTATACAGAAATGTGGGAAACCATAGAAAATTGTTTTCCTTGGCTTCTCTTTTTCTTGGTTTCTTATGTTTTCAGTTTGCTGAGCTTCTTGATCTGAATTTATTTATTTTGCATAAAATTTGGGATAATTTCTATTGCAATTTCTTTAAATTCATGAATATTTTTATTGCAATGTATAATAAACAAATAGTAGAGGAACTGTTCTAGATTAAAACAGATTAATATATTAGTTGGTGCTATTAAAATTTGGATATAAGCCAGGCTCGGTGGCTCAGCCTGTAATCCCGCGACTTGGGAGGCCGAGGTGAGTGAATTGCCTGAGCCCGCGGGTTCGAGACCCACCTGGGCAATTTGGCAAGACCTCATCTCCACAATAAATCAAAAATCAGCCGGGCGTGGCAGTGTGTGCCTGTAGGTCCAGCTACTTGGAAGGCTGAGGTGGAAGGATCGCCAGAGACCAGCAGGTCGAGGCTGCGGTGGTTGGGAGCGGCCACTACACTCCAGTCTGGGCGACAGAGTGAGACTCCAAATAAAAAATAAAAAAAAAGAAAATTGGATATATACTAAATATTTTATACTAGGAAATTGTTAATTTTCTTCGAAGAAATAATGGGATAGAGATTACATAGAAAAATGTCCACATTTTAGCCAGGTGCAGTGGCTCACACCTGTAATCCAGCACTTTGGGAGGCAGAGGTAAGCGGATTGTCTGAGCCCAGGGGTTTGAGACCAGCCTGAGCAACATGGCAACACCTCGTCTCTATAATAAATAAAAAAATTAGCCAGGCGTGATGGTTCGCGCCTGTAGTTCTAGCTACTTGGAAGACTGAGGCAGAAAGATTGCCTGAGCCCAGCAGGTCAAGGCTGTGGTAGCTATGAGCGTGCCACTACATTCCAGCCTGGGAAACAGAATGAGACTCTGACTCAAGAAGAAAAGAAAAGAAAAAGTCCTGATTTTTATGTACAGATTTTAAATTATTTTGGTAGTAAAATATTAATAGAGTCTGTAGCTTGTTTTCAATGTATTAATAAAGAATATGAAACAAAAATAAAAATTCTATATTTATAGATACCTAAATAGATAAAGCAATTACTACTGAATTTAGGTGGCAGATATACATATATTTATAGTACCACATGTTTATATTTTTCGTTTGAAAATTTTCAAAATTAAAAGTTATAAAAACAAAAATAAGACTATAAAAATAACTTAGATTCTAACTTGCTAGGATACACAGAACAGTGTATTTCATGTGGGTTTAAGAATATTCCCTTCAAATATTGGAAATTAGAGTAGTAGCTTGGATAATAAATTTAAACAATTCTACCGGTAAATGTTTCTGAAGTTCAGAATACTGAAGTTCAAGATTTAGAGGACTGTATTCAGGAAAATCATATTGATCCCATAGCATCTTATTTATGGAGGTAAACCAGGTTTACATACACCACAGAATAGGAGATGAATACATTATCCAAAATCTATTAGTGCGCCAAAGTACTTTTCTAGACTGGCTTTATGAGGATTATTACAAGAAGTATTATGATCACATGTATTATATATTCATATATATGTATTGCTTCATTTCATATACTGTTTTTTTCTATTTCCATTGAGTTTGATGTGCATTTAATCACAATGAGGTCACTTCACCAAAGAAAAAGTAGTTATGGATGTTCTGTAAATTTTCTTATCATTGGGAAAAAGTTTCTCATTAGTTTGTTATACGGTAAAGAGTGAATCATTTTACATTTCTTTTCTAATTACTGGAATCCTTGAACAGGCAAGTCTTAATGGGATGCCTGCTGAGATCCCTGTCACAATTTTACAGAGTTTATTACTTTTTGATGGCCTCTGTAAATCCTGCAATTTTGTAGCCCTGTGAGATTGGAAAATTTCAGAAACTCTTACCTTCCTTTGTGTAATTGAATAAGCAGAGCTATAGTTATTATGACTAAAACTTTGTCATTAGAAGAAAAAATTAGGCTGGGTGTGGTGATTCACGCCTGTAATCCCAGAACTTTGAGAAGCAGAGGGGAGAGGATTGCCTGAGCTCAGGGTTTTGAGACCAGCCTGGGCAACTTGGCAAGACTTCATCTCTACACTGAATCAAAAAATTAGCTGAACGTGGTGGCATACACCTATAGTTCCAGCTACTGGAAAGGTTGAAGTGGAAGGATCGCCTGAACCCAACAGGTTGAGGCTGTGGTGGCCGTGAGTGTGCCACTGCACTCCACCCTGGGTGACAGAGTGAAACGCCGATTCCAAATACAAAAGTATTATTTATGCCATTTTAAATAGAAGAAACATGTCATTCATGTATTATATGTATATGCACACACAGAAATTATATATAATATTTAACTGTTTTCAAATACTGGAAATAATTTTTAGAGTGCTCTTTTTTTATCTGTCTCTCTCATCCCTTTCATTCAATTTAGAAAAAAAATGGCTGAAAAAATATTTTATATAATAATCATGGTTAATGATGAGTATGTGTTGAAATGGAATGTCTTATGCTTTTAAAAAGTAATTTAGAATTCCATATCTAGATGTTTGTATGTGAATACTGTTTGATATAGTGTTTCTACTTCTAAAAATATACCTAATTAACAAATAAAATTTCAAAGTGACTGCATTCTATGTAAAACATGTAACAATTGAAGTGTGGCAAATATTTGGGATAAAAAATTCAATAAAAGGAGTTGATTACAAAAATTAGTTTATATTTATCAAATTTTAATATTTATACAACTAAAATGAGGTGGGGTTTTTTGTTTTTTGAGGGTTTTTTTTTTAGTAGGAGTCTCATTCTGTCACCCAGACTGGAGTGCAGTGGCACGCTCCCGGCCACCGCAGCCTTGACCTGCTGGGCTCCGGCGATCCTTCACCTCAGCCTTCCAAGTAGCTGGAACTACAGGAGTGCGCTACCACGCCCGGCTAATTTTTTATTTTTTGTAGAGACGAGGTCTCGCCAAGTTGCCCAGGATATCTCAAACCCGCGGGCTCAGGCAATCCTCTCGCATTGGCCTCCCAAATCGCGTTTGCTTGTATTACAGATTGAGCCACCGAGCCCGGCCAGAGGTTTTTCAAAACTATTGACATACAAATGATAATGTTGAATATAAAAAAATGCAAAAATATATACTTAATATGATTTTATCTGTCATATACTAGTGTAGAAGAAAATCGGGAAAATATATGAATTTAAATAATCATTGTCTTTAGGTAAAAGAGTAGTAGATAATGTATATTTCACCGGTACAGGGCCACACTCTTTTTTTATTTTTTTGCATACTGTCTATAATTTATTTCATGCTACAAGAGCAATGATGGGTAAATGTGATATCTAGAATTAGGACTAGCAAAACCTCAAATTTTTGCTTTCTGTCCCTTTACAGAAAAATCTTTCAGTTTCAGTAAGTTCAAGTCTCAAATCAAACAAAAGTTCTAATAAAAACCAACAGCAACAAAAACTGTATGCACTAAGAAGTGATATAAAATAATTTATTATATAAGACTTGCATTTATCAGACATATTTATTAAAATTTTGCTTATAATTAAATTGGGATTTCATTTACTCACTAATTTAAAGCAGAGAATCAAGTGACTCAGAATAAAGAAATATATTTCAACTTACTCTTTTAGACAAAATTAAAACTTCAAATGCAGAAGCATGGTTTTATATCTTTATTTTCACATAGCATCTCTTTAAAGAGATGATAACAATAAAAATAAATAAAATAAAAATTAAAAAATAAATGTTTCTATCTAGAAGTTGGCTAATATTTCAATTATGGCCATTATTAAAAGAAGAATGGAGTTCAGGGCAAACAACTCACCTCTCTTTCCCTTCACGGTTATTTCTGTCTTACTTTGAGTCCTAACTCATCAACTATGTAAACCACAGAATTCTTTGACATTCATAATATAGTAGTGCTCTTAAAAAAACGAAAGCACCTCATGGACAATAAGGATGAAATCAATACACTGTGTCAATGGACAAAGGCCTAAAATCACAACACCCAAGTGAAAGGTGCAGGATTCTATAAATGCTTTAGGAATTGCTTTTAGTATAGTGTTTCTTAGATGTTGCTATTGATTTTCTGAAAAGGGAGTTTAGAAGCCCCAATTGTCTGGAATATAATTTTTCAGTTTTCCTAAACTTATGCTAGATTTCTTTTCCTCCTGTTTTTCACTATAATTCTACATTGTTGACTTTTTATTCTACCTTCACTCGCTCCTTAAAAAGAAGACTTGACCCTCTTTGGCAGAGGGTGAAAGCACCCTAATCATCAGGCTGCAAAGCTTTCTACAATTCCCAGACACTTTAAACAGGCTACTGAGAGAGTAACTGCAGTTCTTTCTCAGGTTAAGTTTCTTTTCTTGTAATAGCATCAACAGCAGACAAAGTGTGGTTACAAGAATACACCCCCCCAAAAAAAATAATCTAGCTTAGTGAATCTGAAATGACTACCTTCAAGTAAGTGGAAGAAATAATATACTTGCATTGCACCCAAGAGGTTCTCATGCACACAGTCTCAATATACTTTTATTTTGCTAACTATTGGGTTTCTCCCTTGTGAACTCACGCTTGGTCCATCTCACAAATGCCTCCCAAATCTTTGCCTACATCTTTAAAAAGGTAGAGCCATCTAGACCACACACACAAAAGAGAACTAATTACTCTTTTCTAAATGGACCAAGCACCTTGTTACTTACCTCATTATAATCTCATTAGCATGTGGGAGAGCTCTATAACTTTACTTCCAGGAGTGGTGCTCTTGCAGTTTAATCTTTGTTCAGAACACTTTTCAATATATCTGGATTCCTACAGTGACCTTAGTCCATTGTACAATTAAAACCAGAAGCATACAAAAATGAAATATGGTCTCACAATCTTGATTCTACAAACTAACTATGTAAACTATTCTTTTTTATCTTACTGAGCAGGGCACCTTAGCATAAAATGCAAAACATTTTCAAATATTCATATAACATGATTTTTATCAGTGGTTTGAAAAGTTAAAAATTTCAGTTAGAAATTTTGTAGGAGAGGAAAAAAACAAGGTAAATAGCTCAGAGTAGTGTGAACTATATAAGGTATACAACATGTATTGGGCCCAGAGATGCGAGTGGTTCTTTAGTCAATTTCCTAACCCCACACCCATTCATGAGGACAATTGTTTAAAATTATATTTTCCCTATTAGGCCATTATCTTTATGCTCATGGAATTTTTGTTACCAAAAAAAAAAAAAAAAAATGTATAGACAACCTATAACTCCATAACCATTTTCAGGTCCAATGGCACAAGGAAGACTCATTTCTAGAATTATCTGTTTGATGATAATAGCTTCAAAATCCCTTGGGGGAAGGACATAGTTTGACTTGCCTTTATAGTCAATTATTCAAAGGCAAAAAGGAGTCAGGCCTAGAGTTCAGGCTGAAAATAATATATGAGATCAGCTCTAATATACAAGCTATCATGAACTGGGTCTTCAATTTTGTTTTTTTTTTTTTTTTTTTTCTGGGTCTGGCATAGCACTTACAAGAGAAATATATGACACCATAGTGATGAGTGTAAAAAAATAGTAAAGATTATGCATCCAACAGAGTTATAGGTGAAATCAGAGGGCAGTCGACATCCTAATGAGCCAAAAAATTCCCTGCAAACCTCATTATATTCTTTAATTAGATTTACAATGTGTTTGCCTTCCTTATCAAGGGTTATTGAACCATACAATACATTTTATTTGAAGATTGTAAGACTGATCCTCATTCAGAATCCAACAAATTTAACTTTTTCTCTCTCCAATTTGTCTCCAGTGGTATAACATCCTGCGGTGGATATAAATTAAACTCGAGACATGTCTTATCTTCAATATCTAAATTGTTGTTGGACTTATTTACAGTTAACAAATCTATTTTTTCCATCCCTTTTGTCTTGCACTATATGCTGGTATTTGGGACAGAAAAAGAGGTTTTGTTACAGGAGAAGCTATATAATCTATAGTGTCATTTTGTTATCTTTTCAAACAGAAAAGACTCTTTTCTATATGCCAAATGTTTTGTCCTCCTGTGGGAGTGGATTCTAGGGGCCAAATTTGAGAGAAATCAAGATTCCAAATGGTTTAAGGGCATAGCCATTCTCCTTTTCTATTTTCCCAATCTGAGAGGGAAATAGGATGCCATGGGGTTTTATTAGCTCAAATGGCCCATCTACTTTCCATGGGGAGTATTTTCACATTATTTACCATAGTCTCAATGCCTACAAGTTGGACAACAGAATATGTCTGAGCCTCATTCAGTTTTGGTGCCTGTACTTTGAGAATGCAGGGTCTGAAGATAAATTTTAACATCTGCCTGTGTGTAATTTTGTTTCTAATAGCTTCAATTTGTTTAAACACTTTAGTGTTTTGATTCTACATTCATTGAATACTTTGAATGAACATTTACAACTGACTCAATCTAAATAGTCAAAGGACCACTTAAAAAACCAAAAATTTTCTGTACTACCAATGAAGTCACCATGTTAGCATATATTGTTTTACTTTTTATGTATATATAAGAAAACTTGGGATTGAAAATGAGTGAAATGAATTTAAAAGAAATAGCATTTGATCTAAATGAAAAGTCATACTTTACTCAGTCACATGTAAATCAACCTCATGCAGTTGTCTCATCTTTCTACACAGTTTTCTTAAAATTACAGCAAATTTTTGAAGTTGATGCCAATGGGTGTTTTCTACATTGTCTGGTAAATGATGTCACTATGGCACACCCAGGGTAAACAATAAATGCTGGCAAAACTTTGCACAAAGTATCTGTTCATTATTGACTATTTTGAGAGAAGAAAGCTGATATCTAATTTTTCATTAAACATGAATTTTTTTAAGCTGGTTGTTGACAGAAAGGCTTATTGCAAAACTTAAAAAGCATTACTAAGCATATTAGTTTCCCATTGCTACTATAAAAAACTCAGTGGTTTAAACCACACAAATGTATTATCTTAAAGTTCTGGGGTCAGAAGTCCCAAATCAGTCTCTTTTTTTTGACTTGTCACAGAAACAAGGAACTCAAACGTGCTGCAAAGAAAAAAAGTAAACAGCCCCATTACAAAATGAGTAAAAAATATGAATAGACACTTCTTTAAAGAAGACATACGAGTAGTCAACAGATACATGAAAAAATGCTCAGTTTCACTAGTCATCCAAGAAATGTACATTAAAACCACACTGAAATACCATCTCACTGCAGTCAGGATGTTACTCATCAATAACTCAAAAAACAACAGATGCTGAAGAGGATGCGGGGAAAAGGGACACTTTTACACTGTTGGTGGGAGTGTAAACTAATGCAACCTCTGTGGAAAACTGTTTAGCGTTTCCTAAAAGATCTAAAAATCGACATTCCATGCAACCCTGCAATTCCCCTCCTGGGAATATACCCGGAGGAACTCGAATCACTCTATAAAAAAATACCTGCATACATATGTTTATTGCAGCATTGTTCACAACAACAAAAACATGGAACCAATGGTGCTGTCCATCAAAAGAAGACTGGATAAAAAAAAACTGTGGTACCTATACACATTGGAATATTATACAACCACAAAGAAGGACAAAATTATGAACTTCACAGCAACTTGGATGGACTTAGAGTCTATAATACTGAGGTGGGGTGAGGAGGCAGGATTGGCCATAGGGAAATCTGCTGGGGGAAGGTGGAGGCACACTTCATCAACAAGAGTACCTGCATAATGAACATCTGTATACCTAAACCTAAATTGTATCCCACATCTTTAAAATGAAAAATTAAAAATAAATTGCAGCACAAGAGTTAGTGAAGAGCACTCGGTAAAGTCCTTTCCAGCAGGGTTCTAGGGATTCTTCTAGTTGATGTCTTTTCCAGTATACAAATTCACCTGCCTCTAATCCGTGGTCCTTGAAGTCTTCATCTCTGGGAGCTCACTCTGTAAATATTCTGTTACCAGATTTGCATTGTTTATTAGTCTTAAGAAGTTATTGGCAATTATGTAGCAGTTACTTCTTGAGCAGGGCTGGTTTCTATAATCCCTTATTGTCTCTTGTGTCTCTGCATTATTATTTCATAAGGTGAGAAATAATGTTTTCCAGTGGTAATGTACTTAAGCAAGACTAGTGGGAGAGCTTTTGGTCAAGAATGGTTAAAAGCCTCCATTAACTTAGCTAATTAAATTTTTATTGTGCCATATCTACTTGCCCAAAGGACTGAAGTTGACAGGCACAATGGAAATGTTGTATTATGGACCAGATTCTACAAATGGATTGGATAATTTGTCCAGAAAATGAGTTCCACCATCATTATGTAGCCTGGAAGGTATTCCCCAGGCTGGAATGACTCTAACAATATTTTGTCTGCTATAAAAGCAGTAGCCCTCCGGCAAGAAAATGCTTCCACCCGATGGGAAAACATTCAAATCAGCCCAGCATATATTTATAGTTCTGAGAAAGTGGCATCTGGATAAAATCCAATTGCCATACTTCAGAGAATCCTGTTGGTGAAGGAAAATGACCCTGAGAGTCATGTAAGGGCTTGTCAGTGTTTTATTTTGGACATAGAGAACATTGAGAATACACCTTTTGAGTTATTGTGGGGGATGGTTTCCAGAAATATTGTTTTCCCCATGACATCATCTTTTCAGGGGCCCATTGGGTTACTTCATGAATAAATTGAAGAATTGGTAGTTGTGCACCTGTGGGAACTATGGGTTTTCTATTAGGGCCTAGTCATATTTATTTACTTTGGTCAAATATGCCTTCCTTTTGCTGCCAAATCTGTTTTTATTAAGGAGACAATGTCTGTTGGTATTGTAAAAGAATGTTGGTGAAGGTATTGACAGGATGGAGGGTACACTCCCCTATAGGACAGGTCATCTTTCCCAGGGTAGCATTCTTTGCTGAGGCATTAGCTAAATTATTTCCCTTGGCTTCCTCAGTGTTATATTTTGGGTGCCCAGGGAATTTTATGATTGCAAGTTGCTTTGGCATTTGAATTGCTTCCAATAGCTCCAAAACATGGTGCCCATTTTGTATGGATTGTCAAGATGAGATGAGAAACCCCCCTCTGTTTCCATAGCATGCCAAAAACATGGGCTGCTTCAAAAGTATATCAGCTATCAGTGTATATATTTTCCACTTTCCTTTCAGCCAATTGGCATCTCTAGTTAAAGCTATTAACTCATTCATTTGGGCTGACTTTACTTCTTGGAGTTGAGCACTTTCAATTATGTTTACCATGCTCAAAGTTTTCAAGAGGTTTCCCTGAATGTTAGTTATACATTGTTTCAAATCTGGTGTAAACATTGGGAAGTGTTTCATTTGGGTATATTTTACATTGCTGCACTTTTGCCCAACCTATGCACTTGGGGAATAGCTATAGTAATGTTATGGTCTCCGTCACAGTTGGCTGCTCTGCTTTGATACTGATAATTCAAAAGGGCAGGGAACTGGCGGAAAGAAGTTTATTTCTGAGTTTGAATCCAGGCAGCAGAGCTGGACTTGAGGTCTTTCTAAAATGATTCTGCTCTCCCTCCAGGCTTTTACAGTTCACTTTTGTTAAGTCCAGAGTTGTTAGTACCTATACATTAGCCACATGACCAGCAGAGCACTATGTAGAACTTGAGTTTCAGCTGCATTTATCGATAGTGACATTTTTCGGTCTAGACTTCCTGATGTCAGGTATCAGGTATCTCATAGCTTTTATCAGTAGGGCCTGGTAGAAGAGTTAATCAAACTCACCATAGAGTAAAGGTAGTTTACAAGCCCTAAGACATGCATTTCACAAAAGTTATACGAATCACAAAACCTATGATTATATTGATACAAAATCTATACAAATCCCAAGACTTATAATTACATTGATACTATATTATTCAAACTTATGACTGCTCAGAAAAAGGGAGCAAATAGGGATTTGCATCTTTCAGTTGATTGGGCATAGTCTATGGGGAAGTCAAGGGCCTCCTGAAGCTACTTACTGGGAATGCAAAGGAGATAAGAGGACTCTCAGGAATATTGTTCAGGAATGTACAGGAGCACTTGAACCCTTGCCATGTTCTTGTCTGGGGACTGTGGGAATATAGACAGACATTAGAGGGACTCTGTGTCAGTAAGGTCTCACCAATGTGATTGCAAAACTCTCTGCATTTCTCTCTTCCAGCTGTATCCTGTCAAAATATGCTTCTTCCAATCTGATATTTAAAACTAATCATCAACTTTGTTTTGGGGGACCAGTGACTCAGTTAGCTGATATAAATCCGAGAACCCTGGATCATGGGTCTTAAGCTTTAATTTGAATTCCTTAGCAAACCTTAGGGGATCTTGAATTGGGTTGGGAAATCCAGATACCAGGGGCCTTAATTCTGATTTGATCCAGGGTGTATGTAATATGCTAGGATCCCCTTTCCCTGTGGGTTTTATCCTAAAAGAAGCAACTACTATTTTGTCCTCCCCAGATATTTCTGGTCTCTTTGCAGCTTGAGGTGAGGACATAGGTGAAGGAGGAGGAAAAAGGAAATTGTCCAAACAAGAAAGTTCAGAAAGTAGAGAATTAGGAGTGGCAGAAAGAGAAGCAATTTCTGGTACCTTCCTAACATCAAAAGTGGCTTCTGATAGTTTCTTTAATTCTGAGACAGTCTCGAATATTTTCATATTAAATTTCTGGAGGGAGGCATTTTATCATTTCCATGCCAGCTAAAGTATGATTCCCATTCATTTTCTTTGATGAGGAACCTAATTTCTCCAGTTTTGTAAACAAGAAAATCAATTTGGGTATATAGAAGGTTCCCCATTTTGGAAATCTTAGATCTAGGCTGTCATTCGTGAGAGTTCATCATTTACATAATACTTGCAAGTAGAAATGTCATAATTATCAAACATAAAACCAGTTGGGGTGCCAGAAGGGGGTTGTTCTCCTTGCCTTTTCTCTCTTTTGGAGAACTTATTTCCCATTATTTTAAAGGGAGGAACTGAACTGTGGTCTAGGGTTTTGTATTGTGGATTGGAGTGTGCTGCTTGTGGGTGGAGCTCCATATTCAACACTGAATTGTTTTCACCGTCTCACATATTGCGGTTTTCTCTTAGGAGGTCTGTTACCTCCAAGTGTACTTGAAACATGAGTGATCAGCTCTTGTCTGCATTTCCTGGACAAGCCTTCTATAAATTCATTTTATTGGGGGATCCCCTGTAGGGCCGCTGCAACTCACAGGGGGTCAACCCCCAGACACTCCCATGTGCCCCCCAGTCACCTAGGGGCACCTTTCAGCTAAAAGGAGCAAAATGCTCTTTCTCTTCGGAGCTAAGTCAGTCTCTTATTTACCTGTGAAAATGACAGTTCGGTTCCTCATGCAAATGCGCAAACAAACCAATTTGATTTTTTCCCCTTTGGTGGAGGGAGAAAGACAATGAATAGGGACCTTTAGAATGCACCTCAGAACCAAATCTTTGGATTCAAAACTATTTCCTAGGAAGCGAAAACCAGCTCAGGGGAAACCAGGGACTACCAACCTAAAGCGAGAGGTTGGAGGCTCAGTAGAAACTTACTAGGACCACCTGAAAAGAAGCATGAAATTGATGGGGTTGCAATGGACTCCTGCTAGTAGCTCCAGGTTCACGTGACTCCGTCAGTATTCCTGAACTCTTCTGTGAGACCCCACATCTTTGGGCACCAATTTATTGATGAAATATGCCAAACTCTGTAAAATATTTTAAGATGGTTTATTCTGAACCAAATATGAGGACTTAGACCCGTGGCACATGTTCCAAGAAGTTCTGAGAACATGTGCCCATCGTGTTTGAAAGATGACTAGGTTATATGGAGTTTTAGGGTGGCAAAAGTTACAAAAATGACAAATCAATACATGTGAGGTTCTCATTCGTTGTGCTAGAGGAGGAGAGAGATTTTCAAGGGGGGTGGGGGGAGTGTTTCAGGTCATAGTTGGGTACAAAGATTTCTTGATTGGTAATATGTAGTTCTAATCAGGAGCTAAAGTATGATTCCCATTCATCTTCTTTGATCAGGAACATAATGTTCCTGATGTTTTGCTGAGACAAAGGATGGAAAGACTCTAGGTTTGTTGATATGTAGATGCAGTTAAGATGTTATTCCATGAGGCATGCACGATGACTTTTAATTTGATATCTGTGATTCGGGGGAATATTCATTAATTACTGATTACTGCCCATTTCATGGATAACTTTTGATTACCTGTCATCTGTATGAGGAGGTAGATGGGACAATTGGGTATTTGCGTATAGTCAGCTGAAAAACTGAGACCATAGAAAAAGTGGTTGGAAAGATGAGGGTTTTATTTCTTTTGCAGCTAACAAAACTTTTCCTTTTTTGACCTGTCATTGGAGTGGTTCTGGACCTTGTGAACTGGGTGAGAGGATATCTTTAGTTAAAAAAAAAAAAAGGCTCAAAAGCTAGAAATATTAGCCATTCGTCCTGGCTAAAACCTAATTAAAAAATATTTGAAAGAATTAAAAAAACAGCTCTATGGTTAAAATCAGCTTAATTAAAAGCTAATAATTATATATATGTGTATTTATATATATATACACATATGTATAATATATACATATCTATATTCTACTTTCTACTTTTTCTCTTTTGTGTCTCTTTTTTTTTGAAGCAGGATTTATTGAGGGGACAGAAAAGCTCCCACAGTGGGCGGGGACCCAAAGGCGTTGCCTTGTATCTTGTTTCTGAAGTATTTTTTAGTCAGCTGAAACCCCCATTAATTAAATGATTGATTCCTCAGTTTGCTTAGTTTCTTGGTATGATATTTGCTTAGAAAAATGTAACATTTTCATAGGACTTTTAAAAAAAGCTTAAAATCTCAAATTATCTTGAAAAATTGTTCTCTCACTTACTTCTACCCCTTCCTACTCCTATCTCCTCTTTGCTTTCTTGGTACCACATGAAGGAATCTAGAGAGAATTTCTAATGAGTCTGATGCCTTCTAAGGAACAGAGTAAAAACACACCACTCATTCCCATTTGGGGGTTTTCTGTTTTCCTTGTGGAGTTTCAAGAGTAAAGGGTAGGTTCCTTTCAGGTCTAAAGGTCTGTTCTCTTTCACATTGTATTACCAGATCTCTTTGACTTTGGGGATTACCCGGGATTACTTTGTACTAAGAGAAAGAACTTGATCTTTACATTTGTAACTGCTGACAAGTCACTAGCAAAAGCGGCAGTTTTGGAGGTGGCTGACAGAGGTTGCAATGAATACTTGTAACTGCAGGGGGCTACTTCTTTCTTTGAGTATTTAAATGGAAAGGCAGGTTTAAACACTTTAAGGAACATTTGTTTTTGAGGGTTGAGGACTAAATCTGACCTTTTTCTTTCATCCAAATTCTTAACTAAGAGGATTGAGAATTAACATTCGGTAAGAATTTACCAGACAGGGTTTTATTACCCTATTGTTTTCCAACTGACTGTGTCATGACATCTTTTTTTTTTTTTAGTCTGATTCTCACTGTCATCTAGGCTGAAGTACAGTGGCACAGTCACAGCCACTGCAGCCTCAACCTGCTGAGCTCAGGTGATCCTTGCACCTCAGCCTTCCAAGTAGCTACAACCACAAGTTGCAGTATATTTATTATAGTATATTTATTATAGGGACAAGGTCTTGCCAAGTTGCCCAGGCTGGTCTCAAACCCCTGTGATTACAGACATGAGCCACTGTGCCCTGCTGAGAATTTCTAAGAGTAGCCACAGCATTTTTATGCTTTTCTTTTAGTTTCATCTTCCCATCAATTGCTTGGCATATTTCTAAAATGATCTTTTAAAAATTTAGTAGTATTTTAAGATGCCATCATCCAACCATTAACAATTAGGAATTTCCAGTGGTATATTTATTTATTTTATTTTTTATTTTTTTGAGTTGGATCTCACTCTGTCACCCAGACTGGAGTGCAGTGGCCATTCCCGGCCACCGCAACCTCGACCTGCTGGGCTCCGGTGATCCTTCCGTCTCAACCTTCCAAGTAGCTGGAATTACAGGTGTGCGCTACCATACCCAGCTCATTTTGATTTATTGTAGAGATGAGGTCTCGCCAAGTTGTCCAGGCGGGTCTCGAACCCGCAGGCTAAGGTAAGGTATATTTATTATAGTGACTCAATCCAACAATCTCTTCATGGAAAATCCAGGAGGTAGTTTTCTAAGTTTAAAATAAATTTTTTATTTTTACAATCTAACAAAGAAGAGTTTCTTGGAGAGTTAACAGAGAGGAAATCTCAAAGATTCCCACCTCCCCCCCAAATAAAAATCACAGTTAGAAAAAAGCCTAGGATAGCAAAAGACTTACTGCCACAAAAGGTTAAGGATAATGCTTGTGCATATGGTGCTTCTGGGAACTAACATATTTGTGGGGAGCCACCAGTCACACACCCACCAATCTGTTTCACTGGTTATGCCCTCCCGCAATTAAATTTTCCCAAGGCTAACCAGGCAACAAGGTTTGTAGCAAAAGAAGTCCTGTAGGGATGGGATTTCTTAAGACAGACTCTTCTGGAGCTTGACATATTTGGCAAAAAGAGTGTACTGCTTAGAATCTTACATTTCTAGGGTTCCTAATCTTTTCAAATGAGCCACCTGATGAGACCTGAGAATCATGACCCCTGATAGTAAAGCCTAAGAGAGAGAATGCTCTCATATGGTCTCAAGTCAAGCTCTCAAGGACATAAAACAAGACAAGAGAGATCTTATTTTGGGTACCCACAGCAATGCTTATGTGCTGATTTGTTCAGAAATGCAAAACTGACCAGTCTGCAAGGCCAGCGCAAACAAGCTTATAGAGATTTTAGGTCCATGTTCTATTCTGTGGTACCTCCCTTATGACAGAATAACAGAAAGATGAAGACAAAGGAAAAGGCTACTTCAAGGGAGGAAAGAGGTCAAATGGTATGAATGTCCATACCAAAATGTACATCACAGTTACTATACTAAGACTAATGACACAAATCTTTTTCTTCCATCAATTCATCAGGATTTTGCAGTGGAAAAAAAGAAACAGTAATCTTTACTTTCTGATCAACCAGATTTCACAAAAAATGAGGCCAGAAGCCTGGTTAGTAAGAAATTATTTACATTCTGCTGTCTTGTCAGATTCTGGGATCATTTCCAGAAGAGTGCTATAGCTTTGATATCTGCTTACAGCAAAAACAAACAAATAAGCAAACAAAAAACTGTAAGGGTTAGGAAAAAGCTCCCCTTTTACCTTCTAATGGTTACCTGAAAAATCAACTCAGAAAAAAGACATTAACTGTAAAGAAGACAAATTTATTAACATGTACATGAGAGAAACCCACAAAGTAATTACCCTAACCTTCCAGTGGGGTTCAAAAGTTCATATCCATAACAATTTAGTAGGGCCACTTCTGTCTGCAAGTCCTCTAAACAATCATCTCAAAATATGTCAAAGGAGTATATATTGAAATAAAATATTGCAAGTTCCTTCAGGCCCACGATAAGAACGTTTTTCACTGGGAATGGGGTAAGTTGGTTATTTGGCCAACTCTCCTATTCAGGGCAAATCTTAAGTTAAAAGAAAATTAAAATCTTTAATAAGAGACTCCAATAATTGGGCAGCAGGCTACATAGACGAGTCTACAGTAATTATTATGTAGTTATGAATTATACTAAACTTTCTCCTAAGATTGGAAAGAGGATAAGGATATCTTCTCTTTTTTTTTTTTTTTTTTTTTTGGAGTTGGGGTCTCATCCTGTCACCCAGACTGGAACTGCAGCCTCGACCTGCCGGGCTCCGACGATCCTTCCACCTCAGCCTTCTGAGTAGCCGGAATTACAGGAGTGCACTACCACCCCCGGCTGATTTTTGATTTATTGTAGAGATGAGGTCTCGCCTGCCCAGGCGTTCTCTTACTACTCCAATTAAACATAGTAGATGACTGAACTAGTATTAAAATATAAGAGAAATAAAGATGAAGATTTGAAAGGAAGAAATAAAACTTTTATTGTGGGCAACCCCTTCAGGTCCCCTCCAACTATGGGAGATTTTCTGTCTTCTCAATAAATCCTGCTTTCTAAAAAAAAAAAAAAAAAAGAGAAAAGAAAAAAACACAAACTTTTATTGCACAATGCATGATTATATATGTAGAAAATAATTATAAGTAAGCATTAGAATTTATAAGTAAATTTTGCATGGTTACTGGCTACAATATAGATGTAAAAATAATTTTAGATTTCCACTCTTGGCCATGAACTCTCACACACACATCTAAACTGTGTTTTCTGAGATCCCAGGAAAGAACAGAGATTCCAGAGAGACCTGCTGGAGTCCAGCTCGAGGAGAGAGTCAGGGATTGAGATGGGGGAATCGGGAAGCGGTGAAAAAGAAAAGACGAAAACAACAGGATCCTTCTTCCTGGGGAGAGTTCAAGACTCTGCCAATTTTTATTCAATTCTTACAAGCTTATATAATTTTTTTACTGACCCCCCTACCCACAAAATGTATCCCATGTTACACATTAAATGTTTACATCATGTTTTTTCTTTTGTTTATGGGGAAGTTGACCTTTACAAGTTTCATTTTGTTCCTTCCTGCTACTGGTGGTGTAACAAAATACCAGCTGCCAATTTATCAGCCACATCCTGTGACCCTAGGCCAACTGAATCTCTTCCCTTCACTATTCTATTTCTTTTTCTTTACTAATCTATTTTCTTAATTCTACCCTTATATATATTTTAGCAGCAGTATATTGACTTGTTTTTTCTTTTATATAACCACCCTTATCTTACCCACTATGAATTCTTAGTACTATTAATTTAAAAATTTAACTTTCTTAATTCTAATTGCCTTATCTATATTACTTGCTATTTTCTTATCACCTATTTTACACTTTATATTTCTAAACAAAACATGTCTAAATCTACACATATATATGAAATTAATCTTACTTCTAATCCTAGATGTATTTAATTTTAAACCTACATTAAGTGTATATAATTTTAAGTTTACCTTAAAACTTAATTATTTCCTATTCCTTATATTTAACTAATACCTACATCTATAATAAACATTTATTTTTTAATTATAGCTGTTATTTATTTAATTCTAATCCTTACTTTAATTTTAACCCTCTTTCTAATTAAACTATAATATTTCTTAAATGAAAGGCATGTCTGTGACTTGTTTTTCCTGAAAACACCTGTTTTGGAGATACTCTGTCTCAGTTTCTCACTTCCTCATCAATCACAACTGTCAATGTTGTTACTTATAAAGGGTATGAGGAAGTACTTGTTTATCCTTTTTTAGCTAAAAGTTGCAAAATTTGCATTCTCTTGTCCCTTCAGGGGGAAAATTTTTTGCTGTTGAGCCTTTTTTACGTTTCTATACATAGATTTACTGCTAATTCCACATCCTTGCACATTCTAGCTAATTGTTCTATTTATCAAGGGAAGTGTTTTTCAAGCCTAAGCACGCATTCCTTTAAGGCCTAAAGGAGTCCTTCAATAGGATTCATGGGGCTCTGCCTCCATCATGGCTGCTTCCCACTGGGGCTCTGCACCCAGTCAGCATTTTTCCCATTTTTGGGTAACCTCCATTTTGCCTCTTTAGGGGTTGTGGCTTCCGGCAGAGACCTATGGTTCCTTGTGAGGACCAAGGTTCCAGAGCTGTGTGGGACCAGAGCCAGAGTCTGTTCTTGCTCTGCAGGGGACTTAGTTGCTGTGTGCCAGGCCCAGGGTACCCCCACTGGAAGTCGCCAATAAAGGTTGATAGTGGAATGCTGATGGGATTATGGAAGGGAGTGGCCAGATCCAGAATGTCCCTATGGCCAGCCTTGAGTGTTTTCTTATGGGCATAGAAGATTGTAAAGGTTAACAGTATGCCCTGCGGGAGGCCTTAACATTTGCTAGGGCTATAAATGATGGGAGGTTTGTTTGATGGGCAGTTGAATAGGACAGAAATCAGCTCAACAGAAAGAACTTTTACAGCAGAGAAGATCAAAGGTAAAACTCACAAGGAAGTTACCAAGACAGCAGTGAGTGTGTCCCTCTTGATGTAGATCTCAGTGCCCAGTGTTCTCTCTGCTCCTTCTCTATGAGAACTTTATTTGAAATGCAGAGCTAATGCTGAAATAGAATTAACAAGTTGATTGCATGGTGATAATTTTCAATCCAACTGTTGACAGATTTGACTTTGGATTTAATTGTGACATTAAAATGAGGGGATACTACCCAAAAGAAGTTGGTAAAGTGATTGTTCAAAATTGCCAGTTAAACAATTGGCAATACATTTAACTAGTCCTGGATAAGTGACTAAGATAAATGGAAAAGCTTTTGTTGCTGATGTTTTGCCATTTAAAGTAGCAAAGGATATGGTGGCAGCTGCTATGTGATTTATCAGAAAGGTGATCAGGAATCTGTATTTTGACACACAGCTTGTCCAGGTGCATAAAGAACAAGCCTCTGGCAAAGGAAGTGTAATAGTCATTATTGCTAAGACATTCACAGGCCATTTGCTGAATCATCGCTTGGTAAAGAAGTTGTTAATGCTGACAAGGTTGGAATCAAAGCAGCCAAATGCTATTAGCAAATCTTA
This sequence comes from Cephalopachus bancanus, assembly GCA_027257055.1. Taxonomy (NCBI): domain Eukaryota; kingdom Metazoa; phylum Chordata; class Mammalia; order Primates; family Tarsiidae; genus Cephalopachus; species Cephalopachus bancanus. The sequence goes on from JAPVLO010000041.1 coordinate 6,276,495, forward strand.
GAAATGGTGGTTCTGTAGATGAATACTGCAAGACCAACTGATCATTTTCATAGCATTAGCCAGTGGAATTTCTAAAATAAAAACAAGAACAGTGACACTTTATACACAAATGCATAGGCATTTTTCTTAACAAAAATTAAGTTTAACTGTGAAGAAATTGAAAGATGTCTCTAAAGTCACGTATTTCCTGTCAAGTAATTGGGAGGACAAATCCAAATGTATAAGGCATTGTCCTTTTAAATGATAGTTCAATGATGTATTACACTAATTTGATTTGTAAATACTACAAAATAATGAATAAGAAGTAAATTTTTGAAGAACTTGACTTAAATTTGGAAAAGTAGTATGGTGTTACATATTGAAAATATATTTTCGGTATATTTATCTGACAAATAATTTATATCCAAACTATAATAATAATACCTGTACTTCAATAATATAACACACAAATTTCAGTTTTAAAAAAAGGGAAAATATTTGAGAAGACACCTTACATAAATGGCTAATATTATTAGTCAATAAGAAATGGAAAATGAAAACCACAATAAGAGACCCCTACATACCTACAAGTAGGCTAAATTAAAAAGACTGACAACACAAAATGTTGATGAGAATGTGGAATAGATACTTTCACTAACTAAAAAGGTGTGAATGTACATTTAATATTTCTGCAAAAAAGAATGGCAGATTTTCAAAAAACTAAGTGTACACCTCTCTTATGACACATGATCTTATTTCAGTGTTAGATTTTTTTTTTTTTTTTTTGAGTCCGAGTCTCACTCTGTTGCCCAGGTTGGAGTGCAGTGGCACGCTCACGGCCACCACAGCCTCAACCTGCTGGACTCAGGCAATACTTCTGCCTCAGTCTTCCAAGTTGGAACTACAGATCAACCAATTTTTTTTTATTTATTGTAGACACAAGGTCTTGCCAAGTTGCCCAGGCTGGTCTCAAACCCTTGGTCTCAGGCAATCCTCCTGACTCTGCCTCCCAAAGAACTGGGATTACAGGCATGAGCCACAATGCCCGGCGTGTCCTAGATATTTATTAAGAATTTCTCCACAAAAAATAATCTTAAAAGAATGTGCATAGAACTTTTTAATAATATACCTAAACTCTAAAAAGTTCAGGGGTTCATAAATAAAATGAACTGTGACATATTTGTACTATGAACTAATATTCCATCATTAAAAGAATCAAACTATGATATACGTGAGAATATAGATAAATTTAAAAAAATTATACTGAGTGAGAAAAAACTCATTCAAAAGAATGAATGCACCATGATTTTATTTATGTGTTATAAAACAGGCTATACACCTAATGGTTGTCTGGAGGTGAACAGCAGAAATGAAATAGTAAAAAAGGCATAAAGAAGAATCCTGGCTTGATGATAATTATTGATATCTTGATATGGGTCTTAGTTATATAAGTGTACATTTGTTAGAATTTATGGAATGCTGTAGGGTTAAAATTTATACATTTAATTATGTGTAAATTTTACCTCAAAGAGAAATTAATTAGCCAAAGACAAATATTCAACTCTAATTTACAATATTCATGCTAAAATATTTGGGGGGAAACTTACTAATATCTGCAGCTCACTTACAAATACATTAAATATGAATTAATGAATTAATAGCATTGACTAGATGAATAGATATACGATAAAGGATACTAAAGTGTTATCTGCACCCAGATGTGGTGGCTCATGCCTATAATCCCAACACTTTGAGAGGCAGAGATGAAAGGATTGCCTAAACCTGCAGGTTCCAGATCAGCTTGAACAATTTGTCGAGACCTCATCTCTACAATAAATCAAAAAATTAGCTGGGTATGGTGGCTTGAGCCTATGTTCCAACTACTTGGAAGGCTGAAGCAGAAGGAACACCTGAACTCATCAAGTGGAGGCTGCAGAGGCTGTGAGCATGCCACTGCAATCCAACCTGAGTGACAGAGTAAGACCTCAAGTTAAAAAAAAAAATGTTGCCTGCAGAGTCAAGATGATGGTCTTCTTTTTTTTTTTTTTTTTTTTGAGTCAGAGTCTCATTCCACCGCCCAGGCTGGAGTGGTGCAATGGCACGTTCATGGCTACCACAGCTTTGTCCTGCTGGGTTCAGGTGATTCTTCTGTCTCAGTCTTCCAAGTAGTTTGGAACCACAGGCATGTGACACTATGCCCAGCTAATTTTTTGCTTTATTGTGGAGACGAGCTCTTGCCAAGTTGCCCAGGCTGGTCTCAAACCCCTGAACTCAGGCAATCCTCTCTCCTCCACCTCCCAAAGTGCCGGGATTACAGGTGTGAGCCCCCATGCCAGGCCATGATCATGATCTTTTAATTCTTCTATGCTCTCTTACCATTATTTTTACCATAACTTATTTATGTGGAGCTGCATAGAACTATGAAGTCTGTATCTAGATGATAGAATATTAAAGCCAGATGACAGAACTTTTTCCTATCTTTATTGAGGTAAAATTGATAAAAATCACAGCTGTATAATTTTGTGTGTATATATACACATACTGTGACAAGTTTACCATAATCAATTGACATATCCATTACCTCACATGGTTACCTTTTGTGTGAGTGTGTGTGTGTGTGTGTGTGTGTGTGTGTGTGTGTGTGTATGTGTGTGTATTGAGATTACATAAGATCTACTGTCCTAAAGAGATCCATTTAAACTGGGTGCGGTGGCTCACACCTGTAATCTCAGCATTTAGGGAGGTAAAGGTGAGAGGATTGCTTGAGTCCACGGGTTTGGGACCAGCCTGGGCAACTTGTTGAGACCTCATCTCTACAACAAATCAAAAAATTTGACCGGTTGTGGTGGCGTATGTCTGTGATCCCAGCTGCTTGGATGGCTGAGGCGGAAAGATCACCTGAGCCCAGCCCTTTGAGGCGGCAGTGACTGTGAGCGTGCCACTGCACTCCAGCCTGGGCAACAGAGTGAGACACTGACTCAATAACAAAAAAAGCAAGATCCATTTCAACCTTTTACCTTGTATAAATGAGAGACCAGAGACCTTGAGTGAGGAAATGACCTGGCAAAAAAAAAGAGATTCTAAAAAACAGGATGAGCTGCTGAGAATTAGGTTAACTTGGTTTACAGTACTGTTCTAAATTATTTATTTTCTCTTCTTTCTTTCATTTTTTTTATCAGTCTTATGCAAAATATCAGAAACCAACTACACCATCATTGCCACCTACTGTAAAAGCAAGATAATCTTTGAATGATAACAGAATCTATTTATGTACAAGTAATTGCAAAATAGTATATAAATAGTTCATTTAAGTGCATCATGGCAGCATTTCCAGAGTAAAACTCCAGAAATCCCTTATATGTTATAAAGATAATAATTTCATGGTTATTTTGCAAATATTACCATGGAGCATTTTCAGATAAACTCTTGTTTGACCAAATTCAAAGCTAATTATGGTACATTTAATGTGCCATAATTATTTTCCTATAGTTATTTTTTTGAGTCTATGTTATTAAAAAAGGGGAAAAGGTGACATTTAAATAGTTACACTTTGCTTTATGAAAGCAGATAAAAATGATACAATATGAGCAGGTTTGTTAAGATATTCTCAGTTCCTATTCAATTACAGTGCTAGCTAAAGAGGCCCATAAAGTGAGACATGCACCCCTCTAAATTATCTTTATAATCACAGCACCTGGTCAAGTGCCTAGCATATGGTTGAGGTTATTCAATTTTATTTAATTAATTACTTAGTCCCAGTGTACATTTAATACTCAGTTTGAATTCAAGTACTCTTTAAGAACAATATTCTATTTGCTATGCAAATATATATATGTATTTTCCATTCATTTTCTTATTAAAATAGTATAACAACTCTTTGAGCTACATTTAATTAAATTTATGTTTAAATGAGCGTTTTTAAATCTCAGAAAGATTAGGGAGTTTGTTCAAATTCATGACTAAAATGATGCTTGACTGACCAAAATTTAACTGTCAGAGCACAGTGTTATCTGTTTTCCACATCTCCGTCAATTTGTCATTATTTGTATAATGCTGGATAAAGATGAATAAACAAATTTATTTGTGCATTTAATAAACATGTTGAGTGCCTACTTTTATATTTCATATTCCAATTGTTCATTGACAGCTGGCATATAAAAAATTAACTGATATTTTTGTGTATTACTCTTGTATGTTGCGATCTGACTATACTCACTTTTTAGTTTTGAGTTTTTTTCCTCTCTTCCTGTTTTCTTTTCTTTCTCTTCCTCTTCACCTCCTCCTTTTTGTGCTTCACCTCATTTTTTTACCTTCTTCTTCATAATGATGAATCTTTGAGATTTTTCTACAAAAATAAACATACCATCTATGAATAACAATAGCATTATTTTTTATTTTCAAGTCTGTACACATTTTATTTTATATTTATTTCTTTTTGCACTAGCTAGGACTTCGAGGATGATGTTGAATATTAGTATATTTTGAAGGAGCATACTTTTGCTTTGTTCCTGATCTTAGAAGAAAAGCATTCAGTTTCTTATGATTATGTGTGATGCTAGTTGAAGGTTTTGATAGATGTTATTCACCAAGTTGAGGAACTGAGGCTCCGCTCCTAGTTTACTAAGAATTTTTATCACAATGGGCATTAAATGTTGTCAAATACTTCTTGGTGTCAAATAATATGATCATATGGTTTTTCTATTCCAGCCTTTAATATGATGGATTGCATTGATTGTTTTCCAAACATTAAAAAAGTCTGCATGCCTGGAATAAGTCCCATTTGGTTGGGGTATATATTGCTTTTATATATAAAATTTGATTTAGCAATACTTTTCGAAGATTTGTGCATTTGTGTTTATTGGAAATATTATTTTATGGTTTTCCTTTATAGCAATATTTTAACCTGGTTTTGATATTAGGTTAATGATAGCCACACGGGATAAGTGTTTTATAAAAGAGATTGTAGAGAATGAATGTCATTCATTCCTTAAATATTTGGACAAATTCACCAACAAAACCATTTGGACCTGGTGCATTCTTTTTCTGGAATCTGGGTTTTTTATTTTAGATTTTTCTTCCTTTTTAATATGTGCATTTAATGACACAGATTTCTTTCCAGGCAAGCTGCATCCTACACATTTTGATAAATTCAATTTTTTCACTTAAATAAAATATTTGTTTCTGAGACTTTTTACTCGACTCATGTGTTATCTATAAATGTCTATTTAATTTTCTACTATTTACGAATTTTATGCAGCTATTGTTCTCTTATTGATTTCTATTTTTTTATTATTTTTATTTTTTTTTTTTAATGTAAAGATGTGGAATACAATTCAGGGTTAGGTATACAAACATTGATCATGCAGGTACCCCTGTTAATGAGGTATGCCCCTCCTTACCCTAGCAGTTTCCCTCAACTGCCACCCCCCCACTCCCCCACCAACAGTTTCCCATTACTGCCAATCGCTTTCTTATAGCATTATAATTGTTCAGAGTCCTCTTATGAGTGAGAACATATGGAACTCTGTTCTTTGTTTCTGTGATGTCACTGAGTATTATCGACTCCAAATCCATCCAGGTTGCTGCAAAATCCATATATTTGTCTTTCTTTATGGCTGAATAATATTCCATTGTGTATATGTACCACATTTTTTTAATCCAGTCCAACTTTGATGGACAACATGGTTGGTCCCATGTTTTTACTATTGTGAATAGAGCTGCAATAAACATTTGTGTGCAGGTATCTTCTTTATAGAATAATTTGAGTTCCTCCAGGTATATTCCCAATAGGGCAATTGCTGGGTCAGAGACACCCTTATGGAAATTGGAACTGGCAAACAATTCCTATCCAGAACCCTAAAGGCCAAGACCTTAAGAAATAAGATAGGCAAGCGAGACCTTATCAAATTAACGAGCTTCTGAAAAGCAAAAGAAACCATCAAGAGAGCAGGGAGACAGCCCACAGAATGGGAAAAAATATTTGCTAACTGTATATCTGACAAAGGCCTAACATCTAGGATCTACAAGGAACTCAAATACACTGAAGGGAAAAAAAAAAACAAATGACCCTTTAAAAAAGTGGGCAAAAGTAGACACTTCTCAAAAAAAAGTAGACACTTCTCAAAAGAAGATATATGGGCAGCCAACAGACATATGAAAAAGTGCTCAGCCCTCACTCATCATCAGAGAAATGCAAATCAAAACCACATTGAGATAACACCTAACCCCTGTAAGAATGACCGGCATTAATAAAACAAACAGATGCTGGTGAGGATGTGGAGAAAAAGGAACACTTCTACACTGCTGGTGGGATTGCAAACTTGTACAAGCTGTCTGGAAAGCAGTCTGGAGATTTCTGAAAGAATTGATTTCTATTTTAATCCCATGTTGTCTCATGCCTTGCATGATATATATTATTTTAGATTTATTGAGGTATATTTCATGGCTTAAAAGGTGATCTTTTTGGAGAATACTCCATGTGAACTTGAGAAGAATATGTATTCTACTGCTGTTCAATAGAATATCCTGTGATATCCTGTGAATGTAATTAGATCAAGTTGATTAATAGTGTTTTTTTTTTTTGTTGTGAACAATATTCTTATCATAGCTGCATATGTGAGAGGCTTTAACTTTTTCTAGTGCCTCTTTTTGGTTTTCTCTGTTGGCTTTGGGCTTCCGTAATTACTCCTCCTTTGAGAGAGTATATACCTTAGATATATATATGTATGTATGGTTTTTTTTGTAATAATTGAGGAGTTATTTGTGGTGGTAAGGTTTGGGGAGGAAAAGCATACTATAGTCTTATGATTAAATGTTATTGGAGATATGCCTCTGGAATATGACCTTTACAAGTGTTTCCCTACTGATTTAACTGTTTTTTGCTTTGTTCGATTTGGGTTTGTTTTTCTTCACAGGTGAAATCGGAAGGCTAGATGAAACTGAACTGATAGGAACTTCTCCATTTGGTATAAATCCTTATTATGTCTTTCGTCCTGGCCTGAATATGTTTCCATAGTTTGAGGTTTTACCAAAAAACAAACAAAATTAACCCAGTAGGTAGAAAAAACTGAAACATAATTTATTAGTATATTTCTTGTAACAAATAACTGTATATATTTCTTGTAACAAATAACTGTATATATATCAGTCAACCACAAACAGCCAGCCTTTAGGCAGTCCCGGGCTGCCAACTGATCACACCATGTCAATAAGGCAAATGCTTAGCTATAGCCAATCAAATGACTTTCTATTTTTCTTCCATTTTTGATCCATTAAACTTTGATACTCATGCCGCAGGGTGGAGTTGTCTGCAACTCTTTTGGTCCTGAGTGTTGCCTGATTCATGAATTTTTCTTTGCTCAAATAAACTCTGTTAAATTTAATTTGTTGAAAGTTTTTTTTAATAATATGAAAGATAATTCGCTGTCAAATTCATATAAATATGTGCTTGAGCTTATACTTTCACCACACACATATACGTACACAGCAGTATCTCTTTGAGAGTACTCTATACTGTCTCCAATGTAAAAAGGTACAATTAAAAAAAAACAAAAACTCTTTTCAAAAGCAGAGCAGAACAATACATTGGTCTGGTTCTGGCATTGTTAAAGCATATTTCCACTTATCTCTTATTATGTATAAAGATTATGACTATTTTCTTTGGTTAAGAAGGTTATATAGAGGGAAAGATTTAAAGAAAAAATAATACTCAGAATCACACCTCTCAGAACAACTACTGATATCATTTTGCTATGTTTTCTTTTCTTTTTTCGATTTGTTATGCAAATACAAAAATAACCCCAATATGTTATAACATTTTGAATAATTGGGCTTTGGAAACACTTATTTTTTCATTCTTTTAATTTGAAACCAACATTTTTCTATGCCATTAAACGTTCTTGGCTTATAAAACAGAGACAGGCAGATAGAGAACATTCTCTAAGTGACAGATAATGATAGGGTATGGGATATCACTTCTCATAGGAAGATAAATTTCATCCCTCATGGCAATGTTTGAAGATAAACAAGGGAGATACTGGGTAGAGGGACTCTGGTGAAGATCCTGCAATACATAAGATGCCCTATACAGCAAGTAATTGTATGTTTCAAAATGTCAGTAGTGCCACAATTGAGAATTACTGCTTTGATGAGCAGTGTATAAGTAGGAAAGAAGAGCAAAGCTCTCTTCTTATGAATCTCATCTAATATTGACTGAGACAGGCAATAACATGTGGGCAAATAAATATATAATACAAAATCAAAAGTTGATAAGTGCTACAGAAAAACAGAGTAAGACTAGTGGAGGAAGGGGACAATATTGTAGATCAGGTATCAACAGAACAGGAGACCTGAATCAAGGAAAGAGGAAACTGTAGAGAAATCTAGGGATAAGACACTCCAGGAAGAGGCACCTATGAGGCAGGAACAAACTCGGCATATCAGCAACAAATCCTGTTTGGCTGGAACAGAATTAACAGAGCCAGAATGGGATAAAATGTTAAGAGGTGGACAAAAACCAAAATGTGTTTCAGGTTATAGACCTTAGTAAGAATTTAGGTTTAATTACAAATGTGATGAGAACCTACTGTAGAATTTTAAAAAGCAGAATGTCATGATCATTTAATTTTTTAAAAGACCATTTGGCTCCTATGTGAAGAATAGATTGCAGAGGAGCAAAATGTAAAGTCATGATTCCAATTAAAAAGCTATTTCATTAGCTTATGTTTCAAGGGATGGTGACTGGAACTAAACTGGTGCCAACAGAAAACTAAAAAATGATCAGACCTGGAATATATTTTGAAGATGAAGCCAGAATAACTTGCTGATTATTATTGTATGTGATGAATGAGAGAAACCTAAGGTAGTTTCTAGGTTTTTAGGACTTGAGTCACTGGATACAACTTTTACATGGGGAAAACTGGGATTGACAATCATTATCAGGGAAAGAAAAATACTAGGAAGTCCACAGTGGATATGTTTCTTTGAGATGTTTATTAGACTTACAGATGGAGAGTTGTAATGCAGTTGATTGTAGGAAATTCAGGGAAGAAAATAGGGCAGGAGATATTAGTTTAGTAATCATAAGTGTAGTGATAGTTTCATAAAAAACCCAGGGAGAAAAGCCCTCTTAAATCGAGCCTTTCCTTAAAATAATAATGAAAAACAATTCCATGGAGTTAGTAGAAAGCATTTAGTATACAAGAAAATTCAATGCAAAACAAATGGGAAGCTACAATGTGCAAAGCTCAATGCTGGGTAAGGGATTTTAGCAAGAATTTTCTTCCCTCTAGTGAGTATATACTATCTAACTCTTACCACAAAGAACATATTCCAGAGAACATCATTTCCACTCAATTATATTAAAATAGAAGAAGGGGCAAACAGGGAATTGAAATGCATGCACTTTAGAGAAGACACGTAAAGCAGAATAATTTTTGACTTTAAAAGAACTATTCTCATCTGTGACACTAATGTTTATTCAATAATTTCCGTTTTTACCATCTACAAGACTGAGGTCACATTATTTTAAAAGATTAGGTAATAAAGGATAATACACTATTACGAGACTAAGTATATCTATTGAAACCAGAAAAGGAAGTACTGGGAAATATATAAAGGACCTTTAAAATCATTTTCTTTCTATCCTTTTTTTTTTTTTAATGGGATGCATCCTTTACAAGAGTACTCTGGCTTGGCCTACATAACTGAGTGATATGTAAAGTAACTCAAAGTACTGGAAGGCTCAAATTGTCATAATTTATGATTTGGTTCTTTGATCTTTCTGTCATTTCTAGGGATATGTGATGCTTCAGAACAACTGTTTTCCTTGCCTGTATATTTGTGCTGTAGCCTGTAGACCATCTAGGCATACTTAAGGGAGTTAAAGAGAAAGATTATTTCTGACTATGAAGAATAGTCACAGGCAATACCAGGGTTTGGGGGTTCTGATGAATGAATAGTCAATGTAAATTATCTAAAGAGCTGTGATATTATTTTGCTTTATTCTAAATACTGTGTAATGAGGAAACCCCATTCTCATGTGTAAAAAATCTTGTGATGTCCAGCCCTTGAGTCTTAACTTGCACAAAGGGAATCAGCCCCAGATATTCACCAGCCCCTCAACATTTCACCTCTTATTTCACAAAGCCCGCAGAGACTACATCTTAGTCAGAAGAGAAGCTCCAAGCACATCCACTTAGTTTGGTTTTCTCAATCTAAATTAATATCGGTGAGAATACTTTTTGAGAATAGTTATAATAAACTTATAGAATTTCTAGGGTTATGGTTCAGATCATCTCACTCATCACATATCTAGAATGTTTTATTCCCTGGTTTCTACTTTGAGTTTTTTCATTAGAAAATTTCCCTTTCCTTGTAGCTGCTGCTAGTAAATTTTTAGCTAATTTTACCATTATCATCAATTTTTTTATATATTAGAAACTCTATCATGTTTATTCTTTTTTTTTTTTTTGCTTCCAATTGTCTATGTGTAGAAACAACAGTTGCTATAAAGCAAATGTTATAAAGATCCCTGAAACTATGCAATAACCTGGGAAGGGATGGGTTGTAATGGAAAGCATGGTAATTTTTGAGCCAACCAGATTTGAATCTCAGACTTTTTTCAAGTAATGCCTATAGGAGTCTGAAAACTTACCTCTATGAGCACATAGAGTTCATAGGGTTAATAAAATAACCAAATGAACTACCGTATGCGAGACATCTAGCACAATGACTAACACATTTCAAGAAATGCATTCCCTGTATAAATATATACCATTTAGCTTTGCCATCATTCTATCATCATTTTACTATGTAAGTAACAAAATAGGATATTTGACTTAGTTTAAAGTTTTAAAAATAATTTTAAACTTGTATCAAACCAGAAATTGATATTTGTTTTAATGGCAATAAACTTTTGTTATTCTGTATATCTTTCCTGCACTGCTTCACACCATCACAATTTCATCTATAATTACAGCTGTAGCTGCTAAGGACTGCTCTGTGTGAGCTTTGACTAGTATTTTACTTATGACACTTGATGTATAGTTATTGATTAAAAGAATGTTTTCTCTTCAATCCCCATAAGTAAGAAAAATCAAAACAAATTTCCTTTTATATGAGAAGGATAGAAGCAAGCATTTTCTGTCATGCTCCAGGATACATTAACTACTACAGTTTTGGTTGCAATGTAGTTTGAAAATTCTTTATTTGATTAACATTATAAAGAATATTATTCTGGTTTATTATATGATGACATCAAATTAATTGACTCTGATGATCAGGCAATCACATATAAGATAGATGTATGGCAGAGTATTCAAGAAAAATACTATAAAGATTTAAGTCCGGCCTCATCAAAAATGTGTTTAGGGATCAATCCAGTATTTTGAAGTATAGCAGAACATTTCTTCAAAAGTTTAGGACAAGTAGTTGCACTTTGAGCTCCCAAAAAAGAGGCAGGATTCTTTGGATTTTGGAGACTATTTGTATACTGTATTTGAATATACTGCCAGAATCTATTAGATAATTAATGCAGGAAGATACAAGATTTATGTGGGACCTAGATGACAAGGGGTCTCTATCGGGACAAAACATAGTATAAGCTGTTCTGGAATTAAAATGTATTATTTAGAATATCTAAATATGCTGTATCTTGCTACAGGTATACAAGATTGAAACAGGCGCTTTGTCATGCCTCAAAAGGACTGAAAAACAAAGTCATGGGTTTTTTTTGCAGCAGAAAACTACTTACCATATGCAAAACTGTGCTCTTGGTTCTCAAGTCAATCATAGCTTCCTGTAAAATGTTGAAAAACATCAAACATGCTAAGACTGAAGTTAATGCAGTTGCAATAGCAATCTTTTGTATAATAGAAATTGTTTAATTTGCATAAGGCAGAGCAATAAAATGAATAACTTGCCTCTTTTGTACTGATGCCTCTCTCTTATCTACATCTGTGTTCTCCTGAGGAATTTTATAACTACTTACCTGAAGTAAAAATTATCTTGGACTTAGAAAATGAATGGGTTTACCTCTTGTATTAATGTGAGTTAAAAATGGAATACTGCGATATTACATTCTATCTTAGAGGTCACCATAAAAGATAGCATGCCATGGGTGAGGGTCTGTCCAGTGAGCATTGCTGCAAGCAGTTTACATGATCTTTTACATTTATAGAGGGAAGCAATGTCTAAGGAAAGCATATGCATAAACTCAGAGAGAGGTGAATGGTTTGACTTGTTGATCATAAGTGTAAACCCATGGGCAAGACTGAAAAGTCAACAAGAAAATCGATTAGGAGAAATGTTAACAGATCTTTGGGAAGTGAGAACCACACATTCCCCACAAAGAAGTAACTTACTACATACGTGAATGTAACCTTATCCAGTGGTTGTCAGCCAACCCACCTTCTAGATTACTCCTTGCGCAGAAGTCCCATAAATGCAGGAGGCATGGCGGTAGGCATATATAATATGGCTCCAATAGTACCAGATACCTTCTCATTAAGAATGATCTAGGTCATGACATAACTAATTACCCTGTCTGCCAAGAGCTACTATCAGTGAAGAGCCTTCAATATGGTACTGTAACTCAGAAAGACCAGTAAACCAAATGTTGAGAAGTTAGCTATACCAGACTCATTTAATCCTGGATGCAACAGGCATTTTATTTTTATTTTTATTTTGGGAGTCAGGGTTTCACTCTGTCACCCAGGTTGATGTGCAACGGCATGATCATGGCTTACCACAGTCTTGAGCTCTTGGGCTCAGGTAATCCTTTAGCCTCAGCCTCAAGAGTAGCTGGGACTGTAGATACGTACTATCATGCTCGACTAATTTGCTATATTTTTTGGTAGAGATGAGGTCTGTTATGTTGCCTAGGCTTGTCTCAAACTCTTGGTCTAAAGCAATCCTCCTGCCTTGTCCTTCCAAAGTGCTGAGATTATAGGAGTGAACCTCTGTGCCTGGTCAACAGGCATTTATTTTGTAGGATTTTTTTTAACTTCTCTACTTAGCCAACATATAGATTTATTTTCCTTGGTGTCTAGAGTAACAAGTAAAAAGCAAAATAAAACAAAAACCAAACAAAAACAAAAAAACCCAAAGTCTTTGGGAAACTTTGGTCTTTTTTAACATCACTCCCAGAAATCGGTTTGAAGAATCTGCACTTCCCATTATGCATGTTTGGACTCTGCTGCATTAGAGGCTCTATTCCCCAGTGGGGGAGAGATGATTCTTCTAGCGGCAGACAAAATAACTTTTTACTAAACCTGAAGTAATGACTATTACCCAGTCATTATGAATTCCTCACACTGGTGGTCCTCTAATGTGGCTAAGGCATATGTTTTATTTTTATTTTTTTTTTTTTTTTGAGTTGGAGTCTCACTCTGTCGCCCAGACTGGAGTGCAGTGGCCGCTCCCGGCCACCGCAGCCTCGACCTGCTGGGCTCTGGCGATCCTTCCAACTCAGCCTTCCAAATAGCTGGAACTACAGGCATGCGCTACCACGCCCGGCTGATTTTTGATTTATTGTAGAGATGAGGTCTCGCTGCCCAGGCGGGTCTCGAACCCGCGGGCTCAGGCAATCCACTCACCTCAGCCTCCCAAAGGCGCGGGATTACAGGCTGAGCCACCAAGCCCGGCTGGGCATATGTTTTATTTAGCATAAAGTAAAATACATGGCATCTGGAAAATGGTCATGTTTCAAGAAATCGTACACTTGCCAAATAACAGTAAAATTTATTGAAATTTTCTTAATTGGGCTGTAAATATCAACATAAAAACAATTCCTTTGAATTTATCATCTATTTATAAAAGTCATAATACGTTCTAGCTAGTCAAATTGAAATCCAGAGTATATTTTATCACTGATAAATGTTAGCACCAGTTGTAAGTGGAAGATTTAGTCAATCTAACTAATACTAGCCAATTAAGATAGTTATTATTCTACTAAGGTTGTACTGGGTTTTTAATGTTTATAGTTCTGCAGGATGATACATTTCACCAGCAAAATCTATTGCTATTCCAACAATCTAAACCTAAATTAGCGAATTTTTAATATTTTGACCATACTATTCAATACATAATACATCTTTAAAACACACACACACACACACACACACACACACACACACACACACACACACAAACACACACAAACCCACACACACACAGAATTTCTCCAAACAGTTCTTATTCTTTTTGCCTTGCAGCTAGCAACAGAAAAGATCATGAGATGAAATTCAGCTATCTGGTCAGTGAGTTCCATTCTAGCATTGAATCTAAATTGTGGAGCAGAATGCTTTCACTCTGAGTAGGAATTCTCAGAAGATATAGGAATTCTATTCTAATGATATATTTAAATATATATGTGGGCTATATTTAGAAAAAATTAATTTTCTCCTGAACCCTTTTAATTGTGTAACTCTTCTAAGTCAATTTTCATAAGTCTCAATATAAAAGAGAATATCCTATCCCACAATACTTGTTTTTTTTAATGGAAATAATAGCAGGTAATAACCAATTTGGAATGAGTGTTACCTCCATTTCTCTAAAATTAATGATACCTGAATTTAGATATCTATACTTAAATTCTTCTTGAAGTAATATGGCACACGATAGTGTGTGGCATACAACATAAAAAGTATTTTTTCCTCTGCCTTCCACCCTGACTTGTATAGAAAAAGCAAATATGCTTTGAGTAAAATAAATCTGTGATAACCATGCAAAGCAGACTTTTTTTTACTGATCCTTCTGGCAGTTCATTTGCAAGTCAACAAATGGGTTCAAGTCTGATGACAGACAAAAGGGATATTATTTTCTTGTCCATTGCTTCTCTCCTTTTTAAGATCTCATATTTAATTATACTTGTATTGAGTCTTTTATTTCATTTGAAAAGCAATAGTTAGATGCCATGAATCCTAATCAAATTCAAATTAGCTACGATGCAATCAACCACTTTGAAAATGGTTGCCTCTAGTAGGCATTTTTGTGTAATGAGAGCAGTAATAAATAGCCTATTTATGAAATATGAACACCTCAAAGGAGACGAATTGCAAGTGTTTTGACAAAGCATTCTTTTACTTATAGGACTCTCATTAATCACCTAGCAAACAATGTCCTGACAATTTAATAAAAAGGCTTAATAGATATTTAGATAGAAATTATTAAATCATTTATATGAGTCTTTTTGTGTGCATTATGCTAATTTTACAAGATAGCTGAATGTCTACAAAAATTGCCTTTGTAATTTCAAATTCTGGCAGCTACACTTATTATGAGCCTTCCAGCAGTGACCCATATATAGTGTACATAGATCAGACCACTGTGTTATTGTGTCTTTTAACTAATTTTAGAGTAAATGAGTGCTTGAAGACCCCTGTTTAACCAAGCTCTCCCCCAAGGAAGTGTATGCACATTTTAGTTTTCTCCCTGAAAATCTCTCTGACCCATCATTCAGCAGTATTTACAAATACATGAAAATTTCTCTCATAGCTTTTTTCCCAATTAATTTTCTACCCTGACATTATTTTTGCATGTTTATCTCCCAAATAAAGCTTGAACTCACTAAATACATTTTCTACTTCTTAATTTTTGTTTAAAATTTCTACTTCTTAATTTTTGTTTGTGTTAACCTGGTAGCTATTATGCATTAGATATTCAATAAAGGTGTGTCTACTGAATAATTATTCAGAAAAATGTGAAGTAACTGGATTATTTCATTTGCACAATCTTAAAATTCATAGAAAGAAGCTTAAGAATTTATTACTTGATTTATCTGCTAAAACCCCCAAAATAAACAAAAAGCAATGAAAGAAAAGAAGACAGAAATTTGCCAACTTCGAATCAATTTTTTTAGAGTTATCTTTGTTTTTCACTTGAAAGCATTAGCCCAAATAAGTGCTCAAGAGATACTTGGGTAAGACTTCCCACCCGCCTTTTTTATGGTTAATTCTATTTATTTTATTTTTTAGTATATTGTTTTAGCTTTTTTGTGTTTCTGTGAAGAAATTCCTGAGGCTGAGTAATTTATAAACGAAAAAGTTTTGTTTGTCTCATATTTCTTGAGGTCTGGAAAATTGCAAGAGGAGTCAGCTTGTGCAGAGATCACATGGCTAGAAAAGAAGCAAGAGAGAGGGCGACTGGAACCCATCTATTAACAATTAATTCTTATGGAAACTATAAAGCAAGACCTCACACATTCACTGCCAGCCCACCCACCTATCCCCAGGAAAGACATTAATCTACTCATGAGGCAGCAACCACGTGATCCAAACACTTCCCAGTAGGTCCTATCTCCAACAATGGGGATCAAATTTCTTTTCTTTTCTTTTCTTTTCTTTTTTTTTATGGAATGTTTCACAAATTTGCATGTCATCCTTGTGCAGGGACCATGCTAATCTTCTCTGTATCATTCCAATTTTTCAACAAGTGGTTTAGAGGAAACAAACATCCAAACTATAGCAAATGCAAATAATTCATATGATTTCAAAAGCTAGAAGTGTACCATGATGTACATTCTGAGAAGTGCCACATCTCTGACCCCCTGTTTTTTTCTATTTCTTCTGCCCTCTTTTACCTTCTTCCAGTCCTTCACTCCTATAAGTGATCTTATTAGTTTTGAACTTATTCTCTTTGTATATGCATGTATTTTCTCTTCTTGTTTAGATATGAAGACCACCAAATAAATATTCCTCTGCACAATGCTTAATTTTCTTTAAATCAGCCTGGAAATCATTCCAATAAGTTTATAAAGATCTTATTCTTTTTTTTACAGATGGATGATACTTCATTATGTGGATGGGCCAAATCTTTTTCAACTATTCTACATTTGGGCATTTAAGTTGTTTACAAAATTTTGAAATTTTAAACTTCACTGCTAAGAATAACTTTGTGCAGATACATTTTTATATTATTGGAGTTGCAACTTTATGATAAATTTCTAGATGTGAGTCAGAAGCTAACCTTTTTTTATATTTATTAGATATTGTAATATGTCCCTTCTTAAAGATGTTCTGATTTATATTACCACCAGAAATGTATAAAAATGCCTGTTTTTTCAGCTTCATCAGCAATTATAATAATTTTTGTTGTTTAGCAGTTTTAGAGACAGGGAATGATATCTCTGTGTAATTGAAATTGCATTTCTTTAATTATGAGATTGAACATCTTTTCATATGTTTAAGCACTTAACTATTGACTTTTTAAACTTATTTTTCTATCGTAAACCCATTAATTTCTAAAGACTAAAATATTTAATACATGACTTCCAAAGGATATTTATTTTTGAAAATCTGTCATTTATATTTTATTTATAAAGGTATCTAATCTAGTAATCTGAATAAGGTTAAGTTTATAGATTCTGTAAGAATTGTGTGAATTACTCAGTGTCATATGCACTGCTGAGGAGAGCCAAAGACCTCATTATTAGTCAATTTATATTCAAATTTAGAACTCTCCCAAATATGAAATATTCATATTGTAAACAAACACTCTTTGAGGAGAGTAAGCCATTAATACATTATCTCTTTTAGATGGGCAATAGGACATCCTTGTTCCAGTAACTCTGCATATGAATTAATAGGTATAAATATATTAACGTGAAATTTGAGTAATTGTGTGTGCATTAAAGAATTCTAGCTACATAACATAAATGAAATTCAGTGTGTGATTAGAAATTCCAATTAATCTTTTGAACTATGCTGCTTATGCTGTCATTTTCAGCTTAACATTTTTAATAGTATTAAAATCTCTGAAGATTCTTTTTCCGTGTGTTCAAAGTTTTGTGATAGAATGATGTGTATTTCTTCTGTTAATCTAAGAAAATGTTATATTTTTTCATATGACATCCTAAGGTAATTTTCTGCTTACTGCTTTGAAAAGACAGAATGTAAAAATGTGTCGTTTGGATCTAGAAATATGTGATCCTTTCCAACATTAGTAGAAATGTGTAGCTACATTTTCCCTAAAATTGAAGTATTTGAAATACCAGAGCTATTTACAAAGACAGATGTGAGAACTGCCTCAAAACTTGAACAAATAGTACTGCCAGAGGATAAACATAAATGTATTTCTTAAAATTAGAGCACACATATTCTTTCCCTCTATAGTTATATCATGAAGAAAGCTACCTTTGCTTTTGGAAAGGAAGCAATTTGTTTTTCTCCATTGACTCTTGTAGATAGTTGAGCTTCAAAGAAAGATTGTTGGATTTAAGATTTTTAGATCTCAACAAACTTGTGATGCTGCTGATAGGACACTGTGTTGCTTATCAGCAGTTTGTCAGAGCCCTCAAGTTAGACTTTTTTTGGGTATTTGAATATGGATATGTGAGCATTAACTTTGATTAACTTAATTCCGTTACTTAATCACTATTATAGTTACCAGAAAGTGTGATTTAAAATATAAGCTTTTGAGCTGAGCTCAGTGGCACACGCCTGTTGTTGCAACTACTTGGGAGGCTGGGGCAGGAGGATGGCTTGAGCACAGAAGTTGAAATCCAGTCTGGGAACATAGTGAGAATCCATCTCTTAAAAAGTAAAAGCTTTTCTAGAGCACCAACATTATCGATGTTTTATCTGATAGCTAAAAATATTATACTTCATAGAGGTTTTCCAAAGATTGATTTAGATAGTGATTTTAATATGCTGGCCAATTATGAAATAAATATCATATATAATATATTTTAAATGTATATTTGTATACATATGTTACATATAAATATATGTGTATACATATATGCATTTAACAATACTTGTTTTCATTATACAATGAATGATTTTGAGAATTTTTGGGGGGAATGGAATAGTAATGACTATAAAGAAATGCAGCTATACATAAATAATTTATTAGTCAGAAGTGGTTGATGTGGCTGTTTTTTATAGCTCACAGACAATTTTTGGGTTTTCCCCCCAATAGCACCATCTTTCAAATGAAGCAGATGTCTTCCAAATGTGTCCCTGTGCTGTGCATGCAAGTGAATGTAAACTTACTTTGCAGCTAGCTGCCAACATGCCTGAGCCTTAGTAAGTGAAGCAGGCAATTTTCTCTATGAATAGTCCTCTGAGGCAAGGTAGTCAGATTGGTCTATTCGGCTTGCCGAGTGAGTCTCTAAGGCCCTGTCTTCTTGGCCCTGTTCAACTTTTTTAAAGAGCACTTCCATTTGATCCAAGTGAGGTGGCCTCTATATAAAAGAAACATCCTGGGGGAGATTCAGTATTGATTGAACTGTCTTCAGAAATGCTTTCCTTTTCTTGCTTTTTATTTTTCCTGGTCTCCTGTAAGCCTTTTCTATTTTCCACCCCATCTCCCTCTAACCCTTTTTATTTCCCTGCCTTGTTTCAGTTTAGCATCTTAGCTTGCTACACAAATCGGTGACATTTCTGACCCAGATACTGTTTTTACTCTATGATATGGCATCTTTAAGAATAATTGATAAGGAATTCTCCCATTTAGTAAATATCCAAGGTGGTTATGGCACTAGGTCAAGGCTCACAGACATGTGGAGCCCTGTGGTGGACTGTGGACACTACAAAAGGTGTGGCGGAGATAAGCTCTCCTGTTCAGAGCCATTTGTAATGGGCTACCCACCAAGTCATTCCTTCACCGTCTTCCATTATCTTCAACAATTGTAAAAAGAAGGATACATTTCTGCAGAAAAGAATATTTGTTAAAATTTTAAATATAAAATAAATAATGTTATTCGGATTCAGGCAAACACTAGAGGTCTGTGCTAAGATTTTTTTATTTAAGCTGTGTTTTAGGAGGAAAATGTTCTTTATAGTCATTACTATTCCACCGCCCAAAAAATTCTCAAAATCATTCATTGTATAATGAAAACAAGTATTGTTAAGTGCATATATGTATACACATATATTTATATGTAACATATGTATACAAATATACATTTAAAATATATTATATATAATATTTATTTCATAATTGACCAGCATATTAAAATCACTATCTAAATCAATCTTTGGAAAACCTCTATGAAGTATAATATTTTTAGCTATCAGATGAAACATTGATAATGTTGGTGCTCTAGAAAAGCTTTTATTGTGATAGCAATATTCAAAGTAATAGAAATTGGCTGATTAGTGGTTCAGCCTGTAATCCCAGCACTTTGGGAGTCAGTGTCAGGTGGATTGCTTGAACCCAGGAGTTTGAGATCAGCCAGAGCAACATAACGAAACCTCATCTACAAAAACTTAGCCAGGCATGATGGTGTGTACCTGTAGTCTCAGCTACTCAGGAGATTGTGGTGTGAGGATCACCTGAGGCCAGGAGATTGAGGCTGCAGTGAGCCGTGATTGTGCTACTGCACTCTACCCTGGATGACAGAGTGATACCCAGACTCAAGTAATAATAATAACAATGATAGAAATTAATTCACACATTTTAAAGTGATTTTTCTACAGACAAAGCTACTTTACACACCTTTTTTCATATGGCCCCCATATGCTGTCTTTTGAGGTGCATAAGTATGTTCTCATTTTAGAAATCGGGGGGCATGGGAATCAAGGTTCAAAATGTTCTAGAAAAATACTTGTTAGAATCAGACAAAAAGTGATCAGAGAAAGATTTGAGACAAGGTTTCAGATATGTGAATTTTTAGCTCTATTAGTCTATGCCTTCATTTGTCCTGACCTGCCTTCCTGGTCACACATATTGATCTAGAATGGAATATCTCACTGCTGCATTTGATCATTTTAATAATCACACCTATACAAATTGCATGTTATCATGCTCTATGACTGTGTTGTTTTTGAACAAATCAGTTTTCATGGGGAGCTGGACCATCAAATTCTTCATTCCTGATTTTAGCCTTAGATTATTCCAACTAATACTTTGACCTAATCTCTTACAGTCTAGCCAATGGCTTATATCAATAGTAATACACATTTTAAATGTTTAATTATAGGGTACCTCACTTCTGTATGTAATGAATTTTAGTTATATGTTGGCAAATATTGTGTTTCTAAAAAAGAGTTATATATAAAATAATATTTTAAATGTATTTGAGCATTTGCAAAGGTTATATTTATTAATTTTGTAATACAGATTTTTAGCAAATTATCATATCCAATTGGATTATCGGAATAATGTTTATATTAACCATTTAAAATATGATGCTCTCCCTGAGTACTCCTGCTATTCATGTATCAACCAGATGACTGTGTTCAATTAATAAAGATTAATTTTTAAGCAACCTAGACTTGAAACATTTTTAAATAAGGGATTGCATTTAAGCTAGGGGTCCGCAAACCTTTTCTGTAAAGGATCAGATGGCAAATATTTTAGGCTTTCTTTGCAGATCATTGTTTCTTGCTATAACTACTCAACTCTACCATTGTAGCTAAAAAACAACCAGCAAATTGGCTGTTTCCATAAAATTTTATTTACAAAAACTGGCGAAGGGCCAGATCTGCCAGGCTGTAGTTTGCCCACCAATGATTTAAACAGTTCTGCACTTAGTAGAACATTGATCTCACTAACATTAGGCAAAATCAAAACTGAGGTCATATACCTAAAAAGGTAAATTTAAAAAATATTTTAACAAGAAAATCAACACATTCCTGTTGTAAATTATTATTTTCATGTTTTATTTAAATTTTAAAAATATATAAATTATTTTGAAATTTAGCGATCATCATGAAATAATCCAAATTTTTTATCCTGCTTACAGGATCTGAGTCAGTCAGAGGATATTGTTTTCCCACTTTACCCAAAGGTAAGAAGACAGAATAGAACTCATTCCCCTTCCTTGCTCAGGTGCAGAGCACAGAACCAAATCTTCCTCTCAAGATGATTTAGGGACAAGGGAGGTCCAAAAAAAATTGTGGAGTAATTGAATTTTCAGTTCAATTCTGCCCACTTTTTCTTTCTAGTCTCATTTCCTCATTTTTAGTGCATGATTCTTTTCTTCCAGGTGTTATGTTCCAATGTGGCGACGATAGCCTGACCATCCAGAGACATTCTGCCAATGTCAAGGGAGCATCCCTTTCTGTATTCCTTTCTATATCTTAAGACAACATCAATTTCTTAATTTGTTGAAGTGAGTTTTCCTAGAGGGAAGTTAGTCATGTGGTAATTATATAACATATTTACATTTTAATAAGGTATTCCTTAAATTGAAGTATCTAGTCAAATAAATTAGTCTCTGTTATTAGTTTGTATGAAAGATTATATTTCCATACAGTTTTATAATGTGTTTGTCTTTTAAGCCTAGTACCATGGAAGAGAAGGCTCTGCAACTGATTCCTCACAAACCATGTACTTCTGCTAATATCATATTTTATTTAAATTTTATGTCAGCCCCATTAAGGTGACTGTTCAAAACCAAACCGATTTCCAAGATTCCCTTAAGTACCCTTCCAGTTCACAGGGAGACAAAGATATGGATTACCAGTCAACCTAAAAAGTAGTTTATATGTTTATTTGTAAAACATTTTATTTTCTCATCATTTTATAAATGTGCAAACTATTGGTCATTGGTACAGATTCTGTAAGGGTTACAGATTGATTTTCTTTAATCTCCAGAAAAGATTTCCCTTTTCCATGAGGATGTTGCTGAGAGAACACTTGAATGAGAAAACAGGCCAAGGATCGATGCCATTCTCAGGCCTTCTTAGAAACCTATAGAGAGTAACCCATGACTGGTGCTGAAATCACTACCTGTGCCACTTAGACTGGTGCATTTAGAAACACATATCCAAGTTTTGGACAACAAACATGATGGTGATCCTATAAGATTATAAGAGAGCTTAAAAATTCCCATCTCCTACTGATGTCATAGTGGCCTTAAGGCATACATTACCCATGTGTTTGTGGTGATGCTGGTGACAAGGAACCTATGTCACTTCCAGTTGTATAAAAGTACAGCATACACAATTATGTACAGTGAGTAGTACTTGATAATAAACAACTATACTACTGGCTTATTTATTTACTATACTATTATTTATTGTCATTTTAGGGTATACTCCTTCTATTTATAAGAAAAAACATGTTAACTACAAAACAGCCTCAGTTCCTTCAGGAGGTACTCCAGTAGAAAGCATTGTCATCACAAGACATGTCAGCTCCATGCATATTATTGCCTCCAAGACCTTCCAGTGGGACAAGATGTAAAAGTGGAATACAGTGATATTGAAGATTCGGACCCCGTGTAGGCCTAGGCTAAGGTATGCTTGTGTCTTAATTTTTAACAAAAAAGTTTAAAGTTAAAAATAATTAAGCAATTTCAAAAATAGAAAAAGTTTGTAAAAGAAGAATATAAAGAAAAAATATATTTTCAGGCAGTTGCACAGTATGTTTGGATATTAAGCTAAGTGTCATGACAAAAGAGTTAAAACCAAAAAAAAATTAAAAGTGTATAAAGCAAAAAAGTTACGCTGGGCATCATGGCTCACGTCCATAATTCCAGCACTTTTGGAGACTGAGGCAGGAGGATTACTTGAACCCAGGTGTTCGAAACAAGTCTGAGAAATATATTGAGACCTTGCCTCTAAAAATTAATTTTAAAAAAGCCGGGCATGGTGGTCTACACCTGTAATCCCATCTACTAGAGAGGATGAGGCAGAAGGATGGCCTGAACCCCAAACTTGGAGGCTGCGGTGAGTCACAATTGTGCCACTGCACTCCAGCCTGGGTGACAGAGTGATACTTTGAGTCAAAGAAAAAAAAAGTAAGCTAAGTTTAATTTACTACTGAAGAAACAAACATTTAAAAAAATAGTGTCATGTAAGCATAGAGTGTTCATAAAGCCTACAGTAGGGCAAATAATGGATGCTCTGTGAATTATATATTACTTTTGTAATAAATTGTGAAGATACACATTTAATGAGCATAAAGAAAATAAATTTTAAAGTTAATTTTAACTTGTTTGTATTTTTGTTTATGTTTCACTTCATAGTATTTTTGTATACTTTATTACTAATCCTATTGTTGTTCTAGTAAGTTTCAAGATAAATCTATCTAATCAAGTATTATTAAATAAGGATTCTTAAAGAAGTTCAACTGACAAGGTATTCTTTATTCTCTAAAGCACACACTCATATGGGCAGATCAGAAGTTGATACTTTGGTGCCCAGTATAAATCTACACAACACAGAGGTATCCATCTACTTCTATCATCTTTAAAACTGGTAAGGTAGGGAAAAAGACCAACAACATTTTGGAAAGTCATGAAATTAATCTTAAAACAAGCTCCCAGAAAGAAACGAGCTACTAAAGCAGTGTTGAGGACAGTGAGTAGTTTTTTGTCTCAACTGATAGAATATCAAGGGGCAATTGCACGTTTAAGCTGAAAAATGATCAGGCTCTACCACTTCTAAAATGTTTACCTTGACACTAAACAAGTGATACTGGGCAAAAAACATCATTCCAAACAATGAAGATTATGTCAGAATGGAAAAGATGTCATTTTCAAACATGGATTTAGACTACAAAAATATAAGGTTAAAGGTACTGGATTGGCAATCCACTGTAACAGAAGAAATTTTTTCACTATGCTCCGTACCCTCAAATCTACACTTCCCAAATTGCAGGAAGCAAGGGTTTCAGACAAAGAAATAATCTCTCTTGTGCACAGTCCTGTATCTGGTTCACAGATAAATTTTAATTGTAGAACACTACAGTTTTTAGAATATGACAGGTTTCTTTTTAAAGTTCTCTAGCTAAAATGTGATAGTAATAATTATTTTTTGGAGGGATCAATAAAATAACCTTTGATGAAGGCATTAGATGACTTACACCCACCCATTTTAGCTGCTCTGTTGTCAGGAATTGAGGTTGCGAAGGAAATACTATATGTTATTTGTTTTGTTTTGCTTTTTGCAGTATGTTTTTCTTGCTGACAAGGAATAAAATTAAATAGGTAGAAAAGAGTTCTTTTTTAAGAGTTCTTTCGTTAATAATCCTTGACTGCAGCATAAATTCAAATTTAAAAGAGCTGGTAAAAAAAGAAAATAGCCTTCCATGTTAGTAACCATCAGACATGTAGAGTTGTATTCATTTGAATGCTGATTATAGTAGTGAGCTTTTTTTTTTTAACGGTTAAGGGGAAAATAGCTGGGGTGAGTCATTTTGATGCAATAGATATTTTGAATACCAAACTATTTGTTTTTTCCTTTCTTTCTTAATAATTGCATATTTTATGGGAAATCTCAAGTATATAGTATTAATGATTAATCCATATTTCATTGAATCTATTTAGATAAAACTGTGCTCCTTACTTTTGTTAATGATTGCTCTAGTAGAGATGTCAGCCCACAACACAGCTCTAAATACAATTATTGATAGAAAAATATGAGTAAATAAAAATTAAAAGACAGACATAGGCAAAGCAGGATAATAATCTTCATGGCACTGATACAAAAAGATAAACAATACCAAAGTCACAGTATTTTCTTAATTCCTAATAGAGAGGCAGCCTTCTCAAGTGTGGGGCGTTATATAAATACAAGCAGAAATCTCGTATTTTTTAAAGGCCTCTATTCACAGATAGTAAAGACTTCTAGAGTAGAATTAATGCCCTACTCTACACAGAAGATCTGACCAGGCTCACTTCCTGAATTGGAGTTCAGTTAAGGCTCACAGCTTGAAACAGGAACTAGGGTAGCTTTGAAGCAATCGCTTGTGCTACAGTTGAAATTAGCTCAGATATTGGGTTTTCCTTAATCCAGTATTCAGTACTGGTTATATAATTTGCAGAGTTTAGTGAAAAATGAAAGTGTGCTATCTAGTTTAAAACACAAGAAAAAAGTTACATCACGTGTACCAAGGTGTACAATTTTTCCTTTTTGGTCTGTTTTTCTTTTTGTCATTTTTTTGGTCTGCTTTTGTTGTTGTTGTTGTTGTTTACTGTCGTTCTATTAAAGAAAAAAAATTTAACTTTTAAATTTTTTATTTTGAAGATGTGGGATACAATTCAGGGTTAGGTATACAAATGTTCATTTTGCAGGTATCCTTGTTGATGAGGTGTGCAAGAAAATTTTAAAAATTAAATTATTGCATTAAATTTCACATTCATTTTTATATTGTGCAATGCCAGTTTAAAATGCAGATATGAAAGCATTTAACTTATATGCAGAATAACACAAATTACACAATTCATGTTTCATAGTATAAATATTTAAATATATTTTTGTATTACCTATGGTAAGACACTGCACAAAATGAACTAAACTTTTTTTTTTAGTTTTTTTATTTTAAAAATGTAGGGTACAATTCAGGGTTAGGCATACAAATGTTCATTATGCAGGTAGCCTTGTTGATGAAATGTGCCCCCCAACTAAACTTTTATATTTAACTTATCAATATATACCAACACTCTCTACTTTACACTTACTAATGAGTACACAAGGAATAAAAGGAAGGGGTCTATGTGGAGTCATATCTTTCCCTTTTAAGTTTTCATTTGCAGCATAAGTATTTGGCTAATATAGGGAAGAAACATCTGTATAAGAAAGGATATGAGAGGGTTGCTTGGTTACCCATGTTTCTTAGAACTCTATTGCCTCCATTGTATGCAATAAGTTCTAATTGGAACAAAAGTATGGCCTCTCAGGACTGACAGTGGCTCTGCATACACATACCACACTGACTTTGTATTTGTTTTGAATTGCTTCCAACGACCACTCTGTGAAATCAAACTGATTCTGTGCTTACAGACATCAGAAAATTCTGTGCTTATGGGCATTAGGAAAGCTCTAGGTGCATGGGATATTGAGGAACAGGGATGTGCATATGGCACACATTTCTGCTCATTTGCATGCTTCATTGTCCATTTTGTAGGTATCCTTATTGATGAGGTGTGCAAGAAAATTTTCTTGGGACAATGCTTCATTGTCCCTTCAGGCTCTACTGGCAAACACAAGTTCAAAGACAATATAACATCACTAAGGATAGCTAAGTGGGGACCAAAGGGAGGCTCACATTTACCTGTATGATGACCAGTTTTATACCTAATTCTGAATTGTACCCCATATCTCTAAAACAAAAACAGGAACAAAAAATAAACACAACAACAATAAGAATTCCAAGTCTATGACAGTAGACTATTAAGCTAAGGAAGGGGTTCTTCTAAATGGGTGATCTGGTGCGTCTTCTTATGTTGTTTGCCCGAGAAGGCAGCCCTTTCACTATTACTATTATTATTTCACTATTCACATTGGGACAGGTTCTTGGTGCTATCAATGTAAGACCTGGTGTAGATGTGGACCTCTGACGGGAGAGTGGAGAAGACTGAAAAATTGGTAAAGTGGGAAGGCTAATCATTAGGTAACAGTACACAGCCTGGGAACCAAAATTCTAACTACATGAGAAAAACAGAGAAAGTTAACTTATGTAATAACATTCTGGAAAGTAATTTAGTCCATAAGATGGAAAAATAATGAAATTTAAAGATAACTATACATAATACTTTTTAAATTATACTAAAAAAACTCAGCTGTAACATGAAAAACTCTAGAATAGGAACGATCCAAATTAGTGGATTTTAAGAAATATATAGGTTGAAGTATTATGTACTTATGAAAACATAGAACATTTATACACATATCCAAAATAGTAACAGAAATTAGCATATTGATTCTAACTGATATTTTCCATACGTTTGAATACATATAGTATTTCCAGTTACACTTCTGACAATTTTATTTGATAATGATGCTGAATTCAACACCTTGTATAAGGAAAGAAATTGACTAGTCAAGTTATTGTAGAATAAATTCATTTTGAAAAATATATAATGTAGCCTCTAAAGTTCAATTTATTATGAATATGGAAAAAATCATTTTGAAATATCTCATTCTTATTTTAGTTTCAATATGCAACATAAAAGTAGATTTATTTAATCTTCATCTATAATTCACCAAAATAATGTGGTGCTCAATAGAGAATCCTGTTGTGATAAATGTATTTCCACATATTTAATCCTCAGTATACAATAAGACTTTTTTTGTAATCAGTTGCTTTTACTAGCAAAATGATTCTTGTATTAATCCATAACTAGCAAATCTCTTCATTTTTTGGAGTGTACTATTTGTATGGATGAATGAAAATCAGTAATAATAGTGATGCACAATGTCCTGTGGGTTACAGGACCATGTTTTCCTTTTTCTTCCCTTACTATCTAGAAGTAACATGAGTGTGGCACTCTGGTGTTCCAATCTCTTTAGATATATCCACAGTTTCAGGAAATGCATCACAGCACAAGATGACACATCATTTATTATTTGTAAAGTTTGCTGAAGATTGATTTAACCTTTGTCCATGAGATTCCAGGCAAGGTATTATTGTAGCAGATCCACTTATCCCCAGAGGCTGTGGTCCCAACTCTATAAAGGAAGCACCATGCAAAGCTTGAATATGATTTTTGTGGAGAATAATTTGGAATGTAATTTTTAACCTGATGATATGTTGGTAATGAGTTTCTACCTCAGTTCAGAAGACAATCAGACCATATTATTGTCTCCATCTGTGAAAAGTTTTATTTTCTTTAAGAGCCCAGCAAAATGATGCAGAAATTTCATTTTGTGTTACATTTTAGGTCCAGGCTTCTTCATATTTATCTATTCCTCTAGATAATATTGGGTCAGAAACCATTAGCTTACTTTACATGAACTTATGTCTACTAGCCCTTATGATTTATAAATTCTAATTCTTTTCTTTTCTTTTTTTTTTAACTGGAGTGCAATGGCATGATCACAGCTCACTGCTGCCTTGACCTCCAGGACTCAGGCAATCTTTCCACCTCAGCCTTCCAAGTAGCTGGGACTACAGGCGGGTTTCACCATGCCCAGCTATTTTTTTTTTTTGATATTTTTTGTAGAGACAGAGTCTTACAATGTTGCCTAGACTGGTCTAGAACTCTTGGGCTCAAGCAATTCTCCTGCTTCAGCCTCCCAAAGATCTGGTATTAAGGTGAGCCACAGAGCCTGGCCATATGAATTCTAATTGTTGATGTGTACACCTTCACAAAATTCCAAATATCTTTGATAACATTTGAAAAGACTTTTATATTCTAAATGTTTTCTGGTACCCATTTATTGCTTCAAGGAATCATTCAGTTTCATTTATTTTTATATTTTTTTGTGATGTGTTTATGGCAATATCAAGTGACAAATAGTATTACCCTAAATGTGTTTTGGGATAAAAACATAGAGAATACCTCTAACCTGCTGTCCTGGGAGCACCTAGGAAGTATTTAACTTTACCATGGAGAGTAGAAGGTGACATCTAAAAGGAAGAAGCGGGTGATTACTCATAATGACAGAAAAGTCAAAGAATAAATACTGTAACTGAAGGTGAGTGTTCTAACTGGGTACTCTGGGAGAAGTGATCAATAGCCTGAAATAGATGATTCTGTAGTGACTTTGGGAAGAGTCTGACTTTGTTTTGCTTTTTCAGCTTGCATTATAAAATTCTACATCATTTGTTTCTATAATTATTTGATCAGGAAAGGAAAGCACAACCATTATCAAAACTGTCCCTCGGAAGGCAGATTTCACACATGCTCTCAAACAGCAGCGTTCTTCCACTAGCTTATAAGCCACTTCTACTGTTTAATTAATTACTTTCTAAACTTTAGCTGGACCACCAAATAAAGCTCTAATTTTAAGCTTCATTTTATTAGCTTTTATTGTTTTCCTTAACGCTTACAACAAGAAACATTTGATTTAGCACTGCCCTGTACACATGTGAATGTTATAAAGCACAGGTCAGGTGCTGAGTATTATTTTGAAGTATTCCTTTGTGTGAATGCACAGGCATTAGGAATGAGAGAGTGGCAGAGATGCTACTCAGTGAAGAGGAATAATTTTTTACATGAATAAAATCAGTGAATTCTTAAAATCTCTGTCACCAAAATGATCAAATTCAATGTAATTGTGAAATGTTAAATGAAACTTCTGAGTTCGGAGCATTGCATTGAAATCGAAATAAAATATTACTCTGAAAATCTAAGATTCTAGTAGGAATAAATAAAATTCTTTAACTAAATGGGTATAAATTACTCATTATTACTGTTTTCTCTAAGTCATTTTCATGCTTAACATGTCAACCATCTTACTTTTATAAAAGGGACTTTATGAAGTATGTAATATTTTAATACAATTTCATTTTTAATTCAGTTTAATATTAATTTTTAGTTGAATACTGGGTAGCATTGTACCTGTTTTTGGTGCATATGTATTTTGTTTTATTATGTATAAAATTTTAGTGATACCCTCTACCTTTCCTTCCCTTGTATATTTGCCAAAAAATGTGAATGCAGCCATCCAGCAGGCATCCTTGACACTTCTTTTTTTCTTTAGCCCCTGGCATGTCATCAATCACCAAAGCCTGATAGTTCTGCCTCATAAATATTTCTTAACTTCAATCATTTATTTCCATTTTCACTTACAATATCTTTCTACAAGTCACAATTATTTCTCACCAAATCTACTGTAAGTCTCCAAACTAATTGCTGATGATGTGAAAAATGGCCCTGCTGGCAAATAGGCTGTAATGAAGGAACTAAGAATTGAATGTAAATCACAACTTGTAAAACATTTTTGTAAGTCACAGAATAGATAAACTGTACCAAACCCAAACATGCAAGGCACACTAAACACAAAGTTTTTAAAAAACTACCATATGTTAATGATAAGACATTAGACAAGTCAATCTAACAGTAATTTGGCAGGAGGTCATATATTCTTTAGATAAGAACCTCTTATCTTTAGATAAGAAAATTAACTATTCCCGAAAATCACTTAACTTGAAAATGATGGCCAAACCCTAACAAAACTGTGATTAAATATACTGTTAAATTTGTCTAGGTTTGCTTTCTTAAAACTCCCCCTTTGAGATGTTCATGGTTCTGCCAGGCTGTTTTTTGTCTTGCAAGCCACTAAACCTAACTAAGGAACTAAGTTCCTTAGTTATTGCTGTATATTGCTGTCAATATGACCCTGGTGGTCTTTATTAAGTGGGCTTTAACAAGTTGAAATACCAAAATAATTTGGCAAAGTCCTCATTGCTATGGACCAGAGCACTTGACTTGGTAACTGTGATGGTTAATTTGCCTGGGCTAACAAATGCTTAGACATTTTTCTGGGTATGTCTATAGGGGTGTTTCCAGAAGAAGTCAGCATTTGAATCAGCAGAATGAGTAAAAAGATTCACCCTCACCGTTATGGGCCAGAATCATCCAACCCATTGAGGGCCCCAATAGAACAAAAAGATAGAGGAAGGGCAAATTATCTCTTTTCTTGAGTTAGGACATGCATCTTCTCTTGCCCTTCAACATTGGAGCTGCTGGTTCTTAGCTGTGGGCAAGGGGAGGAAAGGTAGAGTGTATCACTATAATTCTCAGGATTTCAGGCGGGGCTGTGAGTTGCACCACCAGCATTCTGGTTCTGCAGCTTGTAGACAGCATATCATTGGACTTCTCAGCCTCCATAAGTATGTGGTTAAATTCCCACAATCAATTTCCTCTTCCTATCCGTCTGTCTGTCTTTCTATCATTTATCAATTATCTATCTATCTATCTCTTGCTCTCTCGCTCTCTCACTATATCTGTTCTGTTTCTTTGGAAAGTCCTGACTAATAAAGTAATAGTTTGCACATCTGAGAGTACTTGAGTTATTATTATTATTATTATAGTTTTATTATAAAGATATGGGGTGCAATTCAGGGTTACTTATACAAATGTTGATTGTGCAGGTACCCTTGTTGATGAGGTATGCCCTTCCCTTCCCTAGCAGTTTCCCTCAACTGCCAATCTCACTCCCCATCCTCTGACAGTTTCCACTACTGCCAATTGCTTTCTTATAGTATTATAATTGTTCAAGGTCCGTTTATGAGTGAGAACATGTGATATTCTGCAACCTCTTTGGAAGACAGTGTGGCAGTACTGAGATTTTATTCCTTGAAGCCACTGTGACTGGCTACAAGAAGTGACTATGATTGACAGCTTTAAAATGAATTAAGGTAATAAAAATAAAGTTTAACAATTATTAAACACTCTATACAGACTAAACTCTGTCCTAGGGACTTTGCTGGTATAATACCTATAATACCATGTAATCTTCACAAGGCCTCTGTAAGGTAGATACTGCAATTAATCCTGTTTTACAGAAAAAGAAGACTGAGACAAAGAGAGATTAAGTAACATGCTGAATGTCACAAATTATTTTATCTTTTACCCTCAAGAGAAAAATTGTGCATAATGCTTTTGAACATGGGATTTAGGGCATTACAGACCTGGCATTATGCCTTGCCTCATCTGTAAGCACAGTAACTGTTATTTATCAGTGTTCTGCAAATGACAGAGAAGCAGAAATTTAAAGACGCACACAGTTCTTGTAAAAATAAATAAATAAATAGTCATCTATCCATTCTCTGAAAACATTCTGGTTTAATGGAATTTTGTAAAGTACTAGATGGATAGATGCATCAACACATGTGGGAGTGGAAGAATCATTGAAAAAGAGCTTTTAAATTTTTCCTCTACTGGATAAAAAAATGTGGTACATATACACAATGGAATATTACGCAGTCATAAAGAAGAACAAAATCATGAACTTCACAGCAACCTGAATGGACTTAGAGTCTATAATACTGAGTGATCTTTCACAGAAACAAAGAACTGAGTATCACATGTTCTCACTCATAAGTGGACCTTGAACAACTATCATGATACTATAAGAAAACGACTGACAGTAGCGGGAAACTGTGGGAGTATGAGTGGGGGGCAGAGAGGTGGGATTGGCAGTAGTGGGAAACTGCCTGGGTTAAGGGGGGCATACCTCATCAACAAGGGTACCTGCACAATGAATATCTGTTTACCTAACTCTGAATTTTACCCTACAATTTTAAAATAAAAAATTTAAAAGTAAAATAAATAAATTTTTTCTCTTAGTCTCTGTGTAACACATAGTGCCTAAAAAGATGTTTTAAAGACTCTTTCCTACCACAATTATTTCCTGGTAAATAATTACTGGCCTTAATCACAACATTAAAATTATAAGCAGATTCTATACAATACAGTATGATACAAAGACTGATATAATTTCTTATGATTGCCTTTTCTCTCTTTTTTATTCTCTCCAATAATCTTTTAAATAAACTTTTATTTTTCCTTTATTTACACACTTCCAATCACTTTCTGCTATATTTTACCTTTTACCAAAAAGTAGCATGGAAAATTGAATTTTATAAATGGTTTATTATTCCAAAATATGTATACATTAGATTTCATTTTGTGTGTGTATTTTCAAGGATGATATTGAATTAAGATATATAACATATTATTTTCTTGCTTGAAATCAGTGTGGAAAACTAATAGAGGACTGAAATGTTAATAATTTGTTCATCCTTTGCAAACCATGTATATGACTATGTTGTATTGGTAATTCACATACAGATTTTCATATTTTGATCTTGAATAAAAATTGTCAATAAACTGATAAATGTGAGTTAACAAAAGAGTAAAATATACTGGAGTTGGCAAAATACAATGAGGGTATGACCTCTGCTCTTGACTTTATATATGTCCTTTTTTCCAAACTTTTCATCCGTTAGAGACTCAAGGCTATTGCTTGGGGACTGAGTCTGCCCACTGCAGAGAACTAATTTATTTCCCCCCTCCAAAACAGATTTCATTTTCTTTTGTGTATCATCAGCACATTTTTAAAAGTTCCAATGGTAAATTTTTTAGTGGCAATGTGCAGAAGAATTTAATTTAATTTAGAGTTCCCAGGTTGACTAGCAGTGCTAGTGAGGGTTTTATTATTATTATTATTTTGTTTCCAAAAATGTATTACTATTTCAAAACAGAAAATATCCAAGACATCAACTTATTTCAGGGGAATGAGGTTTGAGAGCAAGTGAAAAAGAAAGTAGAAAATAGCAGTTCCAAGTATTTTTTCTTGTTGTTGTTGTTGTTGTTTTTTTCATTTCTGATGCATAGTGTGGTCATAGGTGTTTGGGATAAGTAGCGGAATAAGCCTACTATTAATTCTCCATCCTTTGCAAGTAAATAAAACCAAGCTATTTTCCTAACTTTTTTCTTTGCCCTTTAACTGAAGAAATTATGTATACTATTCTTGATTTCCAAAAATGTGGGAAGTCTATTTTAAACTAATTTTTAAGTCCTAATATTATTGGGATGCAAATTCAACAACATGAAGACAAGACTACAACCCTCATCTAAAAAGTATGCACAAGAAAAAGAGAAGAAAGAAACCTATAGTATTATGGGATTAAATTATCCCTCATTGAAGAAAACCAACAATTTGTCTCTATTCCAAGGCAATAAAATTCTATTATATACTTTTAATCTTAAAATAAAGTACAGATAATTATTCTTGTCTTAGACATTGGAGACTCAGAAAAACTAAGGCGCGTGATTAGTTCTGTATTCAGAGGAAGTTGAGCATGATGTATGAATTAATGGCTACTATGGGACCCTGCTGCTGTGACATTTGTTGCATGATTTCATGAAGTTTTGTGCAATGCACACTTTTTAAAGTTATAACTTGAGATTGATAATTTTCTATAGAAGGTGCCTTTTAGTAGACAATGAATAAGTGTTTACTGGAGGAAGGAAATTGAATTCCTACTCATTGACATAATGAATCATCCACTTTGCAGAAAGAGACTCTTAGGGTATAGACTGGTATAGACAAAGGGAAAAAAGTGAAAAATCTTTACAAACCACAGTAAAGAAAATCAGATCTATGGTTGAGGAGGACAAGCCTGAAAATCTAAGAAACGGTACCTCTTTCTAATCTACAGAACTTGTAACTGTGTGAAGTGGCAAAAGGGAACTTTAAGGTTGTAAATTAAATTAACACTATAGGCTTTGAAATGGTGAGATTATCTTGGATTGGGCAATCTAATTATATAAGTCGTTAAGTGTGGACAGGACAGAAAGACTGGTCAGAGAGATGTTACATGAGAACTTGATCTTTTGTTGCTTCCTTTGAAGATAGAGGAAAGGGTCCATGAGCCAAGGAATGCAATGGGCTCTGAAAGTTGAAAATGGATCTCAGTTTATGGCAAGAAAACAGGGACCTTGGCACTACAACCACAACAGACTGAATTCTGCCAACAACCTGAATAAGCAAGAAATAGACTGTCCTGTGGAGCCTCCAGCAAAGAATATAATTAGCTGACAACTTGATTTTAAACTGTTGGAGTTCTGACCACAGAATTATATAATCTAAATTTGTGTTGTTTTAAAACCACTACATTTGTGGGTATTTGCTATTGCAATCATAGAAAACTAATATACAGGATGGCATATATTTAGCAAGGGTGAGGATAAATGAGGGAAACTATGTAAAGTAGAAAATTAGACTTCAAAATTATTTAGCATTTGGTATGTCAGATGTCAAACTTAATGGAAACACATTATTATGTAGATGGATAAGTTACTTAAGAACAGACAGATTCTTTGATAATACTCAACTTCAATAGTTTATTTATTTATTAATTTTATTTATACTTAAAAGTCATGCCTACCTTAAGTTTGTGTATCAAATACAAGATTAATAGAGATGTTCTCACTTACATAAACTTAGGAAAAAGTTAGTGGCCTTTTAAATTGTAATAATCTTGTAATTCATTATGAGTTAGTCTGTCTCTGTTCTAGTAAGAATTGACTCTGAGTCCTGGAAAACATGATATATTGAAGGAAAGACAGAGTGCTTGAACAGTAAAGTTCAATATATTTTACTGGCCTCACTGGGTTTTTTATCTCATGGGATTGAAATAATATCTGGAAGGACTAAAGGTAAACTGTACTACAAAGGATTTTGCTAACTTTTATAGCTAATAAACAACAGCACCGACATCCTCAGTCACTAGTTATATTTTCTAACCTTAAGCTCATCTATGTTGGCAGTAAGTAGGATGGGTGAAGTTACTATTAACGGGAAACACAGAGCTTGTTTTGTAACTTAAATCCTTTGCTTTAAGATGTCTTGTCTCTTCCTTGTGAGCTCCTGTTAGTTGATGGCATCCAAGATTCCCCCATATACAATAATAAATTCAGGCTTTACTAGAAAATTTAGCACCTTAATCTAAACTTCAGAAATGATATTGCATACATTATTCAATTTTTATGTCTATAGCCTTCTCCTAAGAGAGCAGCTTTTGTAGCAAGATTTGAAAGATGATTTATCTAGTATAATTCATCTAAGCATTGTAAAATTTTTAAAAGTTACCATTATAAAAACTCAAGGTTATCTTAAGGTTTGAAAAGTTTGGTACTGTACCAGATTAACAATAATTATATCTTAATATTTGAATTGGCTTCATCATATACTTGAAAATAAGTCACTGGAAAATAATCTGTTTTCTGCTGCTAAGATAACTTTTGCTCAGTGAATAACCACCTTTATAGGGCAAACATATTATTTGACCATGAAACTTAAGAGTTAAAGTTTTGTGTAGGCTTTTGAATTAGAATATGGTATTCTGCCCTATAACCAATGATTCCTTTGTAATGATTTATTTTCAGTGAAACTATTCAAGTATTATTTTGAATTAACCTTGTTGGACAGTGTATATAACCTTGTTATCATTACCCTATGAGCTGCACCGAACATAAAGCAGCTTGCTTGCATATATAAAAGATGTTATTAGAGATGTAGTTAAAATAATTTATCATTTTTAGTTTTAAATAAATAATTTCCCTGACTTGATAGAATTTGAAGACATTTTGTTAGAACCAAAAGTATACAGTTGACTTCATGTTGATACAAATAATAAAAATAGTAAACTTAACTCTTTTTTATTTGAATATGAAAAACCTTCAGCTTTCAGTTTATGTTTAGAGGTTTAGACAAAGATGACTACCCCTTTAAAAAGACATTATAAAAGACAATGTGGTGCTTGACACAAGAGTCAAATCAATGAGGAGATACTAAAGCCATTGACAAATGCAATTTTTCCATAATACTACGTAAAAGTTAAAATTTTGCTTTTCTAGCTAATTATTTGTAAACTTATTATCTTTCCAGAAAAGAAAATGACAAATCAAATTTTGGGGGAATTCAAGATAGCCCAGGAAACTCACTTAGATATTTTAGAACAGTATACAATTTTTACTGAATTTTAGAATGTTATGGAATATGTAATATCAATAATGATACACATAGACAAGTTTAATATAGAGTATAAAAATATAAAATAAAATAAACAAAAAATGTATAAGTTAGTACTTCAAGGTGCTGGGAGCAATTTAGATAAAGATCAGACATGATACTTGCTAACTTCAAGGCATTTTTTATTTGGTTTTGGAGAAGAAAGACTCATGTGTGAAAAGATAAATCTCAGCAAAAAATAAACGTAACAGTATACGTAGAAGTATACTATTTCTGTTAGGGACACAATTATTTAAAATAATACTAATAAATGAACTCCTTTTAAAATTTAGGCAGTTGATTTAAGGACTCATTTAAAGACAGTGTGTCTTTTTGGTTGTCTACTGTGTCTAAACACCACATTGGCTTTTATAATGTCTGTACTCAAATGTCAGTTTCCTGCCAAAACTTGCACCCAAAACAATGAGTACAAGTGCCTATGATGTGGATTTTTATCTAGTCGGCCTGTCTGTACTTGGAGAGTGCCAGCTCAATGGGTTGGCAAACCGAGCCCCAAAGAGTGTCAGCTCTGTGGGCTGGCAAGTCTAACCTCAGGAATGTTGGCTCTAATGGGTAGACAAGCCAAGTCCTGGGAGTGTTGCTGATTCAATGGGCTGGCAACCCAGCACCCAGAAGTGTCTCTGTCTTCTACCAGCAACTCTCTAGTTCAGCTGGCTCAGTTGGCTGGCAAGTCAGCCTCCAGGGTGTGCAGCTCTTCCTCTCTGAGATCTTCCACAGCTCTTCAGATCTGGATTCTTGTCTCGTGCGCAGGAGGAATGAGGGACACCGACAGACTGACGTTGAGAAAGCAGAATTTATTGAGTAGACAGAATATCTCCCATCCGGTAGCCGATTTTGAGCAGAAACCTGGTGCTTGTATAACCCTAAGACTGAGTCGTTTGGTTAGCATTAGCTGTAAGTTGACTGGTGGTTTTCCAACCTCAGCAGCAGGAAGTCTGTTACTTTGTTACCAATGGACTATCCTATCAGTCTTCCTTTTTGTTTACTTTGTTACAGGACTGCCATGTTTGTCTACAGAGTTGTTTACTTTGTTAAGGGCAAGCCACCCTGTCTGTCTGCCTAGTTTTTCTCTAGCTATCTCCTCTCTCACCTCTAGGATTTTTTTGTCTTTTCATTTTTACTTACCTGCCTTAGGATTCTACTCCTGCTTATAAAAATGCATATACATTAATATCAGTTATAGAGAAATAGATGTTATTATTCTTGTCACAACACTCATCTAGACATACTATGTAAATTATATGCAACTTACAAATGGCATATTACTATTAACTAAACTCCATACTTTATTCAGATTTCATTAGTTTTTTCATAATGTCCCTTTCCTGCTCCAGCATCATATCTAGGATACCACAGTACATTTAATAACATCACCTTAGGCTTCTCTTGACTGAGACAGTTTCAGACTCTGTTTTTGAAGATTGCTGGTAAATATTTTGCAAAATGTCACTTAATTTGGATTTGTCTAACTTTTGTTTCATAACAAGATAGAAATTATGGATTTAGGGAAGTAAGTCTACAACAGTGAAGTGCCTTTTTATCACATCATGTCAGGGGTGCATGCTACCAACATGACTTGTCACTGGTGATGTTAGTCATGATTTCTGCACAAAGATAGCGATTGGCTAGTTTCTTTATTGTAGGGGTTTTGTTTTGTTTTGTTTTGTCTCTCTCTCTCTCTCTCTCTTTTTTGGCTTTTTTTTCTTTTTGTAAAAATTTAAGGAGGACAGGGCAGTTTTGTTAAATGGAAATATTGCATAGCCTGGACTTTTTGTGAAACCATCACCAAAATAATATACATTGTACCCATTAATTCATTTCAAATTTCTCACTCCTCTTCCATCCTTCTGAATCTCCAGTGTCTATTGTTTCACATTCTAATGTCAATATGTACTTATTATTTAGCTCCTATTTGTAAGTCAGAACATAATGGTATTTGACACTTTGTTTCTGAGTTGTTTCACTTAAGATAATGGCCTCAAGCCGGGCTCGGTGGCTCAGCCTGTAATCCCGCGCCTTTGGGAGGCTGAGGTGAGTGGATTGCCTGAGCCCGCGGGTTCGAGACCCGCCTGGGCAGCGAGACCTCATCTCTACAATAAATCAAAAAATCAGCCGGGCGTGGTAGCACACGCCTGTAATTCTGGCTATTCGGAAGGCTGAGGTGGAAGGATAGCCGGAGCCCAGCAGGTCAAGGCTGCGGTGGCCGGGAGCGGCCACTGCACTCCAGTCTGGGCGACAGAGTGAGACTCCAACTCAAAAAAAAAAAAAAAAACCAAAAACAAAAAACAACAACAAAAAAAACAAAACAAAAAGATAATGGCCTCTAGTGCCATCCATGCTACTGCAAGGACACAATTTCATTCTTTCTTATGCTTTAATAGTATTCCATTGGGTATATATATGCGTATATGTACATGTATGTATATGGATGTAAGTGTGTGTATGTATGTATATGCATGTATATAGGTATATGTATGTATATATGTGTTTGTGTGTGTGTGTTTGTGTGTGTGTGTGTGTGTGTGTGTGTGTGTGTGTGTATGAGAGGGAACCCCAAAATGTGATTTATTTATAAAAAAAATTGTGTATTTCTTTTTACTTGTTTAAATTTCAGTCACCTTCATAGTACTCTTCATTTGATGCAAAACACCTATTGAGATGCTTTTCCCACTGCTCAAAACAGTTTTGAACTCATCAATTTTGATGGCTTGTAGTGCTTTTGCTGTTTTTTGTTTCACCTCTTCCTTTGAGGACTTTTTAGATTCAGGAAACAAACAAACAAAAATTGAGGTGAGATTGGGTGAATAAGAAGGGTGGGGCATGGAAGTCATGCCCTTTTGGTCAAAAACTGCTGAACACTCAGTGTGGTGTGGGCAGGTGCACTAATAAATCATTCATCATGAAATGGGCAAATGGTTGAAAGAATCTCCAAAAAAATATTCATTGAAGGGGAATGTAGTCTTTCACAGCACTAGCTGGTACACTGATGCCAGTCGGTTCCTAGAACACTTACCTACAAAAAGCCCATGCTTCCAAAAACAATTATAGTTTTTTCTCTTTCTTTTTTTTTTTTTTTTTGAGTTAACCTCACCCCCACCACACACACACATATATCGTATTTCATTATCTAATCATGTTGTTGGAAAGTTTAATTGACACTATATCTTTGCTATTGTGAATAGAGCTACTTATAAACACATATTCAGCTACATTTTTAATATAATTATTTCTTTTTCTCTGGTTGTGTACCTGGTGGTGGGATTGCTCATGAAGGTTCTGTTTTGGTTCTTTTAAAAATCTCTATAATGCTTTTCATAGAGATTACATTTTCACCAAGTGTATCTAAGTATTCCCTTTTCTTGAAATTCTCACTGGTATCTGTTATTGTTTGACTATTTAATAATAGAAATTCTGGTGTAAGATGATATCTTATTGTGGTTTCAATTTGCATTTTACTAACGATTAATTATGTTAAGCATATTTTCATGTTCTTGTTGTCCCTTTGCATGTCTTATTTTGAAAAATGTCTATTCATGCCCTTTGCCCACGTGTTAATTTTTGTGTGTGTTGTTGTTTGAATTCTTTGTAAATTCTGGGTATCAGTCCCCTGTTGCAAATCCTTTCTCCCATTCTGCAAGTTGTCTGTTTACTCTGTTGGTTATTTCTTTTGCTGTGCAGAAGCTTTTTTGTTTAAGTTCCATTAGCCCTTTTTGGTTTTTGTTTTTGAGGTCTTAGTCATAAATTATCTGCCTAGATAAATGTCCAGAAGAGTTTTCCCTTGGTTTTATTCTAGTATTTTTATAGTTGCAAGCCTTACATGTGAGTTTTTGATCCATCTTAAGTTGATTTTTATATATAATGAGAGATAGGGGTATAGTTTCATTCTTCGGTATATGGCAATCATTCTTTCTATAATCTATTCTTCAAAATCAAGACACAAAGCACAATTCACCCTCAAGCAACAGGGAGCTAAGTTTCAGCTCCTTGAAGAAGGAGATTTCTACATAAATTCCACCTTCACTAGCACTTGGCATTGTTTTATTTTTGTTTTTTGACTTTGCATATTCTAATAGGTGTTTTGGAGTTTTTTGCTATGTATCTATATTTGTCTGAGTAGAAATAATTGTGTAATAATTTACCTGAATTTCGAATATATGAATCGCTGTGAATCCTGTATGATTTTATATTTTTATAATTAATATGTGTTCTATTTAAAATTAATTTTTTTCACAAAGAGAAACAAAAATCCATTAGAAAAATATAAACACATTTTATTAATTTGCTTTGTGGCATTTATTAGTCAGTCTCTGGAAATTTTAGGTGTGTAGTGGATTGATTGCATCTAGTGACCCCAATTTTTCAGCTTCCTTGTATCAACACTCATTGCCATATAACATTTTTGTGGGTTCCCACCCTGGCAATGATGCCAACCACATGCCTTGATTTGGCTAGTAAAATGTTCTTATGCAAGATGCAAGAAAACACTTGGAAAATCATTTGCTGCTTTCTACCTATGTTCTTGATCTTCTGTCATGGACATAAATACATGCCTGAACCAACCTTCTAAAGTATACAAAAACATGACCAGGCTCTTTTCCAAAGTGTGTTAGAGTCTGCTAGAGTGGAGCAGGGTCAAGATTCCTTAGTTGGGCAAGCTGAGGCTATCCTAGGTTAATTCCCAGCCAGGTGACTGCCAGATATGTATGGGTCCTACCAAAATTGCTTGAGTCCAGTCCATGTCAGATGAACCCTACAAACACAGGATAGGATTATATATTTGTTGTTATAGGTCACTGAATATTATGATTTTTTGTTGCTGTAAAATATTGTTATTGGAATAAGATAACTGACATAAGAATTTATATGTTATATACGTATAACACCAAAAAAGTATAGCTTTGAATTTTATTTGAATTTCACTTGTGTGTATGTGCGACATTTCAAATACATCAAGAAATGAACATTAAGTGCATAGCATGTTTTAGTTAAAGAAGACCTATAAATGTGATATCATTTAACTTCCCACCAGTAGAAAACCTGTCATGCAATAGCCTTGTCGTGTCTGGATTGTCAACAGCAATCCAGATTTTGCTGTTCAGAATTCTTTCAGTGACTCAATATCTCATCAGATAAATAAGAAAAAAAAAAAATCATTGGCCTTTCATTAAGCCAAGATTTTTCTACCTGAAAATTGTGTCTCATGGTCCCATTTCTTCCTCTCAAATGACATGGAATAAAGACTGTTTTCTCTTACAATTGTGTTTAAATTAACTCTCAAGTTTTATTTTTCGTTATAAACATTACGTTGCCCTAGGTCATCATAGTGCTAAAATTGCCTTAAACTTTTATAGCTCTCTACCTCCCTTCAGTTTTGGATCTTGGATGTGAGGCCTCCTCTCAAATGTTGTGCTTCGTCAAGATTTTTCCTTCTAATCTACATTTGCTTAAACACTAGCAATGCAACCAACTTGAATCTGTAGATATTGTCTCTTTTTGTTTTAGGGAAGTTTGTCACAGTTTTCCCAGACTCTCTTTAAAATAAGTAAGTGAGATTGAGCATTTTTTCATGTGTTTGTTGGCTTCTCGAATGTCTTCTTTTGTGAAGTGTCTGTTCATATCTTTTACCCATTTTATAATGGGGTTGTTTGTTTTCTTCATTTCAGTATGTTTCAGTTCCTTGTATCCTGGATAGGATGTTAAGCCTTTGTCAGACCTAGAGTTGGCAAATACTTTTTCTCAGTCTGTAGGCTGTCTCCCTGCTCTCTTGATGGTTTCTTTGGCTTTGCAGAAGCTTGTCAGTTTAATAAGGTCCCATTTGTCTATCTTCTCTCTTAAGTCCTGTGGGTTTCGGGTTTTGTACAGGAACTGGATGCCAGTTCCGATTTCCATGAGAGTATTTCCTTCCTTTTCTAAGGTTCTTACGCAGCCATAAAAAAGAACAAAATCATTAAT
Organism: Cephalopachus bancanus; assembly: GCA_027257055.1. Taxonomy (NCBI): domain Eukaryota; kingdom Metazoa; phylum Chordata; class Mammalia; order Primates; family Tarsiidae; genus Cephalopachus; species Cephalopachus bancanus. The sequence continues at coordinate 6,319,589 of JAPVLO010000041.1, forward strand.
TTCACAGCAACCTGGATGGAACTAGAGTCTATAATACTGAGTGACCTCTCACAGAAACAAAGATCAGAATATCATATGTTCTCACTCATATAATGGACTTTGAACATCCAATGTAATACTATAAGAAAATGACTGACGGTACTGGGAAACTATGGGGGGGGTGGGATTAACAGTAGCAAATATCTGTCTGGGGCTGGGAAAACACCTCTTATCAACAGGGTGCCTGAATGAAACGTAATTGTACACCTAACCCTTAACTGTACCCACAAAACCATAATAAAAAATACTGATTAATTATAAAAAAAGAAGACTATGTGAGTCAACATATTAAAGCTGTATTGATGAAATTCAATAAATAAATAAATAAATAAATAAATAATAAGTAAGAGATCATTGTACTCTAACATTTTGCATTTTTTGTTCAAAATTCATTTCTGAATTATAGATAATAAGGCTATGCCGTTCATCTCCTTCCTTTGCTATTGGCCTTCTAAAAATAAAAGTCATGGTCATTTTGTCAATGATATCATTATGCTTCCGTGTTTATGGAAAATTTTTTCAAAACTGTTTTGCTACCTGTGAGTCATTATTCGGAAAATGTAATTTTTTTCTTTATAGACTGAAAAAAATGTATATAGCATTATCATTTGTACTTACTTTATATGAACACAGCTCTTATTCTAAACCATTTCTTTAGTAGCCTACTATATAATATTAATGTTTTTGGTGTGGCAAAAAAGAACTATACAGCAAAACGAGAGCCGACTTAATTTTTCAACATTTCTATATTTCTCTAGTAATGTTAATAAGTTTTCAGTCTGGAAATACTAAATTTTAAAATGTTTTCAAGAAGATTGGCACCATTAAAAATAGTCACCTGGATTCTTATTCATTTCTAGTCTTTATCTAACGGAGGCTTTAAAAATTCATATCACACAATTTATAAAAATAAACTTGATTTGCAAATGAGGGTTGTATATAATGGGGCATGTGCCATCAAGCATATACTACAAAATAAGTTTAAATAATAGAGGGAGAACAAGATAACTTCACTCCTGTGGAGACTAGATGAGAGTAACTTAGTCTTTGAGTTTAGTGTAAAGGGATAATCTTAAAGAAGAGCCATAGGTAGACTCACTTGAAAAGTGATTCCTGGGGCAAAAGTACAAATGGAACAGCAAGTAGCATAGTTGTAAATATTTAAAAGGTATAAATTAACCATGCAAACTATTTAAAAATATATATCGTAATCTATTATTTTCACAGATATACATTCACAATCATTTGAATGCCCTGGTTCACCTTTAATGTTTTCAGAGAACTCATTGTTCTGATTTGAAATGGGAAAGTATTGAGCTGACCAGGGCTTTATAGCCAGCCTGCATCTCTTTTTACCTTAGCTTTTGTTCTGCACTGCAATGGCCTTTCATACACAATGACCACCTCAAGCTCTGCTCAATCTCAATCCACATTCCAGGAGCTAGTCAACTCTTGGCAAACCTTTAGGCCTGGAAAGAGTTTCAAACAGTCCACAAAAATATCCATCAGGTCAGTTGGTCAGGGGCATTTGAAATTCTGGATAGCTAGAGGATGGTCAAGGAAGAGAGCTCAAGTTACAGGTTTGTCTCTGGGAAGAGTCTTGACAGAGAAAAGACTAAGTGTGGTTTTCAAAGCACAGTACTGCCTCCCTCCCTCCCCTCACCTGCCTCTCTCTCTCTCTCTCTTTCTCTCTCTCTGTCTCTCTCTGTGTCCCAAAAGCTGTACTGACAAAAGAAGCCAGTGCTGTGATTTAACTGTGTCACCAAATTTCAAGTGTTAAAACCTAATCTCCAGATCCATATGGTTAAAGAAGGTGAGTTTTGGGGAGGTAATTATGATTAGGTAATCACCAAGGTGGTGCCCCCATGATCAGATTAGAAACTTTGTAAGGAAAAAGAGAGATCTGAGTTGGCATGCTTGCTCTGTCTCACCAGGTGACACCACCCGCCAGGTCACAGTGCAGCAGGGAGATCCTCACTGGATACCAGCACCATGCTCTTGGTCTTCCTAACCTCCTAACCTCCATAACCATAAGCTTCAATTTTTTAATTAATTCCCAGTCTTTGGTATTTAGTTATAGCAGCAGAAAGTAGACTAAGACAGCTAGAGAGGTGTGAGATGATCTTTGGTGGTAAAAGAATAGAGAAGCCAGAGTCAATTTTTTTGGCATCAGCAGGGAATCGGTGTTGTCTGCCCTTACCACTATTATTTCAGCAAAAGATGCTGTAAGTCATCCTTGAATTGTCCAGCAAGCATACATTTCTATTTGCAGTCAGAAATTTAATCACTTTGACATCTTCTGGGAAAGACAATAGAGTCACTAATAATTGAAGGATTACTCTTAGAGTGATATGAACAGAAAAATTGAGGGTACCTTAGATTTAAGTTGCAAAAAAAGTTTTAAAAATCATTAAAATTATGCTTTTTTACATGAATAAACACAAACAAATACATATATGGTATCATTTTCATTATTTAGTAATTTAGTTAGGATATACAATTCTAGAAATAGTCACAAGGAATATACCAAATCTTGGTTTGTACAAAATGACATCTCTTGTACTACAAAGAAAAATGTGAAAAGATGTAAAAACTGGGAAAGATCATTTAATTCAGGGGTCCTCAGCTATAAGCGTTGGGGATACTTCAGATTTTATATAAAATATCACATGTATGTGGGTATGTGCATTGTTTTTACCAAAATATCCAAAAGATTCACAACCATAAATGGATAAAGGGTATTGATGTCTTCATTAAATAGATAGAGATACTAAGATTCAGATAAGCCAGGGACACGCCCAGGGTGTCATACTCCCTTATCTGCAGCCAAGATACTTTTAATTGTACAATAACTACAGTCTACTTTTTCCTATTTAGCATTGAAGTCTACAGCATTTCGGTTTTACCTTTCTAATCATAGAGTGTGCCTTTTACTGCATCACCATCAAACTGTTTGAGGGTTGTTTTTTTTTTTAAATATGTATAACTAGGAGTTACCACATTGGCCACATGGTTGAACATTTTTTGCCATAAGGACTCTTCCCTAAGCTTAGATTTTCAGATATTTGCATGATCAGCAAATCTGTTTTTTGAGTTGTCTGCATGGAAACAGTTTTTATGAACCATTTTATTTAACTGTTTCCTTATTCTCTGTGTTTTATAAGAACATTTTATGAGCATGTCAGCATTCATCATGACCTAATAAATGCTTTTAGTAAGGAGAGTACAGAGTGAATCTTTAGCATTCATAATCCTATTTAGAAAACAGCACTTTTTAAATTAGTATTCAAGGAGAATTTAACCTCAATTTTTCTTTTCTTTTTTTCTCTCCTCATAATTATAAAATTCAAGCATGATTTTCTTATATGAAAGCATTGTGGTGTTATCCTACTCACTAAGACACACACATGCACCCACAAGGAGACTTTAAAAAGTATATAGAAAAAAATGAAATTAAAGATAAAAAATAAGCTTTTTTTGTCAGCAAAACTCCATTAAGTTCAAGGCACATTTATAAGCGATGATTCCAGCCATTTAGTTCTTCCTAAAGAGCTAAAGGTACTGGGAATTTGACAATGTCCTTGCCATATTTTTAATATTATTAGCTGAAGGAAAATGGGTGCTGTTTAAAGAGTTTTTTTTAAGATTAGGAAACAAACAAACAAAAAAGTCAGAAAGACCTAAATCAGGACTGCAAGGAGGATGTCCCATGATTTTCCATGAAAACTTGCAAAATTGCCCTTGTTTGATAAGAAAAATGAGCAGAAGCATTGTCATAGAGGAGAAGTAGTCTCTGGTGAAGCTTTCCTGTGTTTTTTTCTGCTAAAGCTTTAGCTAACTTTCTTAAAACACTCCAATAGTAAGTAGATGTTATTAATCTTTGGCCCTTCAGAAAACAAAACTCCTTGAGCTTCCTCAAACACTGTTGCCTTGACCTTTGTTCTTGACTGGTTCATGTTTGCTTTGACTGGACACATTTACCTCTTCGTGGTCATTGTCTTGTCTTCAGGATCATACAGGTAAATCCATTTTCCATCTCCTGTTACACTTCCCTAAAGAACTATTTCAGGATCTTGATCCCATTATTCAAAATTTCCATTGAAAGCTCTGCTCTTGTCTACAGCTGATCTGGGCTCAATCGTTTGGCATCCAGGAAGTGGAAAGTATTCTCAACATTAATTTTTTAGTCAGAATCATGTAAGCTGAAACAGTTTAAAAGTCTATGGTATAGGCTATTTTTTCTTTTGTTAGTTGTTGGTCCTCTTCGATTAGGGTACAAACAAGATACATTTTTTCCCCTGGAAAATTGATGTGACTGGTCTGCCATTCTGGGCTTCATCCTTCATAAAATGAGATATCCATTTTAAACAGCTGACTTTTGGGGAACATTGTCCCCATAAACTTTGCATAAGGAATCAATGATTTCACAATTCTTCCACCAAACCTTCTGCATAAATTTGATATTTGTTCTTATTTAATTTTAGCAGAATTTGTGTTGCTTTGATAGGGGCTTTTTCATATTGATCATTCTTAGTGTTTTAAACTAGATCCTATTCAGACATGTTATAAAAAGTTAGTTAGAGTTCATATTGGTGCAAAAAAATTTAACTTCATGCTTAGTATTTTCATAATACATATTTTCTATTAACTTTTTGAGAACCCTTTGTATATATCAATTTCTAAATGATATATGGATATACTTATTTCTACATGTTTTATTTTTAAATGTTCATTAAGAAAGAAGGAAAAAAAAAAAAAAAAAATTATTCACAAATACTATCCAGGAAACCATGGAGTTAGGATAAGTCTTATAAAAAAACACTTGTCTGTTAAATTCAAAATATTTACAAGTGTATTGGTTAAGATGAAAATTTGTACTCAGAGACAATTACAAATCATAATCCACTGCTTAATATATGACTTGTTTGAGTCGGGCTCGGTGGCTCAGCCTGTAATCCCGCGCCTTTGGGAGGCTGAGGTGAGTGGATTGCCTGAGCCCGCGGGTTCGAGACCCGCCTGGGCAGCGAGACCTCATCTCTACAATAAATCAAAAAATCAGCCGGGCGTGGTAGCGCTTGCCTGTAATTCCGGGTACTTGGAAGGCTGAGGCGGAAGGATCGCCGGAGCCCAGCAGGTCGAGGCTGCGGTGGCCGGGAGCGGCCACTGCACTCCAGTCTGGGTGACAGAATGAGACTCCAACTCAAAAAAAAAAAAAAAATATGACTTGTTTTAGAAGTATCACATCACTTATCTTATTCTGAGCTTATTCATATGTAAAATTCATGATGACTACTTTATGAGTTTGTTGAGAATATTAAATAAGATAGTGTTCATAAAGCAAGTAGCAAAAAAAAAAAAAAAAAAAAAATTACAGGAAGTAGCATAATGCCTAAATAGAAAAACTCTTGACAAATTAGTTGTTATTGTTTTATTTTTACTTAATTTTAAAGATGTGGGGTACAATTCAGGGTTAAGTATACAAATGTTCATTATGCAGTTTTTCTTGTTGATGAAGTGTGTCCCCCCACCTCCAGTAGTTTTGCACAACTGCCAATCCTTTTCTTATAGTATTATGATCATGTTCAAGGTCTGATTATGAATGAGAAGATGTGATACTCAGTTCTTTGCTTCTGTGATAGATCACTAAGTATAGAATCTAAGTGCATGCAAGTTGTTGTGAAATTCATAATTTTGTCCTATATGGCTGCATAATATTCCATCATATCTGAACCATATTTTTAACCAGTCCTTTTTTGATGGGCAGCACAGCTGGTTCCATGTTTTTGTTATTTTGGACATTGCTGCAACAAACATATGTGTGCAGGTATCTTTTTCATGGAGAGATTTGAGTTCCTTTGGGTATATTCCCAGCAGGGGGTTTGCGGAGTTGTATGGAAGGTCGATTTCTAGATCTCTTAGGAATCGCCCAGTTGTTTTCCACAGAGGTTGTATTAGTTTACACTCCCACCAACACCGTAGAAGTGCTCTCTTTTCCACGCATCCTCTTCAATATCTGTTGTTTTTTGAGTTATTGATGATGGCCATTCTGACTAGAGTTAGGTGGTTTTATGTGCATTTCTTTGATGACTAGTGAGGCTGAGCATATTTTCATGTACCTGTTGGCTGCTCGTATGTTTTCTTTTGAGAAGTGTCTATTCATATCTTTTGCCCACTTTGTAATGGGACTGTTCATTTTTTACTTTTTGGCTCATTTGAGCTTCTTGAAGATCCTAGATGTTAGACCTTTGTCAGACATACAGTTAGCAAATATTTTTCCCATTCTGTGGGCTGTCTTCCTGCTCTTTGGTGGTTTCTTTGACTTTGCAGAAACTTGTCAGTTTGATGAGGTCCCATTTGTCCATCTTATCTCTAATGGCATGGACACTTGGGGTTTTGGTTGCCAGTTCCAATTTCCATAAGGGTGTCTCCTGTATTTTCTAAGGTTCTTATAATTTGAGGTTTTACATTTAAGTCTTTGTTCTAATTAGATTTGATTTTTGTATATGGTAATAGTTAGGAGTCTTGCTTCAATCTTCTACATGTGGTCAGTCAGTTTTCCCAGCACCATTTACTGAATAGGTTCTCCTCTCCCCAGTGGTTGGTGGTGGAGGCTTTGTCGAAGATGAGTTGCTTGAGAAATTGAGGATTTACTTCTAGAATCTTTATCCTTTTACATTGGTCTATATGCCTGTTCTTGTAACAATACCAGGCTGTCTTAATTATTGTAGTTTTATAATAAAGTTTAAAGTCTGGGAGTATGATACTTCCCACTTTTTTTTTTTTTTTTTGCTGAGGATTGTTTTGGCTATTTGTGGTCATTTATGCTTCCATATGAATTCCTGTATTTTCATTTCCAGGTCTGAGAAGAATGGGGTTGGTAATTTAATGAGTATTTTGCTAAATCTGTAGATTGCCTTGAGTAGGATGGACAACCTAACCATGTTGATTCTTCTAATCCATAAGCATGGAGTATTTTCCTTTTATTTGTTTCATCTTTGATTTCTTTGAGCAGTGTTTTGTACTTTTCATTGTAAAGGTCTTTCACGTCTCTGTTTAGGAAGATGCCTAATGGGTTTCTGCTTGTTTAGTATTGATGTATAGAAATGCTACTGTCTTTTGCACATTTATTTTATACCCTGAGTCTTTGCCAAAGTCCTTAATCAGTGCAAGGAGGTTTTTGAGATATTCTCTTGGGTTTTCAAAGAATAGAATCATTTTATCTGCAAAGAGGGATAACTTGACTTCCTCTTATCCTATTTAGATATACCTGATCTGCTTCTCTTGTCTAATTGTGCTAGCAAGGACTTCCAAAACTATTTTGAAAAGGAGGGATGAGAGCGGGTATCCTTGTCTTGTTCAGGTTTTCATGGGAAGTGGTTTCATTTTCTGTCTGTTTAGCAGTTTGCTGGCTGTGGGTTTCTTGTAGATGGCTCTTACTTTTTGAGGTATGCTCCATCTATACATAGATGTTCAAGAGTTTTTATCAAGAAGGGGTGCTGGATCTTAATCAAAAGTTATTTCCGTGTCTAATAATATAATCATGTGGTTTTGTTTTTACATCTGTTTATGTATTTAATTACATTTATTGTCTTGTGAATACTGAGCCAGCCCTGTATCCTGGGGATGATTTTTGAGGTATGTTGTTAGATAGTTTGCTAGGATCTTGTTGAGAACTTTAGCATCTGTATTCATCAAGGATATTGGCCTGTAGTTCTCTTTCTTTATTGAATCTTTACCTGGTTTGTGTATCAGTGTGATATGAGCTTCATAAAATGATTTGGGGAGAGTTCCATCTTTCTCAATTACCTGGAATACTTTCAGTAGAATTGGTCCCTCCTTGTATGTTTTGTAGAAGTCTGCTGGAACACCATCTGGTTCAGGGCTTTTTTTATGTAGGTATTTTTCTTATGACATAGTCAATTTCCTGGATTGTTATGGGTTTATTTAGTGTCTCAATTTCTTCTTGTTTCAACCTGGGGTGGTTGTGTGATGTCAGAAAGTCCTCCATTTCCTTTAGGTTTCCATGTTTGTTCCCATACGAATATACATAGTAGTCTCTGATAATCTTTTTTATTTCTTTAGGATCAGTTGTGACTTGATCCTTTGTATTTCTGATTGTGTTTATTTTGGCTTTTTTACTCTTTTCCTTGGTCAGTCTAGCTAGAAGACCATCAATCTTGTTTATCCTTTCAAAGAACCAGCTTTTTGTTTCATTTTTAAATTATATTTTTGTCTTCTATGTCCTGAATTTGGACTTTTATTTTGGTGATCTGGATTCTTCTGCTGAATTTAGGGTTTGGTGGCCTTGCTTATCAAGTTTCCTTAGGTGATTTGTCAGGCTTTTAACCTGTGATCTCCCCATTTTCTTCATGTGTGCTTGTAGAGATTTGAATTCCCCTTTTAGTGCTGTTTTCATGGCACCCCAGAGATTTTGGTAAGATGCTTCTTAATTTTTATTTGTTATCAGATATCTTTTAATCTCTGTTTTGATTTCCATGTTGATCCAGAATTTGTTTAGCCTCATGCTATTTAGTGTCCTTGTCTTTGTGGGTTTTGGGGAACTTTGTTGGTGTTGGTATTTTTGTTTATTCCACTATGATGTGAGATGGTGCAAAGCAGTAGTTCAATCTTTTACAATTTTTTATTCTTGATTTATGGCCAAGAATGTAGTTGATTTTAGAGGATTTTCCATGTGGTGATGAGTAGAATTTATATTCCATGTTCGTTTGGTGGAGTGTTCTGTAGTTATCAATTAAGTCCATTTGTCAAGTGTCCTGTTGAGGTTCTGGATCACATTGTTGATTTTTTGTCTTGATGATATGTCTAGGGTTGTGAGTAGGGTATTTAAGTTACCAGGTGTGATAGTAATGTCTGCCTCTCTCACAAAAAAAGAAGAAAAATTAAATCTTAGAGTTTATATTTCATATTTGTCATCTATTGGATAATGACCATGCGCCAAGCAGTGAGTTTGAGTCTCATACTATCACACCTAAGCAGTGAGTTTTACTTGGTGGACACATTTAAGAGTCTAGCTTATGTTCTTAGAAAATGTAGCTGAAGAAGAGCATGGCTTTCTGTATTTTAGTATCATTGACACTAATTTTAAAATTTTGTACCTCTGTATAGTTAACCTTAGTTGTATGCCTCCCATGCCACATTTTGTACATATCCTAATTTATCCCTTAATTTATTAAAGAAGACTGAATATAATTGTGTTGTTTTGTGAAATTTGGCCTCATAATTTCCCCAAAACAAGAAAGATTAAATTGTTTATAAATATTACAAGAACATGTCACCTTTCCTAGATATTCTTCTGTTTTTCTTTTCTTTTTTTTTTGAGTTGGAGTCTCACTGTGTCGCCCAGACTGGAGTGCAGTGGCCGCTCCCGGCCACCGCAGCCTCGACCTGCTGGGCTCCGGCGATCCTTCCGCCTCAGCCTTCTGAGTAGCCGGAATTACAGGCATGCGCTACCACGCACGGCTGATTTTTTGATTTATTGTAGAGATGAGTTCTCACTGCCCAGGCAGGTCTCAAACCCGCGGGCTCAGGCAATCCACTCATCTCAGCCTCCCAAAGGCGCAGGATTACAGGCTGAGCCCCCGAGCCCGGCTGATATTCTTCTTTTTAAACAAAGATATAGAACCCTCTTTCACCGATTTTTTTCCTAAGGCAAACTGACAATATGTATCTTCAACGCACTTTCTAGAATAAGACAGACATTCAAATTAATTTCCACTTTCAAAGTGTTAATGGATTGTGAAATAGACTGGAGGAGATAGTCTAGAAAAGTGTATTACCCTCTCTCTCCCTCTCTCTCGCTCTAATGAATAGACAGCATCTCCTCCATTTAAGACAGGCTTGTCATTCATTTCATAAGCATCAAATGTCTCTATAAAGATAAGAAAATAGCAGCCAAGAGAACTGATATTTTTCAAGTGGTAAGAACGCATACTAGGTTCTGTGATTAAATATAGAGCAACGTCCAAAAATCTAATTTATGAAAATTATTAAGTAAACATAAGCACTTCGTTCTGAAAAACTGCTGCCGCAAAATCCAGAGTTTGCAGTTTATTTATTTACTTATTTTTAAGAAACTCTTTTTTATGGAAAAAAACTTTTTTCATTAAATATAAGATGAAAAGAGATAAGTTAAAATGTAAAAAAAAAATACAAAAAATGTAATCAGAGGAGAAAGTGTATGCCAGAAGGATTTCTGTTATATTGAAAGATTCTGGATATAACTTTTTCATAATTTGAATGTCATCAAGCAAAAATAAAAGCACATTTGTAAATATGGAACAGAGGGTTAAGATTTGCTAATTTGTTTACACATATCTGGAAACTGGAGAAAATGATATATGATTTGATCTATAATGAATATTTTGTACTAAAACCAAATACCTTTAGTAAGGTATATCACAAGGTATCAGGGGAAACTTCCTTTTTAAAAATGTATTTGAAAGATGTGGGGTAAATTCAGAGTTAGGTATACAAATTGTCATTGTACAGATAAAGTTTGGGCCTCATTTTGGTCCCCACATCACCTGGTTTGAAATCAGGTACCCTTGCTGATGAAGCGTGCTCCGCCCCCATCCCCTGGCACTACTACCAATCCCTTTCTTACAATATTTTGATAACTGTTCAAGGTGTGCTTATGAGTGAGAACATGTGGTACTCAGTCCTTTGTTTCTGTAATAGATCACTGAGTATTATAGACCCTAAATGGACCTAAGTTGCTGTGAAGTTCATAATTTTGTCCTTCTTATGACTGCTTAATACTCTAGCATATATATGTACCACATTTTTGTTATCCAGTCCACTTTTGATGGGCAACACAGTTGGTTCCATGTTTATACTACTGTGAATAATGCTGCAATAAACATGCAAGTGTAAGTATTTTTTCATAGAGTTATTTGAGTTCCTCCAGGTATACTTCCAAAATGGTGATTGCTGGGTCATATAGAAGGTCACTTTTTAGATCTTTTAGAAATTGCCACACTGTTTGCCACAGAGAGTGTACTACTTTACACTCCCACCAACACCATAGAAGTATTCCCTTTTTCATGCGTCCTCTTCAATATCTGTTATTTTTTGAGTTATTGATGATGGCCATTCTGACTAGAGTTAGGTGGTATCTCAGTGTGGTTTTAATTTGCATTTCTTTGATGACTAGTGATGCTGAGCATTTTTTCATGTATCTGTCGACTACTCATATGTCTTCTTTTGAAAAGTGTCTACTCATATCTTTTGTCCATAGGACTGTTTGTTTTTTTTTCTTTTCAATGCATTTGAGCTTTTTGTAGATACTAGATGTTAGACCCACGTCAGATATACATTTGGCAAATATTTTTTCCCATTCTGTAGGCTGTCTTACTGCTCTCTTGATGGTTTTTATGGCTTTGCAAAAGCTTTTCAGTTTGATGAGGTTCCACTTGCCACTTGTCTATCTTATCTCTAATGGCATGAGCATCTGAAGTTTTGATCAAAAATTGGTTTCCAGTTCCAATTTCCATAAGGGTATCTCCTGCATTTTCTAAGATTTTTATAATTTGAGGTTTTATATTTAGATCTTTGATCCTTTAGAGTTTCTTTTTGTGTATGGTGATAGGTAGGGGCCTTGTTTCAATCTTCTTCATGTGGTCAGCCAGTTTTCTCAGCACCATTTACTGTATATGTCCTTCTTTCCCCAGTGGTTGTTAATGGAGGTTTTGTCAAAGATGAGTTGGTTGAGAAATTTAGGTTTTGTTTCTGGAATTTCTATCCTGTTCCATTGCTCTATATGCCTGTTCTTGTACCAATATCAAGTTGTTTTGATTATTGTAGCTTTAAAATAAAATTTAAAGTCTGGAAATGTGATACCTCACACTTTTTCTATTTTGCTGAGGAACGTTTTGACTATCCATGGTCATTTATGTTTCCATATGAATTTCTGTATTGTCATTTTCAGGTCTGAGAAGAATGCTGGTAATCTAATAGGTATTGTATTAAATCTATAGATTACCTTGGGTAGGATTGACACCATAACAATGTTGATTCTTCCAGTCCATGAGCAAGGAATATTTTTCCATTTGTTTGTGTCATCTTAGATTTCTTTGGGCAGTGTTTTATAGATTTTACTTAAAGGTTTTTTACTTCTCTGTTTAAGAAGATGCCAAGGTATTTCACTTGTTGTTGTTGCTATTGTGAATGGGATTGAGTTTTTTATTTAGTTCTCTGCCTGTTTCTTGTTGATGTATAAGAATGCAACTGTCTTTTGCACATTGATTTTGTATCTTAAGATTTTGCCAAAGTCCTTTATCAGTGCACAAAGATTTTTGACAAATTCTTTGTATTTGCAAGGTATAGAATCATATTGTCAGCAAAGAGGGATAACTTGACTTCCTCTTTTACTATTTGGATGCCCCTGATTTACTTCTCTTGTCTGATTGCTCCAGCTAAGAATTCTAACATTATGTTGAACAAGATGGGTGAAAGTGAGCAGTCTTGTCTTGTTCCAGTTTTCAAGGAAAATGCTTCCAATTTTTGTCAGTTTAGCAATATGTTGGCTTTGGGTTTATCATAGATGGTTCTTACTATTTTGAGGTATGTTCCCCCTATGCCTAGGTGTTCAAGGGTTTTTATCAAGAAGAGATACTGGAATTTATTGAAAGTTTCTTCAGTATCTAATTATATAATTATGTGATTCCTATTTTTACATATGTTGAGGCATTTAATTACATTTATGGTCTTGCAGATGTTGAACCAGTCCTGCATCCTGGGGATGAAGCATACTTGGTCATGGTGGATGATTTTTGGGATATGTTGTTGGATCTGATTTGTTTGTATCATATTATGTTTGCATATATGTTCATCTGGGATGTAGACCTGTAGCTCTCTTTCTTTGTGGGACCTTCATCCAGTTTGGATATCAGTGTGATTTTAGCTTCATAAAATAATTTAGGGAGAGTTCCATCTTTCTTGATTGCTTGGAATGCTTTCTATAGAATTTGTGTCAGCACTTCCTTGTATATTTTGTAGAATTCTGCTAGAAAGCCATCTAGTACAGGACTGTTTTGTTTTGTTTTGTTTTTGCTGGTAGTTTTCTTATAACAGAGTTAATTTCCTGAGTTGTTATTTGTCTATTTAATGTTTCAATTTCTTATTGTTTCAACCTTGGGAGGGTATGTGATATCAGAAAGTTCTCCATTTCATTTAGGATTTTGAGTTTTTTTCCATACAGGTGTGCATAGTACTCTCTGATAATTTTTTGTATTTCTTCAGGGTCCATTGGGATGTGATCATTTGCATTTTTGATTGTGTTTATTTGGGCTTTTTTTCTCTTTTTCTTGATCAATGTAGCTAGGAGTCCATCAATCTTGTTTATGATTTCAAAGAACTAGCTTTTTGTTTTGTTGATATTTTTCTATGATATTTTTGTCTTCTACATTCTGTATTTGGGCTTTTACTTTGGTGATTTGGATTATTCTGTTGAAGTTAGGGTTTTGGTGGTCTTGTCCTTCCAGCTCCCTTAGGTGATTTGTTAAGGTGTTAACTTGTGATTGTTCCATTTTCTTGATGTGTTTTCATAAAGAAATGAATTCCCCTCTCAGAACTGATTTCATAGTATCCCAGAGGTTTTGAAAAGATGTGTCTTTATTTTTATTTGTTTTCAAAATCTTTTAGTTTTTGCTTTGGTTTCCATGTTGACCCAGGAGTTGTTCAGCATCATGCTGTTTAGTTTCCATATCTTTGTAGGTTTGGGGATAGCTTCTTTGGTGTTGACATTTTTTAAAATTCTTTTTTAATTAAAAAAAATTATTTTAAGATTGTGGGGTACAATGCAGGGTTTGGTATACAAATATTCATTGTGCAGGCACTCTTGTTGATGAGGTATGTCCCCTCTTCCCCTGGCAGATTTCCACTACTGTCAACCCCAACTCCCTACCTCTTCCCCCCCCCCTGCAGTTTCCTGCTACTGTCAATCCTTTTCTTATAGAATTACAGTAGTTACAGCATTGCTCACAACAGCAAGATCATGGAACCAACAGTGCTGCCCATCAAAATAGGATTGGATTAAAAAAATGTGGTACATATACACAATGGAATATTACGCAGCCATAAAAAAGAAAAAAATTTTGAACTTCGCAGCAACCTGGATGAAATTAGAGCCTACAGTACTAAGTGATCTTTCACAGAAACAAAGAAGTGAGTATCACATGTTCTCACTCATAAATGGATCTTGAACAGCTACTATTAGATATTTATTTTTATTCCACTGTAGTCTGAGAAGGTGCTTGGCAGTATTCCAATCTAATGAACATTTATTTATGCTTGATTTATTACCAAGAATATGGTGGATCTTGGAGTAATTCCATATGGTGGTGAGTAGAATATATATTCTATTGTTGTTGAGTGGGGTGTTCTGTAGGTATCTCTTAAGTCCATTTAATCAAGTGTCAAGTTGAGGTTCTGAATCTCCTTGTTGATCTTTTACCTCAATGATTTATCTAAGGATGTTAGTGGGATATTTAAGACCCAGGCTATGATAGTGTTAGAGTCAATATCTTTTTTTAGTTATCTAGAAGCTGCTTTGAAAGTTGGTTCTCCTATGTTGGGTGTATATATGTTAAGGATGGATATTTCTTATTGATGGATTGAACCTTTTATCATTATGTAGTGACTTTCTGTAGATTTTTAAATTTTTGATAGCTTAAAGGATATTTTGTCTGATATTAAGATCATAATCCCTGCCTTCTTTTGTGTTCTGTTTGCCTGAAAATTTGTTTTCCATCCTCTTACTTTGAGTCTGTGAGTGTCCATTTTGGTGAGATGAGTCTCCTGGATACAGCATATTATTGTGTCATGTTTTTTTTAATTTTTTAATTTTTATTTTTTATCCAGTTTGCCATTCTATGTCTTTTCAGTGGCACATTTAGTCCATTTACATTCAGGCTGATTATTGAGATGTGAGAGCTTATACCTGTCATGAGGGTCTTATATAGTTTGTTATTCCTGTTCATTTGTTAGTTGGTTGGTTTTCTTTTGACTTTGGGGTTGATATATGTGTGTGTTTTCAATCTTTTTCCTGCATTTCTGGGAAGAGTGTGGTCATTGTTTGTTTATTTTTTTCTTTTTCTGTGTTTAATACTTTTGTAAGCATTTCTTGTAGAGCTGATCTAGATATGGTGTTAACTCTTAGGGACTGAATGTCTGGGAAGGATCTTAATTCTCCATTGCTGAGGAAGCCTAGCTTAGCTGGATAGAAAATTATTGGTTCTAAGTGTTTATCTTTGAGAACTTTGAAGATTGGACTCCAGTGTTTTCTAGCTTGTAGTGCTTCCATAGATAAGTCTGTGTCTATTCAAATTGGTCCTACCTGGTAAATAGTCTGACCTTTCTCTCTTATTGCCCTTAGGATTTTTTCTTTTTTACCTACTTTGTGGTAAGTGAGTTACCATGTGTCTAGAAGTTGTCTTCCCACTTGATGTCTTGTGGGGGTTCTCTGAATTTCTTATGTTTGATTGGTCATGTCTCTGATGAGATGAGGGAAGTTTTCTTGGAGAATTTCATGAGATTTTTATTCCAGGATGGTCTCTGTTTTTCTATCTGCCGCAGAAATGCCAACTAATCATAAGGTCAGCCTCTTGATATAATCACACATCTTTTGGAGGCTTTGTTCTATCTTTTTAAGTTTATTTTCTATTTTTTAACAGTTTGCATTAAACAGTTTGTGTTCCACATTTTGGTCCTCAAGCTCTAAGGTTCTTTCTTCTTTCCATGCTTGTCAATTTGTTATTTATTTTATTTACAGTATTATTTATTGCCATCATCTCAGTTATCAACTCCTTCATTCTTTCCTCTCATCTCTCCTTTCTATTTATTCTCTCTATTAATATCTTGGTATCTTGGAATCTGTGGTTTGAGACCAGTTGTTCTGGGGGCTCTTCATTGTTTGAGTTCCAAAGTCTGTATTTTCAGGTGCTGTCTTCCCAGGAATCTGTATAGAAATTGTGTTATTCCTTTGATTCTTCTTCAATTGTGATGGTTTTCCTCCTCCTTTTCCCCTTTTTTTAATTCATTTGCTCAGTTATGAGGGAATAACTTTCATGTCTGTTTGCTCAATCCCCTATTCTTTCTTATGTAGATTCCTCTGTATTCCTTCAATTATGAATCTAGACTGAAGATGAGGGGCTATACTTTTTGCAGTTTTGAGATTTTATTAATGTGTGATGGGAGAAGCTGTGGTTCAGAAGCTATCTGTAGATCACAGTATCCACTGACAGAGTGTGAGTCCCTTGGAACCCGATTTCAACTACTTTACAGTCTGTCCATGCAGTGGGGTTGTATGTATGCCCCCTGAAAGCAAAATGAGATTTAAAAAAAGAAAATAAATAGAAAAAGGAAGGAGGAAGATGAAAGGAAAATCAAGAGAGAGGAGGAGAGGAAAACTGACAGGCACATCAACTAACAAGTAAACAAAGAAAAAACAAACAAAAAGAAAAAAAGAAAAATATACAAGAAAACATACAAACCAAAAAAAGCTGATGATGCACTGAACCTCAAAAATACTCATATGCAAACAGAAAAACTAATAAACTACCAAAAAAAAAAAAAAAACCAAAACACCCCAAAACAAAACAAGTACTAAAACATACACTAAAACAGAGGGGGAAAAATGATCTCCCTCTGTGGCCATTTCTGAAACTTCAGGCTCCTTTTCCAAGCACATGGCTGTTTCTGGCCACTGCGGTTGTTGGAAGTGGTTCCAGTCTCCAGTCCCTCCCCTCTGCTCTTGGCACAGGCCTATTGTGAAGCTATTTGCATGGGTCAGATGCCCCACAGACTACTGGTGGAGGAGTGTGAATCAGATGCCAACTCACTCAACTCATTTGCTGCTGCTGCTGCCAAGTCCTCCACTTGGATCAGATGTGTTTGAGCCTGATCTAGCATGGGGATTGGAAGTCTGTCTCTCTGTGTCACTCCTGCAGTTTCCTCTCTGGGTCAGACGGTCAATCCCTGAGAAGTGCAGAGATTGCCTCTGGATCCCAGGTTGGAGGTTGGAGGGTGAACAGAGCTGGGTGGGCCAATGCAGGTATCTGCTTGGTCCCGGGAGAGAAATTGGCAGTGGTCAGTGTCTCTTTGCCACCATCAGTAGGACTCAGCTCCAGATTTCCTTGCTGTGCCTTCTCCACAGTTCCCTCTGATAGCATCTGGCCCATTTCAATGGGTGATGGTGTGGAGTAGGTGCCAGACAGTGAGGAGCAGCTGATCTCCACTGCCTCCTCCTGAGAGATCCCAGAGAATGGCTAACAGTCTCACACACCTGGAGCTTCAATCTCGGGGCAGTGATGGGTTGCAGCAACCTCCAGAAGAGAGCTCTGTGTGCTTTATCCAGAGTGTCTCCTCAGATAGACTTTCACACACCCAGCTGAACCCACCCTCTCATACAGACTGTCCTTATGGACACTCTCCCTTGGAGAGACTTTCATGCTCCCACTGGTGTCATAGCTATCTTGCCTCTCTATGACCCCTTTCTTTTCTAATGCTCAGGAAAATATTTCATAAGTGGACAGTATTTCTAAAACCTTTAATTTGTCTTTGTTCTAAATAATCCAGCCAAATATTTCTGTCCTTAAAACTGTAAACATTCAGTCACAAGCAGTACAATTTAGAAAAGCTTTCATACAATCTGTTCACATGAAAGGAATAAGGCCAGCTGTCAGTGTGAATTGCTTAGCAGGAATAGTCTAGCTAATCTGATTCAAAAGAAATAATGGAAAATAAAATGATTGTCTATTAACTTAGTTGCTTTGGGTTATCTGTAACCTTGGAGATATTTTAGAAAGAAAAAACAAATAAAGAAATGAATAATAATTTTAAAAGAAGGAAATTAAAATGATGGCAAGTGAAATATTAGCCTATAGGATCAACTTTAGATTTGCCTGCTGCCTCCTGTGTTCTGTCCAGCCTGTACACTCAGTAGGACACACAAGGTTATGGATGATACTTTGTCTCAGGATCTCTGATGTCATCAGAGCACAACAGTGTCAAGTCTGTAGCTTCTGATGATCATGTACTGAACTGCCAGGACATGAGATCTGCAAACCTTTAAGCCTTTGTGTATCGATAATCACCAGAATTCATGAACATTCAGAAGAAAAGAGAACCAAATAGCAAGGGCAGTTTTCTGGGGAATGTGAGCACCTTGTTATCAGTACATTTGTCTGTTTTGAATTATTCAAGACCTAGTAAAATAGATGGCCAAATTCTCTTTGGCCATCTATTGATAAAAAGATTATTGAGGAGGTGGGGTTCTGGATGATTAGTGACCATAAAATGACCATAAAAGACACTTAAAATGATAAACTATTTTAGTCATTTTTCATAGTTGAAAAAATCACTTCAGATAAGAGGAATTAAAAGAGCTTATGGCACTTTTACTCAAGCTCAGGCTTTGTCTCCTCCTTGGTAGGTAAGTATTGCATGCATATGTATTTGTGATCACACATGTGTACACACACACACACACACACACACACACACACACACAGACAAACACACCCCATTAGATCATAATTCTTCATTCAGTAAACAGCTACTAAGTGTGTTCTATATGCCAGATACAATTTAGGTTCTGTGACAAAAAAATGAATAAGAAAGAGCCATTGTCATATAGAAGCACACAGTTATTTCCTACTTTATTCCACAAGTTAATTAATTGAAACAACAGCCTTCACAGATTTTAAATATTAAATCAGACTTTTTATTCCAATTAAGCACCTCATTATACAGGATATTTACTAATAATTTGAATATTTTAATATGACCTTTTATTAATAATAAGACATCCTATTATTAATAGTACTAAAATCTACCATTACCTAATATTTGAAGGGGCAACATACCATACTAAGGACCTTACATATAAAATTTATTTATTCAACAAATATTTATTAACTTCTATTCTGTACTAGGAACTAGTATACACTGGGTCTTCCCATACATTCCAAACAGAAATTTGGGACTTATTCAAATAAATAGACTAACTCCAATTTTCATAATCAAGTGACTGTGATAGAAGAAAATCCTATCAACTCCTACTTCCTATACTTTTTTTACACACTGTAAAATAATAAAGTGCAAAGGAAACTCTAACTCCCATTAAGATCTACCAAGAGTTCTCTTTTCTACTTTATAGCAGTTTAATTTTTTAAAAAGCTCACAAAAATCAAATGTTTACTTCAGAACCTAGTTTCCTCTGACTCATTTGCTGGAGGGATGAATGTGTGTGTGTTTACTATTTAGTTTTTTCTTAAAATAATTTTAAATTAACTGAAAAGTAATAAGAGTAAAATAAACAACTTTTTTCCCTGATCCTCTATCTCATAGTAAATTGAAGATATTCTGTCCCTTTACTCCTGAATACTTGAGGTGTATTTTTTGCAACATGAACATTATCTTTTTTAAAGGCAATACAAGCATAAAAATAAAAAAATTAATAATAATATATTATAATAATTAAACACAGACTCTCCATGCAGTTTCTAAAAAATGTTTCTTTATATAAAAACTTACCAGCTCAAAAGTACATTGACACTATAGAAAGAGGTCCCAGAATGTAATAAGTCATAAATGTAACAACAAATTGAAGAATTAGAAAATAAATGTGAGCTAATCACCCAAAATAAAAAATGAAACAGACATGTAAATTAGGAAAAGCAAAGATTGGAATGCCAGAGTCAATTCAGGAAAAACAACATTCAAAAAGCATTGATGAGGAAGACACTCAAGAAGGATAATAGAACCCTTCCAGTGGGAGTATGAGAGACATGCTCCTGCCAAAGTAGGGAAAATAACTAATACCAATAAGTAAATTTCAAAATGATCTTGGAAGTAAAATGTAACTCAGTCACACTTGTACAATACACTCTTACATAGGCAATGACTATCTGCAATCTTCTTTCCACAATGTACAGCAGAAATACAAAGATGAATGAGGGGAAGGCAAATGTCTCGGTCAATCCTTCTTTTGACTAAGATCCAAATTGTTCTGAGAAGGTACATCTTTGTTCTATAGATTGTGGGAGCAGATCTGCCATTTGTAATAAAGCCCTAGAAGTATGAAGAGTGCAGGTGGGTTATTAACTCACACCCGCTACTTTTACCTCCAATATGTGACTTTAAAAAAATCAATTAAAAATAAAGTAAAACAAACACACTCCCCTAATACTTATCATATTATAATATTGTAATATTTGAGACTTGGATTATAATAGACACTTGAAGACATAACCACTTAAAGATTCCTTTCCCTTGCATGAACCACATCTGGTCAATATATGAGAGGCCTTCCTTGCTCTCCCACTGCTGGGTCGATGGTTAATTCTCCAGCAGTCATCTGGAACTGGCTATTTTTGATTGCTCAGTTGTATGGCAGTAATCCACAGTCTCTCAACTTCGGGGAGCTCATAGCAAGCAAATTTTTGAGTGTACCCATTGGAGAACCCCTCAATCATTTTGAAGTTAGAAGGTAACTCCCTTAACTCTTTCAGATGGTGGAACTCAGTCAGAAGTTTGGAGACAGATTTCTTGAAGAAGAAAAGTTGATAGATGATACAAAAATTCTGAAAATATTAAGAGACATTATATAATTTGGAAGTATTGAATTAGTGTTAAATTAAAAAAAATTAAAAACTCTATGCAAATGAAAATAGGTCATTATTGGTTCTAGAGAAGACAAAACTTTAGAAGGAAAGATAAAGCAATCTTTGCATAGTTCATGTTTGAACTCTGAATGCTTCCATCTAGTTATAAAAATAGACATTAATTTTCATTTCATCAAAATTATGATATAGTATTGTGAAAGGATGAGTACTCTGAAGTGTACACATGTGTGACAGAGGCTGAAAAATAAAATTAAAAAACTAAATTCCAATTTTCCACAGTGGAAAGCCAATAAATAAAGTCTATTGATTAAAAAAAATCAAGAAATTGCAGTGTAAGCATGTTACTCAGCAATATGGAGAGATCATAAAATAATCAGCTAATATAATATGGATGAAAGTGGTTGCATCTGTGCAACAGGAGACATGCTGGAAAAATAACACAGGCTGTTTTTGTAGCAAACCTAGTGGGAACATTTGAAACTTTAAACAACATGCATACATAAGTATGATTAAAATATAAAGTAAATTGAAAAGTACTATACTGCATACATTGAAAAATAATTGCATCTACACGTTTCACTTTTTTCTATGTTAATTTTAAATTTATTTGAGGTTATTTTCTATGAGATCAGTACATGTCACAGTATAGTTGGAATTTTATTAGAAAACTGAAAATATTTACTCTCCTATAAATGGAAAATACATTTAAATCTACTAACACTTAAGTAAAGTAGAATTTTTTTTGTAGAAAATCTAACCAGCTTCAATGAAAACAATTCTTGCCAGAAAGAAAGAATATCTGATATAAAGAACACAGAATTATATACATAAAAAGCCACTTATGAAATATTGGAAAAAATATGACTAGACGAAAATGTCATGGAAAGCTTGCTGTCCTCATTTCACAATTAGTTGTTATGAATTACCCTAAGAGATGTCACACATTACATTAGTGTCCTGCAATGTGTCTTTCAAAACTTTAACATTTGTAGTAGAATGATGCAACAATTTATCATCAGTGACTTTAACAAGTTTGTTTGTGTGAGTTGAAAAATTTTGATTTGATTTCCTGATTTCTTCATGGAAACAATCTTTGAATATTTTAATTTAAATTACACAATGTATTAATTATTAAAAGTACAATATGTTGATAAGGTTATGTGAGCTTATTATTACATAACTTTGTCACATATTTTTAAATTATGCCTCATCTACTTAGTCATAGAACTGTGAGTCTTGACCCAAATGAGTACCAAGTAACATTTTTAAGATTTAATGAAAAAGAAAACTGACAGATTTCAGAATACCAAAACTCTTAATTTGTCCAGGCCAGATATAGTGCTAAAATACATCTAGCATTAATGAGTGCTAGTTGAATGGCTTTCCTTGATCATTTTAAATTAAATTTTATTCTGCTTTCAGATTTTACCAATCAAATGGGACAGAAAAGCAAGACTAGAAGAAACATCCAGCTAAAAAACTTCAGGAGACTCAACAAAGAAAAGTATCCAAAGGTCTAGAGCAGAACTTGCCTAGACTACCAAGGGAATTCCATATCCACCATAATCCACTGGTATGAGAGAAACTGTATATACCAATGTGACTCCCAAGTAGTTTTTAACCATAACACCCATAATCAGCAATGTTAAAGCTCCCCTTCCCAGGAGGGAGAATGCGGGATTGTATGGAAAGTCCATTAAAAAAAAAAAAGAAAGTCCCGCTTTTAGGTTCTGGGTCTGTGAGCCAAGGACCTATCCAATCACATGCAGTATATCTCCTTCTAGGAGTGCAGAGGTAGAGCTGGGAAGGTGTGAATGAGGTGTGAGTGACCTGCTAGCATTCATTTTTGAAAAAAAAAAAGAGCATATACTTTCCAAAACTTCTTCTAATGACTGCAACTGGTATAAAAAGAACTTTGGGAATCTTGAATTGTAGACTTGTGAGCCATGGGCATTTGTCATTAAATAAATAAATAAATAAATAAAGCAAACAAATTAAGGAAAGATAAGATTGATTCATTGACAGCATTATTTCCAGAGCATGATATAGTAAGACCTGGGCATTTTGTCCCAAATACAATTTATATAATTTAAAGCAAGAAAAAGGAAACTGGCAAATTTAATATATGGCAAAATGTTTAGATTCCATATTAATGCTAGATGTATTTTAGGATTACATTTAGGCTGGGCTAATTACGAGCTCTGGTGTTCTGAGATCTGTCAGTTTTCTTTTTCTCTAAATATTAAAAATGTTAATTGGTACTCATTTGGGTCAAGACTTATAGTTCTATGACCAAGTAAATGAGGCATAATAGAATATAGAATTTTTATAGAATCACCAATCTGCCAATCACCAAGACAGATCCCATGCTGTGCTCCTATTTTTCTTTCCACGGTTTGTCTTTGACACTCTTTAAATATTTTCTTGCAACTATATCCTTGTCACCCCAGCTAATTACTACCAACTACATGGAAACAAAAAAAACCAAGCAATAAAACCTAGCCTAAATCACCAACTCCCCGATTTGTGAACCAGGCAAATGTTTATTGTTTCAAACCTCCGAGATTTGGAGTGGTATGCTATGCAACATTATTTTAAGAATAGAACTGATCTCTCTTCTGAAGACATTTATAAGGATATCATCAAAATGTGTGGAACTGTTCAATTAATACTAAAAATTATATAATAAAATATCTGGTAGCATTACATTTGAAATATCACACTGAAACTCATGTAACTTAGAAAGCCATAGTTAGAAGTTTACATTATCAAGAAGCAAAATAAATATAAAATTACATACTGACAAAGATAAAATGCATTCTATTTCCTGAAATGTGTTTCTCCTGACAAGAGGGATTCTATCTTTAATGAACTACACATTTCTTAACTCTTATCTGTATTAGAAATGTTTAGATAAAATATATAACCCTATTTTAATAAGTTTTACTGCATTTGTCAAACTGTTAGATGTGAAGACATTGTTATAGCAAATTCTAATTCCCAGGAAGGTTGAGACATGGATTGACAACATTTACAATATATAGTCATCAAATCAGGGCAAGGTCTTTTGATCTTCATCAATCTTTCATTTGTCCTTGTTCTACAACCTCTTCCCTTCTTCTCCACAGCTACTCTATATCATCAGTCTATTCAAACCTCCTTCCTGATATTAATCACCTCACTCATTTGACTTGTAAAGCATGATACTATTATTCTAGCTTTATATTTCTACAATATAAGTTCGACAAACCACCAAAACTCAGGGCCGTTATTTTCTCATTTTTAAAACAAAATGGTTATAATATGTTACCATATGGCTAGGGTAACAAAACCTGATGTATTAATGCAGGCACTGTGATGTGTCATGTACAGTTGACCTCTCATATCTGTGATTTTGCGTCCTCAGTTTCAACCAATTGTGAATCAAAAATATTCGGGAAAAAATAAAACTGGCAATACAACAATTTTTAAAATACAAATAAAATCACAGTATAACAATGATTTGCATACTATTTACATTGTATCAGTGTTATAAGTAATATAGAGGTAGCTAAAGGATGTGCATAAGTTTTAAGAAAATACTACACATTTTATGTAAGAGCTTTGAGCCTCCACTAATTTTGGCATTCACGGGAGTCCTGGAAGAAATTCTCTGTAGATACTGAAAAAATGACTGTATATATTCCCAATTAAATCCTTACAATAATGTTATTAGGATAATTTTATTCCTATTTTACAGATAATGAAACAGGCTGAGAGACATTAAGTAACCTGCACAAAGGCACATAAGTGTGTGTGTTGGTATTCATATCCCAGTTTGTCTCAACCGTTATCCAGCACTGCATCCAGGTGGTTGCAATAAAACAGCTAATATCTTATCAAGCATGAAAAACTGACAGCATGATTAGTTAGACATGTTAATTGCTCAGACTATATAATTTCAGGTGAATTAGAAAGAGTTTATTTCCATTAGCCACTGCTCCTATTTTTCTTGTATCACCATTAGGAATGCATTGCTTTGGGATATCAGATAGTATTAATATGGGAATTGAAATATGACAGCGTGGTATGAATCATTAAATATCTCATTGAAAATAAAGTCAAGAATAAGGAACAATATCGGTAGATAGCATCAAAAATTTCAGAATATTCTTCAAAGCAAATTCCATCTACTTCACATATTTTTAATATTTGGTTGATGGAAAGAGTAGTTATTCTTTTTCGGTGTGTGTCGTATTTGTAAAAGCAAATCTGAAATCTCAGGCGGGGGAAGGCAAAAAATTCAAAGCACTTTCATACCAAATAAGAATGTGTAGAACTTCTGGTAAGTAGAGCTATAGAAAGCCATCTGGGAATAAGAAATTATGTAAAGAGAAAAGTTAGAAATTCAAAAATGAAAAAAACTAATAAACACCATTCAATTCCAGGAAAACCGGATAACACAAGCAGCTACTCACTGTCAGAGAGATTTCCTCTCTTCATATAGCGGGACTTAGTAGAAATGAAGAGCAATGAGAAGAGCTGGAAAGAGCTCCTACTGAGTTCAACCATTCCTTCACACTTGGCCTAATAATCCCCTGACAATCAGGGTGAGTTGGTGTCTAGAGAGAAGATCAATTTGCCATCTCAGATCAGAAGAAAAAAAATTGACTTTATTCTTTATTCTGAGACTGGAATGTACCAAAATATTACAAATATTCTTATCACTGAAGATTATCATCATATATTCCCAGAATTCTTTTACAAAGAACCAAATGATGCAGAGATCTTATGGAGTAAGAAGAACCATAATTCTCTTGCAGGAAAATGCTAGTCAATGATAATAATAATGCTAATACAAGAACTGAGAATTTCTGGCAAGATGGTGATGGAACAGGTCAGACTGTGAGAGTCTCTGCAAAAGTGAGTTTCCATAAAGACTCTCTGCATGTGTGGGTGTGTGCCAGTAGGTGAGTGAAAGTCCTTCTGAGGAGAGACTCAGGTTCATGCACCTGGGGCTCCCCTCTGGAGGTTACTGCAATCCCCTACTGCCCTGAGATTGGAGCCCCTGGAGTGCAGGATTGCCTGCTGTTCTCAGGGCTCTCCTGAGAAGAGGTAACAGAAAACAGCTGATCCTTTCCACCTAGTTCCCAGCCCACACCATCAGGTAGAGTGGCACAATCCCCAGGGTCTGTGGAGAGGGCAGGGGAAAGCTGGAAGGAACCCCACCACCATGAGAAAACACCAACCCAGCCAGTGCCATTTTCTCTGTCCTGGAATCAGGCAGAGACCTGCATCGCCCCACCCAGTCCCAACCATCCTTCATCCTGGGATCTAGAGGTTATTTCCTCATCAAACTCAGAAAGACAGATGCCCCTCCCCATGCTGAAACAGGCACAGACACATCAGATCTGAGTAGGAGACTTGACAGTACTACAGCAAGCCAGGTCCACCCAGATCTGGTCCACCCTCCTCCCACAGTAGTCCATGGGCACCTGACTCATGCTGAGAGAAACCCTATCAGCCTGCACTGAGAGAAGAGGGGAGGGGCTAGAGACCAGAGCTGAAAGGAAGTTGGAGTTATAGGAATGACCTCAGAGCAAGTTTTGTTTGTTTGCTTGTTTGTTTGTTTGTTTTAGTTTTTTCTTCTCTCTCTTTCTGATTTTGATTATGTTTTCATACTTGCTTTGTTTCTATTATTTTAATGCTGTTTTTATTTTAGAATTACTATTTGTGCATGAGACTCAATATCTTTTTAAAGTTTAGAGGCAGACATTAGGATGTTACATCAGAAGAAAAACATGTCAGATCCAGTATAGGAAATAAACTATGAAATAAAATGGTGAAGTCAAGGATCAATTATTGAGCAATTAATGAGGATCGGTTTTAAACAGGTCAACTGGTATTCGCTATTCAATAATAATAATAGTAGTAATAATGTTAGTAACATTGACATACTATTACTAATAATAAAAACTAGCAATCACTTATGAACACATAGACAAATAGGGTCAGAGCCAGAATCTTAAGTCAAGCCTGTCAACCTCTGACACCACATACATAATGATGGCAGAGAAGGTAAAGCTTGGAGAAGTTTCAGTGGTCTTTCTGAACAATCTCAGTGTTTGGCCTGAGGCTGACTCCTCCTCTTCAGGGCAGTCTTTTGTTTCCATACTCACACCTCTTATAGGGATTTGTTTTAACATTACTTATAGGGCATAAGTAGATTAGAAGAACTTCTATGATTGTCAATCATATGATCTATTCCTAAGGAAAATAGGTCTCATGATTAATAGGCAAAACAAATAAATGCATGTAGTTATTCTTTGTGCCACAAAAAATAAAAATCCTCATGAGTTAAATATATAAACAACCACAAAAACCAAACAATACTACTGTTTCATAACTCAGATCATATTTTTCTTTACATACCTGAAAAGTATGGGTTGATTTCTGAAATATTTATTCTGACATACACACACACACACACACACACACACACACACACACACACACACTTAATCTTCACAATAACCTTTAAAAGTTGCATTAGTATCTCCAGTTAAGTGTGATGAAATTGAGGCACAGAGATATTAATGATTTGCCTGATATTTCAAGATAGTACAATTACTAAATAGCAGAGCTGGGGTTCAAATTTAGGCATTGTGGCTCCAAGAGCTATGACCTTAAGCATGATTCCATGGTTCTTGTCTTAAGCCAAATTAGTTTCATTATAATCTCAATGAAATGCAAATGTAATTGATAATTTTCAATATGTTTCTTAGATCAAGAGACTCAGAGGTCAATGGAAAGACTTTACATGCTGCATAAATTGTGGTAAAACATCTAAAATGTGTGATAAAATGTATGCTATTAGTGAGGAAGACAGCGATTTTGAAACATTTTTGCTTTCAATTTTTTTGTTTTTTTTACAACTTCAACTGATAGTCTGAAACAACCAGTTAGAAATAACTGTAATTTGACTGGCAAATCACTGAAAAACTTTGCTTTTGCAGTAACTTTTAAGAAGGCTCCAAAAAATAAAAATAAACAACTGCCTGATAAAGGTCACTATTTTGATAAAGAATGCTTTATTTTCAATGTGTGTCATTTTCCTGATTTCGAATAAATTATCAAATAAACAGTCTTTCTCTGATCACTTGGTTTGGAGAGGGTGGCAGGTTATCAGAATTCTTTTTATTCTCTACATGCTTTAAAAAATGCTAACTAGTGGCAACCTTTTCTATATGTGACAAGCAATATATATTCTTAAATGCTAGTGACAAGTCTAAATCAGACTGAATAAAGTAAATGCATCAGACTAAGTGAAGGAAAAGCCAGAACTATAATTTCAGGACCACCAGAAGTGTTTTGCCTCAACCCTCAAGCCTCACCCTCATTGCAGAAGATTCAAAAGCAACAATCAATCTGTTCAATAATGAATTCCTTATAGTTTGAAATCATCATAGCAGTTTTCCTAATACTAGTTTTAATAGTGTCACATAGAAAGAAAGCTATATCTCTATGACATTGTGTGAAACAAATTTAAAGATTTAAAAGAAGGTAATAAAGGAATTAAATGCATATCTCTATCATGCACAGGTAAAAATATTTGCAAAATGTGAAGCCTCCAGGCTTTTTAATAGCTTCTCTGTTAGCTTACTATCAGCTTGAATTTGCCACCATGAAAGATGATCTCCAGAAAATCACTGACAAAAGTGCAAATACATTATTAGTTGTTCCAGAGTCACCTAGTATCTTGAACATCACAAAATTTTCAGGTATGTGTCTTCAGCTTCTACTTACATTGCTGGTTGTCATTTAGAATCTCAAACAACACTAAGTTTTTAAACACATCTCTTCTGTTTCTACAAACATCACCAATTCTTCATCTAAAGAAAGTACTCATTGTGCCTGTACTTGTCTTTCATTTCTCATATTTTTAAACTGCTGATTCTATGAATGCTCATTTTTACAGCATGATTTTACAAGGTACAAAAGATAATGTCTCCCTCCAAAGCAGAAGCAGGTATTCTTACTGTCTGGTATAATTTAGATGGTGTTATTTTCTGGAGCAAAGCTTATACAAATTTACCTGTAGGAAATTATTAAATGTTTTGGTTCCCTAACTCTGTGAGTTCTGTCTACCTGAACCTTTTTCTTGGCATAACCCTCTTGAAACTTGGAAGACAAAGGGAACTGACCCAAACGTGAAGGTCATACTTGTTTTTGGTCTGGAGCAAGCAGAAGCGCCCTTGGCTTTGCACCATGAGAATTTCATTTTGCTTCACAAAGCTAAAGCAATTCTCTTCTCAGAAGAAAACGAATTGGTACATATGAACAATGCCCTGCTACAATCAAACTTGAGTTTTCTTTTTATCCATCACCTCAACCATCTATATGAGTCAAATTGTATGATACAAAAATTCCTTAGACATATTAGATCTTGCATAGTCATAATCTAAAGTTCATACCAACTGCCTTTGTAGATTGATTTTCCTTGAGTCCCTTAAGGATGATAAAATGAGCTAAAGACATCACTGGCATTGATTCTAGTAGTCTTATAGTACTACACTGCAAGTTAGATATAAACTTTACTAATTTTTACTTGAATTTAATATATTTATTGAGAAGAGAATTTACAATGGACTAAAAACTCAATTGTTATTTTCAGTGAACTCAGCCTCTGGGAATTCCTTGAACAGCATTTATCACATTGTTTTTATTATTATTTTCTTAAAGACTGAGAAAATGTTGTAGTGTCACAGAAGAGGAAGAAATAAATTTGACATACTTTTGAATTATAATTATAATTTGAGTTAGATACTGGTAGCAAAGGGAAAGTCAAAATTTGCCAAGTTTGTAATTATAAACAAACACAAAGATATGAAAATACTGAACATATTGGAAAGTGGTACAATATGAGGTTTATAAGTGAATAGTGGAAGTGAAATATATGCTGTATCTGGATTCAGTGGGCTTTGTATGTCATACTAATCACTTTGAATGTTATATTGTGTTTAGTGGGAAATTTTTGAAGGACTTAATTCAGTCTAATGACAAGATCAGCTGTGTGTGAAAGATTATTTTTATAGCAGGATATCAGAACAAACTGAAGGAAGATATTGTAAAGACTCTCTGATGGTATCCACTTACATACCTAAACCTGAATTGTACCCCACATCTTAAAAAAAGACTCTCTGAGAAGAAGCCATTGGAAAAGAGTTGACAAGCTGTGTGTGCTCCTGGCATAACAACTAGCAAGTGCCCCACATACTAAGAAACGACCTTGCAATGCTCAGGGAACTGTGATAAAGAAATTTGTTATAAATTGGGGGAACAAGGATGAATGCAGAAGGTATGATATCAAAAAAGGCCTGTGAAGTTGGTGTCAGATCACATAGGGTTCTCCAGAGCACAATAAAATAAATTTGCATTATTTTCTACATGAGAGAGAAAACCATGGGAAGGGTTGATCCAGGGAGTGGCATAGTCTGATTAACATTTATGAAAGAGCACTCTGCTGTTTTATGAATGGGATATTAGAAATCACAACACTCGTCATTAACAAGACAATAATTACAGTAGTTCAGCAGGAAAAAAATGAGAAATAAGGGCTAGGCAAGACAGAATAACTAGAAAGTTCATGTACCATCTGATGGAATCAGGTACTATGCAGTTACAGCCCATGACTATCATGGGAACTGGTGGTCTTGGATGGTCACACCTATAAATATTTAAAAAACAATTAGAAACATAAAGAGTGCATGTGAAAGCTCTTGTTGCGTGTGTGTGTTTGCGTGTGTGTTTGTTTATTTTATTACCAGTGTGCCAACTGAAACACACCTGTCGGCAAGGTTGAGCCCCTGGCTTTCATGTTATCCATCGCTATACTTCGATGACAAAGCTAGTTGCTATCTAATTTATGATGTGTTCCCCTTTACAAGGAAAAGCAGGGCATTAAGGCACAAAACAGCCTCAGGTCTCAGCTGATACCATCTCAAAAATCAAAAATGGACTAATAACATTTAACTTAAAAAGAAAAAGAGCTTAAAGTCTTAACACCTTCTCTCCCAGGAACTTTTTGCTCCCAGTGGAAATAAATCACATTCTCTCCCTAAAACTTCGGCATTTCATAGAGAAAGTGTTACAAATAAGAACATTCAAAGAAAAAGAGGAGAGTAGATTGCAAAAAAAAACCAGGAAAATTAAAACTAAGTGTAGGTACAATGAGAGCCTTCTTTGGGTGAAGCATTGGCTGTCTCTATGTTTTCTATAAAAACATCCTTGAAAAGATTGTCTGGAACAAAAATCTCGCTGATTCCTCTGGTCTCTAGAGATATATGAATCCTAAAGGCCCATGAAAAATTATCTTCAAAATATACATGATTTCTAACAGAACCTATTCTGTTCCTTTTGTCTGCATTTCTCTTCTCTATCCCTGTACATCTAGATATCTCCTCACTACTCAGATCTCAGGTTAAATGGAAGTTACTTGCTCCTCTCAAATAGTACCTTCATTTCTATGATTCTACCATTCTCTGTCACCATGTTTATTTCTTTCAAGCTACTTATCACATTATAAAATGGCATTCTTTTATTGATTTGTACTAAAACAAATATTAAAATATAAACGTTGTAAATGTAGAAGTCTGGTCATTCTTGTCCCCACTGTATTTCCATAGCCTAGAACAATATCTTATACATAGGAATCTCTTAAAAACAAAATAAACACAACCAGCTACTCAACCAAACAATAAAAACACATTAAAGGATTGTTGAGTTAACTCAAATGATACAACATTAAGGTCTTGAAGAGATAGTAAATTGTGGTTGTAGATGAGGTAAAATGACTAAAAGAGTCCATCTAGGCATTTTCTGGACATACATTACAAAACATTCGTAAAAACCTGGGATGTAGCAAATATTACTCACTGTAGCAATTATCACATATTTTCAAAAAACAGTAATTGATTTCCATTAATGGATGTCACATTATTTTACTTCATGGATACAGGTATACTTCATGACAATTCAAGATGGACACTTTTTTAACCAAAACAAAATCCACAATTTTTTAACCATAAAACGAATTACATAAAACCAAGGACCAAGTCCTTCCTTCATATCCATCTTCCCTGCCCTGCCCTGCCCTTCCCTTCCCCTTTTTCTGAGTTGTAGTCTCACTCTGTCGCCCAGACTAGTGCAGTGGCACGCTCCTGGCCACCGCAGCCTTGACCTGCTGGGCTCCGGCGATCCTTCCACCTCAGCCTTCCAAGTAGCTGGAACCAAGCACGACCACACCCGGCTAATTTTTTGATTTATTGTAGTGATGCGGTCTCACCAAGTTGCCCAGGCGGGTCTCGCACCTGCGGGCTGAGGCAATCCACTCACCTCAGCTTCCCAAAGCACAGGATTACAGGCTGAGCCACCGAGCCCAACTGCTTTTGTTTTTAATCTCCAGAATGAATCCCAATGTCTGGCACAGAATGTGTAATTGGTAAATATTTGTTTGATCAATAGATTATTTTAAATAACTATTTAAACCTGATATAGTCATAGTGACTGCCTTTATGCTCTGTAATGCTTCAAATGCAGGCTTAGTTTGGTTGGAATACTGTCCAAATGAACTGACCATTTTCTTGAACACTTTAGTAAGTAAATTACAAATTGTAAATTTTATCTTAGCAAGTAAAATATAAATCACTCTTAGAATAAGCTTGAGGCTTTATCTGATGGCCTCGCCAAGGTTGACCTGAAGTCAATCTACTTGTACTCTGGGGCTATGGACATTAGCTTTCCAGGTTCTCTCTCTCTGGGTTCCAGCACCTCATGTTCCTAGGAGTACTTCAAATCTCCCTTCTCCAAAGAACAACTACTGTATCATAAGTGTTAATGACTGTGGCTTAAGATGTAATTTCTCTAAGAGATTTAAGATTTTATAAGACTTCAAAGGTGGCATAATTAAAAGAAATTCTGAAGGCCTAAGACAAAGAAAAGTTATTAGATATTTAGTCTGGACATATACACAAGGAAAAACTTAAGGATTAAGATGATCTACTATGTTTCTAAAATGTGCATAATTTAAATGGTACTGTACTTCATTCTGTAAATAAGACTTTATAAGGCTTAGGAATCAGATGTATATGCCCACATGGCTTTATAGGGATAGCCAATGTTTTGGATAAATCTTTTCCTTTTCATTCATCTGATTGATAAGTTCATATGTGTTGAAATTTGGTTCAAGCTAGCCCTAATGTTTACTACTTTGAGCTGTTGTTAAATAGAATTTTTGTTGTGACCTGATATGATGCCTTTAAATTTCTTTTTTTTTTAATTTCTATTTATTTATTTTAAAGATATGGGGTACAATTCAGGATTAGGTAGATGAGAGGTCACCATACAGGTAAAATTCAGGGCCCCTTTGGACCCCACCTCACCTGATTTGAGATCAGGTACCCTTATTGATGTTATGTGCTGTTGCCCCCTCTCTGGCAGCAGTCTGCTACTGTCAAGCTCTTTTTTATAGTATTATGATAAATGCTCAGGATTCACTTATGAGTGAGCACCTGTGATAACTCAGCCTTTTGTTTCTGTGATACATCACTGAGTAAGGTAGAGTCTAAGTCCACCTAAGTTGCTGTGAAGTCCATAATTATGCCCTTCTTTATATGTAGTATTCCATCATGTATATGTAACAAATTTTTTTATTCAGCCCCCTTTCAATGGGCTTCATGATTGGTCCCATATTTTTGCTGCAATAATGCTGCAATAAACATGCATGTGCAGGTATCTATTCTTTTAATAGAGTGATTTGAGTTCCTCTAGGTATATTCCCAGAAGGGGGATTGCTCATATGGAAGGTCAATTTTTAGATCTTTTAGGAATTGCCGTACTGTCTTCCTCAGAGGTTTTACTAGTTTACACTTCCATCAACAGTGTAGAAGTGTTCAATTTTCCTTGCATCCTCTCAAGCATTATTGATGACGGCCATCCTACTGGAGTTAGTGGTATCTCAGTATGGTTTTAATTTTCATTTCTTTGATGATTAGTGAGATGCCTTTAAATTTCAAATTATGTACTAATCAACCCCTTTCCTTATCCACCCTCTCCTCATGGTAAAAATAAAAAAATGCTTTCACAAAAAAGCAGATGGTAAGTATAGACAGAGAGAAAGCAACTTCAATGTTATAAATCAGTAATATGTGAATCAATCTTAAAACTATATATCTTGAGAACAACAGAAGAAAAATGTGTAGTGCAAATCTTCTATTCTAAAACTCTCTTGTGAGATTTATAAAACTGCTTTTCTTTTCTTTTTTTTAAGGTTAAGAAAAAAGTTTATTTAAAAGTAAGTTAGAGAGAGAAAGAGAAGGAAGAAAGAAGATTCACCTCCCCAAGTTGGGGGAGGGGGCCAAAGCCAGGAAGCATGGCGAAAGCCATAGCTCAAAGAGCACATGGCTACACCAGAGTCTAGCAAGGCAATGGCCCCAAACTGCTTTTCTTTAGACAAGTACAAAATAGCTGAAATGAACTTTTTAGTATACTACAATCTTTACATTTGTATAGCTGTTTTAAAGATAAAAGGATAACTATTTAGATAAAAATTTAAATAATGTAACACTAATTATCAAGCTTTGAAATAATTTCATATAACAACAGTAACTCTTGACTAAACAGTATTTAATTTAGGTTAACTTTGGAGGTTCCACTGTGAACTGTGAAGACTGCATAAACGTGAAGGGCTCTAGTCATTTCCATGTTTCCAACAGATTTTAACTCAAAATTTCAAATAATTTTGGATGCTTGTATATCCAAGCCATGAAAACAGAAATATAGTTCAAGCTGGATATTTTAAATCGACTTTCTTAAAATATCACTTAACAATAAAAGGATCTATTTTAAATTATTTGAGTTTTGAAAAACATATACCTCAATATAACTACCATGCTGAAAGCACAGAACATTTTCATCACCAACAAAGTTCCATCATGTGCCTTTGTCATCCTTCAGACCTCAGGGGCTAGACTGGGGTCACATGAAGGTCACATTATTCACTAGGCAACTGAAGATCAAAATATGAAAGGTAAAACAATGTAACTTTCAGAAGATAACACAGGAGAATATCTTTACAATTTTTCAGCTGGCAACTGTTTCTCCTAAACAAAAACACAAAAGCAGAAATAATGACAAATTACCTTGTATTAAAACTAAGAACACCTATTCAAAATGTACCATTAAGAGTAAAAAGATGATCCAGAGTCAACAGGAAGATCTTAGTCACATGTGGAATCACCAGAGTTCTTACTCAGAATATATAATTGGCACCCACAAATCAGTAAGAAAAAATATAGATAAACAAATAGAAAAAAAATTAGGAAAGAATCAGAAACAAATGTTTCTGTTTCAAGAAAACAGATACCCAAATGATCATGAAATATGTAACAACATGCTTACTTTTATTAGCTATTACTGGCACCTAAATGCTAAACACTCGGGTATACCAACGCAGAATTTATAGAATGACTACAGTGAAATAAAAAGGGGGGTGTCCTACTTACTAGAGAAGTGATGATGATAGTGAAGATATAGAGCAACAGGTGCTACTGGTAGAATTAAAAAACACACTGGAAAACTGCATGACAGTGCTAATAACATTAAACAGGACCCTACTCTTTGATGGAGCAATTCGAATACTATTTATGTGCTCAATAGAAATCCATATCTATGTTCACTGGGAGATACTCATAGCAACATTGTCTGTAACAGTCCCAAATAGGAAAGAAATACAATGGTCTATCAACCCATCAACATTAGTATATGTAAGTAAATCATGACAAAAAACACCTTTTTGTCACGTTCTTGAACAGTTAATTCATTTTTGGAGCAAAGACTTTATTATATGTGCAATGGGTTTTTACTCCAAAATAAAATTTAAAAATACACTATAAAAAGCATTATCATGTTATCACGGTTTCAGACAAAAACAATACCCTCTAATTCACACAATTCAAAAGTTACTATTCAGAGAATCTCATGAATCGCATGCTCTATTTGTGTGAGCCCCCAAACAAGCCCCAGATAAATTGACTTGTACACTGAGGAAAGAAAGAAAAGGCATACATCTACAACTCTTCAATGGGTTGCCTATGTGTAGTATTTCCATATGGTTTAGAGTACATTGTGTTTTGTTTAATTTTGCTTAAGGGTATTATCAGTGCTCTAACATCATTTGAAAGTAAAATTTGAATACAAGGTAATTATGACTATCTAAAAAGTCGAAAATCTGGTGGACAAAGTGGTGCAGAAAATTAGAAAGTACTTTTCCTCCCACCCTCCTCCACTAGTGACCACCAAAGTCAGGTATTTTCTTTTACTTTTGGAGAGTGTAATAATCTTGAAAACTACATCGGTGTATTTTTAAAATTTATTATGTATATAAACTAGTATATTATTCATATACATAATTATTTTGGATACTTTGCATTAGGATGAAATAGTTCATGATTTTTCTATTAAATTTAATAGACATTTGTTTTCACATAACAGTTTTTTCATTTAGCAGCATCATTTTAAGGAAAAAGGTTAAGAACTAATAAAAATATGTCTGTATAATGGGATGTTATACTGTAATGAAAATGAATGAATTAGAGCTACATGTAGCAACATGAATAAATTATAAAAGTATAATGAGTCAAAGAAGTCAGATGTAAAAGAAATCACATTGCCTGATTTCATTTATTAAAAACTCAAAAAATGGTAAAAACTAATTTTGAGTTTATTTATTCATATGTTTATTTAGATTTAGATTTTTGAGCCAATGTCTCACTCTATTGTGCAGGCTAGAGCACAGTGACAAATCATGTCTCACTGTCGCCTTGACTTCCTGGGTTCTGGTGATCTTCCAGCTTCAACCTCTTGAGTAACTGGGACTACAGGTATGTGCCACCACGCCTGGCTAATTTGTTTTGATTTTCTGTAGAGTTTGGGTCTCACTACATTGTCTGGACTATTCTGGAAGTGCAGTACTCAAACAATCGTCCTACCTCAGCCTCCTCGTGTGCTAAAATTATAGATGTGAGACACTATGCCCAGCCTAATTTTGAGTTTAAAAGGTAGGGGAGTAGTTAACTACAGAAGACTGAGAAAGGGCCAGTTGGTGACTTTTGTGGGGCTTTATTAATCCATTCTATGATCTGGGTGTTGGTTTCACAAGTGTTATTTTATGTTAACCTACAAAACTGTCCATGTATGATTTGCACTTTTTTGTAGAGGTGGGTTATATTTAAATTTAAACTTGGAAAGAAACTTTAAAAACGTGCTCTAAACCATATGGAAATACCACACATAGACAACCCAATGAAGAGTTGTAGACGTGTGCCTTTTCTTTCTTTCCTTAGTGTACAAGTCAATTTATCTGGGGCTTGTTTTGGGACTCACACAAATAGAGTGTGCAATTCATGAGATTCTCTGAATAGTAACTTTTGCATTGTGCAAATTGGAGAGTATTGTTTTTGTCTGAATCCATGATAACATGATATTGCTTTTTATAGTGTATTTCTAAATTTTATTTTGGAGTAAAAATCCATTGCACATATAATATAGCTTTTGCTCCAAAAATGAATGAACTGTTCAAGAACGTGACAAAATGAATCTATTAAAGTTGCAGAGTAATTATTTGTGATAACAATAAAACATATTTGGGAGGAAGTAACTCAATATTATATACTCATTGGCATTTATCTTTCATCTTCATGGGCAAATATATATAAACTTAAGAACAATTTCAATTAACTTGATCTTTTAAGGGTAACTCATCACTTATTATTTCTTCCATGTTTTATACTGTCCAGGTAGTATACTGAGAGTAATGTAAATCAATATCAATGGCATTTAATTAAAATGAAAAAACTATAGTTCTAAATTTTAAACTCTGTGAGTTTGTGTGTGTGTGTGTGTGTGTGTGTGTGTGTGTGTGTGTGTGTGTAGATAAGGTGTTTCTCAAAAAATGCTGTGGTTCTTTTTACTTCATGAAAATTTTCGGGAAAATAATCATTCAGTGGGGATTTTTTACTATGTAAAGATAAATTTCAGATCATAGAATTTCAAACTCTCCTATTAAGATATCAAACAAAGATCAAGAACCAATTCAATGATTAATATATAACCAGTTTTGAGAGAAATAAAATACTCCCAATTCGGTGGACAGATTTTATTTTCTTGACTGACTTTAACCCTAGCCCTAATCCTCAACCTAACCTCATTACAGTAAAATTTCAAAAAAAATCATATGAAGCTTTTATTTGTAAATGGACAATAAAGATCATGACATAAACGCTCTGCACTTAACATTAGAAAAAACAAAGTTTTCACTTATAAATTTTTATTTTGAAGTGTGGCAAAATGTTGGTAAAGTCACATATCACAAAAATCAGTTTGGGGAGTAGAATATTTGTCTAGTGGCCAGGCTCGGTGGCTTAGCCTGTAATCCCAGCACTTTGGGAGGCTGAGGTGAGTGGATTGCCTGAGCCCGCGGGTTCAAGACCTGCCTGGCCAACTTGGCGAGACCTCATCTCTACAATAAATCAAAAAATTAGCCGGGCGTGGTAGCACGCGCCTGTAGTTCCTGCCACTTGGAAGGCTGAGATGGAAGGATTACCGGAGCCCAGCAGGTTGAGGCTGCGGTGGCCAGGAGCGGCCACTGCACTCCAGTCTGGGTGACAGAGTGAGACTCCAACTCAAAAAAAAAAAAATTGTCTATATTTTCTTATGAGTGACAAAAAAAAATAGAAAGAATGGCAAGCAGAATAACAGCCTTCCAAATGTCCACATTCTTATCCTCAGAACCTGTGAATGTGTTACTTGACATGGCAAAAGGGCTTTGAAGATATGATTAAGTTAAATTATTTGAGAATATCCTGGATTATACAGTGGATCCAATGTAATCATGGGTTGTAGACAGAGAGAGTGAGAGAGAGAGATTTGTTGGCACTGGCTTAGAAGGAGGCCATAAGCAAAGGTATGTGGGCTACCTCTAGGAGTTACAAAATGTAAGAAAAGATATTCCAGTAAGATATACAGCCTTTTTTATAAACCAGTGTGATCTGTGTTAGATTTTTGACCTACAGAACTGTAAGATCATAAATTTGTGTTATTTTAAGTCTCTAAATATGTAATAATTTATTATAGCAGCAGTAGAAAACTAAAAAAGTAGCATTTTATAAACATATAACTAAATTATATGTTTATAAGCATATAACTAAATTATATGCTCATAAACGTATAACTAAATTATAAAGATAATACATTTAGAAAATTATTGATTCCAAAATAAAATTACATTTAAGTTCTGACTATCCACAACTAACATATAGACACATCTGCTAACAATCTCCTTCAGACCAAAATCTGAGGCCAATGAAGAACTTTCAAATATATATTTTATTTTTCTTTCTTGATATTTTATTTTGTTATTTTTATTATTATATTTTTGAGTTGGAGTCTCACTCTTGTCACCCAGGCTGGAGTGCAGTGGCACGCTCACAGCCACCGCATCCTTGACCCGCTGGGCTTAGGCGACTCAGCCTTCCAGTTAGCTGGAACTACAGATGCCCACCACCACACCCGGCTAGTTTTTGTGATTTATTGTAGAGACCAGGTCTCACCAAGTTGCCCAGGCTTGTCTCGACCCCCCGAACTCAGGCAAGCCTCTCACCTTGGCCTCCCAAAATGGTGGGATTACAGGCTGAACCACTGCACCTGGTCCTTTCTTGATATTTTAAAAGTAATTTATTTTGATGTAATCATTTTTATTTTTTAATTTAAAATATGTTTTTAAAAAATTTTGAGTCAAGGTGTCACTCTGTTGTTGCCTAGGCAGGACTGTGGTGGTGCTATCATGGCTCACCAGTCTCAAACCCCTGGACTCAAGCTATACTCCTACCGCATCCTCCTGAGTAGCTGAAACAGCATGTACCACCATGGCCTGGCAATTTTTACACTTTTTTTTTAGAGACAAGGTCTCTAAATTTCTCACTATTTTGCCTAGGCTGGCCTCAAACTCCTGGGCTCAAACAGTCCTCCCTCATCACCGTCCCAAAGTGTTCCGATTATAGGCATGTACCACCACACCCACTTTTATTTCTAATAGGGAATATTTACAATCACAAACTTATATTGAATACATATGATTGAGTCACTAACATCT
Source organism: Cephalopachus bancanus (assembly GCA_027257055.1). NCBI lineage: Eukaryota > Metazoa > Chordata > Mammalia > Primates > Tarsiidae > Cephalopachus > Cephalopachus bancanus. Next base: position 6,359,459 of record JAPVLO010000041.1, read on the forward strand.
CAAGCTCTAATAATAATAAGATTTCTGTTCTTTTTCTATTGATATGCTATGCATTAATATTTGAGTTTTAACCATAACCAACATCTTATCTGAATATTTTAGTTTCGAAAAGAAATGTTAAAGCCATAAAAATATAAGTGCTTTTATATAAATGAAGAGTAACTACTAAAATATCTACTAATTTGAATAACATGTATTTTTTTCTAAGAATTTCAACAAATAAGAAAAAAATTGACTTCATACCTTCTATGTTAAGTTTCTATTTTCTTTACAGTGTTTAAGTACAAGGCATTTGAGAGATATTTGAGATAGCGGTATTCACATCCTGGCTTTGTGTGTCCTTACTCAATTCCATAAGCTTTCCTTTTATTTAAATTAGTCATCTATAATATAAAATATTGTTTGACTACATAATATTTAAGTTCGCTTTTATCCTGAAAAATGTATTTGCACATTTCGTTTTTGACAGTTGGCATAGTTTTAGAATCATAGTTTTCAACTTGGGTTATTTTCTTCCCATGGAATACTTAATAGCTGAAGACATTTTTGGTTGTCACAAATGTGTGTGTGTGTGTGTGTGTGTGTGTGTGTGTGTGTGTGTGTGTGTGTGTGTTAGAAAGAAAGAGAAAGAAAGAGAGAAACAGACAGAGAGGTGGGGGAAGGGTGTTACATTAGCATGTAATGGGTTGAGTTCAGGGATCCTACTAAATAAACAACAAATGCATAGCACAGTCCACACAACAATTATCCAGCCCAAAATGTCAATAGTGCTGAGCTCGAGAAACTCTATTTTAAAGAAACACATTATTTAATATTTATTACAAAAAGGGAGTTATTTTACTGGTAAAGATGGGGCAGATTTCAAATACAATTTAACTTAATGCAAACTAATGACTGTCTCTCTGGCAACTAGAAGAGTGATAACTCAAAGCATTTCACTTTGCAATATACCTAAGTAAATTAGTATGCAGGAAAAGCAAAGCAAAACAAAACAAAACAAAACACCCAGTCATTAAACTTCTGGATCTTTTTGAAATCAGTCAAGACTCAAGATTTCCTGAAGACATCCCAGAGCCTGATGTGAATGTGAACGAATCATGAGGTAATCCATTATTTACTCCTGAGTTATTTTCCTTAAACTGTTTATCATTTTATTCAGAAATAACACAGGTAAACTTACATCAATCAGAGTCTATTATGACAAAGTTATGTTTGTGAGAGCTTGGTTGTAACAGTAGTATTTCACATATTTTTTGCATTGCTACTAAAGTAGCATTGTAGAGACTGACATTTCAGAATTAAGGTGTAACTGAAAAATATAATTTTAAATGATTCAGGAAGATACTGACTATAAAACTGTAAAGCATTGCATTTTTTGAATCTTGACTATAGTCATATTCTGTCTTGGTGAATAAACTCCTGAAATGAACAAATTAGTTGTTTATACTTATTTTTCAATTTAAATTGTGAATTATTATCCTAAATTGCCCAAATTTCACTCCTTTTGGATATTTGTATATTGGCAAAACAGAATAAAACAGGAACACAAGTTTCTGCAGGTAGAAGTCGATTATTCAGAGAAATTGTTTTCCATAATTCTATTGCCTAATGTATATTTTATAGAATACTCATATGTTTTTGACTTTCACTTTTCAAAGTCAACATGCATCATTGTAGAAATGCCACAAAACTGAATTTAGATAGCATATATCTATCTAGGGTCACATCTTAAGGATTACTGACACTCATACTCTGAAAGCACCATTCTCTAAAATTATCTCATCTAAAGATAACCATGTTAAGGCTTGTCCTTGAATGGCAAAATTGCTGTAGATTTCATAGCCCTGGTTACTTAAGACACTTTCTTTGAATCAACTGTATAATCATTAGTCTTGGTCCTTTCATCGCCCTTCAATAGATGAAAGAGGACTGAATGTGACCTCAACAACTCATTGTCATGTGGAATTTCACCTATAAGATGTGAGTTTGAAGTGTTTATATCAAAGTATGCTGCCTCATTTCTGAGACTAATTCAATTCTACACTACTTACATTTCTATTATAGGTATAGAAAGTGCAATCCTGAGTATTTGTTTAAAAGTTCAAGGAGGAGAGTTGTGCTATTGATACTACACTTTCTAAATTGAGAGTTTCTCATACATAGTTGTGCCCGTGACTTCAGAAAAGAACATGAACACACAAGAATATAAGATGCAGTGAAATAAAGAAGATATCTAGCCAGTCAGCAACATCAACAGAACCTGAGAAATATGGGGGTTTACATTAGTATCAACCATAATAACGGCTTTGTAGAAGGAAAGGGAATAGGATTTGCAATCAGAAGGCATGTGTGATTTCACCCTATTTACTAAAAATTAAAGTGGGGTAGGTATTCATTCAGTCTGCCCAGCTTCCCTTTCTTTGTGGAAACTCACCTATCCCATATGTTGTGGTTCTGGTGTATTATCAACCTCAGCTTCTCACCTTAGATACAGTAGTTGTTACGCCAGGGTCTAGACTCAATAAATTGTAGCATTGCATCTTATTGACAACAATGAATGTTTCAAGAGTTGGCAAATTATGAAAGAAAGCCAACTGAGGTTCTTAAATTGTATTGATATAATATTACAAGGGACAAATTATTTTTAACTGAGGTTGTTAAACTGGTAGCTGGGCTGTTAGTAGCCATCTTCAAGACTTATAGAGTAATCCAATTAGCATAAACAGAAAATAATGCCATCACAGTGAGGGAAACAGGAAACAACAACAAAACAAAACATAAAATTGCTGACATAATTAGAGCCCCTGGTCCCAGCTGAGGATGACATCTCAAAGTTCCTGAGTGCTAATATTATAAGTCAAATATCTACTTTTTCTCATATTTCAAATTAAGTATATATTTATTTATATTAATACGCAAAAGTAACTTTATGCAAGGACCTATGTAATTTGGCTACAATTAACATCCTGTCCTCAGTTTTCAAGATTGTTCTCGAGTATGCCTTTTTCTGTCCATGAAGACCCTTTTGGTGTTCCTTGAAAAAGCATCACACTTCAGCCTAAGGGTCAGTCCACAGACTGCTCCATCGCCTATTCTTCCTCAAGATACCTTCAGGTATCTTCACACCACTCCATTTAATCCTTCAAATCTTTGCTCAAATTCTGGGATTTCCATGATGGCTTTTCTGACTACTCTATATGACTTTGAAACCTGCTTCCAAATCCAATCTCCCTTACCCTGTTCTAATACTTAATGCATTTCTGGAACACTATACTATCTATATGTTTTTAAATATATTAACTGCTCTTCTCCTCCACACCACTAGCAGTAGAATCAAGATCCACAAAGTGTTATTTTATTTTATTTTTCACACAACCCTGTCCGCAATAGTGACAATAGTGCCTAGCACATATAGTGATCTCAATAAATATTTAATGAATTAATTAAATTAATCAGACCAATATGTAGCTAAGTTTGACCTGGGGTAAGTCACTCCATTCTCTGAGCATCAGGACCTATTTTTTCAAAACATTGACAATGACACCCACTACTTGCTTTCTGTATTTTGCAAGTTTATTACATGCAATTTTTATCTTTCCAAGTTTATGAAGATAGTTGAAAATATGTAAAATACCCTAATGATATGAGGCAACATTTTCAGACATTATTTTACAAGTATATATGTAGAATTAGAATCACATGTATTTGTTTCTTTAGTTGTGGCCCAATTCCACTCTTTCTCCTCATGGAAATGCCAACAGTTTAAAAAACGTGATTCAAAATCAAACAATAATTCTGGTTTAATGTTATAAACTATCAAAAAATTATTTGAAATTTCTTTTACACACATTATAATAGCAAAATTGGTAATACATGCTATTTCTCATAATTTACACAATGTATACTGTATACATTATGATAAAATAATTATATATCTAAAATAATATACATTTATTTGATGATCAATTTGGTGTCATAAAAATATTAGCTGATACTTATTATATCAGCCAATTTAGTCTGCAAACAATGGTAGAAGGAATCACATGATAACAAAATAGTCTTTGCCTGAAAGCGAAGACTTGAATTAAGTTATGGCCATGTCAATAACCTGTCTGTCACATTGGGAGAAATAATTATGTGTTTTTTCTTTCTTTATATTTATCAAGTGGGCTTAATGATATTGTCTTCAAACATGTTATATTGTTTGGAAAATTTCATAAATTAATAGATGTGAACAAAAATTTATATATTATATATATATATATATATATATATATATATATATATATATATATATATATATATATGGGAGGACCCAAAAAGAACCGGAATTATCTTTTGGAGGGTGAGTTTCTTGTAGTACAGGATCCCCTGGCTAATTACATGTTCTAGGAAGCCATCAACATCAGTGTACTTGCAAGCATTGTGAGAGGCTGAATTTAGCTTCAGTGGATTTTTACTTGGAGATTCTTTCAACATGTTTGCTTATTTCATGGTGGGCGATTTATGATTGCACTAGCTTATATCTCACTGAATGTTGAGGAGTTTTTGACCAAAAATGGCATGATCCCTATTTCTAACCCTCCCTATTCACCCAATTTTACCCGCAGTGACTTTTTTTTGTTTGTTTCCCTGGATGAAAAAAAGTCCTCAAAGGGAAATTGTTTGCTGGTGTGGAAGAGGTGAAAAAAACAGCAAAAGCACTAAAAGGCATCATAATTGACTAGTTCAATAACTGTTTTGAGCAATGAAAAAAAGAATCTCAACAGGTGTATTGCATTTCTGAAGATTCTTATAGTTTGAGGTTTTACGTTTGGGTCTTTGATCCATTTAGAGTTAATTTTTGGGTATGGTGGTAGGTTGGGGTCCTTTTCAATGTTCTGCTTGTGATCAGACAGTTTTCCCAGCACCATTTATTGGATAGGTTCTCCTCTCCCCAGTGGTTGTTGTTGGAGGCTTTGTCAATGATGAGTTGGTTGAGAAACTTAGGCTTTGATTCCGGAATCTCTATCCTGTTCCATTGGTCCGTATGCCTGTTCTTGTACCAATACTAGACTGTTTTGATTATTGTAGCCTTACAGTAAAGTTTGAAGTCTGGAAGTGTGATACCTCCTGCTTTGTTTCTTTTGCTAAGGATTGTTTGGCTATTCATGGTCATTTATGTTTCCATATGAATTTCTGAATTGTCATTTCCAGGCCTGTGAAGAATGACATTAGTAATTTAATGGGTATTCAGTTGAATCTGTAGATTGCCTGTGGTAAGATAGACATCTTTTTTTTTTTGAGTTGGAGTCTTACTCTGTCACCCAGACTGGAGTGCAGTGGCCGCTCCCGGCCACCGCAGCCTTGACCGGCTGGGCTCCGGCAATCCTTCCGCCTCAGCCTTCCCAGTAGCCGGAATTACAGGCATGTGCTACCACGCCTGGCTGATTTTTTGATTTATTGTAGAGATGAGGTCTCGCTGCCCAGGCGGGTCTTGAACCCGCGGGCTCAGGCAATCCACTCACCTCAGCCTCCCAAAGGCGTGGGATTACAGGCTGAGCCACAGAGCCTGAAGGGACATCTTAACAATGCAGAATCTTCCTATCCATGAGCATGGAATAGTTTCCCATTTGTCCGTGTCTTCTTGGATTTCTTTGAGCAGTGTTTTGTAGTTCTCATTATAAGGATCTTTCACTTCGCTAGTTAGGAAGATGCCGAGATATTTCTTTTTTCTTTTTCTTTTTTGGCTGTTATCAATGGGATTGTGCTTTTTATTTGGTTCTCCACCTACTTGTTGTTGGTGTATAAGAATGCAACGGTCTTTTGCACATTTGTTTTGTATCCCGAGACTTTGCCAAAGTCCTTTATCAGTGCAAGGAGATTTTCTGACAGATTCTCTTGAATTTTTGAAGTATAGGATCATATCGCCAGCAAAGAGGAGTATCTTAACATCCTCTTTTCCTATTTGGATACCTCTAATTTTCTTGTCTTGTCTAATTACTCTAGCTAGGACTTCCAACACAATATTGAACAAGAGGGGTGAGAGTGGCAGCCTTGTCTTGTTCCGGTTTTCAGGGGAAATGTTTCCAGTTACTGTCCATTTAGCTGTACGCTAGCTGTGAAAATGCAGGAGACTGGCAACCAATTCCTGATGAAAACTCTAAGTGCCCATGTCATAAGAGATTAGATAGAAAAGTGGGACTTCATCAAACTGACAAGCTTTTGCAAAGCAAAAGAAACCATCAAGAGAATAAGAAGACAGCCCATAGAACGGGAAAAAAATATTTGCGAACTGTATATCTGACTAAGACCTAACAAGGAACTCAAGCATAACTAGAATCTATAAGGAACTCAAGCATGATGAAAGAATTAAAAAAGTCACATTAAAAAGTGGACAAAAGACATGAATAGATACTTCTCAAAAGAAGATATATGGGCAGCCAACAGACACATGAGAAAGTGCTTAGTCTCACTAATCGTCAGAGAAATGCGAATCAAAACCACATTGAGATACCACCTAAACCCAGTAAAAATGTCCATCATTAATAAAACAAACAATAACGGATGCTGGTGAGGATGCAGAGAAAAAGGAACGCTTCTACACTGCTAGAGGGAATGCAAACTAGTGCAACCTCTTTGGAAGACAGTATGGTGATTTCTGAAAGAACTAGAAATTGACCTTCTATATGACCCAGTAATCTCCCTACTAGGAATATGCCCAGAGGAACTCAAATCATTCTACAAAAAAGATACCTGCACACACATGTTTGTTGCAGCTCTATTCACAATAGCAAAAACATTGCACCAACCATGCTGCCCCTCGAAGCTGGACTGGATTTAAAAAATGTTATCCATATACACAATGGAATATTTTGCAGCCATAAAGAAGGACAAACACATGGGCTTTGCAACAACATGGATGGATTTAGAGTCGATCATACTCAGTGATCTATCACAGAAACAAAGGACAGGTACTATATGTTCTCACTCATAAGTAGACCTTGAACAATTGTCATAATATTATAAGAAAGGGATTGATAGTAGTGGGAAACTGCCAGGGGAGGGGGGTGGGATTGGCAGTTGAGGGAAACTGTCAGTGGATGGAATGCACACCTCATCAACAAGAGTACCTGCGTAATGAACATTTGTATACCTAACCTTGAATTGTACCTCACATCTTTAAAATAAGAAATTTAGAAGTTAAAAAAAAACCAACAGATGTATTACATGAAATGGAGAGCACTTTGAAGGTGACTAAAGTTTAAACATGCAAGAATAAATACAAAATTTTTATAAATAAATTCCAGGGTTTGGGGGTTCCCCTTTGTGTGTTTGTGTGTATGAGCATTTTATTTATTTATTTATTTATCTGGAATCTCACTCTGTTACCTAGGCTGGAGTTCAGTGGTACAATCATGGCTTACCGTAGCCTTGACCTCCTGAGCTCAGGAAGTTCTTCTGCCACAGCCTTTCAAGTAACTGGAACTACAGGTCCATGGCAAAGTTTTGAATTTTTTGTAGAGAAGAATTCTCACCATGTTACCCAAGCTTGTCTCGAACTCCTAGGCTCCTGAGATCTTCTCACCATGGCCTCTCAAAGTGCTGAGATTATTGGCATGAGCCACTGTGCCTGGCCTCATAGAGCATTTTAAAGGAGGCCTTGTTGGTCTATAGCCAAAACAAAGGAAACTCAGAGAGCAGACAAAATTAATAATCTCTTCTCAGCCACTAAATTGCTAAATGAAAAAATGAGAACAAGTTGTTATCCCTGCCCATATTCTATAGTTTCCTCTTTAAATGATGGGGGTTTCTTATGTACCAGGAGCTGTTGTTTGTGATCACCCATCTCCCTTAAGTACCCCTCAATCCTCACCAGTCTGTGGGTTTATTGAACAGGAGGCCAGCCCCTCAATACTTATATACACATCAAAGCCAGAAACTGCAGAGTAAAATATTGACAGATTTTATTCCAAAAACAATGGGAAAATACAAACCACAGGCTGAGTAAAATAGCTTAATATATAGCCGGGCTCGGTGGCTCAGCCTGTAATCCCGCACCTTTGGGAGGCTGAGGTGAGTGGATTGCCTGAGCCCACGGGTTCGAGACCCACCTGGGCAGCGAGACCTCATCTCTACAATAAATCAAAAAATCAGCTGGGTGTGGTAGCGCATGCCTGTAATTCTGGCTACTCGGAAGGCTGAGGCGGAAGGATTGCCGGAGCCCAGCAAGTCGAGGCTGCGGTGGCTGGGAGCGGCCACTGCACTCCAGTTTGGGCAACAAAGTGAGACTCCAACTCAAAAAAAAATAAATAGCTTAATATATATGATAGCAAAGGTTAAATATAATTTATATAAAAAGGTCTTATGTATTTATAGAAAAAAACATGAACATCCCAATAGGAAATAAGAAAAGAACATGGTGTTTCACAAGATTATAAATACAGATGTCTCATATGTACAAGAAATATGTCGAAAATTGCTAACCAATAAAAACTACAAGTTAAAATACATTTTTTTTTTGAGGTGGGGGTCTCACTCTGTCACCCAGGCTGGAGTGCAGTGACATGATCCTGGTTCACTGCAGCCTCAAACCTCCTGGGCTCAGGCAATTCTTCCACTTCATCCTCCCAAGTGGCTGGGAGTGTAAGCAGACCACCCCACTGGATTCATTTCTTGTCTTTTCTTTTCTTTTTTGTAGAGATGTGGTCTCACTATGTCGCCTAGGATAGTCTCAAACTCCTGGACTAAAGTGATCTTCCTGCCTCAGTCTCCCAAAGTTCTGGGATTACAGATATGAGCCACCATGGCTAGCCATAAAATACTTGTGTATATTTTTAATATTAGACAGACAGTCGTTTAATATAATTAAAATGCTTTGGGTAGATAATTATGTGTGGAAAGGGTGGAAAAAATGATAATCCCCAGGAGGGATACCAGGAAAAATAAACATCAAAATATATATAGTTTGGAATCCAAAATTATAGTCTTAACAATCTTTCTAAAGGACATATTAAAACAAAGGAACAATAGTTTCTGCACAAGCATGCTTATTGCAGCATTTTATGTCAGAAAAAATATTAAAAACTAGATGACTACAAGATGAAGTACCATTAAGTAATTTTCTATGAAATATTATGAATATATACCATTACATAGATTTAGTACTGAAAGAGGCTAGAAAAAATATACAAATATAAAGCAGTCAATAAACCAGATGTGTAGTAAAATGCCATTTTTGATACATTTGTTTAATCATTCAAACCTGTTTCTGATCACATGTAGTCCTCTTTCAAAATCTGCTGAAGGGCTATGAAAGGGTCAAGGCTAATGGTTGTATGATTGGTTCAAATAAAGAATCTTAAATGGAGGGGCCTCTGTAAACACAGCTGTAGTGGCCTTTCAAGAACAAACCTGGATACCGTTGTCTTTAGATGAAATGATTTTACACCATGGTACTGTTAGAGTATGAACATCAGTAATGTAACATTTTAAACTTATTTTTTTATTTCACTTTTTACAATCATAGAATCAGAAACTGATAACCATCTCTGTATATATTTTCTCATATAGGAGTACTTTGAACAGAATAAAATGCTGAGTGTTAACAGAGTGAAGAGATGTTCTTATATGACTATGTTAACATTATTAATTATTTAAAGTCCTTTAGTACTAATAAACCAGAGATTCTTACAAAATAGTGGGTTAAAACAAATTGGTTAAATTTATGGGAATTAATGAAAATTACTGTCCTCATTGGATCTCAACTCTTCTGCATCATTTCCATTCAGAAAGAATAGAAAGATCTTCTCATATCTTAATAGATGATATTATGTGTTACTTGCAAGAGATAACTGCTCTTGGTGCTAGAAACCGCAAGTTCATCATACACCTTAAAGGAATCTCTGCTTCTCTTGGAGGTTTCCATTTCTGCTATACACTCAATGTGTATAGAGTGTGTGGAATGAATTGTAACAAGTGGAAAGGTGAAAGAAGTGAGTCAAAAGAACAAATTTATGTGCAAATGGAAAATAAGCGGGTGGATTGTGTTATTGCTCACAAGTACTCACTATCCCATATGGATAGAAGATTATACTTTCCTATTGCATTGTTAACATGCTTGGGGTATATGATGTGTTTTGCAAATGAAATGGGAAACGTGTGATGCGTCTCTTTCAAACAGAAACTTTAAGAGTCAACTTGCTAGTAGTTTGTTATATCTCTTTTGCTTTTTAACAAGAAAACCATATTCCAGAAAGAATATGTCATTCTGGTGCTCAGAATGAATATAATGTTGAATAGAGCTGAGCCAACTCATTGAAGAACATTTAGAAATGTTATTAAGACATAAACCGCTCTAGGGATTTTGCTCCTTTTTTCTTTGTTTGATTTTGGGGGAATGAGGGATTCTTTATTATTGCAGATAATTTAACCTATCTTGATTATTGCAATAGGTTTTAGGGTCAGTCAGACCTAAATTCGAATTTTGGCTTGAAACATGGTAAATGTGTGACCTTGGAAATGCTGCTTATTCTCAATCAGTCTCAGTTTGTTTTTAATAAGGAATAATGAAAGTCTAACTTATAGATATTACTCTGAATTTGATGGATTATCATATATCAAGCACTTATTAAATAAAATGTTCTCATAAATATTAGTATCTTTTATTTCACTTTTGAAGAATATTCATCAGGATTTGTCTGAATCATCAGATTACAGGAAATTATGTGCTGAATATATATGGGCATGAAGTATGTGGATGACATATTGGTAGTTTCTAAATATTTTCCTAGAGAGGGCAGAAATGTGGGAAAGAGCAAACAAGCTCCAAATAATCCACAATAATTATACAGTTTTTGAAGAGTTAGTGTTCTTAATGAAGGTTTGTTTTTTCCCCTTTGCATATGATACTAGCAGAGTGCTGAAGGAAAGCTTATTTGAGTATTTCCTAGTGAAAATGTTACATAGATATTCAGAATAACAGTATATCTGGTTTGAGTTATATCGACTTTTCCTTTAATGCTATTATATTGATAAGTATCACAGTGCAATTGATTGATACATTCAAATAAAAGAGCATTTTTGCCTATAGATATATAAAACATTACATAAAAATACATCTTATGAGATTAGACAAATGTGAAGAGGGAGGTAGGGTAGAGGAGAAAGATACAGCCTAAACTATGGCAGAATAAAGGTGACACAGATATGTTGACAGCTTTCCCTGGAGAGTGAGGTCAACTTGCCCTAATGCATGGATATGCCCTGGTCTGTGACATCTTAGACCACAGAGTTTGGCATAATTAATTTTATGCTAATTCCATTCTCATCTTTAAAAGGGGCAGTTTTTTGGTTCTTATTATGTAAGATTCTAGTTTTTACAGCTTTGAATTTCCAATTGAGAAATCAAACCACCCTACTGGAGACAATATGAAGCTACATGAATAGCCAAAGGAATTCAGTGTCACAATTATCCTCTCCAAGGCACCAGATGTGTACATAATGAAGCCACTTTAGAACTGAATCCTCTGCCCTCAATTACTTGAATTCATAGCATTTAGGTCAGAAACAGATGTCCCAGTCAAACCCTTTTAAAATAGTTGGCTAACAATGATAAATTGCATGAAAAGATCTCTAACATTTGATATAGTTTCTTGTATAACACTAGATAACGAAACGTGACAAAATCTGCTTCTCAGGTTCAAAATAATTTAAACATTCCCTCACTCTTGCTCTCTCTCTCTTACAAATTTCTACTTACAAACTTCTACCTTTGGATTTTTACTCTGTATTCTGCTGACTTTGGTATGTATAGCTGTTATACCCTTATCATAACCATCAAGCATTTTCCTTTCATAGACGTCTTTTCTGGTAGGCATGAGAGGAGAAACAAGTGTAGCATAAAAATAGCTCTTCTAGAAATTATAACTACAACTATATTTAGCTGTGTCATTATAAGTACACTTGATTTTTGAACAGCATGGGTCTGGGCTGCATGGGGCCACTTATATGTGAATTTTCCGTAGCCTATGCCATCTCTGAGACAACAAGACCAAACCCTCCTCCTCAATCTATTCAGTGTGAAGATGATGCGAATGAATCCTTTTATAATAACCCACCTCTACTTAATAAATAGTAAATGTATTTCCTCCTCTTTATGATTTTCTTTTCTCTAGCTTACTTTATTGTACAAATACAGTATATAATACATACAACCAATAAATATATGTTAATGACTCTTTATGTCATCAAAATCTTCCCGTCAACAGTAGGCTATCAGTAAAGTTTTCAGGGAGTCAAAGTTTGTACATGGAGTTTTGACTGCTTGTGGATTCGTACCTCAACTCCCATGTTGTTCCAGAGTCAAATCTAATTTAAAAGCACAAATAAGTGCTCTGATTAGACATAGTCCATATTAAAAATAATTTTTAGATATATATTATAAAGACAAAAAATAAACTATTAAATACCTTATACTTTATTTCCAATAATTATTTGAAAGAGAAAGAGAGCAAAAAGCAATTAGAACTCCATATGCAATTTGAAATCTGTGAACATCATTAAACTCAAACTGCCATGAGACCATTTAACTTATTCATACAAGATTACTTTATTTATAGGAATCACTCTTTTGGATTTCCAAAATGGTCAGAACTCTAAGGTATTTATCATACTAAAAGTATAAATCTTAGGTTGTTCCAGCCTGAGAACACAGACTCTATTATAAAGCAGTTTTTAATTTTAAAAATAAAGAATGGTGCACTGGGGCACAACCCTTTTCTCTCAGTTCAGAAAATTAAAAAATATTTAAGTATCCCTCTTCTGTTTGAAATAAAGTTTCCATTGCTCGATTACCTATGATTTTCGAAACTATGGAACATTCGAAGCTAATTCATATTCAAGTTTAAGTCAATTAGAAAAAAGTATCACTTTTGTTTACATGCAAGTTACAAAAATAGTCTTACTCTAAATATCCATTTTAAACAGAAAGAGTACAATAGACAAGGAAATGTATATAACACTCTGCTTTTTTTTGTCTTTCCAGAGACTAAAGATGAAAGTTAACATATTTTGAAGTCTTGGTACCATTAGCAGTTCTTGATTTGTATGTTCTATTGAAAATTGTTATAATTTCATTTTGAGCAATAATTATGCTAACTGTAGAATTAGATACAAACTAAAGCATGAAATTATCATTTTATTTTTTTGAGGACTCTTTATTAAAGCTACAAGATCGTTTCTTCTGATATTATATGTTCTCACTAACTATACCACTGACATCAACAGAGATGTAATGTTTTACAATTTAAGCTTGGCTAAATAATACATAGACTTGTTTTTTTTAGAATGAGGACTAATTGTCTTGGCTGTCTTATATTACATGAAAGTCTTCCAAGAGAAAAGACATCTATCATCACTTGTTCTTCCTATGTTTCCTTAAAATACAGACTACTATACCTGGCTGGGGGAAAATATCTTTAGCAGTACATACACATAGCTTATAAGGTTACATACAGTGTTATGCTGTATTAGAATAAATCCAGTAGATCAATATTTTACCAAAATAAATGAAGTAAAATTATTAGTCTAATTACTTTGTGAAATCTACAGCTTATGGAAAGAGAGGCAACAATATACTTAAGAATATCCCTCTTAGGGATAAATCTGTTTTAAGGGTAAATCTGTTTTCTTCTTAATTACTTAATGTTAAGAAATCTTTAATAGTTTTAACTAAACAAAACCTAAAAACATCAAAAATCAAAGACAAAAGAGGTTATGGCTGTGTCATCCAGATTTTGAAAGTGTGATACTTTTAAAATCATCCAGATGTTTTGCCAGTGTCTACTCACAGCTTCTGCATGATGAGAAAGATTTTATTATTTATTTTGCAGGTGGATATCATGAGATGCAGAATGAATAGGTTAAGACAGTGAAACAGGGTCTTAGAGCTTGGGCTTTTAGCTCCTTCAAGACAACTGTGGCAGATGGAGCACATATTCTCAACAAGTCATATTGAAGCATGCAAATCAGCTAACTCCAACAGTTAAGTGTTATGGAAATTAACAAAAGGGAGGATAATTTAGGCTCTCCATTGGAATAAATAAGACCACACAAGAAACTAACCAAAAAGGGAATGTTGACAAATTTAATCTTAAATTGACTTAAAAACAAAAGACAACAGGTGCTGGCATGGCTGTAGAGAAAGGGGAATGCTCCTACACTGTTGGTAGGAAGATAAGCTAGTTCAACCTTTGTGGAAAGCAGAGTGGTGATTTCTCAAAGAACTAAAAATTAAGCTTCCATATGATCCAGCAATCCCTCTTCTGGGAACATATCCAGGGGAACATAAATTACTGTGCCCCAAAGACACCTGCACATGTATGCTCATTACAGTACTATTCACAATAGCAAACACATGAAACAAACTCAGATGCACATGGAAAGTGGATTGGATAAAGAAAATATTGTACACATACATGATTGAATATTACACAGCTATAAAGAAGAACAAAATCATGTTCTCAGCAACATGGATGCAGCTAGAGGCTATCATACTGGACTATCACAGAAACGAAGAACTGAGCATCGTATGTTCTTACTCATAAGCGGTCCCTTATTACTGGTCACATGAGCACAAGTATGGTATTGGTAGACACTGCACACCACTAAGGGAAAGAGGGAAAGAGGAAGGAGCAGGGTCACATAGCAATACACTGGGTACCAGGTTCACTATTGGAGGACAGAGGGTTAGAAAGAAGCACAAACTTCACCTATATGCAACTTACTTATGTAGTACATCTTCACTTGTACCTCACAACTGCAGTACAATTACAATGCAATGCAATGCAATGCAATACAATACAATACAATACAATACAATACAATAAAAAGTGACCTAGAAAGAATAGCATCTAATTTCTTTCTGAACTCAGTAAGTTTCATTCATTTATTTACTACAATCAAACAAATATCATTGAAACTCATGACAACTCATGACAGCTGCTTTATAACAGAAAATTATATATCAGTTATATGCTGCTTTACAACAACAAAAGCATTTGAGGGTCTTTTGGAAACAACGAGGAACCAGTGAAGATAGTTTTCCATTATTCTGTCTGATGTAGTTGTTGGATGACCCAGTATCTTTACTTCCATGATGATCAGGAAAAATAGTTTTAGAACATATAGTAATTGGCCATGTTAGAAGTTTTATATAAAGGTAAAAGGAAGGTATCAAACATTTTGGAGCGAGTGCTAATATGAAGAGATCGGAGGAGGAGATAAATGACAGCAACATAGGACAGTAATGAAAGGATGTGGGGTGGGAAACAACAGAGCAATTGCAGGGAAAAAAAGCAACAAGGACTTTATAGTTGTTGAGATCAATTAAGCTGATGGCTCTCACTTAAGACAGAAGTATCAAAATTCACAGTGAGGCTAGAAGAGAATCTACTGCTTGATATCATGGGTGATGGAGATGGATATTGCTAGAATGGCTTTCCATCAGTTGGCTGGTTAACTGAGTAGAATTCACCAAGGGAGGGAACATCAACAGAGAAGCTGTAGTAGAGAGATAGCAACATGAGGAGTTCAGTTAAGGCATATTGAACTAACATTCTTATGTGATATTCAGAACCCAGACCACCAGGAAATCTGAATATGTTGAGCAAAGAAAAGGCAAAAATATAATAGTATTTTAAAGATAATTTGCCAAAAATGAGAAAAAATAAATTTTATAAAAGTAAAAAATGTCTCATTTGGGTTTTATGGCCATTGGGGGAGCCCAGGCACTTTTGATGTTTTTTTAGTTTATATCCAGGTCAGAAATGTTACCACAGTTCCTGGGGGGGGGATGTTTTTTCTTTCTTTTTTTTTTCCTTCTCAAAGTTGGCATTTTCTAAATATTGGCTGCATAGCAAAGACTCAAATGCGTCTGTTGTATTTGTGAGAGAGGCTTAAAATATGTCTTTCAAATGGTCAGTCAAACCTACTTTTTCTTTTCCTAGATTATATAATGGAAAGTAAGTGCTCTGACAACAATAAGTATACTGCATATTTCTGAAAATACCAAGGGATCTCTCAGGATATAAATCAAAGGATAAAAAAAATCATCCAGTGTCACCACCTCTCTGCCTCTTCAGGATGAAGGGAAAACATTATAGAATAAAAAGAAAATATCTGTTGATTGTTCTCTCTATTTTATTGGACTAGAATTTTGTTTTAGATCTGAGAGCCCTTTAGATCTAAGGCCTTAACAATCCCTTATTTATCTTGATATCCAAACTTTAGCTTTGATCTGATTTTCTACTTTT
Organism: Cephalopachus bancanus; assembly: GCA_027257055.1. Lineage (NCBI taxonomy): Eukaryota > Metazoa > Chordata > Mammalia > Primates > Tarsiidae > Cephalopachus > Cephalopachus bancanus. The sequence goes on from JAPVLO010000041.1 coordinate 6,375,751, forward strand.
TGGCCACAAAAGTGATGCAAAACTTGAGCCTTTCATTTCATATTATCTGTATCAGTTTTGACCTGGATATTTCCCATTTCCGAATACTAGAACTGTGTTTTGAGGAAAGCATAAGCTGCTGCAAAGTTTCTTACACCTTAAATGAGTCCTTTGATATGCCAGTGATCAAATTTAATGAGTATGACCAAGGTTTTGGACGACTGCCAAATACTGCACACAAGAGTGAATGAAGAATGGAAAGTCAGCCTACTACACTGAGTCTGGGCAGAGTGCATGGAGATACTTGAAAAACTAGGGAGAGGTGTATGCAGTTGTGTAACAAAGGAGGGTGTCCTCAAATCCAAGCTCAATTTGGGGATCATCAATCATACGGATAGGATATTCCAAGTAAAAATGACATAGAAAAACCTTTGATTCACTTCAGAGAAGAAGAACCAAGGGAGAAGGGATTTCTGGGAGGTTGACCATTTTATCAGCTCTGTAGCCCAAGACATATAACCAGATTATGTCTGCTGTTTCTATAGCAGAGGTCAGTAGCCTTCAGCCTAGTCTTAGAGGTATTTCTGTTTTAGGCTGATGCGTTAGTTTGCTAGGCCAATCATAACAAATACCACAAACTGGGTAGCTTAAACAACAGAAATTTATTCTTTCATGATTCTTAACACAGGCATTCAAGACCATGGAGTCAGCAGGTTTGGTTTTTCCTGAGAGTTTTTTCCATGGCTTGTAGATAGCTACTTTCTTCCTGTGTCCTCACATGGCCTTTTCACTGTGTGTGAACATCATTTTTGTCTCTCTTGTATTATAAGGACAACGATCAGATAGGGCCTCTTTAAAGACACGCCCCACTTTTAAAGTCTTTGTCTCTAAATGCAGTCACATTCTGGAGGTACTTAAGATGAATATTAAGCACATACATTTGGGGAGAAGGGAATTCAGACTATAATAGTAGAAAGAAGGCTGGTCAGGACACAGCAAAAAGAAAGAAAGCTTATCTCCTGTCTAGTCATGGAAGCAAATGACGGCACAATCTTGAAGATCTCACAATATAAAATACTCTGAAAAGATTTTTATATTATTATTGTTATTAAAATATTTTTCTCATTGTAAGGTATTTACATATTTATTTTTAAAATAGAATTATATAAAGTATAAGACATAAGATGATTTTATTTTCCTTGCTAGATTATTTTTAGTTTAATTTAAATTAGTTGATTTTTCTTCTTGTCCAATTATGATTTGAACATAAAAACATTGAAGAATTAGATATTTAGAGAAGATCAGAAAATTTTATAGAACTGTGGCAAATAAATTGAACATATCTACACCATTATAAAATTTTAAAAATCTGAAATTATATTTTAACTTTTTAATTGAGAACAGTTTGGTTTGTATATTACTTAATAAGTATTGACTATTTAAATAGAAATCGAATACACTTTTAAGTATTATATGATTAATTGAGCAACATGTCAATTAATGTTATCAATATCATTTATTTGCAAACTTATTGCTATATTTACCGTTCAATCAGAAAGTCACATAGGACATTGGGCCATAAGTTTGGAGTCTTGGACTTATTTTCACTTAACTCTGGCAGTCTTTATGCAAGTTATTTAAACTCCTTTTTTTTTTTTTTTTGAGTCTCACGCAGTCGCCCAGACTGGAGTGCAGTGGCCGCTCCCGGCCACCGCAGCCTCGCCTGCTGGGCCCCGGTGATCCTTCCACCTCAGCCTTCCGAGTAGCCAGAATTACAGGCATGCGCTACCACACCCAGCCAATTTTTTTGATTTTATTGTAGAGATGAGGTCTCGCTGCCCAGGCGGGTCTCGAACCCGCGGGCTCAGGCAATCCACTCACCTCAGCCTCCCAAAGGCGTGGGATTACAGGCTGAGCCACCGAGCCCGGCTTATTTAAACTCTTTTAATACTGATTCTCACTGGCCAAAGAGCTTTAGCTGTGGAAAAGCTTTTGAAAATACACAGTGCTTCATAAGTACAATGTTAGCATTATAATAATTTTTTCACTTTTATATTAACTAGTTTCATTTGCTTTATTGCATTTTTCTATGATTAGATTAAACAAAATATTTTTAAAATAATTCTATGTGTTCAACCTATATATCAGCATTGCCAATATTAAAGTAAAAAAAAATTTTTATCTGATTCGAGGAATAAGTACCATGGAAAAACTATCATGGCATTTATTTAATTATCAGTACTTTCTGATATCATGGCTCATCTTAAAACTGAATGCATGAAGTTCAACTAGATACAACTTCCTGAAATATTAGGGTCTTCAGAAAAACACTCTATTTTGAGTGTTTCTGAATTTAGGGAAGAGGACTAAAATTCTGGAATTAATATAAATTCCTTATGAAATAGGTCTAGAGTCATAGCATGCTTGTATTTTATTAAAACCTATGTAAATCACCTAATTGCTAATTCTCTGTAATCCTCCCTTTGGGAGGCTGAGGTGATGGATTGCCAGAGCCCGGCAAACCCACCCAGGGGACCTTATCTCTTTCAAAATCACCCATTCCCTTCTGTAATTTCGGTACTTTCGAAAGGGTGAGACGAAAGATTTATCAAACAGCGGGCCAAGGTGCGGTGGTGGAATGCACAGGGGAAAGTAGATCCCAATAAAAAAATGAAAATGTATTAAAATAAAAGAAAATGGTTAGTTAAGGCTTTTTAAGATTAACCAAATTGACAAATATAAATCTTTATGTTCATGAACTGGAAATTTGGGACCTTTATTGGAAGTTTAAAGAAGAGATAAACTTGATTTATAAAAATGAGAAAAACCATTTAATTTATTTTTGACAACAGGTGCCAAAGAGCAGTAGAGTCTATTATAGTAGTGTGGGAAAGAGATGGTAGTCATTTATAACTGCTTCCCATTTTCCCCCCTTAGTAGAAATGGGTACTTTTTCAAATTATCTATTATTGTTTACCTCTGAGTAGGTCTACTCATAAAACTGTCTCTAAATAAATCCATGTTTTTGCATATTCTCATGTGTCTCCATGTATGTTAATATGAATGTCGGTAGAGGTTGCAGAAGCTTTTTCTAGACACAAACCTGCACTTTTAGTTATACAAAAAGGTCACCTTTTTAAACAGCAAGAAAAATGCTTTCCTTGACTTTTTATCTCTGTTTTAAATGTACTTTTCCCCTGACATTTGCTTTATTCTTTTATGGATCTGATTTTCCATTTTAACTAATAATTACCAGTATTGTTTTCAAAATGTTTTATTCATTCAGGTTTTTACTTTTAATGCTAATTTAAAGAAATTTTTAAAAAGTCATTTGAAATACTAATACAAACTTTTTCTTTTTTTTTTTCAAGGTGATCCAGTCAGCTTTATTTTATTCCATGCAGTCAACCCAAGGATACGCAAAATCTCCACACAAGCCTTTTCTCTTATTTAAAAATTTTTGGTTGTTTTTTTATGCCATCTGAGGTAGCATGCGGTGTCCTTCAATGCTCTCACATACATTGTTTCTTTATTCACATGAATATTTCTTGCTCCTCACTTGCTCCAGAATTTCACTAAGAAATATTATATTTCAGCAATGTATTATATTATTGTATGTAATGCATTATATAAAAGTTATATATGCATATAGACAAAATTCAGCTTGAAGAAGCAATATGACCTTACAGAATTATAATTAAAAGAAAATGTAGAAATCAGTTGTTCTCAACTCTCTTGTTTATAGAGAAAAATTTAGTGAACAGCAAGATTGAAAATTAGCAAAGTTGTCATGTTTTCTGGTACTGAAAGCTTTCTCCCAGAAAAATATAAAAGCAATGTAATATATATATATATTGAAGGAAAATAAATGGGAATTGGATATTTTATTCTAGGGCATCCTATGCATTAATGAGTGTTTTTCCTTTAAAAAATTATCCATAGCCGGGCTCGGTGGCTCAGCCTGTAATCCCACGCCTTTGGGAGGCTGAGGTGAGTGGATTGCCTGAGCCCGCGGGTTCAAGACCCACCTGGGCAGTGAGACCTTATCTCTACAATAAATCAAAAAAATCAGCCGGGCATGGTAGCGCATGCCTGTAATTCCGGCTACTGGGAAGGCTGAGGCGGAAGGATCGCTGGAGCCCAGCGGGCGAGGCTGCGGTGGCTGGGAGCGGCCACTGCACTCCAGTTTGGGCGACCGAGTGAGACTCCAACTCAAAAAAATAAAAATAAAAAATGATCCATTAAAATAATTTTTACAGATAATTCCAACTGTGCTTCAGTTATAGGCTTTCTAATTTCTGCCCATTACTTTTGACTTTTCACTTCATTCTTGACAAATATAAATCTGAAAATTGTTCACTCTCTTGGTTTTTTTTTTTTTAAATTTGGGGCTCCATCTCCTGTTTACTTGGAGTTTAAAGAAGAGATAATATTGATGATGATAAAAATAACAGTAACACAAATTCATTTCATTAACTTTACTTTTCTGTCCACTTAACTATTTTGTCCTTAAAAGAAGATATCATTTTTCCATGATATTATATTAATCAAGGCACAGAGAATTTAAATGATTTACCTGTAGCAATGCTATTAGTCAAAGTAAAATTTGAAGTCTCCTTCCTCCAATTATATATTATTTTTATTGACCCGTAAGATTTTCCTGGTGATGACAATGTAATCATAATAATTATCTAACAAATATTCACATTAATAAATTATAAGTGCATTAATGGAAGTCATAAGAATCTAAAAAATAAAAGAAATACATACGAACTATTTAAAAATAGCTAAAAAATGGCAAGAGATAATTAAGTATAGATTTTCACTGATTTTTTAAAAATCTCTCAGGATTTTACTTTTTATAGACAATGAGATCAAAAGAAAAGTGGAAGCTTATATGAAACACGTAAAAGGTTTTAATTTTCTATTTCTAAAAAAACACTTAGAAATGACAGCATTTAAAGAACAGTAAAGGAATCATCCACCTAACTCTAAAATTGTTTCTTTTTATTTTAAAGCAATCAATGAATTCAGAATAGCAAACAGATTTATGAGATATGTTGAGGTTATGGAACAAAAAGTGGCTAGAAATAAAGATAGTTGTAATACAAGAGAAAAGGCGCTTTTTTTATTGCATGTCTGACCTTGGAGCAACCACCAATATGCTTATAAAATCTTCATTAAAGGTACTCTTACATTTAATTCAATTATACCTAATTAGAAGTATTCATAAACTGAGAGAAAAATATTTGACACCAAATTATGTCAAATATTTTTATTGTTTAGGAAAATATGACTACTAATTTCTTTTCAGTTTTAGTTATATACATGTTTAAACATCTATGTTTAATTCAGTGAGAAAAACAACTCATTCAAAATAGTTTACTCATATGTACTAAAACAGTACAAAATATTTTCCTGAACTGTGTCTTTACAGCTTTACAGCAAATAGTTTTCTATTATTTGTATGCAGTACAGACTTGCGAAAGTTTTGCTGTTGTTAATTGAGCACCTCACAAAATATTATGTTCAATCTCCCTAACTAAACTATTATCTCCTTGAAAAAAAAGGATTATGCTAGTCTTTGTATTTTCCATAGTCCTTAAGTCATTTATTTAACAAAATTCATTACACTCTTATATGGAAGGCTGGCCATTCAAAAAATAAAAAGTGTGTTTGTTATTCTTGAAAGATCAAAACTACAAGGGAAAAAAATCAAATGCTTTTAAAAAACACTGTGTTTATTATTTTTATTGTTGACAATCTCGTTTTAAGTAGGAAAGGAATTATACTACAAAAGCTAAATTTGGTAAGATTTTTTTGGTGTATTTTCTTTGGATTCAGACTTTATTAGTTCCATAGATAAATAGTTCATTTGAACTTACATTTGTTAGGGAGTATTTTTGTATTTAATATATATAAAGTGCTGATAAATAAAATAAATAGGAAATTGACTTGTATGAAATCTCTTTTCTTCAGTGAATATTTGGGGGGTAGGGGAAGAAAATACATAGGCAGTCCAACAATTAGGTTCAGGAACCATCTTAGAAAAGGTGCTGTATACCTTATTGCTGAACATCTCGATGGTCACCTTCAAAGTGCTCCCCCTGGGAATCTATGCATCAATGCCGGCACCTTGTCCACTCATCAAAGCAATTTTGGAACTTGTTTTTTTGGAATGACCCCATCACAGCTGTCATTGTTACTTTCTGAGGTCTGACAATTAAGTTCGCAAACTTGTCACCCTGCACTTACATTTGCAGCACTGTACAAATAACTATATTAGAATACCCTCCCTACTCACCTGATATGGCCCTCAATGACTTTTTTCTTTACCTGAAGATAAATGAAATATTGAAAGAAAGACATTTGATGACACTCAGGACATCAAGGTTAATATGACCACAGCTCTGATGGCCATTCCAGATAGAGTTCTAAAATTGCTCTGACATGGATTAGGCTGATGTTGCTGCACAGCTTCCCAAGGAGAATACTTTGAAGGAGACCATACTGATATTCAAAACAAAGGTATGTAGCACTCTTTCTAGGTTGAGTGGCTAACCTAATTGTCGGTCCTTGCATTTAAAGTAACATATAGGCGTAACTATCTCTATTCATGCATGTATATAATAATATATGTGATTATGAATTATAGCAACCTCTATAAATAAGTAGAATTATATTGTAGATACTAACATGGAGTAATTAATATTAGAAAAAAATGGTAAAAGAAAGTTAATACTTGAAGTTGTAGCTAAAAATCCATTGGCATGATTTGTGGAGAGGTATGTCATGATTAGAGTTGCACATCTCATTCATCTTTCTTTGTTGGGAATGGATTGGTATGAAGCAAAGTTACAAAATGTATCTACATTTTTAGAAGTCATTATCATCACCCATTGAAAAAGTCATGTAAAATGTCAAAAGAAAATGAATTCATATTAGTTTTGGAGGGAAACTCCAGTTTGGCAGACTCAAGAGATCAAATTAATAATGAAATGATTCTTCTACCTAGCTTCCCACTCTCTTAATGCTAGTTTGTTATAATTTTACTAATTTGTCACACTGGTTAAAAGCAAAATGTGTGATAGCTTGGTAAATGTATTCCAGAAAATCTCAGTAAAATACACAATCAAAAGTCAATGATTTAGATAGTTGGACCTCACCAAGTCCAAATACTAGCATTTTAATTCTAATGCTATTGGAAAGTACAACTATTTCAATTTAAACTCCAATCTTGAGCCTCTTTTCTTGCTTCTCATTTTCTTCTGGTCTACAGCATCCTCATATTTGCAATACTATATCAGAAACATTTTTTCTATTTCTGACTGTCTGATAAACACTATACAGACTAATCCTGCATTATCTTGAGGAGGGTAACAGTTCATACTGGCCTATTGAACTTGAAATTCTCTTGAAAGGCAAAGAAAAATAAGAGCATAGATTATATTTTCATTTTTAACAACAAATCAACTTCCTTTCTCAGACTCAGTTTGTGGGTCTCCTCTAGTCTTTGTCCTTTACTTGCATCTTTATTCAACAGAGGGTGACAAAAAGAAAGATAACACATAGCTCAACAGTTATTTTGAAAATGGGGCATTAACAGCCATCTCAGATTACCGTAGTGTTTTTTCTCTTAACTATAAGTGCCAAACCAAATAAAGTAAAACACTTCTTATTGTCATTCTGATACCAGAATAAATGCTTACTTATGTTTCTATTTAAAAACGATTCTAACCTAAGAGGAGAAAGCAAATAAGTTACACAGTTGTAAGAAAATGATTTCTTTTCTTTCCAAACCCCAATCTTGATAGAGGTTCTTTTGCACATGTCTTGTAACATGAATAAATGCACAAAGGGTTTATGCTTGAATGTCTCTCTTGAGATCAGTGACTAATGTTAAATAAAGATTGCATTAAACCTGAATATATAATATGTAAAATTACAATCTGGGGAAAGATTTAATTTTTATCGCAAGAGATCACTTTCCAAGCTCTCATTTCTAGAAGCAATAATGTTTATTGTTGTTAGAAGTAAATACACAGTTTGTATAATAATGTTTTCTTACTTAAAAAATTTAACAACATAATGACTTAAAATTGAGACTTTGGTATAATGGGAACAAAATAGCCTATCAAAACAATGTAACACTAATCTTATAAAATCGTCATTCACATTGGATGCATTTATTATTCTGATACTAACATTGTCAGATATGAATTGGTGGTAAGCCACTAAGATTGCAGAGCTGTCTGCTCATAAAATACAGAAAGTAAGTTAAACAAACAAACAAACAAAAATACTCCATTGGAATGGACAGACAGCCTATAGGTATCTTTGATTTTCAGTAATGTTTCTAGCATTTATTATGCACTGAAGAGTTTAGTTGTAGAGGTATTCTATTACTGTTGAAACAGCTTAGTGCATATAATATTCACTGACAGTGTTATGTACCCTGTCCTAGAGGCATTTAGGTAATAATATATTCTTGATTAATGCACTATCCCTTCCTACTCTACCTATCATTATAAAATATTCATACTGTGTCTTGAAGCATACATAAGTTCACTTTATAAAATACAGATATGCTCATTTGTTAGATTTTTGTGATAATGTCAAACATCCAAGTGCATATTTTTTCTCCCAAGGCAGTTTATTCTTTGCATTTTTGTTTTATTAAATTAAAATTATATCTTAGAATTATATTTTTATGCTCTCTTAAGACAAAATATAATGTATACTACAGTAAGATTTTATACTATAAAGTCTTTAGCTAATATATATGGAATTTTTTTAAGTGACAAGTGAAAGATTAAGCTTGATGTCTGTTGAATTCAAGAAGTTTATCTTCATTTTAAATAAGTGTTAAGGTTTCTCTAGAACAATAAGAATTATGCCTACCAAAGTAGACACTGTTGATTCAACCTTGGAGATGGTATATTTGACAAATTTCCTGCAGACTTCCTTGGAAGGTGTCTATAAAATGTCTTCATGTTATGTGAAGCATAGTTTGGATAAAGTGAGAGGAAAACTGTGACTATAACTTTTACACAAGTTATACATTTGCGAAAACTTTTTATAAAGACCTAGAAGAGGCCAAAGAATTAGTACTGGCACTCACTAGCAAAGAACGTTAAACCAGAACATTTTATCTTTTTTTCCATCAATAGGTGGTGCTATCTATGGAAAAAAATACACAGTCTTTTACACATGAACATCTTCTGGTTCTGGTGAGTGTATCCTTAGAGTGGCATGACTACAAAAGACTACAACAGTTTGCAGAGATTAAGCCATTAGAATGTCATTAAAATTAAAAACTTTTGTGTGTCAAATGATAATATCAGCAGAGGGGGAAAAACAAAGAAAATGTGAGAAATTATTTGCAAATCAAAAATATGACCAGAGATTAATATTCAGAATATATAAAGAACACTTACAACTCCACAACAAAAATTAAATTACCCAATTTAAAATGAGAAAAGACTTGCACAGACATATCTCCAAGTAATTTATACAAATGGTCAATAGGTCAATATTTTCAATTATGAAAATATCCTTAATATCACTGGTTACTTCTAATTATCACTAGAAAAATATAACCAGAATAACAATGAGATACCACTTTGAGCCCATCAAGATGACTATCATTATTCTTTTAATTGTCGGCAAGAATATAAAGAAATTGAAACCCTGGTACATTGCTTTTGGAAATGAAAATACTGTAGCCACCATGGAAAACAATATGATGTTCATAAAATATTAAATAGATTTACCATATGATCCAGTATTCCACTTCTAGCATATATCCAAAAGCATTCAAAACATCAAAGGGATGGACTCAAATAGATACTTGGACACAAATATTCATAGGAGCATTATTCATAATAGCCAAAAGGTAGAAACAATTCAAATGTCTATTGACAGATGAATGAATAAGCAAAATAAGGTATTTAGCCTTAAATATTTAGGTTTAAAATGAAATAAACTCTGATACATGTTACAGCATGGATAAACTTTGAAAACATTGTGCTAAATGATCCAAACCAGACATAAAGGGGCAAATATTGTTTGATTCAACTTATGTGAGATAGCTAGAGTAGGCAAATTCATATAAGGATACTAGAAGCTACCAGGATCTGGGGAGAAGGTAGAATAGGAGTCATTATTTTATAAGTACAGGTTTCTGTTTGGAATGAGGAAACAATTCTGGAAATGCAGTGGTGATGACTATAAAATATTGTGAATATATACACTGTCACTGAATTGTATTAAAAGAATACATTTTATATTGTGTCTTATTTTAACTTAGATTTCTTTTTCTTTTTGTCCTTTTTTGGGGGTTGGTGTCTCATTCTGTCACCCAGACTGGAGTGCAGTGACATGCTCATGGTCACTGCAGCCTCGACCTGCTGTACTTAGACAATCCTTCCGCCTCAGTCTTCCAAGTAGCTAGAACTACAGGCGCACACTGCAATGCCTTGTTTGTTTGTTTGCTTATCTATCTATTTATTTATTTATATTGTAGAGACTAGGTCTCACCAAGTTGCCCAGTCTGGTCTCGAACTCCCCTGCTCAGGCAATCCATTTGCCTTGGCCTCCAGAAGTGCTGGGAATACAGGTTGAGCCACTGCGCCCACCTTAGCTCAGATTTCTATAATATCCGAGACTGGGTAGTTTATTTTTTATTTTTATTTATTTATTTATTATTATTATTTTTTGAGTTGGAGTCTCACTCTGTCGCCCAGACTGGAGTGCAATGGCCACTCCCCGCCACTGCAGCCTCAACCTGCTGGGCTCCAGCCATCCTTCCGCCTCAGCCTTCCGAGTAGCTGGAATTACAGGTGTGCACTACCACACCCGGCTAATTTTTTGATTTATTGTAGAGATGAGGGCTTGCCAAGTTGCCCAGGCGAGTCTTGAACCCATGGCTCAGGCAATCCACTCACCTTAGCCTCCCAAGGTGGGGATTACAGGCTGAGCCACCGAGCCCAGCAAGAGACTGGGTAGTTTAAACAACAAATATTTATCTCACAGTTCTGGAGGCTGGAAAGTCTAACATATGGAAGGCAGCAGATTAAAATATTGGCGAGAGCCATCTTCCTGAGTTGCACACACTGCTTTCTTGCTGTATTTGCACATGGTGGAGAAAGTTCTGATGTTTCCTCCTGTTTTTATAAGGCTACTAATCCCAACATGAACTCTCCATCTTCATGGCATCATCTAATTAACTCTTAAATGCCTTACCTTCTATTGCCATCACATTGGGGGCTAGGGCTTCAACATGGATTTGGAGGAGGCACAGATATTAAGATATTCATATATATTTTACCACAATAAAAATTTTTAAAACTGAGCATACCCCATATTATTTTACACTGAACTGCAAAATAGCTTTTGTTCATGAAAATATCTACTTGTCTTCAAATTCTTCAGATACACATTTTGATATTATATTAAACAATTTTATTAGATTCCTGGTTACTCTCATTGATAGGCCCTGTTTTCTAACTATTTATAATTTCAGATTATAACATTTACAACAAATGTCTTATTAATGTATAAGTGTTATGAATCCTATTCAATTTTGCGGGGGTCCAGCCCCTGCGGGATCTGGGGTTTACTGAAGGAGAGATGAATAGGCAAAAGACAAAAATATTATACTCGGACACCTGCTTGCTGAACAGATGACATTTAATGTTGGCTAACAGAAAGCTTTTATACCATTTGTAAAGGGGGAAGACAAAGAAAATTCCTTCACATACATATCCTTTAAAAGTTACCACCATCTAGTGGTCTTAGCAACAAACAAGCCAAGATCCCTATAAATATTCAGACAATGAGTCTTATTCATAAAGTCAAAAATGATAGTTTTAGTCCAAAGTCCCGAATTACAGTCCTTGAAATATCTCAAGAAAGTTTCCAAGTGTACACTTCTCCATGTAGCAGTAGTTTTCTTTTTGAGGCTTCTATGACATTTAAAGCTTCATAATCACCTTTCTTGTCCAGGTGTCTTTGTTACTTTTCTCTTATCCTGCAGTGTTTATTTCTAAAGAAAACTCAAAGGAAGCTTTTAGTGATGTTTTCCAAGCTCCCAAGGTTGCTCTCTGTCTTTAGTTAATTTATCATAAAAGTATCTAATTAGTATATTATGAATTCAGTGAAAACCCACTCTATAAACATTAACTTAGAGTTTTAACTATTGAGTTAAGTAAAAACCTTACCAGTTATTCTTCATCCTAAGTCTGTGAAAAGTGTTATAAATCACCTATAACTCCTAGATAAGTGTTAGAACTTATAATGAATTCATAATTAACTTACTATAAACTTGTGCTTCTAAAAAACCGTATGTCTAAACACTAAACTACATAATTCTAAATCAAATAAGGAGTGAATATACTTATATCATTTATTACTCAAACAATATCTAGTAACTTATAACCAAGTGAAAGAAAGCATTCTTGATGTGCTTCAGAGTTTAACCATTGCATTTGTTAGAAAAGGTGAAATGGCATAGTGGGAAATGGAAAAATAAACAATGACATTCTCAGGTTAGCTATGAGTACTTCGCATAAACATCCCATTTTCTTCTTCCACAACTGCACAGAATTCTTTGACCATACCAAACAGCAAAGGTGGGAGACAGAAGGGCCTCAGCTTCCTGGGCTCGCCCTGCAGCCCGGGGTCTTCGGCCCACCAGGACCCTGTCAATCAGGTGGGCCTCCAAGGCTGGCTCCCAATACAATTTTCCACAGCTCTGTACAATGCAGTATTGCTTCTCTGTTGACTTATTTAAGGTATACAGATGCAAACTTTTGCTGAAAGGTACATTTTGTATACCATATTTTTGGATGGAGATTGTCTAAGCAAAGAGAGCATAATTCAGCATTTTCAATACATTTGCCACTTTTAATTTTATCAGTATATGACAAATAGCAAAAAATAACTTGTTTTTACACATTATTGACTCAAAATTCTTAAAAAAATCAATTCTACATATCATGTCCATTAATTAAAAGAGTGAACTTACTGTAAACTTAGATTGCATTGAAGTATTAAAAAGAGGAAGCTGGATCAAAGCCTCAAATTCCTATGCTCTGTTACTGACTTGTCCTATAGTTTTGAGTTAATGTTTTAACCTGCCTGGACCTTTTTTCTCATTGACAAAGCAAGAGTCATTGAACTAGATGATCTTGAAGGTGGTCTAAATAAATGAGCTCAGCTTTGTTCCAATAAAATTTTACTAACAAAGCAGTTATCAGTCCAGATTTGACCAATGGGATACAGTTTGCTGACACTTGATTTAGAAGATAGTTAATACTTTTGAAGTCAATATGATATCATGGAATCACAAAAAGCAATACTGTGAATACTGTTTTTAAGTAAAATTGAACTTAAAATAATGAAAACAAAAGCACTATCATATTTTTCTCCTTTTGATGTTGACCTAATTAAACTAAAATATGAAAAAAATAGGATCATACGATACAATAAATTTCTGGTAAAGTTCTTGAAAATCTATTATACATTAAGTTTGGGTATATAAAGTGGTATCCACATAATAATACAATTTGGTATTCAAATTGGGAAAATTTAACATCTTATTTTTATTCAGTAGGAACAAATATAACATTTGAACAATGTAAATTAGTTGAAGTAAACCTAAGAAAACGATGTGCAAACTATTTTTCAACAGTTGTGGTTCTTTTTTCTTCCTAAGGAATATTGTATCTCTAAGCTGTAAAATCAAGCATGGATATTTATTATGGTCCAGATATTGTGATAAGAAGAATCACACATATCATATAATTTAATTAACATAATAACACAAGTTCAGTGATAATATATTTATTTTGCCAATAAATATATTCACAATAAACAAATATGAGGAAACTGTACCTCAAATGGCCCAATTAATAAACACACATAAAACTAGTTTCAAAACTAGGTCTGTGTAATTTCAAAGTTCACACACTATCATACAGTCTATAAGATAGTAGCTACCTTGATAACGAAAATCTGCTTTTTCTTTGTTCCTCTCTCATTCTTACCATTTTCTCATTTCTATTCTCTAAGATTATCTTCCAAATGAGCTGCCTGGATATAAGTATTTTTCTGAGTCATTCCTGGGGAAAACTCAAGCTAAGACACTCCTCTTCCAAGTAGTCTTACTGTAACCACTCCCAACCCCCAGACTGCCTCAGATGTTTCTCCTGGGAGTGTCTGAAACATCCATGACTCCATGACTTCTTTAATAAAATCCTAGGGTTTAATACACATACTTTTAACTTACTCACTGATTGCTACTATATGGTATTCTACAACTGCTACAATTTCATTCATTTCTTTTTTTCTGATTTCATGTATTTCCTGACTCTTGATCTTTCATCTGTCATTTCTTCCCACACAACTAATGAATCATGAAAAGAAAGGAGCACACCTTGCTCATTTTTTTTTGTATTTCCAGTTTTTGATACTCACAAAGTCACTGCAAAAGTGGTGTGACATACTGAATGGTGTGTCATGGTTCTTCAGAAAGCCACATATTCCTGGACAATGGAGTCACATTTTAAGCTCAGAATTAAAACAAAAAGTTTCTTTCCATACCATATGGAGTTGAAAATTCTCCTGTGTAATCATGACATGACACAGAATGATATTCAGAACAGAACATACAAGTTGAAAAAAGTGGATGTGGCAACATGATTGAGAAAATTGTTAAATTCTAAAATGATTCCTTATTGGCTTTGAAGACACGAATCATTTTACTTTTACTAATTTAATTTTTAAATGTTTTACTCTCAATTTCTAATATTTAAAACTGTCCAACTAACAAAAAAGAAGAAACAAATACAGCCTCTCATGGTTTTGTTAGATTGTACTGTATTTTACTTTAGCTTTCAATTTTGAGAAAAGATTTTACAGACAGCTTATAAAAAGGATGGTTAAAATCTGAAGAATTATTATAAACAGGATATATCTGAAGTTTTTCACTGAGAAATAATTGGTAAGACAAATTTGGTTAAGAGACATGAGCTTGTAGAAATTAATTTTAAAATATCTTTTAATAGTGCAATCAGAAGAAGCAATCGGAAAGGCTGTTCCTAGTGTACACTTCTGTCTTCACATTTTTGATAAGTCACATGAGTAAGACTTATCCCTGAGCATTACTAAATTTGGTCACATGTTTTAAATTAATATCAGTAATGGTGACAGACCATGAGTTTCATCATAAATAAGATTGGTTGTTGCATTGTCTCGTTCTCCCTAATGAAGAAAGCATACTCAACTGGAAATAAAAAGCGTAGTGATTCATATACTTTCTTCTTGCATTATTATCTCATTCTTTTTTTTTGCATGCGTCAAAGTTTATATTGGTTTGCCATGAAATTTGCTGATCCAGAGAATGATCACTTCGGAAGTAATACACAATGAAGAGTGCGACAGAGTTATTATAGTGATAATAGGAGGCAAGGAAAACTCCATATCCTTATGGCTAAATGCAGTTACATAAAGAAATTATGAAATCAAGTAATGCAATTAAAAAGAATAAAAATATAGTATTTAATAACCCTTTCTCATTGATAATTAAAAAAAAGAAATGACATTCATTACAGAAGATTGTGATGCAGTAGAACTAGGTAACTTAGAAGTTTTGGGGGGGGTTGTTTTGTTTTGTGTTTTTTGAGTTGGAGTCCCACTCTGTCGCCTGGGCTGGAGTGCAGTGTCATGCTCACGGTCACACCACCGTCGACTTGCTGGGCTCTGGTGATCCTTCCACCTCAGTCTTCCAACTCAGCCTTCCAAGTAGCTTGAACTACAGGTGTGCACTTCCACACTGGCTAATTTTTTGGGGGGGGATTTATTGTAGAAATGAGTTCTCATCAAGTTGCCCAGGCTGTTCTCTAACTGGTGGGCTCAGGCAATACCCTTATCTCAGCCTCCCAAAGGGCTGATATTACAAGCGTGAGCCAACGCATGCGGCCGTAACAGAAATTTTTAATCACGTATCATGAAATACTTTTTGTTGCAAAACAAATAAGCCTCTGGATAAATTTTCAGAGAAGCAAAAATGTAAAAATAGAAAAAAAGCTATGAAAAACTAGGTCATAAGGTAATTATGGTGACTAGAACAAGGGTAGATACAGTTTTGTTTTCATTAAAATTTATTTGAGCCACTATTATGTGGCAGCATAAATTACAATAGTGTATATATTTCTTTCTCCTCCCAACCAGTTATGAAGTTTTATATATCCTTTCCTACCTTTGTATCTTGCATAGACTATAGCACTCATATTTTCATATAGATGTCTGTCAAGCAATGTTTGTGTTATTTATTTAATTGGTAAATATTTATGAGATCACATCATGTAAATGCTCCTTTGCTAGGCATTCTTCATATGTTACTGTCTTAGGTATTAACATCTCTATTGAACAAGTAAAAAAATCAAATACATGTTTTTAAACATGAGAGTATAATGTATTCAAAGTGACACCATTATGAACTGAGTCTAGTTTTATGCCCCAAATACCATATTCTATACTCTGAATACAAAGTCATATGTCATGTCAATTCATCAAGCAGAGTTTTTGTCTGTTTGGTTATTTTTTTTTTTTAATATCTGGAGAAAATAGTAAAAGAGGGTTGGAAAAGGAAAAAATTATAGCACACATCAGATTTAGCATGACAAAAGGGAGCTGTACAATATGTTCACAGGGTATATTATATTTACCTTTTTATTTCAATCTTACTTTGTGATTAGATGTGGCATGGAACAGAATTGAGTTCCAATAAATAAAAAATATGGTTTTCTATGAAAATTTAGGGGAGAGTTCATTTATATTTAAAGCAAAATATTCCCTTGGTGGTTCTTTTACCAGAAACATTTTAAATTTGATGTAAAGGGCTAAATTAAAAATCATCAATTCCTATAAATTGATTATTTCTGAACCTCAGGAAAAAACACTATAAGTGACAAAGAAGCAATAACAATTTTTTTTCAATAAGTAACTTTTAGAACCCAAGAAAGTATGTAAAACTGTTAATACTATTTAATAGTTCTTAATACTACTATAATTAAATTTAGTGGGGATTTCTTTATAAGTCTTGATATTTACAATATGAAAGTTAAATATGTAGAGGTCATTTCTTCCACATTTTAAATAATTAAATATATTCCTTTGTCTATTTATCTTTCACTGGAAAAATTTTAAATGAAACTATAACATATTTTTAAAAGATGTCTGCCTTTTTTAAAAAAATAAGCTTATGGTAACTGGTAACTCTAAGCTTGATGGGGGTGTCAAAAGATGTAAATTTGAAGTAGTATATTATCTAATAAAAGGTATGATAAAGAAAGAGATAATAGTCCTTTTGTGTGTTCATAGTAGTAAAGCTAGCATTAGTAAACATAAGGAAATTTCAACCCACTTAGTCCACAGATTAAAGAAACAGGTCAGGAGACTGCAAGTGTCTTCCAGGTATCACTCCACTCTGTCACAGTTGCAGGGTGCAATGTATGTCTTTGAACTCCAGTTACCAGAGTGAAATGAAAGGTTAGCACTGGGTATCTGCAGATGATGACCCTAAAGATTCCCTTTTTTTTTTTGTAGGCCATATTAGTTTCTGAAATCTGGTTTGCTGTTAAAAAGACAGTCATTCCTTTTATTACTTCTTGCTCAGATCAAATGTGATATTGTTAACAACATGCAAAGAAGGGATCAAATCTGTGGTGATCTTGAACTTTAGTGTGACAGAAAGCCTGAAGTTAGCTGTTGTCATAAAACATAAATTGGTGACACACACAGGCACAAGATCTAGGTGAGAATCACGAGTCACTCAAAGAACAGCGAAGTTTAGGGTGATAATATGCATTTTATTCTTTTCTAAGTCAAAGCCTATTTTTTTTTTTTTTTTTGTAATTGGTGTCTCACTCTGTCATCCAGAATGGAATGCAGTGGCACGATCACGGCTCACTGCATCTTCGAACTTCTGGGCTCAAGCAATCCTCCTTTCTCAGTCTCCTGAGTAGCTGAGACTACAGGTGTGCACCACCACGCCTGGGTAATTTTTGTTTGTTTGTTTGTTTGTTTGTTTGTTGTTTTATAGAGATGAGTTCTCACTATGCTGCCTAGACTGGTCTCAAACTCCTAGGCTCAAGTAATCCTCCCACCTTGGGTTGTCAAAGTGCAAGAATTACAGGTGTGAGTCACTGTATCCAACCCCAATTTTATATATACATACACACACACACACACACACACACACACACACACACACGTAAGCATATATATAAACAATATATTTTTTTTCTTATTATAAATTTAATACAGTGTTATTGTGAATAAAGTGAATGTCATTTTCTTAAATACTATTGCAAGATTATTTCAGGACAGAGGACTCACTTGTGGATTTGGATTCAAGCGGTTGTTGGAAAATACTCTCAACAGCAACACCTGTGGGGAAATGGAAGAGAGTAAGAGGTTGAACAGTGAGCAATATATACAAAAAAACATGGGAAGCTCTGAAAGTAGAACTTTATTTTGCTTTGCAGAGATGAGCTGGTTTGGGGTGTATGGACCCAATCTTTATGGTCCTTCTTGGATGCTTCACTGGATGTGGGATTTGCCCAAGGAAAAAATGACCTTGGAGTAGGCAGTTATGTTCTCGATATCTTTAGTTAATGGATTCAGGGTATAGCAAATTGGCAAGGGACTTCCTTTAGACTTCTTGTCCTATTTTTTTGTTGTTGGTTGCCCTTAACACCAGGGACACTAACATCTATTAACTATCTTCATAACTCTGTATATCAGGCTCCCCTGGCTACCATTGTGACTTTATGTCTCATTATGGTAATTACATCTATCAGAATTTTTGATGATTATGCACCACAACTGGGCCTCTATTATTCCAGAGTCCTATTTTTACCATAATTCAATGAACATATTTGTGTAACAGCATCTGCTACCATCAGTACTGGCCTGTAAGAAAACTGACATCACTGAACTTCGCATGATGCTGAAGCTCCTCTCAGCTGTGTATTTCTTATTGCCTTGGAAAATGGAATGGCTTAGAAACCCTCTTGCAGAACAAAAACAAGTAACAACTCGATACCCTCTTTTGCTCCATTCTACCACTAGCTGCCAGGGCAGATATTGCACTTCTGACTTAATATGGCCCATTTGTTTTCCCAAGTTTTTAGGATTACCCTAACACTAGCATTTTGAATCATCTTCTGGCATTTTTGCCAAAGTAACAACTTTTGTAGTCCAAGAGAGTTCTCTCATCTCAATAAAGCCTTCCTTAAGCACTACTATGTTCCATACTCCCTTGAGCCAGAATGTTCAAGGTCCAGTCACGTCTATAAACTATGAATTATTGCAGTGACCTCAAGTTATAGTTCTTAATAATTGGTCTAGTGGCCAAGAGGAAATGTAGGAGAAAATCTGTGGGAAATTCATGTTGTCTGGAGTGGAAAGGGTGTCTACACTAACTTTAAGCAAGGGAGTAGCAGTAGCCATTAACACAAAAGCATGGACCATTTTTTCAGGTTAGTGTATACAGTGAGTCTGAGGATTAAGATTCTCAAGTTCATTGATTCCATCCCCTAGGCAGGCACTCCATTCTTTCTGAATCAAGACCCTGATATTAGCATAGTGGTCCTACTTTGGCTGGGAATTTAACTTTCCCCTGAATTCTCCTACTTTTATGATAAATGTTCTGGACATGATATTGAGCTTTCCTTGCCCATCCACTGCTGAGAGGTGTTTTATATGCAGTAGAGGAGACCCTATCTGTTCACATTTAGCTTCTAATTAATTGATGAATTAGCACTTCCAGACTTTCATTAGATTTCTCCACAGTACCACTTGTCCCTACAGCAATTTCCAGTCTGTAAGGGCAGTTTCATTGCCTTTATAATGACTATTTTTTTCAGTTTTTAAGTGTTTCATACTTTTCACCTGCTAGTTGCATTTTTTTTTTCCTACTGATATACCACTGAGTTAACCAACAGATGAACTTTTAAGTTTTACTGTTATCTTGGGCCAGGGTTTATTCATGCTTTACTTACTATAACAGGAAGCTCTTGATTGTCAGCCAGCCAGCAGGTGATCCTATCTTACCATCTGTTTTCATTTACTATACTTAGTACAAACTCAGAGAGGTTGGTTTACCTGGAAAATGAGACTCAGAGATGGAGATTTGCATATAGGAAATTCATTAGAAAGTGCTCTCAAAATTTATACTAGTAAAGAAAAAAAAGGAAGCAATATTGGGAGAAAGGTCCTGTGGAGCACTCTTGTCGTGGTGATAACTGGACATTCACACCCCAGCATTGCCCAGAGTTCACAATAGCCGGAAGAGTTCTTTATTTGGGCAAAGTACAACATTCTTATACCATCATATTTTTATCTACTTTTTAAATTAATACACCTACCTCTAAATTTAATAGATAAATGAGATTCAATGTTTCCATAAAGTGAAAGGCAATACTAACTTCATGGAAAAAAACATAATTTTTTTTTGATAAAAAATTAATGTACACATATGCATCTAAAATTTCTAGAGATGTATAGTAAGAAAAAAGTGGACCAATGTTTTGTTAGTCTAAATACACCAGGTTGCTTTTGGGTTTTCTTTATTATAACTGAAGATCCATTAATACTTTAATAGCCTACTTATAATTTACAATTATATATATATGTGTATATATATATATATATATTATACATTTAAAATAAAAAGCAAGCCGGGCTCGGTGGCTCAGCCTGTAATCCCGCACCTTTGGGAGGTTGAGGTGAGTGGATTGCCTGAGCCCGTGGGTTCGAGACCCGCCTGGGCAGCGAGACCTCATCTCTATAATAAATCAAAAAATCAACCAGGTGTGGTAGCGCATGCCTGTAATTCCAGCTACTTAGAAGGCTGAGGCAGAAGGATCACTGGAGCCCAGCAGGTCGAGGCTGTGGTGGCTGGGAGCGGCCACTGCACTACAGTCTGGGCGACAGAGCGAGACTCCAACTCAAAAAAATAAAATAAAATAAAATAAAATAAAAAGCAGATGGTACAAATATGAAAGGTTAAAAGAGGTTAGGAATAGATCATTAGCAGCAACTTGTTATTTATTTGGAGATTTTTATGTTAGGAAATATAACACATAGAAAAATTGAAAAAAGTAGAAGATACTTTACCTTTGCAATGACCAGAGACAGCACCATATCATAGCTTTAAAAAATTTTTATCTCAGTTTTATAAAAAATAATGTAAAGTTATCATAAAAAACTTCTGATCTCTTTTAAATTATGATAAGTATATTTTGCCCAAAATAGAAGAAATTGAATGTCAAACACAAATATATTTTATAATACCAAAATGTACTTCTAGAGTTAAATTTAAGACAAAGGGTTATCAACTTTTTTTGTTTTTAATAATTGTCAATTATGTGTTAAGCATTTTTGTTATGGTTAAATGATGATAAGATCATTAAAATTTCATTTAAAATGTTACTACTTGATTTCAAGATTCATAATGTTAAGTAAAGTATAATACAACACTTTCTGAAGGAAAATGAATACCTTCTTATACCTGTGGGCATGTGGGGAATCTTTATTTAGTAACAGTAAATTGCACTTACTACTAATGAATGATTTGTGATGAGTTTTATAAGTTAAGATTACAATGATACCTCTATTTATAACTTATCACGGTGGCATGTCAAAACACTTTTGAGTTTACTATTCCTATTAACACTAAGTCCAAATTCTGGCACCACTTGCCTTGATTATAACAACTAAGAATCTTGACATTTGTACAAGATTCTATGACATAATTGTTTTTCACTTATCAAAAATGCATCGTTTGCAATTTTTATAGTTTTTATATGTTATTTAAAGTAGTTTATTACTATGCTCCAGTATATAATGTTCATATTGCCAAATCAATATCTCTAAGTTTAAAAACACTAATAGCTGGCATAGAAAAGTTGTCCATTAGTTAGGAATTATCATTTTATAAGAGAAGTTTTTCCTTTAAATCTGCTGGAAGGTTTCAACTTAATGATACAAATGTAAAATCACTATTGTAATTTTGAGATTATGTCAATTTAAAATCACCAGACATGCTGAATTTACTAATATATTCAATTCTAAGTGTTACCTCTTTAGAGAATCACTTAGTGACACTAATTACTTAGTGTCAAACCCATTGATAGCTCATGAATTCATTTTGTTAAATGAAATGAGCATATCCAAAATATGCTCGTTTATTTTTGTCAAGATAGTTATCAAATTGGAAATGTAAATTTAGTATTCATTTTAGGACTTAAGGAAACCTAAAACAATCTGCTGTCCCTTATGTGTCATCAATTTTTGAAGTGTTACACAAAATAAAAGAAATAGTGCTCTAGGAGAGATGGCATTAGGGAGGATGGCTTTTATCCCAATTTGGGAAAGATAGTCACAAAGATGACTGCTCAAGTCTTCCAAAGTGTCCATAAATCACAGTAGAAAAGGCCTACATTTACCTCAACCATGAAAAGGTAAGAGGAGCTGATTCTAAGGAGCTACCAGAGAACACACCATACACTCTCAACAGCATCATTGTATTACATCTTGAGAAAAAAGTGGCCAGGTTAGCTTACACTGAGAAAAAGATATTAAAATTTTCAACCTTTAAAATAAGTCCCAACTTCTTTCATAATAATTAAAGACAATGTGTATAAATATTTCAGAAGGGAAAATGACAATGACAATCATATAACCAGAATAATAAGTACAGTTACTTAGTGTGATATTGTGAAACATATACCCCCGTTTCCTGTCATAGAACTTTACCCCCGTTTCCTGTCATAGAACTACTAAAACCCTTGGAATCTCTAAAGTGGCATCTTTTTGTACACTAATGAATTGACTGATGGTTGGTAGCCTCTAGACAGTTTAGAATGGGGACTAGTCACCAAAATGACCAAGGTATGAAGGAAAGGTTGGGACTTCCAGCCCCATTCCTTGAACTCTGAGAAGAGGAGAGGGGCTGAAGGCTAAGTTCATCACCAATGGCCAATGGCTTTATCAATCATTACTATATGATGATGCCTCTGTAAAAACTTCCCAAAACCAGGGTTTGAAGGGCTTCTAGATATCTGATCATGTGGAGGTCCTTGGAGGGTAGTGAGCCCAGGGAGGGCATGGAAGCTTCGGGTTCCTCCTCCCCATAATTTATCCTATGCATCTCTTTCTATATATATTTTATAATATCCTTTACAGTGAACTTGTACATGTAAATGATCCTACGTTCTGGAAGCTGCTCTGGGAAACTAATTGAATTCAAAGAGGAGGTAATGAATGAGAATACCAATTTGAAGCTGACCCATGAGAAATTCTTGGAGGCCCAAAGTTGTGAGTGGTACCTAAAATAGGAGAAGGGGTTATTTTGTAGGACTGAGATCTCAGTCTTTGATATCTTGTAGTATCTCCAGGTAGATAGTGTCAGAACTGAATTTAATTGGAGAGCACCCAGCTGGTGTTGGATGCAGGACTGATTACGTAATTGATGTGTGGGGAAAAACTCACACACGTTTCGTCATAGAAGTCTTCCATGGGTATTGACTATTGTCGAATGAGAGAATAGAAGAAGCACTTTGAGTTGTGTGTGTGTGTGTGTGTGTGTGTGTGTGTGTGTGTGTTTTACTCATCCAATATAAATAGAATGTGTTGCTTTTCATATAATGGAAGTTTCACAATTTTGTTTTTATCAAAAATCTGTTACAAATCCATTCATAAAATTTCCTTGCTGCCGGGCTCGGTGGCTCAGCCTGTAATCCCACGCCTTTGGGAGGCTGAGGTGAGTGGATTGCCTGAGCCCGCGGGTTTGAGACCCGCCTGTGCAGCAAGACCTCATCTCTACAATAAAAAATAAAAAATCAGCCGGGCATGGTAGCACATGCCTGTAATTCCGGCTACTTGGAAGGCTGAGGCGGAAGGATCGCCGGAGCCCAGCAGGTCCAGGCTGTGGTGGCCGGGAGCGGCCACTGCACTCCAGTCTGGGCGACAGAGTGAGACTCCAACTCGAAAAAAAAAAAAAAAAAGTTCCTTGCACTTTTCTCTGGTAGTAGTAGTAACAGAAATAGAAGGCTTAGCAGTTTCTATTAGCCCACACTACTAATCAATGGATTATTAATCTTCTCAAGGACTCAATAATGATGGTGACATATTATCTAGATTTTACCAGTGAATAGATTAATTAGGCTATTCAGGCAATTAGAGAAGAGCAGGTTGAAGAGGAGGATCTGGAGGGTGGCAGCTATGAAGGAAAGAAGACCCCAGGAATACTCAATAATCACTCACTACAGTGCTATAACTTTCAACTTATGGCTAATAACATCCTGGGAAGGGGGAAACCAAAAGAGAAAGGAAATACCATGGGGTTGTGCAGGCACCCTAAATATCAATTTGTCCACTTTGTGACGTTTCTGGGGTGGCAGTAATGAGCAATGCCTCCATTAGGTAGGATTCGTGTTGATAACCTGGCGCAATGCATACTTAGAAGTCCTAGGTTACATAACATCTCCAACCCTGGATGGAGACAATGCACAACCAAGGAGGAGAACAAGGAGGAAACCAAAAAGAATGTTAAAAAACACAGTACAAAACCCCTGGGATGGTTTGCAACTGAGTCAGCTCATTCTGACTTCTTTCAGACTGTACTTTTTCTTGCCTAAGTAAAGTTTCTCTTTGCTCCGCTGCTTTGTCTCTTGGTTGAATTCTTTCCTTCAAGCAGACAAGAACCAGGGACATGTTATTGAATTCCCAGATTGGTAACATCTTCTGGTGCCATGACTCAGATAACCTGGATTCAAGTTACCTTTCCTTTGGCTTTGGTACTACAAGTGCTGACAATTAAGCTCACAGACTCATTCTAGAAAAAACGCTGCATGTCTTATTGCTGAATATCACAATAGTAACCCTTGAAGTGCTCTCCTTGGAAAGTTAAGCACTGATGCCAGTGCCTAGTACACATGTCAAAGCAATTTTAGAACTCTTTTTCTGGAATGAGCTGTCATCATACTACCCTTGATGTCCTAAATATCATCAAATTGCCTTTCAATATTTTCTGTATCTTTGAGAAAAGAAAAAAAATCATTGAGGGTCAAATCAGGTGAGTAGGGAGGGTGTTCCAATACAGTTACTTGTTTACTGGCTAAAAACACTTTCAGAGACCGTGCTGTGTGAGCTGTTACATTGTCATGATGCAAGAGCTCCTTCAGGACACTTTGCATATACCTTTCTCACGCCAAGATTTTCAGTTAAGACTTTCCTGTTCTCTACCAATGTATATATCATCTGCTATGCTCCTCACAGTCGGATGACAATTTTGATGCACAATTCAATGAATTTTTTTCTACATTTCATCAGTTCTGCTCGTTACTGGCCATCCTGACTTCTCTTCATCAGTGACACTTTCCTCTTAGAAAAATGTTTAACCCATTTATATGTTGCCATTTTCTTCATGAAATGTATTTGGACTAATCATTTTTCTGATTTCACTTCTACTCTTGCCAAATTTAACAAGAAATTTAATGTTTGTTCATTGCTCCTATTCAAGCTCTGACATTCTTGTGACAGCACACAAAAACATGACAATAATGAATGACACTCAGGAAGACACTGCCACACATTGACACAAACACAGCTGTGAGACACTGATATACCAAGGTTATAAAACCTTACTGAGTTGTTTGCACAATTCTGCCAATATAAGCATATGGTGTCAAGTTCATGATCTTAATTGGCAAACCTCATATGAGTTGCACTCTTGCCTAGCTACTGCATCCTGAATGCATTTATTCTTTCTGAGTTTTATAAATGTGGGGTCTGGAAAAAAAATAGAATACTTTGGAGATTATGCCAAAGAGCTTCTAAAGGTGCCTGTGAAAACCCCAAAAGGAACTGGGGCATTTGAAAAACAGTGCTTGCAGTTGGAATTCTTTGTTTTCTTTCTCTGAGTTATTTTACTGACCACTTAATGAACTGCTATCACTCTAGGGTCAGCAGCTATCAGGGCAGATGAAATTAAAGACTTCTTTAACCTAGACAGAGACTAAAACGTGATACCTTATCTCCTATGGACTCGGAGGATAACACAGACTCAGGTGCTATCCCTGGCTGCCTTAGGAGTCTGGGAAATCCTTCAAGCATCATTAAGGGTTGCCAAGAAACAAATGGAGTGAGGTTGGAATGTTAAGCTTGCTTGGTCTCAGTACCTGCACCCTGGCACAGAAGGAATGTTTAAGGGCCATGGAATGTGGAACAGAGAAAAAGCACTGCAGGCAAAGACAAAAGCTATGGTTGGGGCATAGGAGACAAAGGGAGGAGGAAAGAGCTACCTGGGTCAGAGCATACAGTAAGAGTGCACTAAGTCCATAGCTCCTCACCGGTTGGGAATGCCTGTCCCAGCAATAGAGAGGGAAAATAAGGGGGGTCCTTCTCTTTTCATGGGATTTGGTAAGAGAGGCAGGATGGGGACGCTCATCCTCTTCTGTATCCCACTGTTCTTTTCAGATGGGCAGTCAACACTCAAAACTTTCCCCTTGGATGTATTCTCAAGAATTGGAGTAAGTTTGATTCCCAATTATAAAAAGAAAGAGGCTTCTCTTCTTTTGCAACATGATTTGGCCACAGTACAAATTAGGGGATCACGAATTTTGTCCACAAAACAGTACTCAACTCTAATGCCATCCTGCAGCTAGACCACTTCTGCAGACAGCAGGGTAAATGGTCAGAGGTACCCTAAGTCCAAGCCTTTATGACCCTTAGAGAGAACTCTGACCTTTGCCAGAATTTTAAACCAGATCCAACAGTTATGAGCTGCCTGGCTAGGAACTCTCCAGATAGCAGGATGGGAAGCTCACTATCAGAGAGCCCCCAATCTTTTCCCTAGGACTCTGATGGAAATCCCAAATAGTCTCCTAAGCCTCCACAAACACTATACCCCCCTCTTTCTGTCCTCATCCTTATCCTGAACCTGTGATCTCATCTCCCAAATTATGTTCCTTCAGGAGGTCAGTGGCTCAAAGAGCACTATACAGATGAAGGTCTCCCTTTCCATGCAGAATCTTTTCTGGGTGAAAAAGGAACTTGGAAAATATTCTGATGATCCCAATAAATATATTGAGAAACTTAAAAATTGGATCCTTAATTTGATTAATCACAGAGGGCTGTTAGTGTCATTTTGGGACAAACCCCAACCCAACATGAATGAGACAAGGTATGAAATGCAGATGTGTGGACTGGAGATATTTTTGTGGGAGCTACAGTTGTCTCCATCCACATCCTGGGATGGGGCTATGACACCAAGAGAGGGTTATGGACTGGAAACCACTTCCTCCACTGCTTCATGGAGGAATTAAAAGCTAGTAGATCTAAACTGGTCAACTTGCACTAGCTGGTCAATTGACCAAGGGCCAACCAAACATTCAACAGACTTTGGCCAAACTATGTCAGGAAACCTCAAAGTCACTGCTAGAATTGCCACCAATTGCCTACTAAGGCTCAGGCACTTACCCAACTCTTGCCTTAAACACAGTCCTTTTTAAACTATGGTATGGATAGACTTTCTTTCACTCCAATTTCTTGTTAGATACTGAGACTTACAAACTCACTAACTATATTACTTCTTTATCCCAGTTTCAACTAGCAGCTTGAGAATCAAGTCAAAAGGTATTGTCACAACCTGAAAATCCTGACCACGTCTTGTATCAGTCAGAAACTTAAGTACTCATTAAAACCTGGAGACATGGGATTCCTACTTCTCAACTAGCTCCTAATTGGGAGGATCTTTACTCTGTCTTAACCATCAATATGTCAGAAAATGCCAGATGGATTTACCACTCTAGGACTAAGCCATGTCACTCTCTTACAGTAGCGGAGGACGTGGATTGCCCTGTGGATACCTGTACCACCAAGGTTCCCTAGAATCTAAAACTTACTTTCAAACAGAAGAGGGAAGAGAAAGAGAAGTAATTTCTTGCTAGTATACTGTAATTGGTCTTATAATCTTCCACGCTCTGGGAATATATATGTTGGTGTTCTTTCTTTGCAAGGTAGCTGCATTTCCTTGTTAAAGTCATTATCTTAATATTTACTACACCTTTGTTAATACTATGCAACTTTATACTTTATTATTTATATTTACACTTTTAACATGAATTACCTCCATACGCCCACATGGTTCAAAACAGTTTTTTGAAAAATGTGGCAATCAGCACAGCAATTATTAAAATCTACCAATTTTTCTTATGCCTTGGATTGTTAGCTAAACATGACCTCCTTTTGATCTGGGGCATGGACAGGCTACCTGGCCACAACACGGAAATGGGCAATTACTTCAGCCCATCTCTGTTTTACCTATTACTGGAACCCATCAATATAAAAATCTTCCCTCAGAAGTTTTATAGTATCTTACACAGGTCATGCAGAATTTTCATGGATTTCTTAAACCTACCCCTATTCTTTTAATCCTCTTATTCTCTTTTGTTATCCTCATTGGCAATCTCTTTTGGTCACCGTTGCTAGGAGTTCTGGAACTTTTGTGGGCTCTCTCAAATTTAGTCGTTGTAATGTAACTTTTGCCATTGAGGATGCCCACTTTACTTTCTCCGGGGATTCTAAATATCAAGTAAGTTTTCCACCTCCCTAAATATTACCACTTCTGGGCCATTTGTTCCAAAGGATAGCACTCTATTTTGCCTCAGATGCTCTCCTTGCACTCAGAGCAACCCATGTTGTTCAACCAAGCCAATATGTGCAGTGCCAAAAGACTCCAAGCTTTTAACTTCCATCTGGAATCTCTTCTTTTTGATGCCATGAGGCATATGCCTTTCTCTTCATCCATGTTTAGCTCCCTTTGCAGCCACAACTTTAGCTAATGATTTTCATATTTTTAGTAGTCAAGAAAGATATCAGTCATTCTTTGGAACCGATCTGCTTTCTTTCACATCCATTCTTGTCTATCTAGCACAGGACTTTTCTGTGGAACATAGTCTCATCCTTGTCTCCTTGCCAATTGGAGTAGAACATGTATCCTTGTTCCACTTGTACCCTGCCCCTAGCCTTTTCATTGCCCTGGGTGATACATCCTTACCCTTGCCCCTATTTGCAACACTACATTAGGCTCACCAAGTAAGTTAGCTAATTCTTTTTTGCTGTTGTGCTTGGCATCACACAGGGACTGCCATGGAATTGCCAGCATTGTCACTGCCTCCTCAACCTACTGTGCCCTGTCCCTAGAACTAGCACAAGAAAGAGAGTCCACTGCTTAGGCTATAGCAGAGTTACAGCAGCAAATTGACTCTGCTGTGGATGTGGTTCTTCAAAATCCCAGAAGTCTCGACATGATGGCTGCAGCCCATGGGAAAATTTGTCTCACGCTTGGAGAAGAATGATATTTATGTGTTAACAGATCAGGACAAGTCCAGGAACTCATATGATACCATATAAA
Source organism: Cephalopachus bancanus (assembly GCA_027257055.1). Taxonomy (NCBI): domain Eukaryota; kingdom Metazoa; phylum Chordata; class Mammalia; order Primates; family Tarsiidae; genus Cephalopachus; species Cephalopachus bancanus. The sequence goes on from JAPVLO010000041.1 coordinate 6,405,218, forward strand.
CTAGATCCCGTGCCTCCAAGAATAAACCACTGAGAGCTGGTTTTCTTGAAAAATACCTGGTCTTTCTTCTCATGGCTGTTACCCTTCCTTAGGCCCCTGATGTCTATCATCTTCCTTCTATTCAGATCTTGTTTGCTAAACTTATTAACCAAATTTATTTTCCCTCATGTAGAAGCTATTAAGCGCCAGCCAGTCTTACAGCAAGGATACCAGCCTCTGTCACCCAGACAACCAGACACTTACATGACTCCTTTAGAATCTGTGGGTCAAATATTCCATGAAGCAGGCTCTGAGATTTCCTAAGCCTGACAGCCAGCAAGGGAAAGGGAACCAGATAACCATCTACATCCTTTTTCAGCAGGAAGCAGCTATGGAAGAATGACCCTCATTCCTTCTCCCCGAATATTTCCAGCTCCTGATTCCTTGAGGGGGAAATGCTAGGTCACATAGGCAGTTAGGCAAATATGATCCAAGAAGGATCTGGATGGCGGTATCCATGAAGGAAAAAATACCCCAGGAATGCCTAACAATCATTCATTCCAGGCCACAATTTTCAACTTGTGACTGATGACATCCTGGGAAAGGGGAAACGGAACCAGAGAGAATTCCGTGGGGCTCTTCAGACACCCTAAATACCAGTTTGATTGCTATGTGACTTTTCTGGTGTGGTAGTAATGACCAATACAGTTATTAGAAAGGATTCATATTGATTACCAGGCTCCATGCATACATAGAAGCCCTCAGTTATGTAACATCCCCAACCCTGGATGGCAACAACACAAAATCAAAGAAGAGATCAGGGAGGAAACCGAAAAGAAGGCTGATAGGGACTATTTGAAAAAAAAAGCACACACACAGTACAAAAGCTCTCGGTACCTGCTTCCAGCTGTGTCATTACATTCAGTCCTCATTTGGAGTGCTCTTTTTCTCACCTAAACTAAGCTTCTCCTTGCTCTGCTGCTTTGTCTCTTGGTTGAATTCTTTTTTCCAAGAAGACAAGAATCAGGGATGTGCTGTTGAATTCCCAGAACAGTAAAAGATTGATGCTTTAACAAGATATCAATTGGCCAAGGGTCAAATCCAGGAAGAATTTTAAATAAATTAGAGCCCAGGTTTAGATTTAAAGTCTATGTTCATCTCCCTGTTCTCATCTTTACAAAGTTTTTTGAATGCATTTTTACCTTTACTTGATGATATAGTCTTAATTAGTATTATATCTACAACATTGGTCTCTGTCCTCAGCTAATTTTTAAATAAACTTTGAAGTTTATTTACCTTATAACTAAATAGATCAAAATATTACACTTTGAATTCTTAAGTTTTTCTGGACAGGTATTTATTCCTTCCGTTTGTTTCTGGGGTACCTTACAATGTTGTCAGTGAACCAGTACTCTTTCCTGAGACAATTCTCACATTCTTTCATTTCTAGAAAACTGAAAATTTGTATGTTTCTGCGAATAGGAGATTATAAATTGATACTACTTGTACTTGTATAAATGGCTTACCTAATAATAAAATACAACAATTACTCTTTTGTAAACATAATTTTCGTTATTTTATTTGGCTACTTAGAGAACTTTTCTGTGATTCTCACTTTGTCTTGAAGGATTACATTTCCAAAGGAGTGAACTCTGGAAAAATGGAAACATTTTAAATAGGTTTTTGAAATTTAATTTTTTTTACTTGTTTGTTTTATGGATGTCATCATAGTATGAACAAATTTTTGACAAATATAAAATATTTTGTTTTTTAGGAGGTTGAAAACTGTGTTTTCCAAATTAATAAGAATAAAAACAATTTTAAAAATTGGTTTATTTATTTTTTCTTTTTGAGTCAGTGTCTCACTCTGTCACCCAGGCTGGAGTGCAGTGACACATTCACAGCCAACATAGCCACAACCTGCTGGGCTCAGGCAATCCTTCTGCCTCACCCCTCCAAGTATCTGGAACTATTGGCATGCACCACCACTCCTAGTTAATTTTTCTTTATTGTAGGTATGAGACCCCGTCAACTTACCTAGGCTAGTCTCAAACTCCTGGGCTCAGTCAACTCTCTCGCCTTCGCCTCCCAAAGTGCAGGGATGACAGGTGTAAACTACCTTGCCTGGCTAAGAATAGAAACAAATTAACATCAAATATCAAATAATGAAGAGAGTTGTTAGTTCTGGAAGACTGACCATCTTAAAAGTTTCTATGGAAAATAACCATCTAGAACTCTTCATATGTATCATCTCTTGGATATTATCAATGAAGTATGGCATTTAAGGTCTGAAGTGTCCTGCAAAAAGTAAATCTGGTTACATTGATTTAACCTAATATTTTGCAAAACAAATATATAGATGCACATATATACAGATACATAAGTATTTGTATATGCATACATGTTTATGTATATATGAAGAATCGATTGCTTGCTTGGGGTGTGGGAAAAAACCTCCACATGTGTGGTCACAGAAGTATTTTAATGCGTGTTGATTGTTGTTAATTGAGCAAATAGAGAAAGCACTTTTAATTTGTGTTTTTTATTTACCCAATATGAATAGAATGAGTTGGTTTTAATACAAGAGAAGTTTTGCAATTGTATCCTTATTAACAATATAAATTATAAATCGGTTAATAAAAATTCTATGCATTTTTTCTTGGCAGTAGTGGTAACAAAAATGGAAGTCATATATATATATATATATATATATATATATATATATATATATATATATATATCCCCCAAATCCAGAATTTATTTATTTAAAAATTGTGTATTTATTCTTACATGTTTAAACTTCAGTCACCTTCAAAGTACTCTGTTTTTTTTGCAATACACCTCTTGAGATTCTTTGTTCACAGTGTTTGAACACATCAATTTTGATGCCTTTTAGTGCTTCTGCCATGTTTGTTTCACCTCTTCCACATTGGTAAAACTTTTTTTTTTTGAGGTCTTTTTTCACTCAAGGAAACAAAAGGCACTTGCTTGAGGTGCGATCAGGCGAATAGGGAAGGTGGGGCTTGGAGGTTGTGTCATTTTAGGCAAAAACAAACAAACAAACAAACAAAAACTGCTGAACACTCAGTACGGTGTGGGCAGGTGCACTCGTAAAGTATTCATCATGAAATGGGCAAATGTGTTGAAAGAATCTTTAAAAAAAGAATTCACTGAAGCTAAATACAGCCTATCACAACAACACTAGCGGGTACACTGATGCCAGTGGGTTCCTGGAATAATTACCTAGTGAGGGAAACCTGTACTACAAGATGCCCACTCTTCAAAAAATAATTTTGGATATTTATATATGTATATATCTTCTATATATGTATTTATGTAACAGACACACAACTACACATTGGGAGATGCTTTCCTCATTTATTGACATCATCCTTTGCTTAATTCTAACATGAAGAGACCCAATATTCAAAATTTGAACTTAAGATTATGAATCATATTTCCCAAGAAGACATATTATCTTTACAACATATCTTAATTTTATGACTTTCAGTATATCTGAAGAGTAGGCAGGGAAAATTTGTTAAAATATTTATTTTAAAGTAAATTACAGTTTTCTGGAGACTATAGCTTACGAATTTATTTTGTCTCAAAGATAATTTCAAGTGACAGGTTATTTCTTTTGGGGGCCATAGATGCAACGAGAGATTTATGTCATTTATTTATAACCCTAGCTGCCTCTAAGCAGAATTCTGGCTCAGCTTGCATTTGTGATTTCTCTAGTCTTTGCTTAATTTGCCAATGCCATATATGGATAAAATCATTCAATTAAAAAACTTGGAATTATAAAATATACAACTGAAGGAGTATTTCATCAAACCTTACCATCTCCTGTTGTAATATGTATGTGAGTGTGTGTGTGTGTGTGTGTGTGTGTGCGTGTGTGTGTGTGTGTGTGTGTGTGTGTGTGTGTGTGTTTGTGGACATGCGAGTAAAGAGTTAAATTGGTCATTTTTTTCTCCTTAGATTGGACAACTAGTGTTCTGCACTTATCATCCTAAGTCAGCATCCCTGCTGGGAAATAAAGAGGCTAATTGGTAAGGACTAACAAAAATCTATTTGTAAAAGGCATATTTGTCTAAATTTTTCTCCTACATTTATGAGGCAGAAATCAACTGTTGTAACAGAAATGAAAACATAATGGAAAATATAAACCATTATACATATGTTGATTATTTGCTTTATAAATGTTTTATCTTCTGAAATAAAATGGCTTTATGTAATTGCAATGATATCTGTGAACTCTTTCTGGGTATTATTTGCCTTTTAATAAGCTGATTGGTGACACTGAACTAAGTAAATCTGGGTGACTAAACAGTATACTACAGAGATGTGGACAAAATTCTGGTCCTTTGTCAAGAAGCTCTCTTTGTGCTCTGGTATAAAATAAAAGTGTTATCTGCTTCTTCACATCTTATATCACAACTCCATTTTGTATTATGTAGAATATTGAACTTTTGCTTTTTAGTTAAGGAAATACCTGTCATATACTTTTCCCCCACCTTTTGTTGCTTTCATGCAAATCAAATATTAGCTGTCCTCATCTAGCAAAATGTTTTCATGCACAAATATGTTTTCATGGTTGCCAGTCTGGTTTAACAGTTTGAAATAAAAAATGACTGTTTCTTTATTTTAATAGAAATGTTCTCAGTAAACCAGTACATTGTGCTTTGTGCCATCCATATACTTGCCGAATTGAAAGGGAAGGAATCAACTCCTGATCAAACAAAGAAAAATAAAGAAAGATTAAAGTAATAAACTAGTTCATTTTTGATACAGTGTTTTTAAGTCCTTTGAGGGAGATATGTCGATTCTCTGCAAATGTCAAACCAACTAGCTGCTGCTTCTTGACAGCTAAAGAGTTTTGCTTACACAATTGTAAAGAAGCCTATTTGGTTATGGCATCCTCATGCATCTCCTTTCAAACTCTTTCTCTTGACTTTTCTCTTCCTTCTCCACAGAAGACTACATGATGCCTTATTCCAGACATCACAAGCGAATGACAAAAAGGTCAGACATTTAATAAAGGAGTGAAGAGAACACTATTACCGTGTGTTTGCATGATGTATCAATTTTACAGATGTTTGAGTGCATCTGTGCATTTGCTTTTGAAGCAGGGACTCATTTTTCAGGTACTGTTAATTGTTGCCATAACTTATTGTGGGCTGTAAACATAACCTAGAAATTTGAATTTTTATTTGGAATTGCTCAATTTCTAAATGTTGATATTTGTTTTGGGCTGAATTTGTGCCCTTCAAAATGTATATGTTGAAGTACAAACCCTTAATAATTTTGAATATTTGGAGACAGGACTTTTAAAGAGGTAATTAAGGTAAAATAAGGTCATTTTGGTGGGCCCTAATCCAATATGGCTGGTGTTATTATAAGAATAAATTAGAACACACAGTACACAGACCAAAAGATGACCATGTGAAGGCACAACAAGAATGTGGCCATCTACAAGCCAAGGAGAAAGGGTTTAGTAGAAATCAAAAAATGCTGATACTTTTATCTTGGACTTCTAGACTCCAGAACTGGAAGAGAATAAATTTCTATAGTTAAAGCCACCAAGTTTGTGGTATTTTGTTATGACAGCTCTAGTAAACTAATGCAGTCTTCTTTTTCAAAATAATTTTCCTGGTCAAACAAAACATGTGAAAGTTCTGAATTTTCCAAAAGTCTGCTAAGTTTTGTCTTTGGTTTATTTACTTATTGAATCAGTTTTTTTACCAAACTGTTTCTATAAGTTGGTACTAATTGGCCAAGGCATACAATTTTAACTCAATATCTTTTTTCTTGTTAATTACATGTTTTACTTTAAAATAATTGTAGATTCACATGTAGATGCAAGGAATAGTAGAGATGTAGTGTATAATGCATTGGGTTTCCTTCTGTGATAACAACCAGTGTATTGACATTGATACATTCACTCTACAGAACACTTTCATCTATAGTATACTTTGTAGTTAATCCTACTTCTCTCCTACTTTCATCCCCTCCTTAAGTCCTGAAAATCATTAATCTGTTCTCCGCTTCTAGAATTTTGTCCTTTTAAAAGTAATTTAACATACATATATAAAATACAACATCTAACTGTAAATTTTGGGGGTTGACTTATTTTCCAGTTAAGCATTATCTTCTGCCAGTTCATTCATGTTTTTTATGTATACCAATAATTTATTCCATTATATCACTGAGTATTATTCCACGATATGGATGCATCATCATCTGTTTAATCCTTCAACTATTGAAGAACAACTAGCTCATTTCCTGTTGCGTAATTACAAATAGAATTCCCAGAAACATTCATGTATAAGTTTTTGTTTGAATATGTCTTCATTTCTCATAATAAGTTTCGACAGATGCAATTTCTGGGTTGTACGGTAGTTACATGTCTAATTACGTGGTATGCCAAACTTTTTTTCTTTTAGAATTATTTTATTAATTCATAAATGTACAACAGCTTCTTAACTCAACACACACACTTACATTTTTTAAAAGGAAAAACGTCATTTCTTATTATACCATGTTCCTGGCTAACAGCTTTTCAAAATTTTGAGAAAAATCTCTTAAAAGTTTTCACATGCCACCTGAAACTTACAAATTTAACATTATCAAAGAAGGAATGCTTCTACAATCTTACAAAGACCACTGGAAAGAAACAACAATTAAAAAGCAAAGAAACTGTCTCAAAGGCATTTTTTTATTTTATATTATTTTTGAAATGTGGGGTATAATTCAGGGTTAGAAACATACATGGTCATCATTCAGGCAAAGTGGGGATACCCTTACTGATGTTATGTGCCCCCCTCCCTCTCCTAGCAGTGTCCCACTACTGCCAATCTCTTTCCTATAGTATTATGATAAATGTTCAGGGTCCACTTATTAGTGAGTACTTGTGGTACCCAGATCTTTGTCTCTGTGGTAAGTCACTGAGTATTATAGACTCCAATTCCATGTTGCTGCAAAGTTCATAATTTTGTTTTTCTTTATGGTTGCATTATATTCCATTAGTATATGTACCACATTTTCTTTATCCAGTCCACTTGTGATGGGCAGCACAGTTAGTTCCATGTTTTTGCTATTGTGAATAATGCTGCAATAAACATGCATGTGCAGGTATCTTTTTCATAGAGTGATTTGAATACCTCTGGGTATATTCCCAGAAGGGGGATTGCTAGGTCGTATGGAAGGTTGATTTTCAGATTTTTTTTTAGAAATCGTCACATGAAAAGGAATTTATTTTACAATCCTGGTTTCAACAGTGATTGACCATTTTTATATTCTTATCAGCAATGTATGAGTAATCTGATATCCCTAAATTTTGTCAGCGTTTAGGTATCGTCATTATTTTTTATCTTAGTAATTTTGATAGGTATATAGTGAAATTACATTGTAGTTTTGCTTTTCGCTATTATCTAATGATGCTAAACATTTTTTTCATGGGCTTATTTGTCATCTACATATATTCTTTAGTGAAATATCTTTTGCTCATTTGCTAATTGAGTTGCTTTCTCTTTTCAACTGTTGAATTTTGAGTTTTTATATATGATCGATATTTGTCCTTTGTCAGATAGGCAGTTATAAGTTTTTTTTACCCACTCTGTAGCATATTTTTTCCATGTGTTTGTTTTTTTAAGTTTTGATGAATTATCAATATACCGATCAATTTTTTATGATTCTTTGCCTAATCCTTGATCCCAAAGATATTCTTTCATTTTTTTGTCAAAAGAATTCATTTTTATAAAAGGTGTAAGAATTAGGCTGAGAGTATTTATTTATTTTTTAATTATGAAAGCCAATTGCTGCAGCACCATATGTTAAAAAGGCTATCTTTCCTTCACTAAATTTCTTTTGGACCATTGTCAAAAATCAGTTGGACACAAATGCGTGGGTCCATTTCTGAACTCTCTATTCAGTTTCATTGACCTAGTTGCTCATTTCTCTGCCGATATCACAAAGTCTTGAATTATGCACAGTGTAATAAATTTCTAAATTGGATGGGGAAAGCAGACATTTTTGCTTTTTTTCCTGATCTTAGGCAGAGACTATTCAGTCTTTCGCTATTCAGTGTAATGTTGGCTGCAGGTTATTTATAGATGCTGCTTCTCCGTGGAATTGGCTATAAAGGGAGAATGAGTTATGGCAGTGGAGAGCTACAGATTCATCAGCAAACCCATTTTTATAGCAACAAATAAATCTAATAACTAGTACAGACTTTAGGTTAGGAAAAAACTACTTAATTCTAGAATAATTATGGAAACAACCATGTTCACATGGTCTTATAAATAAGAGAATTAAATATTTTTACTCAAACTTTAATACATTTCTAATTAAATTTTTTTGCATTGTTTCATTTAGCTAACAGTCTTTTGGAACCTGTCCTTCAATAGGATTTAACTTTATATCTCAATTTTTGCAATCACGGTATATGTAATCTAATTTTTAAACTTAATTTTGAATTATAAAGACAATTTCTAATTGCACATAAGAATTATAAAAATAACAATGAAACTGAGGAGTTTTTGTCAAGTTCTTGACTCCTAGATAGGGTACCGCATAAAAAATGAATTTAGGCTGGGTGTGATGACTCATGCCTGTAATCACAGCAATTTTGGAAGTCAAGGCAGGAGGATTACTTGATCCCAGGGATCCAAGACCAGCCTAGTCATTATAGCAAGGCCTCATCTCTACAATGATGATGATGATAAAAATAATAATTATAACAGTAATAACAATTTATTTTCTTGATGTTCACTTGCTACTACTAGATTTTAAAATTTTGAGAATTTATCTACTCTCAGCCTTAAAATATAAGCATTGAAACAGATAATGTTCAGCTATAAATATCTAGAGGTTCAAACTATTGTCTTTGTTCTAGCAATTCAATTTTAAAAATTACAAAGCTCACAGTATTTCAAATTTATTCTAAAATTTATCTTTGCTTTATATCTATTAAAGATACTCATCATTTCAAATTATTTACTGATAATTTTTACTAAACATTAAATTAATCTAATTCTCAATTAGTCTCATTTGCCTTTCTGTAAAGAGTTTTAAAGTAGGTATTTAATCTTCAACATCACAAATGTGTTAATTGAAATAAAAATTTAAAACAGTAGGTATTATTTTCTAAATCAATCCAGAACAGACTGGTCCCACTAGTTCTCAGAAAGTTTAACTCTAGCAAATAATACTAAAACTTTAGGAGCTTAACATAATGAAAGTTTATTTTTCACTAAAATTGCCATAAGATTAGTACTAGACCATTTCCTTGAGATTTTTCTTCAAGCAGTGACTCAAGGACTCGGTTCCCTTTCACCTATTGACATTTTCATTTTAAATAGGAGTCCTGTGATGTAAAGATAAGTAAGAAGTAAACAGAGATTTGTAGAGAATATTTTGAAGAACCAGTCTGAGTTTTAGAGAATATTTTGAGATTTGTAGAGAATATTTTGAAGAACCAGTATCCAGTACAAAGCTTTTTATAAACACATTTCATTGTCCCCATAACTCAGTCATTTTGCCCACAACCTCACTGTAACTGGGGTTGGGAAAAGAGTTTCGTGATTTGTAAGAGGAAACAGTTTGTAGAAAACTTGGTGTTTGTTGGCCCTAAAACTCTTGTCTTTTATTTGTAATATAATGAAATACATAGATTTAGGCAATGCAATGTAGCGAGAGCCAGTTAGACTAGATGACTAAACCCTGAGCTACAGTTCTTGTGAACACAAACTTTCACTCTGGAAAAGTCATCTCCTCTCTGTGAACAATAATTTATCTAATATATTGTGGGAATTGAATGATAACAAGTAAATGAAAGTGAGTTGTAAACTAAAGCTTTATATTATTTATATTTTTGCAATAGCTATTTGTATTATTATTACTATGGTCATCCTTTTAAAATCTATAATCCCCTCCAAAATAAAATGAGTTATTTTGCCTTAGTTATGTCATTTTTGTTGATTTTTAAAAATCTGTTTGTTATTTTGTTAGGTTCTATTTTCCTTAATAAAGATTCATCTTTTTACTGGAACTTTTCAGCTGAAAGGTGATGGATAGCGAAAACCAATATATTTGTTCCATGAAAAAGTTGAAAATGAGAAAAGGTAGGGAATAACATTTATTTTGCTAAAATGTAGTATTTAATATTAAGGTAGAAAAATAAATAACTTCTTTTTAAAATAAGGGCAGATTGGGTGGTGTGGCTCACGTCCATAATCCCAGCATTTGGGAGGCAGAAGTAAGAGGATTGCCTAAATTCAGAGGTTTGAGACCAGCCTGGGCACCTTGGCAAGACCTCCTCTCTACAATAAATCAAAAAACTAGCCAGCGTTGTGGTGTGCCCCTGTAGTTCCAGCTACTTGGAAGGCTGAAGTGGAAGAATCGTCTTAAACTTAGAAGGCTGAGGTTGCTGTGGCCGTGAGTATGCCCCCTGCACTCCAGCCTGGGCAACAGGGTGAGACTCTGACTCAAAAAATAAATGAATAAATATAAGGGCAATACAAACAATAATTTCCTTTAGCCAGTATTTATGAAATATATTCTGAACAGCTCAAAGAAATCTCTTGAAAGTTGTTCAGAAAGATAATGCCATGTACAAATAAATGTAGAATGTCCTGAGTTGAATAAAATTGAATTACTTTCTTTATTTCACGATTTTATTAAACCTCCAATAATCTTGAATATGCTGGTATAAATTGTGCATTTTCATGTGAAATTTTCCAAAATTATTTCAAAACCAAATGCCTGTTCAATGTAGTGCTTTGTAGGCTTATTGTTATTGTCAGAAAATTTTGGAAAATACTAATTTAAATCAATCACAGTTTGAAATATGAAGTAAAAGTGTTTTACATATTCTGTCAAATTGAATCAAAAATAGTAATATTCCAGCATAATTGAATAGATCTACCCTTCTATTGCAAAACAGTAGATGGACAGTAAAAATTTTTTTTGTATAAGTACTTGAACACAACTAGTTTAAAATGTAATGACAAATTATAGAGTAAAAAAAATTAGCTAGCAAACAGTGCCAGTTATTCATAAAATTTCATGATGAATAATAGGATACTTTCTTATCATGATATAAAATTCTTCATTTTACTACAAGATTCACCAACAGTTTATTAGTAAAGCATAAGAGTTATATCATCATAGTTAGGAATACAAAGTGATATTAATTTTAGCTTTTATCACATAATAGTGTAAATAATTATAATTGTTAGAAAGGGAGAAATATTTTTGTTAGCATCAAATATGATATTCCTAATAAGCCCATGCTAATCAAGTCAAAGGTAATATGATGTTGTATAGTCATTAAGATATTTGAACAATTGTTAATCTATTCAAAAAATCTTAATTGGTACTAATATATATTGCAATGAAGAAAACAGATATACCATATCATAATAGTGTTATACATAAAATGGCAAACTATAAATATATAAAAATGTATATGTAGTCATAGTATAAGAATATATACATTTCATATATGTCTCCTAAAGAAAGATTTAAAAACCAAAGTTTCAGTAATACACACATACATGTTTATTATTTTAATATGATTATAAAATAATCATAGTGTCAGAATGTATGCATTTTATATACATATTTTAGAAAAAGAATTAAAAATTTAAATTATCATTAGTAGTTATCACTGTTTTATTGAGGACTTTTTGTTTATTTCATTTTTTTATATTTTGATATTTTTTCAAATTCTTTGCATGAGCCCATGAATTAATTCCATGACCAGAAATAGAGGTTTACTTTTCAAACTTATAAAACAAAGAAGGCACATGATTTTCCTTTTTTCTTATACTTTAATTTTTTTAGTTTAAAGATGTGGAGTACAATTCAGAGTTAGGTATACAAATGGTCAATATGCAGGTACCCAAATATGCAGGTATACAAATGGTCAATATGCAGGTTGATGAGGTGTGACCCCCCCTTCCCCAGGCAGTCTTCCACTACTGCCAATTCTGCTTCTCTACCCCTCTTCTGGCAGTTTCCCGCTGTGCCAATTCTTTTCTTATAGTATTATGATAATTGTTCAAGGTCGGCTTATGAGTGAGAATAGGCACATAATTTTCAATGTGAATAGCATGTATTAATGAAGCCTCTTCCATGCATTCATTCATCTCAAAAGTATAACTGCTGTCCTCATTGCAGCCACTTACAGTTTTTATTGGGAGGGAAAATGACCTGCCTGAGGAAATCTATAATGGGCCCACAAAGTAAAACACTGTGTGTGGCATAGTTACCTTTTTTTAAGGTATCTTAAAAATATTTCTAAAGAATAATGGTGGTATTTTTTTACTTGCTTTCAAGATTGTTTTGATACAGAAAGGGTAATATTTTAACAAGTATTTTTTTATAATTTTGAACATCAAAAATCTATAGCTTGAATTCTGTAATCAGTATAAAAATTTTATAACTACTACCACAGCATGACAAGGGTATTATTACACTTATTCAATACATACGTTTAATGCCCAAATCCCCTGAGCAGAAGTCTTAGTCAAAGGAAAAATATTATGTATGAACCAAAGAAAAATTAAGAATATAAAGCTGTCAAATAATTTTGACATAGAAAATATTATTTTTATAACACAATAAAAAAAGTTCCAAGATCTTGGTACATTAGATATTGTGAGTCTTCTTCCTGAAATTCTTTGAATAAATTTGGTTTAACCTATAAGTCAATGTTGAATCATAGTTTTAGACACCCTAATTCTTGAATTTTATTGAAACAGTCTTCTAATGCTAACATCTAGTATGATATTTGATATTTTTGTTAAAACAATTTTATTATATAAAATTACTTCTATTTTGACTTCACATTTAGATATTTAATCTTCGGTAGCACAAAATACATTAATCATAAGGAAAAGCAAAATAATAAAAAATATATTAAGGCTTAAATCAACTCAGAACAGATAAGTCTCAATTTTTTTCAGAAATTTATTTAAATTATATTACTGTCACTATTGGCAATGACTACATAATTTTATAAATCTTATATTTAGTGCCTATTATTATAATAGCTTGCATTCTGTCATTTATAATGCAACCTAACATAGATTTAATTAATGTTGCATCTCTGGAATTAACTAGACTTGGGCATAAATTATTTAGATACACCCTTGTTTTTCTAAAAGCTAACATCTTATTTAGAATTTTAATGTCTGTATTGATTAGGAAGTTTATAACTTTCTTTGTAGCACATTTATCAGTATTGTGTAATCAATTTGTTCTTACTTTACAAATTAATTAGGGAACTTTACATCTTTTTCTATGAACTCATTTAATATCAAAGTTATGTATTTTTTGGAGAGTCTGATGCCATAACAATTCTCCCTGTCTTATTATAGTGGTCTTAAAACAAGTCTGCACATGGATACAGAAGATGAAGTATATACTATAAAGTTGTCACAGTCATGAGATAAAGTGTTATGAGTACCAGATGAGGGAAGAATTTCGTTTCCAAAATGCATAGATCATGAACATATTGTGTAAATAAATGTTGGCTGCTAATCAGTGTTAGGAAGTGTGACAGGAAAAACATAGTGACATCTGAGTACAAGGGGAGATTGCCCTTGGCCTACTTCAAGTTTGAAATTTATCTGCATCATTGCTGTATCCTTCTGCCAACGTTTTTGTTCTCTAATGTGACCTCTGACACTAGTTACTCAGGGCCAAAACTCACTTAGTTAAAAACAAAAGAAATAGCCAGTCAGCAACGAAATATATTGCTGTTACATGATTTGCTTAAACAGGAGTGGACCAAGAGTACTTACTGCCAACTGGAAGTTCGCCACAAAAATTCTCTTGTGTGCTAAATCCCAGCGTTAATTAAATTTTAAGTAAGGAAATTGCATTAACTGTTTTAGATCACAAGGGCACTGTTTAGCCCAACCTAATGCAGTAATTTTCTGCCTTTGACCCAAGTGACCCATTAGAATTAATAACATTTTCAAAAATTGCTTATTTTCTTTCTCCAAGTTCACAGGAATATTGGTTGGGTAATTATCTAAATTATATCAGATGACACTGGTAACATCAGGGAGAAAAGTTCATGGTGGGAGAAATAATTAATTATAGAGAGTTAAATGTATATTTTAAAAAGATCATCACAGGGTAAACGCTATCAATACAATTTGTCCCAGATTACATTAATTTTGATACTAGAGCTAGTTGAATAAAATATTCACATCCACCTTGAATGAAAGCATTTTAAGGAGATTGACTTGAAGATATCCTATAACACAAATGATTTCATTCATGGGAAAAGAGTAAGTGAGTGAGAGAACTCTTGGGGTTCCAAGTCTCTACCACACCTTTGCAATCCTAGTCACAGGAGAGCTCCCTAGAAGCCTGTCTCAACTCTAGAAAGACACAGAGGGAGTCTGAAGGCAGGTATTTCTCATATGGAGCCCAGGAAACTCTTGTTCCCTGAGCAGTTGACAGTTGGCAGTCTTAAGACACAAAAATCAACGTTCAAAACTCAGGTTCTTAGACTTCCAGGCAAGATGATGATGGAACAGGTTCACTAATTGTCTCTGCAAAAGTGAGTGTTCATAAAAGACGCTCTACTTGAGTGGGTGTGCATCAGTGTGTGAGTGAAAGTCTGTCTGAGGGGAAACTAGAGTTCATGAACCTGGGGCTCTCCTCTGGAGATGACCGCAAACCACCAACGCCCTGAGATTGGAGATCCGGGTGCTGAACTGCCATCCTTGGGGCTCTCTTGAGAGCAGGCAGTAGAGAACAGCCACCCCTCACCACTTAGCACCCATTCCATGCTATCATCTGCAGTAGCAGACCAGGCACAAGCAGGAGGATCCATGAAGGCAAATCATGTAAATCTGGAATAAAGCTCCAATGCTGGTGATGAGACACTGATGGGTGCCATCTTCTCAGTCCCCAGACTGGGGAAGACTTCCATTGCTCCACCCAGCTCCACCCAGCCTCCATTTTGGGACTGAGAGGCTATCTTCTCATCAGATTCAGAGAGACCAATTCCCCTACCCCAATTGAGAAAGAAGGAACTCTCCCCAAATCATGTTATGAAGCTAACATAACATTGATACCCAAACCAGGTAAGATCCAACAAAGAAAGAGAACTACAGGCTAATATCCTTGATGAACATAATTTCTAAAATTCTTAATAAGATTTTAGCAAACCAGATTCAACAACACATCTCAAAAATCATCCACTACTACCAAGTAGGCTTCATCCCAAGGATACAGGACTGGTTCAATATTCACAAATGTAATTAAATACATCAATAGATAAAAACCACATGATTATATCATTAGATACAGAAGAAGCTTTTGATAAAATCCAGCACGTCTTCTTGAAAAAACCCTTGAACATGTAGGCATAGATGGAATATACCTCATAATAGCAAGAGTCTTCTACAAGAAACCCACAGCCAACATACTGTTAAACAGACAGAAATCGGAACTATTTCCACTGAAACTGGAACAAGACAAGGATGCCCACTCTCACCCCTCCTGTTCAACATACTATTGGAAGTCCTAGCAAGAGCAATCAGACAAGAGAAGAAGAACAGGGGTATCCAAACAGGAAAAGAGGAAATTAAGTTATCCTTCTTTGCAGATGACATGATTCTATAATTCAAAAACCCAAGAGAATCTGTTTAAAACCTTGCACTGAAAAAGGACTTTGGCAAAGTCTTGGGGTATAAAATAAATGTGCAAAAGTCAGTCACATTCCTATACACTGACAATAAACAAACAGAAACACAAATAAAAAGCACAATTCCATTCACAATAACCCCACACATACAAAAAGAAATACCTTGGCATCTTCCTAACCAGAGAAGTCAAAGATCTTTACAGTGAAAATTACAAAATACTGCTCAAAGAAATCAAAGATGACACAAACAAGTGGAAAAATATTCCATGTTCAAGTGGAAAAATATTTCATGCTCAAGTGGAAAAATATTCCATGCTCATGCACTGGAAGAATCAACATTGTTAAGATGTTCATCTTATCCAAGACAATCTATAGATTTAACGCAATACCCATTAAATTACCAGCAGCATCCTTCTCTGACCTGGAAACAATACAGGGATTCATATGGAAACATAAGTGACCAAAATAGTCAAAACAATCCTTAGCAAAAAAAAAAAAAAGCAAAGCAGGAGGCATCACGCTCCCAGACTTTAAGCTTTATTATAAAGCTACAATAATAAAAACAGCCTGGTATTGGTATAAGAACAGACGTATAGACCAATGGAACAGGATAGAGATTCCAGAAGCAAAGCATCAATTTCTCAACAAACTTGTCTTTGATAAAGCCTCCATCATCAACCACTAGGGAGAGGAGAACCTATTCAGTAAATGGTGCTGGGAAAATGGGCTGACCACATGGGAAAGATTAAACAATACCCCTTCTTATCCCATATACAGAAATAAACTCTAAATGGATCAAAGACCTAAATGTAAAACCTCAAACTGTAAGATCCTTAGAGAATGCAGGAGACACCCTTATGGAAGTAGGAACTGGCAACCAATTTCTGATCAAAACCCCAAGTGCCCATGCAACAAGAGATAGGATAGACAAGTGAGACCTCATCAAACTCACAAGTTCTGCAAAGCCAAAGAAACCATTGAGAGAGTGGGAAACAGCCCACAGACTGGGAAAAAATATTTTCCAACTGTATATCTGACAAAGGTTTAACATCTAGGATCTACAAGGAACTCAAACGTGCTGAAGAGAGAAAAACATATAGCCCCAATACAACACAAAGTGGGCAAAAGATATGAATAGACACTTCTCAAAAGACACACAAACATCCAACCGATACATGAAAAAATGCTCAACCTCACTAGTCATCAAAGAAATGCAAATTCAAACCACACTTAGATATCCCCTAACTCCAGTCAGGATGGTCATCATCAATAACTCAAAAAACAACAGATGCTGGAGAAGAATGCAATGGGAAGGGAACACTTCTACACTATTAGTGAGAGTGTAAACTAGTACAATCTCTGTGGAAAAGTGTGACGATTCCTAAAAGACCTAAAAATCGACCTCCCTACAACCCCAAAATCCCTCTATTGGAAATATACACAGAGGATCTCAAATCAATCTATGAAAAAGATACCTGGACACTTGTTTATTGCAGCATTATTCACAATGGCAAAAACATGGAACCAACAGTGTTGCCCATCAAAAGACGATTGGATTAAAGAAAATGTGGTACATATACATGATGGAATATTATGCAACCATAAAGGACAAAATTATGAACTTCACAGCAACTTGGATGGACTTAGAGGCTTTAATACTGAGTGATCTATCACAGAAACAAAGAACTGAGTATCACAAGTTCTCACTTATAAGCGGACCTCAAACAACTATTGTAATATTACAAGAAAGGGATTGGCAGTAATGGGAAACTGCCAGGGAAGGGTAGGGGTGGGATTGGCAGTAGTGGGAAACCACTGGGGTGGTGGGAGGCATCAACAAGGGTACCTGCATAATGAAGGTTTGTATACCTAACCCTGAATTGTGCCCCACCTATCTAAAATAAAATAAAATAAAAACTCAGCAGTATTTCTACACACCAACAATGTTCAAAATGAGAACCAAATCAATTACATGATTTTATTTTCAATAGCAAAACAAAAGTAAAATGTCTGGTAATACATTTAAGCAAGAGTGCAAAAAATTTCCACAATGAAGACTACAAAATATTGCTGAAAGAAATCAAAGATGACACTTATGAATGGAAAAACATTCCATGCTCATGAACTAGAAGAATCAATATTGTTAAAAAGTCTACACTGCCCACAAGCAATCTACAGATTCAATGCAATCCCTATGAAATTACCAACATCATTTTTTTGCATAATTTTAAAAAAATATTAAATTCACATGTAAACAAAAAGAACCCACATAGCTAAAGCAATCTAAAGCAAAAAGACAAAGGTCAAGACATCACATTACCAAACTTCAAACTTTACGGCAAAGCTATAGTTGCTTAAACAGCAGGGTACAAAAATAAGCCAATTGATTGGACTAGAGAAGCCAGGAATAAATACTTTTCCCTACAACCAACTTATCTTTGACAATGTAATATGTAAATGGGAACTATTCAATGAATAGCTAGTTCAAAAGCTAGTTCAAACACTGGGGAGACCACTTTGAAACTTTCTCATAAAAATGTAAATAGACTTACTATGGATCCAGCAATCTCAATGCTGGGTATATACCCAAAAGGAGTATAAATCATTCTACTAAAAAGACATCTGCACTCATATGTTTATTGCAGCACTATTCACAATAACAAAAATATAGAACCAAGCTAGGTGCCCAACAGTGGTGGCCTGGGTAAAGAAAATGTGGTAAATATACACCCTAACACCAGGCAGTCATAAAAAGAGTGAAATTGTGTCCTTTGGAGTAACATGGATGCAGCTGGAGATCATTATTCTACACAAATTAACACCTAAACAGAAAACCAAATACTGCATGTTCTCACTTGTAAGTGGGAACTAAACACTGTGTACACAGGAATGTAAGGACAAGAACAACAGACATTGGAGGCTTGTAAAATGGGGTGAGATGGAGGAAGCAAGGATTAAAAACTACCTATTGGGTACCAGGCTCACTATTGGATGACCAGGGCAATAGAGGCCCAAACCACAGCATCAAGTGATATACCTATGTAACTAACCTGCACAGGTATCCCCTGAAGTTTAAAAAAAAGAAAAGAAAAGAAAAGAAATATTGGAGACAAGAGAAATGGTAACTAAATACAATACAATGTCTCAGATTGGATCCTGGAGCAGAAAAGAGACACAAGTGGAAAAATTAATGAAATCTGAATACACACTGTAGTCAATAGTATCATAAATTTAATTTACATTGTTTGGCTCTTGTGTGTTTTTTGTCTTTCTGCCTATCATAGTTTTTAATTTTTAATTTTCTATGACACCCCTTCTTACAGCGACAAGAATCATGCCAATTTCATTCACTGATTTGGCCATACACTTGGGACTATGTGTGTCAAATGACCAAGGAAAGTTTAAAATAAGATTCTTGGAAGAGACCTAAGATTTTAAGCTCTCATTCTAGATTCAGAGATCTAATTTTCAAATTTGAGTTCTTCCAATTTGCAAACGGGGAACATTAGTCAAGGAACTATCTTATTTTGACTGAATTTCCTCATATTTACAGAGGAGATTAAAATGTAACTCCCTTACTGTGTTATTTCAAGAAACAAATATAAAGTTATTTAAATGGCACTTAAGATTTATTTAGCATTCAATCAAATGTTAGTTATTGTTTTTTAAAATGTGTAGTTACATTTTCTGTATACCCATAGGATTTAAAAACATATTAATTCTTCCAAAAAAGGTGAAGACATGAGGAAACAAGTAGCACTTTATTTTAGGTATCTCCCAGGCTCCGAAATAAGTGCAAGACCAGTTTTCGTTCTCTCAGCTGTCCCTGGATGGTATGTGCATCATGACTATTAGTTTTGTCACTGTGACTGCTGCCGAGATTGTTATTTTTCCATAGTTCTTATATAGCCTTGGAACATTTTATCTTCTTGTCTCTCTGACAGTCATTTTTTCTCCATCAGCTCAGTGTGTGGGAATTGCTGCGGGACCCCAATTTTATAATAACACCTGCGTCACTGAGTCATTACTATGGAAGCAAATGCAAAAGTACTTTCTTGTCTTTCAACAACTGCATATTTCTTATTTTACTACAGCAAAATATTTTATTCTCAAATACACTTAGGCTTAAATTAGAATGTTTAGCTTCTGACAATTAACATTATTTTCTTTGCTTTTCTAGCTTTTATTTCCTTTCAGTGAAGCAAAATGTGTTGTTTAGATCATTTGTATTTTCAAAATGCAAATTGGTGAGAACACTGAGAGAAACTTAGAAGTTAAAAATCTATGAACATAATTACACTATTATCATCAATATTTTAGATATTTCCTCTCAATGCTTGGAACCCAGCCTACTGTTTTCTTCAACAAACCTTACACATCTGTTAAAATTGCTTCAATTCAAAAGAAACCTCTACTGTCAAGGCTAGTTCTCAAAGATACTAGCTTTCTTTCATTCTGAATCTTACAAGCAATTTGCTCTATAGTCAGGCATCCATTTTGCTTTCCAATAGGAGGCATCAGCAGGTTTCATTGTGAACTCAGGTGGATGCCAGAAAGTACTATACCCTAGAGTTATCAACCAAATTAGAGAGGTAGGTTTTAATTTCCTTTCTTGAGCTCAATACAGGTGACCCCTAACAAGTATTCGGATATATAGAACCAGAAGTTTCTAATCAGTGTAGTTAAATTTGATATGTAATGCCACACCTTTCTTTTCTTTTCTTTTTTTTTTTTTTTTTTTTGAGTTGGAGTCTCATTCTGTTGCACAGACTGGAGTGCAGTGGCCTCTCCCGGCCACCGCAGCCTCGACCTGCTGGGTTCTGGAGATCCTTCCGCCTCAGCCTTCCAAGCAGCCGGGAACTACAGGCGCGCGCTACCACGCCCGGCTCATTTTTTGATTTTATTGTAGAGATGAGGTCTCTCTGCCCAGGCGGGTCTCGAACCCGCGGGCTCAGGCAATCCACTCACCTCAGCCTCCCAAAGGCGCGGGATTACAGGCTGAGCCACCGAGCCCGGCTTTTCCACACCTTTCTTAAACTGAGTATTGAAAACTCGTGCTAGTTTTGTCTAGTTTCTTTTGCTTCATTACAGTTTGTTAAAAATACAACTTTCAGAGTCCTTTATTATTGCATTTGAAATTTTGTCAGTTTTATTATTTCCTTTGGTGAAAGGATTCCCTTAGCTTTTCATTAAATCATTCTAGTGGTTCCACCTAATCAATTTACTTGTAATGTGACTATTTATTTATTTGAGATTAGGTATGCTATTTTGCATTTAATTGTTTTCTTCTATTTTCTCTCCTTCTTTACTTTTAAAAAAATTGTTTATATATTTTGTACTCTATTAGTTTGTTAGTTATATATTCTTTGACTATTAGTTTATTGGTTATCTTAAAAATAGAAACCTGTGTTATTGGTGCTAACATAAAGCAATAATTTCATAATTTTCTTCATATGAATGTACTTCATGGATATCATTGTTCTTTTATAAAACCGCATATTAAAGCATTCATCTATTTATCTTTTTTCTGCATACCAAACTTCTATTTATAATTATTATTTTTCTATTAAATGATTTAAAATGAGTATATTCTTGAGTAAGTTGTTCTGGTGATCAACTATATAATTCCTTTCGGTGTCTTTATTTTACCTTTATTCTTAAAGAGTATTTATTTTTCTGATTATAGAATTCAGGTTTGGTAGTTGTTGTTGTCTTTTAATACTTTCAAAGGGCCATTTTCTTATCTCTTATCTTCCAGTTCACTTATTTCCTGTATAGTTGCATCTAATTAGATTATAAAATACATTGTATTTTAAATTTTAGTTATTGTATTTTTGGTTGTAGAATTTCAAAATGTTTTCTATTTATAGTTGCCAGTACTTTTCCAAAACTATTTTCTTTGACATGTAAATCATAGTTATTTTGTAGTCTGTGCCTAAAAATTTCATACTTTGAATGACCTATGAAATTGTTTTTTAGTTGTCTTTTGTCCCTTCATAGCTTCTTATGTTGTAATGCCTTTATCTCTAGTCATTTTAACTTTAAAAAATACTTTGCATGAAATGGTAGACATAATTTGAGTTTTCAAACAATATTATCTTAATTTTAGTTTGGGCCTGTTTGTTGGCTAGTGGAAGATTATCTTGATCCATTCAATATTTGAATTGATTTAGATATGGGCTTCAGTCCTTCAGAAAGCTAGTCTATATCTAGCAAAACTTAAATTATAAAGTTTTCTGAATTTGGCAGAAATATGCCTTCCTATAAGCCATAATCATATGTTTATTTATGCTGTGATGGTTGTGTTCATGTCAACTTTTTTCACATCCTGGAATTCTGTTTTTCCCAGAAACAAAAATCTTAAAAAGTAATTTGCAGTGATCAGTGATGTTTAGACCATCCTTTCAAGAAATTATTTTTACACACTTTAATTTGATGATAAAGAAAAAAAGGCATAGGCATGAAATAATAGAACAATGATCATTTGTCTATTTCTCTTTTCTCATATTTTATAGTTTTCAGCTTCTGCCAAAGGTTTTGTATAAATCTACACCAAATATTCCCTATTAAAATATTTTTAGTAAAATCTATTTTAGTATTCTTTTACTTATTCATTGGGTTAGCATAAAATTATAATTTCCTACAACTATACAAATTGTACAATTAAAAAGATATTATTTAATTTTTTTCTGTAGTGCACTTTTCATTTTTAGAAAACATATTTTAAGTTTCTTATCTCTAACATGACATGATTGTGTATACCTTGGCTTCTTTATAATTCCTGTATTTGTGTATAATCAATATTTTTCTTGAACTTCTAATTTATCAACTAACCTTTTTGGAGATTTCAAAATGATAACATGGGCTCTTCACATACTATTTTGAACACATTTCATTTTTCTATTTTTATCTCCTATAAGAAAATATATTATTTATTTATACATCTATATTATGCACTATATTGTATATGGTAATATAATATAATGCATAATATTAAATATATAAAACAACATATCAATATATGATATATGACACGTATTCATATATGATATAGTATATTATGCATATACTATTTACCAATATAAAAGTCTTAAATTATGAGAACATCAAATTTTAATCAAGTGAATCACTTAGTGAAGTATTTTAGATATATATCTTCTTTATACTCCTATTTTCTTTCTGTTTGCTAGAATATTCATTTTTTAAAAAAACCCAACACAAATGGTTATGCATACAAATGAAAATACTAGTAATATAATAACTCATTTTCTATAACAGTAAAATTAACTACATTTAAAAAGGTTTGGTTAATAAGTCATTATATTTACTTTTCACAGTAATGGTACAGTAAAGAAAATCATTTCTGCCTTTTCTTCCTCCATGACTTTGCATAGACTTCTCATACGTTGGTAAATCAAATTATTCATTTTGCTTAGAAAGGAATCGAAGAGTCTTCTAGGTGATAGCTATGTTCTAAAATTCTCACTTTTAAGAATAAATTGTAAATTTGAGATTATTGTAAGTACTCACAGTTAGTGAAGTCTATCTTGAGAAATTAGAAAAAAAGAAAGATGTCACAGGAGTGTTGTGAGACAGTTGAAGTAACTTTATTCTAGATTCTGTGCTGGACACTAGAATATAATATTTATTAAAACAGACACTGTCATTATTGTCCCCCTATCTTTACAAAGCTGAGCACCAGACGACCAAGACACAGATATAACAAAAGCTAAAAATAAATAAGTCTCTTTGTAAAAGTAGAAGGAAATATTCCACCCTAAAAGATATTAGTCATATTCAATATGAGCATATAGTCATTTAGTAGCCTAAACTATTTGCATATATTTTACAAATATTCTACATTCTGCCATAGGGTCGTTTTAGAAATAATAATCTTAATATCTAAAACAGGGTTTCTCAACCTCAGCATTAATGATACTTTACATTGGATAATACTTTATTGTGGGCAGCTGTCCCATGCATTTTGATATTTAGCAGCCTCTCTGAATTTTAACTACTCAATGCCAGTAGCATATCCTTAATATGTGCCACCCCAAATGCCTCCAAACATTACCAAACCATCTCTTGGGTACAAAATTGACTTCTGTGAGAACCACTGATCCAAGGGATCTCTTTTTTTTTCTTTCTTAGAGAGGAGGTCTCACAATGTTGTCCAGACTAAACTCAAACTCCTAGGTTCAAAGATCCTCCCACCTCAGTTTTTCTAGTAACTGGGATTACAGGTGCATGCCACTGCACCTAGCTTGCCGAATAGGATTTTCATAGATGTAGTCACATTATATTAAAGGCTATTGTGTTTGCATTGCTTGTTTGTTTGATTGTTTTTTCAGCTAGGAGAGGAGTCTGAGAACTATCAGGTCAGCATCTAGATTATTTGCTGAAGATATAGCCATCTGTTCCAAACTTCTTGTAGGGCAAGTAATAGCTACAGTGATTTTGATGATGGAAACATGAAGAATTGGTCTCCGAGTGGTCACCTTAATATAGAATACATTGTGATAAGGTAGAGAATTGGGAAGAGAATAGTGGCTCTAAGTTGAGAATAGTAAATATTACACTTAATATAAAAACACCAAATTGTTTCAGATTATTTACTCATCAAGCATCACATCAAAATTACTTCCAAGTGGTAAAATTAAAAGCAGCACCAAAGTAAAGTACCTATGTTTTCTTCAAGTTTTCAAGAAAAATGTTTCCTTTACTCCAATTTAGCAAACGTGTGAGAACAGTTCTATAAGAAGATAAGAATACATCTTGATAAGTCACGAGGCCAATTTTGGCTCTTTGTCTGATGAGGGTATCAGAATTTCTTTGGGACTTTTAGTTATGTTTTTTGCTTTGGTAGGCAGAATCTGGACTAAAAGTTGAATCAATTTGAGCTTCATGTTACTTATAGGTATGTAAGAATTATCTATTTTCCATTAAGTTTCTTGTTAATACATTAATTCAGCCTACACACAGGGCTGTATGATATATTCAAAACTATAGCATGGATCAAATTCTTAAAATGAGAGAACTTTTTCTACTGTATCTTCTCTTTCTTTCCATATTCTTTATTTAAGTATGGGCTGAAAGCAGGTGGTACAATATGATTACTAGCATTTGGTAGCAAGGATAAGAAGTGATGAACTTTAAGGGTTATTAAGCACCATGGGGGTATTTTCATTCTGGCACATGGGCAATTAGCATGTAGCACCATTAACTTTAATGGGAGTTGTATGACTAATCTAAAAATTTTCACAGGAGACCAGTACAAAGTTATGTAGTACAGGTGTTTAATTGTTGATGGAATTAAAATTAGAGTTGAATTAATTAAAAGATTAAATAATAAAATCTTACCACTTGCTTTCAAATATAGAGAAGTCTGAGAAACAAAACTTTTGGTTACATTTGATACAGTAGAACATTTTATTAAAAGAACCAGAGGAATATATCAAATAAATGTTAGCTGTATCTTATGTATTCAATTTGGCCATAGATATGGCCTTTAGTTGTTTTCAATAATACAGAACAAATTTTAAAAGTTGTGCTATCTGTTATTTTGAGATACGTGATACAATATCCACAGATATTTATTTGTATTTTTGTAAATTCTACAGAGATTTAAAGTGTTTCCAAATCTCATTTTCTGTTAGCTGAACTCTAAGCCAACTTAATTAATATTTTCTTAATAAAATGCACCTAATACACCTAGGACTAGGTCTTAGTGAGACGTAAAAACAGAACTTCCGAGAATATTGAGGCTATTTTATCCAGTTACTCTTTCCCAAGAATTATTGCCATTAAAAAATATAATTAAATATACATACATCACCAAGCTGCCTAATATTGCACCTGGCTCCTTCAGATACATGCTTTTATTCACTTGCCATTTTGCAATTTACTGTTGAGAAGCCTCACAGAGAATCGTGTTTCTGAATACATTACCTATATAATCAGGTAAAGATAATAGCTGAAACTTTATTTTTTGAAGTTCAGTTTATTTCACTGTTTCATTTTTGTGGGTGGGGGTAGAATTATACTAACAATTGATTTGCTAACATGAAAAACACATCATCAGGTGTTCATTATTTTTAAAGAAGGCATTTGTAGACTATACAATGTTTAGATTATACAACTTTTATTGGGAATGAGTTATTTTGTTCGAGGGGACAGAGCTAATCTAGTCATTTACTAGTCTAATGCCTGCACGCTGAACGTTTCTCTAATGTTCACTCAGCAGAAAATAATCTTTGTAAAAGATTTATTGGTAGATTTTTAAAAAAACTTAACGTATCGTCTAATAAAACCCATAATTTCAAACTCTTTGAACCTCAACATGTATAATGATAATATGTATAATAATATAATAATGCAATTATTTTCCCATTGAATTATCTTCCTGTAAATCTATTGATCATAAAAATGAGAGTTCTATAGTCTCAATTTATATATATATATTCATATATATATTTATATATAAGAATTATATATAATTTTTATGCTAATACCACACATTTTACTTATTGTAATTAATTACTTAATTGCTGTAACTTCACAGTAAGCAAACTTTTTAAATTAAATTTTATTGCACATATTTTAGGTGTATACCATGTTTGAGACTCATGTAGATAGTGAAATGGTTACTATAATAAAACAAGTTAACTATCCATCGTTTCACATAGTTAACCATTTTGTGGCAAGAGCATCTAAGTTCTGCTATTTTAGCAAAAATATTAAATATATTATGATTGATTATAGTCTTTCAGATGTGTTCCCTAGTTGTGTTCATTGTTTTCTAGATGTGTTCATCCTACATATCTGCTACTTTGTATCCTTTAACCTATAACTCCCCAACTCCTCCCCTACCCCATCCCTGGTAAACAGTTTCATCATTTTCTCTATGTATTCTACAGTCTTTGTTTGATTGCTTGTTTTTAGTAAGATTTAACACTGGGAAATGTGAGTCACATGATTTTTTGTTTCTTCAAGATCGTTTTGTCTGTTCTGTATCTCTTGGGTTTCCATGTGAATTTTATAATCAGTTTATTGATTTCTGTAAAAAAGCTTTATGGGTTTTTGAAGGAAATTGCATTGAATATTCAGATCAATGCCAGGTGTAATTACCTTCTTGACACATTAATTGTTCTGATCCAGGAATGCAGAAAGTCATTCCATTCAGGACTTCTTTGGTGTATTTAAATATTACTTTATGGTAGTCTGTGCACAAGTATTTTATTTTATTCATTATGTTTATTGATACATGTTTTACTCTTTATAACACTGTTGAAAATAGAATTTTTATTCCTTTTTAATTTTTATTGAGAATATATTTAAAAAAACAGATTTATCATGATTATTTAGTTGTCTTTTAAAGATATCTAAGAAAGTGTTACAGACATAATATACTTATATTCTCTTCTATATTTATCTATGTAGTTAATTCTATGAGTGCTCTTTATTTCCTCACATGGATTTAATTAGCTCTCTAGTGTCAACCTAAAAGATTCCCTTTAGCATTTTTCTAGGGTAGGTCTGTTAGCAATACATTATTTTCATTTTTGTTTGTTTAAGAAATTCTTTGTTTTTGAAGAATAATTTTTGTGGATGTAAGATTGTTGATTGACAGTCTTTTATCAGTACATGAATATATCATTCCATTTTCTTCTGACCTCAATGATTACTGGTAAGAAATCAACAGTTAAGATTATTGAGGATCCCTTGTAAGAATGGGCTTCTGATTGGGGTGGGGGAAGATGGTGGCTTAGCCAGTTGGATTATACAAGTCCTCGTGTGAGTGAGTGAGTGTATGGAAAATTTTGTGTATGTGCTGGTGAATGAGTGGTCGTGTGAGTGACTAACTGAGTGAGGGTTAGGGAGCTAGTGGTCAGAGCTCTCCTGGTGTAGTGGCTGATGCCACAGCTGCTCTGCTTGGACCCTAGTGATTGCCAGGATGCAAAAGCTGAGCACCATCTTTTTTTTAATCAACAAAATTCTTCTGGAAAAGACAATGCTGAGAAAGACTGAGTAAGTTTGGGCTCATGAGCAAATGGTCAGGATCCTGGTGCAACAGCTGGTGCTGCAGCTTCTCTGCTTGGTCCCTGGCTCTTCCCAGGTCACAGAAGTCAAGCACCATTTCTTTGGACAAAAGTTTTCCTGTGTTGAAGCAGAAGGGAGAGACTACTGCCCCAGGTTCTGCCTCACCACTGCACAAGAAGGACTGCTGGTTCCAGGCTTTGCCTCACCACTTCAGAATCTGGCTGGACACTGGCAGCAGGGGCAGCAAAGGGAGCCCAGGGGCAAAGTCCCACCGAAGAGGACAAGGGAAGCACCCAGCCACCATCTTGAAGGTGGGGAAGGGAAGTGCTCTGACATGCTCATCACAGAGCAACAGACCTGACCTCTGTGACTGGAAAATCAGCTACTCAGGGCATTTGCTGAGTCCCAGGTGCCCCATCCCCTACTCTGATCCAACCATGGAACAAAGAGTGTGGTCAGAAAAGGATGAGGAAGAACTTCAAAGAGATCAGTGGTGAGTCCAGGGCTGACCGAAATCACCTACTCCCCAGCAATCCTCTGAACATCAAACCTCCACAGCTGGGCCACAATTGAGAGGGACAAACCCAAATAGAGTCTGAATGTCAGTCACAATAAGAGAACTCAATTCCAGTATAGGCCTGGCTGGGGCATCCCCCACGAGTACATACCTGGGGCAGAGACAATTCCAAACCTCCCCACTGGAGGAGATCTGGAATGGAAGGGGAGGTCTGCAGCCCCACTCATCTCCACTGCCGCTCCTCCTTCCCTGCTCCGGACACTGGGGAGAGAGTGAAAGAGCTGGAAGCACTGCAGGAGAAAGACTAGAGGAACAATTACAGAACCAGCCACAAGAGGGCAGGGTTTCTTTAAATTACTAACTTTTAATTCTTTCTGTTTAGTCTGTTTGTTAGTTTAGTTATTTTAAAAATATTTTTCCTTTGTGCATGAATGCATATGTGAGGGCTTGATCTGGATTCCCCCCAATTTTTTTCTTTTCTTTTTTTCTGTTTCTTTCTTTTTTGTTTGCTGTTTTCTGTTTATGTGTGTATGTGAATGATTGAATGTTCATCTTTCAACTTTTTTGTTGTTGGTGGTTTGTTTTCACTCTTTTGTTCTTCAGTTTTATTTTCTTCCTTTCTTTGTTTAGTTTAAGGTGTGTATGAATGTATGTGTGAGGGTTCAATCTGAATTCATTTTTCCCCTCCTCCAGTCTTTCTCTTTTACTTCTCCATTCACTTTGAGCTAGGGGTGTGTGTGTGTGTGTGTGTGTGTGTGTGTGTTTAGTTTTCTTTTTTGTTGTTGTTGTTATTTGTTTTGTTTCACTTTGTTGTTATTCCAGTTTGTTTTGGGGTGTGTGTATATGTCCGTGTGTGTGTGTTCAATTGTTTTGTGCATTGATTTCTGCTTTCATTGTTCTGTGTCCTTTTTCTTTCTTTCTTTTTAAAATCTTGCCCATCTTATTTCATTTTATTTTTCTCTGTGCTCCTCATTGCTGTCACTGTATCTCAAACTCAGGGGGTATACACACATATCCCTTGCATTGTCATATAGAGTGGTGGTGGGAAGCGGGTCTCAGGGAATGCATACTACAATCAGTGAGCATTGTAATTTGAAAGTAGTTTCTGAATGCTAGTGCCCCATCCCCTACCTTGTTCGATTTTCAAAGCTAAAAGAGACAGCAAAACTTCCCACCCACAGTTCTATTACAAAATAAAACAAATCCAGAGCCCAGATCAGGGAAGAATGCAGGGCTGAGCAAACATTGGAAGGGAAAGCCTCTCCCATTGATACTGAATAACAGAACTAAAGAGAAAAACAAGAGATCTGTCACAAATGAGGAAAAACCAAAGGAAAACCACAAATAATTTCAAGTGTAACAAA
This sequence comes from Cephalopachus bancanus, assembly GCA_027257055.1. NCBI lineage: Eukaryota > Metazoa > Chordata > Mammalia > Primates > Tarsiidae > Cephalopachus > Cephalopachus bancanus. The sequence continues at coordinate 6,434,793 of JAPVLO010000041.1, forward strand.
GAGAAAACTCCTGAAAAATCAGACCTTGGAAGCCAAACTATGGAAGTCACCAATGACTGGCCCCAGAATACAACAGGGATTAGGGAATTGATGGAAAGAGTGAACAAGACTCAATAAAGACAAGATGCAACACTGAAAGAACTTGTAACAGAGATTTTGTAAATACAAAATTCATCCAGGAAATAAATAACAAGATGACAAGCATGGAAAGCAGAATTAATCTAGCTGAAGAAAGAATCTCAGAACTTGAAGACCAGAACATGGAGTTACCTGATCTATAAAAAACATAGAAAGAAGACTTGGAAAGATAGAACACAGTCTATAAGAGATGTGTGATTACATGAAGAGGTCAAACCCACACCTGATTGGTATCCCAGAAGAAGAAAGGGAAGTGGAAAACAACTTGGAGCAAGTATTCCAGGAGGTAATCCAAGAAAACTTTCCCCATCTCCCCAGAGATGTGACTCGTCAAGTACAAGAGATACAGAGAACTCCCACAAGACATTAAATGAGAAGACCAACCCCTAGACACATAGTAACTCGCCTACATAAGGTAGGCTCAAAAGAAAAAAATCCTAAAGGCAGCCAGAGAGAAAGAGTAGACTACCTCCTGGGGAAAACCAATCAGAATAGCAGTAGACCTATCAGCAGAAATACTACAAGCAAGAAGAGACTAGAGTCCAATATTCAAAGTCCTCAAAGATAAACAATATCAACCAAGAATTTCCTACCCAGCCAAGCTCAGCTTTATCAGTGATGGAGAATTAAAATCCTTTCCAGACATCCCAACCCTAAGAGATTATGCAGCTTCCAGACAAGCTCTACAGGAGACACTTAAAAAGGTATCAAACACAGGAAAGAAAAAAAAGAATGAGTTCCTGACAGTGGCTCCCACCTAGCACTTTGTAATCCTAGCACTTTGAGAGGTTTAGTTAGGAGAATTGCTTGAGTCCAGGAGTTCGAAACCAACCTAGGCAACATAATGGGACTGCATCTCTGCCAAAAATACACAAATTAGCTGAGCATAGTGGCATGAGCCTGTATTTCCAGTTGCTTCAGAGGCTAAGGTGGAAGGATACCTGAGTCCAGGAGGTCAATACTGTAGTGAGCCAAGATCAAACTACTGCACTCCAGGCTGGGCAACAGAGAAAGACCCTGTCTCTATAATAGTAGCAGTAATAATGATGATGATGATGATGATAATAATAATATAGTTGCTTCTGTCTTGCTGTTTTCAAGATACATTCTTTTGTCTTTGACTTTTGACAGTTTGATTACATGTCTAGATTTAGCTATTTTTGTGTTCATCCTACTTGTAGTTAATTGAGATTCTTGAATGTGCAGATTAATGTTTTCCATCAAATTTGGGATACTTTTTTGATCATTATTTCTTCAAATATTATAACTCCTGTTTCTCTTTTTTCTTTTTTCAGGATTTCTATTATGCATATATCAGTATGCATAGTTATGTTCCTTAAGTCCATTGGGATCTGTTCATTTTTCTTCATTAAGTTTCATTTCTGTTCATCATACTAGATATTTCTCCCCTTTCAAGCTATCAGATACATTTTTCTGACAGCTCAATATTTTTAATTGAGATTCTCTGCTATTTTTTTCTGTCAAGCATTATATTTTCCAACTTCACAATTTTTATTCTTTTAACACTTTTAATCTTTATTATCAATATTCTTTTTTAGTGAAACATTAGTCTTATGATTTTTTTAGTTATTTAAAATCGTTTGTTTTTTTAACTTGAAAATATTTTTAAATAGATGATTTTAAAGTTTTTTATACTAATAAGATCAACATTTATGAATCCTTGTGGATCTCTGCTTTGGTCTTGTTTTTGATTTGGATCATACTTTATTTTCTTTTCAGATCATATGATATTTTTTTCTTCCAAAGACTTGATATCTTATATAATATAATTTTGCAGCTCTGGAAATTCTCTCTTGTCTTGGATTTTGTCACTGTTTCTGTTTGTACTTATTGTTGCAGTTGTTAATGTTGTTTTGTGATTTTTCTGAAATAATTTTTAAAAGTCTGTATTCTTTATCATGTGGGTCTGCTGAAGTCTCTATTCAGTTAGCTTAGCAGTCAGTTAATAGATGGACATAAATTTTCTTAGTTGCCTGCAATCTATATGTCTCTCAGGGTCTGCCAAGGAGTTCTGTGTGCATATTGGGGCACACCTTCAGCTTTCAGCTGCACTGGTCATTCTCTCTGTTTTTACTTGTGTTTAACCATTTTTTGGGGCAAAAAAGCTTCCTAGATTTTTTAAAGCCTTTAGTTAATTGCAGCAGCCAGTCTATAACTTTCCTTAGCCTTCAATTTCTGCTTGTACAGAGTCACAAGTTCAGCCAGAGGTAAGAACTTCAGGCTTTCTCTTGTCTTTTCTCAGTATGTATACAGGCCACTGCATGCTCTCTACTCATATGTACCACCATATAAATTCTCAGAAATACATCAGAGGTTTCCAAAGCTCCCATGGACATTTCGTTTGCTGACTATTTCTTCTAAAGTTATTTGATTAGTTTATTTATTTATTTTTATTTTAAATAATAGCATCAACATTTAGATGGTAGAGTTAAACAACTTCAATTGGTTGTCATGAACAAATGTTCCAAGGAAAAATATTGTTTGCACTGGGTAAGCTTCAAAACAGGTGAAGTGAAGACAAATTTTGTAAATGGATTTTTCTAGGGAAATTCTTGACTGGTAAAATAATGACAATTCTCTGAAAATTAAGCTTTGAAAGTTTTCAGATCCCATTTTGACCCCTGCAGTGACTTTACTTGCTGCTTCACTGTCACTACAAATTGTTGGTTTTAAGAGTGTCATACAAGTGAAAGGGGTGGGGGGACTAGGTCAAGTTAAAGTGGTACATAACTATTTATTGCTGTTCTTATGTTCACTCAGAGATTTATGTGGATTAAATTCTTCTTGAATGTGACAAACTCTGGCTAATTTCCAGGACTCTAAAAAATTGATTTTGATAATTTTGCTGGTGTTTTGTTGCTTTTATGGAAAAGAGGACTTTTGAAGGTCCATATTCTCATTCCTGATGATGTCACCTTTTGCTTTGACCTTCAAGGCACACAGCAAGAAAAATTTATTTGCTTAGGCTTTATGCTTGGTTATTTATACATCAATTTACACATTTATTTATCTATTTTTAATTTACTTGCTCATGCATTTATTATTCTTATTTTCCTAACATAGAATTGGCTAATTAAATGCAGATGAGTATCAGTTTGTTGCTAGTTTTTCTTTTCTTTTTTATTTTTTTGGGGTTGGAGTCTCACTCTGTTGCCCAGACTGGAGTGTAGTGGCCGCTCCTGGTCACCACAGCCTCGACCTGCTGGGCTCCAGCGATCCTTCCGCCTCAGCCTTCCAAGTAGTTGGAACTACAGGTGTGTGCTACCATGCCTGGCTGGTTTTTAATTTATTGTAGAGATGAGGTCTTGCCAAGTTGCCCAGGCGGGTCTCGAACCCATGGGCTCAAGCAATTCACTCACCTAAGCCTCCCAAAGGCGCGGGATTACAGGCTGAGCCACTGAGTCCAGCTTGTTGCTAGTTTTTCTAAGTGCATAAGGAAGTTTATGGGGTCAACTAGAAACCCTTGGAACTTGTAGAAAAACTTTAGTCCTCACTAGTGTTATACAGCATACAAGGTACTGTAGAAATCTTTACTTGTTATAAATTGAGATTTTATTGCATGTTTTCCATTGAAATAAACTTGTACTTTTTGCACAAATATAATTACAGAATAGATTTTTCATGCTTATCTACATGAATAAATGTGGCCAAATTTATTTATTTTTTAATGGAATAAGAGGGTCCCTTTGGGAATATAATATAATGTATTTCTGTATGACATTCAATTCATTTTATCATTTTAAAAAAGGTCAATTGGCCAGTTTTATGTAAGACATACTTAGGAAGAGTTAACCCCAGAGATATATGAGATATTTAGTACATCATTATATATTATACAATGAATCCCAAATCATCCATCCCAAAAACTATCTTATGCAGATATTTAATTCCAAAATAAAATATTTCCATCATCAGCTTTTCTTATACGTTGATTTTACAGTTAATAAATAATGCAATTTTTGGTCAATGAATAGCTATTAATGAGCAGTATAGTATAAGCTATTATTTCATTATGGAAGTGACAGCCTTATTTTAAAAATAGACTAGTGAAGAAAAAAAAGAGAAAACCCATAAATAAAAATCAGAAGCAAAAGAGGGATATTATAATTAATAACACAAAAATACAAACAATCATTAAAAATATTATAAACAACACCCTTCAAAATTAGAAAACTTAGAAAAAATGAATACATTTCTGAACACCTACGACCTACCAAGATTGAATCAGGAAGAAATAGAAAATCTAAACACATCAATAACAAGTAATGAGATTAAATTAATAATACAAGGTTTCCCAGTGAAGAAAATTCCTTGACTGACTAGCTTTACTGCTGAATTCTTCCACACATTAAACTAAGAACTAACACCAATTTTCTTCAAAAATGGAAGAAGAAGGAATTTTCCTAGTTCATTCTACAAGTGAGAATTATCTTAAGACAAAACCCAAATAAGAATACAACAACAAAATGCAGACTATCATCTTTGATGAACATATATGCAATAACCTTCAACAAAATATTACAAAAACAAATCCAACAGTATGTCAAAAAGATTATAACCATGGTCATGTGAGATTTGTCCTAGAGATGCAAAGATGGTACAGCATATGAAAATTATTCAACAAGGTATATCACATCAACAGAATGAAGGGAAAAATATGATCCCTTAATAGATTCAGAAAAAGCATTTGATAAAATTCAGCATCTCATTATTATAAAAAATATCAGCAAATTAAGCATAGAAAGAAGGTACTTCAACACAATAAAGTCCATTTATGACAAATTCACATTTACGAAAAAAGTTGAAATCATTTCCTCTAAGAAATGGAGCGAGCCGGGCTCAGTGGCACAGCCTGTAATCCCACACCTTTGGGAGGCTGAGGTGAGTGGATTGCCTGAGCCCATGGGTTCGAGACCCGCCAGGGCAGCGAGACCTCATCTCTACAATAAATCAAAAAATCAGCCAGGTGTGGTAGCGCATGCTTGTAATTCCGGCTACTCGGAAGGCTGAGGCGGAAGGATTGCCAGATCCCAGCAGGCGAGGCTGCGGTGGTCGGGAGCGGCCACTGCACTCCAGTATGGGTGACAGAGTGAGACTCCAACTCAAAAAAAAGTAAAAAAAATAAAATAAAATAAAAATGGAGCAAGAAACATTTGCCCACTGTCACCACTCTTATTCAATATAGTGCTGAATATACTAACCAGAGTGATTGAGCAAGAGAAGAGGGGGAAAAGTATCCAAGTAGAAAAGAGGAACATAAAGTTGTCCCTGTTTGAAAATTATATGATTTTAATTAAATAAAAATCTAAAAGTCCACCAAAAAACTCTTAGAACTGAAAAGAAATCAATAAAGTTACAGAATATAAAATTAACATAAAAAATCTATAGCATTTCTATATGCCAATAATGAACTAGCCAAATAAAAGAGAAAGAAAGAAAGATGAAAGAAAGAAAGCAATCCCATTTATAATAGCTTAAAAAAGTACCTTGGAATCAATTTAGCAAAGGAGATGAACAATCTCTGCAATACAATTTACAAAACACTGATGAAATAATTTAAGAGGACACACATGATACACAGATTCAGAGTAATCCCAATCAAAATACCAAGGATATTCTTCATAGAAATAGTGAAAACAACCTTAAAATTTATACCGAACCACAAAAGTTTTCAATTAGCCCAGTCATAAACAGAAATAATAAATGGAAGACATCACACTGCCCGACTTCAAAATATAACACAAAATGATAGCAACCAAAACACAATGGTACTGGCATAGAAACAGGCACAATAATCCAGAAAAAAAGCCACATCCTTCAGCTACATGATCTTTGACAATGGTGACAAGAATGTATGTAGGGGAAAGGATAATCTCTTCATTAAAAGAGAAAACAGAATATCCATATACTGGGAAAGCAGAATATCCATATGCAAAAGAATAAAACTAGATCCCTATTTCTTACCATACACAGCAATCACTAAAAATGAATGAAAACTTAAATGTAAGACTCAGCACAATTAAGTTACTGGAAGAAAACATATGGGCGGCTTCTGAGCAAGATGGCGACGGCATAGGTGAACTGGTGAGATTCTCCGAACGTGAGTTCCCAAAAAGGCTATTACTTCTCTTCCCCCATACCCCAACCCACCACCAACTGTGCTGGTGACAGGCCCAGGAACTTCGGTCCCACGCAGGGCCAGATATTGCGGCCCCCCCCACTGCTGTTCTACTGCATGTGTGGAAGTCTCTGGTCCCAGCCCCCTCCAGATCCCTCCCCAGCTGATTGTCTCTAGCCCGGCACCCGGCATCAAGCTGCCGGTCACACAGGGAGGCTCTGGGCGCCCGCCCATCAGAGACACTGGTCCCATTCCTGGCTGAAGTACCCTGTAGGGGGCCCAGCACCACTCTCGCTGCTCACCGCCTGCCCTTTGGAACTTTGGAGCTCTGGAACTCCAGGCCCACCCTGGCTGAGGCACTCAGTGTGAGACCCCAAGCCAGAGGACCCAGACAAGCGGAGAAAAACAGATCTGCTTAAGCTGCCTCGCCATTCTCCAGGCAGAGACTTCCATTACTCCGTCCACCTAAAAACAAACTTTACCTCATTTCCTAAGGTCAGATATTGCAGCCTCCTGCTGCTGCTATTCCACTGCGTGCATGGGAGTTTTAAGTCCTAGCCCCCTCCGGCTCTCGTCCCGGATGCATTGTTTCCAGCCTGGCATCCGGCACCAAGCCTCCAGTCACACAGGGAGGCTCTGGGCACCCGCCCCTCAGAGACACCAGTCCCATTCCTGGCTGAAGTACCCTATGGGGGACCCAAAGCCACTCTCGCCACCCACTGCCTGCCCTTTGGAGCTTTGGAGCTCTGGAACTCCAGGCCCATCCTGGCTGAGGCACTCAGTGTGAGACCCCAAGCCGGGGGACCCAGACAAATGGAGAAAAACACATCTGCTTAAACTACCTTGCTATTCTCCAGGCAGAGACTTCCATTGCCCTGCCCACCTATCAACAAACTTTACCTCAGTTCCTAAGGCAACAGCGGGAAACAGGAGACAAAGCCCCACGCCTACGCTGCAACAAAAAACAAAAGGGAGAGGCCAGAATCGGAGATCAGAGAAGTGACTCTAGTCTGATCGCTTATTTTGACTTATGATTTTATCATTTAAACTGTTGGTTTAGATCACGTTTGGTGTTTACCTTCTGACTTACACTGTTTCTTGATTTTATTGGCCTGTCTCTGTGTAGCTATCAGTACACTTTAGGAAATCTTTCTTACCTGTCTTTCTTCACTTCTTCCCGGCCCTATGTCTCTTTCTCACCTGATAGTTGGTATGTTTATCTGTTTTTCCTCTCACACTTCTCTCTTTCGCTTATTTTGACTTATGATTTTATCATTGTAACTGTTGGTTTAGATCACGTCTGTTGTTTACCTTCTGACTTACACTGTTTCTCGATTTTATTGGCCTGTCTCTGTGTAGCTATCAGTACTCTTTAGGGAATCTTTCTTACGTGTCTTTCTTCACTTCTTCCCGGCCGTGTCTCTTTCTCACCTAATAGTCGGTATGTATATCTGTTTTCCCCCTCGCACTTCTCTCTTTCACTTATTTTGACTTATGATTTTATCATTGTAACGTTGGTTTAGATCACGTTTGTTGTTTACCTTCTGACTTACACTGCTTCTCAATTTTATTGGCCTGTCTCTGTGTAGCTATCAGTACTCTTTAGGGAATCTTTCTTATGTGTCTTTCTTCACCTCTTCCTGGCCCTGTGCCTCTTTCTCACCTGATAGTTAGTATGTATATCTGTTTTCCCTCTCGTACTTCTCTCTTTCTAACTCCCTATTGACACCTCCTCCATTATTTTCCTCTTTTATACGCCCCATTTTTAAATCTAGGGACCAAGACTACATACTGCTGAATAGATAGACTGTAAAGCAGAGGGAAAAGTGAACAAAGCCAGAAGACCCTCATAAAGAAGAACAGGTCATTGCAGAAGAGAAATAAAAGCAATGCCACCTTCCCTCAAAAACATAATTGAAGAAGGGGAGGGAAAGGGGGAGAGGGAGAAAAATCTATAGAAATGAAGAAAAACCAAAAGAAGAGTATGGGTCTCTCCCAGATGCCTGGGAGAACAGACACTGAGAAAACTGACTTTGGAATGCAAACAATGAAAAGCCCCCAGAATGAAGGGTCTCAAACTGCAAATGTAGATATCAAGACAATAATGGAGAGATTAAAAAGAATTGAGGAGACAAGAAGAAACTAGGAAGGAGCTGATATCTGAGATAACAGTAATAAAGAATACTGTGAATGAAATAAATAACAAACTGAAAAGCATGGAAAGCAGAATTACCCAAGCAGAAGAAAGAATCTCAGAGCTTGAGGACCAAAATATAGAATAACCCAAACTCTTAAAAAAACAGAAAATAAGCTCAAAAAGACAGAACAAAACCTTCAAGAGATGAGTGACTACCTCAAGAGGCCTAATCTAAGAGTAATCAGACTCCCTGAGGCAGAAAGAGAAACAGAGACCGCATTGGAACAAGCTTTCCATAAGAACATTCAAGAAAACTTCCCTTATCTAATCAGTGATGCAAAAATTCAAACACAAGAGATTCAGAGAACCCCCACAAGACAACAAATGAGAAGACCAACTCCTAGACACATAATAATTCACCTAAATAAAGTAGGCACAAAAGAAAAAATCCTAAAGGCAGCAAGAGAAAAAGGCCAGATCACCTACCATGGAAGACCAATCAGAATAGCAGCAGATTTATCTGCAGAAACCCTGCAGGCTAGGAGAGCTTGGAGCCCTATCTTCAAAGTCCTAAAAGATAAACAATTTCAACCAAGAATAACCTACCCGGCCAAGCTAAGCTTCATCAGTGAGGGAGAATTAAAATCTTTCCCAGATATCCAATCCCTAAGAACTTATGCTGCCACCTAACCATCTCTACATGAAACACTTAAGAAAGTACTAAACACAGAAGAAAAGGAAAAAAGAACAACATTCTTCACAAGAGTACAGGGAAAAGAATAAAATATACACGAACCAACCCCAAAATCAAAAGAAAGACAAAAAAAGAAAAAAGAAAAAAACCAAGTGGAGAACAACAACTCAATAAGAACTCCATGATAGGGACGAACTCTCACATTTCAATAATTAGTCTGAATGTGAATGGACTAAACGCACCACTGAAAAGACATAGAATGACAAAATGGATAAAATATCACCAGGCAACAATATACTGCCTTCAAGAGACCCATCTCACTAGAAAGGACATACACAGACTCAAAGTAAGAGGATGGGAAACAAATTTTCAGGTGAATGGAACACAAAAGAAAGGAGGAGTTGCGATCCTAATTTCAGACAAAATACCATTTAAAGTATCAAAAATTAAAAAAGATACAGAGGGCCACTACATAATAATAAAAGGTTCACTCCATCAACAAGAAATATCTATCCTAAACATATATGCACCCAACATAGGTGCACCAACATTCATAAAGCAACTTCTAAGAAAACTAAAGAAAGACATTGACTCTAACACCATTATAACTGGGGACTTTAATACACCACTCACAACCCTAGACAGATCATCAGGACAAAAAATCAGCAAGGAGATCTGGAACCTCAATGAGACTCTGGACCTCAATTGATACCTACAGAGCACTCCATCCAAAGACCACAGAATACACATTCTACTCATCACCGCATGGAACATATTCTAAGATCAACCACATAATTGGACACAAATCAAGTATAAGCAAATTTAAAAGGACTGAAATTTTACCATGCACCTTCTTGGACCACAGTGGAATAAAAATAAAAATTGACACCAACAAGGTTCCCCCAAAACCCACAAAGACATGGACACTAAACAGCATGATGCTAAACAACTCCTGGGTCAATGATGACATCAAAACAGAGATCAAAAGATACCTGGAAACAAATGAAAATGAAGAAACATCTTACCAAAATATCTGGGATGCCTTAAAAGCTGTAATAAGAGAAGAATTTATATCCCTACAAACACACATGAGGAAAATGGAAGGAACAGAAATTCACAACCTAACAAGCCACCTAAAGAAGCTGGAAAAGCAAGACCACAAAAACTCTAATTTCAGCAGAAGAATCCAGATCACCCAAATAAAAGCCCAAATCCAGGACATAGAAGACAAAAAGATAATAGAAAAAAATCAATGAAACAAAAAGCTGGTTCTTCGAAAGAATAAACAAGATCGATGGTCCCCTAGCTAGACTGACAAAGAAAAAACGAGAAAAAAACCAAATAAGCACAATCAGAAACACAAAAGATGAAGTCACATCTGACCCTGAAGAAATACAAAAGATCATTAGAGATTACTATGTACACTTGTATGGAAACAAACTTGAAAACCTTAAGGAAATGGAGGACTTTCTGACATCACACAACCTACCTAAGTTGGAACAAGAAGAAATTGAGACCCTAAATAGACCAAAACAATCAAGGAAATCGACTACGTAATAAGAAAACTTCCTACAAAAAAAAGCCCTGGACCAGATGGCTTTCCAGCAGAATTCTAAAAGACATTTAAGGAGAAGCTGATACCAATCCTACTGAAGGTATTCCAGGCAATTGAGAAAGATGGAACTCTCCCCAAATCATTTTATGAAGCCAACATCACATTGGTACCCAAGCCAGGTAAAGATCCAACAAAGAAAGAGAACTACAGGCCAATATCTTTGATGAACATAGATGCTAAAATTCTCAACAAGATCCTAGCAAACCGGATTCAGCAATACATCTCAAAAATCATCCATCATGACCAAGTAGGCTTCATTCCTGGGATGCAAGGCTGGTTCAACATTCGTAAAACCATAAATGTTATTAAATACATCAACAGATGTCAAAACAAAAACCACACAATTATATCATTAGATGCAGAAAAAGTTTTTGATAAAATCCAGCACCCCTTCTTGATAAAAACCCTTGAACATCTAAGTATATGGGGAACATACCTCAAAATAGTAAAAGCCATCTATGAGAAACCCACAGCGAGCATACTCCTAAATGGACAAAAATTAGAACCATTTCTCCTGAAAACTGGAACAAGACAAGGATGCCCACTCTCACCCCTCCTGTTCAACATAGTATTGGAAGTCCTGACTCGAACAATCAGAGAAGAGAAGGCAATCAGCGGTATCCAAATAGGAAAAGAGGAAGTCAAGTTATCTCTCTTTGCAGATGATATGATTGTGTACCTTGAAAACCCAATAGAATCTGTCAAAAACCTCCTTACACTGATAAAGGCCTTTGGCAAAGTCTCAGGATACAAAATAAATGTACAAAAGACAATCGCATTTCTCTACACCAATAATAAACAAACAGAAACCCAAATAAAAAACACAATTCCATTCACAATAGACACAAAAAAATGAAATACCTTGGCATCTTCCTAACCAGAGACGTGAAAGACCTTTACAAGGAAAACTACAAAACACTGCTCAAAGAAATCAAAGTTGACACAAGCAAGTGGAAAAATATCTCATGCTCATGGAGTGGAAGAATCAACATTGTGAAGATGTCCATCTTACCTAAGGCAATCTACAAATTCAATGCAATACCCATTAAATTACCAGCAACATTCTTCTCAGACCTAGAAAAAACAATGCAGGAATTCATATGGAAACACAAACGTCCAAGAATAGCCAGAACAATCCTCAGCAAAAAAAACAAAGCATGTGGTATCACATTACCAGACTTCAAACTTTACTATAAAGCTACAATCATCAAAACAGCTTGGTATTGGTATAGGAACAGGCATATAGATCAATGGAATAGAATTGAGATTCCAGAAGGAAAACCTCAATTTCTCAACCAACTCATCTTCAACAAAGCCTCCACCACCTACCACTGGGAAGAGGAGAACCTATTCAGTAAATGGTGCTGGGAAAACTGGCTGACCAATACAGAAGATTGAAACAAGACCCCTTTCTATCCCTATGCAGAAAGGTTAATTCCAAATGAATCAGAGACCTAAATGTAAAACCTCAAACCATAAGAACCTTAGAAAATGAAGGAAATACCCTTCATGGAAATTGGAACTGGCATCGAATTCCTGAACAAAACCCAAAACCCATAGCTCATAAGAGAGAAAATAGACAAGTGGGACCTTATTAAACCGACAAGCTTCTGCAAAGCTAAAGAAACCATCAAGAGAGCAGGGAGACAGCCTAAAGACTGGGAAAAAATATTTGCCAACACCAGTTCTGACAAAGGCTTAATATCCTGGATCTACAAGGAACTCTAACATGCTGAGAAGAAAAAAAACAAACAACCCCATTATAAAATGGGCAAAAGATATGAACAGACACTTCACAAAGGAAGACATCCGAGCAGCCAACAAACACATGAAGAAATGTTCAACCTCACTAATCATCAGGGAAATGCAAATCAAAACCACACTGAGATACCACCTAACCCCAGTCAGAATGGCAATTATCAACAAGTCAAAAAATAAGAGCTGCTGGAGAAGGTGAGGTGAAAAGGGAACACTTCTATACTGTTGGTGGGAGTGTAAACTGGTGTAACCTCTGTGGAAAGCAGTGTGGCAATTCCTAAAAGCTTTAAATACCACCTCCCATATGACCCCACAATCCCCCTACTGGGAATATATCCTGAAGAACACAAGTCACTCTATAAAAAAGATACCTGCACATGCATGTTTATTGCAGCATTGTTCACAATAGCAAGAACCTGGAAACAGCCATGCTGCCTGTCAAAAGAGGGCTGGATTAAAAAATGTGGTACATATATACGATGGAATACTACACAGTCATAAAAAAGAACAAAATCATGAATTTCGCAGCAACCTGGATGGAACTAGAGTCTATAATACTGAATGACCTCTCACCGAAACAAAGATCCGAGTATCACATGTTCTCACTCATATAATGGACCTTAAACATCCAATGCAATACTATACGAAAATGACTAACAGTACTGGGAAACTATGGTGGGGTGAGGGAGATGGGATTAACAGTAGCAAATATCTGTCTGGGAAGGGGGAAACACCCCATATCAACAGGGTGCCTGAATGAAACGCAATTGTATACCTAATCCTTAACTGTACCCCACAACTTCATAATAAAAAAAAATAAATAATTAAAAAAAATAAAAGAAAACATATGGGCAAAGGCTTCAGTTCATTGGTCTGGGTTTGAATATTATGGATAAGACTTCAAAAGCACAGCAACAGAGATATAAACTGGCAAGTGGAATTTCTACATCAAGCTGAAAAGCTTATGCAAAGCAAAGGATATAGTCAAGAAAGTGAAGAGACAATCTACAGAACTGGAGAAAATATTTACAAACTATTCATGTGACAAAGGATTAATATTCAGAATATACAAAGAGCTCAAACAACTCAACAATAAAAAAGCAAATAATTCAATTAAAAATATACAAAAACTCTAAATAGATAATTCTCAAAAGAAGACATACAAATTGCCAACGAATATGCAAAATGTATAATATCACTCATCAACAGGAAAATGCAAATCAAAACCATGAGATATTACTTCACTTTTCATAATGGTTGTTATCAAAAAACAGCAAAAATCTTCTCTCAAGGATAAGGAGAAAAATAACATACCTTATTGCTAGAAATGTAAATAACTGCAGACATTATGGAAAATGAGATGGAGGTAGCTTCAAAAAGGTAGAAATAGAACTACCATATGACTTAGCACTCTGACTGCTGGGTATACATTCAAAAGAAAGAAAATCAGTATCTGTACCCTCACATTTATTCTAACATATTCATAATGGTCAAGATATGGGATTAACCTAAGTGCCTATCAACAGAAGAATGAGTTAAAAAAAAAATTGGTGTATTTATACATACACATGTATATACTATTTGTACACATATATAGTATATGCAAAGAACTACCATTTAAATATAAAAATAATGAAATCCTGTCATTCATGGCAACATGGATGAGCCTGGAGGGCATTATATTAGGTAAAATAAGCCAAGCTCAGAAAGAAAAGTACTGCACGCCTTAAGCAGGTATGGAAGTGAAAAAAGTTGATCTTAAGGAAGTAAAGGGTAGACTAATGCTAATTAGAGATTGTGAGTTGTAGGGAGGAAGAGGGATAAGGTGAGGGTGATAAGTAGATATAAAATTACATCCAGATAGGATAAATAAATTCTAGGGTTCTGTAGCACTGTAGTGTGAGCATAGATAAAAACTATTTAGTGTATATTTTTAAATAGCTGGAAAAGGATATATAGAATGAAAATATTTGAGGTGATGGACATTCTAATTATCTTGATTTGAACATTACATTGTATACATGAATTATAGTATCACACTCTACCCCATTTATGTTAATTCAAAAAATAATTTAAAAATTAGAAATCCAAAGCCGGGCTCAGTGGCTCAGCCTGTAATCCCGCGACTTTGGGAGGCTGAGGTGAGTGGATTGCCTGAGCCCGCGGGTTCGAGACCCGCCTGGGCAGCAAGACTTCATCTCTACAATAAATCAAAAAAAAAAAAAAAAAAAACCCGGGCGTGGTAGCGCATGCCTGTAATTCCGACTACTCAGAAGGCTGAGGAGGAAGGATCGCCGGAGCCCAGCAGGTTGAGGCTGCGGTGGCCGGGAGCGGCCACTGCACTCCAGTCTGGGCGACAGAGTGAGACTCCAACTCAAAAAAAAAAAACCTAAAAACTAAAAATTAGAACTCCAGATAAAACTGTTAAAGGAGAATATTACTTTTAATAGACAGTCTCACAAAAGATAACTTTTGTATGTACTAACCCAATATATCAAAATCAGTAAAAATTAATGAAATGTTTCAAAGTCTGTTCTGTATTTTTATTTTCTTACTCCCTTTTCTGCTCATACATCCTCCAGGGTATGTTACCCACTTTGCCACTAGTAGTTATCTTTTTTATATTATTATAGTAAAATTGTCATAAATACTTTTTCCTATTTATTTTCATAAAACATATCTACTTCTAAAATACCCCAGCAGGTTTCCCAAGTTGAAATATTTACCACAATTGAGATTTCAGTTAATTTGGAGTTGGGAATTTTCCTCCATTTATTGTAAAGCTTCTGATCCAGATGGAGAACTCCAATTTCTTCTCTGGGAAGTACTAAGCAGATGAGAAACTCAGAAGTAAGAGCTTTTGAAAATAGAAAAGAAAATTATATTTAAGAGTTGTTAGAAAATTAGAAGACTCCTAGCGTGCTAGTTATGCCTAAATGAGAGGCTCCAAATGTATGATTTTGTTGGAGGAAGGGAATCGGAAAGAAATAAATGAAAGGAGGAAAAATGAGAATTGAATAGCAACTGGCAAACACAGTAGGAATTTCCATCCACAATATGGACTGTTCTTGGCCTGTTAGCATGCAATTAATATTATAATCAGAGAAATTATTAGTAATATGCTAGGCTGCAAATTTCTGGCAACCAGATTATGTTGCACAAACAAATTTTTTTTATTAAAAGGAGTTGGAAAGAAAGACAGTTGTGGGATATTGAGTTGCCCTTTGACCATAAATAGCTGTAATACTGGAGAAAAAAATCAGGCATTTAATACTAGGAATATGAACCCTGAAATAAAATAAACAGGCAAGATGAGACCCTGAATTTCTTATTCCTGGAAATGTTTTTGAACATCAAGTTAGGGAGTTTTATAATACCAGAAAAGTGAGCAAAATAAGTGAATAGAATTTCAAGGTACAAAACAATGTACATATTAGGACTCATTTACATAAACTGTGTGTAATATATACTATATATACTCTCTGAATACATATCAAATGCTTTTCACTTCTAGGCATGAAGTGTGTATGAACTACTTGTGAGGAGTTGTCATCTAAAATTTCTCAATACACATGGCAATCACTTAAATTATTTATTGTGGAATGTTCATATATTATGTTCATAAATTTTATAAGAAAAAATATGAAGTTATAGAAACAAAATATAAACTTAATATCAAATTTGCACTTAATACTGAATTTGAGGGCTGAAAAATAATAGCTTTTGCTGTTAACAAATTAAAACTGTGAGAACAAAGTTTTTTCTATGCACTTCAATTAAGCTTTTGCATTTGAATGGAAAAAGATATGTAAATATATTTATTTACTTAAAAATTTTTTTCTCTATAGAAAACACAAAACAAAACTAGACAAAAATGCAGATATATAAAACCTGCCTCAGAAACAATTTCAGTTAATTGTGCAAAGTTCTTAGTTAAGTCCTTCTAAGTCTGAACCCAAGTTAACTGAAATGCAACATACACACAGCCCATTTTTACCAGACTATGTCTCATTTCCTATAACATATTGTACATATTCCCCCATTCAGTTTTTCTTATTATTTTTCTAAGTTTGGAATCCTCCTTTCCATTTCTACCTGCCAAAATGCTAATCAGCAATTGGGACTCAGCTCAAGTGTCACTTCCATGATTATTCTTTGACTTGCTGACCCTCTGGTAATTGCTCCCTCCCTTGCATATTCATGCACTGTTTTCTATTATGGATAATTGTGCATATTCCAGTCTCCACTGCTAGACCCCATCTTCTTTAGGGCACAGGTTATGTCTTAATTAATATTACATTTTTGCGTGCACCTAGAATAGGATCTTTTACATAACAGATGTTGGATTGACCTGAATGCAATTGTGAGATGTTTTCATTTCACCCTGTCCCACAGCACTGATCTTAAAAGAAGGTTGGTGATAATAGGGGATAATTTTCTGAAATTTTTTAATGCCACTTTGTCACAGATGAAATGAGAGCTATGATCAGCTTTCATGTAGTAATTCAAAGAACGCTTCAAAATAATCTCTGAACGTATATGATCTACACTGTAATATCAAAAGTGAATACTTGGAAATATGCACTGTAAAAATGTTTTCAGAAAGTATTCTCTCAAGAAATAGATAGTAAGCTAAAAATTCTAGTCAACTAAATATTAATAAAAATTCTTTTACTCAACCTGTCATGTATCGTTTCTCATTGTTCTTTATTTTTCTTACACTGATTTTCATGTTTACATAAGTCTTTTATATTGTGCCATGGGAAAAAAATTCTTACGCTTTTTTTTTTTTTAACAAGGGCTCATTAAGTTTAAATTTGATACTGGAACTTTCATTTTGAATCATGCAACTGTTGTCTAGATGCCCAAGAAGAAAGATAATTGTCATGTCAAGAATGAAATATGATTTTATTTTATTGAGTAGGGAGAGAAGAAAGGAAACACAGCTTTCTGGAGAATAGGGTCTGAAGGTCAGTTCTAAGGAGAAGATAAAACCTGGAACAATGGTGTCAAGTCAATGAAACAAAAGGGTGGACCGGGCTCAGTGGTTTAGTCTGTAATCTCAGCACTTTGGGAGGCCTAGGCAAGTGGATTGCTTGAGCTCGTGGGCTCAAGTTCATCCCAGGCAATTGGCAAGACCTGTCTCTACAATAAACCAAGAATCAACTGGGCATGGTAGCATGTGTCTGTAGTTCCGGCTACTTGGAAGGAAGGATCACCGGAGCCCAGCAGGTCAACGCTGGGGTGACCAAGAAGATGCCACTGCACTCCAGCCTAGGCCATGGAGACTCCAACTCAAAACACAAAAATCAAAAAACAAAGCAAAACAAAAAAACAAAAAAATAAAGGAAAGAGTGGTCTAAGATAAGAGATGGAGCGAGAAATGAAGAGAATTTCAGGTTTTACATACAAAGTACATTCCTTGTGACAAGTTGAGGATATGGCCTACCTCAAATTGTTTAATTTCAAAAATAATTGAGAATTTATTATGTATCAGGTCTCCTAACCACAGGTACATAAACCTAAATTATATCTAGAATTAATGAGGGTACAGACTCTTCCAAACCCCCTAGTGGTGGCAGATTCTACCGATGGTATAATATGCTAGAGGTCAGAGGAAGAGACATGAAAAGATATTAGTTGGAGAGTTTATTTATTTTCTCTGAGATTTTTGCATATTTTTCCAACTTGTGAAATAATCATTAAAAATCACATTAATGTGCAATCACCATTCAATGATATTATAATTAGTGACTGCTGCTCTGAATTTAATAGAGGGAATTAAATAAAGTATTTGGTGGCCTGCTCTTCCTTCAGTAATTTGTTCAAGTCAAAACTGGACAGTTATGACATTTTACTAGCATGATGATAGTAAACTAGTCTGAGAACAAAACACTCAGAGGAATACACTGTCATAGTAATTCAAAGTCACAACAAAAATAGTGAGCCAGATACACTGCACAGAGCCAAATCTTAACTCCACTGCAACTTGGGGCTTCTAACTATGACTTATTTAAACGGATTTGAAGATATGTTTCTTTATAGATAATGGACCCAACTGAAAAACTTTGAAAACTCAACTTCCATCCTAAGTCTGGTAGCCAGCTTACTTTCTCATAATATCTCCTGAAACCTATATATCCCATAAACTTAATCCATCAAGGTTTTGTCTCCGGTGTCTAGATCATTATGAATAAAGAACACACAAGAGGTCTGAGATTGGATTTAGTAATAACAAATAAATTTGGGGATATAAAGCTGTCTGTTTTGGTGCAAGTTTATGATAACAGTGAAATTTAGGTTATATGAGTGTCATTAAGTTCATCGAAAACCAGAACAATTTATCAAATATTATATTAGATAATGTTGAAAAAGATACTTTGGAAGACTATTCTAGAAAAATACAAACAAACAAAAATGTTAAATGTGATATAAGGTTCAAAAATCTTACCATATTTTTTCTTTTAAACACTCATAATGCTTTTTATACCTAAGATATCTCATTAGATATAGCCTATACCGATTTCCTTTTGACTGTCATTCACATGTAAGAATGAAAAACACTGAATGTCATAAAAGAACATAATGTTCTCATAGTTAAACCAAATAGAAAAGAAATATGGTAGAGGGATGTAAATTGTTCAGTGTAACTTTATTACCTTTCTAAAAAATAGATCAAAACATGTGATATAGCAATGTTGAATGACTAGCATTACTTTCATACAAAATAAATTATATACAGGTATTTATGTTAGTTATTATGTGGAAAATAAAAATCCCCATTTACAAGTTCTTTTAACAAGCTAGTATATGGTATACTAATTGAGAAAGTGTTTTTCTAGAATAAGCCTAACTTGGTTTCACTCACATTTCACAACTTACTACAAGATAGCAAACTACAGTTTTATCTTTCAAATTTTTCTCAAAATCACACTTCATACATGTGTAGATTAAGGATAATAGCAATTATATATAATCATAATTTGCATCAGCAGATTTATATGTGCATATCAATCTTATTTATAATATACATGACAAATATAAGACAATCATAAACATTGTCAGATAATAAAATGTTAACATATGTGGTTTAAAGATTTAATTGGATTTTTAAAAGATTAATAAATTGAGCAATATCTCATTTATGAAAGTAAGAGTTGCTTTAATGAGCTGGGTGGCAGATGTAGGATTTATAGGCAGAAAAGGGCCAAAGAAGCAGAAACAAAAAGGGCTAAAAGAGAAGGAATATTTTAAAATGACTATTTTCAAATTGTATGGAGTCATTATAGGTGTACATATTTATAGGTTACATGTGATATTTTGATATAAACATACAATGTGTAATGATCATATATGAGTAATTGAGATATTCATTACTCAAACATTTATTATTTCCTTGTGTTTAGAACATTTCAAATCTATTCTATCTTGAAATGTATTATATATTATTCTTAACTATAGTCTCATTGTATGATCAAACACTAGAATTTATGCCTTCTATCTAACTGCATTTTTCCAACTGTTAACTAGTCCCTTTCCCTACCACCTCACTGTTCTTCCCAGTCTCTGGTAACCACCCTTTTTTTCACTATCTCCATGAGATCAGTTATTTTAGTGCCCACTTATCTGTGAGAACATGTGACTTTCTTATTATGCTGATTCAAGTTGACTGGACCTCTTCTTATTGGTTGCTGTGAATCTCCTTTTTTTTTTTTTTTTCCAAAACTGGCCTGTTTTAAGGTTCAGTTTGATTGTGTGGTGCCTAGCATGAGTACTCTGGGTTTGTCTGATTTGTTGGAGCTTAGTACAAAAGCTCAGTTCAAAACAATATTCTTCCATATATTTTATTTTGCAAGCCATGTATAATAAATGTTTATGTCTAAGTAACTGAGACTTAGAAATGCTCAGTTATTAACTATTGATAATTAATGATAAAACTTAATCAAGAAGTAAGTCATTCATTCACACTTTAACAGGCTCCCTATTATTTCTGGTGGTGAGATAATAGAACACAAGTGTTAAATGTATACGTTTTTATTTTTCCTCTTACTGACTATAATCTATCATATGAAATAGATTCATTTACAGGATTTTTCCCCCAGACACTTACAAATATTAATTCAAAAATATAAAAATTAAAAAGTAATCTACATACAACATTTGAAAGTATGTGTATTTAAGAGAACCATCATTTTATATGGTATATTTGAAATTGCACTTAGAATATGATTGAAAAGGAAAAATCCTTTGGAAAAATGCTCAAGATCAAATAGAATCAAATAGAAAGAGATCGTTCCATAAAGAAAAGAAAAATATTGCCATTTTCTTCAATATCAGAGTAGTTGATAACAGGTCAGGGATACCATCATTACTAGACGCATTTTACTTTAAGCTCCTATCAACCCTTTTCTTGTGACAAAACTTTTCTAAATATCCAAATCATTATTGCCTTCTCCCTAAGTAAAAATATCATGGGATAATATTTTAGAAAGCAAAATATCTTTCTATTATTATGTTGAGAGGAATTAGGCAGGAATTGCGGAATTCAAGGTGGAATTCACTTGAGGGTATTTAGTTAGTCAGAACATTGGAGCATTTGTTCCATGTTTCTCCAGCATACAATATCTTTTGTGTTAAGGATAAATTTCTAAATATAGAATGGGCACTGTCATTAGTGAGTACTCACCACTAGTATGTCCTTATTATTGGAATTATTGCAATTATTGGAAACTATATTCTGTATCCCCTGGCTAGCAAATATTATTCTGCTGACAGAAAGTCTCATATTATTGGCCTTTTTTGTCTCTGAATTATTGACAGTGTTATTATAGATGTACACAGTTTTATACTAATCTAAACAGTACTGGATAGATTATGAAAAAAACTTGTGTACACGCACACACACATACTTTTTGATTTTATAATACTAAGATAAACTTTAGTTTGACTCCCCAGATCATCACTCTTTCAATTGCATGCCTTTGAGTAAATTATAATTATTTGTTGTTTTTTTATTTCTGTTTTTTAACTTTTGCTTCTGTGGCAAACCACATTTCCTTTCTTCTTTGCGGGGGGGGTTGAGTTGGAGTCTCACTCTGTCACCCAGACTGGAGTGCAGTGGCCGCTCCCGGCCATTGCAGCCTCGACCTGCTGGGATCCGGCGATCCTTCCGCCTCAGTCTTCCAAGTAGCTGGAACAACAGGCACTTGCTACCATGCCCGGCTAATTTTTTTTTCTTTTTTTTTTATTGTAAAGATGAGGTCTCGCCAATTTGCCCAGGCGGGTCTCAAACCCGTGGGCTCAGGCAATCCACTCACCTCAGCCTCCCAAAGCACTGGGATTACAGGCTGAACCACCAAGCCCGGCCACATTTCCTTTCTTATTGTTTTGCTCTTCCTTTGGATTTGCTAATTACATTCTTTCAATTCATTTTCTCATCTATAATTTAACAATATATCCAATATATTGACTTATCTATAATATGATATGAAAATTGATTTTAATAATAAAAATGAGCACAGTTATCTGGCATCTTACTCATTGTAACTGAGTACAAGCTTTTGTTTTTAACATATTTTTGAATACTTAGTGAAAATTGAAATATCACTTTAATATACAAGTATTATGTTAAGGAGAAACTATATGCTTCACTGAGAAGTAGTAATTTTGTATTGCTGAGAAAACACTACTGAAATCACACAAAAAAATCATGTAATCCCAGGCAGCTATTTAACAGCACAGCGACCCTAAAGAAGTTAAGTAGCCTCTCCTTTTATCCAAAGCAAGGCAGTTGGATTTAATGTTCCCTAGTGATCCATTCATTTATAATATTACATTACAAGCAAAGCTTTCCTCTTGATTTTCCTCCTGGATTTATGAAAGTTAATTTCAATAATTCTATACTGACCCTTCAAATTTTAAATTATTCCATTGTCTGGTAAAGCTCAGATTTTTTTTAAATTTCAAATTGATATTTCCTAGCTGGAAAAAAAAGATCTTGTTTGAAATATAACATATTCAAACTTGTTTTGATTGGGTATTTCTGTTTCTAAGAAGTATAAACATTTAAATAGACAGTCAGTTTCTTAAGACTAAAGAAAGTTACAATAATGGATTAAGTTCAAAATGGTTTTATGAAATCATAGCTTTTCCTTTAGATTTGTGATTGATTAAGTAAGCAATATTCATGCCATCGCACTTAATATGATTCTTAAATTTAGACCCACATTATCTTCTCTTTTAGACAACGTGGTTATGAAAGGCAAGGAAAGCAGAATACAATTTTCTTACTTGATAATAAGTAGAATGTATGCATTCTATTACAGAATGTTGGCAGAGTTCTCTTATGTATAATAAATACAGAAATGAGGCGAGGTTAGGGTGTGGGACATTTAAGGATGAAAGTGATCTTAGAGACATTATTTTCTCTTTGTTTTATATTTAATAAAGATGAACTTTCTAGATGTTTGTAAGAACATATGATTTATGCAAGTGTGGAAAACAAGAATTTTGAAATTTTTATTGACCATGATACTCCTTTTTTTTTTTTGAGTTGGAGTCTCACTCTGTCACCCAGACTGGAGTGCAGTGGCCACTCTCGGCCACCACAGCCTCGACCTGCTGGGCTCCGGCTATCCTTCCACCTCAGCCTTCCAAGTAGCTGGAACTACAGGCGTGCGCTACCATTCCCGGCTAATTTTTGATTTTATTGTAGAGATAAGGTCTCACCAAGTTGCCTAGGCGGGTCTCGAACCCGCGGTCTCAGGCAATCCACTCACCTCAGCCTCCCAAAGGCGCGGGATTGCAGGCTGAGCCACCGAGCCTGCCTTTGTTACTCCTTTTTTTATCACATGGATACCTTGTTGTGTAGTTATTTACACTTTGTTCATAATCCTTGTCATGTTATTAAATCATATTAGTGCAGAGATCATCTCTCTTTTGGATGTATTGTCATAACTAATAACTGACACACGACATACTTCAGAATTTATAAAGTATTATTTGTATTAATACTATATTATTCACCGATTGTCATTGATAGATTTTGTTGTTTCCATTAATCTCTGAGTTTAGAGGTCCTACATGGTCTGTATGAGGGCTTGCGAAAGGATATTTGACAAAAAAAATCAGATCATATTTTTCCTCTTGACATAGGCTCAGGGACCCCAAAGTTGAGGTCTGGCCGGAGAGGCCAAGTGACTTCTTAGGTTAACTCAGGCAATAATTCAAAAGTGAGTCAACAAGGCAAAGCAAAAGCAAGTTTACTAAAAGAAAAGAGAAACAGAAAGACTACTTCATAGGCAGAGCAGCCCTGTTTGGAAAAACAAAAACAAATTTTATTGAAATAAGAGAGAGCAGGGTGCTCCATAGGTCGAGCAGCCTGGGCTTGTTAATAGGAAGAAAGGTGCCCATACCTTTCTGAGACTTTATTTTTATATATTTTTATAGTTATCTCTTGATTATATGCTAAGCAAACGGTGCATTAGTCCATGGGTTTTCTGGGAAAACGGTGGGGAGTTCCCAGAATAGATGGTTCCTCCCCTTTTTAAACCACATGGGGTAACTTCCAAGAGTTAGCATGATAATTGTAAACTGTCATGGTGCTGGTGGGAGTTCTTTTAGCATAACAATCCATTATAATTAGCATATAATGAGCAAAAAGGGTAAACAGGTGCCTTTTGACTTCGTCTTGGTCTTAATTGGTCTCAGAGGGCTTTTGGTCATTCTTTTCCTTGCATCTTGTCTTATCAGTGTGGTCCAGAACTTGTGACTTTCATTTTGGGAAACTAGTCCTGCTGAATCCCTATCTCACTCTACTCTCACACCACAGACTTCTGTGACTAAATATGGGTGAATCTTCCCACACACCAAGAAAGACACCAGCTGGACATTCTCAGATTCAATTCAGTTCTGGTGCTATTTTCCTCCAGATAACCTCAGATTCCACAGGTTAAGGGCTCAGTCTTTGGGACTGCTTTCTTCCTTCAGGCACCAATCACAAGTCTCAGCCTTCAGAACTTTTGACCAATCAGCTACATGTTGAAGTTTCCACAACTGCCCTCTTTGGGTTTAATTTGCTGGACTCAGTCACAGAACTCAGGGAAACACTTACATTTACTAGTTTATTATAAAGAAGATTACAAAGAATATAGATGAGCAGATGAGTAGGGTGAGGTGGGGGGTATGCCAAGCTTCCATGCCCTCCCTCCCCCTGCTAGCAACCCTACAACAATCTCTACGTGTTTGACTATCCTGAAGCACTCTGAACCGTGTTATCTTGGGGTTTTATGGATGATTCATTAGAAAGACATGGTTGATTAAACCATTGGCCATTGTTGATGAAACAGATCTTCAGTCTCATCTCCAGTCCCTGGAGGTTGAGGGTTGGGGCTGAATGCTCCAATCTTCTGCACATGACTGTCCTTCAGCGACCAGCCCATACTGAAGTTAGCTCTAGCATTTTGAAGGTTTAGGAGTTGTATGTTAGGAAACAAGGAGAAAGACCAAATATATATTTTACATTATCATAAGGGATAATCCCTTTTTGGTACAATGTAGGAAAAATGCTTTTTCTGGCAATTTAAAAATATTAGAACTTTTAAGTGTATCCTTGGAATCTTGTACTTTGCATTTAATTTAGGATCTAATTTTCTTTTGTTTATTTAAATTTATTAAGTTATGAGTCATTGAATGCTAAAATAGTCTTTGTAAACCATTGAATCAAGATAAAATGTCTTAATTTTATATTTAAACCTTCAAGTAAATATATATTTTGTTGTGGCTATTATATTGTGGCTATTTTTCATTGTGGTTTTTGTTTTTAAGTAAGTTACACATTAATACAAATTAGCTTTATGCAGATGTTAGTTGATATCACATATATCTCATTTGCAAACAGTACTAGAAATCAGATATTTTTGGGAAAATACTTATTAATAACTTTAGTTGTTACAGAAAACTTTTATTATTATTATAATTACACATTATTTCTTTGCAGATTATTTTTCCACAGGGTATGAGAGAATCTGAGGAGTAAATTGAATTCAGGACAAGAAACACATGGCAGAAAATTTTCTAAAATGTAATTTATGTTTGATAATATCTTTTAGGAAAAGCATGAATAAAATATACAGATATAAATCTACTAAGCAGCATAACTGTTTTTATAACTACATGTGTATATGTATAATATTTTATAATTACACAATTAGGCAAAAAAGAAAAATACCCAATGCACTGCCACATAAACAATCTTTTTTATTTAATGATAATTATATTGTGAAGAAGAGAACTGTATTAACAAAAACGTGAGGAATTAAGTTATATCTGTATAATTTGTATAGTCCTATTGACTAAAAGAAGCATTAACTATTATGGTCAATGTGGAAAACAAAAGATCAGTGTTGGTTCCAAGTTTGCAGCCTATAATTCTCATGGCAAATGTAAGTTTATGTTGATTTTTATTAATTTTCATTTCCTGAAATAAGGATGTTCTTAATCAGTTAAGTTTTCTGATATATCCAAGTAAATGTAAATTAGATACCTCAATTCAGAACAAAAAAGTATGAATTTTAAAAAATTTTTATGTAAACAGCTATTTGACTTAATTTGTTCTCTGCTATACACTTATGATCATAAGTTTAAAAAGTTTTGTTATTGTATAAAATATCTTAATATCTGCTATTTTCAATGCCCATGAAATTAACATAGCTGAATTACTACAAGTTTTTTGAATCAAACATTGGATTAAAATCTGTGTATAATAGTTTCAGAAAAAAAATCATGCCAAATATAATATAGTTTAAGCAGTCAATTTAAAGTTTTATACTGGAACATTATCTTTCTAATTGTAATAAGAAATGTCTTTCATAACTCATTTTGATTTTCACTGTCTTTGCATTTAGTAAGACTTTAACATTTTTAAGTTTCCCTAATATTGTTTGTTTAAGCAGTTAGCACTATGAGCTAACAAAAGACCCATCAGTTCACTATTAGTAGACCCTGAACATCAAGTATAATACTACAAGAAAGGGATTAGCAGTAGTGCGACATTACAAGGGGAGGGAAGAGGTGGGGCACATAACATCGGTAAAGATGCCTGATCCTAATCCAGGCGAAATGAGGTCCAATGGGAGACCTAAACTTCACATGTACATATACCACTTATGTACCCAATCTTGACTTGTATCCTACATGTTTAAAATTTAAAAAAAGGATTTCAAAGAAAGTAATTACTTTGTCAAAGATAAGTTAATTGTAAGTTGATAATTTTATTTCTGAGTTCTCTATTCAGTTTCATTGGTTAAAGTGTCTATTTTTGAACTAATACCATGCTGTTTGTTTACTGTAGTCATGAAGCAAAGTCTGAAGTCTGACAGTGTGATGCTTCTGGCTTTGCCCTTTTTATTTTAGATTACTTTGGCTATTTGGGCTCATTTTCACTTACATAAGAATTTAAGTATTGTCTTTTCTAGACCTGAGAAAAATGATCTAGCAGTTAGATAGGGATTGCGTTGAATCTGCAGATTGCCTTAGGTGGTATGGACATCTCAACGATATTGATTCCTCTAATCCATGAACATGGATGGCTTCCCATTTGTTTATATTATCTTTGATTTCTTTCAGTGGTTTTTTTTTACCTCTCATTGTAATGATCTTTTACCACTTAGGTTAGATGTATTCCAAGAGGTGTCTGTGTGTGTGTGTGTGTGTGTGTGTGTGTGTGTGTGTGTGTGTGTTTATGTGTGTATGTATTTATTGTAAATGAGATTGTGTTTGTGACTTGTTTCTCAGCCTGTTTGTTATTGGTACATACAAATGCAACTGATTTTGAGAATTGATTTTATATTATGAGACTTTACTGAAATTGTTTATCAGTGCTAGGAGATTTTGAGTGGAATCTTTTGAATTTTCTAGGTATAGAGCCATAACATCTTCAAAGAGAGCTAATTTAACTTCCATTTTTAATATTTGGTACTTATTTCTTTCTCTTGCCTAGTTGCTCTGGCTAGGACATTTAGTACTCTGTTGAATAGGAGTAGTGAGGGAGATATCCTAATTTTGTTTCAGTTCTTAGGAAGATTGTTTCCAGTTTATGCCTTTAAGTATGGTATTGTTGGCCAAAGATTTGTCATAGTTGACTTTTATTATTTTGAGGAATGATATTTTGATGTCTAGGTAGTTGAGGGTTTTTATCATGAAAAGATGTTGAATTTTATTATATGTTTTCTGACTCTATTAACATAAACATGTAGTTCTTGGTTTTACTTCTATTTATGTTGTTTGTTACATTTATTGATTTTTGTATGTTGAACCAGCCTTGCATTCTAAGAATGAATCCCACCTTGTTGTCCTTGTAGTGTGCTGTTGGATGCAATTTACTAATATTTTATTGAGAAATTTTGAATCTAGTTAACTTTATTTGTTTTCTCTCAGGTATTGTGCACACAGTTTGGGTAATCGACTACAAATAAATGCCATCTTTTTCTTTATGTCACTTAATGCTTAAAGTATTGTTATCAGTATTTAGCTAAAAACACAGTTAATTATAATTTTAAGTTATTTTTCTAAAGATAAATCTATAGAAAATTAAATATTAAAAATTAACAGTAAATAATCTGAAAAATAAACTTTAAAATTCCATTTATTATAGCATAAAAATGTATAAAATACTCAAGAGTAAGTTTAATTTAAAAAGTAGAATCAGCCGGGCTCGGCCTGTAATCCCGTGCCTTTGGGAGGCTGAGGTGAGTGGATTGCCTGAGCCCGCGGGTTCGAGACCCGCCTGGGCAGCGAGACCTCATCTCTACAATAAGTCAAAAAATCAGCTGGGCATGGTAGCGAGCGCCTGTAGTTCCAGCTCCTTGGGAGGCAGAGGCAGAAAGATCACCAGAGCCCAGCAGGTTGAGGCTGCAGTGGCCGAGAGCGGCCACTGCACTCCAGTCTGGGCGACCGAGTGAGACTCCAACTCAAAAAAATAAATAAATAAAAAAATAAAAAGTAGAAATCTGTACACCAAAAAGTATAAAACACTGATGAAATAAATTGAAGATGACACAAATTAACAAAAATACATTCTCATTCACTGGTTATAAGAATTAATATTGTAAAAAGATCATACTACCCATACCAATTTAGAGACTCAAAGAAAGCTCTATCAAAATTTCACTGTAATTTTTCACAGAAATAGAAAACAAATTTTACGATTTTTTAGGGACCACAAAAATACCTTAAATAGCCAAAGCAATCTTGAATAAAAAGAACTGAACCTGAGGCATCACACTATTTGATTTCAAAATATATTACAAAGCTCTTGTATTTACAACAGCATGGCACTGGTATAAAAAACAACTTATAGACCTATGGAAAATAATAGTGAGCCTATAAATAAATTCATGCATTTAATGCTACTTGATTTTCAACAAAGTTGCAAAAAACACACTGCCAGAAAAAGACAGTCTTCAATGAATGGTTTTGGTAAAACTTAATATCCACATGTAGAAGTATTAAATTGAACCCAAATCTCACACCACATTTAAAAATTAATTCAAAATGGATTAAAGAATTAAATGTAAAACTTGATACTATAAAACTCATAGAAGAAAACATAAGGAAAAAGCTTCATGATAGTTGGGCAATAATTTATTGGATATAACCTCAAAAGCATAAGCAACAAAAGCGAAAATAGAGAAATATGATTTCATCACATTAAAAAACTCCTGCTCAGCAAAGAAAACAAATAACAGTGAAAAGAAAAACTACAGATTGGGAGAAAATGTTTGAAAGTCATACATCTTATTATGAACTAATATCTAAAATGTGTAAGGACCAATATAACAGCAAGAAAACAAACCATCCCATTAGAAAATGAGCAAATAATCTAACTAGACATTTCTTTTTTTTATAAACATTTTTTATTATAAAATTGTGGGGTACAGTTAAAGGTTAGGTATACAAATGTACATCTTTCAGGCACCTTTGTTAATAAGGGGTGTCTCTCCGCCCCCAGACAGATATTGACTACTGTTTGTCCCATCTTCCTTCCCCTTCCTACCCCCCCATAGTTTCCCACCACTGTCAGTCCTTTTCTTATAGTATTATGGTAGATGTTCAAGGTCCACTATGTGAGTGAGAACATGTGATACTCAGATCTTTGTTTCTGTGAGAGATCACTCAGTTTTATAGACTCTAGCTCCATCCACGTTGCTGCGAAATTCATGATTTTGTTCTTTTTTATGGCTGCATAGTATTCCATCGTGTATATGTACCACATTTTTTAATCCAGTCCTCTTTTGATGCACAGCATGGTTGGTTCCAGGTTCTTCCTATTGTGAACAATGCTGCGATAAACATTCGTGTGTGGGTATCTTTTTGATAGAGTGATTTGAGTTCTTCAGAGTATATTCCCAGTAGGAGGATTGCAGGGTCATAAGGGAGGTCGATATTTAGAGCTTTTAGGAATCGCCACACTGCTTTCCACAGAGGTTGCACTAGTTTACACTCCCACCAACAGTGTAGCAGTGTTCCCTTTTCACCACATCCTCTCCAGCATCTGCTATTTTTTGAGTTATTGATAATTGCCATTTTGACTGGAGTTAGGTGGTATCTCAGTGTAGTTTTAATTTGCATCTCCTTGATGATTAGTGAGGTTGAACATTTCTTCATGTGTCTGTTGGCCACTTGAATGTCTTCCTTTGAGAAGTGTCTGTTCATATCTTTTGCCCACTCTATAATGGGGTTTCACATTACCAGACGTCAGACTTTACTATAAAGCTACAATAATCAAAACAGTTTGGTATTGGTACAGGAACAGGCATATAGACCAATGGAATAGAATTGAGATTCCGGAAGCAAAACCTCAATTTCTCAACCAACTCATCTTCGACAAAGCCTCCACCACCTACCACTGGGGAGAGGAGAACCTATTCAGTAAATGGTGCTGGGAAAACTGGCTGACCACATGCAGAAGACTCAAACAAGACCCCTATCTATCACCATACACAAAAATTAACTCCAAATGGATCAGAGACCTAAATGTAAAACCTCAAACCATAAGAACCTTAGAAAATGCAGGACACACCCTTATGGAAAATGGAACTGGCATCCAATTCCTGAGCAATACCCGAAATGCATGGGCCATATGAGATAAGATAGACAAGTGGGACCTCATTAACCTGACAAGCTTCTGCAAAGCCAAAGAAACCATCAAGAGAGCAGAGAGACAGCCCACAGACTGGGAAAAAGTATTTGCTAAATCCAGGTCTGACAAAGGCCTAACATCTTGGATCTCCAAGGAACTCAAACGTGCTAACTAGATATTTCATAAAAGAAGACACACAAGTGGACAACAGGTATATGAAAAATTGCTCAACATCACTATTCATTAGGAAAAATTATAAACAAATGAGATATTATTTCACACCTGTTAGAATGCCTATTATTAAAAAGATGAAAAATAAGCTTTGGAGAGGATGTAGAGAAAGGGGAATACTTACACACTGTTTGGGGGACCGTAAATTAATAAAGCATGTATGAAAAACAGTATGAAGGTTCTTCAAAAAACTAAAAATATAATTATTATATGATCCAACAATCCCACTTCTGTATATTTTAACTCCAGGGGAATTTAAATGAAAATATCAAAGAGATATCTGTACTCTCACTTTCATTGAAGAATTACTCACGTTAGTCAAAATATGCAAGCAAACTAAGTGTTCATCAATAGATGAATGGATAAACAAAATGTGTTACATACAAACAATATATCATCCAACTTAAAAAAAAAAGATGAAAATTCTGCCATTTGTAACACCATGGATGAATTTGGAGAACATCATGGTAAATCAAATAAGACAGGCACAGAAAGACTAGTGCTGTATAATCTCACTTATATGTGTGATCGAGAAGAGTAAAACTAATAGTAGAGTAAATGGTGGTTACAGAGGCTGGGTGGCAGGAGTGGGTAGTTGAGGGGATGGGGAAGGGGAGATGTTAGTCAAAGTGCACAAATTTTCAGTTAGACAGGTGTAATATATTTTAGTACTTTATTGAAAAACATGGTGACTATGGTTAATAATAATGCATTATATATTTCAAAATTACTTAAAGAGTAGATTTAAAAGTTCTTATAAAGAAATTGCAAGTTTGTGAGGCAATGGATATGTTCATTGACATGATATTATTCTTCTACAGTATATACATTCATCAAAACATCACATTTTACCTTGTATATAATCATTTATTGATTAAAAACAAAATTAAATTGAATTTTTAAAAGGGAATCTAACTTAACTCCCATTTATAAAAATTAACCAGAATTGTTCAGTATGTTTTACAACATGGTATTTATTATTCCGAACACAATTTGAACACATATTCAACAAACATTTATTAAGTACATGATATGTGCCTAAGTAACAGGGCAGAAGCTATAAGTACATTAAACAGGCTTCTTTTCTTCATATAGCTCCCAGAATAGCAACAAGAATAGGATAAATAAAATAATAACAAAAATAAATAAAAACATAATAATGATGACATGTGGAAATGTGCATAAAATAACAAAGAAGAAAATATTTAATGATGCTAGAGAAATTTAAGGTCCATTACCATTCAAGGTGAATCTTGAATATATATCACATGAATAAGAAAGGGGTAATCCAAGGAAATGAATTGCATTTGCATATTTGGGGACTGAATAAGACAAGTGGAAGTGAAATGGGGACAGAAGGATAATAGGCATTAATATTCTATTTTGGATAAATTAGGTTTAAATTCTTACAAGATGGATAAGACTAAAAGGAAACAACCTCATATCAAGTCAGTTGCTCACAAGATAAATCTGATCAAGATAAGTGAAATTGTTATTTAAAAATCTTATAAATTTGAACCAAGAACTGGCATAGTGTTCAGAAAGAGTAATATTTATTTACAGAATTACAGTTTGTAGTCACTAATTATTACTTATTTCATAGGCTATTATTATTACTTTTTTTTTTTTTTGAGTTGGAGTCTCACTCGGTCACCCAGACTGGAGTGCAGTGGCCGCTCCCGGCCACCGTAGCCTTGCCTGCTGGGCCCGGCAATCCTTCCGCCTCAACCTTCCGAGTAGCCGGAATTACAGGCATGCGCTACGATGCCCGGCTGATTTTTTTGATTTTATTGTAGAGATGAGGTCTCGCTGCCCAAGCGGGTCTCGAACCCGCAGGCTCAGGCAATCCACTCACCTCAGCCTCCCTAAGGCACGGGATTACAGGCTGAGCCACCGAGCCTGGCTTATTATTACTTTTTAATTTATCAATCAGCCTTCAACTTTAGGACTCTATACCTTGTCAAGAGATTTGTCTTGTCGATTATAGGCTTATCTTTCTAACATACACACATATAATATACACAAATGATTGCTTTAATTTCCTTCTCAAATATTTTCCCAGTTTTTCATGCCCAGTGAATCAAGGTGTAATGGTTAAGTCCTGTGTTTCAAAGACTGGTATTTTATGAGTTTCTACTATGACCTATGCATTCACAAATCATCTCTACCTTCATCTCTTGCATTCTTGGGTGCACCAATCATTCTGATTTATTTTCTATTCTTTGAAAATATCAAGTTCCTTCCTATTTCAAGTTCACGGCAAATAGTGTTTTCTCTGTTGATTCATACTTGGCAGAACATTTCTCATTCACTAGGTGCCAACATGAACATGACCTTCTCTGAAAGGTCTTCTCTCACCATCATATGTAGTCTCCTTTCTGCCCTCCCACAGTCCACTTACTATTAGATCACTGTTCTAAATTTTTTCATTTGCCTTTCCAGATCCACTCTCCCTTTTTTCTTCTTTGCCTTCTTCCTAGGGAGGCTGACATGAGCCTTTGGGTTTTGGTTGGCTTCAGTCCTCAAGGAGCTCTGGAGGAGGTCAGAGAGGAGAGCAAAGCCAAAAAATTCATTATTCTACCTCCTTCCCGGTGACATTTTCTTAGGCTTTTGGTTGTGCTTAGTTTCAAAAATAAAATTATTGGTCCTTAGTATTGAGAAACTTGTATGTTAGGTATAGAGGTGGTAATAGCTGTGATGTTTATAGCCACAAATCACTGTTTCGTCTCTTGTGGTTCCACTAAGCTTAAGCATTTGTAAATAATCCCTTTTTGAAAACAAATCAAACAAATAAGCAGATACAATTGTCTGATTATTTCAATGTGAATTTGCTTATCCAATTTGAGTATGCTCTCAGTTTACTCATGAGATTTTGACTGATGCAATAATTTTATTGATTTCTATTATAACATAATGATAACATGAAATTTAAAAAATATTGGTTTACAATTTACTGTGATCTGCTCACTAGAATATAAACTTTATAAGGGCAAGGAATTTTTTCTTTTTGTTCATTTCTATTTTTATCAGTCCTAAAATATGTTTAATTCAGAGCAGACATCAAGTAAATATTTTTGAATAAATAACTGAAGAACTAAAGTCAGAATACTTAATATGTTAACCACAAAGAGTATAAATGGACGAATTTAAGTTAGAATTAAAGTCTTTATATCTCTTTGAACATTTTAGTATGGAAGGACAATGCAGTGACTGCAGATTTATACTTTTTCTTAGTTGTAGAAAACAAAATTCAGCGTTTAAATCTTTGTGATGCCAAAGATGCAAGTGGTTTTAAAAAATTGTTTTAATAACAAATTTAAGTCATATGCAGATGTTTCGTATTGTAGAAGCATGTAACTTAATCTTATGTAATTGCTAGCCAAATTCTATGGTCTCTGTTCTTATACTAGCTAAAAGAATAGCTAACACTGAGTCACTTACTCTTTAATTCAGTCAACCAGGCTGCTTATGTAGAAGAATCAAGCAAATGGTTGCTCACCCACAGAGCTCTGACTTATTAGAAAGGACATTTGTTGCAAATATTGAGACAAGAAATAACACTAAAAAATAAAGATAAGTTCAGTGAGACGATATACTGTCTATTTACTATTTTAAATTTGTGTGTGTGTGTTAGCAGTGCAAAGCTTTTCTGACAAGTGGTTTGTTTTCTATGCTCTGACTGACAACCTAATCTCTAGGGAGAGCTGAGATTTGCAGTGAATCAAAGCTGTGTCTTTCTCACTCACAGGCTGCTGAGCCCCAGGACAGAAAAGTGGCTGCCAGAGGGAGGTAGTGCAGAAAGCAGAAGGAGAAAGTTAGAGATAAATGCATAGAACCTTGTTATGACATTATTAAAGTCAATTCCTCATCTTTGACCTTTATGAATAAAAGTCTTCCTTGTTGAATAAGAAGATTAAATTCCTACATCTTGAATCCCAAGTGTTAAACATCATCTAACCAGTCCCTTCATTTCAATATAATCATAATTATAGCTCTTCATTCAAACATGAAAACAATTAAATAGTGCTTTATATTTTTCAAGAATTAAAAAAACTTATTTTGTTACTAGACATTTATTGCTTTTAATGAATAGTTATTAGCATAGAAAGATTATTTTAAAATTTTTTCACCAAAGAATGTAGACTATAAAATAAGTACTGTGTGATATAGAATATTAATTAAATTATATACATATACATACAAATAGATGAACATGGTAAAAGAATAATTGTTCATAGGTAAATAATTATAGATATTTTATTTTTGCACTATTTTTATCTATAATGTATAGCTCTTCACTGTATTTGCATATATTTATGATATATGTAATATAATGTATATTTTATTATGTATCATAAATTACATGGCCAATGTTATATAACATATGATGCATTTTACTTCATATTATATACAATAGAAAACACCTAATTATTATTATAATGTTGCATAATGCTTATGAATATGGAATAGATTTGTAAATATCAGTAATATAGTTTTTACTTGGTAAAATTGGACAGTAAAGACTTGAAAACAACCTTTGCAAATAGTCACTTGTTTATCTCTCTACAGAGGCCTGGATTAGGACAAGTCTTAGAAGTGAATAATGTGTCTGATAAATAAAAACCTAAGATAGAATTCACAAATAACTTGTCATTTTCCATAAGGAAAATTATTAGAGCTGCAATAGAGTTGAAGGGTAGCAGCAGTAGAATTTTAGAGGAGAGAAAAGATATAAGACATAGTTTTGGCAAGAAAAGAAATGTTTGATGGCAGAGAAAAAGGGTTGGAGATAAATATTTTCAACACGTCGAGGATGGAGTGTCCTGGGTAAGAAGTACCAGAAAGAGCAAGAGTGAAAGAGACCGGAAGGTAAACAATGGAACAACAGAAACACATGTTGCAGAGGAAAAAAATCTTCGTAAAAAGATACTCAGAAGGAATAATCAGGCAAACAGAAGCTGAGGCAGGAGAGGGTACTGTCACAGAAACCAGGAAGGAAAGAGGTACAAATAGAAAAGTTTGTTATATACTATTGAACACAGCAGTTGATTGAGATTGGAAAAGGGCATATTTGTTGAGGCAAGAAGAGAGATCACCGTGTGTGGCACCCTGAGTTTCAGTGATAATCTTAGCAAGAACCTATGCAGTAATGAGGTAAGGAAAAAATTCATATTGTAGTTGATTTAGAGATAAATAAATGAGATGGAGGAAAGGGTTAGAGATAAATATTTAGTATTTATCAACGTGTAGGTGATGGTAGATTCACATCTAAGAAGACTGATAGTTAATGAAAGAAAGTAGTTACAATAAAATAAAGGGGAAAATAAAATTTGAGAATGTGGCAACTTCATATTATTTTTGAAGCCAAATACATTTTTGATCAATGGAGACAATGATATTGAAAAAAATGAAAATACATCATCAATGGCACAAAAACACTGAGGAAGTAGGATGGTGTTAGTTTCATTATAATTCAATAGAAATAATTAAACTTAAACCAATTTATAAAAAAGAGAAAACAAATAGGGTCTGTATTAATTCACTATTGCTAACTATGAAAAGACTTGAATATTTTTATTTAAGAGACAAGGAGAACAGGGAAACAGCCAGTGACTTCAGAATATCTGCAAAGGAATGGTAACAAGAGCTGAGTTTAAACTCAAAATAAGAGAACGTAGTGGGATGGAATCACTGTCATTTCTACTGCAGGCTAATGATCAGCAACATAAATAAAAGAACAACTATACTAGTCAATAAGATTTTAAAATATATTTAACTGGTTGGCAAATGACTGCTGTTCTAATCTACCTTCACTGCTTTGTACTCTTCTTAAGATCTTATATGATTCCTTAACTGAAGGGTAAATGCCATGCATGAGCTGCTACTACATTTATTTTTAAGTATCTTAAATATTATCCTTGATTTCACCAATAGAGAGAGCAGAAATGCAAGGACCATGAACCACAGACATTAACCACATCACCAGGAGGGATTATAACCCACAGAATAAGATCTAAGGGTTGAGTAAAGCTTAACTTCAGAGAATAGCCCTGATTAGGGAACATGCAGAAATATAGGAATCAGAGGGATAAAAAAAGGAAGATAATGAGAATATAGCACATGTGGAAGAGGTTGCAGATTAATTGTTGGTTAAAATCTTTTGCTTAGTTTATGTTTATACACACACACGCACACACACACACACACACACACAGAGAGAGAGAGAGAGAGAGAAAGAGAAAGAAAGGAAGACACCTTCTGAGGAAAAAAATATGAGAAAAGGCAGACACAACAAACAGTAGTTTGCAAAATGGAATGTGATAAGATGCATAGAGATATTTGTAGGAAGATCATATGAGATTTAAAAACATGATGAGAGAGAGAGAGACAAGGGAAGGAGGGGTTGGGGGGAAGGAGAGCGAGAGAGAGACAGAGACAGAGATATCCAAAAATGTAGAATTATCAAGCACGTGAAAACGATACAAGAAGAGGTTTTACATTAAAGTTTTGAAGCATCTACATTCTAATTGTAATGAGCACCATTCTCTAGAATGTACAGGCAACTATTGTCTACTGTCCTCATTTTTGGGTCTCCTATGGAAAAAAATCTGAGAAAAGCCACACACAAAAACCTGTTAAAGGAGTTCTGTGCTTAGCTGGACATGGACACTGTGCATAGCCTAAAATTACTCTGTGAGAAGAGACACTCGAAGACAGACCTGCCAACTGCTCTTTCTCTACCTCTCTGGTCAAGATCAACAACTTTCTCTTCTCCTAATTTTAAGCAATATATTTTTTTTTGAGTTGGAGTCTCACTCTGTCACCCAGACTGGAGTGCAGTGGTCGCTCCCCGCCACTGCAGCCTTGACCTGCTGGGTTCCGGCAATCCTTCTGCCTTGGCCTTCCAAATAGCTGGAACTACAGGCATACGCAACCACGCCCAGCTAATTTTTTGATTTATTGTAGAGATGAGGTCTCGCCAAGTTGCCCAGGCGCGTCTCGAACCCACGGGCTCAGGCAATCCACTCACCCCAGCCTCCCAAAGGCGCGGGATTACAAGCTGAGCCACCGAGCCCTGCTAATTAAGCAATATTTTTTAAGGCAACTGCTTACTTGAAGAAGATGCTCATGATAGTATTTATTTTTGAATCTGGAAAATACAGAGATGTGTTTTACAAAAAAATAAAAGATTTACAAAGTTGAAGGAAAGGAGCACCAAGGATAGAGCTTTGATGTGACCATATTTTATAGATATTTTTGAATATATGGATAAAGTTAGATAAACATATATAGGTAAGATTTGAAAAGACAGATGAAGAGTTATCTTTGTGCTTCATGTGTGTATAGGTCCTTCAAGATAATATTTAC
Source organism: Cephalopachus bancanus (assembly GCA_027257055.1). Lineage (NCBI taxonomy): Eukaryota > Metazoa > Chordata > Mammalia > Primates > Tarsiidae > Cephalopachus > Cephalopachus bancanus. Next base: position 6,473,012 of record JAPVLO010000041.1, read on the forward strand.
AATAGTCATTATCCCATGATTCACAATCATGTGTAGCAATAAGAAAGCAAAACTAACTACAATTTTTGTGAGTAGAATTTTCAAAAAGCTAAAAAATTCCAAAGGCACAGTTAACACTTCTATTTGCTACTTGATAACATTGACAGTGTTTGCATAAATGCTGTAATTACTACAATTACTCTTTTAAGGAGCCCCTTGACAATCTCACTTTTATTCACCTTGGATTCAAAGATACTAATAATGAAAATAGCAGTAAAATAACCTCTCCTGCATAGGTTTGAGTGCTAGCTGGTGACACTGTAATGATACATAGCACTAATAATTGATTAAAGTGACTTCCCTCCTTGCCTCAGTGCTCACTGATATGTGACACTTGGCAATATATTATTAAGCACCATTGTCTTGCTGATGCACTGGGACAGAATGTCACTAGACAATCCTTCCCTGAATGATATATTTCTCTTTCACAGACTTGAGAAAGTCTAAGGATGCACATTCAAATCCAGTCTATGTGCCTATTTAAAGAATAAGATCTACTTTTAAAAATCTTAATATTTCAAAGATTGCAATATATGTATTATGACTGGAAGCCCAGGCAATCCAAGCTCATAAATAATTAATTCTGGTGGCATTATATATATATATATATATATATATAGTAAAAGGCAGACATGTTGAAGAATGGTTAAAAAATGAAGTCTGATTATGGAGCTGGAAATTTATGGAAAGAGTTTCTATTAATTTTTTTTTTGAAGATGTGGGGTACAATTCAGGGATAGGTATACAAATGTTCATTACGCAGGTATTTTGTTATGAAGTTTGCCCGTACTCACCCCTGGCAGTTTCCCACTATTGTCAGTCCTGCCTACCCCTCCCCTGGCAGTTTCCAACTGCTGCCAATCCCTTTCTTACAGTATTATGATAATTGATCAAGGTCCACTTATGAGTGAGAACATGTGGTACTCAGAACTTTGTTTCTATGATAGATCACTCAGTATTTACAGACTTTAAGTTCATCCAAGTTGCTGTGAAGTTCATAATTTTGTCCTTATTTATAGCTGCATAATATTCCATTGTGTATATGTACCATATTTTTTAAATCCAGTCCATTTTCAGCTGCATGGTGGGTTCCATGTTTTTACTATTGTAAATAATACTGCAATAAACATGCGTGTGCAGATATCTTTTTCATAGAATGATTTGAGTTCCTCCGGGAATATTCCCAGTAGGGGGACTGCAGGGTCATATAGAAGATTGATTTTTAGATCTTTTAGGAATTGCCAAACTGTTTTCCACAGAGGTAGTACTAGTTTGTTTTCAAAAGCGCACTCTAGGACTAAAGAATCATCAAAAAATAGAAATGAAAAAGCCAAATAGTCTCAAACTAATATATTTAAATAGACAGAGCTTTGTCTTAGAACCCAGTGATCAGGGGCCAAGGTGTCCTTTACCCTGAATCTCTTGAGCTGCCTTTATTACCGTCCCCAACATCAGGTTTCTCTTTTGAAAAACACACATCTGACTTCCGAAAGAAGTGAAGGAGTCCTTCGCTGTCTGAAGCGAGGTACTTCACACATGGGATTTGTAAGGAAGGAGATAACTGTCACTACTAGCATGACCTCTCTGACAGTCCATATGGAGCAGTGTGCAAGTATTTTCAGTGAGGGTACTGTATTTATGGAGATTGCTACTGATATGAACACAGCAATCCATTGAAACAGGAAGAAGCAACTGCTACAGATCTGACTACGAAGTTTTTGCTTGCTGATTCCTCAAGTTTCCCATCAATAGTTGGACCACTTGATAAAATGAATTCAGGAGAAATTGAATCAAGAGATTCCAACTTTGCAACTGTAGGAGCAGGTTCAGAGGACTGGGTGAATGTCATTGAGTTTGTTCCTGGGCAACCCTACTGCAACTGTATTGTGCCTTGAGGCCCATGAGAAGGACATGGAATTCTAATTTGCTGTGCAGATCATCAAGGACATGGTATGTGGGATCTCCATGGAGGTGGTGTATGAGAAAGCCAGCCACAGCAAGCTCTGCTTTGAGATCCTGTCCGACTGCAACCACACCTACTGTCTCAAGTGTATTTGCAAGTGGAGGAGTGCTAAGCAATTTGAGAGCAAGATCATAAGGTCTCACCCAGAATGCCAGATCATATCTAACTTTGTTACTCCAAGTAAGTGCTTGGTGGAGGAGAACGAAGAGAAGCAGAAATGCATTCAGAAATACAAGGAGGCAATGAGCAACAAGGCATGCAAATATTGTGATGAAGGATATGTGAGCTGCCCATTTGGAGAGAACTGTTTTGACAAGCATGCTACCCTGATGGTGTAGAAAGGAGCCACAGACACAGAAAATGGGAACATCAAGCAAATAGTGGGCCCAACAAAGGAACCACTTCTGGGAACTCACTGAGGAAAGAGAGAACAGCATCTCCTTTGACATCAATGAAGAGGTTGTCACCTTTGAGCTGGGCAAGGTGTTGCTTATGCTTTTGTCTGCAGGTAGGGACAACGAACTGACAGACTATGAAGATGAGTGGAACTTGTTTCATAATGAACTGGAAGTTTTTTATGACTTGGGCCTATAGCATCCTTGCATGGAGTGTGGACTGGTCTCTTGAGCCTCATACAGTAGTTGGCCCCTGTGGTGGTGTCTCAGTGCTTGTGATCTCTCCTAGGCAGACCTCAACTCCAGGTGCTGTCCTCCTAATTTTACCTTCTCTATCCCTCACCTTTCTCTGAGGAATATGTTGTTTTCTGTGTTGATAAAAGTACAAAAATAAATCTTCATGTTGGCTTTTTGTAACACGAATTTAACTGTCAGACACTTTGGGTGGGTTTGTTCTGTCTTCTGTTTCAGCCAGTTTGTGTTTATGGACTTTCACATTCACTTTGAGGACTCCAGATTCAAAAGGAAAAGCACTGGCTGTGCTCCGGCATCCAAGAAAAGGAGCAATGAATGCAGGGACCAAGTTGGTGAGTGGCTTCTGCTCCAACACAGGAAGTGGATCCTAGCAGATTCTGGTGAAATCTGCACATCTGTATTTTACCTGTTCCCTGCCCCGTAATCCCCACCATGTGCACTTGTTCTGTGGTTTTGGTCTCCTTTTTTATTGCACACAGGTAATACTACTGGGTAACCAGAACCAGGTGTGAATGTGTTGAGCTTTCTACTATGTTTTTGTATGGTCAGAAAATTGCAAGAAGACATAAAAGGCAAAGGGGAATCAGATTACTGAAGAGTTGGAAGATGACTCCACAGAACTGACTTGGTGTGTGAGTGAGCATGTGTGAGAAGCTTCTCATCCCTGCCTAGATGAGTATTCTTAGACTCAGAAAAATTTGGTTTAGGGGTTTAAGCCTCGTGTGGCCAATAGATCTTAAAGGACAAAGCTGTATCTCAGTAGTTGTTAATATAGCAGTGCTAGCTCTGTCTGCCTACTTTAATAGAAAAATAGGGTTAGCCGTAGAGGCTAAAACTCTCTTGTTGTTTCTAGGTCTGAGAAGAATGTTGCTGGTAATTTGATGGGTATTGCATTAAATCTGTAGATTGCCTTAGGTAGGATGGACACCTTCACAATGTTGATTCTTCCAATCCATGAGCATGGGATATTTTTCCACTTGTTTCTGTCCTCTTTGATTTCTTTGAGCAGTGTTTTGTAGTTTTCATTGTAAAGGTCTTTTGCATCTCTGGTTAGGATTGCCAAGGTATTTCTTTGGTTTTTTTCTGTGGTTATTGTGAATGGAATTTTGCTTTTTATTTGGGTTTCTGTTTGTTTATTATTGGTGTAAAGAAATGCAATTGTCTTTAGTACATTTATTTTATATCCTGAGATTTTGCCAAAGTCCTTTATCAGTGTAAGGAGGTTTTTGACAGATTCTCTTGGGTTTTCAAGGTACACAATCATGTCATCTGCAAAGAGAGATAACTTGACTTCCTCTTTTCCTATTTGGATACCCCTGATTGTCTTCTCTTCTCTGATTGCTCTAGCCAGGACTTCCAATGCTATATTGAACAGGAGGGGTGAGAGTGGGCATCCTTGTCTTGTTCCAGTTTTCAGGGGAAATGGTTCCAATTTTTGTCTGTTTAGGAGTATGCTGGCTATGAGTTTCTCGTAGATGGCTTTTACTATTTTGAGGTATGTTCCCTGTATGCCTAGATGTTCAAGGGTTTTTATCAAGAAGAGGTGCTGGATTTTATCAGAAGCTTTTTCTGCATCTAATGACATAATCATGTGGTTTTTGTTTTGACATCTGTTGATGTATTTAATTACATTTATGGTTTTATGAATGTTGAACCAGGCTTGCATCCCAGGAATGAAGCCTACTTGGTCATGATGGATAATTTTTGAGATGTGTTGTTGAATCCAGTTTGCTAGGATCTTGTTAAGAATTTTAGCATCTATGTTCATCAAAGATATTGGCCTATAGTTCTTTCTTTGTTGGGTCTTTACCTGGCTTGGGTATCAATGTGATGTTGGCATCGTAAAATGATTTGGGGAGAGTTCCATCTTTCTCAATCACCTGGAATACCTTCAGTAGGATTGATATCGACTCCTCCTTAAATGTCTTGTAGAATTCTGTTGGAAAGTCATCTGGACCAGGGCTTTTTTTTGTAGATAGTTTTCTTATTATATATTAAATCTCCTTGATTGTTATTGGTCTTTTTAGGGTCTCAATTTCTTCTTGTTTCAACCTAGGCAGGTTGTGTGATGTCAGAAATTCTTCCATTTCCTTAAGGTTTTCAAGCTTGTTTCCATACAAGCGTACGTAGTAGTCTCTAATGATCTTTTGTATTTCTTCAGAGTCAGATGTGACTTCATCTTTTGTGTTTCTGATTGTGTTTATTTGGGCTTTTCTCTCTTTTTCTTGGTCATTCTAGCTAGAGGACCATTGATCTTGTTTATACTTTCAAAGAACCAGTTTTTTATTTCATTGATTTTTTGGTATTATCTTTTTGTCTTCTATGTCCTAGATTTGGGCTTTTATTTTGGTGATCTGGATTCTTTTGCTGAAATTAGGATTTTGGTGGTCTTGCTTTTCCAGCTTCCTTAGGTGGCTTGTTAGGCTGTTAATTTGTGCTCCTTCCATTTTCTTCATGTGTGTTTGTAGGGATATAAATTCCCCTCTTACTACAGTTTTTAAGGCATCCCAGAGATTTTGGTAAGATGTTTCTTCATTTTCATTTGTTTCCAGGTACCTTTTAATCTCTGTTTTGATTTCATCATTGACCCAGGAGTTGTTTAGCATCATGCTCTTTAGTGTCCATGTCTTTGTGGGTTTTGGGAGGACCTTGTTGGTGTTGATGTTTATTTTTAATCCACTGTGGTCCGAGAAGGTACATGGTAAATTTCAGTTCTTTTAAATTTGCTTATACTTGATTTACGGCCAAGTATGTGGTCAATCTTAGAGTACATTCCATGCAGTGATGAGTAGAATATATATTCTGTGGTCTCTGGATGGAGTGTTCTGTAGGTATCAGTTAAGTCCATACAGGAATTCATATGGAAACACAAATGACCGAGAATAGCCAGAACAATCCTCAGCAAAAAAAAAAAAAAAAAAAAAAAAGCAAGCAGTATCACATTACCAGACTTCAAACTTTACTATAAAGCTACAATAATCAAAACAGCTTGACAAAAACAGGCATACAGACCAATGTAATAGACTTGAGATTCCAGAAACTAAACCTCAATTTCTCAACCAACTCATCTTCGACAAAGCCTCCACCACCTACCACTGGGGAGAGGATAACCTATTCAGTAAATGGTGCTGGGAAAACTGGCTGACCACATGCAGAAGACTCAAACCAGACTCCTATCTGTCCTCACACACAAAAATTAACTCTAAATGGATCAGAGATCTAAATGTAAAACCTCAAAACTTAAGAACCTTAGAATATGAAGGACATACCTTTATGGAAATTGGAACTGGCATCCAATTCCTGAACAAAACCTGAAACCCACAGGTCATAAGAGATAAGATAGACAAGTAGGACCTCATTAAACTGACAAGCTTCTGCAAAACCAAAGAAACCATCAAACGAGCAGGGAGACAGCCCACAGACTGGGAAAAAGTATTCACCAACTCCAGGTTCAACAAAGGATTAACATCTTGGGTCTATAAGGAACTCAAACGTGCTGAAAAGAAAAAAACAAACAATCCCATTATAAAGTGGGCAAAAGATATGAACAGACACTTCTCAATGGAAGACATCTGAGCAGCCAACAGACACATGAAGTAATGTTCAACCTCACTAATCATCAAGGAGATGCAAATCAAAACCACACTGAAATACCACCTAACTCCAGTCAGAATGGCTATTATCAACAACTCAAAAAATAACAGTTGCTGGAGAGTGTATGGGGAAAAGGGAACACTTCTACACAGTTGGTGGGTGTGGAAACTAGTGCAACCTCTGTGGAAAACAGTGTGGCGGTTCCTAAAAGCTCTAAATATCAACTTCCTGTGTGACTCCGTAATCCTCCTACTGGGAATATACCCTGAAGAACTCAAATCACTCTATCAAAAAGATACCTGCACATGAATGTTTATCACAGCATTGTTCACAATAGCAAGAACCTGGAACCAACCATGCTATCCATCAAAAGAGAACTGGATTAAAAAAATGTGGTACATTTACACGATGGAATACTATGCAGCCATAAAAAAGAACAAAATCATGAATTTCTCAGCAACCTGGATGGAACTAGAGTCTATAATACTGAGTGATCTCTCACAGAAAGAAAGATCTGAGTATCCCATGTTCTCACTCATATAGTGGACCTTGAACATCTACCATAATAGTATAAAAAAAGGACTGACTGCTGGAGTCCAGCTCCAGCCAGGTTCAGGGTACCCCAAAGGTGGAGACGGCATCGGCGATTGGGGGAAGAAGAAAAAGAGAGAGAGAGAGAGAGAGAGAGATAGAGAGAGAGAAAGAAAGAGACTGGACCGCAGTCTAGTGCAGAAGCCATGTGTGTTATTGGGAATTACAACGTGTCTTTTATACACAAAGTCAGATGTGAGAGGGGCGTTCCCCACCCACCAGAAACCTTAATCCATGAAAATTTAATCAATAATTGATTTTAAACCCTTTTCATATGATAATCTTAAAATCCCATAACAAAGGATAACCTAATGCATGACTGACATATTCTGTAAACCTTTTTCATCCTAAGCTGATTGATTTATGCCAAGTTAAACAATTCTATAGAAGCTTAAGTATTTACTTTACAAATGAAAGTGGCCCATCCCAGAATGTTTGGAATGTGGCCCAGTTCAAAGTTCACAGTGGGCTACCTACAAGTAACCCAGCCACATTCTTTCAACAAAATGGCTGTCTTCCAAAACTATATTGTACAATTTACACCTTCAATAAATCCTAGGATCATGACCCAGAAGCCTGTGACCAATACTAAGGCTCTTAGATGTGACATGAGTTGTGTGAAAGCCAAAACTGCAGTATGCGGAAGAATGGGAGCAATGAACTTCTAAAGTTAGCTTGTGTTCGTCCCAGTCTCAGAGTTTTTATGTTTTGAGCTCATAGGAGCTTAATCTGGTTAGTGCTGAGTAGAAAGAGGGAGGAAATGGGGTCAAATAGCTCCCGAATGCATCCTAGTGGTCTCGGGGTCAACGACCCTTCCTGATCCCTAATGCTCAGTAGGCCTCCATGGCCTCCATGGGTCTCCATGGCTGACAATGATGGGAAACTATGGGGGGGTTAGGGATGGGAAGGGAGGTGGGACTAGCGGTAGTCAATATCTGTCTGGGGATGGGGATACACTCCTTATTAACAAGGGTGCCAGAACGATGCACATTTGTATACCTAACCCTTAACTGTACCCCACAATTTTATAATAAAAAATATGTTTAAAAAAACAAAAACAAAAATAACAACAAAAAAACTCTTTTGTTATCCCATAGATTAACACAAACTGGGTCTTGGACACACAGTTGTATTTAATGTTTTATGATCTGGTCTTTCTAGTCCAGGTACTTTTTACAAACACTATGTCCTCACTTGAGGTATTTGTTGTTGTGTTTTTGTGGTTGTTTCTGTGGGTATTTACCTTATTCCACCTGTGAGCTTTCAGGTACACAGACGAGATTCAGAGATACATTCTAAGGTGTTTATTGTAGTGGAATCACAGGCAGTGGGAGTTGCACTTTCCCACTGAAAGCAAAGTGGTCATCTGCAAGATAGCTGGAATTAAGTGGAAGGATGCCTTGATGGGAAATTCTCCCTTGCGTCTTTTGCTCTGTCACTACGTCTCCTGAACGTTAGGTGGAGTTCTCTTGGTTTCTCCATCTACTGCTTTGATTCCTTGGATCATCCATTCTTCATTTTAAGAAAAATGAGTAATCATTGCAGAAGTCTCTGTATTTTGCAACTGCCCTTTGGTAAGAAGCCCTTTTTCAAAATAAAAGAATGTTTAAAAAATTAATTTAATTTAATTTAAAAATGGAAATATATTTAAATGCCTGACTATGAATAGCATAGGAAAAGTAAAGGCAAAATGAACTTTGATTCCTAACTGCAATCAAAAGATGAGGGTAATGGGTGATATTTGTCTATACATTATAAAATACAGTGCTATATCTGTTCCAGTAGGCTTGTCAAATAGTAGACTGAATTCATAATTTAAATTTCTAACCTTACCAACTCCTCCAGTCTTTAGAAGGGAGAGCTATTTATTCATTAAGAAAGATTTTTTTAAAAGTTAAATCTTAGGTGTAGGAAGTCACAAGCTAAGAGTGAAAAGGGTGTTTCCTGTTCCCCACTCCAAATGGTAGATTTCTATGAGAATCAGTATAGCCTCCAAATGAGGAGAGAGAGACATGATGTGCTGCCATGAGCAGAATGAGAGCATTGGGATTTTTTGACCTATGGGTCCTTAAATTTGGTAAGCATAGAGATAGACATCTGATTACTGCTGTTGCTTGAAAAAGCATGAAGGACCAAAGATGACTAGAACAGTTCACAATGGCAGGGGTGGCAGAGAGGCCAACAATGGGAGTTGCCTACATTTCTAGAGATTGGCTTGGCCAGCATATCTAAATATATCTATAGACCCAATGGATACTACTAACAACAGTTGAGCTCATAACTAGGACTGAGTCTTTTTGAAAGACCACACTTAAGTGGGCTTTTTAAAGAGAGTTAAGTGATTAATAAAAATAAAAACAAGATCAACGGTGTGTTGGGTATTCTTTTAGGTCAGGAGTGGAAGGATTGGCATAAAATGCCAGCCCAACTGAGCATAATGTGAGTCAGGGTTGAAGAGCACATACCTCTAATGAAGTCACTTCCAAAAAACCTACAAATGGAGTCACTTCCAAAAAGCCTACAAAAGCAGTCTACTTAAAAGAGAGCCTGAATTTATTTGTCATAAAAAGATCATAACCCATGTCCTCCTGAAATATGAAATATCAAATCTGAAAAACCTATAATAACCTATAATAGCTTGCTTGACATAAGTAACACCATTTTGTAACAGATCTTCCATGTTAACCTAGAAATAACCCCTTTATGTAACCTTCCCATAATCACACTGCACACCCACATTCTTGTTCCCCTCAGTGCTTGGAAACTCCCTAGTTACACATATCCTGTAGCCATCCATACTCCTTCACAATCGAATGTTTTGCCAAGAAATATAAATCAAACTGTACAGCTTATGTAAGTTCTGCCTTTATATACCCCCTACTCACTCTGTTTGGGGTCAAGAATTCTTTGGGGCACTAATCCACTCTTGGTCACTAACTCTAATAAAGAATTCATAAATTTGACTCACTAGGCATTGGCGTCTCCTTTCTCGCACTCCAGCTATAACACTCCAATACGCCAGCTTCAGTTAAGCAAAAATTACCTTGAAAGACCCTGTCTTCATGCTCTGGAATCTGGAAAAGACCAAAAATCACAACCAGTGGGTGAAAGATAGAAGGGAGTAAATAACAGATTCCAGTCTCTTCTTCATGAGTAGTCTGTGGATTTATGAGTGAGATGTAAGATGGTAGGAGAAATGGAATTGGAAAGATTAACTTTGAAATGGAACAGAAATTAGAATATCATAAGGATTGAATTGAAGTTTTTAATACTGTACCTGAAATGAAGTTATTTTAATACTTATACATGCTGGACACATTGAACATCTATACAAAATATTTTCCAGGAACAAAGGGCAGAATTCTGAAAGAATGTGTTTGAAGACATCAATTAGCAAATATAAATGCCTTCTGAAAAATTTCACCCCTTTCTGTAGAATTAAACCTATTAACAAAAACATATACACATTTTAAGAAAGGAAAGAAAACTGTATTAAAATTTTACTGCTCAATATATACCAGTAACAAAAGATGAATATAAATCATGTTTGACTTCTACAATTACAAGAGTTTGTGTCCAGACACTTCTGAAAAGTACTTTAAAAAGCAATACCTAGGAAACATCTCTTAAAATAGGTATACATTTTTGGTACCTTCCGCAATACACACACACATGCACACACATACACACTCACTGTAGGTTATATGCAAATACTATGCCATTTTGTATAAGGAACTTGAGCATCCTTAGACTTTGGCATCCACAAGGGTCTGGGACCAATTCCCTGCAGTTACAAATAGAAGACTAAAGTACAGGCAGATAGAGAATAGAGAAAAATATATGTGTGCATACGTGTATATGTATAGTTTTCCATTTAAGGTAGTAGTGCAAAAATTTTCAAACATGCAATAAAGGTAAAAGAAGCTTACAGTATACACCTATATACCCATTACTTAATATTTTGCATTTTAAATTTATTTTTAATTGACAAGTAAAAATTGCATAAATTTATGGTGTACAACATGATTTAATTTATTCTTAACATTTAACTGTATTTATTTTGTAATATATATATATACATATTTCCATATATTCATTCATCAATAATTTTATATTTGTCAGACCATTTAACGGAAATTTCAAATAGGTATTCTGTTAGCCAAAGAGCACAAAGAACACAACTATAGTTAAACTAGTTAGTTTTATTAATGCATTAGAATGAGAAAGAACTTCCTAGGGAATCAGAGGGCAACTTAGTAAGAGGATGTTGGAAAGGACTCATTTGCAGAATTTAGATTTATATTGAGTTTGGGCAGAGTTCAAGGAAATCAGACTTGACCCTGAGTTGAATGCTGTTTAGAGTGAGGAAATTTTTGTAATTGAGAATCTTAACAATTTTTATCTAGAAGGCAAGAGGGAATGAGGCCAAAATTGTAATTGGTAAAGAATCAGCAGTCATAGTAGCTGGGAGAGGGAAGTGTTTGATATTTTTGTGATTTAATAATGACCTTTTTTTGTCCAGGTTCAGATAAGATAATGAAATGATCTTGCTTTTTTTCTTTCTCTCACATCATCATGGTCACATGATCACAGAGTGACCTTGTCTGATGCAGGTGTTCTGCAACTGATATTGTTTATGTTCCACAGGAGGGCACCATAATTTAGTAGTGAATGCCAGACCAGCTCCTAACAACACTGAGGCTAATCTTTAGTGTCAGGCCAGGTTTCAGATGTGAGGGGATGCATTTTTCTTTCTCGGTACACATCTCTAAAGAGCTAAATATGATATCATTAGCCACAGTTCAGTATTTGTTTTATTATTTTTCTTTTGAGGTAAAATATACACACATGATGCATTCTTTATGTATGGTTCATTGTTCTTAGCACAATGTTTTTAAGATCTATTCACATTATTTTATTCCATATATTAGTTGTTTTTAATTTTTGAGTTGTTTTTTTAAATTGCTGATTAAAACTCCCCCTTTCTTGTTCTTTCACTAACTTCAGTCTTAAAGTTACATCTGTAAATAAAGTGATAGAAACTTTGGCTGATATATAGAACAAAGTAAATATTCCAGTAAAGTTAGTGGTCCAAACATCTCAAACCAATTTCTGTTGTTTTAATAAAGCAGTTATCAGACTATCAAGGTGTGAACCTTCAACAAAGTCACTTAGATTGAGTAAAAGCAATTTGGAGACAATCCTTGTTTGTTGCATCTATAATGAAAATTCTGAATGAATAAAATTATAGCAGCAATTCAAATGTACTAAATTCTTTATAATTGATTCATTGTATCTACTGGAATGTGTAATATATACCATTTCTGCCCAACTCCTGCACAACCACTTCTGCTATATAAGTTAATTTGAAGATGAAGGATCATTGCTGTCATGACTTTCTAGGGAAAAGAGACAAATAACACACGTATCTTCTTATTTCTCTTGTGAGCTTTCACTTTCAACTGCTGTGTTCTCTATAGACGGCTGTACATAAAAGAGGCCCTAGACTATGTGATTCCCATTTGTAGTTAGAAATCTGAAAGCCATCATTTTCTCTCTCAACTTTGAGAAATTAGTCTCGCCTGCCTATTTTATCTCCTCTGAGATTTTAAGGTCTGACTTTAATCAGAGATTGCATACTATTTTATAAGAGTATTACACATAGAAGAACATCTTCTAAAATCTTTTAATCTGACTACTTGTCAAGAAATATCTATAGAATGCAATCCATTTTAATCTGACATTTGTGTAGAAAAGTGTAATATCTGCTCAAAATTTAGGAATGATCTGAAACTATAGGCACAGTGATAAAATTTGTGGAGGAAGAATGACAATATGGAGTAATATACCCCATAGAGAGTCAAAATATGAGAACCAAAGCTGTATAATCTCCCCCTCTTTCTGACCCTGATAAAGGCTATGGCTTTCTACATTTAAGAACATTAATAAATATTCACTAAATGAAGTAGTAGGTTACTATTAAGCATTTCTAAATTCTGCTTTGTTACTTGAATTCTTCTCAATCCTTTTTTCTCAGTAGTATGTGATGAGTAACAAGGAATGAGGAAGGAAACTCAAACTCCCGCATACAGTAGTTTTTATAGCATTCTCTCTGGAAGTAGAGACAAATGGGATTTGCATCCCAGATGCTTCAATAACTGGACAACTAATATGCATTTGGCAAGTATCCTAACATTTTTGTGATTTAGTTTCTTCATTTGTTAAATAAAGATAATTTTAGCATCAATTTTATAAGATTCTTATGAATATTTAATTTGATAATTTCTGTAAAACACACAAAAGAATGCAGGGGGCATAGAAGTACTATATGAGCGTGCATTGCATAATTCAGTAGAGCCTTGCAAATGTTTCTAGTCCATCCACTTTTATGACTCAAAGGCTAGGCTTGGAGTTAAAAGAGGATAAGCCCTAGTGTTCCTTTTCTTAGAGAGTACAACAATATCAGACACTTGTAGCGTGCTCATGAGAAATGAGAAGTACAAAAACTGGATCAGAATTTGAACATGTAAGGAGGGACCATGTATCCAGTTTTCATAGCAAACATAAAGAAAACAACTAAAGTGAATTAAACTTTAAGTTGCTAATCTGTACAAATTTGGCTTATTCATTGTAGATATCCTCATATTTTAAATGAAAGATGTTGACAGAACCGTATAAAAGCTCCCTTAGAAATAGGTATTATTAGTGACTGAAACCACTCATAGATACAATAAACTAAAGATACAAAACCATAGATAACACCTATAAATTGTAGACAACTTGCACTAAAGATGGCCATAGTATGACATCAAAACATCAATTCCGAGCCAAAAGACAACTTAGAATAAAATATTTATTAGACTACCTCACTTTTCATCAATTATTGTCTATGTGCTAAGAGCAGAAACCTTTTATATCATGTGAAACTTATCTCCCTAAAACCACACCTGCACACACATACCAAATCCCTCTTCCATCTTATAGAAGAAAAGAAAAAAGAAAACGAAAAAACCAAAAAAGCTAAAGTCCATTGAGATCAATATCTTTCTAGGTGTAGTGGATGTCATGGTGGTCCACAAAAACACTCATTATAACTAAGCTATACAGTCTCACAGGTTCTGAACATATTAGTTGCTAACAGTGATTATTTTCTCAGAACTTTCCCTTGATAAAGGGGAGATGTGAAATCTTCCCAGTAGTAGCTTGCATCTAACAACGGATTTATTCAGGAGTACAAATGACTGTCCCGCTTGATACAATTTGGTTTCATTCGACCTGCTGGGCTCCAGCGATCCTTCAGCCTCAGCTTTCCAAGTAGTCGGAATTACAGGCATGAGCTACCATGCCCGGCTGATTTTTTGATTTATTGTAGAGATGAGGTCTCGCTGCTCAGGCAGGTCTCCAACCTGCAGGCTCAGGGAATTCACTCAGTGCCAGGTATTTTAATACTCACGAACTCTCTTCATACTGCTTGATTGGCTGGCAGTTAATATAGGCATTCTTTAAGTATAGCTAATGTTTACTAAGAAGAACACCTGTAGATATCAGAGAAGATTTTTCTAAATATACTACAAATACATTGATAACAACTTAATACTGAGTGACACTGACCATTACCTTCAAGAAATGTTAAGATTTATCCTAAACAGACAAACCAGATTTGTTTAATGTGAAGTCATTTTGCCTGATAAAATTCTAATTTTTGTCAGATCAAACTAAATAAATGGCTAGAAAAAAGTAAAGAAAGCTAAGCTCTCATGTTTGGCTCTCTCACTCCTTAGCTATGTGGAGATGAGAATAAATAAAATCTGTCTAGATATTAGTTCTTTTGCTGTACAATAATAATCTCTAATAACCCAAGGGAAATATGATTTTATTTTTATTCAATAGCAAACCAATCATCTTTTCTGTATACTTTTATAATTTCTATATGTCCACACTATAACTGTGTTAGTAATAGTTCTACACCAAAAATATAATTACTACTTGAATCCTTTGGTAAGAACATCTTAAGCTATGTTTCCTATTTTGAGCACTTTTCCATTAGAAATTAATCTTTAAGAATATGCAACGGTGTTAGGTACACTTCATATTTTTAATCAGTATGCTACCATTCTCCATTCTCTCTACTTGAAGCAATCTACTATAAAGCAGTGGTACATATATTCATGAGTATTGTTATCTTTCAAAGATATTGGAAAAACTATCCATTTAATTCAAAGTTTATTAGAACTACAAGTTTAAGTTATTTTTAAATGAAATATCTAGCTCTCTAGTGATTAAGTGTTATATCCTGAACAATAAAAATGTTTGTTGTGGACAGAGATAAACATGAAGACTGAATATTCTTAATTTCATATTATACAATGTAATTATATAAAGATGTAGATTCTATAATTGTATACTTGAAGTCAAGTTAGAAAGTAGATTAAATACAGTGATATCCACTAAGCTTCAAAATGACAAGTCCATACGTAAAAATTATTCTTGGAAAATACATGTTATTGATTTATGCCAGTTTCACATTAATCTTTCCCTATTAAAGTTTATTCTATTTATAAATCATTGTATCTTGATGTCCAGATTTTTATCTTTTGTAATTGGATAATAACCTTCCTTGAGTTAAGTAGAAAAGAAAAAAAAACACTACACATAGAAGATATTTTATGACATTGTGTTTCCTTCCATTAGGATAAATATATTTTTTTCTAAAGTAATTCAAAGATTACTTGAAAAAATTCATATTTTCAGAAGTGATTGAAATGAATAGATGAATGAATAGATGAAAATAAGAGTATTTATTGAATACTGGAACACATGAGATGTTCATTGTTCTAAGAACAGAATTCTCTAGAGCATAATATCCCTACAAAATTTGAATAATTCATATCAGATTGATAGTGACATCAAAGCAAAAGAAAATATGCATTTTTAAAAATATTTTTTAATATTTATAGTATTAGGAGATAATTTCTTCTGTTAGGTTTTATTATGGCTTAGTGCAGTGTTGCTCAAATTGACACATATGAAATTACATGGGATATTCTTTGAGTTCCAAGAGTTATTTGCATAATTTTAAAATCTTGTGTTATTTTTCTTCATATTCTTAAAAATAATACTTTCACATTCCATGAAATTATGACTATTATAATTGGAGTACTGCACTTTAGTATGCCTGAATTTAAATATTTTTTATAATGTTTGTGTTAAGTAAGAATCACACAATACTGTATGCCATGCAAACAAAACTTTTCAGTGCCTTAAATATCACAAAGAGTGCCAGACTCGGTGGCTCAGCCTGTAATCCCAGCACTTTGGGAGTCAGAGGCAAGTGGATTGCCTGAGACTGAGGGCTCGAGACCAGTCCGGGCAACATGGCAAGACCTCGTCTCTACAGTACATCAAAAATTAGTCAGGCGTGGTACTGTGCACCTGTAGTTCTAGCGACTTGAGAGGTTAAGGCAGAAAGATCACTGGAGTCCAGCAGGTCAACACTGGGGTGACTGAGAGTGTGCCACTGCATTCCAGGCTGGTCAACGGAGTGAGACTTCAACTCGAAAAAACTAATATACATATCACAAAGAGGTGAGGAAATTAATTTGTCACAGAGCATCCTTTAGTGTATTCAGCCAAATAAAAACACTGGTATGTATCATATTTACACTTTGAAAAGAATATTTCTTGGCTCTGCATCCTATATTCTGTGTAACAATTCAAAAGTACTTACTATGAAGTTGCAGTAACCATTCAATGAATAGTGTTGTCTTATAAAAATAATTGAAGTAGGTACCCATTTGAACCAGATTTAATTGAAATATGGCATTTTATTTGAATTAAAATATAAAATTTATTGAATATATATAATTGAAGTTTATATTTACATTAATCTGATGGCTTTAAAATATTTAAATGGCACATCTTAAAAAGTAGCAATAATTATCCCTTAGGAAGGATTCAGTTAAATATGAAGCCTTAACATTTTAATTCTATATGCTATAATGAAGTTATATAAAGATGCATACTCTGCAATAGAGTAATTGAACTCAAAACAGAAAAATAGATTAAATATAATATAGCACCAAGCACGACATTGCTCAGTTTTATACTCCAAGTAAATGATTTATTTCTAACAAAAAAAATCACCTATCCTGCTAAAAAATGCTTCCAATTAGTTTTACTGCTTTCTCATTTTTGGTTTGCATTAATTTATCAACTGTGTGGTGAGCATATTGCATAATCAACTAAGAAAGTTAAGTATTTTACATTGGACTATGCATAACATAATTTATTATTAAAGGAGTTAAAATTATGGCTATTTTAAAGTACATGCATATGAATGTATCTATATGTGTGTGTCTGTATATATATATATATCTCAAATGTGAAGGAAAATCTTTAATGGAAAGATTATTGTGATAAATGCAAATAGTACCTTACACTTCTTCGTGTGTGTAACCTTGTGAAAGTTTTTGTTTCTGTCACTGAAATTTCTGCTGTATCCCTGAAACAAAGTAACTAAGTTGGTAAAATGAAATCTATACCTGCTACCCAAGTGCAAAGGTGTTGTTGGAGAAAAATATTTTAAAGTAATTTTAAAAGTGAAAAGTAGAGTACATGGCAAACATCTTTATAGAAAATGTGGAATATCGGTGCTTATGCATGGATCCATCTTACAAATCCCAACGTTTATTGAGAGGCAGATATTATTCACAAAAGTAACCATGGGTAAAGAAGGTGTTTTATCTTCTTCTTTGGGGATGGTTATTGTTCATATTTGTTACTTGTGTGGTTCTTAAGTGTTAGTGATTTTTGTCAGTGTTGTGACAGGAGAGAGACCTGTAAATAAGAAAAGCATGCCTTCTGGAATTATACCACTTATCACTAGTCAACAGTTTTTGACAAAAGATGCCCAGCTGTTAGCCAAGACAGTCTCTGCCTAGTTTGTCATTGATGGTAATGTGTTTTCCCTTGCTCAGTAAACGTAAATTGTACCAAATTTTAGAATTCTAAGTAATAACACTAGAATAAACTTACAATGAAATAATTATAGGTGACTAACTACAAGGTATACTTATTTCAGGTAAAATATTTTTTATTCAACAAATGTCCCCAAGGGCTTTTCTTTTAGTATATGACATTTCAATTTGTGATTGTGTGGATGAAATAAAATTCACTGCGTTCTGAGGACAAAGTTAACTTTCATACTTTCACACTGGCATGTATTTGAAGCATATGAATTCTTATAAGCAATAGTTTCTCTCAGAGATGTAAGACTATAAAGACTCTTGTAGCTCTCAGTTATAAAACACCAAGCAATAAGTTATACAGTCAAATAATCAGAAAGCACTTAGCTCTTAATCCTGTAAAGCAACACAAAACAAAAGTGTTTTATAGCTGAAACTTCAATAATATAATATTGGTTTACATTTTTTGCACGGTTGCAATGACAAATTAAAGTCTTCTTTGAAACACTTCTCTCCTGTTCATTTATTTCACTGAGTACAGTGATATGGAAGAAAATTTTTCAAATGTATCTGCGGAGAATTTATAGATGTTCTCAAATAGCATATCTCTAAACTTTAGTGGAATAGAAATAAGGCAGATGGTATTGATGACCTGTCTTCAGGTGAGTGTGATAAAAATTGGTTTTAGGGATTAATGTGGACTAGATAAAATGAAGGAAAAAAATGGATGGGTTGCTGCAAGGATGTGTAATTCCAAAAACTGAAGTGGGAAATGGCTCAAAAGGAGGGTTTAAAGAGGAAGCTAAGATGGCAGAAACAAAACTGTTTATAATTTCTAGATACAGAAAGAGGATATACTGCCCCATTATTGTAGAGACTCCTATATAATCATTAAACTGTAAAACTTCATAAGATGAAGTGTTGTTTCTATACTTTAACTTTTAGATAGTAGAATATAAGACCAAAGAGTATTATAAGAACTTTTATAATGCTCTTATACGAAGATATCGATGTTCCTTCCCACCATGTAGGCTCACCAGAAAAACATTCAATCCAAACTCATCTAAACTCAGTTTCTAATGAGATTAATGACATTATCCCCCCCACCTCCCTTTTTTTTCCTGACTGGCAGAGAAATTGATTCATCTTCACTGGAAGAAAAAAGTATTATCTGTGCCCTTAAAAATTTTTTATACAGCACAGCTATATTTTTTAAAATGTGATTAATTAGGACAGCAGAGTAATAAACCTTACAAAAACCAGTTTAAACATACCCCCATTCTACTGTACATGTTGTACACCCATAAACCAACATATGTTAACAAATTTCAAAAGCAAAGTTTTCCAAAATATATTCTATAACTACTATTAAATTAAAATGGAAAACACCAGCATATAACTAGAACATGTTCACACAGTTGGAAATTAAACAGTGTATTTCTAAATAATCAATAGGGTAAAGATGACACAGGAAAATAGAAATAATACTAAACAGATTGATAATACATATGTGGTGCTTGAAAACTTGCAGGATGCAACTAAATCACATAACCTTGAATTAATGTGTTATCAAATGATATATATAAAGAAAAGTTGAAAATTGATTATTTAATGTTACATCTTAAGAATCTAGATAAAAATTCACCCCTTAAAATACAAGAACAATGAGTAGAAATTAATGAAATTTTTAAAATTAAATAATTAATAAAATTGATAAAACTAATCATAAATAAGGGAGGAAATACAACTTACTTTTACAGAAATGAGAAATATATTCAACATATATTTTTAATATTAATAATAATTTTCTACCAATAAACTTTGAATATTTGAATTAATGTGGCATATATCTTTGGGGGAGAAAGCTTACCAAGATTTAGATATTATGAGATTTAAAAAATCTTAATAGTCTAGCATCCCTTACAATTTTTAATCTTTTGTAAAATTTCTTTCACAAAGAAAACTCCAGGTACATATTAGCTCCCTGATAAAGCCTGCCAAACATACAAGTATAATATAACACCAACATTACATCAAACAAATATGATATAGCAAAGATATTTATAAAGAATTAATTTAATCTCTCTCCTGGTAATTGATTAAAAATTCTCAAATTATATTAGTGTATTGACTATCAAGAGTAAATCTATACAGATTAAATACTTCACAATTAAGTGGGATTTGTTTCAAAAATAGAATGGTAATAATGCTAAAAATTAACCAATGATCAATACAATCCATTACATTAAAAGACAATAAAATAAAATCATATAATTAAGTTAGCAATTATAGAAAAGTCACTTGATACAATTCAGTGACCTCCATTTATTTTAAAAAAAACTATTTGAAACTAGAAATAGAAACCCTCAATCTGATAAATGAGTATTTATAAATAACCTACAGTTAAAACTATACTGAGTAGTGAACGATTGAAGATATCATTCTGAGACAAGATAAGAATACTGCTTTCATGCTTGTTAATTAATATTTATTGTAAGTACTAACTAGGACAGTAAGAAAGAAAATAAAGTTCTATAAAGTTCGCAATGAATCTGTACAACACTTTGGGTAGTATGAACACTTTAATGATATTAATTTTCTAAATCATGAACATGAAATATATTTCCATTTATTTGTGTCTTCTTCAATTTCTTTCATTAGTGTTTTATAGTTTTCAATGTGCAGATTTTTTACACCCTCGGTTAAATTTACTCTTACGTAATTTTTTTTTTTGATGCTATTGTAAATGAGATTGCTTTCTTAATTTATTCTTAAGATAGCTAGGTTGATTCTGCAACTGGGAACTTCACAGAATTTGTTTTTCAGTTCTAGCATTCTTTGGTGGAATCTTTAGGGTTTTTTTTTAATATAAGATAAATGCAATCTCTTTCAAAATTTCAATTTCATTTTTCACAAATATAGAAAAACAATTCTTACATTTGTCTGAAACACCAAAAGACCCCAAATAGCCAAAGCCATCTTCAAGAAAAAGAGCAAAGCTTGAGACGACACATTCCCTGACTTCAAAATATATTATAAAACCATTGTAATAAAAGCAGCATTGTACTGGCATAAAGACAGAGGCATCAACCAATAGAAAAGGATGGAAAGTCCAAAAATAATCCCAAATAGTATGATCAACTGTGTAAAATAAACTTGGTACCCACATGCAAAAAAATGAAATTGGCATCTTACATTTATATCATATGTAAAAATGAATTCAAAATAGGTTCAAGACAAATGTAAGATCTGATACTGTGAAGATACTAGAAAAAAAAACAAAAAAAACAGGAGAAAATCTCTATAACATTAGTAAATCCAGGGGTACATCCTCTCTCTAGGAATCTGTCAAAGTCTAATCCATAGGAAACTTCATTGTCTTATTCTGCAGAAATTAATGCTAGTCCACTAATATGTTGTCATCTTTTTACACGAAGCAATACAGCAGAAAGGGGTGGTGAGACCCTTCTTTTTTAAGACACATTCATGCTACACTGGGGAGGATATACCTTATTTCTGATACCAATTCTGCGTTAAAGTATATGTTATGATGGTATGATAATGTTATAGGTTATGATAATACTTCTCTATAACACAGTGGCAGTTTCTTTTCTTTTCTTTTCTTTTCTTTTTTTTTTGAGTTGGAGTCTCACTCTGTCACCCAGGCTGGAGGGCAGTGGCCACTCCTGGCCACCGCAGCCTCGACCTGCTGGGCTCCAGCGATCCTTCCACCTCAGCCTTCCAAGTAGCTGGAACTACAGGCACGCGCTACCACGCCCGGCTAATTTTTTTTTTTTTGATTTATTGTAGAGATGAGGTCTCGCCAAGTTGCCCAGGCAGGCCTCGAACCCGCGGGCTCCGGCTATTCACTCACCTCAGCCTCCCAAAGGCGCGGGATTACAGGCTGAGTCACCGAGCTGGCTTTTTTCTTTTATAATACTTTGGAGATTAGCAATTCATACCATAAGGTCAGCCCTAGGCCAGCAGTTTTATCTGGGACTGAGGTTTTTTCTTTGTTATCATCTAGGACCTAGGGTATTATCCTCATTTGCATAATTGAAGTTGGCCACTGCCACATTTCAGAGAATAAAAACAAAGAAAAAGAAGGAAAAAACAAGGAGTTTTCTCCTACTCAAGAGACATGGAGTTTGCAAAATATCTTCCATTGACAGTCTATTAGTGAGTGTATAGTTTCATCTTTACTTTTAGCTATAAGAGGCTTGGAAGTGAAATTCCTAACCAGACAGCCTCATGCTCACATAAGAATTTCTTTCCAGCGAAAAAAAGAAAGAATAGAGTTAGAGTAATGTTGATCTGACTATCACAACCAGGAAGGTCATAAAGTATCACTGCATTCTAGGTTATATTTAGAAGTTGGATTTCAACTTTCTAGGCAACTACATTTAATTGGGGGCAGTTTTCCAGATTTCTTTGATGGGGGTAAACAGTACTCTAAATAATTAAAAAGTGCCTACAAGAAGAATGCATGTGTGTGTGAGGCTGGTAAAATAAGCAGTTATAGTATGCATGTTGTAAAATAAACAGTTATAGTATGCATGTTGAATGCATATTTTTGTTTAGTAATGTGTTGAACGCTTTGCATATGTTATCTCTAATTTTCACACGGACTGTGTTAAAGAAGTTTTTTTTAAAATTTTGTTAATGAAGTTGAGATGCAGAGAGTTTAGTTAATATGCCAAAAGTTATAATTTTACTTAACTAGTAAATAAAAGTTTACTTTTTTATAACTGGTGATTAAGAGTTGAGTGCTGTTATAAACCCTAAATGTTTGCATCTCCATAAAACTCATATGTTAAAATCCTAATCCCCAGTGTGATGGTATTTGGAAGAGAGGTCTTTGAGAGGGAAGTCATCCATGAATGTGAAGCCCTCATGAATGGGATTAACACCCATAAGAGATGAAAAGTGAGAGCTAGCTTGCTTTCTCTGTACTCTGTCAAGTAAGGATTCAAAGAGAGGATGGATATTTGCAAACAAGAAAAGGTGCTTTCATCAGACTCCAGATCTGCTAGAATGTTAATCTTGAATTTGCCAGCTTCCAGAGCCATGACAAGTAAATACTTGTTTAAGCCACCCAGTCTGTTGTATTTTGTTATAGCAGCCCAAGCTGACTAAAACAGGACCAGTCTATCTGAAAAAGCCACCAAACTCAACTAACAATAAACTCGACTATCCCTAATACCATCTCCAGAAACGTGATACTCTGAGATAATCCTGTCAAGGAGTAATGAACTGAAGAAATAAACATAAAATGTTGTACATTTCTTTAAAATGAATAGGGAAAAATTACATATTTATATTAAGCACACCAACTGAGAGTTTATATTTAGGATAATTTTTAATCTAGCATTTTCATCACAGACATATTATTTTAAACTAATGTTCTACATTCTCAGTTGTCTCACCATATTCTTTAACTCACATAGCTAAAAAATCTATATGGAGAGTAAAGTAAGCATAGAAATATCAATTTTAAATTTATTGAACAGACTTACAATTTTATCAATTTAACCATGATACTCTTGTCTGGTACTCATGGCATTTGCAGCTCTTTACCTTGTGATTAAAAAAAAAAGTGTTAAATAACAATGTTCTTTAGCACATTTACAGAGGTTTGGGGTGTTAATAAACTGAATACAAAACGGAACATTTGAGTTTTTAAATACTTCAATTAATAAATCTGTAAATCATCTTTTCTTCACAAAGTCAAATAGTTTCGTGTTAATTCATATAGTTACTTCAAACAGAGCTAATTAGAATAGTGAACAGTAAATGTGTCTTTTGACATGAAAATTAGTGAAAGTTGAATAATTATTTTTTCATAATTGGTTTTACTGTTTGTACCATGTTTTTATCACTGTGACAAGAGTGACCTTCTTTTGTTCCCCATAGCCTTCTCAGAATGTAGAATATACTCTCTCCTCCCACCATTGTCACCACACACATATATTCTCACTAGAGTCCAGGCAGCTCTGTGAACATGAAAACACATCTGCACTCTATTAAAACTTTTAGCCAAAAATGTAATCTAGTCATCTTATGGATAATTTGTCCTGTAGGCAGAGTTATTAATAATGCTACCTTTATCCTTTCCTCCTAATTTTGGGATCAGAATCACCTTAAGACACCTCTAAATCCAAATAAATCATAGTTACACTTTGCTTATACAAACTAATGTAATATTGTCATATTCAAATGAATAAGAGAATCATTTTAAGAAGCAAACAGCCCTTTCATGTTTCTTAAATTTATACCTTAGTAGTAACAAAATTAAAAACCCATAAACATTTTTATCTTAAAAATATTTTACCAATCAACATTACTGAAGTAAATCTGCTACTTTATTTAAAAATTTGTACTACAAAGAAATCTGACTGTTTGCAAACTTCTAATGCAGTATGTCTATTTTCTAATTAAATGATGGCACTGAAAATACAATTACAACACTTTGCCTTGAAATTAAAATTCAAAGAGACCTCTACCTTTAATCTCCAGTTACTATAACTACCACCTTAGCTAATATTTTTGCTTCATGACATAGGTTTATAATTTACATATCAATTATCACAATTGATATTCACAGCAAAATGGCAAAAATGTAAGATAGATGCTAATATCTATCTTTCTTTTACAAATGAGGAAGTTACTGTTTACAATATTTGTGTTATCCTATTGCATAGTGTGAATAAATTGTTAAGCTACATTTTATAAAAGCTTTTTGATTTATGATTGCTTGTAATTACTCCTGAAAGGACAGAATAAGAGCAGGAAGTCATTTTCTATCTTGTTCTTAAACCCTGACATGATGAGGAAATAGTAGAAGCTATGTTCTGGAGAAATGTATACTTTAGGTAAAGATTAACTTTACCAACTGTCTTTTCAGAAACACAGACTCCTTAAGCATGACCGGTAAGGACCCATTGTATACTGGGTGCATAGTGGCCAGGAACCCCCCTCAGGGTTTTCTGTCCAGACTTCCTGGTTCCAGGCATCAGAGGTGTCTCATGGCTTTTTTCAGTGGGGCCCAGCAGAAGTGACAATCAAGCTTGCCTAGATTAAAGGGAGTTTACAAGACCTAAGACATCATGCATTGGGCAAGGATTGTACAAGTCACAAAATTTGTAATTACAAAAGTTATGCAGATCACAGGACTTGCGACCACTCAGAAGGGGAGCGGGTGGGGATTCGATCTTCCAGTAGATTGGGCACTGTCTATAGGAAATCAAGGATCCCCTGAAGCTACCCACTGGGAATGCATAGGAGATAAGGGGAAGTGTACCCTCCATTAGTTCTAAGGAATGTTGTTCAGGAATGCACAGAGCACCAGAATCCTTGTCACCCCCTTCTCTAGGGGCTGTGATAATACGAACAGACATTTGTTGGTCTCTGTGTCACAGGGTCTCCAAGACATTTGCAGGTGGTCAATAAGGAAGTCACAGCAGTCACATCTACCTGATTACAACACCTCCAAGGGAAAGAATTTGAGCCAGGGTTCAGGGGGCTATGGTACCACACTCATCTAGAGTGTAGGTCTGCTTCCTGCCTGTAGGAAGTGAACCTTTCTTAAATAAATCTTTTCTTGTTTTACCTCTTTGTGTGTTGCAATTATTTGCATTACTCAGACCTCTGGTTACCAGCATGCACCTCCAGCTCGCTGGCTCTGGAGCTGCTACTGTGCGCCTCCCCATCCACCCATTCACTCTCACCCTGTCTGTACACTAACACTTTCTTCTGTAAAATATTCCAAATATAAAATTCAGAAAACTTCCTGAGTTAAACAAATAATAAAAATATGATGATTCATCTTTTAAATTCAGAAAGTAATATTTAAAGGCACTAGATCAACTGGTTAGTACTACGAAAAGAAATCTGCTTGAAAGAGTTGGTGAGGAATGCAATTCTCAATTTTCATGTATATACTTTTGATAACAATAATATTAGAAGATAAATTATTTTATCTCTTCAAGTAAAAGCTTCAGGTTCTGGGGTATGCTGTGTGATATACGCAAGATGACTTACTAGAGGCATCTGGCACTTACTACCTTCACAAAAAAAGAACCAAGACAATGACTAAACAATAAAAATTCTACTGGCATATTTGAACAAGAGTGTCTGAATGTAACAGGAAAGTGATGAGTTTCCTGTGGCGTGTAAAAGCCAAGAATGGCAACATAGAGAGGAGAAAGAGGCACTCTGCCTCAGCTGCCTTATTTCTTCTGCCAAAATCAACTTTGAGCCAGAACAGTCTTCCCTTTGTGAGAAAAAAATAAGCAGAAGACTCCCAACCCAGTGAAACAAACCCGAGCAAAATAATTTGTTTTCTGCCACAAAGTCCTGCAGTCTTGGAGAAACTCACAAACATTGCTAACATGGGTTACAGCTGAAGAAACTGTGTGGAGACTACATTATTGTGTCTACCCAGAACCAAAGACAATGCACCCCATCCAACAGACACCACAGGGCCATTTATAGATATGTCATTCTTTATAAAGACTACTCCACAAAATTGGAAGAGGCAACTAACTGTTCCACCAGATGCAGATATCAACCCAGGGACACAAGGAACAGAATATTAAAGAAAATGTAACAACTGCAAAAAACAAAATAATTATCTAGTAACAGTTCCCAAAGAAAAATAAATATATAAAATACCAGAAAAGAAATTCAAAATAATGTTCTGAAAGAAATTCAGTAAGATATAAGGGAATACAGATTGACAGTTCAACAAAATTTATGTTAAAAATAATTCATGATCTTAATAAGAAATTCAACAGAAAGAGGTATCATAACAAAAACAACAACAACAAAACATAAGTCTTGGAGGTGTAGAATTCAATGAATTAAATACAAAATTACAATTGAGAGCTTTAACAAACAAGAGTAAGAAGAATAAAAAATTGTGAACTTAGCTGGGTGTGGTGAACTTAGCACTCCAGGAGACTGAGGTGAGAGGATTGCTTGAGTCCAAGAGTTCAAGAATAACCTAGGCAACATAGTGAGATCTTATCTATATATATATATATATAATAAAAATTAGCCTAGTCAACATAGTGAGATCCCACCTATACAATCAATCAATCAATCAATCAGTGTAAGTCAGGAATGGTGGCATATAGCTGTAGTCCCAGCTACTTGGGAAGCTAAGGCAGAAGGATTGCTTGAATCCAGGAGGTTGAGTTGTAGTGAGTCATGATTATCAACTTCACTCCAGCCTGGGCAGCAGAGTAAGACTCTGACTCAAAAAAAAAAAAAAAAAAGAAAGAAAAAGAAAAGTGAATTTGAAGATAGGTTTTGAAATAACTCAAACAGGCAATTTTTTTTTAATTTAAAAAGCCCACAGGACTTGTGGGATACAATTATTTAAAAATCACATTATATGTAAAAAGACGTGGTGAATTTGTGCAAGAGTGTCTGAATATAACAGGAAAGGGATAAGGTTCCTGTGTAATGTAAAAGCCTGTTTCAGAAAATAGATTAAAACTTCCCACATCTTGGAAGAGTTGTTGATGTTTCAGTGCAAGAATCCGAATGATCCTTAAATAAATTCAACCCTAAAATGCCATCTCTGAGACACATAAGAGTAAAATTGTCAAAGGTCAAAGAGAAAGTCCTAAAAGCAGCAAAAAAAAAAAATCATTAAGTCACACACACACACACACACACGAAAATCTCCATTAGACTACTAGCATATTTATCAGCAAAAGCCTTATAGGTTAGAAGAGTCTGGGATGATATACTTAAAGAGTTAAACGAAAAACTCAAACTAACAGCCTAGAATACTATTCCCAGAAAAGTTATCTTCAGAAAAAAAAAGAAAGATTTGCCAGACAAGAAAAAACTAAGAGCATTTAGCACCACTAGACTGAATTTGTTAGAAATGCTTAAATAAGTTTAATTAATGCTTAATATTTTAAGGGAAAATATAATAATACAGTCATGAAAACACATAAAACTCACTGGTAGATTATAATACTCACTGGTAGAGCAGATATACAAATGGGGAAGATAATGGTAAGCAATATGAGAGGAATGAAGAAAAATGGATATGCAAAACAACTAGAAAATAATTAATAAAATTACAGGAGTATATACTCATCTATCTATAATAACCTTGAATTTACACAGATTAAATTCCCCAACTAAAAGACAGACTGGAGCCTGGCTCGGTGGCTTAGCCTGTAACCCCGCGCCTTTGGGAGGCTGAGGAGAGTGGATTGCCTGAGCCCACGGGTTTGAGACCCGCCTGGGCAGCGAGACCTCATCTCTACAATAAATCAAAAAATCAGCCGGGCGTGGTAGCGCATGCCTGTAATTCTGGCTACTTGGGAGGCTGAGGCGGAAGGATCGCCGGAGCCCAGCATGTCGAGGCTGCGGTGGCCGGAAGCGGCCACTGCACTCCAGTCTGGGCGACAGAGTGAGACTCCAACTCAAAAACAAAACAAAACAAACAACAACAAAAAAGACAGACCGACCAAATGAATACAAAAAAAAAGACCTGCCTACAAAAGAAAAAACTCACTTCAACTTAAATACATGCATAGAATGAAAATAAATAAATGGAAAAAGATATGCTACATAAATGAGAACCATAAGCAAACAGAAGTAACTATACTTATACCAGATCAAAGAGACCTTATGTCAAAATCTAAAATAAGGACATTATATAGTGATAAAGAGATATATTCAGCAAGAAGATATAGCAACTGTAAATATATATGCACCCAACACTGAGGCCCTGTACATATACATGAAGAAAATATTTGATTTATAAGAAGAGACACACTCTAATGCAATAATAATTGGGGCCTCAACATCTTATTCTCTGCATTGGATAGATAATCTAAGTTGAAAATATGCACACGCACACACACAAATAAAACATTTGATTTATATTGCATCATAGACCAAATGAGCATGACATTTACAGAACATTTAACACAACAGCACAACAGTTACAGAATACACATTTGTTTCATCAGCATATATTTCAGAATTGACCTGAAATTAAACTACATGTTTCTGAACAACTAATGGGTTAATAAGATATTAAGATGGAAGTCAAGGCATACTTGTATGTTAAAAAGATAGGCTGCAACATTACTAAACTGACAAATTTAGCAAAGTTACAGCATACAAAAATCAGCAGCATTTCTATATACTAAAAACTATACACTAATAACAGACTAGGTAAAAAAATAAATTAAGAAAACAATCCCAGCCTGGCTCGGTGGCTCAGCCTGTACTCCCGCGCCTTTGGGAAGCTGAGGTGAGTGGATTGCCTGAGCCCGCGGGTTCGAGACCTGCCTGGGCAATTTGGCGAGACCTCATCTCTATAATAAATCAAAAATTAGCCGGGCGTGGTAACATGCTCCTGTAGTTCCAGCTACTTGGAAGGCTGAGGCAGAAGGATCGGGAGCCCAGCAGGTCGAGGCTGCGGTGGCCGGAAGCGGCCACTGCACTCCAGTCTGGGTGACAGAGTGAGACTCCAGCTCAAAAAAACAAAAAACAAAAAAAAAACACAAGATGCAATTATAAAAATTGGCAAATGATCTGAACACACGTCTGAAAAGAAGACAAACTGCTAAAACAATTTTTTTTTTTTAAATATTCAACATCACTGGGCTCGGTGGCTCAGCCTGTAATCCCACGCCTTTGGGAGGCTGAGGTGAGTGGATTGCCTGAGCCCATGGGTTCGAGACCCGCCTGGGCAGCAAGACCTCATCTCTACAATAAATCAAAAAATCAGCCGGGCGTGGTAGCGCATGCCTGTAATTCCGGCTACTCGGAAGACTGAGGCAGAAGGATTGCCAGAGCCCAGCAGGTCCAGGCTGCGGTGGCCGGGAGCGGCCACTGCACTCCAGTCTGGGCGACAGAGTGAGACTCCAACTCAAAAAATTAAAAAAAATTTAAAAAATAAAAATAAAAAATAAAATAAAATAAAATAAAATACTCAACTTCACTTAGTATAAGGGAAATGCAAATAGAAACCATAATATTTTATCATCTCATCTCAGAAACAATGACTATTATCCAAAAGACAAAAAACAACAAATTCCAGACAGCGTGGGGTAAAACATAACCTCTTATACACTGTTGATGGGAATGTAAATTAGCACAACTGTTAAGAAAAACAGTATGGCAAATTCTTTAAAAACTATCAATAGAACTACTACTATAAGATCCAGTAATACTACGGGAAAGTATACATCCAAAGGAAAGAAAATCAGTATATTAAAGAGATAACTGCATTCCCATTTTAAAAAATTATGCTTACATATGTGTCAAATCCCTTGTGTTAATTGCAGTAGTATTCATAATTGTCAGGATATGGAATCAAACTATGTGTCCATTAACAGAAGAATGAATGAAGAATATGTAGCATATTTACAAAATGGAATACTATTCAGCTATAAAAAAGAATGAAATTCTGTCATTTAATGAAATTCTGTCACTTAACTAAGTCCTGTAGGCTCATTCATGCTCCCACATGTGGCACCATGAGTGAGCCTACTAGGACTTTAAAGTTAAGTAAAATAAGGCAGGCACAGAGAGATACATACAGCACGTTTTCATTCATATGCAGTATCTAAAAATGTGATCTCATAGAAGTAGAGTACCAAATATTAATTACTAGAGACTGGGAAGGATGGGGAGCACGGAAATAAGGAAGGATTGCTCAAATAATACATAATTATAGTTAGAAAAATAGGTTGAAGTGTGCTATTGCACTGTAGTATGACTATAGTTAACAATAGTTTATTAAGCATTTTTAAATAGCAAGAAAATAAGATTTTAAATAGCAAGAAAATAAGATTTTAAATAGCAAGAAAATAAAATTTTAAATGTTTCCAGCACAAAGAAATGATAAATGTTTAAGGTGATGGATATGCTAATTACCCCACTTTTATTATTATACATTATATACATGAGTCAAAATATCTTATTCTACCCAATAAATATGTACAACTATTATGACAATTAAATATATATATATGAAGACCAAAAGATCTAGAGGCTGTAAACAAAGAGGAGATAAATTGCAAAATTCATTGCAAAATATTTGATATTTTGTTTTGATCACTGTGCCTATAGTTATTACTCTAAATTCCACACTATCTTTTTTGGGGGGGATAATATATACATGGTGTGTGCTTCATAATGGAAGATGCTCACATCCTAGGAGCTCTTACTTCAGTATCGGAACACCTGAACAACTTGTTAACTTTGAGTAAGAAGGTGAGTTACATACAAGAAAACTATGATTTTTGGCCTGTCTCTGATGCAAGTCCCACTCTTACAAATAAGGACTCATCTATTCATCTCAGGATACTCTCTTCAGTTTTCTTGATCCATAATTGTCTTTTTCTCCTTCTTTGGGTATTTTCTCCTTGTTGATAATGTATTACACCTTGAAAGGAGTCATATCTCTAAGTTACAGCTGTCCTCACAGGGACCTTCTCTATTTGTCTTTATCCTGCTGTTTGGAGAGATATACGATGGAAATTCTGTATCACAATACTGATTGTAACCAGTGATAATGCTCTCTATTTGGTAGCAAATAGAGGTGTGGCCACAGGTCTTGCCCAAACTAGTCAGACATAAAAGGTAGTATGTACCCATTTAGCCAGACATGGAAGTTATTGTCTTTGCAGTTTCCATTTAAGATGAAGGGTCTGTGTGCCTTTATACAGCCAAGGTTTAGGAAGAAAGTCTGAATTTTCAAAGGCTAGAAATAACTGCTTGGGTTGATTGTGTTACTTAATATTTATACTGTTAATTGCACAGAGCATATTTTGTAGATTGTGATGTTGAAGATTGAATGTTTATGAAGATTTATGAAAGCATCAGGAAGGAACTAAACACACGGAATTTCTCCATCGAGTAAGTTTGTAGTTTTTTCCAAAATATTTGCTTTGTCTTTTATCCAACAGTCATTTTTTCCTTTCTTTAATTTCTCCCTTAAATTATTCTTACTTAGAAGCAGAACTCAGTCCCCCTAGCTTTCTTCATTAAAAAAAATATACATATATATAATGCCAATTAAAAAGATGTATAAATATATGTATAAAAGCTATATATATATAAAATTTATATACAGTATTATAGTATGTGTAAATACTATATATATAATGTTTATATATATAGTATTATAGTATCTAGGGTAAATCCCTTAAGAAACCTGAATTTTAGAGACTCTGCAGCTTCATTTCTGCTAGGAAGCAATTTAATTAAAGAATGGCAGATTTCTCCCTTCAAAAACATTTTGATAACATCTGCTACCACCTAATATAAATAATGCTTATCTTAGGTAAGTGAGATATTATGAGATTTATTTTTCTAATCTTTTTATTCTAAATACTGTTAGAATAACTTAAGTTAATTGCAAAAAATGTATATGCACCTATGCATACACTGAAAGACATAAGATGGAGTCAATATAAACAAAGAACAGCCATCTTGATACTGCCCAATTCTGTTATATTCTCTTAACACTACCTAGCTTGCTCCCTAATCAAGGAGAGAGCCAGTTTATCTGAGACAGCTATTAATTGTTTTACAACCACTAACTAGCATGTTTTGTATTACTTAGCTTTTCTATTCCAAGTATTTGCATAATAATCAAGTTAACCTAATCAGTCCTTCATGACCTTTGTGAAACAGACCCCATAGCCTTGGCAACGGTTTGGTCATGTGGTCATGTGACTGACCCACCCATCTGCCTGCCATCATCCATCACCTGATTTCAGTACCTCTGCTTACCCGTCCCCTTCATAGTGGTGTGGAAAAAGACCAACACCCAACCACCTTAATGACCTGTCCCATCAAAGGGTAGGTTTAAGAGCATTCAACCCCAAGCAGTTATTTGTCATAGCTTTGCTAAACTCTGATGTGGCCATGTGGCTCTTTGAGCTATGGCCACCATGTTTTCCTAAGTATTGATCCCCTCCTTATCTTGGGGAGATGAATCTCCTCTCTCTCCTTCTCCCTAACTTACTTTCTAAATAAGCTATATTATCCAATATAACCTCTGCATAATTCTGTGCATCTTACTTGCAGCACAATCTCACAGACCCCCTGATATAACCTAACATTTTGGAGGCTCCAGCGAGATTCTAACCTAACACACATATTATTTTACTTCAAGCCAAAAAGGAAAATAAAATCACATTTTAATTTCCTCCCCTATTTATTTTAATATTTGTCATGCTCCTTCCAGAATTTTCTCATGATAAATAAATCCTTTTTAGAAGACTACATAATCTTTGTAACAAGAGAAATCCTGTCGAGGAGGTATTGGATAGTTTTTTGTTTTTGTTTTTTGAGTTGGAGTCTCACTCTGTCGCCCAGACTGGAATGCAGTGGCCGCTCCCGGCCACCGCAGCCTCGACCTGCTGGCCTCTGGTGATCCTTCCGCCTCAGCCTTCCAAGTAGCCGGAATTACAGGCATGCGCTACCACACCTGGCTGATTTTTTGATTTATTGCAGAGATGAGGTCTCGCTGCCCAGGCGGGTCTCGAACCTGCGGACTCAGGCAATCCACTCACCTCAGCCTCCCAAAGGCGTGGGATACAGGCTGAGTCATCAAGCCCGGCTGGATAGTTTTGAAAGAAACCTAAAAGCAAAGATAGAAGCTTGAACCCGAATGTATTTCTAAGTGTGTAGCTACCACCATAAAATAATTCTCTCTGTGCCACCATAATAAATGTCTCTTTATTACCATTGTTAAATAAATTGTTTTTCTTCTCCATTCTCCACTTTTAAGCTCCTTTTGAAGCAACTCTTTCAAGTTTTCTCAGACTACTCTGTTTGACAGGCAATGAGGCTATTTACATAATACCAGTTTGTATTTTTTTGCATTTTCTAGATCAATGTTTTTTGAATGTAGTATGCTATTTCACTTCAGCAGAAGAAACATCTGAGTTCCTTATCAAAAATGAAGGTTTTCAGACCCACTAAATAAGCTTCTAACATTTAGAACTTAGGAATCTGCAATTTTAAACATATTCTACGGTTGACCCTAGTATGCATAAAGTTTAAGAATCGTTAGAAGCATGTGGAAAATAAATGGAAAGTAAAGGAGAGAATGTGTTTAATATTTTCATTAAATGTCATGTACACAAATAATCTTATGTCAACAAGAACACTCAATCATTGTTTTTCCCCTGTTCAATTCTATAATGCATTTCCAAAGGAAGTCCTTGGGCATTTGAAATGAATTCAAGACCAACTCATTGTTACTCTGCTGCTTAAATGTGTTAATGCTCTCTCTAAAGGATGTTTTAGCTAATTAAACATAACAATACTTGGAAGAACTTTTGATATTTTAATTATATCCTATGTGTATCGGAATCCTTGAAAACAGTATACACAGATTTATTGTTGATAAAATTAACTGCCGATGCACTCTAGTTTTTTTGACAGTAATTGAAAGTTAAAGTGTTATCTTTCTTTTATTATTAGAAAATAACGTTCTACTAATTAAATTTCTCTTTAAATGTGTCAGGAATATTAAAGACACAGGGCAAATGTATGGTTGCTATAATTATCATCCCTGCATTCACCATTTTCAGTTAGGTAGGATTTTTTTTCCTCTGCCTTCTCAAACAGATTGTAATTATTTTCATCAATTTTAAAAGTATTACTCTTTAGGAAACACTGCAATTTGTCCCTGGACAAAAGTTGTCTTTTTAATTCTAGTTCAAATTCTTAAAATATAAATTTTTGTGACTCAATCCAAACAGTATATCTCCAAAGTTTCTCTCATTTATCTCTACTCTAATATTATTTATGTTGAGATATCACACCAAAACATACAAAGCACTTTCTTTCTTGGTTTAAACTATTTATAATTACTCTGTTGCCCCCTGTGAGAATAGAGATTGAACATTAAATTGGCACATCTCATCAATATGGGTAAGGGCATAATAAACATTTATATATCTAACCCTAAATTGTACCCCACATCTTTAAAATTTTAATAAATAAGTAAATAAATACAATTTAAAAAATAAAAAATAAACTGGCCTAAATCATCATACTACAGATTAACAGATTATATCAATGGCAAAATAATTCTAACCTTTAGATACTACAATGCAGCTGCTATTAGTTGGATATGGACTGTTGTAGAAAGCTTAATTAATCAATTCTTAGCCTTTATTATATTAGTGTGACTTGCCTATGAATATATTAATTATCATGAATGTGCATTTGAAAACTTATCTATGTTATTCAGTGGGATGAGTAAAATGATAAGTTTGGCTCTCAGAATTTCTGATTTTAGCTTCTTTATGCTGAAAAGCAAAGAAGCAGAGAAAAAAAAGCCTTCTTGCCACACATAAAACCATAGTGTAAACCCCACCATGATTAAAGAATTACTCTTTTACTATTTAACATGATAAAATTTAACATTAAAATTTTAACAAATTTTACAAGACACAATTATGAAGTTATATCTTAATTTTTTTAAGACAACAAAAGCAATAATATTTATTTTCTAAAGGAATGTAGTTAAATAAAATAGTGCCAAATGGCACAGCAGCTCCATAAGTTTTCTGTTTGCATTTTTCAAGACAACTAATTTTCTTCTCTTTTGCTTAATTTCTCTGGCAAGGCAGGAAGTTAAGGAGTAACACCTCTAAGCAATCTACTTCTTCGTTTTTTGAGACAGAGTCTGACTCTGTCACTCAGGCTGGATTGAAGTGTCATGATCATAGCTCACGGTAACTTCAAACTCCTGGGCTCAAGCAATCCTCCTACCTCAGCCTCCCAAGCAGCTAGGACTATGCATGTATACCACCATGCCGAGATAATGTTTTTGTGTTTTTTGCAGAAACAGGGTCTCATTATGTTGCCCTGGCTGGCCCTGAATGCTTTTACTTCAAGCAATACTCCCACCTCAGCCTACCAGAGCTGGATTTACATTTATGAGCCACAGTGCCAGCCTCAATTTTATTTTTAAGATAATCCCTGATATTAAATTATTTTTTTGTGGTATGCTTCACTTTTAGTAGTGCAGAGCAGGTGGGAAATTTAGAAATATTAATCTTCTGGTTAGTTTTGTGAAAACAGGTTGTTTTATTATTGTACTTTAGAAAATATGTCGTTTTTATTTACTGATGTTTTTAGTAGCAAATCTAGTTATTATGAAATCTGCAAGTAATCCAAGATACAACTTGTTTACATATATTAGAAGGTAATAGCCCCTTGAGTAATGAATGTCAGTTGAAAAGTCAAAGAATCCAAAAGAATCACAATCTATTTTTCAGGATTATTTTCTAGATGAAGAAAAAAAAATAGGCATAATTGCTAGAAGCAATGGGACAAAAACAAAAACAAGCTCTAGGTTTTCTAAACTGTGGCTTTACTTATTTTGTTTATTTTTGAAGAATAACTGACACCACACCATAAATATAACACTATAGTGGAGGTTAAACTAAAACAACAACGGCTGTGGATACAGGCTTTTGGGAGTTTCAAAGCCATCAGACATCAACATGATACTTCTGATTTTCCTAAGACTAGGTTTAGAATGGAAGCTATCGGTTAGACAAGCTAAAAACAAAACTGACCAGCCAGAAGGACAGAGGTGCTATTTCTGAAATCTTATTTACAAACATTCTTGGGGATGTTTAGAGTAGCTTCTGATAACAATATTGAAAAACCTGAGGGTAGAGTAACTGTTTCTAATAAACATTTCTTTTTGACCATTAGTGTAAAAAACAGAAAAGCAAAATCATTCATTTTCCTCTGTTAGCTAAGTGTATGATTCTCTATTGGCTCTTTTGCAATTTTATTTTCTAAATATGTATATCACTGTCTTATATAGAAAATGTTTTTATTATTTAATAATAGAATATATATACAACGGAATATTTTCTTTGTGAGTAGTAAAGTATAATAACTGCAATGAACGCATAATTTTATGTTGTCTCAGCATCCATTTTGAATACACATTTAACATTTTTATACCAGAAGCCAGACTCAGCCACCCTTGGCTCAGTATCTAGTTCTACAACAGCCAAATGGCTCAAGCTTGTGACCAGTTATAGAACTTGGAGGCATCTCCCCTGGCTAGTTGAAAGGGCTGTCCAATTTACTGCTCCCTTTACAGGCCCTATTCTGGCATTTGCCTCTGAATTTAGAATGACCCACACCCTTCTCTTTCATGGGCTCCCTCTCTCTCTGCCTGACTGAATTTCTGCTTCCAGAGAGCCTGGGATGAAGGACTGTCCTTCCTGACTCATCACATCCTCCTTGTCCAGGATCTGTAAGTACAAATCCCTGAACTTCTTTTCTATTGTGACAGCATATTGAATTTGTGCCTTCCATCTGAAGCAAAGTCTTCCCCAGGCCAGGTTTTTCCTAGGATGTGGATGTAGAGCAAGGAAAATAGGAGACACAAGATCAGGATCCCAGCACCAGGGCAATGGTCAGGCAGACAAACTTAGATACGGGCTAGACTAGAGCCATAATGGAATCTGCTAGTACAAACAAGTTTGTCATGTGTAGGATCCCTCCCACCCCCAGTCATGGGTTGGACAAGTAAGCAGTCTGCCAGGTAAAAGAAATATCTTCCAAAAGGTATACTATAAACACTCATATCCAGCTCACTTCATTTTCTGTTAGGGCAGGGGTTGCTAACTTCTCTGGTACTGGAACCACAATGTATCTGGAGTTCTCAAAACAATAACTTAGCATTTATATATATTTTTAAATTTTTCTCAAAAGAATTCTAGAAATTTCAATTTGTCTTTAGTGTACTACTTGATACCTTTCAAACTGAGAGTTTTAATGAGTTTAGGTAGCTAGCAGATTTTTACATAGATTCGTGAAAAAAAGATAGTTTTTCCTGATCCAACAACACAACAAATTGATTTTCTCTTTTTAATTTTAATCCTATCACCCTCCCAAGGAACCCTCCTTTATTTGGAGAGAAAGATTTGAATTTGAAAAGAAAGTCATTCAGAATTTGTGAAGTCTGACATGGCAAATCAGCAGGTCATCAAATATCCAGGATAATTTAATCATGAGTCAGCTAGTTTATGGTATTCTCTCTTTGAGATTTTGCAGCTCACTGGCAAATCATTTATTTTTGTCTTCAATAGGCTCTCGCCTTTGACATTAATAAAAGAAAATCCGTCTGTCTTCATGACCTTACTCTTGTAACTAATATAAAATCCATTTTATAAATATATACACACAGTTTAGTAACTGCAGTCGATTTCCAAATGCATAATTCTGTTTAAATTGTAGGATTAACATGACTCCTCTGATGACAGTAGCAGAAAGACTTGCTATTATTTTTAAAAAGTTAATTCACAATAATAGTTCCCACTGCTTCTCTCGTAGAGATCATCATAGATATTGACTATATTATAACAAAATCTAGACTCGTAAATCTATAGGCTGCATAGTCTTGATATGAATTTTGTATATTGTGCTGCTTCTAGACATTTTGCTATTAAGCAGTTTGTATTTCCAGTTAATTCTATAAGTATAATGCTTATACAGTTTTGTTTGTAAGGAGAATATTTCCCGATATGAGCAACAATAGTACATTCAATTAGCTATTATAATTTATTGCAATTTAGCCATTAAAAAATTGACTCCTGTAACTCCATCCAGGTTTATGTAATATCAGTGATAGTTCCTCATTCATTCTTTCATCTATTCTTTCATTTCCTTCAATTAAACATTCTATTAGGAACTTAAATACAATTTAGACATGATATGTTTTCTGATTTCAAAAGTCAACTGTCCAGGACAAGAGACATGTGAACAATTTATTATGCACTATGCTTGATGTCTGAAAAAGAACACAGAGAAAGATGCATGGAAAATGTTACTGAAGAACATCTTGAAAGGAACAAAATAATTTTCTATACAGGACAAAAGGATAAAGAATTATATAGAGATAGAGGAAAGTGTATGTTATGAAAATATAAAACAACATCACACACATAATTAAACAGTAATTAAACTGTATCGTGATTGAAGGTTAGTCTTTTTCATTTCGGGTTTATTATCTTATTCTATGCTTCTATTTGCACTCATAAAGAGACAAGAATATTCATAAATAATATAGAAAACTGTAATTTATTTTACTGAAGGCAACACTAAGACTGAGTAACTGTAATAATTGTCATTGCTCTCAACTTTTTAGATTCATAGCATTCAAATTTTAGCAAATTGTTAATCATTGCTCAGAATGAGAATATAAAGCAAGTTATTAATACATAATACATACAAAATACATATATACACATATGTACTTTGTACACATATATACAATTGTACTTATAAATGTATAAAAATATGTAATTATATTCATTATGCATACACATTTTTTGTCCATACATTAGTTTCATATGTAAACTGTACACATATTTGTATAGGTGTGGATAAATGTGAGTGTATTTATTCACTTTTCCTCTTCATTTTAAAAAGGAGTTGAGTTTTTAAATACAACATCCAGAGGCAGGTAAGGAAGGAAGAAAAAAGAGGAAGAGGGAAATCAGATGACCAGTAATTGAACAGGAAAATTTCATGAACCCAGCATTAAATTTTATACACAAAGCTATTTTCTTTTTTTTTTTAGTTGGAATCTCACTCTGTTGCCCAGACTGGAGTGCAGTGGCCGCTCCTGGCCACCGCAGCCTCGACCTGCTGGGCTCCGGTGATCCTTCCGCCTCAGCCTTCCAAGTAGCTGGAACTACAGGTGCGCACTACCACACCCGGCTAATTTTTTGATTTATTGTAGAGATGAGGTCTCACCAAGTTGCCCAGGTGGGTCTCGAACCTGTGGGCTCAGGCAATCCACTCACCTCAGCCTCCCAAAGGCGCGGGATTACAGGCTGAGCCACCGAGCCTGGCTACAAAGCCTATTTTCAGAGAGTCATGGAACTTACTAATAGCCTACCTTTTCATCCTATATTTCTGAGCATGAAAAGTAGAAAACATGGTTAATTATAGGATCTATGATGATCATAAAATAAAAGCAGTTGTTGAGAAGAAGCAAAACTATTCTTATTAATATCTAAAAGAACCCTCTCCCTGTTGTCTTATAGGATGCGATGTAATATATTGTGAATGACATGCTTACCCAATACACAGAAGCTAGAGTTGATGAGCTATTTGTCATAACAAGCTTCAAAATATCACTGTGTTAACACAACAAATCCTGGTTCCTTAAAGCTAAATCAACATATTGGCTAAACAATATCTTTCATGGAACACTTTTTCTCATGGTCTTATACAAAGCAAAAATAGTTTTTTAAATTATTCACAGAGGAACATGGAATGTAAACCATTTAAGATAATCATTTTATTATAATGTGTTCCTTGACCTAAACTAGATAAGCAATTGAGAGTTTGAAGTTACAGCTTCTATCAAATAGCTGGGATTATTATCTATTCCAGTTTAGAAATTAAGAGTAGAATCATATCTGTTAATGCTTTATTCTATATGTAATACATCAGAAAACAACAGATGCTGGCAAGGGTGCCAAGAAAAAGGAATGCTTCTACACTGCTCCGGGCGGGGGGGGGGGGGGGGGGCGGTGCAGGCCAGTTCAGCTTCTATGGAAAACAGTGTGGCAATTCCTAAAAGAACTAAAAATTGACCTTCCATATGACACTGCAATATCTCTCCTAGGAATATGCCTGGAGGAACATAAATCATCATACCAAAAAGACAACTGCAAACACGTTTATAGCTGCACTATTCACAATAGTAAAAACAGGGAACCAATTCTACTGCTCATCAAAAGTGGACTGAATAAAGAAAATGTGGTACATATACATGATGAAGTATTACCCAAAAAGAAGAACAAAATCATGTAATCTGCAGCAAATTGGGTGGAGTTAGAGACCATCATACTTAGTGATCTATCACAGACACAAAGAACTGAATACCAAATGTTCTCACTCATAAGTGGTACCTGAACATTAATCACATTAGCACAAAGGAGGCATGGGCAGTTGCTGGACAGTGCCAGGGGAGGGTGTGGGGCATATACTATCACAAAGGGTACCTGGTCTTTAACCATAAGAAGTGAGGGCCATTCGGAGCCCCAAACTTCACCTGCATGAAGTCTGCTTGTATTGCTAATCCTGACTTAAATGCCACATATCTGAAATAAAATAAAATAAAATATTTTTTTAAAAGTATTAAACACTTTTTAAAACACTTGACATCATGTACACTGCTCAAGATTGGAAACTTTACAAATATATGCAATAATGAAGTCAATAAGATTATGGATAGCAAAAATATTGTTTTCTTGTTATTTTGACATATTTGTCACCTCAAGTTAACAGCTCAATATTTAGTACTAAAATATACATTTTCTGTTTTGAATGGTTCATCTTCATGGAACTAGAAGATGTAAAACAAAAATATTATTTGGTGATGTATCTTGACATCTAATTGATATTTTGATAACTGTTAGGCTCAAAATACATGAACGCTTACATTGACACTGTTTATACTTGTGCCTTTAGACAGGACTTTAGGTCTAATCGGTTAGCTGACAACTCTCTAGATTCTGAGTTTCTCTAACATTCACCCTTTAGCTATGTCTGTATAACACAAGATGAAGGAAGATGTGGTAAACTGAAGCCATTGAGTTAACTAATCTGTATGCTTAGAGCCTAAACAATGAAATATCTTGTTAGATTTAAATATATTTAGGTCACATCTTCATAACAGTAGATCAAGTATGACACAGAAATTTGGCTATGCACATGAGAGTTATCAGCAATATTTTGTGGATTTACTTGACAGATTCTAAAATGGGCTCTACTTCCTAGCATCCATGCCTTTGTGTAATCCCCTCTCATTGATTGTGACTTCCTTTAAAATAACAGAATACAGCAAAAGTGATGGCATGTCCTTCTTTGAAGAAAGCACATAGGATTATAACTTTTGCAAATTGATTTTGTACCTGAAAACGTTACCAAAATTATTTATCAGTACAGGGAGGTTTTTGGTGGACTCCCTTATATTTTCAAGGTTTAGGATCATATATTTCTATACACCAGTAACAAACAGGGAAAGGACCAAATAAAAGGTATAATCCTATTGACAACAGACACACACACACACACACACACACACACACACACACACACACACACAACATGAAATACCATAGTGTCTTCCTAACCAGAGAAGTGAAAGACCTTTACAACAAGAACTATAAAACACTGCTCAAGGAGATAAAATAGAACACAAACAAATGG
Source organism: Cephalopachus bancanus (assembly GCA_027257055.1). Taxonomy (NCBI): domain Eukaryota; kingdom Metazoa; phylum Chordata; class Mammalia; order Primates; family Tarsiidae; genus Cephalopachus; species Cephalopachus bancanus. Next base: position 6,515,080 of record JAPVLO010000041.1, read on the forward strand.
AAAAGCATGATATCTTCATGGATAGGAAGAATCAATATTGTCAATATGTTCGTCCTGCCCCAGGCAATCTACAGATTCAACACACCCATCAAATTACCAGCATCATTCTTCTCAGATCTGAAAATGACAGTACAGAAATTCATAGGGAAACAAAAAAAGAGCTTAAATAGCCAAAACAATCCTCAGCAAAAGGAACAAAGCAGAAGGTATCACACTTACAGACTTTAAACTTTACCATAAGGATACAATAATCAAGATAGCCTGGCATTGGTACAAGAACAGGCATATACACCAATGGAATAATACAGAGATTTTGGAAACAAAAACTCAATATCTCAACCAACTCATCTTTGACAATGCCATCAATAACAACCACTGGGGAGAGAAAATCTTGGTTAGCATATCGGGCTGGGAAAACTGGCTGACCACATGCAGAAGAATAAAACAGGACCCCTACTTATCAACATATACAAAAATTAACTCAATATATCAAAGACCTAAATGTAAAACCTCAAACTATAAGAATCTTAGAAGAAAATGCAGGAGACACCCATATACACATTGGAGTAGGTAAACAATTCTTGATCAAATCCCCAAAAGGGTAAGCCATAGAAGATAAATAGATAAGTGGTACCTCATCAAACTGGATACTTTTAAACAGCAAAAGAAACCATCAAGAGAGTGGAGGACAGCCCACATAATGGAAAAAAAAAATTGCTAACTGCTTATCTGACAAAGGCCTAATGTCCAGGGTCTACATGGAATTCAAATAAGATGAAACTAAAAAACAAACAAACAAAAAAAAAACCAGCACTATTTAAAAATGGACAGAGGACATGAATAGACGCTTCTCAAAAAAAAGACCTACAAGCAGCCAAAAGATAAATAAAAAAGATGCTCAGCCTCACTAATCATCAGATAAATGCAAATTGAAACAACACTGAGATACAAACTTACCCCAGTAAGGATGGCTATCATTAATCTATTAAAAAACAAGATGCCAATGTGGGTGCAGAGAAAAGAGGACGCTTCTATACTGTTGGTGGGAGTGCAAACATGTCTAACCTCTATGGAAATAGTATGATGATTCCTAAAAGAATTAAAAATTGACCTTCCATATGATCCAGCAATTTCTCTCCTGGAATATACCCAAAGGAACACAAATCATGCTACAAAAAGACATTTGCACACTCTTATTTATTTTCAAACTATTCACAATAACAGAAACATAGAACCCACCCCCATGTCCACTGAAAGTAGACTGGATATAGAACATATGGTACATATTCATGATGGAATATTACACAGTCATAAAGAAGGACAAAAATCATGGAATTATCAGTAAATTGGAGACAATCATTCTTAGTGATCTATCACAGAAACAAATAATCAAATACCACATGTTCTCATTCATAAGTGGAACCTGAACATTACAAGGGAGGGATTGGCAGTCATGGGACCTGAGAGGGGTGGGAAAGGGGGCGACATGTAACAACACAAAGCGTACCTGATCTTAAATCAGGGGAAGCAAGGACCAGTCGGAGACCCAAACTTTACCTGCACATACATTACTTATGTGCCTAATACTGACTTGTACCCCACATCTTTATAATAAAATTAAGTTTAATTAAAAGATTACAACTTTCTTCTTGGTAGCAAAATCTCTCCCTTGCTGTCTTTGATGAAGCAAGTTGCCATAGTGGGAAACCCACATGCCAACACGCTGAAGGCAATCTCCAAGCAATAGTCAGCAAGGAACTGAAACCCTCAGTCTAACATCCCTAAAGTAACTAAATTCTGTCAATAACTGTATTCTTGGAAGCAAATTTTTTCATACTCTTGCTCTGAGGTGCAATCTTAGCTGATACTATGATTGCAGCTTTGTGAGAGATTCTGAGTCAGCTAACTCAGGTAAGCTGATCCTGACTTCCTGACCCACAGAAACTAAGAGACAGTGAATATGCATTTTTTTTTTTTTTTTGAGTTGGAGTATCACTCTGTCACCCAGACTGGAGTACAGTGGCCGCTCCCGGCCACCTCAGCCTCCACCTGCTGGGCTCCGGCGATCCTTCCTCCTCAGCCTTCCAAGTAGCCGGAATTACAGGCATGCACTACCATGCCCGGCTGATTTTTTGACTTATTGTAGAGAGGAGGTCTCGCTGCCCAGGCGGGTCTCGAACCCACGGGCTCAGGCAATCCACTCACCTCAGCCTCCCAAAGGCGTGGGATTATGGGCTGAGCCACCGAGCCCGGCTTGCATTTTGTTTTTAAGCCTATAGTAATTTACTCTTCAGTGATATGTAGCTAATACAAGTTTGAAAAATGTTTTCTGTAAATAGCACTTTTTCTTTCTTTTTTTTCAATAAGGATACAATTAACTGTTTCTGGCATGTTTTTGGTTCATGTTATACTTTGTAAACAAATAAAGTGATTGGTATAAAAATGGACACAGTTAAAAAGTAGTTTTAACAAATAATTTCAATCAATATATAATATTAATGTATTAAATAGGCAAATATATACTTGTTTGACATAATGAATTCTAAGCCCTGTCTACTCTGTCAACTTATCCCTGATACAAGGCAAAGTACTTAGTAGCTACTGAAAAAGCAAATGAAACATTTGAATGACTGTTCGTTAATTTGGACAACTACTTTTTACAAAATTTGTACTGAAGTGTAACGTGCAGAAATGTAGAGAAATAATTCATATGCAGCTCAGTACATTTTCACAAAGTGAACATACCCTTATAACCAGTAACTACATTAAGAAATAGAACAAGCCATTGCCTTGCTAAGCTATGGTGTGGCAATGTGCTATTTGAGCTGTGGCCAGGCCATGTTTTCTTAAGTTTTGGTCCCCTCCCCTCTCTTGGGGCGGTGAATCCCCTCTTTCTTTCTCTCTCTCTCTTTTTCCAATTTTCTTTCTAAATAAACTGTATTTTCTAATCTTAAAAAAAAAGAAATAGAACATTACCAACAATCCAGAAATAAGATTTCTCTGATTTAAAATTTTATATAAATATAATTTTACAGCATACACTGATTTGGCACTGAATTTTCTTTGATCAATATAGGTATTATGGCTGTGGTATTCAAAAATGTATTGTGTGTTGAAATACATTCACTCTCATTTTTGAATAGTTTTCATTTTGTGACTGTCACAATATATATACTCATTCTATTGTTAATGGGCTTTTGAATTATTTCTAGTTCCTTTAGCATTTTGTAAATTGTTTCTATAACCATTACTATCCTGGTCTTTCAGTGGAAATATGCATGTATTTCTGTTGGGCAAACACACAATAATGGATTGCTAGGTCATGAACTAAGTATTTATTAAGCTTTAAGAGATAGTGTCAAATAGTGTTTCATGAGTTTATTCCCATTTACACACCTAGCAACAGTACAAGTTACCATTTTCACCCATCCTCACCAACACTTTGTATTATGTGCACTTTTAAACTTAAGTGTTTCAGGTAGGTATATATTATTACTGTCTTGAAGTTTTATTCAGCAGTTTCTTGGAGATTAATAAATTTGAGCACATGTATGCATGTTTATGCAACTATTAGTTATCCTCTTTTCAAAAATTAATCAGTCAGATAAGTATTTTGTTTGTATATCCTCTTATTTTAATGTCTGCTATCACCCATCTCTTAATAGTGGTTTTCTGATTGCTTATTGTTATAAAGAAATGTTTTTATTTTATTCAACTTAGAAGGTTTTGATTAATATTACCTTAAATTTGCAGTTTAATTTGAGGATAATAGACATTTTTAAAATACAGTGTATTCTGGTCTATAAATATGGCACATTGCCTCATTTTTGGAATATTAATTTTTAAAGTTTTTTTTCAAAATTGTAACCATGTTATAGGTATTCACTGTACAGGACTTACACGTATTTTGTTATGTTTATTTTTAGATATTTGATAATGTTATATATAGTATTAATTTTAAATAAAATTATCTACTTATAAAGAAATAATACTGACATCTCAAGTATATAACTTACTATCTAGTGGCATTACTAAAGAAAAAGAGTCCATACTTTACTCATATTTACTTAGGTTTTACCTAATGTCTTTTTTGTTTTCCGGGATCATATTTAGGATACTACATTACATTTAATCATCAGATTCCTTTAGATTATTTTTTGGCTGTGATCAGACTTTCATTATTTCTGATGACTTTGAAGATTGTCCATTAATTGGCATTTGTTTTGTGATTTTCTTATTATTAGATTGGAGTTACGGTTTTGGAGAGGAAGATCACTGCAGTAAAGTGCCATTCTCTTATTATTATATCAAGGGTACATGACTTATCACTGTTGATGTTGACTTTGACCACCTGGCTGAGGTAGTGTTCATCAGGTTTTCCCACTATAATTATTTTTTTTCCCATCACCATACTGTACTCTTGGAAGAAAGTCACTATATATAACTCACACTTTGAATGGCAAGTTATGTTTTATCTATTAAAGAAGCAATAGCTATATGAATCATGTTTCTGTGTGGGAAAATTATCATCTTCCATTTATTCACTTATTCAGTCATTTATTTATATCAATATGGAGACAGGAACTCATTTTGTGCTTTGGATTACAATTAATATTACTTTATTTATTTTGTTACTCAGATTGTTCCAACTTTGTCATTAAGAACTTTTTCAATGGGTATCTATCAATCTCTTTGACATATTCTCACTGATGCATTTTCTGAATTATTTCTTACTTTTGGAAGTTAAAAGATGCTTCATGTTTATTTTTGTATATTTTCTTCCCAGTCTTAGAATCATTCATATCTCTAAGGAGTCCTTGTTCTTCTACTGGAAAACTGCATTGGAAAACAAGACACAGGTGCTAGATATCCTTGTTACCACTGGGGTGTCATTACTTCTGTGCCCTCTTAGCTAACATTACAAGAATACATAGTATATACCTATCTACTAACCCATATACACAAATATATAGTATTTTATATACAATGCTCTATACTTATATTAAGCCAAGCAAGAGTTCATCTCGATGTTTTCTGTATCTTTTAATATGAGAATATTTTTATTTTTCTCTCTTCTAATTATGTGGTAAAAATATTGATACATTGTCTTATGTTGAACTAGTACTTCATTTTTTGGGAATAAACCTCCACTATCACAATGTCTTACTTGATTTATATAACATTAGATCAATTTTCTCAATATTTGTTTAGCATGTTTGTATTTATGAACAAAAGAGCTTTGTTTATAAATTTTCTTTCTTTTGATATCCAGGTTAGACTTTGGTTTAGGGCATGCTGGATCCGTAGAGTGACGTGTGAAAAGTTTACTCTTTTTTCTTCAGTGAAAAATCTCAGGCTTTTACTCTTACTGTTGCTCTTTTGAAATAAATGTTTCTTTTGGTTGTTGTTTAGCTGCTCTTACTTTTCTTGTGCCTTTGGTTTCCAATTTTTTTTTTATTATGCTATACCTAGTATGGCTCTGTTTATTTTGAGGTTTATAAGACTTCTTGGTATTTCCTTTTATTTGCTTTAGAAAATTATGAATAATTATGTCTTTATATTTTGTTTCTACTCCATTCTTTTCTCCTTTTTCCTAGAACTCCAATTACCTGTATAATAAATCCTTTCAGTTTGTGTTTTGCACTACATGTCTTTTTGAATCCTTTCTATATTTTTCCCTCCTTTTCTCTCTGTGCTCAGTATGGGTATTTTCTCTTGTCTTCAATTTTACTTATTCTCTTTTCTGTTGTGTCTAATCTGTTGCTAAATTTATTTCGAGGTTCTTATGTAAATTATTTTTCAGCTTATAATATTCAGCAGGATACTTTTCATAGATGCTACTCTGTTGGTGAAATTCTTCCTCTTATCCACAATTTTCTTCATCTTCTCCCCGTGATCTTGTAAACCTTGTCATTAACTGTTCTAAAATCTTTCTCTGGAAACTCCAATGTCGGAATCAGCTTTGGATTTGTTTTTATTATCTATTTGTCACTTGATTTTTAAAAAAATTTATAGTGTCTTTTGCTGTGCAGAAGCTTTTCAGTCTGATGAGGTACCGTTTGTCTAGTTTATCTTTTATGGCATTCACTTTTGGGGACTTGGTGAAGAATTCATATCTATTGAAATACATGATGCTTTAAATTTAAACACTTGACATTGTATATGAAGAATTATAAAATTATAAAACCTCTAGATGATTCCTTCTGTTTACCAGAGGTGTCAACTTTCCCTTACATGGAAGATAAAGAACACACCAACCATTGTGTTTATTTTATTTTGGGGACAAGGTTGTGTGTGTGTGTGTGTGTGTGTGTGTGTGTGAGAGAGAGAGAGAGAGAGAGAGAGAGAGAGAGAGAGAGAGAAAGACAGAGACAGAAAGAAAGAGAGAGAGAGATTTGTCTTTACTTCTTCAGCAAATGATTCAGATTGAATATTCATGTGTTTATTTTACATTTATTGGGTAGATAAATTTAAACTAATCCAACCCTTAAGTACCTTGAGTAACTAAAACATATCCAGAACAATAAGAATGAAAAGCTGTAAGAAAAAAGTATTGTTAAGAAAGCATATATAAAATATTGTGAACATTTAGAGAAATAAGAATTAATCTGTGTTATCTTGCTAGCTATGCAAGTTAGTTAACATCTCTTTGCTTTAGCTTCTGTGTTTGTGCTGTAAAATAAAGTTGTCATGAAGATTAAAGAAAAAATATGTAAACTGTTTAGAAGAATGCTTATCAAATAGTTGTGCTCAGTAAAAGTTATCTGTTATTATCCTTATTGTTATTACTTATGAAAATACTATTGTAGCATTAATATCATTATATTTATATCTGGGGAAATTGGATAAGATTCTTCAAGAACTAGAAGTTAAATTGAGCTGAACAGGCAGATATAATTTGAACTATGATTTAGGAGTGTAGTGAGGGAGAAGACATTTTGATGAGGAAAGTCTATGAAGTTTCATTCAGATTAGTGAAAGCAGTTTGTGTTATAGAAAGTGATAAGAAAGCTGGGTTACTTTTATGTTCAGTGGTATGGCTCCTTCATGTTTGATCTACTTTATTTCCTTTTTTCTCTTCACTTCTTGTACCTATCAAGCCAGAATTGATATTAGTAGCACAATAATAATTAGCATTGTTCAAATCCTTACTGTGTATCAACTCTGTGATAAATGCTTTGCGTATTCAAGTATATTGCTCATATAGTCATTATAGTCATTTGTTGATGGAACACCACTGTTCAAACACCATTTTACAGATATTAAATTAGGGAAGGAAAGTGAGACCAACAGAAGTTGCTAAATATCTCATATATGAAGAAAAAAGAATCCAGTTTTAGATCACAGGACACTGATTTTGCAGTTAAAATGATCACTTTACTTCCTTGATTGCACTTGGTTTTCACTAAAGACAAAAATGGAAGTAAGGAAAATGTTTCATAGCTCTCTTGCTCTGCCAAAAGTGGCCATTAACTCTTTACCTTCCTTCATTCTACCAATATAAACATCCTTTTGAAATGCCTCTTATAGATATTTGTACAATTCTCATGTTGGACACTCATTTCCCAGTCTACATTTCCTCCCTACTTCTTTGCTTAAACAATGTGAACTTTTTTGACAAACCGTTATTCTGAAATATTTAAAGGTTTTAATAACAAATTTGTGGAATGTGTCTAATAGGAAATTTGAGTGATAGCATCTTGATGTTATCAAAAACAGTTTAAGGACCACAGAAATAGTCTTTCTATTTAGCTTTGATATTTAAAAACTGGTGAAAGTGTAAACTATCTGATGCATAATGAATTTGCTCTGAATAAGAAGGCAAGTTACATTTTAATTTCTATATTCATCATGATAACAAAGTATCTTTTAAAAAATAGCTATAATATTCATACATGAATAAATCAGATCTTATTTATGCAACTATAGATAAGAATATTTTTGTGACATCAAGATGAGCTGAGAAAAAGAGATGTTAGCTAACTTGCATAGCTAGCAAAATAACACAGATCAATTTTTATTTCTCTAAACTTTCACAATTTTTATATATGCTTTCTTAGCAATACTTTTTTCCTATACCTTTTCATTCTTATTCTTCTGGATATGTTTTAGTTACTCAAGGTACTTAAGGGCTGGATTAGTTTGAATTTATCTACCCAGAACTTTTTAGTTCTGTTATTACCTAATTTTATGTCCGAATTGCCAATTATAAAGTATTATTTCTAATAGTGAATTTTGATTTTAGTTGTCATAGTTTCTCTAATAAGTTATTAAATACAATATAGATTTGGAGTCAAATATATAAATTCATTCTAACAAATCTGATTTTATACATTGACATATTTAATATTAATTTTATAATTTTTACTTGACAAAGCTTTGAAAATGATAACATTTATATAATAAATTAAAATAAAATATAAGTGTAAAATTAAATAAAATAGAAAAAGAGAGGGGGAGATCTTTCCTTGTACCATTAAAGTAGTGTTCCATTAATTAGAGACTGTGTTTGACTTTACTACCTATACCTTAGGTCCAAATAATAAAATAAAAAATGAATAATATAAAAAGTTCTTGAATATAGAATGAAAAAGGTAAGCCACTCAAGAAAAATTTATTAGAGTGGACAATTCATGAAAGAGAAATATGACTAATAAAATGCTAAACATCTGTTCAGCTTCATTGCTGATCAGGAAAACATAATTTAAACAACATTAGTAAAAGAAAATAAAAAGCTTTTGTCCAATCTACATCAGATTCAGTTAAAAATATTAATACTATTAGGTCATGAAGAAAGTGTGGGGAGAAGAACTTTTTCGCAACAAGGGTGAACTGCTCATTGAAGTGGCCTTTTCGGAAGAAATTTTAGTAGTCATAATAAACATGTGAAACGTATATTACCTTTGCATATGTTGGTAATTGAATTTTACTTCTAATAACAGAGATTTCAAAATAGTGCTTAAACCAATTGGGGACTTGACTTTTCTCCGCTAAGGAGAATTCTGGACTCAGGCTGCCCATGTTTGGTGTACATATGCAGGGATTTCACCAGGCACCCAGCTCCTCCTTTATCATTCATCTCAGCCACCTTGAGGATATTTTGCCTTTCAGCTGTTCCACATCTAGCCCTGCTTCTATTTTTGAAAGCATTTTACTTGAATCCACACCCTACCATTTATATTCACATCTGTATAGGCTGTTTGGAACTTCATTGTACCTCTGTCTGTGAATGGGAGGCTAGAAATGAGTATTGAAAGAAGAAAAGTAGAATTACTATTATAGCAATTGACTAGCCAGTTAGCAGTATCTGCAACACTTTTAACTAGTAACTCCTCTTCTATGAAAACATTCTTTGTAGGTTTGAAAATATCCTGCCCAGATTCCTCTTCAGGGAAGGACTTGCTGCCCATGTGGGGAGCACACACATCAGAGAGTCTCCTGTGGTTAGTTCCTCTATGGTTTATCTATCCACATAGACAAATTGTACAAGGACATGCTTCTTCCTGGGTAGGACACACCCTTCGACTTAGTGATGTGTAACCCCTCTAAGCTTCAAGATTATTAGGTATACCCTGAAGACATTTATAACATACTATTAACACCATTAGATTATTTGGGTGATTTAATAAGGTAATGAATATACATTGCTTAATAAAGTATTTGGCACACTGACTAGAATACCATAAATATTAGATATTGCAATTGTACATTATTGAATATGTACAATTACAATGTGTACATTGCGTACTATGACATCAGAGATTTAGGATGGACAGACACTAAAATGGATTACTGAAGGAATTTAACACGTTTATTTTTTATTGATATGTGATTTAAATGCAAGGATAATATTTGCTTGGACTAGACCGGATATATTCTTCTGACCTAAATAAATCTTCGTGTTTTAAAATGAGAGACCAATATTCAGAGATGAAGTATAATTCAGTTTTTCATCTGAAGGCTACTGTTCCTTTTTAAAAATGTCTTAGAATTATCTAGTAAAATGTTAGAGATATCAATCGGTGGTATCATTTTCAGAAATGATATTAATGAGACCACATTCAGGCAGTAAAAACACAGGTGCAAGATGAGAAAAATGTAATAAAGATTGGGAAAAATAGAAATTGATATAAATGTAATTATAGTAGTTTGTAACAACTTTTGAAACAAGTTGCTGAAAGAATCAAAGCTAAAATTTTGATCTGTTTCATCTAATTCATAAGCACTTATAGAATGAAAAGTAGAAAATTGCCTCAGTACCACTTATAATGTGATAACAGTTAAATTTCAGTCAAGTTTTTAAATCATTTCTGTTGTTTTTCATCAAGTATGTTCTATTATTTCAATAGGGAAAATAATAGCTCTCATAGTAGATTGTAGAGAGCATAGCTAATGATATAAATATACACAGGAGGAATAAGATCTAGTGTTTAGTAGCGCAATAGAAGACTTTAATAATAATTTACTGCATATTTCAAAATAACTAAAAGAGGGAAATTGCAAGAATCCTAAAACAAAAAATAGTAAATGCTTGAAGTGATTGATACTCTAATTACCCTGATTTGATCATTACGCATTATATGCTTGTATCAAAATATCACATGTATCCCATACATTTGTGTGACCTGCATGTATCCATAACAAAATTAAGCAAATTAAAAATAGCTTGCAAATATTAAGTTAGATAACAGTGGGAGGTACTTATTAATGTAGTTAATTTCTTGGGAAGAATGAAAATTAGTTAAAGAAGAAAAGGGAGGAGAAGAAGAGGAGGAAGAGCAGGAACAGGAAGAAAATGAGAAAGGAGGAGGAGGAAAAGAAAGTAGAGGAGGAGGAAGGAAGAAGAGGAACAAGAACAAGGAAAACAAGAACGAGAAAAGGAGAAGAAGAAAAAGAAGAGGAAGAGAAAGAGAAAGAACAGCAAGAAAAAGAAGAAAAGAAGGAGGAAAGTATGGAAATAGGGAAGAAGAGGAAGAAGGAGAAGCACATTTTAATTGTGTTCAGAGGGGAAAAAAATACAATTAAAATAAAGAAAGCAAAAATGGATGAAAATTTAGTTTGTGAAAAACTGCTGTTAGACAGAATTAATAAGTTGATGAGCTAGCTGGGCTCGGTGGCTCAGCCTGTAATCCCAGCACTTTGGAAGGCTGAGGTGAGTGGATTGCCTGAGCCCGTGGGTTCGAGACCCATCCGGGCAACTTGGCGAGACCTTGTCTCTACAATAAATCAAAAATTAGACAGGCAAGGTAGCGTGTGCCTGTAGTTCCGGCTATTGGAAGACTGAGGCAGAAGGATTGCTGGAGTCCAGAAGGGGAAGGCTGTGGTGGCTGGGAGCATGATACTGCACTCCAACCTGCATGCCAGAGTGAGACTCCAACTCAAAACAAACAAACAAACAAACAAACAAACAAGTTGATGAGAATATGGTGAACTGGAAACCTCATGCACTACTGATGAGACTGTGAAATGACACAGGCACTTTGGAAAATAATTTGACAATTCCCCAGAAAGTTACATATCAGATGCCATATGGCTCAGTAATTTCACTATAAGGTGTAAACACCGGAGAGTTGAACATATCACAAAAACATTGAATGTGAATATTTTTAGCAGCATCATTCATGATAGCTAAAAAGTAGAAAGAACACCAAATGTACATCAGTTGATGAATGGATAAACAAACAAAATGTAATATATCCATACAATGGACATATTGTTTAGGGAAAAATACTGAAGTACTGATACATTCTAAACCTAGATGAACTGTGAAAATTTTATGCTAAACCAAAGAAGAAAAACACAGTGGCTGCATAATTCATGATTCCATTTACATGAAATTTCTAGAATGGAAAAAATCTACAGAGACAAAAAGTAGATTAGTGTTTTCCAGCAGCTGGGGCAGGGAGGCTGCTAAAGAGTGTGGAGTGCTTTTGGGGAGATGAATTGTGCAGATTTGAAATTAGGTACTAGCAATGATTATAATGGCATAATGTAAATTGTAATGGTGATGGATGTAAACACACTAATATGTTTACAATTTTGTAAATATACTAACCAGTGTGTACAATTTAAAAGGTATACGGATTATATCTAAATAAAAACAAAAATTAATAGCATAAAAAATAAAGCAGAAAATGTCACAATATATTAAAAATAGCCAATTATATAGAGAGAGGATATGTAGATTTCGAAATAGGAGTTAATTTTCTTTCTATACAGAACTATGATTAAAATGTGACTTTTTTTTTCCTTTGAGAGTACTCTGGTTACTGGGTAGCAAAATACACTGAATAAACCACTATAAGCATATATCTTAAATTAAATAAAAGCAAATAAATAAAACAAAATTAATTTGTTTAAAATACACTTATTACAAACCTAAGTTGTAATTGTTACAATTTTTATTAAAACACTCTTTTTGAATAGTTTGAACTTGCCATAAACATAATATACAAATATGTGTTTAATTCTAAAATCTGTCCTCGTGAGTCACCTAAAAAATGCAAGAGTAATAGCAGCTACTGTCTAACCATATCTCTGTTTTTAAGAGTTCTGCTTCATTGTAGTTGATAATTAATCTAACTTTACCAGTGAACCATTGCAACCCAATTTTCTTAGATTCACTTTCGGCACCTAAGATTCTCCTCTTTTCTTGGTATCAAAGATCATGCAGTAATTTTTTTATCGCTTATTTTGTTCTTTATTCTCATTCATCTGCCTGGATTTGTAAATACCTCCATGATACCCATGAAAGAGTAGTATGAAATATTGGCATATTCACATAAATAGAACTATAATTTGTGAAGAGACTAAGACCTATAAGTTAAAGGAGGATGTCAAGATCATCTTGGACCAAAAGAAAAAAAGATTATTAATAATGCTTGAAGATAAATTAAAAGAGCTGTAACTTTATTCCTCTGCTAGACATTTTGGCCTTTTTTACAGACATGAAATGTAATTCCTTCAGTAATGACCTTAATGATATAACCACTTAGAATACTTGGTGTGAAATTTGCTAATTTAAGACCTTTAGATGTTACTTTGTACTGACTATCATATATTTAGTTGGGACATTCTAGGGAAGAGTAATGACTAAAATCCATTTTTTTTTGGTTGGATATTGCACTAATTTGTCAGTGCTCATATACAACATCAACCAATATTTGACCCTATGTAACTCTAATGAAAACACCAAGTTACCATGTCATCTTAGAAATTTCTATTATAATTTAATGACATGGAAAATAAAGAGAAAGTGTGTGTGTGTGTTGGGAGGGTTCTGAGTGTTGGAAATTGAGTATTTTCCAGTAGATTTTTCCACTGCTTTCTAAATTATTTATGAAGTCAGCAGCTTGTTATTTTCTACATTAGTTCTTTTTCCATCAACTTGATATATTAGAAGTGACTTTAATAACTGTAGTCAAAAAAATGTAAGTCGGACGTAAATGAACAGTGGTCCAACCCATCTTCTCTAGCCAGGTTGTTGATATTGAGATTGAATAAAATAAGTGTACTTAAAATAATAAAGCTTATTTAAAATGTAGTGTTAGTATTATTCGGTTATGAGCATTTTTTTTTCCTTCTGAAAGTAATGTTTAAAGATGATCCAGCAAGCATTAACTCCTTAGAAATGCTAGCAGCTTAAAACGTGGGATCTAAGAAAACTTTTCTGAACAGGATTAAATCCCATAAATGTTTTCATGAGAAAAAAACATTCTCAGATATACCCAATTTCCTATTTAATTTCAAAGTATTGGTGTTACAGTATTTTTGTCTCTTAAAGTTATTCCTTCAAATATAGGGCACCAAATACCTAACGAGACTTTAAAATCATTATTATTGCACTTCTTCAATGTGAATAATAACCTCTGTTTGTCTCTATTTCTTACTTTCATATCTGATTATTTTATATATCTACATAATCAACATTATTTTATTCGTTCTTTTCTGTCTATAGCCTTGAGAACAACTGATCTATGTTGTGACTTTTAATGAGAAGGCAATATTAAAGTTTCCTTCACAATTCCAGGTATATGAAGCAGCAATGAATAATGGGAATATAAACAATGAAGAAACCCACTCACTTGGACATTCAAACATCAAAATATCTTTTACATGAGTTAGATTCCATATCCTCAATTTCTATTGCTTCTTTTATTTGATATTATAATAAGTATGAAGTAAAAATCAGAATACTGAACTATAAATATATTTGACTCATTCTTCATGAATCTTTTATGAGTCTTTTTATTAATATTAATACTATATAGACAATTGACTAAATATCTCATATAATTAATCTTTCCAACTGACCTTTTAGACCATGTTTGATAAAGGATAACTGTTTCAGAGACAACAATTTTTTTTTTCTCTCTTTAGAGAAGAAAATATGTATCAAGGACATCCAATGCTAAAATATTAAAGATATTAGATATGATTCTAAGAGCATACTCTTTCAAAAGGAAAGTAATTCAAAACATTATCCAAAGCATGAATAGAAAATGATTATTGTAAGCACTGGTACCTAACAAAAAAATGTAGATAAAAGTCTGGGACAATAAATGACATTCTGCCAATAGACCATAAATGGTTATAAGTTCTTATATTAATCTATTGTATGGAGTACAGAGGTTGGTACTTTGAAATTACTTTTCAGAGATAATTCATAATAACTTTAAGCAAGAATGTTTTTGAGGTCTCTCTGATAGTATCACCTATAGCTTTTGGTTGCTCATATACTTATTTTCATATAATTATTCTTTGACCATCATTGGAATACTCAGTTTTAACACTCTCCCAGTGCATTAACCCTCTGTTCTATTCACGTCTCTCTTTGACTCAGGTTTCTTAGTCCACAATTTTAACACCATACACCTTATTCCCCTGTTGGCTTTTCAGTTTTTTGTGTTTTTGTTGCATCTGTTTGGCAGTTCCCCAGCTGGATACTGGAAAAATACAATATGTTTCCTTTTACCTCAGTAACCTAACAAGGACATGTATAGGTAGGTGTCAATCATCTATCATTGTTGTACTATATTTATGCTTGTCTTTACATTTGAGATACATGTTTATTTTGAAATATTTCAAAGTGAACAAAATATTCTAAAAATAGTACAATACTGTTTACATATTTTAAAAACTTTTATCAATTGTCAATATTTTGTTGGTATGCTTTCTCTCTGCTTGTATCTTCCTTTGTGTGTATGGTAAAAAAATGAGTTAATTGAAGACATCCTAACATTTATCCCCTAATAACACATGCAGATAACTTTAACAACAAATACATTATTTTATATGACCAAATAATTTTATACTCAATCAAAAGTTTTTGTAGAATAAAATGGATATGTTCTGCCTTAAAACATTTAAAAACACTTATATACTGCAAGTAAAGAAATAAATCACTGAACAAATGAAGAAAAGTAATTATAAGAAGAATAAAATAGTGCTTTTAAAGATAATCATCTTACACTAGATAGAGAGCAGAGCCTGATTATAATTATTACCCCACCATTAGCAAGCTCATACACTTTACTGAGTTTACTAGTAAAAACAGAGTTTTAGATGCATATTTTTTGCTTTTCATTTTTATATTATAGGAAACTAGATCCCTACTTATATTTTTGTAATGTACACTTAATTTGTTATTCCATTTATAATTGTTTCACTTGATGAATTTGATTGTTTCCAATCTTCATTACTATACACTTCTTTATTTTATTAAAACATTTTCATTCCTTCAGCTTTAAATGTCCACTAGACTATGAACTGTTGGAGCTGGGAGTTTCTTTTGCATTTTGTTGATGATGTAATCTTAGCTCCTAGAGCAAATAATAAGTGATTTATTTTGACCTTCCACCCCTCATCTGCTCTGGGTCTCCAGTGTCCATTATCTCATTCTGTATGCCTATGCAAATCCTTAGTCTAGCTCCCATTTGTAGACAAGAATATGCAGTGTTTGGCTTTCTGTTCCTCTGTTAGTTCCCTTGGGACAATTTTCTCCAATTCATCCATGTTGCTGCAAAATACATTATTTCATACTCTTTGATCTGCCTTTTATTTTTTATATGTAAGCCTCCCCTAAATTCCTCTCAAAATGGGTCATTTTCTTCTTTGTTTTACTACCATGTTTTTTGTGTCCATAATTTTGATCAATGACTAAATGCAGTCAATTTTGCAACATTTTGAGAACTTTAAGGATAGATACTATTTATTATTTTATTTTACATTCTCAGAATTTCTCATAGTGTCAGTTATATTTAAAGAGTATAAATTTATGAAATTAGTAAATTAAATAATTGTCTATGTTTTATATAATAACTTTTAATGATTAGAGTTAAAATAAGCCACTAAAATGGACTAGGCAAAAGTCAAAAATTGGAATTCATAATAGTTGATCTTTTTAGCAAAAATGCATGCATTTTAGTTGTTTTGTAAATTAAGGATTTCAGAAAAATGTGTATATCTAAACTAAATTAAAATATGATGACAAATATTAGAGAAAATATGCGTATGATTTCACTATTGAAAATATAGCATTTTAGCAGGTACTTGAATCATTTATAGGTAGCTATCTTTACCAAACCCACTATAATCATTTCACAATACTATTTGTAAAATGCATAGATTTTACCAAGAAGAAAAAAAGCTTGATGGAATATATCTGTTTATTTTATGAAAGTGCTACAAATGTATATTTTCAAAAATACTTTTAAAATGTGTATCTATGCTTAAGGAATTACCACAAACTTGGTTTAAATCAATTCATTTATCACCTTACATTTCTGTAGGTAAGACATCTGCTGTATAACTCACTTGGCAAGAAGGACAATATTGACAGGACTGCATTCTTTTCTGGAAGCTCTTGGGAAAGTTCGTGTTCTTGCCTTTTCCATCTTTTAATTACTAACCACGTTCTCCATCTTCAGAACCAGCAGCACTGCACCCATAGGATCATTTTTCTTTCCTCATACATTCATTGGACTCTGAATTCTTATGCCATTGTCTTCTACTTTTACGCATGCTTGATATTATATTGAACCCTTTTAGATAGTCCAGGATTATCGCCCTATTATAAAGTCAGTTGATCAGCAGACTTATTTCTACCTGCAAAGTTAATTTTTCTTTGTCATGTGACATTACAAATTCACATATTTGAGTAATAAGGATATGATTACACAGTCATCCCTTGGTATATGCAGGGGAGTGGAGCCAGAACCCCTGTACATACCACACATTCCCAAGTCTTATAGTCAGTCCTATGGAACCATGTATACAAAAAGTTGGTCCTCCTTGTATGCAGGTATTGCATTTTCTATCTGCATTTGGTTGAAAAAAATCTGGTTATAAGTGAACTCACATAGTTCAAAGCTACGTTGTTCAAGGGTCAGCTATATAAATTCATTTATATGAATGTATTTAGTAAGCATTACTGGCATATTTGCTATTTGGGCTCTAGGTGTGGTCTGACTAATTTTAAATGCTTGTTTAAATATGAGACTTTTACTAAGTTGGACATAAATGTTTGAAAACTGTTTTTTGATTTAGAAATTTAGAGGTTAATTGCTTTAACAATTCCAAGTAGTTAAAATATTTCTTATGATAACATAATCTTTAAAATTAAATATAATTAAACATTTTTTCAACTTATAAAATCTGAGTTTTCTCTTTAGGCCTAATCCATCTTTTAAATTCTGGGAGAAGTTAAATCTATTGTCTTGAATGCAGCATACCTAGAGTAATATTGCAGGATCTTTGATAATGCAGAGGGCAAGATAATGACTTATATTCTATCCAACGCATAACTTATCCATTAGGTAGATGCCAAAAACTGGTTGAAATGAAATATGGATAAAAGAAGTTTACTAACATTGTAATTAACTCAAATCATAGAGTATAACGATCTGCTGAATAAAAACCTCAATGCCAATTGTTAGGATATTTATTTACCATATTACTTTCAAGATCTGGAGTGAGGTGAAATATGTGAGAATTTTAATTACTTAAGATTTTTAGAGAATGTTTGGAATCACTTTCATCTACTGATATATGTAAGAGCTCTGGGATTATTTAAAAAAAACACTTGATTCTGAAAAATACATTGCATGTCCTTGGATTATCAGGAAAGAGTATAAAAATTCATTAAATTTAGAGTTTGAGTGATTTTTCATTTCAAATAATGTTTTAGAAATGTCAGAGAATTTTATTTTTGTTGAAAGACAGCATGAATGATTCTTAAAACATTGGCTTAAAACGTTGTTTGTTTTATATAAGATGATGACTTTATTTACTTAATAATACCATGCATATTATAGCTTTCCAAGGGAATGAAGATGATGAAAAGTAAATACAATAGTAAATGACTTCAAGAAATCTGTCTTTATAAGAAAAAAGTATCAGCCAGTGTTCAATCAGAACCTTTTATACATATATAAGAAACAACTTGTTAGAGGGATTTGACTTTATTTAATTTTATGAGCACTGTAGTCTTCACATCTGATTCAATTATGGATGTAAAGTTAGGGAGAGCAAGAGCATGATGAATGCCAAAGTAAGAACTGGAGCTTATTAAAACCCTTACCGGTCTTTGCTGCCTCTAATTTCAGAATTGGGAGTTGTTCTGCATAAGCTACATGTTTCATTTAGGAGCTACACACACACACACATACACACATAGACATACATGTGTACACATACACATACACACATCCCTAAACCTCAAAAGGAGCTGAGGGAGGAACAAAGAAGAAGTTGGAACAGTTGTCACTTCAACCAGGATTTCATGATAAGCCAGTTACACCAGCAGATAAACAATGTTTGTGAGCTACAAAATAGCTGCTGTTTCTCTCTCCCCTATCAATCCTTCACAAGAATCTCTCTTGTGACCCCCCTTAACCAAAATGTTATAGGAAAGGGGTTTCTGAGAAATATATTACAAACTAGTCAAGTGGATACCTTGCAAAACTATCACAAAAATAAATGAAATAAAGAAATAGAGTCAGATCACCTCTACAAGGATTGTTTCATCAAGAATCCTACATAGATAATACAAATAAATAGTTAAAAGTATAATGAATAACAGAATATTTATATAGTATCAATGCATTTCTCCAAAATGTATGATTTAAGTATAAAAAGAAATGTAACACAGCTATAATTGGAGAAATATGGTAAGAATACCATATTTTAACCAAGTGATCGATGTGAACATCACCAAAACATAGGAAACTTTGACATCGTGCACCTTCTAATAAGATGCCTGAGAAAGAGACATGCTTCTGTGGTACATTTGCCAAAAGTGCATAACCTGAAACTAATCACAAATAAATATCCCACATGTTCACACTGAAGGACATTTTAGGTAAGAACTGGCTTTCAAAATTTCAGTCATGATAAAGAAAGACAGAGGAACTGTTTCAGATTAAGGATAGCTAAAGAGATAGGACAAATAAACACAAGCAGTATACCCAGGTTGATTCTTGAACAGAACGAGAACATTATTGGGACAATTGAAAAATTTGTAATAAGTTATAGTATTGTATCAATTTTTTGATTTTGGTAATTCCATTATGCCTTTTTGTTAAGAAAATGCATACAAATACAGATTGTTCCTGACTTATGATGGTTAGACTTAACAATTTTTCAACTTTACTATGGTGCAAAAACAATATGAATTTAATGGAAACTGCATTTCTTATTTTGATCTTTTCCTTGACTAATGATATTATGATGTTCTTATGTGAGATATTCAACATTTTATTAAAAAAAGGCTTTGTGTCAAATGATTTTCTCTGACTCTAGGTGAACGTAAGTATTCTGAGCATGTTTAAGTTAGGCCAAGCTAAGCTATGGTGTCTAGTTTTCTTGGTGTATTGAATTCATTTCTGACTTACAACATTTTCAAATTAGGATAATTTTATTGGGATGTAACCCCATTATACGTCAAAGATCATCTGTATATTGAGGGATTAAAGGGGATAATATTTTCAACTCTCTTGCAAAGTTTTCAGAAAAAAAGAAGACTGTGTGCAAGTGCCTGTGTGTATGTGTGTGCAGATAAGTTGATAAAAATAAGACATAGATTCTGATATAAAGATATTTTATACATTGAAAGAACAAATGTTGAATGGCAAAATATAAACATTGTGGGAATATGTACATGAGATAATTGAGGTTTATATGCTATTTTTGTAACATATTTATAAACTTGAAATTATTTCAAAATGAAAAACTAGCTTGTTAAATCTATGACCATTAAAAGAAGTACATTTTCTTCATCTGTTTATTTCTGAAAACCATTAATAATGGGTGGAAAGTAACTCCCTATTGTCTAGAATATGAAGACATATTTTCAAGTGTATAGGAAAGACCAGGAGAATTTAAGTCAACTTAAAGTTTCCTTTAGAGCTCAAGGTGATATATATTTCTCCTGAGATATTCCAATATTAATCACAGCTGTTTGAAATTTTCAGATTATCATAGTAATATCAGTTATTGCCTGTTATAAAATAAAGTGATGAGTATCATACATTAATTCTTCTGACTCTTAGTAGAAAGGCCATATAATTATGTCGGCCTTCAGCATGCATTTACTGAGTACATACTGATCATAACCAATAGCACAAGGGTCTACATGTTGGTAAAGAATAGGTAGGTATGGACACAAATATAGACTCAACATCTGGTCTGGGAGAAACTTAAAGGATTATGAAAGAGCTTTGTTCAAACCGGTCTTTACTGAACACATAGGTAAATTATAAGCAGAAAACCAATCTTTGCATATTTTATTTTTCCTTTCACCAATCCCTTTGACACAAAAGAAATATGATTAGAATGTTCCTTAGGAAAATATTCAATAACAGTGGGAGGTTCACATTCAGATTTGTGATCTTATATTTGGAGTATCAAAAAAGTGTTGAAAATTCTGGGGTTTGGAAGTGACAGAGAATAACAGCCGCAGAAGTTTGTTTTAGGGAAATGCACATTCAGGAGAAAGATAATGTAGGCTAGAAGTTACAGTGCCCAGGGAGGACACGGGTCATTACCTTCCATTCATTTGAAACCTATCAATATTTAATTCATCTTTCAAATAATAGCATAAGGGGTAGCCATGCCTTAATATTTCATCTAAAATTAGAGTTTTATTAGACACTATTATTCCCTCCCTTGAATTTGTTCATATTCTTGTGTATTAAAGTTGTTTGCATGGCCATGATCACTTGACTCTAAACTCCTTAAAGGTAGAAAAAATAGTTTCATTATATATCCTCAGAACCTTACACTCTGAAAATCACTGAAGTTCAATGAATTTTTGTTCCAAAAAGAAAAAGATCATTCACACACAATTATTGACATAAGCTAAGAGAAAGAGATCAAAACTTAAAAAGTTAAAAAGCAACTGAAAGGAGCTAGAAAAGTATTTTAGTAGAAGAACATTCACTGAGGTTAAAAGTAGGTAGATAATGAAAAAAGAAAAATGATGGCATCTGAACATTAGCCTTAGATTTGGGTTGTAAAAGGGAAAAGAATGGTGGTATATTAGCTAGAAAAGTGGCAGGGCCCTGCTGTAAAACTTTGGCAAAGAATATAAGGAAGAGAAAGACTAATCACAGCATCAAAATCCTTCTAAATATTCAGGGAGATGCAATCTAAACCACAGTGGAAAAGCATCACATTAGAGGAGAAGGCGCACAAATTTTTCTTAGACCCCAAAGAGCAAAACAAAACAAAGCAAACACTTCATTGTTAATAATAATAATAACAATAATAATGGCACAGCAATATTTCTAACATTTTTAGACATTTTTCTATGTGTTCAGCCATTATGTTAAACATAAATGTTCCAATAATCTAATGTGGCAGATAATAAAAGTCATTTCTTGTAGAAAAGATAAAGTTTAGAGAGGTTGCAAAATTTGTTCAAAGTAATACAGGTAGAAAGTGGTAGATCCATACCTAGCACCAGTATTTTCAGCCATTATGGAACTTGATATACATTTTCTGAGAAGGTATCCCTGATTGTCAGCTAGAAACACTTAATGAACCCAACCTATTTCTGCTTTTTCCACTGTGCTATCACAGAAAGACTTGGAATCACAGTTCCCAGCATCTCTTGGCAGACATATTTGGTTTCGATGCTACCAGTGGAGGCTTCTTGCATAAGATTCGGATGACTTAAGAAATCATTTTCCTCTCTTCACAGTAATGCATACAAAGAGGACATAGACAGGTGCTGTGTATTAAAGAAACTGCCAATGTTTCAGTACAAAACACAATAGCTCTGACCATTGGTAGTAATCTGTGACAGCCCTGTAAGGCCATAAGTGCCGAATCTAAAAGCTAGAGGTGAACTTCCTTGACCTTTGATCTTTCTGATTCAATAGTTAGGTGCAGGAGGCCAGCTCCCACAAAGATTTATAGAGGGTCCCTGGAAGGTGAGATAGCGTCGCTGATATTCTGGAGAAATAAAGAGAAAGAAAGAGAGAGAGAGAGAGACAGGGGGAGAAAGAAAGAAACTGGACTCTGTCTAGTACATAAGCTGATTCTGTAGGAGGGATAGATACTAAAAGAAAGAAAGATGGAGGGATAGATATAAAGAGAAAGAAAGAAAAGAAAGAAAGTGGACAACTGTTCAACAGATTGAGCAGAAGCCATTTATTGGAACTTACAACAGGTATTTATCCCCAAATTTTACACAGACAGTCTCACAAGTCTTTCATGAGAACACAAAGCCAGGTACAGGAGGGGTGTCCCCCACCCACCAGGTGTTTTCTCAGGCATGAGGAAGAACAATCCCAGTTAAATCACAGAACTTTTACATGTACACAAAGCCAGGTAAAAGAGGGGCATCCCTCACCCACCAGGTGTTTCCTGGAGTATGAGGAAGGGCAATCCCAATTAAATCACAAGACATTTACATGAACATAGAGTCAGGTGGATGAGGGGCATCCCCCACCCACCAGGTGTTTCCCCAAGCATGAGGAAGGAGGATCCCAAAACTATCTCACTGTTCCTCATGCTTGGTTAATATTCCCTAAAAGCAATACAATAAATCTAATATCATAATATTCTAATAATCAATAACTTTTAAAACTTATGCATACACAACACCTAATGATCAACCTAAATCCCAATTCCTCTCTATTTTACACTAATTCTACCGACACTATAGAAATTCTTAATTATAGCCCAAACCAATTCCTAAAGAATGCAGCCCAGTCCAAAGTATGTGCTAGGCCCTCAGAATGTGACCCAGCCCAAAGTTCGTGCTGGGCCATTTCTGGTAACCCTAAATAATTATCTATATTATTAAAGTTGAAACAGCACTTTACATGTATATACTAATTCTACAGATATACTTTTAAATCTTATAAAGAAGCTTGTATCATATAAAAGGCTCCCAAATGTGACCTGAGTTTGAATTATGTTAAGTTTAAAGTTGAAACCGCAGTCTATGAGAAACGGGAACAATGGACTCCTAAAGTAAGCCATACCTGTCGTACTCTCAGAACTTCATGCTTAGATCATCAAAGTCCCTGCTAGTGGAATGTGCCAAACAGCAAAGAAGGGAAGAGGGAATGGGCCTTCAGCTCCTGAACTCATCCTAGTGGTCGCAGGGTCCTCAGCCTGCCTGGATCTCTAATGCTCAGGCTGGCCTCCACAGGCGGCTCCCAACAGTTAGGAAGTAGGTATTTGCTTGTATTCCTTTCTTCCTGCAGAAATGTCTAAGGAGTTTATGTTATCCATTCCTAACACTGATACTGATACTATATAACCAATGACTTTTCTCTGCCCCAGAAGCCTGAAGATCATATATAGGCCCAATCAAACAACCTTTTACTCTAGAGAATTAAAACATCAGGATTAACCTTGCACCCAAAGAATGACAGTGGTAACTTCATATGATATTTTTATGGACTAGTAAGAATTAACTGATAATGTGTGTCTTCTATAATAGGTATCCTTATAGGTCACCTGAACATTCTTACGATAAGGAAGAGTTATAACATTCCATCTTTTATTTTGGAAAACACGAAGTTCTTCAATCTGCCTTTATTTGTGCAGTAAGTTGAAAAACAAAGACAAAAGAAAATACCACTAAGAAAGAATAAGGATACATATTTTATATTTAGAATAAAAAGACAGAATTTATTTTTATAGAAAAGAGGTAGTATGATGATGTTTCATACATTTTATGGCCTTTATCTGTTTGCCAAAAATATTTTACTATTATCTATGTAAATACATCTGATTAAAATGATAAAGAGAGTCACAGTGTTGCATATATGTTCACCTAAACAAAATATAATAGTAAATATTATAAAGAACCAAGTTTAAATGTAATGGCTTCAAAGTTCTTTGGATGATCTTGCTCTGATTTATTTTAATGTAAAAGTGTGCAACAGAAAAAGGTTAAGTTATTAATGAGAAAATGTTAACAGGAATGCTTGTACAAAGCACATACCTAAGAAGATTATTTTCAAAGCCACATATTAGACATTGGGGTCTTTCTTATGATCTTTATTCTGCACATGACTGAGTAAAGCTTTAAGACTCAAATTCCCTTAGGTGTTTTAATGGTTAGGGACCAATTTATTTGACAGCTTGGTTGTACAGTGGCAGTGTGAGTAGTTTCAGCACATATCTGGGGATACAGAGTTCCAATAAACAAGAAACATGTGTTGTAAACTAGAGCAGTTTAATAGAGCATTTAATGATTATTTGGTTGGAAATCTCTGTAAAGGGAACAAGAACTTCACACACCAGGCCTGCAATGTTCTTTCTCCTAATCTTTTAAAAATGTGATTAAAGGTTCATTTGCTTTTTATATCTGCCATTTCACTATCTGAGGTTTTATACACTAACTTTAACAGTGACTGGCTCTGGTTTTAAAAAACAGATGAATTTTAAGTGCCTTTTTAAAAAAGGAAAAATATATCAAATGTAGATGTTATAGATGATTATTACAGTAGCTAGAAAAAGACTATAAACATGTAAACAGGTATTATTCAACAAATCAAATATATATTGCTTAGGTAATCACAGTAGGACAAATGCTACATGATTACACTTATATAAGGTATTTAACATAGTCATACTCATAGGAGCAAATAATAGAATGTGGTTGCCAGAGAATGTGGGAAAGAGGTAAATGAGGAACTGCTAATCAATTTATAAAATTTCAGTTATGCAAGATGAAAAATTACAAAAATCTGATGTACAACATTGAGCCTATAAATAATATTGTATTGTGCACTTAAAAAATATGTTAAGAAGGTAGACCTAATGTTAGGTGTTCTTATCACACTAATAAATTAAGTTTGTGTTTAACATACCAAGTCATTTTCCTCCGGCAATATTAGAAACTATACCTCTGATTTTTTATGAGTTTCTTTAACTGCTTTATTGAGGTGTGATTAACACACAAAAAGCTGTAGAAATTTAATGTATATGACTTGATGTGTTTGGAGACAAGTATACACTCATGAAACCATTATCACAATATCATAAACTTATCCATCATCTTAAAAATTTTCCTCCCACCTGATTTGTTTTGGAGTTTTGTTTTTGTTTTGTTTTTTGTTTTGTGACAACAACACTTCACATAATATCTATGCTCCTAGCAAAATGTTAAGTATACTGTACAGTATTGTTAATCACAGGCCCTATGTGGTACAGTAGATCTGATCGCCAGAACTTATTTTTCTTGCATAGCAGAAACTTTGTACCCTTTGGTCAACACCACCACATTTCTCCCTACCCTGCTTTTGTCAACCACCATCCTATTCTCAACAACTACCATTCTATGCTTTTGACTATTTTAGAAAATGAGATCATGCAATATTTATCTTTCTGTGTCTGGCTTATTTCACATAACATAATGCTCCCCAGGTCCATCCATGTTGTCACAAATAGCTATACTTCTTTTTTTGAATGATATTTCATTGTATGTATAGACCATATTTTCTTTATCCATTCCTATGTCATTGGACATTTAGGTTGTTTCCAGATCTTAGTTATTGTGAATAATGTGATGAACACAAGAGTGCAGATGTCTCTTCAAGATTCTGATTTTAATTCCTTTTAATTATAAGCAGAAGTGAAATTGCTAGATCAAATGCTAATTCTATTTTCAATTGTTTTAGGTACCTCCAAAAACAATGGCTGCATCAATTTAGAGTTGCACAATCAGCATACAACCTTTCCCCCCCTTTTTTTACATACTCATCAACACTTGTCCCTGGTTTTTTCACTGTCATCCATCCCAACAGGTGCAAAGTGATATTTCATTGAAGTTTTATTTTAATTTCCCTGAAAGTTAGTGATGTTTGAGCACATTTTCATATATCTGTTGGTCATTTGTGTATCTTCTCTTAAAAAATGTCTATTCAGGTTCTATGCTTATTTTTTAGTTGGATTATTTTGCTCTGCAATTGAGTTGTAGGAGTCTTATATATTATTGCTATTCTCCATATACCAGATTACTTGCAAATATTTTCTTTTATTCCATAATTTGCCCTTTAAAATATATTGATGGTTTTCTTTGCTGTTGAGAAGCATTTTAGTTTAACATAGTCTCACTTGTTTATTTGTGCTTCTGTGGCCTGTGCTATTGGTATCATAACAAAGCAATCATTGCTCAGTCCAATGTATAGAAGAAAAATGAATGCATTTTCTCCAAGAGTTTTATTGTTTCCAATTTTATAGCTAAGTTTTCAATGTATTTTAAGCTGATTTGTGTAGATCTGTGATACAGGGATACAATTTCATTCTTTCGCACTCGTATATCCAAATTTCCCATTACCATTTATTGAAGAGACTATATTTCCCCATCGTGTGTTCTTAGTATCCTGTTTAAAGATAACTTGCAGGCATATGCCTGGGCACTCTATTCTGTTTCATTGGTCTATATTCCCGTGTTTATGCCAGTACTGTGTCTTTGTAATAT
Organism: Cephalopachus bancanus; assembly: GCA_027257055.1. Classification (NCBI taxonomy): domain Eukaryota; kingdom Metazoa; phylum Chordata; class Mammalia; order Primates; family Tarsiidae; genus Cephalopachus; species Cephalopachus bancanus. Next base: position 6,542,027 of record JAPVLO010000041.1, read on the forward strand.
GTTTTGAAATCAGAGTATGATACTTATAGCTTTCTTTTTTTTCGCAAAGGATTGTAATTCAAATTAAATAATAAATCCTCAAAACTCGACATAAGAAAACAAAGAGCCCATTTTTTAAATGGGTAAAAGATTTGAATAGACTTCCCCAAAGAAGATATACAATAAATAAGAACATGAAAAGATGTTCAACATCATCAGTCTTTAGGAAAATGCAATTTAAACCACAATAAGAAAACACTGCATTCTAAACTTTTAGAATGACTAAAATAAAGAATACTTACCATACCAAGTTTTGGTAAAGATCTGGAGAATCTGTAACTTTCATACACTGATAGTAGGAATATAAAAGATGCAGCTACTTTGAGAAACTGTTTTGCATATTCTCAAAAATTAAACACACACCTACCATATGATCCTGTCATTCCACTTCTGCACATTTACACAAAATAAAAATAAAATATATGTTTATACAAATATTTATACATGCATATCCATAGAAGCTTTATGTGTAGCAGCCAAAAAGTGGAAACAACTCAAATGTTCATTATTAGGTAAATGGATAAACAAACTGTGGTAATTTTCCATACAATGGAAAACTCCTTTACTCAGAAATATAAATGAATAAACCCTTGATACATATTACAAGACAGATTGTTCTCAAAATAATTGAGTCAAAGAAACCAGCAAAGGAAAAAATAATAGTGTATGATTCTGTTTACATAAATCTAGAAAATGAAAACAAAAATCAAATCAACAGTTTCTGGAAATGAAGAGAGGGGCAGAAAGCAGTATTACAAAAGATCATCTGGAATATTTTTGGGGTGATGGATATGTCTGCTAATTTTATTGTGATGATAGCTACATGGGTGTATATATATGGAAAAGCTTTTCAAATGGTACATTATTGTGTGTCAAATATATGTCGGTAAATTTTTAAAAATTGCTTAGTCCCCTAAGCAATTTCATTTATGGTTCCAAATAAAATGTAGATTTTCTTTTAATTCTGTAAAAAATGCCAATGGGATATTTATAAATGTTGTACTGAATCTAAAGATTGCTTTGGAAATTATAAGCACTTGAACAATATTAATTATTCCAATTAAGCATGAGATGCCTTCCATTTATTTGTAGTTTTTAAAATTTATTTCATCAATGTTTTGTATGTTTCAGTTTACAAGTCTTTCTTTTTTTTTTGAGTTGGAGTCTCACTCTGTCGCCCAAATTGGAGTGCAGTGGCCGCTCCCAGCCACCGCAGCCTCTACCTGCTGGGCTCCAGCGATCCTTCCACCTCAGCCTTCCGAGTAGCTGGAATTACAGGCATGCACTACCACACCCGACTGATTTTTTTTGATTTATTGTAGAGATAAGGTCTCGCTGCCCAGGTGGGTCTTGAACCTGCGGGCTCAGGCAATCCACTCACCTCAGCCTCCCAAAAGGTGCGGGATTACAGGCTGAGCCACCGAGCCTGGCTACAAGTCTTTCACCTTATAGATTAAGTTTATCACTAAGTATTTTTAAATGCTATTGTAAATGGAACTATTTTCTTAATTTTCTTTTTAGATAGATCATTGTTAGTGTACAAAAATGCAACTAATTTTTGTATGTCAATGTTGTATCTTGCGATTTTACTGAATTTTCTTAGTAATTCTAACAGGGTTTTTTACATAGTCTTACAATTTTCTAATTGTAAGATCACATGTGGAAAGAGATAGGTTTACAGTTCCTTTTCTATGTCGATTTTTTTATACTTTGTTTTTCTTGCTTAATGTTTCTGGATAGGACTTCCAGTATTATGTGAAATAGAAGAGATAAGAGTAGGCATACTTGACCTGTTCTGGAACCCAGAGACAAAACTTTCAGTTTTTCACTATAGAGGATGATGTTAGCATTTTTCTTGGGAGTTTTTTTTTTTTTTTAATTTCTCTTTCAGTATTTTTGTTTTCATTGCTCTGTGCACGCTTTCTATTTATTCTTGATTCATGCATGTATGTTGATTGTATTTTTCTAGGATTTTCTTCATTTGTTCTAGGTTGTTTAATTTCTTGTTATATAATATTCTCTTGCGATACTTTTTACAACAGTAGGATCGATTAGAATATCGCCTCTTGCATTTCCAATTTTGGTTTTTGAGGCTTCTTTTTTTCTTAGTCTAGCTAAGTGCTTGTTGACTTTGTTTATCTCTTTTGGTTGCACTTAATATTCAAATAAAAATTTTTGATTTTCTAAGTCTACAATACTTTTCGATCAAGTTTACAGCAACAGTGAATTAAAAATAATAAAAGTATTGAAAGTAATATCATGCTGTTTCTAAATTATTTAGTACCTATCTGAGCAACATGAAACTAAACAGACACATCTACATGAGGACTTTGCTTAAAGTAGCTTAATTTGTGTGTGTGTGTGTGTGTGTGTGTGTGTGTGTGTGTGTTTTAAATAACTACTCAGAGTTAAATATGAAGTGAAGGTTTCCATTAATCCTTTCTTAATGGTTAGAAAGCAGATTCTTTATCCAGTGTTAAAAATCAGATGAGATTTCTCTTAACGATAATGAATCAATAGAAGGAAAAAGCATGAATAGAAGGAAAAAGTGGTTAGAGTCTCTATATTTGAGGAAGTGTTCAAAAATGATCAGATAGCAGCAGGTCTCTTCTTGAGGGTGACTTCATAAATGCATATATGACAAGGGCTTGAATTCTTTTTCACCATTCCATCCATCTTTTGCTGTTAAAAAGCAGGATCTTCTGCATTTATGAACACTACTGCCTCATTACCCAAAGAGAATAGATCTACTGGACATTTTGACTGGCTTTTAAAGACCAAATTGAGGCCCATCCTTAGACACGGGCACATTTATTGTATTATGAGAAGGAAAAATGCAGATTAGCACATTTTTGAGTCGTCATAGAAGAGTCTATCTCTTTTAGCATAAGGGCAAAGAGATACTTCTGCCTCAGAGGCCCTTTTTGTGTAGGCACTTGATTAATGTATCTTGGAAGAGCTGGTTTCACATTTTCTACCTAATAAGCATTAAAATATTTTGGGTTAAGTTTCTTAGTGTGTCTTGGGTTGATAGCTTACATTTTCTCTCCAGAAAAAGCTCTATCTTCAGTATAAGCAAGATGAAACAGACATGCGCTCTCATTTCTTTCTGAGTTTTACAGTACCGCTTCATTTTATGGAAATTTTCAACCATTTCATAAATCCTCTATGTGTACATTTTAACTGCCTCTGACAGTTACAACTCTGTCTTCTCTCATAATTTCCTTGCTGGCATCAGCTACTGTAGAGGAGTCATTAGGTTCACTTTGACTCTCTGCTTTTGCCTGAACACTTTTATGCATTTCAAATTGAAGTTCACTATTCTTAAATTATCTTCTCATAGGACACTTTTTCTTTTTTAAAATTTGACAAAATTTTTCATAAAGTTTTGTAATTTTTTCATAGTATTCTGGTTACCTAATACCTGTTCATGCTTCCTTTCTTCCAGGTTAAACAAAAATTTTACATTACCATCTGCTTTGTAATGTAAACTCCTCTGATGCTGTCTTTAAGCCTAGAAACTTCATTCGAGTTTATCTTTTTCATCCTAGGTGACTTTGTTGCTTTTATTATTCATTTACAGACTATCACTCTAAGAATTTCATTTCCTTTGAGAATATTTCAAAGGTATCTTCAATTTGTTGTCAGCTGGCGACTTTCACATTCTGTCTGAAAATGCCTTTAGCTAGATCAATACATTTGTTAGGTACATTTCCTATTTGCCACGTTATTGAAGGAAACAGTGCTCCCAAACTATTCTCTTTTTTTTCCCCTTTTCTTTTTATGGCTTCATCATCCACCTCCTCTAAGACTTTTGTTTCTGAAAACATCCACCTCAAGATCCTTTCTTGTTCTCCCTCACACCTGATCCCAAAGTGACTCTTAATAATTTCAACTGGGTAAAGACAGATAGGACCTAGATCATAGCATTCTCAATACTGTTCAATTGAGATACAACCCAAGAAAGAACTAAACAAATTCTCTTCTCTGAAAAGCAATACAAACTTGTAAACTAGTAGTTCTCTAGAGTAGGAGTCGCCAAACCCCAGACCATGGAAATGGTACCAGTTTGCAACCTGTTCGGAACTGGGCTGCACAGGAAGAAGTGCGTGGCAAGTGAGGGGAGCTCAGCCCTGTGTCAGCTCAGCTGCTGCCCTTGATTCTCATAGGAGTGTGAACTCTAATGTGAACTGGCATGGGAGGGATCTAGGTTGCACACTCTTCATGAGAATCTAAAACCCCCATGCTCCCATCCTTCTCCCGTGGAAAAATTGCCTTCCACAAAACCAGTGCCAAAAAGGTTGGGAACCGCTGCTCTGGAGTAATTGTTTACCTCACTGGGGTATATTTTTTCAAGTATTTTATTTAAAAGATTATGTAATGCCGGGATCGGTGGCTCAGCCTGTAATCCCGCGCCTTTGGGAGGTTGAGGTGAGTGGATTGCCTGAGCCCGCGGGTTCGAGACCCGCCTGGGCCGCGAGACCTCATCTCTACAATAAATCAAAAAATCAGTCGGGCGTGGTAGCGCACGCCTGTAATTCCGGCTACTTGGAAGGCTGAGGCGAAAGGATCACCGGAGCCCAGCAGGCGAAGCTGCGGTGGCCGGGAGCGGCCACTGCACTCCAGTCTGGGCGACAGAGTGAGACTCCAACACACACACACACACACACACACACACATACACACACACAAAAAAAAAAGATTATGTAATGATGTGGTCTTTACTATTACAGGACTAAGAATATTAGACAACTGGAAATTTGTGAGAAAGTCCACATAAAGAACAGTTATTCAAGAGAAATTTTAAGTTCCTGGGAAAGTTATTTAGGGGTCGTACATGTTGAAAGTTACGTGAAAGTATAGGTTAACTTCATTATACAGATAAAATATTTTCTCCTCAGATTTACTACATATTAAATTTTTATAATTAAAAAAATTTCAGTATAAATTAATAGAGATTGCACTTTATTTTGTTGAAACCATACTCAAAAACATTTCAAATTTGGAAAATCACATCACTAATAGCACTGTTGCATATTTTGTTTGGTAACCAAAAGTGTGCAACAGACTTCCATGCACCTGTATTTCTGGGTCTTGTACTCAGTAAGATTCCATGTATAAAGATAAACATTTGACTACTTTCTTAAGACCACTTCAGTTATAGTTATAAATATAGTATGCTATTTTATTATAAATTAACCTTGTTTCTTTTTAAATTGAGCTTTTTACATTGTAGCTAATTTTTAGAGATTGAATATAGATAAGTTCACTACTTCAAATTTCAATTTAAGGTGATAAATGAGGGGTGTGTGTGTGTGTGTGTGTGTATGTATGCTGCTAAATCATTTTGGTGATATTTTTGTACAATATGGGAAGAGTATAAATAATTTTCTCAGATAATTTGAATATTATTTAATAATATACAGGCTCAAATGTTTTGTGAATCAAATAGAAACATTAACAGTCTGAAATTGCTCATCTTAATCTACAAACCATGGATTATTCTTGCATACTCTTCTCATATACTCCCTGAGATGCTTATCCACTTCGATTGTCAGTATTCTGTTTGTTTGTATTTACTGTTTTGGTAACCATTTATTTTTGTAAATAAGAAGATGAGTACTTGTAGTACAACTTCAAAGTATGGCATTATAGACAGATCTGTTTTATAATAGATGTCTTTCTAAGTCAATCCATTTATTTACAATGTTCTCATGAATAATTTAGAATAGTAGCAGTCAAGAAATGGTTTGAATCTCATATTAGTGAACTCATAATAAATTTACTCTTACAATTCTAGTTCCCTTTCAAATGTTCCCCATTGCATACTGTCATAATATAACAATGTGTGTTGTAAGATTTTCTTCACTCCCTCTTAGGAAAATCACTAAGACAGTATTTTGAGCTCTTTTTTAAAAAATGTCAGAAGCTATTCACTTGGGTGAAAATAATATCTCATAGTCTTAATCTATTTTTCTTTATTTCTCAGATTAGAGTTCAAGTACTTATAGAGATATGATATAATGTGCCAAAGTATCTAAAAAGCCTCAGGAGACTCAAATGTCTATCTTTAAAACAAATCATTATTACCAATAAGAAGAAATTGCAAGTTTATTCACTTAGTTTCAAAAATAAAGCAACAAATGCATTGTTGAGACAAAACTATCACATCCTGATCCAAAATTAATTATTAAATGATGGGCATATCTTATTAATAATCTACCTATGTATTAGTTTGTTGTTATTCTTACTTCTTTCATTAATTTACCATCATCTTATTTGGGAATACCAAAAGTTGATTAAAAATAATGTCCAAGACATTTACTTACCATTTTCAACTACTTCTTGAGTTATTTAATATATTTTCAGAGCATGCGGGTCTACAAAGTTCTTCCCTTGTAAGTCATTTTCCCTTCAAGTTAAAATACCTTTAAACCCTTCAGTTCCTATGCTTCATCCTGTGACAATTGGTACTTCTTGTTTCCTGGAACAAATTAAAGCATTGGTATTAGCCATGTTGAATTCTCATAAATATTTTAACTGAAAGGTTAAAATGATCTATATTCTTTTCCCTTTGCCCTAAAACTGCAGAATGTTGTTAAACAGGCAACAGCTGGGATTAGTAGAACTTCTCCGGCAGAACTGACTCAAAGTATTAGAAAGCTGAAAGGCCCGTTGAGCTATCATCTGGACCAGTCTCCTAACACTGGACAAATAAATGCCTAAAATTACAATGAAATTTACTACTTATTGTAAGATCAAGTTCTCAATATTTTGGGATTCTTTATAGCATTATTAGAAATCCTAAGATTAAAAAGACAATATTTAGTAATTTTAACTTCACCCCTGCCAGAAAGTCAATAACATTGAATAGATTGTATCTATAGGAAGTGTGTCTTTAACTCTCTATCCTCAATGTCTGGCATATGATAAGCACTAAATAAATCTTTGTTAATGATGATAAGATGTATCTACTCATGCAAATAATAACTATTGGTGTCACAGTTATATGTGAACTGTGACTGAATTTTCTTTGCTTATTTAGTAATTATCCATGTGATAAACTTCATTGAATGAAATATCTTCAAAGGGATATTTCCCTCAAGTATTATAATTGATTCATCTTTCTGTTTGCTTTATTTTAATTTTATTCACTACTTAAGTTTCAAAGGTAAGCAGTTGAGCTGAGAAAGTCACTGAAAAAGATAAACCTGAACTGCCTGCCTTTGTTCTCTTGTCAACTACAAATAACATTTTGTCTATTTTTATCTTATGGTTTCTGCCGAGCATTAAAAAAGGGGACGAGAATGGCAATTCAGTGAAATTATAGAACATGAAAAAGGTCAAAGGTATACAGTTTAATGTTATCTTTCAAGGAACATATGAGGCCATAAAATTCTAAAACCTAGCTCCTGTGACAAAGCTTGTAAAAGGGAGAGAAAAATAGCAAATCTTAAATCTGGACTCTGCCACTGTCTAAAGCAGGAGGAACCATACTGACTTAATCTGCTCGAGTTACAAGGTTAGGAATGTAATCTATGACACAGTTTTATAATCAGGTTTAGGTTCAGTTTCTTCAAATAAAAAATTGTATGGGGGTACTTTTTAATAAGCCTTGTAGTCAGTCTGTTTCTCTTTTACAGGTTGGTGTTTCAAAAATAATCTCTAAAATGTAATATATTTGCTGCTAAATAAATTGAAATGTCTAAATATGAGAGAATGTTATATGACATAAAAAATTGAAAGTAATCCCTCCCTGATGGAACTAATTTTATGATATATATTAGTCAGTACATGCAGACATTGGGGTGGATATTAACATCATTGTATAGTCTCATTTTCTTGAAGCATTTTTTTAGATAGTTTTTCTTTCTTTTTTTTTTTCATTTTAGTACAATGTTCTAAAATATCTAGCCCAAAATGTGTTTTGTTCTTAAGGATATAGCAACATTAGTATCTTTTAATTTGGTTAGCTACGTTGCTCTCATGCATGTTGCACCTTCTTAGAGGCCTACCAGAATATATAAAAAAAACAACGGAAAATGTCGAAAAAGGAGTAGTTACTCTTCAGCTGGTATTGTACACCACAGGGGTCAGCATAAACATGATCACATTTTCTGTGATTTTAGCAATGACAATGTTTTGCTCTAAGGAAAATGGAGAGTGACAAACAGAAGAAGGAACACTTTTCAGTGCCTATTGTGGCTCAGATAATGTGACTACCCTGATAGAGAAGCTGCTTATAGTCTCAAATTCCTCATAATACCAAGTGGGCAAAGGAGACGGTGCGCTCTGTCATGCCCAAGGTGAATTCCAGAACCCGTTTTCTCCATCCTTAGTTGAAGCTCAAGAACCTTGGACGCACAGCTATTGGCTATACCACTTCCAGATCCTACCCGTTTAACTGTGAACAGATGCCCTGACTCGATTTCTCTTTCACCAAGTACTCTGTCCTGCAGAATGCGCTTGCTGACCAGGACAGACCAGGCTATTGTGTGAGGTGACTGCTATGTTCAGGTGACCCACAAAAATACAGCCACCCGACTTTCTCATTTTCAGAAAATTATCTTAAGAGATGCTTGAGCCATGCTCACGGCCACTTGCTTGACTGTGTTATCACCTGAATTTTGTCCATGGCCGGGTTCGGTGACACAGCCTGTAATCCCAACACTTCAGGAGGCCGAGGGGTGTGAATTTCCTGAGCCCAGGGCTTCGAGACTAGCCCTGGCAGCTTGGTGAGACCTTGTCTCTACCATAAATTAAAAATAAATTTTTTTTTTTTTGAGTCGGAGTCTCACTCTGTCGCCCAGACTGGAGTGAAGTGGCCGCTCCCGGTCACCGCAGCCTCGACCTGCTGGGCTCCGGCGATCCTTCCGCCTCAGCCTTCCAAGTAGCCGGAATTACAGGCATGCGCTACCACGCCCAGCTGATTTTTTGATTTATTATGGAGCTGAGGTCTCGCTGCCCAGGCGGGTCTCTAACCCTCGGGCTCAGGCAATCCACTCACCTCAGCCTCCCAAAGGCGCGGGATTACAGGCTGAGCCACCGAGCCCGGCAAAATAAATAATTTTTAAAAAGCCCCGCGTGGTAGCACGCGCCTGCAGTTCCAGCTTCTTGGAAGGCTGAGGCAAAGGATCACTGGAGCCTAGCAGGTCAACGCTGGAGTGGTCATGTGTGAGCCATGGCACTACAGCCTGGACGATAAAGTGAGATTCCAACTTAATAATAATAATAATAATAATAATAATAGTAAATAAAAATCAGGGCATCCCAATATCCCATAACAGCCCGTGTATCTGTTTGTTTTCGCCCCTTTACTACTCTTCTTTTCTTCAAATTCAAGGGGCTTCTGGCCGCTATGGTTTTTCTTTCTCTCGGATATATTTAAAAGCACATCCATCTTCCAATATATCCATATCAAGATTTCTTCTCAATAATTTGCTCCCATTAGAGGTCAGTGTAATTATTATTACATATCCAGCTATACTACATTCAACAGACTAAGTAGGGGAAACTGGGGTTTTATATATGGTACCTTGAAATACATAAAATATTATTATTAATTTTTAAATAAATCAAGCTATGCTCTTTGACAGAATGTTTTCTCTTGCTCTTCGCTCTGAGGAATCAAGCAATTTCCAGATTGGTTCCTGTTTGAAATGAGCATTTCTAAACAAAATCATCTTCTTTAAGCAAATACTGGATTATATGAATTTTATTATTTATGTAAATTTTATGCATAACGATGTTAAGTGCTGTGTAAATTTAACTTGTATTTAAGACTAAGTTTGATTGCCTAGAAGTTCCTGTTTTCAAAGATTTTTAACTTAATTCATAGTGGATTTTCTGAGGTTAATGACATTTGTCCTCAGAAACAGCCCAGTTGTTATATGAACTACCATCTATATTCAAAATTTGCCAACTATCCTATTAACATTCTTTATACAATTTCCTCCAGGTACACATCACATTTAGCTGTCTTGATCTTTTAGCCTATTTCAAACTTGGACAATCCTTTACAGAAGAATACAAACCAGTTTTTTAAATAAATTGTCCCTCAACATTTTTCTGATGTTTCTTCTATTTTCTTATAATTAGATTTAGATTATTCATTTTTGACATTAATACCACATAAGTAACATTTTGTCCTTTTCAATATATTGATGAAACATTAAAGGGTGTATGTTGTCACCTTACTTATTTTTTTGTTGACTTAAATATATTCACTTGTTTTTGCTCATTCTAGAAATTCATATAAATTGAGCCATACAGTACAATCTTCTGTGTCTGGGCTTCTTTTACTGATAATGCCTATTAGCCATACTTACATTGTTGCCTGTTTCAATAATTTGTTATTTTTATTGCTGATTAATTACTATCTAAATCAGAAATTAACATTTTAACATTCCTTTTTTTTGTAAATGGTCATATAGAAAATATGTAAGGATTTGCTGGCCATCTACGTGCACATATCAGCTTTTATCATATATAGATCACAGATTTATAAATGTAAATGTTCTTTACATTTGCAAATATAAATATATGTAACATATGTTTATATATATCCTTTTATATCCTCGTAAATGTAAAGTACATTTGTAGCACTAAAGTTGTATAAGCAGAAGACACAAGTCCAAACCAGGTTTGACCACTGGGCTTTAATTTTCCAGTGCATCCTAAATGAGCATTTGACAACATCTTTTGTCACTCACCTTTTGATGGGCATTTTGGTCATTTCTTCCTTTAAGTTATTATTAATAAAACTCTCATGACATATCTATAAAAGTCTTTCTACAATTTTTAGAAAATTTTGGCAAAATATACATAATATAAAATTTACCATCTTGACTGTACACTTATAAAAGATGGCTCATAACTGCTCTCCAGCGAGTGGAAAAGGGAAAACAGACCAACAAGTTTCTCATAATAAATTTAATTTTGAAGATTTATCTAACCTATCCCAAGTTCATAGAACCGAACTTAGTCACAAGTTTGCAGATAGTAGTAAGAAAAACAATAAAACGATGTTCAGCCGGGCAGCTACTTGGCATTCCAAAATTTGGGGGTTACTTACTCATGAAAAACTATTTATCTATTTATTTATTTTATTTTATTTTTGAATTGGAGTCTCACTCCGTGACCCAGACTGGAGTGCAGTGGCCGCTCCCCGCCACCGCAGCCACCATCTGCTGGGCTCTGGTGATCCTTCCGCCTCAGCCTTCCAAGTAACTGGAACTAAAGGCGTGCGCTACCACGCCTGGCTAATTTTTTTGATTTATTGTAGAGATGAGGTCTCGCCGAGTTGCCCAGGCGGGTCTCGAACGCACGGGCTCAGGCAATCCATTCACCTCAGCCTCCCAAAGCGCGGGATGAGCCACCGAGCTCGGCTATGAAAAACTATTTAAATGGTTATTAAGAGAAGATTACCACGCTCTTTTGCACTTTGAAAACATATTGCAAGTAGCTTGATTTAATCTTTTTTATTTCTATATTCAGATATCCAGATAGAAAACAAACTTATGTTGGCCTACTTATTTAAAAACTTGAAAGGAATGAACTATATAATATATTTTATATTTTTGTGTAATCCAAGACAAATACCATTTCCCTACCAAAAAGAGAAGAATCGACTTATTCTACTTTTATCTACTTATTCTACCCTTTTATTACAATATGATTATACTATATTTTTATTCTATTATACTCTATTTACATGATAGAATCATCTTATCCACAGTGCTCTATAATGGGCAATTCTATTCTTTTCTTTAGGTATGAAGAACCGAATTTTTTTTTATAAGATAGCCATTCCAGTTTCATGCCATTCAAATCATTAGCAATATGATGTGTGTGTATTTGAAGTTTGACTATTCAAAATAATTTAGTACTCTTTAATATCAAATGATAAATGTATTATTTTTCTTGTTGAGATCAATTTCTCATTTTAACCCTTTTAAAATTGAAAGATTGTTTTATAGTTTTGAAAACAATCCTTGATTAGTATATTTTAAAAATTCATATAAAATGTTTATATTTAGTAGTTTAGTGATAGTACTGAATATAAATAATTACTTGTATTGATAGTTTTTTTGGTGTTGGCTTTTCCAAAAATGTATTTTAAAATATAAGCTATTATACTATACTCTAGTAAACTTTAGTAAAATTGATAATGAAGTAATAATTGGTGAGGCAAAATCAAGTTCATTTTTTTAAAAAAGTAAGCCATGTTTGAATGCTGCATTAAATATTTCAGGTATTTAGGCTTGGACAATAAATGTATTTTTGAAATTCTCCATTATATCTTGGATTAACTGTAGCCTCCAAACTGCTTAATTTTCAACTGGTATAAGGCTTATCTACGCCATTGAGGTCTTGCTGAATTTGAGGATCTATGTAAATTTATATTATAAATAAACATCTCTTTACCTCATTCCAAAATATGCAATCTACTTTGCTGACCTACTTTAGAGGAATTAACAAAATTGATTAAAAGTTCAGCACAGTTTACAGATTTAGGAACTCTCTTCCAGAATTCTAGAATTTTAAGGAAAACTCATGAAGAAACCATATGCCTTCTCTGATGAATTTGTTATGTGTAAAAAAAAAAAGTAATTTTTGTAAACTAAACTGCTGGCATAATCATGACTATTACCACCAAAACTAATTTTGTTCTATGGTTTATAGTCTATGGCAACTCTGATTATCTCAAAGCCTCAGGAATAGTCTTTTCATATTATCATAGCAACTATTTAGTTTTCATTTTAATTTTAAGAATAAACATAAACCTTGTACACATTTAGGTAATTGAAACATTTTTCATTTGTCTCAGGATAAAAAGATAATTTTAACATCTGCAACTTGTTATTCTTTTGTCAGATAATTAATAGCAAAGATTGTATAATAAGAAGACAAAATTTAATAAAATCTATTAGATATGTGCAAAAATTATTCTAGTGAACACCTTTTAAAGCATAATTATTTATAAAAGCATACATACAAATTAAATTTTATTAAAAATAAATTAAATTAAATAAAAATAAAATAAATTAAAATATTTTATTAAAAATAAAATTTGAGAACTGTTTGATGCATTAGACACACTTCTCCAAAGGAAAAATATGGATGACAAGCCATAAAGAGACACAGTCTTATTAGTCATCATGGAAATCACAATGAGTTGTACACTTGGTGAAATGGATAAAAGCAACAACACAATAACTGATAATACAAAGATTTGGTGTGCTTGTAGAAAAACTATAATTCTTACACAATGATGATGGGATTGCAAGAAGGTGCACAGCTTTATAAAGCAGTTTTGAAATTTTGTTACAAAGTGAAACACACAACCCAGCAATTCAAATCTGAGGTATCTACTCAAAATAAATGAAAGTATTTGTCTGTACAAAGACCTGTATGCCACAGTTTTATCAGCTTTATTCACAAATGCTAAAAAGTGAAAATAAAAGGTAGATGGAGAAACAAATTATGGTATGTCTATACAACAGAACACTACTCAAAACTACAAAAACAAGAGCATGATACATGCAACAACATGGACGAATCTCAAAACTGTTATACTATGTTTTAAAAGTCGACTCATAGATAAGAATTACATAGAGTAATATTTAATCTATATGACATTCTTAAAGGCAATATCGTAACACAAAATAAGATCAGGAGTTGCAAAGGATGAGGTTGGAATAAGGGAATTGACCACAAGGAATATGAGGGAATTTTTTTCAGTGATGGAAAAGTTCTTTATCTTTTACTGATATGGTGCTTATGCAGTTTATAATAATACTTTTTGTACGTCTGTTAAAACTCTTTATACACTTTAAAAGAATGATTTTACTTCATACTAATTATAACCCAATAAATCTAATAAAAGAAAAATTGTGACACAATTTCCATCTTCTTTGTATTGAATGCTCAGGGGAATGGGGGAACCTGTGTCTTCTTTTTATAACCTGTGTCCTTCTATAAAAACATATATTTTTATTCAGATGATTTAAATAGTTTAAGTAAAAAAGACTACTGTTTACTTTAAATATTTTTTATTTCTTATTTAAATGTTATTTTTAGTCTAAAGTAATGAAATTAAATTTTGTACATTGGTCTTGCTTCAAAATAGCAGTACTAAACTCTTTTAGTAATTAAAAATTATATTGATACTATATTAACAAAAGATCATTATAGTTTGATTTTTTTTCCTTCCTAATCTGTATCTCTTTGTTTATTTCTGATATTTTATTTTGGCTAATTAAAATTATGCCAGGTAGTCACTCTGGTATAATGTTAATAAAAGAATTAATTGTGACCACCATGTGCTAGATCCTGAATTTAAATAGTCTGTCAATGCTTATTATGCTCCAATCAGTGTTTTTTGCTAAGACACATTCATAATAAAACCCTACCAAACTAGCTATAGAAGATGAAACAAGATTCATATTGTAGGAGGATGATTTTTCCCAATGCAGAAAATACACAATTACAGTTTGAGAGCTATTGTTTTTAGAATAAAATCATATTAATAATTAAAGAATGAGATTCTATATCTGTCTATAAATGCATTTCCTCTGATTCTTGTTGTTTTAGTACTTCAATATCCCCTACAATAGAGTATAATTTCAGACCAAAATAAGTAAATTCCAAGTATATTTTTTGAGACTCTACTGTGTGTTAGTTAAGAAAATGTGACAATTCTCATGTAATTAAGATATTTGTGTTTGGAGTAAGTTTTCTACTAAATAAATAGCCTACTCTCAAACTATTTATTTTTGAAACTATCTAGAATTATTTGTGGGGTTATACATCCATCCAAAAAGAGAGAATCAGTTTTTGACATCTACTTCTTAGGGCTCCACCTTTATTTTCATTCTCTCTAAATTAACTGCTCTAAATATTTGATTATTGAATCAGTGAATGGAAGGAATCATACCGAACGGAAGATCAGAGAAAGTAAGATTCATGCTCAAAATCAAACAACTATTTATTATTAAGAGTATTTATTTCTATGTCTTACTTTTTAATAATGCCATTTCTCCTGGAATATCCATAATAGCGATTTATTGAAGGATTACTATGTTCCTGTCAATGTGGGAAGATTTTTAATGTATTATCATAATTAATCTCTACAGTAGAACTATTTATTCTACTCTAAAATGTATAAATGAAGAGACACTGAGATAATATTCTTATGTATATATTTCCCAAATTCAACAAATTTGTTAAAGGTGCTGAAGTGGAACTGGACTCCAGGCAATCTGCGTTTAGCCTGCTCAGTCGTACCTGCTCTGCCATACTGCCTGCTACACATGAATAGTATGCACTACGCATTTCTGTATTTAACACCTGCATAAATATCAATCCAGTAAATTAATTTTTAAACTAATTTTCATTTCAAATGGTAACTAGGAAATTTATATTGATGAATTCAAAATGTTTGCACTTTATTTTGGTTAACACTAAGAATTCATATACACAAGAGTGAATTTCATGTTCACACCAGTTTATTAAATATATGAAAATTTCCAAAAAGCTTTACAATGATCCCTTGGTATCTGTAGAGGATTAATTTCAGGTTCCCTCACCACAGGATAGAAAAAGAATGAATGTTTAAATTCCTGATATAAAATATTATAACATGTGCATATAACCTATGCATATGGTTCTACATACTTTTAATTATCTCTAGATCACTTATAATACCCAACACAATGTAAAGAATATGTAAATAGATGTTGTACTGTATTTTAAAATTTGTATTATTTTTGTATTGTTGTTTTTAATTTTTAAATTCTAATATGTATTTTTTTATCCACAGCTTCGTGAATACTCAGTCGGTTGAATCCACAGGTATAAAATTTATGGATATGAAAAGTCAAATATATTAGCTTTTACTTACAGAGCATTTTTATACATAATCTTGCTAGGATGCCTTGATTTAGGATTAACCTCCATAATCTGTATGGCAGAGTTACAGGTCGATTAAGCTTTCCATTAGGAAACAGTGGGATTAAGGAAAGATCTCTGAGCTCTCAAATTTTCAAAGACCCAATGGCTATTAAAAATTTACTGGGACTTGAATTTGAGAATGTTAATTTCCTAAAAGATTAAGAAAAGCAGGGTAACTTGAAGCCACTGACTTATATATTATTTTCGTATACATATGGCACAGTAAAAATGGTGCTTGAAAAAGTTGAACAAGCAAGGAAAGCTGTTACAGTAAGGGCAGAGGTCAGAACTCAACTTTTAATAAAACAAAGCTCAGGAGAGTTTTTAAACGCTGAGTTGTGAGAAGAGGGTATCATAGACTGTCTGTGTTAGCTAATTGGTCTCTGCCAAACCACAGAAGGAAGTTTTACAACTCAGAGCTACCAAAGTTAGACTCCTACCTGCCCACAGAGACTAGGAAAGAGGGGCTTTATCTTCCTTCATGATTGCATTTCAAAGGGATGGCTCCCAGGTCCTTCAATTGTAAAACTGACAAGAGGCCTTTAAAACAATTTACCTCTCAAAACGACAGAGAAAGAATTTGTAATTACAAATTTTCTAGAGTAAATTCTCTTAAAAAAAAAAAAAAGAAGGTTAGGAGCCTAAAGACAGGAAAACCCTGTCTAAATTTTAATAAGATGACTTTAAAGCAATATTGGCCGTTTATGTGAAAATAAATACAAAAATCCACACACATACACATATACACACACAAAACTGAGTTAGAAGAGTACAGCTTTTGCTGAATGGATAATTTCCTTAAAGCATTGTCACAGAATGCTCAGGACAGAAACATACATATTCTACAAATTTAGAAGTGTTTTAATTTTATATGATGTTTAATTGAGACAATGATTTCTGATTTATGTTCCGCTTAGGGTCAAATTCAAAAGAAAGTTTCAGGTCTTTCATTTCTTTCTTTGTAAAACTGAGTTTTGAAATGTTTTTGTGCTTTCCCTCAATTTTCAAAACTTGATTAAATATTGAGCATAAACACTTGGTAATTAAATACATATGCACATATGTATTTAGTAAAGGACATATCCCTATTTAGTAAAGAAAAATTAATCAAAGGACTAATTGATGAGGCTGACTATCAGAGAAAAAAATTTTGAATAGTCTTTATACTACATTAAAACTATTATTGCAAATTTTTTGATAGATCATTGGTTTTAGAAAGAGTTCTATATATCCAATTACTTTTGAGATGCTACTTTAAATACATTTATACATAAAAATAATTCTCAGTAAAAATAAATTTCATATTAAAGATACGCTAAAAATTTAGCCATGACCATTTCAAAATCCGTTTCCTCTACTACTTAATCTCTATTTTACACTTGTTACAAATTACACATGTATAACTAGATCTCTAGTGAATAAAACTCTCCAGTACAATATACTTTCTTTATTTTGATGATCACACTTCTTTCCTAATCCAATTGCCTCTGCCCAGATTTTCTCCTGACACCCAAATTCAATAAGAAGTTATATTCTCCAAAGTCACTTTACACTGTGCTTTCACTGTTTATAGCCCTGGCTGAATTGTCTTCAGACTATTGATGAAACAAGTTATTGATAACAGATTATCAAATTATATCTCAAAATGCTAGACAGAGTTTAGACAGAGAGAATAAAATGTTTATAATCTTTCCAGCTTCATTTCAGAAATTAAAATTCCTCTTTCACTCCTGCATATAATTAGTCATTATGCCTTAGGAACCCTAAGTCAATAAATGCTTATAAAAGATTAACTTTATTGTCATTTGTTTTACTTTTTCTTATTGACTGCCAACTCTTTCACGTCATATTATTTTACTTCTGTTTAATAATATTAATGACTATTAGTTCATTAATCTGTTAATTATGAGATAATATCCTGGGGATATTCCACAGTCTCGGGAAGAGTTCTGTGCAGAAAAGAAATTCTAAATAATTAAAATATGACTGAATAAAATGTAATAAGAAAAAATACATGCAAGCAATATGCACAGTTTTCTTCCTCACTATGCTTATTTACCAACCCTTTACCACCAGGCTTACAGGCGGGATGTTGGCCAGGGCTTTATTACTGCAAACCTGCTTTTTTTTTTAATTCAATGTGTTTAGGGGGTAGAAATGATTTTTGGCTGCATGAATGGATTGTACAATGATGAAGAAGTCAGAGTTTTCAGTGTACCCTCCACCTCCACTGTGCAGATTGTACCCCACAGGTGATTTTTCATCCCTACCACTCTTCCACCTTCTGCCTTCTGAGCCTTCAATATCCATTACACCCTTCTATATGACTCTGCAGTTCCTTAGTTTAGCTCCCTCTTATAAGTGAGAACATGTGACATTTGTTTTTTCATAGCTGCATTACTTTATTTAGGAAGATGGTCTCCAGTTCCATCCAAGTTGCCACAAAAGACATTATTTCATTCATTTTTGTGACTGAATAGTATTTTATGATATACCACATTTTCATTATCCACTGATTGATTGATGGGCATTTAGGATGATTCTACATCTTTGCAATTGTGAATTGTGCTACGATGAACATATGAGTGCAATTGTAGAGGACACAAAAAACTGGAAAAAAAATCCTACGCTCCTGGATTGGAACAATCAGCATTATTAAAATGACCATATTACCCAAAGTAATCTACAGATTCAACACAATCCCTATCAAACTACCAACCTCATTTTTTACAGAATTAGGACAAATTATTCTAAAATTCATATGGAACCAAAAAAGAGCCAGAATAGGCAAAGTAATCCTAAACAAAAAGAACAAATCTGGAGAGATCACATTACCTGACTCCAAATTATACTACAAGCCTGAAGTAACCAAAGCAGCATAGTACTGGTACAAGAACAGACACATGGATCAATGGATTCGATCCAGAGAATCCAGAAATAAATCCAAATACCTACAACCAACTGATCTTTGACAAAGCAGACAAAAGCATGCACTGGAGAAAGGATGCCTTATTCAACAAATGGTGTTGGGAAAACTGGATAGCTACATGCAGAAAAATGAATCTTGATCCCTATCTCTCCCCAATTACAAAAATTAACTCAAGATGGATTAAAGACTTAAATTTTAGATCTGAAGCCATAAAAATCCTAGAAGAAAACCTAGGAAAAATTCTTCTGGATGTTGACTTAGGCAAATAATTCATGACTAAGACCCAAAAGTAAATGCTATAAAAACAAAAAATAAATAATTAGGATTTAGTTAAACACAGCAAAATAAATAATCAACAGAGTAACTAGGCAACCTACAGAATGGGGGAAGATATTTGCAAACTATACATCTAACAAAGGACTAATATCAAGAATCTACAAAGAACTAAAACAAATCAGCAAAAGAAAGCAAATAACTTGCTTTTTATTGTATTCTTTGCAGCCTTCTAAAGAATAGTTGTACACATTTTTATATTTCTTGAAGTCCTTCAGTTTCTTTAGGGTGTTTGAAAATATATTCATAATTATTTTTGCTGTAAATAATTACCTATAAATGTTAAGGTCTGTTATTATAGTTAGAAAATTTAAATGAAAATTGTTTTGCATCATCATTCACCTTTGTTTTATTGTTTTTCTCTACTTAAAAAGACTAATTTTACATGACATTTTCCAACCTCTATTTCAAGATAATACTTTACTAATTTAAAAATTTTCAGCTGTAAGTACAATACTATTGCACCATGCTTCTCAATTCATGTCAAAAGTCGTATTCAAATTCTTAATTATTTTGCTAGTCCATTATATCATAGAAAAGTTCCTGGAAACAACAACAAAAAATAATGTGGAAGGCTGCAAGTTTTAGCACTGGCAGTCATTTATCAAGGAAATATGTAAAGTGCTTGTAAATTATTATCATTGTCAAATAAATTCAAGTAATTTGAGCAGAAGATAATACAATTAAAACAAAACTATTTTCTGTTGATGAAATACTTACTTGTATTTCAACAAAGTAGGAGAAGCATTGTTTAGCTATTTTCCATTCAGTTGCTCTCAGCTTTGGGAGCTTGGTCTTATTCCCCTTCCTTAATATGGCAGTTGCTTCTTTAAGATGAAAAGTGAACTTCTCAGGTGACCAATCTCTGTCTTCAAAAAGGGTAACATTGCTTTAAGGGTTTACCTTATTAGGTCAGAACCTTATTAAAGCTGATAGAGCCAAAATAACTATAATATAGTTATTTTAAAATTATTTTTTAGAAAGAAGGATTTATTGAGAAGACAGAAGAGCTCCCACAGTGGGAGATGACTGGAAGGGCTCGCCCCACTTTGCCTTTTTAAAAAATAAAATGCTAGGAATATTATTTGGCACTCTTAATTGGCAATGCCTTGGTTTCTAAGTCATATTTTCTATTACAATAGAAGCATATATATTCAAATTGATCATATATTGTAATTGTTTACCCTATAAGTCTGAGTTTTATTTTTCCATTTTAGTATTTCGAGAATATATTTAGATAAAAATTTTCAGATAATTTTATGTAATGACAAGAGTTTGAAATCAATTAACTGCCCTGCATAAGAAAATCTAGCTGTGCTCCTACACATAAAACAACAAAAATGTTACAAACATCATAAAATAAAGCAAAGCTGTATAGAATATATAATCATACCCAAATACATTTTTGCTGATGTTTTAATGAAAGCATAGCACATTAGAAATACATTAAATTAGGTCAAATAGGAGTAAAGCCTAGAGAATTGTAAAGGCATTAAAAGAACAAAATATCACTGAAATTGTTACCTAAAATGATTTCAATGTTACCATTTCAGTTACTTTTTTTACAATTTTATTAAAATTCCATTATGAGCCAGGAAAAACTGCAGACTTGACATTTCATTATTGACAAGCCAAAGTACACTTTTTAGATATATTATGATGTGTCTAGAAATAGGAAGAGGAAATATGAGGTCAAGGCAATTATGCATAAAATCTTAATTATCATGATGGACTAACTACTGCTAGGATTTACTGGATAATTATTTCATTCTCAATTAAATCTTCCCATGATAATACAATCTGATGTTATTTCTTCTTTCCAGAATGCTAGCATTACAAGATTTAAAACTCTGTGTGTCTGTGTGTCTGTGTGTGTGTGTGTGTGTGTGTGTGTGTGTGTGTGTGTGTGTGTGTGTGTATTTCATCCATGGTATTGGAATATAACAGAACATATCTGTCAACATTTTAACCTTTTTTTCTTTCTTTTTTTTTTTTTTTTTTTTTTTTGTGAGTTGGAGTCTCACTCTGTCGCCCAGACTGGAGTGCAGTGGCCGCTCCCGGCCAATGCAGCCTTGACCTGCTGGTCTCCGGCGATCCTTCCGCCTCTGCCTTCCAAGTAGCAGGAACTACAGGTGCGTGCTACCACACCTGGCTAATTCTTTTGATTTATTGTAGCGATGAGGTCTCACTGCCCAGGCAGGTCTTGAACCCACGGGCTCAGGCAATCCACTCACTTCAGCCTTCCAAAGGCGCGGGATTACAGGCTGAGCCACCGAGCCCGGCTAACATTTTAATCTTTATCATAAATAACACTTCACTTGATTACTGATGATCAATATTTATTTGAAGTCTTCATATTAATTATACAAAATTTGGTGAAGCAACAGAAAAGACGAAGTGATAAATTCATAGTCTTCACATCGGTCTAGTCCTTAAGTCTGTATAACAAATTATTAGAGTAGACACTCGCTGAATTTTACATGATAGTCAAAATTCCACACTCATATTACTTGAAGGAAGGAATTATAGCAAGAAATGATAAAAATCATGGGCAATCCTGCTCCAGTATTTTTACCTTTAGTGTAAAATTCACAGCAACTAAAAAAATCACAAGTATAAGCACATGTATATCTTTTTTTTTTTTTTTTTTGAGTTGGAGTCTCACTCTGTCACCCTGACTGGA
The DNA here is from genome assembly GCA_027257055.1 of Cephalopachus bancanus. NCBI lineage: Eukaryota > Metazoa > Chordata > Mammalia > Primates > Tarsiidae > Cephalopachus > Cephalopachus bancanus. The sequence goes on from JAPVLO010000041.1 coordinate 6,563,965, forward strand.
GTGCAGTGGCCACTCCCGGCCACTGCAGCCTCGACCTGCTGGGCTCCGGCGATCCTTCCGCCTCAGCCTTCCAAGGAGCTGGAACTACAGGCGTGCAATACCAGCCCGGCTGATTTTTTGATTTATTGTAGAGATGAGGTCTCGGCAAGTTGCCCAGGCGGGTCTTGAACCCGTGGGCTCAGGCAATTCACTCACCTCGGCCTCCCAAAGCGCAGGATTACAGGCTGAGCCACCGAGCCCGGCAGCACATGTTATTCTTAAAATTAAGAATATTAATTATTTTGCATGATATTTTAATTTTTTTACAGGTTTACTAGAAGAAATCTTAAATGCTTAAAATTATGATGCTGGGAGATATCAGACACAAAATAGACTAACTGTATTGATTAATCACTAAAAGTGAAGTTAATCTTCACTAGCATTAAGAATTGTTTTTTCAGGTTAAATGTTGACTTTACTTTTGCACATTTTAAAGTTTTATAAAAGAGATAAGTTTTAGATTAATGAAATAATAAAATCAGTTCCCTATTCTGTATTCTTCAAAAATTTGGAAGCTACTGGAATAGGAAATGAGATATAGTTTAATCTAGTTTTAAAAAATTAATTGACACATCTTATGTCATATAGGAATAAAGTGACATCTGTCAACTGCTTTGCAAGTTTAACTTTATACTTTTTGTTTCAATAAATTATATAAATTTAAATGATTATAAATTTTTATTTTTATTAGAGGAAATATCTATTATTGCACAGTGAAGATAAATTACATGAAGGACACACTCAAACACATTATTTTTAGTGTAAAATTCAATATTATGTCTTGATCATTTTGAAAATTCCTGTCATTCAAAGTATATTGTTAATGTATTATTTGAGTATCCAGGCAGAAACCTTTTCATCCAGACATGAAAATATGTTTGCTTTGTATTGTCATAACCTACAAAACTTTAAATGCATTTGGAATTTTTTTATATATGTGTGATTTTTTATGAAATGCCTTTTGAACGTCTGCTTTTGACAACCCCGGCATAAAGAAATCCAACTAGGATCTTTACTGTATTATTGTCAACAAAAACACCAGTGGTATATGATTTCCAATATTGTTTCTCAACCATATTCTGTATTTCAGATTTTTTTTTTTTTTTGAGTTGGAGTCTCACTCTGTCACCCAGATTGGAGTGCAGTGGCCGCTCCTGACCACCGCAGCCTCGACCTGCTGGGCTCCGGCAATCCTTCCGCTCAGTCTTCCAAGTAGCTGGAACTACAGGCGCGCACTACCACACCCGACTAATTTTTTTTTTTGGATATATTGTAGGGATGAGGTCTTGCCAAGTTGCCCGGGTGGGTCTCAAACTCAGGGGCTTAGGCAATCCACTCACCTCAGCCTCCCCAAGCGAGGGATTACAGGCTGAGCCACCGAGCCCGGCTTATTTCAGAGATCTTAATGCCATGACTGGCATTGGAATAAAAGGTAAATAAAGTAGAAAACTGATTTGTCTAATTTCCCATTTTAGTTTAACTAAGCACTTTTTATCCTTTCCTTAAAATTTCTGGACTGTAACATGAATATATTGCCAGTGCTTCTGTGATGTCATTACAACATTTTGAGGTAGAATAAAACAGATGTACTGTAGATCTGAGACTTTTAAATTATGTCTCTCAATACAATCTGTTGGCCTTGTCTGATGAGTAGTCTTTATCTTAAAACATGATTTCGTTACACATATAAAACACTACAGATCTGTGACAATCAAAGCATAAGTAAGGACATTAAATGTCTACTTTACTAGTTTTTTTAGGAACATAGAAATAACAGAAGGCATTTTGAGTTCATATGATTTAGTTCAAAACAGAGCACACCATCCAGAGCAAGGTTGGTTCAGACTAACTCATATAAGCTCTCTTTCTTCCTCCATACAGCTCATGTAAGCTCTTCCCTTCCCTCCCACCAGAGTTAGAAGCAGCAAGAGAAATTTCCGTTGGTGATATTCATTTAAGAATATCTCAATACGATTTTTATGCTGTAGATTTTAAGGCATAACTCATTACAATAAAATGCCTCAATAAATGTGATAAACTCAGAGAAAACCATGTGTGTAAGACTATGAGTATGTCTATTTGAATTTTTAGATGAACTTCCTTGAAAGGAACACACATTTGCCATAAGCTTAGTACCTATTACATATTCCTTTCTTAATGAGAACAAATTTCATGATAAGAACAAGTTAAAAGAAACCTTTTAATTTGGAGGATGGGAAGAAAGAAAATTAGAGATGTGTTAATGAACCCTTAAAAAAGTTGAGTAAACAACATAAGTAATTACTCTGTAGGGAAATACTGCTTAATTAAAACACAGAGTCATTCTATTAGCATACACACCTGCTGCTTATAGAACTAGTTTTTTTCCCCCTCTAAAGTAGCGTAATTCCTGAACAAGGTTCCCTCTCTAGTACATCTCCTTGGAGAATCTCTACCTCGATGTTCTGTCTTAGTCTTGCTCGTGCTGACACCTCTTGTAGTAATTATAATAGACTATTACAGGGCAAACACGTCTTTACAATGATTGCTGTCCCTGTTGAGTTTATAGCCCTATGTTTCACTTTGAAAGATAGAGGGAAAAATCGTTCTTCCTCAAAATATTTTAAACACAATCATAGCAGGTTTGAGAAGACAGTATTTTCTTTAAGAACTCAAGCCAGCCACCAGCCTGGGCAACATAGGGAGATACTATCTTTACATTTTTTTAATGACCCAGGTGTGGTGGCATGCACCTGTAGTCCCAGCTAGTCGCTACTCAAGAAGTCTGAGGTTGGAGGATCACTTGAGTCCAGGAGTTTGAGGCTACAGTGAGCTATGACTCCACTACTGTACTCCAGCTTGGATGACAAAGCAAGATCCTGTCTTCAAAACAATAAAAACAAGAACTCAAAGCACAACTTCAATGTTATAGTTAAAATGAGAAATGTATCGTACACACACTGATCCATCTAAAACAATATCAACAGGAAATTTTATTTAAAGACTGTTTAAAAACTGCTTGCCACCTGACTCCAGTCAAGATGGCCATCATTAATAACTAAAACAAACAAGCAAACAAACAAACAAAAAAACTGGTACAGGAGAAGATGTAGAGAAAAGGGAACATTTGTATACTGTTGGTGGGAGTGTACATTAATAAAACCTCTGTGGAAAACAGTGTTATAATTTCTAAAAGATGTAAACATCAACCTTCTGTACAACTCAGCAATCCCTCTTCTGAGAATATAGCTGGAGGAACTCAAATAATTCTACAAAAAAGATACCTGTACATGCATATTTATTGCAGCTTTATTCACAATAGCAAAAACATGGAACCAATCGTACTGCCCATCAAAATTGGACTGGATTAAAAAATGTGGTACATATACACAATGGAATATTACACAGCCATAAAGAAGGACAAAATTCTGAACGTCACAACAACTTGGATGGATTTAGAGTCTAGCTTACTCAGTGACCTATCACAGAAACAATAATCTGAGTACCACATGTTCTCACTCATAAGTGGATCTCGAACATTTATCTTAATACTACATGAAAAGGATTGGCAGTAGCAGGTCACTGTCAGGACAGGGATGGGGGGGTACACATAACATGAATAAGGGTATCTGATCCCAAACCAGGCTGAATGAGGATCAATGGGAGGCCCAAACTTCTCCTGTACAATGACCACTTATGTACCTAACCCTGAATTGTACCCCACATCTTTAAATTTTTTTAAAAAATTCTTTATTCTGGAAGATTTTGTTATATTTAGAGAAGTTATTTTTCTTAAATACATTCAATAGTGTGTATTTTCCACTTCTACAAAAATAATACACATGCTTACGTAGGTTTAAATTTAAAAAAATAATTAATACAGACAGCATTTACTATGTTCCAGATCTTTCAGTGGGTTTTACTGTGTGTGTACACTTTGTTTACCTGTCTATATAATCCAAACCATTTTAATTTTCCACATGAGGTTCAAAATCTCTCATCCTCTTTTGGCCACCTGGTGGTGATTCCAGAAGAAATATTGGTAAAAAAATTTATTATTTGTGCACATTAAAATGGTATTTAATATAGTGAAAAACAAATAATGAAGCAAAAACTATTCAAAATAACAATGTATGTTTGTTAGGTATGTAGAACATTCACAATACAATACATGCTAGAATATTCAAACAGTACTAAACTGTTTAAAATAAAAAATAAGAGCAGTCCTTCACAGAATCATAATCATAATGTCATTATCATTAATAAGTTTGTATGTGTGTATGCACATGTGTGTGAGATTCTATCCTGGAAAAGACAGATATATATCCATAAATACTTATAATTTCAGGTATTCATATCTCTTTTCAAAGAGCACATATAGACTAGCATCACTTATTTAACGATCGCCTAGTATCACATCATAGGAATGTACTATTCCTTATTTAGATTGTTCCCTAATGATGGGTGTTTTGGTTGTCACTTGTATTTTACTATTACAAAAATGCAATAACCTTACATAAATGTATGTATGTGAGAGTTGTATCCTTCAACACAAGAAATTTTTGTTAGTATAGCTGTATGATTGATTCATTGTAGTGAGATTACTGGGTCAAAGGGAATGTTTGTTTTACATTTCAATAGATATTGCTTAATTGTATGTGCCAAAAAAATTAAATCAATGTGCCTTCTTAACAACATGAAAGGAATTATTTTCTCATATTTTCACCAGTACTAAATATCGTCTCTCATTTTAACCATTTGCTTAGTTGTTCAAAAATAGCATTTCATTTTTCTTTGATTTGACCAATATTTGTGATACTTCTAGAAGTATCTGAGTGGTTACTTTGAAATGTTGATCATTTACAACTTTTAAATATTGACAACTTCTGATAATTTCGGCAAACATAACTGATTATTTATTCGAATGCAGGCCTTATATTAATCATACTACAAAATATTTAATCCTCAAAATCAATTTAGACAGTATCACTCTTACTTTGATTTTACAGATGAAGTAACTAAAACACAAAAAGGTTGGGTGACTTGCCTAATTTCACATTGCAAGTCATTAGGGGTGTCTGGATAAAAAATAACACCAGAGACAATGCTCTTAACCTCTCTTCTTGTCTTTTAGGATGTAAGCTGGAATATTTCTTTTCTGGTAGTCAACTGCAAGAGTACATCTGAGGATTATCATAGGATCTAGTTATTTTTAAGTAAAATTATAGGTCATAAACATGCACTGATGATCAGATACATATCATACTCTATTTGGTTGAGTTGAAAAGATCACTAAGACAAAACCAGACACATATTAAGAAATTTTATAAATGTAGTAACTGCTATTGTAAAGATATGTTAATGGAGCACACAGTAAAATCATTTAATTTTGCTCTGAAGCTCAAAGGGAACTTTTTGAATGAGATGGTGTTGTTGATAAACCTCATAGATGAAAAGGACATTAGTAAAACCATGAAGTATAAACGTATAGAGTAAAAAGCAAGAGTAAAGGAAGAGGACATGGAATTTCGTGGTGTACAAGAAGCATGGTAGACTTTTGATGCAAATAAGGCATATACTTCAAGATGAGAAAGGAGAATTAACCTGAATAAATCAGGAGATACTGTACATTGTATAGCCAGAATGTTTCCGTTCATCAATATTTGTGTGCTCCTCTGCATATTATCTCTTCCTCCAGGTCAAGGCACCTGAGAGTCTATTTCTACTCTATCTCTCTCCTTCCCTCCTATGGCCATTGTCATGCTGTGGTTGTAGACTTGGGGTTATATATGGTTCAGTTGACATGAAGGAAAATATCTGTCTGTCTCACATTGAACTGTGATATGACTTAAATGTTGATTAGGGGCCGGGCTCTGTGGCAGAGTTCCTTCTTGTAGAGTTTGGATGTCTTCATGGCAGAAATCCTGTGTGAAACACTGAAGAGTATATTGTACTGCATGCAAAATTATAGTTTTGTTTACTTTATGGCTTTTAATTGGTATATACGCTTTTATTGTTTAACTATATTGGCTGATTAATATGAATTAGACAAAGGTAGATAAAAAAAATATCCTGTGAAGTTGCCTATAAGCCTTTCTTGATTTTTGCTAACCTGGACTTCCTTTGGTCTCATCATCAGCATGGTGATCTCATTATTAGTATCATTTATAATGATGGACACAGATTCTAGGTGAACTCAGTTGTAAAACCTGAGCTCTGGCTCCATCTGTGTAGATTTGCCTTCTTGGTATTTATATCATTTAGTTTCCATATATCTTGAGTGGAACTATAAACTAAACTTTAGTTCTTAAGTGTAAAATGCTTTAAGGGTTCCAATGACAGAAACTTGTGCCACTGGATTAAGTAATTCAAAAGAATCTTTGAATTCTCATGGGTGAAAAATTTAGTAATTTTGCTTGGTTATTGGAGAACGAGGTGTGTTAATTATGGAGGTGCCAATCTGACTGCTACCACTCTTTCTGTTATATCAGCACCAGGCAGAATGCCAGTCAGCTCAATTTCTAAACATGGCAGTTGCAGCAATATATTATCTAGTAAGGAGACTCGTATCACATACATCTGCTCTCTTGTCTCACAAACAGAAGGATATTTTAATGGTGGTGAAGATCATCAGTAATCTGAAATCTAGAGGGAGCGCATCCATTCACATGTTGAATTTTCTTATATCACACATGTATTATTTACTAGGTTAAGTTTAATATACATCTCCCAGGGATAAAAAACATCAAGTTATTACCATCATTTTACATGAAGATCTCAAAAATATATTTTTTAAATGTAACTTTTAAAAATGAAATATCATTTCAATGTATAATTTGCCTTTAAATTGTGCTACATTTTTCTATTTTTTAATATTTTCTCCCTTTGATGTGTGAAACTATTTTCAGTGCCTTTTCCAGTGAATAAATGTCACCTGAACTTGATGATATGTAACTGTAAATGTGTTATGAAATACTCTAGTTTTAAAATTTTCCATTTCTATTTTCTACAGATTAGCTAACATTTTTATATTTGAGCTAACTTTCATCAAAATATTCAGGTATTCAACACCTAATTCATATCAAAAGCTGACTTTAAAAAGCAAATTGCTAAAATGATTATAGTATTAATTTCTAAGTTTCAATAACTGAATGAATTAATGTGCTGATTCACTCAGAAAACTATGGTATTCCAAAAATATAATTTTCAAATGATGACAAAATGCCCATCTATAATAAAATGTGGTTTCTGACTCTTTAGTAGGCAGAATAATGGCCTCCCAAAATGTCCACATCCTAATCTTCAGAGCCTGTGAATACATGACATGCCAAAGAAGAATTAACGTTGAAGGTGGAATTAAACTTGTTAATCATTTAACTTTATAATAGAGAGATATGTGAAATTATCTGGCTCAGTCCTCTCTTGTGAGGTTTTAAGAAAAATTTGTAACCATTGTTAAGATTCTGAAAATTTGGGGATGCTTATTGTCACCTTCTTGTTAAATTCTTATAGTAAAATCTCAATTATATTACCCATATTTTCTAATTATTTACTGTTTTCTTTTCTCTGTGCCAACCTGCACAAGAAATGTACCCTCTTAGTCATTGTATCCTATCAGTCAACCTCTGGCACAGTTATAAACAAGATATGTGTACTACCTTTAATAAATTGGTAGAAGGACCTACAAAAGTAGCAAATCAGACCGTGCAAAATAGCATAATGAACATCTCTGCTCTAAAATGTCATTATTTCTCCACTACTTGGTCTCAGATATTTCTCTCTGACCAACATTTATTCACAAGTGCCAGTTTCTTTTTAAATACTATTCAGTAACTTCCCTCCTTAAGCTCTTTCCTTCCCTATATTTGATTTATTTCTCTCTTAAAAAAAAAAAATTTTCAGAAGGAGGGCAAGCGTCTTCAAGGAAGGATCCAGAGAAGAAATAGGACCTTGCTATATTGCCCAGACTGGTCTTGAACTCCTGGCCTCACATGATTCTCCCATCTCAGCCTCTCAAAGTACTAGGATTACAGACGTGAGCCACTGAGCCCAGCCTGAGTATTATTTTCCCTTGCAAAATGCATCTATTTTAAGTAGGTGAGAAATTACCTAATTGTATGTGGTATTAGAGTCTTTCTTTTAAAATTTTTACTTGTGGACTTCTGGCAAGATGGCAACAGGCCAACCTGGTCTGTGAAACCCTCTGCAAAGGAGAACTGCAATGGGGCTCTGGCTCTCGCCCCTGGAGGGCTGCAGACCCCAAACTTGCAGCCTGCTCTTCATACAGAGCTCGGTCGTTTTCACCGCTGGGACATCACAGTGGACTGGACAGCCACTGCAGCGCAGACACCGCCGTCACCATCTCTGCTGCAGCCGTGGCAGCCACAGCTGCTGCAGCCACCGCCAGTAGCACATCGCACCACCTGGGCCAGAGGCGATCCACAACTTCAGTCCTTGAAGTCCCTTCAGGAAGATCTGCTGGGATCGCTGCCACCTCTCCTGGACTGAGACGTCCTGCCCACCGTGAGTCCTCTGCCTGTGCCCAGGCATCCAGCTCCAGTCTCTGTCGGTTCCTGTCCAGCCCCACCGCCTCTGGATGAGCAGCTGAGATAGCACCACCTGCTGGCGATTCAAGGTAACAACACCAAAACGGGAGAAACAAGCTTGAAAAAGACATAGGCCAGAGTGGTGAACGGAGGGTGATCTAAACAGTCCTTCACAGCAGACCAGGGGCAACTGACCCTAACTGCAAACTAATTTACCTGCTTGAAAAGAAAGCTAGAAATCAGAACTGAAAGGACATTGGACTTAAACGAAAAGTCTCAGAGTGTGCTTCATAGATTCTGTTGGTTTAATGACTTAATTCTATTCCTACTGTATTGTTCCTTTTTTTTTCTTTTTTCCCCTCTTCCTTTTCTTCTCTTTTCTTCTCTCTGTAAACCATATCTTTGTATAGAGGAACAGCACACCAATAAGGTGGCTGGTTAGTTTGTTTGTTAGCATCACTATATGTTTGTTTTATTTATTTTTTATATGGGAATTGGTTCGTCAGTAGCTGTGGTCTATTTTTTTTATCTGTTTCAGTATAGGTCTCCTTCTCTATTTCTTGGCACACGTTTGTTTCTCCCCTTACTCCTCTATCTCTCCACCCCCTCTTCAACCCACTGTCTGCTCCATTCTCTCCCCTCTGCTAACCACATTTTATTTCAGGGAGTAAACCTACAGCCCCACTGCACGGACAGATTCCAAGGCAGTGGGAAGTGGGTTCTGGATTATCCACACACCTGTCAGCAAATATCAGGATCTGCAGACAGATTTTGAATCACAACTCCCCCCTTAAGTAAATCTCAAAACTGCAGAAAGGACAACCCCCAACCTAGAGTGCAACTCCAGAATTGAACAATGTAAGAGGGCATACATAAAGAATAGGAGATTGAACAAACAGAAGTAAAACCAATCCCTTTACCCCTGCATAACAGAATTAAAAAGACAGTGACGTGGAGGGAAGGAAAAAGTAGGGAGGGGAAAAAACTGCACAAATGAAGAAAAACCAAAAGAAGAATATAGGTCTCACACAGACCCCTGGGAGATCAGACACTGAGAAAACAGATTCTGGAACACAAACATTGAAGAGCCCCCAGAATGGCTGGTAACATGCAACAAATGAAGACATCAAGATATTAATGGAGAGAATTAAAAAAATTGAGGAGAGACAAGAGGAAAATACGAAGGAGCTGATGTCAGAAATAACAGCAGTAAAGAATACTGTGATGGAAATGAATAGCAGACTAATAAGCATAGAAAGCAGAATTAGCCAAGAAGAAGAAAGAATCTCAGAGCTCGAAGACCAAAACACAGAACTAACCCAAACTGTCAAAAGCATAGAAAAGAAGCTCAAAAAGACAGAACAAAACATGCAAGAGATGAATGATCACTTCAAGAGACCAAACCTAAGAGTAATTGGGCTTCCCGAGGCAGAGAGAGAAACAGAAGCCACACTGGAACAAACATTTCATGAAATCATTCAAGAAAATGTCCCTCATCTCATCAAGGATGAAAAAATTCAAACACAAGAGATTCAGAGAACCCCTACAAGAAAACAAATGAGAAGACCAACTCCCAGACACATAATTCGCCTAAACAAAGTAGCTATAAAAGAAAAAATTCTAAAGACAGTAAGAGAAAAAGGCCAGACTACCTACCAGGGAAGACCAATTAGAATAGCAGCAGATTTATTCACAGAAACCCTTCAGGCTAGGAGAGCCTAGAGCCCTATCTTTGTAATTCTAAAAGAGAAACAATTTCAACCAAGAATAACCTACCCAGCCAAACTAAGCTTCATAGGTGAGGGAGAATTGAAATCTTTTCCAGATATCAATCCCTAAACCTACACTGCCACCAGACCACCTATACAGGAAACACTTAAGAAAGTACTGAACATAGAAGAAAAAGAAAAAATAACAACAACATTCTTCACAAGAGTACAGGCAAAAGATTAAAAACACACATGAGCCAACTCCAGAACCCAAAGAAAGAAAAAACAAACAGGAACAACTCTGTAAGAACCTTATGACAGGGATTAACTCTTGCATTTCAATTATTAGCCTAAATGTGAATGGACTAAATGCACCACTGAAAAGACATAGAATGGAAAAATGGAAAAAATATCATCAGGCAACAATCTATTGCCTTCAAGAGACTCACCTCACTAGAAAGGACACCCACAGACTCAAAGTAGGAGGATGGGAAACAAACTTTCAGGTGAATGGAATGCAAAAGAAAGGAGGAGTAGCGATCTTAATTTCAGATAGAATACTCTTCAAGCTATTAAAAATCAAAAAAGATACAGAAGGCCACTACATAATGATAAAAGGCTCAATCCATCAACAAGAAATATCTATCCTAAACATATATGCACCCAATATAGGTGCGCCAACTTTCATAAAGCAACTTCTAGGAAAACTAAAGAAAGATATTGATTCTAACACCATCATAACTGGGGACTTTAATACCCCACTCACAACCCTAGACAGATCATCAGGACAAAAATCAGCAAGGAGATCCGGAACCTCAATGTGACTTTGGACCAAATGAACTTAATTGATACCTACAGAACACTCCATCCAAAGACCACAGAATACACATTCTACTCATCACCACATGGAACGTATTCTAAAATTGACCACGCAATTGGCCATAAATCAAGTATAAGCAAATTTAAAAGGACCGAAATTCTACCAGGCACTTTCTCAGACAACAGTGGAATAAAAATAAACATTGAGCCGGGCTCGGTAGCTCAGCCTGTAATCCCGCGCCTTTGGGAGGCTGAGGTGAGTGGATTGCCTGAGCCCGCGGGTTCGAGACCCGCCTGGGCAGCGAGACCTCATCTCTACAATAAATCAAAAAAATCAGCCGAGTGTGGTAGCACATGCCTGTATTTTCGGCTACTGGGAAGGCTGAGGCGGAAGGATCGCCGGAGCCCAGCAGGTCGAGGCTGCGGTGGCCGGAAGCGGCCACTGCACTCTAGTCTGGGCGACAGAATGAGACTCCAACTCAAAATAAATAAATAAATAAAAAAACATTGACACCAACAAAGTCCCCCCAAAACCCACAAAGACATGGACACTAAACAGCATGATGCTAGACAACTCCTGGGTCAATGATGAAATCAAAACAGAGATCAAAAGATACCTGGAAACAAATGAAAATGAAGAAACATCTAACCAAAATCTCTGGGATGCCTTGGAAGCTGTAGTAAGAGGGGAATTTATATCCCTACAAAACACACATGAAGAAAATGGAAGGAACACAAATTAACAACCTAACAAGCCATCTAAGGAAGCTGGAAAAGCAAGACCACAAAAACCCTAATTTCAGCAGAAGAATCCAGATCACCAAAATAAAAGCCCAAATCCAGGACATAGAAGACAAAAAGATAATACAAAATATCAATGAAACAAATAGCTGGTTCTTCAAAAGGATAAACGATCGATGATCCCCTAGCTAGACTGACCAAGAAAAAACGAGAAAAAAATCAAATAAGCACAATCAGTAACACAAAAGATGAAGTCACATCTGACCCTGAAGAAATACAAAAGATCATTAGAGACTACTACGTATACTTGTATGGAAACAAACTTGAAAACCTTAAGGAAATGGAGAACTTTCTGACATCACACAACCTACCTAGATTGGAACAAGAAGAAATTGAGACTCTAAATAGACCAATAACAATCAAGGAAATCAACTGCATAATAAGAAAACTTCCTACAAAAAAATAGCCCTGGTCCAGATGGCTTTCCAGCAGAATTCTACAAGACATTTAAGGAGGAGCTGATACCAATCCTCCTAAAGGTATTCCAGGTGATTGAAAAAGATGGAACTCTCCCCAAATCATTACTTTACGAAGCCAAAATCATATTGATACCCAAGCCAGGTAAAGATCCAACAAAGAAAGAGAACTACAGGCCAATATCTTTGATGAACATAGATGCTAAAATTCTCAACAAGAGCCTAGCAAACCGAATTCAGCAATACATCTTAAAAATCATCCATCATGACCAAGTAGGCTTCATCCCTGGGATGCAAGGCTGGTTCAACATTTATAAAACCATAAATGTAATTAAATACATCAACAGATGTCAAAACAAAACCACATGATTATATCATTAGATACAGAAAATGCTTTTGATAAAATCCAGCACCCTTCTTGATAAAAACCCTTGAACATCTAGGCATACAGGGAACATACCTCAAAATAATAAAAGCCATCTAAGAGAAACCCACAACCAGCATACTCCTAAATGGACAAAAATTGAAACCATTTCCCCTGAAAACTGGAAAAAGACAAGGATGCCCACTCTCACCCCTCCTGTTCAACATAGTATTGGAAGTCCTAGCTAGAGCAATCAGAGAAGAGGAGGCAATCAGGGGTACCGAAATAGGAAAAGAGGAAGTCAAGTTATCTCTCTTTGCAGATGATATGATTGTGTTCCTTGAAAACCCAAGAGAATCTGTCAAAAACCTCCTTACACTGATAAAGGCCTTTGGCAAAGTCTCAGGATACAAAATAAATGTACAAAAGACAATCACATTTCTCTACACCAATAATAAACCAAAACCCAAATAAAAAAACACAATTCCATTCACAATAGCCACAAAAAAAAAATGAAAATCAGCCGGGCTTGGTGGCTCAGCCTGTAATCCCACGCCTTTGGGAGGCTGAGGTGAGTGGATTGCCTGAGCCCGCGGGTTTGAGACCCACCTGGGCAGCCAGACCTCATCTTTACAACAAATGAAAAAATTAGCCGGACATGGTAGCACATGCCTGTAATTCCGGCTACTTGGAAGGCTGAGACAGAAGGATCACCGGAGACCAGCAGGTCAAGGCTGAGATGACCGGGAGTGGCCACTGCACTCCAGTCTGGGCGAAAGAGTGAGACTCCAATTCAAAACAAACAAACAAAAAAAGAAATTCCTTGGCATCTTCCTAACCAGAGATGTGAAAGACCTTTACAATGAAAATTACAAGACACTGCTCAAAGAAATAAAAGATGACATAAACAAGTGGAAAAATATCCCTTGCTCATGGATTGGAAGAATCAACGTTGTGAAGACGTCCATCTTACCTAAGGCAATCTACAAATTCAAGGCAATGTCCATCAAATTACCAGCTACATTCTTCTCCGACCTAGAAAAGACAACACAGGAATTCATATGGAAATACAAACGTCCAAGCATAGCCAGAACAATCCTCAGCAAAAAAAAACAAAGCAAGTGGTATCACATTACCAGACTTCAAACTTTACTATAAAGCTACAATCATCAAAACAGCTTGGTATTGGTATAGGAACAGGCATATAGATCAATGGAATTGAATTGAGATTCCAGAAGCAAAACCTCAACTTCTCAACCAACTCATCTTCGGCAAGGCCTCCACCACCTACCACTGGGGAGAGGAGAACCTATTCAGTAAATGGTGCTGGGAAAACTGGCTGACCACATGCAGAAGATTAAAACAGTACCCCTATCTATCCCCATGCACAGAGGTTAACTCCAAATGGATCAGAGACCTAAATGTAAAACTTCAAACCATAAGAACCTTAGAAAATGAAGGAAATACCCTCATGGAAATTGGAACTGGCATCCAATTCCTGAACAAAATCCATAACACACAGGTCATAAGAGAGAAGATAGACAAGTGGGACCTTATTAAACTGACAAGCTTCTGCAAGGCCAAAGAAACCATCAAGAGAGCAGGGAGGCAGCCTATAGACTGGGAAAAAATATTCGCCAACACCAGGTCTAACAAAGGCTTAACATACCAGATCTACAAGGAACTCAAAGGTGCTGAAAAGAAAAAAACAAACAACCCCATTATAAAATGGGCAAAAGACATGAACAGACACTTCACAAAAGAGTACATCCGAGCAGCCAACAAACACATGAAGAAATGTTCAACCTCACTAATCATCAGGGAGATGCAAATCAAAACCACACTGAGATACCACCTAACTCCAGTCAGAATGGTAATTATCAACCACTCAAAAAATAACAGCTGCTGGAGAGTGTGTGGCAAAAAGGGAACACTTCTACACTGTTGGTGGGAGTGTAAACTAGTGCAACCTCTGTGGAAAGCAGTGTGGCGATTCCTAAAAGCTCTAAAAATTGACCTTCCATATGACCCCGCAATCCCCCTACTGGGAATATACCCTGAAGAACACAAATCACTCTATAAAAAAGATACCTGCACACGTATGTTTATCGCAGCATTGTTCACAATAGCAAGAACCTGGAAACAACCATGCTGCCCATCAAAAGAGGACTGGATTAAAAAATGTGGTACATATACACAATGGAATACTACGCAGTCATAAAAAAGAACAAAATCATGAATTTTGCAGCAACCTGGATGGAACTTGAGTCTATAATACTGAGTGACCTCTCACAGAAACAAAGATCTGAGTATCACATGTTCTCACTCATATAATGGACCTTGAACGTCCAATGTAATACTATAAGAAAATGACTGACGGTACTGGGAAACTATGGGGGGGTGAAGGGGATGGGATTAACAGTAGCAAATATCTGTCTGGGGATGGGGAAACACCTCTTATCAACAGGGTGCCTGAATGAAACGTAATTGTACACCTAACCCTTAAATGTACCCCACAAAACCATAATAAAAAAAATATTGAAAAAAAATTTCAAGATACATCAAATCTCAAAACACAGTTCTAGTTTCACTTTTGTAAATCTAAAAAATATCAACGTCTATGCTAAACAAGTTCCTTTAACTCTGTATATCACATTTCAACAGAAGGTATATACTGAAAATTCTTTATTTAATTATATTCTTCTCACACCAGTTCCTGCAAATAGAAGGGAGCAGTGTTACACAGACTAGCTGTTCCCCTAGTGTTAATTTTATGACTTCCCAGAGATAATAGGAAAATAATAATCTTAGAGATGGCAGGAACAATTACAATCAGCTTTGATTTAATATGTGAGTTTATCCTTTATAGTATGTTCATTAGGACCTATTTTTTTTGAGTTGGAGTCTCACTCTGTCACCCAGGGACCACTGCAGCTTTGACCTGCTGGGCTCCGGCGATCCTTCCACCTTCCAAGTAGCTGGAACTACAGGTGCGCACTACCGCATCCGGCTATTTTTTTTTTTTTTTATTGTAGGGATGAGGTTTTGCCAAGTTGCCCAGGGGGGTCTCGAACCCTCAGGCTCAGGCAATCCACTCACCTCAGCCTCCCAAAAGCACGGGATTACAGGCTGAGCCACCGAGTCCGGCTTCACTAGGATCTTAATTTTTCACCCTCTATTTCATCATCTCACACCTGTGGTCCCAGCTACTCTGGAGGCTGAGGTGGGAAGATTACCTGAGTCTAGGAGTTTGAGGTTGCAGTGAGTTGATTGTACTACTACACTCCAGCCTGGGCGCCAAAGGAGAGTCTGTATCTAAAAACAAAACAAAACAAAACATAGACCTCAGGGCATAAAAATAATGTCTTCTGTTTAATTACTTTTTCAGAATTAGAGGGTACTTATATATTCTCACCCTAAATAGAATTATATGCATGTATATTCAGGATTTCTGTTAAAGCTTATTCCAATGTCCTCTTTCAGTGTCCCTAGACGGTAAGAGCGATGGCATCATTTTTTTGTCTATTTAAATGTTTTGCATAAGCTTTCTAACACACACAAAGATATATATATGTGTGTATATATATAAAATTTCTAAACATGGCAGTTTATATATATATTTTTTTCTGGTCTAATTCTTTTTTCTCTTAAGTTTACGTTAATTTGTAACATTTTTAAAAATGAATGCCATTTGAAAACCACTATTTCTCATGAATATTTACTTTTCCTGTAATCAGTTTTCTCAGACGCTTATTTTATTTTTCCAAACAAGACAAGAAGCCAATGTTGTAGATTTGTTGTTTTCATTACTGATGATGGGCACTTGATCAATTGGTTGGGTGGGCCTCCAGATTTCTCCATTGTATAGTTATCATGTTAGACATTGTAATTATTAATTTGAGGATACATTTTTTTGTATCTGTGCAACTGTCATTTTATTCATCAAAAAAGGTTTAGCACTATTGATTATTCGTGCTTGAATCAATTATTAGTATAATGGAAAATAGTATTTTCTAAGTCCTTTATTCTACTTTTATTTAGTCTTCTAAATCCTTCTACTTTATTAGTTCACAGCCTACTATAAGCATGATCATTCTCTTTTTTATTTATTTGAATTAATTTTAATCAGTATGGATTCATGATTATACATTTATTTAGTAGCTTTCTATTACTATTAGGAATTTTGATGCTCAACTTTTATCAGATTTATATTGTAGAATATCTTCCAGCTTACTCTTTCCTCTTTCATATATGAGGTCTGACAGCTAGGTTTACGAGCCATCCTAGAAAAAGTTCTACATATCTCAATGCTGAATATCACTACAGTCACCTTTGAAGTACTCCCCTTATGAAGGAATGTACCAGCACCAGAACCTCATTCACCCATCAAAGCAATTTTGGAACTCTTACTGGAACAGTCATGAAAGCTGTCATCTTTTGAGAACTGACAATTAAGTTTGTGAACTGGCCACTGTGCACTTACCTTGGCAGCACTGTACAAATAACTGTATTGGAACACCCTCCCTACTCAACTTATCTGGCTCCCAGTAACTTTTTTTCTTTATCTGAAGATAAGGGAAATATTGAAAGAAGACATTTGATGATATTCAGAACATCAAGGGTAACACAACAACAGCTCTCATGGTCATTCCAGAAAAAGAGTTCCAAAATTGCTTTGACGGTTGGACTAGGCACTGACTTTGGTACATAGCTTCCCAAGGGGAATACTTCAAAGGTGACCAATAGTGATATTCAACAATGAGGTATGTTGTACTTTTTCTAGAATGAGTTCATAAACTTAATTGATGATTTCTTTATCAGTTGTTAGAAACTTGGCTCCAGTTATGCTCATAATAATTACTCACTTGCTCAATTTTGAAACATAGAAGTAGTTTTAGATTGGCTAACCTATATCAATTAAAAATAACACTGGAATTCAGTAATTGTATACATTCTTATGATCTTTAAACCGAGAATATATATTCAAAGTACTATATTCAAAATCGATTCTTTTAATAAAGTCATAAATGGAGTCAAATGCAACTTTATCACATTAGATATCACTTGACTAATTGTAGGGGAAACCTGGAATAAGAATTATAAAGCAAGTAAAAGGAAGGCTGTCCAAGAAAGAAGACCCTTTCACGCTCCTGGAAACATGGTAATAGAGGCAAGAGACACATGAAAAGGAAAACCAACTTCTGTTTCACTGATTAATCTGTTCATTCAAAGTTCAACAGCTCCAGTGAATTGTGTTTACACTAAAATTAAGGCACAAGTCCACATGATCAGTGGCCCTTATATCTACTTGTGGAGATAAATGGACATTTTTGGGTTTATGAACTTTGGCATGAATAAAAGCTAAAAACAATCTTTTCCCTCACTTTTTACAGCAAGGTAGTTGTCAGTACTCCATAAGCTATCATTTGGACTCTTTGATGCACCTCATAAATGACTTGCTGCTTTCACAAAAATTTTTATTTTTATATTCCAAATAGCTAGTATTGTGATATTGTGACCGAGAGAGAGTCCTATAGTGTCTTGGTATCCCATCAGTCACACTCTGTGCTTGACAATCTTCAGATATAAATTCCCAAATGGTAAACAGGTATCTGTCATGCAATATTTCATCTTACACCCTCAATAACATGGATTTTTCATGGTTGGTTATATAAATGGCATGCTGAGTTTAAGCTAATGTGTTTTCCATCCCAAATGGCACAGCTGCTCTTTCCTCCTACATTAAGCACTGAGCAGGTGGTGTTTTCTAACCATTTATGTTCATTCTGTTTGCTGTCATGAGCAAGAGAGATCATAGACGTGCCCAGCAACTCTTGTAGTTAAATGGTGATGAATACAACAGTGAAAGTCTGCTTTGGCCGTGGAAGCATCTAATTTGAAAACCATGGAAACAGAAGTGTGTGAAGTGGGGCTAGACTCTATCCTCTGACATCCAGAAATAATTCAACATCATCTATCAGCCATTTATCTTGTCTGTGCTTATTGCTGAGAATGATGCATAAAAGCAGAGAATATCTTTCCCTAGAAGTGGCAAGACTTTTTCTCTAGTTAAAAGGACAAAATTTCTCATCAATAATTTACAAATCATTTTTTAACATTCATTAAAACAACAAGAAAGATACAAAAAATGCCCATCATATTTTCATACTCACAATGTCAGCTAAGAGTGTCTTTATTTGTCATCAGTACTTTATGTAAAAACAAAAATATTTACTTTCTTGTCCAAGGTAAAAAATTGCTTTTTTAAATTCCTTCTTTTTTATTTCATGGGCAAAAAAAAAAAAAAAAAATACAAATATCACACTCAAAGAAAAAGTGTTGAGTACCATATCTTGTGAAACATTTAAAAATATAATTCTGGAGAATAAAAATTTACATCAGTTTGATTTTTGACTTCTAATGGTAGGTTAATAGCTATGTATGAAGGAAAATATAGATGAAAGCTGCTATATTAAGATGAAGCTTAAGAAAGACATTCATAAGACCATGAAAAGATCACTGCCTTTCTGGTTTTCTTTATTTCTGTTTCTTGTACTCTACCATACTATGTGTGTCATTTGGAATTTGTCTTGTTTCTATAAATAAATATTTTACTGAAAGGGAACTATGATAAAAACAGTAGCCTATGACACTCTCTGGTCCAGGGAGACTAAAAGCAGCATAATCAGAATAAGAGTTCAGGTATGGGCCAGAAGAGAGGCAGAAATACAAACTGCAGAAGTAGTATGGAAATACAGGAATAGGTCAATCAAAAAGTCAGCATTGGTGGTACAAAAAGGGTAAAGTAAAGAACTGTAGAAAGCCAGATGTCTGTGGCTCTGCCTAGAGAGAGCTGTCTAACAAAATAAAGCAGCTAGGGAATTGGGAAGCAGTGAATTTTTATATTAATTGGGTTTTATTGATTTTTTCTTTCATTATTCATTCATTCTGTAAAAAGTTATGTTTCAATGTTTTAAATTCCTAAATTTGCATATGCTATTCTTAACTACATATAAATAAAACTGGAAAAGAATCTGCAAAAGAGAGAAGGCTTTAGGTTTACAACTTCTATTTGTTCAGTCATAGCAGGAATCTTCACAGTTACATTTTCCTGAAGACTACAGAGTCTTGACTACATAATCATTCATTTTATTATTCCTATTCAAATGCTTTTTGTTGGTAGAATATCTCAATCTTACAGTCACAGGACAGAAAAGAAAGAATGTTGAGTGAATGTATCCCATATCTTACACTTTAACATAGTTTAAGATTTGTGATAAGAGGTCAGACTGTGAAGACTGTTTTTAAGAGCTTGATCTCAAAGATGAGCCATTAAAAGCTGATTGATATTAGAAAAATCAGGACTTTAATTTTGTTCTCTCTAAAAATGGCCTAATAAGGCCAAATGCTTCATAGAATTGTAAGAGACAAATGATTTTCTAGTGGAGATTATGGTTCAGAATCTGGACAATAATACTTTTCAAACACAATTTAGGTATTATCATTACATTATTAATCTGAATCCCAGAAACTGAAGAACCTTTATGAAATTTGCATATTATTCATAAAATAAATCTGAAGTGGTTTTAGAAGTAAATATTTTTATATTCTAACCTGGTGTCATTAAATATCTTTTGGGGTTAAAAATAATACAATGAGTACAGATCAAGCTGTATGTTTTACTTATCTGTATATTAAACACTTGTACTACTGTATCAACATACTTTTGTATATTAATAGTAAAAATAGAAATATAAAAAGGATGAGATACAAATAATTAGGAGCAAGGATTTATGAATAAAATCAAGATAGAAGTTTTATTCTATAAGACAAATGACAAATTTACAACCATGACACTATTAGATTCAGAGTCAATTAGTTACCTTGGGTCTCTAAGCACTACTGTGGTTAATGGAGGTACTGACAGTAAAGGTGTATTGGATCCATAGTTATAGAGCACAATTTGTATGATCACTCTCTTGCGGAATTTGGAGACCATATGACAAAAAGCAGAAACATGTTCATGAATGTAGCTTTAGAAATGTTTCTTGTAAATCCATCCCTTTACTGAGAAATATTTTTTCACTTTTCTGATGAGACTGTGTTGTTACTGTTTTAAACATAGCTTAACCATTATTATAGCATGTATTTACACTAATCTACTTCCAGTCTAGACTATAAACTCCTTGAAAGATAGATAATTTTCTGTTTCCTTAGTAACTCACGTACATTCAGCAAATAGTAGGTAGTCACAACATATGTAATACACACACACACACACACACACACACACACACACACACACACACACAAAGATACAGCCACTATGCTATCATGATCTGCTGAGGAATGTCAAATCTTTTTAAACTTTTGAATATAATAGGCCCAATCATTTCAATTATTTCAAGTGTGTGTCTTTATTTGTGGAGGTGGGTAAATAAAATCCTTTTAACACAGCTATAATGTTATATTCATTAAATTAACAAGGTAAAGCTGTGACCTTAATTCCAGATGGGTTTTACAAGATCCAATCACCATACTTTCTAGAGCTGTTAAAATACAGACAATTTTCAATTTGGTAGTGCAGGCAATTTACCCTCTATTGCTCTTATAAACATTTTTGAAGCAACATTGACCATGTTAGAAGTAAATCTGAGATTAGGCATACAACTGCATTAACAATAGGAATGAGATATTAGGAGAATTAGGTATCAACTGAAAAACAATTCAGACTATCTAATAGGGCAATTTGTGTAAAAGCAGCTTCCTAAAATGCATATGAGGTCCAATACAAACAGTTAACTAAACCATGTTTTATTTTAATTTCTGACAGGATATTCATCAAAGTGCAGAGTAGAAATAGATGGTTGACAGTGAAAACAGACCTGAAAACGATGAAAACAAAGTTTATCTTACATTAGTGATATGGATTCTGGTCTACAAACAACCAGATGTTTTAGACAAATGACCTTTTTGTGGTTTCTAATCTTGCCTTGTAAAATCAAATATATAATATAATACTTTCCTGCACTTTTCAAGGTTGAATGATTTGTTTGCACTGTTACTAAAGAAATGCATTTGGAGATCCTAATGGGAATATGACATTTTCTAATGGTAATTGTGATGTCAATAAAGAAAATATAAACATTGTGGACAGCATTTTAATAAATGCAGTGGTATGGTGTATTTTTCATATAAGGAATCAATAAGTTCCCATCATGAAATTCTATGAACTTAGTATCTGTAAGATACTTAAGTTAATGTGGTAAGGTGAAATAAATAAATCTTTTCTTGTAATGATATAAAAATTTTGTTAATAAAAAACAGATATAAATATAAGTAGCTCAAATGTTGAAAGAACCTGGGTGAGATGGAGATAAAAAGGAAAGATTTTCTTGAAAGGAGATCATTTTAAAAGAATAATAAGAGCAGATAGGCTGAAGAGAAAAGAAATGAATTGAGGATAAAGTTAAAGACATTTATAAGAACAAGAAAATATAATAAGCCTGTTTGAAGGTTAATGAGTTTTATTCACTTACATGAGCCACTTGAAGGATTAAAAAAAAGTGATAATCCTGGAATATAGCTTTTGAAAAGGGTTGGATAAAACTCTATGCCATAAGTTTTAGATAGATGATTCAAGAAAAGAAGGAAAATTTTCTGAAATAATAATTGTAATGGAATGCATGCTATATTAGCTTTGTTTCTGTCATTTCATTTAATCCTCACAACTATATAAAACAGACACTATTAGTATCTCCATTTTGTATAAGAGGAAACAGAGGAAAGATTAGTTGAATAACTTGCTCGTTATTATACAATTATAGAGTGAAGATTCAAACCCATAAAGTCTGGCTCCACTGCCAAATCTTGAACCTTTTTTCCTATCGAGAAAATTATTCGAAATTGAGCTCGGTGGCTCAGCCTATAATCCCAGCGCTTTGGGAGGCCGAGGTGAGTGGATTGCCTGATCCCGCGGGTTCGAGACCCGCCTGGGCAACTTGACAAGCACTCATCTCTACAATAAATAAAAAATTAGCCAGGCGTGGTAGCGCGCACCTGTAGTTCCAGCTACTTGGAAGGCTGAAGCTGAAGGATCGCCGGAGCCCTGCAGGTCGAGGTTGCAGTAGCCGGGAGCGGCCACGGCACTCCAGTCTGCGTGACACAGTGAGACTCCAACTCAAAAAAAAAAAAAAAAAAGAAAAAGAAAAAGAAAAAAAAAGAAAAGAAAATTATTCTAGAAGTTCATTTGATTTTTAAAAGAATAGATTGTATCTAAATAAAATGAAACCAACTTAAAGTTAGAAGCAAGCAACCCGTTTATAATGAAAATATGCTGTAGCAAGAGAAGTGTCATCTTTCCCCCGCTAATTTTCCCAAAATGCTACTGCTAAATTGTTTTGCCTGTTGGCATAATAGTGGAATATCCATTCATACTAAGAACTAATGAATTGAAAATAAGCTTTGGTTTAGTTTAGGCAAGAACAAATATAGGGTTTATGTGTAACCTAGAAATTTTCTCCCAAGTAGTATCTATTCTCTTCCAATATTTAGACTTAGGTAACCTAATCCTATAGTGGTGATGAACTATCATCTGAAAAGGACACCACTCTAGAAGGGAAAACCCAAATGTGTGAAGGAATGAGAGTAAGAGGTTCAAAATATGTCTGGAGAGAGATCACTTTGGTTTTCCATGACTGAAAACATAAACTGTTAAACAAGTAAGAGCCTCCTAACATCTATACATTAGTAAATTACCATCTCAAGACCCCAAGTAGTATATTCATTTTTGTTTTTTCATCAATTTTTTTTCTCAGTATCTTAGTTCTTTTATTTTTTAAAAATGACTGCGTATCAAAATCTGTATTAGATTTCTAATGCTACCATAACAAATTACAATAAATTTAGTGGCTTAGAACAACCCAAATTTAACATCTCATAGCGTCTATAGGTCGGAAGTTTTAGTGAGCTCAATGAGGTCTTATGCTTATACCTAACAATATTGAAATCAAGGTGTCACCAGGATTGAAATCTTTACTGGACACTCTGGATAAGAATAAATTTTCAAGCTCAATCAGTTAGATGGCCAAATTTAGTTCCTTTTGTTTGTAGTCCAGTGGTCCTCATTTTCTTGTTAGCTGTCAGATGGAGGCTGATTTTGCTCATAAAGTGGTTCTACATTCTTAAACTTTCCATGTGACTTAGTACACTGAGAAAGAATCAAGATCATTCCATGCTTTAACTCTCTCTGACTTAAGCTTGTCTCATTTCTATTACTAAAGGGAAAAATAGGCTAATATAGCTAGAAATGTAGCTAGTATTTCTACATAAAAGAGTAGTACAAATAGAAAGAAGATCTCACTACAGATTTTACATCACTACAAATTTAACTAACTAGGATAGAAAGATCTAATAATAGCATATGCAAGATAAAATAAAAAGTCTAAACAGCTCTGTATTTATTAATTTGATTTATAATAAAAATTTTCCCATATGGAATTCTCCCAGATCAGATGGTTTACTAGTGAATTTTATCTGTTAGGTATGGAGGAAATAATACCAATTTTGCAGAAGGTAATTTAGAAAAGAGTACAGAAATAGGGAAGAAGTTATTTCAACTAAAAAGCTAACTGAAGCCAATGACAAAAGCTGCCAAAACATTTTTTAAATGTTGCAAACCAAAAGTCCTCAGGCAAAAATAATTAAGAATGCAAAATATTCCAAACAATAAGCAAATAAAGTACAAGAATTTAAAAAAAGAAACCCTCAAAAAGAAGCAAAATTTGTCTCAGAAATGCAAGTCAAGTTAAAATTTTAAAATAATTTAAAAGAAATCATTTCCTCTTTACATAAACAGCAAAATTATGAAAATAATATTACAATTGCAATAGATACCTAAAAGAAATTTAAAAAATTTCAATGTTCACTTATGAAAAAGAATCTCAATAAACATGGAATATAAGAGAAGAGACCAAACAAGACTAGGCTGTCCACTCTCACCCCTCTTGTACAACATTGTGTTGGAAGTCCTAGCTAGGGCAATTAGACCAGAGAAGGAAATCAGGAGGATAGAAATAGGAAAAGAGGAAGTCAAGTTATCCCTCTTTGCTGATTATGTGATCCTATACCTTGAAAATACAAGAGAATCTGTCAAAAATCTGCTTGCACTGATAAAGAACTATGGCAAAGTCTCAGGGTACAAAATAAATGTCCAAAAGACAGTTGCATTGCTATACACCAAAAACAAACAGGCAGAGACCAAATAAAAAGCTCAATCCCATTCACAATAGCCACACACACACACAAATGAAATACCTCAGCATCTTCCTAATCATAGAAGTGAAAGACTTTTACAATGAGAATTACAAAACACTGCTCAAAGAAATCCAAGAAGACACAGACAAATGGAAACATATTCCATGTTCATGGATAGGAAGAATCAACATTATTAATGTCCATCCTACCAAAAGTAATCTACAGATTTAACACAATACCTATTAAGTTACCAACATCATTCTTCTCAGACCTGGAAATTGCAGTACAGAAATTCATATGCAAACATAAATGACCACAAATAGCCAAATCAATCCTTAGCAAAATAAACAAAGCAGGAGGTATCACACTTCCAGAATTCAAAATTTACTATAAGTCTACAGTAATCAAAACAGCCTAGTATTGGTACAAGAACAGGCATATAGACCAAAGGAACAGGATAAAGATTCCAGAAGCAAAGTCTCAATTTCTCAACCAACTCATCTTTGACAAAGCCTCCAATAACAACTACTGGGGAGAGGAAAATTTGTTCAGTAAATGATGCTGGGAAAACTGGAAGATCACATGCAGAAGATTGCAACAGGACCCCTACCTATCACCATTCACAAAAATTAACTCTAAATGGATCAAAGAAGTGAATGTAAAACCTCAAACTATCTATAAGACTCTTAAAAGACATAGGAGACACCCTTATGGAAATTGGAATTGGTATCCAATTCCTGATCAGAACCCTAAGTGCCCACACTATAAGAAATAAGATAGACAAGTGGGACCTCATCAAACTGATGAGCATCTGTAAAGCAAAAGAAACCATCAAGAGAACAGGGAGACAGCAAACAGAATGGGAAAAAAGATTTACCAACTGTATATCTGACAAAGACCCAAAATCTAGGATCTATAAGGAACTCAAACTTGCCAAAAGGAAAAAAAAGCCAAACAGCCCCTTTTAAAAAGTGGGCAAAAGACATGAATAGACACTTCTCAAAAGAAGATATATGGGCAGCCAACAGACACATGAAAAAGTGCTCAGCTCACTAATCATCAGAGAAATTCAAATGAAAACCACATTGAGATACCACCTAACCCCAGTAAGAATGGCCATCATTAATAAAACAAACAATAACAGATACTGGTGAGGATGTGGAGAAAAAGGAACGCTTCTACACTGCTAGTGGGAATGCAAACTAGTGTGACGATTTCTGAAAGAACTAGAAATTGACCTTCCGTATGACCCAGCAATTCCCCTATTGAGAATATACCCAGAGGAACTCAAATCTCTCTACAAAAAAGATACCAGCACATGTATGTTTGTTGCAGCTCTATTTACAATAGCAAAAACATGAACCAATTATGCTGCACATCAAAGCTGGACTGGATAAAAAAACACGTGGTACATATAAACAATGAAATATTATGCAGTCATAAAGCAGGACAAACATACGGACTTCACAGCAACTTGGATAGATTTAGAGTCTATTATACTCAGTGATCTATCACAGAAACAAAGAACAGAGTACCGTATGTTCTCACTCATAAGTGGACCTTGAAAAATTATAATAATATAAGAAAGGGATTGGCAGTAGTGGGAAACTGTTAGGGGAGGGTGGTGGAATTGACAATTAAGGGAAACTGCTAGGGGAGGGAGGAGCACACCTCATCAACAATGGTACCTGCAAAATCAACATTTGTATACCTAACCCTGAATTGTACCCCGTATCTTTATAATAAAAAAAAAGAGACAGAAGAGACTCTGTTAGATAAGAGGCATTTAGGAAAAACTTGTAACTAATCATGTTTAATGGGGAACTATTAATCAATTTTTTGCTAATATTGTGAATAATGCAATGATGTTTAGTTTTTGTGACTTCTATTCTAATGTCACTGAATAACTTATCTGTAAAAAGGCAAGAAAAAAAAAAAAGTGGTATGAGTGTTAAAGGAAGAATTACCTGACCCTATTCTTTTTTTTTTTTCTTTACTCAGGTCTCTCTCTTGCCCAGCAGCATGGAATGCAGTGACAAGGCTCACTGTAACCTCAAACTTCTGGAATCAAGGAATCCTCTTGCCTTGGCCTCCCAACATGTGCTGGGATTACAGAAAAAAATCACCGCACCTGGGAGTCTCTATTCTTAAATGACATGATTATTCATGGTAAAATCCTACTAATTGAATTTAGCAAGGTCATAAAATACAAATATTATACAAATAATTAATATATAAAATTCTTAATATATCTACGTAGTAGCAACAACCAACTGAAATTATTTTTTTAAATTATATTTTAAATAACAAAACAACATAAAGCTAAAGTCCTCCAAAAACATGGAAATACCTTGGCAAATTCAGATGGGATCTAGAAAGTCAAAGGTCCGCAGGCACTGCATAATCACTCCTTATGTAACCTTTTCCTTAATTGCACTAAGTACTGTTGGGCTCTGTTTAAAGGCACCCACATTTTGATTTTCCAATTTTAATTAGGATTTTTTAAAGTTACAATTAAGACCATATATCAGCTGTTTTGTAGTGACCCATCTAATTTTTAATCACAGTTTTGTAAATCTGAAACTATCTCAAAGTAATCAGAAAGAAAAAGCTTCCACCTCTGTGCTAAGATTTATCTGACTTTACTAGACCTGGTGAAGTTAGTCATCATTTTTGTTTTTTGAAAACAACAAATTCTAGTCATTTCCAAGTTGGAATCATGTCAGAACCAAACCTTAGTTAATTAATTTAATCAGAAAACTCCAAGATCTTTCCAAATAAGTTAATTTTATAGTTAACTTCTCTGGTGATCATTTGTTGAGATAGTGGTAAATAATATCAGATTTTAAATCAAATATGTGAGAAGAGAACTGTGTTTTGTCTGGGTTTCAATCCATCTTATCAGTCAACTAAGTAAGAGGTGAACTGATTAATAGCTCTAAATAAAATAATCTATAACTTTTTTCTAGAATTTCTGCTTCACACTAAAAAGTTTCATATCTAAGAAAATAATAAAGTACTCATTTTTTTCTCCAACTTTTAAACAAATAAAAATATGTAGTAATTCTTTATTTGAATTCTTTTTTTTTTTTTCGAGTTGGAGTCTCACTCTGTCGCCCAGACTGGAGTGCAGTGGCCGCTTCCGGCCACCGCAGCCTCGACCTGCTGGGCTCCGGCGATCCTTCCGCCTCAGCCTTCCGAGTAGCCGGAATTACAGGCATGCGCTACCACACCTGGCTGATTTTTTGTAGAGATGAGGTCTCGCTGCCCAGGTGGGTCTCGAACCCGCGGGCTCAGGCAATCCACTCACCTCAGCCTCCCAAAGGTGCTGGATTACAGGCTGAGCCACCGAGCCTGGCATATTTGAATTCTTAAATTAATGTATGCTTTATTCTACTTGGATGTGTTGATTAGGTTACTGCTATACAGTATAAACAACAATAAGATGTTATCAAATAAATGTATGTCAATGCATAAGGAAATATATGTCACCAACTATTTCTTCAAATATTAACTTAAAATGGAAGGGCTCAAGAAAAGTTTTGATTTTTTAATTAAAAAAAGAACACTCTTCAACAATTGTTGGATACATATGAGAAGAATACTAATTAATTATGATACTAGGCAAATGTTTCCCTGAATATAGTTTTCTTTGGGGGGGGCGGAGAAAGAGAGAGAGAGAGAGAGAGATTGTGTATTGCTAAATAACCTTTCTGCTGCTGTTATAAATTACCGTAAATAATTCTGCATCTGAAAATAACATCCATTTATTGTCCCAGTTTTTCTAGGTTAGGTGTCCAGGCACACAGCTTCACTTTTTTTTTCTTTTGCTCAGTCTCATAAAGATACAATTAATATGTTGGCAGGATTGCCAACAATATCTTGTAAGGCTGTGTGTTCATCCAAACTCATGTGGGATATTAGCAGAATTCTGCTTCTTGCACCCATAGGAACAAGACCTCCACCTCTAGAGGCTTCCCCTCTTCACAGGCAGTTCACAATAAGACTGTTTGCTTTCATCCATGAATACTGTAGAAGATTAATCTTTCAGTCTCTTTTAGGTGGTTCACCAGATAAAGTCAAGCCAACTCAAGATAATCCCCTATTTTAACAACTCAAAGTCAATGAATTATGGACCTTTATTGCACCTGCAAAATCCTTTCAACATTGCCATGCTACATAATTACAAGGTAGACACACATAATTTTCACAGATTTCACCCACACTCATTTGGAAGGGGACCATACACAAGGAGTATTGGGAACATCTTAGAATTCTGCCTATAAACTGTTTTGCCATATGCCAAAAGATAAACCCACAGTTCTTTACATTTTGATTTTTGGGGGCCATATTAGTGATGGAAAGAATTTACTTGGAATAAAAACAACTTGCTTTTTCTTGATATGCTGATCTCCTGGGCAGATCCTCTATTCAGATCACGTAATAGCACAAACCAAGGCTTGAGCTGTGTTCTCAGCTGCTGTTATCACTGCCTGGAGTTTCTTTCTTTATTTATTTTTAAGATGTATTTCAGGGAGAATTTCAAGATGGCAAAAGAGTGAGTTGGAGTGTGTGAGTCTCCATATAATTGAATGTGCATAAGGACAAATATGCATGCAAGTGGGTGGCAAGTATGTGAGTGGGACTGCAGGAATAAGCTGCCTGAATTCTCCTGCTGAGGTGGCTGCCCTGCATGTTGTGGCTCTGATCCCGGAGCAATCCATTGGCCCAGAGGCAGATATCATCTTTTAGACCCTATCTAGAAGAAAGCAGTGGAGAACAACTGTTGTATGGTGCCACCTGCCACCATAGCCCCTGGTACCAGTTCGAAATTGGCAGCAGGGACTGAAGAGAAAATACAGTGGCAGGGTCAGTCTCTGAATCTCAGCAGAGGAGAGGATGCAGATGTGCTTAACATTCCATTGTCCTGGAACCTGGGCAAAGACAGGCTCCTTCCTGCCCATTTGTACAGCAGAGCTACCCCCTAAGACTGAGGGATGAATTCAGTACCTCTCTGAGGTTGATCACCATCAACCCAGAGAGGAAACTCTGGATGCATTGACCCAGACTGTGCGGAGACCCAGTCACTCCAGCCCCCACACTAGATCATTCATGAGACTATGGGTGAAATTGGAGGCAAAGAATTCATCCTCAGACTTCTGGCAAGATGGTGACGGGACAACCGGTCTGTGAAAACCTCTGCAAAGGAGAACTGCAGTGGGTCTCTGACTCTCACCCCGGGGGCTACGGACCCCAACATCGCAGCCTGCTCTTCATACAGAGCTCGGCCGTTGCCACCGCTGGGGCATCACAGCAGTCTGGACAGCCACTGCAGCACAGACGCTGCCACCGTAGCTGCCACAGCCACCGCCACCGCCGGTAGCACATCACACCACCCGGGCTGGAGGCGATCCACCGCTTCAGTCCTTGAAGCCCCTTCAGGGAAGATCTGCTGGGATCACTGCCACCTCTCCTGCGACCCAGACGTCCTGCCTGCCGTAAGTCTCCTGCCGTCTGCCCTGAGGCAGGCAGCCATCTTGCCATCTTCAGCCTCTGCCATCCCTGCCTGGCCCCACACCCTCTGGGGCGAGCAGCTGAAATAGCACCACCTGCTGGCGTTTCAAGGTAACAACACCAAAACGGGAGAAACAATCTTGATAAAGACATAAGCCAGAGTGGTGAACAGAGGGTGATCTGAACTGTCCTTAACAGCAGACCAGGGGCAACTGACCGTAACTGCAAACTAATTTACCAGCTTGAAAAGAAAACTAGAAAGCAGACCTGAAAGGACATTGGACTTAAAAGAAATGTCTCAGAGTGTGCTTCATTGATTCTGTTAGTTCAATGGCTTAATTCTATTCCTACTGTATTGTTCCCTTTTTTCTTTTTTCCTCTTCCTTTTCTTCTCTTTTCTTCTCTCTGTAAACCATATCTTTGTATAGAGGAACAACACACTAATAAGGTGGTTGGATAGCTGGTATGCTAGCATCACTATATGTTTTATTTTTGTTTGTATGAGAGCCGGTTCGTCTGTAACTGTGGCCTATTGTTTTATCTGTCACAGTATAGGCCTCTCTCTCTAGTTGTTGGCACTCTCGTTTGTTTCCCCCCTTACTCCTCTATCTCTCCACCCCCCTCTTCAACCCACTGTCTGCTCCATTCTCTCCCCTCTGCTAACCACATTTTATTTCAGGGAGTAAACCTACAGCCCCACAGCATGGACAGATTCCAAGGCAGTGGGAAGTGGGTTCCAGATTATTCACACACCAGTCAGCGAATACCAGGACCTGCAGATAGATTTTGACACACAGCTCCCCCCTTAAGTAAATCTCAAAACTGCAAAAAGGACCACCCCCAACCTACAGTGCAACCCCAGAATTGAACAAAGTAAGAGGACATACATAAAGAATAGGAGATTGAACAAACAGAAGTAAAAATAACCCCTTTACCCCTGAATAACAGAACTAAAGAAGATGGTGACATGGAGGGAAGGAAAAAGTAGAGAGGGAGAAAAACTGCACATGAAGAAAAACCAAAAGAAGAATATAAAGAATATAAAAGAAGAATATAGGTCTCACACAGACCCCTGGGAGATCAGACACTGAGAAAACAGATTCTGGAACACAAACAATGAAGAGCCCCCAGAATGACTGGTCACATGCAACAAACGCAGACATCAAGATATTAATGGAGAGAATTAAAAGAATTGAGGAGAGACAAGAGGAAAATAGGAAGGAACTGATGTCAGAAATAACAGCAGTAAAGAATACTGTGAAGGAAATGAATAACAGACTAATAAGCACAGAAAGCAGAATCAGCCAAGCAGAAGAATCTCAGAGCTTGAAGACTAAAACACAGAACTAACCCAAACTGTCAAAAGCATAGAAAAGAAGCTCAAAAAGACAGAACAAAACATGCAAGAGATGAATGATCACTTCAAGAGATAAACCTAAGAGTAATTGAAGTTCCTGAGGCAGAGAGAGAAACAGAAGCTACACTGGAACAAATATTCCAAGAAATCATTCAAGAAAACTTCCCTCATCTCATCAAGGATGAAAAAATTCAAACACTAGAGATTCAGAGAACCCCTGCAAGACAACAAATAAGAAGACCAACTCCAAGATACATAATAATTCGCCTAAACAAAGTAGCTATAAAAGAAAAAATCCTAAAGGCAGCAAGAGAAAAAGGCCAGACTACCTACCAGGGAAAACCAATTAGAATAGCAGCAGATTTATCAATAGAAACCCTTCAGGCTAGGAGAGCCTGGAGCCCTATCTTCAAATTTCTAAAAGAGAAACAATTTCAACCAAGAATAGCCTGCCCAGTCAAACTAAGTTTCATTAGTGAGGGAGAATTGAAACCTTTTCCAGATATCCAATCCCTAAGAACCTACGCTGCCACCAGACCACCTCTACAAGAGATACTTAAGAAAGTACTGAACACAGAAGAAAAAGAAAAAAGAACAGCAACATTCTTCATAAGACTATGGGCAAAAGATTAAAAAACACACATGAACCAACTCCAAAACCCAAAGAAAGACAACAAACAAACAGGAAAAGCTCTGTAAGAACCTTATGACAGGGATCAACTCTTGCATTTCAATTATTAGCCTAAATGTGAATGAATTAAATGCACCACTGAAAAGATATGGAATGGCAAAATGGATAAAATATCATTAGGTAACAATTTATTGCCTTCAAGAGACTCACCTCACTAGAAAGGACACCCACAGACTCAAAACAAGAGGATGGGAAACAAACTTTCAGGAGAACGGAATACAAAAGAAAGGAGGAGTAGCGATATTAGTTTCAGACAAAATACTCTTCAAGCTATTAAAAATCAAAAAAGATACAGAAGGCCACTACATAAAAATAAAAGGTCCAATCCATCAACAAGAAATATCCATCCTAAACATATATGCACCCAACATAGGTGCGCCAACTTTCATAAAGCAACTTCTAGGAAAACCAAAGAAAGATATTGACTCTAACACCATCATAACTGGGGACTTTTATACCCCACTCACAATCCTAGACAGATCATCAGGAAAAAAAATCAGCAAGAAGATCCGGAACCTCAATGTGACTTTGGACCAAATGGACTTAATTGATATCTACAGAACACTCCATCCAAAGACCACAGAATACACATCCTACTCATCACCACATGAAACATATTCTAAGATCGACCACATACTTGGCCATAAATCAAGCATAAGCAAATTTAAAAGGACTGAAATTCTACCATGTACCTTCTTGGACCACAGTGGAATAAAAATAAACATTGACACCAACAAAGTCCCCCCAAAACACACAAAGACATGGACACTAAACTGTATGATGCTAAACAACTCCTGGGTCAATGATAAAATCAAAACAGAGATCAAAAGATACCTGGAAACAAATGAAAATGAAGAAACATCTTACCAAAATCTCTGGGATACCCTGAAAGCTGTAGTAAGAGGGGAAGTTATATCCCTACAAACACACATGAAGCAAATGGAAGGAACACAAATTAACAAACCTAACAAGCCACCTAATGAAGTTGGAAAAGCAAGACCACAAAAACCCTAATTTCAGCAGAAGAATCCAGATCATCAAAATAAAAGCCCAAATCCAGGACATAGAAGACAAAAAGATAATACCAAAAAATCAATGAAACAGAAAGTTGGTTCTTCCAAAGAATAAACAAGATTGATGGTCCCCTAGCTAGACTGACCAAGCAAAAACAAGAAAAAAACCAAATAAGCACAATCAGAAACACAAAAGATGAAGTCACATCTGACCCTGAAGAAATACAAAAGATCATTAGAAACTACTACGTACACTTGTGTGGAAACAAACTTGAAAACATTAAGGAAATGGAGGACTTTTTGACATCACACAACCTACCTAGGTTGGAACAAGAAGAAATTGAGACCGTAAACAGACCAATAACCATCAAGGAAATCGACTGTGTAATAAGAAAACTTCCTACAAAAAAAAGCCCTGGTCCAGATGGCTTTCCAGCAGAATTCTACAAGACATTTAAAGAGGAGCTGATACTAATCCTACTGAAGGTATTCCAGGTGATTGAAAAAGATGGAACTCTCCCCAAATCATTTTACGAAGCCAACATCACATTGATATGAGCCAGGTAAAGATCCAACAAAGAAAGAGAACTACAGTCCAATATCTTTGATGAACATAGATGGTAAAATTCTCAACAACATCCTAGCAAACCAGATTCAGCAATACATCTCAAAAATCATCCATCATGACCAAGTAGGCTTCATTCCTGGGATGCAAGGCTGGTTCAACATTTGTAAAACCATAAATGTAATTAAATTCGTCAACAGATGTCAAAACAAAAACCACATGATCATATCATTAGATGTAGAAAAAGCTATTGATAAAATCCAGCACCCCTTCTTGATAAAAACCCTTGAACATCTAGGTATACGGGGAACATACCTCAAAATAGTAAAAGCCATCTACGAGAAACCCACAGCCAGCATACTACTAAATGGACAAAAATTGGAACCAATTCCCCTGAAAACTGGAACTACACAAGGATGCCCACTCTCACCCCTCCTGTTCAACATAGTATTGGAAGTCTTGGCTGGTGCAATCAGAGAAGAGGAGGCAATCAATGGTGTCCAAATAGGAAAAGAGGAAGTCAATTTATTTCTCTTTGCAGATGATATGATGGTGTACCTTGAAAACCCAATAGAATCTGTCAAAAGCTTCCTTACATTGATAAAGGCCTTTGGCAAAGTCTCAGGATACAAAATAAATGTACAAAAGACAATCACATTTCTCTACACCACTAATAAACAAACAGAAACCCAAATAAAAAACACAATTCCATTCACAATAGCCACAAAAAAATGAAATACCTTGGCATCTTAAAACCAGAGATGTGAAAGACCTTTACAATGAAAATTACAAAACACTGCTTAAAGAAGTCAAAGATGACACAAACAAGTGGAAAAATATCCCATGCTCATGGATTGGAAGAATCAACATTGTGAAGATGTCCATCTTACCTAAGGCAATCTACAAATTCAATGCAATACCCATCAAATTACCAGCAACATTCTTCTCAGACCTGGAAAAGACAACACAGGAATTCATAAGGAAACACAAACATCCAAGAATAGCCAGAACAATCCTCAGCAAAAAAAACAAAGAAGGTGGTACCACATTACCAGACTTCAAACTTTACTATAAAGCTACAATCATCAAAACAGCTTGGTATTGGTGCAGGAACAGGCATATAGATCAATGGAATTGAATTGAGATTCCAGAAGGAAAACTTCAATTTCTCAACCAACTCATCTTTGACAAGGCCCCCACCACCTACAACTAGGGAGAGGAGAACCTATTCAGTAAATGGTGCTGGGAAAACTGGCTGACCACATGCAGAAGATTGAAACAGGACCCCTATCTATCCCCATGCACAAAGGTTAACTCCAAATAGATCAGAGACCTAAATGTAAAACCTCAAACCATAAGAACCTTATAAAAGGAAGGAAATACCCTATGGAAATCGGAACTGGCATCCAATTTCAGAACAAAACCCAAAACCCACAGGTCATAAGAGAGAAGATAGACAAGTGGGACCTTATTAAAATGAGAAGCTTCTGCAAAGCCAAAGATCCCATCAAGAGAGCAGAGAGACAGCCTACAGACTGGGAAAAAAGTATTTGCCAACTCCAGGTCTGACAAAGGCTTAACATCCTGGATGTACAAGGAACTCAAACGTGCCAAAAAGAAAAATAATAAACAACCGCATTATAAAATGGGCAAAAGATATGAACAGACACTTCACAAAAGAAGACATCCGAGCAGTTAACAAACACATGAAGAATTGCTCAACCTCACTAATCATCAGGGAGATGCAAATCAAAACCACACTGAGATAACACCTAACTCCAGTCAGAATGGCAATTATCAACAACTCAGAAAAAAACAGCTGCTGGAGAGGGTATGGTGAAACGGGAACATTTCTACACTGTTGGTAGGAGTGTAAACTAGTGCAACCTCTGTGGAAAGCAGTGTGGCGATTCCTAAAAGCTCTAAAAATCGACCTTCCATATGACCCCACAATCCCCCTACTGGGAATATACCCTGAAGACCTCAAATCACTCTATAAAATATATACCTGCACACGTATGTTTATCGCAGCATTGTTCACAATAGCAAGAACCTGGAAACAACCATGCTGCCCATCAAAAGAGGACTGGATTAAAAAAATGTGGTATATATACACAATGGAATACTATGCAGCCGTAAAAAAGAACAAAATCATGAATTTCGCAGCAACCTGGATGGAACTAGAGTCTATAATACTGAGTGACCTCTCACAGAAACAAAGATCCGAGTATCACATGTTCTCACTCATATAATGGACCTTGAACATCCAATGTAATACTATAAGAAAATGACTGATGGTACTGGGAAACTATGGGGGGATGGGGGATGGGATTAACAGTTGCAAATATCTATCTGGGGATGGGGAAACAACTCTTATCAACAGGGTGCCTGAATGAAACATAATTGTACACCTAACCCTTAACTGTACCCTACAAAATCATAATCAAAAATATTGTATAAAAAAAAAAGTTGAAAAAAAAAAAGAATTCATCCTGCAGTAGACAGGTGAGGATGAATTTTAAACTGATTAAGTTCCCTATCCCAATCCAAGAGGTATGTGTCTCCTGTGAGGCACAACCTGAGATGGCTGAGCACAAGCAAATCTGTTGGGGGCAGTTTGTGGCCTCTCCTAACTGCATGGTGAGCAAGGGACAGTTCTGGAGACCAGAACTCCCTCTCTTCTGCTGCAAGCCAAGAGTTGGGATGCTTGGGGCACACAAGCAAAACACAAAAGGAGTCTAAAATTTCAGAAACTGCCTCAAGAGAATGAACAAGAATTACAAAACATGTTTTCTTGATCTCTCTATATATTTTGAGGTAGATGTGTGTGTATTTTGTTTTGTTCCTTCTTATTTTTTCACATAACTGCATATATAAGTGTGAAAGTATCTTCATAGTGTCAGTTTTAGGTTTTTTAAAATTGATTTGTTTGCCTATCTGTTGGTTGATTTATTTGTTTTTCCTTCTCTACTTCTTTCTCTTCATTGTCTTTTCTTCTCCCTTCTTTATTTTTCAGTTGTTTTTCTTTTCCTTGTGTTATTTTGTACTAAGGTGGTACATGTACATTTACATCACATGGATATATTATAAGGTGGTAGAAAGTGAGTACTAGCAGGCCCATATCCAAGTCAGGGATCATTGGGATGTGCAGGCAGCATTTGAATCTTAGTGCCTTCTAATATACCATATACAAATCTGAAAACTGCAAAAAGGTAGCACAGCTCCCCATTCCAATATGGCTCCAAAACTGAACAAATCTGGAGACTCCACCTGTGGAAAAATAGAGGTTGAGCAAACAAGTGAAAACTACTCTATATTTCACTGAGCAACAGAAGTAAAGAGAAAAGAAAAATTCTTCACAAATGAAGAGAAGTCAATGAAAAAACACAGGTAGTCCAGCAAGCCCCAGAATGACAGTGCCTGAAGATAAAGACTTCAGAACTCAGACATTGAAGAATATCCAAACAACTAGTCTCAGATCACAAATGAAGAGATCAAAGAATGAAAGGAAAGGATGAACAAGAATCAAGAAAGACAAGAGGAAAACATAAAAGAATTAATAACTGAGATCATGGTCATAAAATTGCCATCTATGAAATAAATAATAAACTATCAAACATGAAAAGTAGAATTGACCAGGCAGAAGAAAGAATCTCAGAGTCTGAAGACCAAAATATGGAACTAAACTAGTCCATTAAAAACATAGAAAGGAACCTCAAAAACCCAGAACAAAGTCTCCAAGAGATGTACAATTATATTAAAAGGCCAAACCTATGAATTATAGGTAAATAAAAAAGCAGAAAAGGAGACAGAGAACATGCTAGAACAAACATTCCATGAGGTCATCAAAGAAAACTACCCACATCTCATCAGAGATGTGACTATCCAAACAAGATTCAGAGAACCCTTGCAAGGTATCAGATGAGAATATCAATACCTAAACACATAGTAACTCACTTATACAAAGTAGGTATAAAAGAAAAAATTCTAAAGGCAACAAGAGAGAAAGTCAGACTACCTACTGGGGAAGACAAATTAAAATAACAGCAGATTACAGTAATCAAAACAGCCTGGTATTGGTACAAGAACAGGCATATAGACCAATGGAACAGGATAGAGATTCTGGAAGCCAAGTCTCAATTTCTTAACCAACTCATCTTTGACAAAGCTTCCTACAACAACCACTGGGGAGAGAAGAACTTATTCAGTAAATAGTGTTGGGAAAACTGGAGGATCACAAGCAGAAGATTGAAACAGGACCCCCTACCTAGTCCCATACACAAAATTAACTCTAAATGGATTAAAGATCTGAATGTAAAACCTCAAACTATATGAATTTTAGAAAATGCAGGAGACATCCTAATGAAAATTGGAAATGGCAACCAATTCTTGACCAAAACCCTAAGTGTTCATACCATAAGAAATAAAATAAACAAGTGGGACCTTATCAAACTGATGAGCTTCTGCAAAGCAAAAGAAACCATCAAGTGAGCAGAGAGAAAGCCCACAGAATGGGAAAAAATATTGGCCAACTATATATCTGACAAACACCTAACATCTAGCATCCACAAGGAAATCAATGCACCAAAAATAATAAAACAAACAACCCATTAAAAAGTGGGAAAAAAATATGAATAGACACTTCTTGAAAGAAGATATATGGGCAGCCAACAGACACATGAAAAGTGCTCAGCTCACTCATCATCACAGAAATGCAAATCAAAACCACATTGAGATACCACCTAACCCTAGTAAGAATGGCCATCTTTAATAAAACAAACAACATCAGATGCTGGTGAGGATGCAGAGAAAAAGGAACGCTTCTATACTGCTGGTGGGAATGCAAACTAGTGCAACTTCTTTGGAAGACAGTGTGATGATTTCTGAAAGAACTAGAAATTGACCTTCCATATGATCCAGCAATTCCTCTATTGAGAATATACCCAGAGGAACTAAAAACATTTGATATCTGTACCAACATATCTGTTGAAGCTCTATTCACAATTGCTAAAACATGGAACCAACCACACAGTCCACCGAAGTTGGACTGAATAAAAAAATGTGGTACATATACACAATGGAATATTATGCAGCCATAAAGAAGGACAAACATATGGACTTCACAGAAACTTGGATGAACTTAGTGTCTATCATACTCAGTAATCTATCACAGAAACAAATAGCAGAGTACCATATGTTCTTGTTCTTAAGCAGACTGTGAACAATTATCATAATACTATAAGAAAGGGGTTGGCAGTAGTGGGAAACTGCCAGGGGAGGGGGGTGTGATTGGCAGTTGAGGGAAGCTGCCAGGGGAAGGAGGGGCACATTTCATCAACACAGGTGGTTGCATAGTGAACATTTGTATACCTAACCCTGAATTGTACCCCACATCTTTAAAATATAAATAAATAAATACATAAATAAATAAATAAATAGAAGAGAAAAATAAAATAACAGCTGATTTATCTACAGAAATACTCAGGCTAGACAGGACTGGAGCCAATTTTCAAACTTCTCAAAGATAAACAATTATAACAAAGAATTTCCTCCCTAGCTAAGCTAAGCCAGTGATGGAGTATTAAAATCCTTCCCATATATCTAATCCCTAATAGTTTATGCTGCTTCCAGACCAGCTCTACCAAAGACACTCTTCCGCATTAGCGCAGAAGAAAGAAAGAAAAAAAAAAAGTATGACCATGAACTTCAAAAGAGAACAGGAAAACACAGAACCAACAGAGAATTTATGACAGAAAAATTAAAAACACACTCATATATCAATCCAAAAGTTAAAAGAAAACAAGCAAAAATAACTTTATAAGGACCTCATGACAGGAATAAACTCACATTTCAATAATCAACCTGAATGTGAATGGACTAAATGCTTCACTGAGAAGATAAAGAATGGCAAACTGGATTTAAAAGCCCTATCCGACAATATGATGCTATTGGGAAACACATTTCACTACAAATGACATCCACAAACTCTAAGTTAGAGGACAGAAAACAAACGTTCAGGTAAATAGGAAACAGAAAAGTCAGGAATCATAATTTTAATATTCGAAAAAACTTTCTAGCATTCAAAAATTTAAAAAAGATTCAGGACACGCATAGTGATAAAAAGGTCTATCTGTCACCAAGAAATATCCATCATAAACAAATATTCACCCAACACTGGATCTCCAAGTTTTATAAAGCAAGTACTAAATAAAATAAAAAGGATATTGACTCTAACACTGTCATAACGGGGATTAAAAAACAAAAACCCACTAACAACTTTAGATAGATCATTGAGGCAAAAAGTGGAATCTCAATTTGACACTTACCTAAACGGACTTATAAATACCTACAGAACAGTCCACCCAACAAATAGTATCTACTTTCTACTCATTATCGCATGGAACATATTCCAAGCTAGACCACATTCTCAGCCATATATCAAGCATAAACAAATTTCTTGAGATCAAAGTACTACCATGCACCTTCTCAGATGACAGTGAAATAAAAATAGATACTGCCACCAACAAGATCCCCTCCAACTATAATACACAAATACATGGATAATAAAGAGCTCAATGCTGAACAACTCCTGGGTCAACACAGAAATCAAACAGAAATTAAAAGATTCTTGAAAATGAATGAAATCAAATACACATCTTACCAAAACTTCTAGGATACCATGAACTAAGTTGCAAGAGGGAAATTTATAGTTCTATACACATACATCAAGAAAATAGAAAGATTAAAAAAAACTGGAAAGGCAAGATCACCAAAACTCTAACTTCAGCAGAAAAATCCAGATCACCAAAGTAAAAGTCCAAATACAGGACATAGAAGACAAAAATATCATAGAAAAAGTCAACAATACAAAAAGTTGGTTCTTTGAAAATATAAACAAAATTAATGATCACCTAGTCAGGCTGACCAAAAGAAACAGAGATAAATCCAAAGAAACACAATTAGAACACAAAAGATCACGTCACAAATAATCATGAAGAAATACAAAAGATTATCAGAGGTTGCTATGCACACTTGTATGGAAACAAACTCAAAAGCCTAAATGCAATGGAGGACTTCTGACATCACATAACTTCCCAACATTGAAACAAGAAGAAATTGAGACCTAAATAAATAGATCAATAACAACCTAGGAAATTGACTCAATCATAAGAAAACTAACTATAAAAAAAATCCTTGACTAGATGGCTTTTCAGCGAAATTCTACAAAACATACAAGAAGAAACTGATACCAATTCAATTGAAAGTATTCCAGGCAATCGAGAAAGATGGAACTCTCCCCAAATCATTTTATGAAGGTAACGTCTCACTGATAACCAAACTGGATAAAGAGCCAACATAGAAAGTGAACTAGAAGCCAATATTCCTGATGAACATAGACTCAAAAATTCTCAAAAAGAGTTTAGTAAATTGGATCTAACAATACATCTCAAGAATGACTTATCATGATCAAGCAGGCTTCATCCCTGGGATGCAGGACTGGTTCAACATCAGCAAGACCATAAATGTAATTAAATACATCAAAAGATCTAAAAACAAGAATCACTTGATTATATAATTTGATGAAGAAAAGGCTTTCAACAAATTAAGCATCCATTCATGATAAAAACCCTTGAACATCTAGGCATAGAAAGAAGATACCTAAAAATAGTAAGAGCCATCTATGATAAACCCACAGTCAAAATATTGCAAAATGGATAGAAATTAAAAGCATTTTGCCTGAAAACTGGACCAAGACAAGGATTGAACACTCTCACCCTGCCTGTTCAACATAGTATTGGAATCCTAACTAGAGCAATCAGACAAGAGAAGGAAATCAGTGGTATCCAAACAGAAAAAGAACACATTAAGCTATCCCTTTTTGCTGAAAATATGACCTTATACCTGGAAAACCTGAGGAAATCTGTCAAAAACCTCCTAGCACTGCTAAAGAACTATGGCACATCTCAGAGTACAAAATCAATGTGTAAAAGACACTCACAATTTTATACAGCAACAACAAACTGGCAGAGAACTAAACGAAAAGCACAATCCCATTCACAATAGCCACCCCAAAAAATGAAATACCTCAGCATCTTCCTAACCAGAGAAGCGAAAGACCTTTACAATGAGTACTACAAAACACTGCTCAAAGAAATCCGAGAAAACACAAACAAATGGAAAAATATTTCATGCTCATGGATAGGAAGAATCAACATTGTTAAAATGTCCACCCTACCGAAGACAATGTACAGATTCAATGCATACCCATTAAATTACAAACACCATTCTTCTCTGACCTGGGAATGACATTTAAAAAGTTTATATGAAAGTAAAAACAACCATGAATAGCCCAAACAATCCTAAGCAAAATAAACAAGATAGGAGGTATTACACTTCCAGACTTTAAACTTTATTATAAGGCTGCAATAATAAAAACATCCTGATGTAGGTACAAGAATAGGCATATAGATCAATGAAACAGGATAGAGATTCCAGAAGCAAAACCTTAATTTTTCAACCTACTCATCTTCAACAAAGCTTCCACCAACAACTACTTGGGAGTAGAGAAACAATTCAGTAAATGGTGCCGGGAAAACTGGCTGATCACACACAGTAGAATGTAACAGGACCCCTGCCACACAAAAAAGTCAACTCTAAGTGTATCAAAGACCTAAATGTAAAACTTCAAACTATGGGAAACTTGGAAATCATAGGAGATACCCTTACAGGCATTAAAATTGGCAACCAATTTCTG
Source organism: Cephalopachus bancanus (assembly GCA_027257055.1). Classification (NCBI taxonomy): domain Eukaryota; kingdom Metazoa; phylum Chordata; class Mammalia; order Primates; family Tarsiidae; genus Cephalopachus; species Cephalopachus bancanus. The sequence continues at coordinate 6,606,788 of JAPVLO010000041.1, forward strand.
ATCAAAACCACAAAAACCCATGCCATAAGAGATAAGATAGACAAGTGAGACCTCATCAAACTGAAAATATTCTGCAATGCAAAATAAACCATCAAGAGAGCAGGAAGACAGCTCACAGAATGAGAAAAAAATATTTGCCAACTGTATATCTGACAAAGACCTAGCATCCAAGATCTACAAGGAATTTAAATTTGCCAAAAGGACAAAAACAAAAGCCCTATTAAAAAGTAGGCAAAAGATATGAACAGATACTTCTCAAAAGAAGACATGCAAGCAGCGAACAGTTATATGAAAAAAAATACTCTGCCTTTCTAATCATCAAAGAAATGTAAACCAAACCACACCGAGACATCACCTAACTCCAGTCAGGGTGGATATCATTAATAATTCAAAAAACAACAGATGCTGAAGAGTTTGTAGAGAAAAGGGAAAGCTTCCTCACTGTTGGTGGGAGTGTAAATTAGTACAACCTCTGTGGAAAACAGTAGTAAATTCTAAAAGATCTATAAGAAGACCTTCTAAGCCGGGCTCAGTGGCTCAACCTGTAATCCCGTGCCTTTGGGAGGCTGAGGTGAGTGGATTGCCTGAGTCCGCAGGTTCAAGACCCGCCTGGGCAACTTGGCAAGACCTCATCGCTACAATAAGTCAAAAAATTAGCCGGGCGTGGTAGCATGCGCCTGTAGTTCCAGCTATTTGGAAGACTGAGGCGGAAGGATCACCGAGGCTGCGGTGGCTGGGAGCGGCCACTGCACTCCAGTCTGGGTGACAGAGTGAGACTCCAACTCAAAAAAATAAAAATAAATAAATAAAATAAAAAGACCTATACAACCTGGCAATCCTTCTTCTGGGAAGATACCTGGAGTAACTCAAATCATTCTACAAAAAAAATGCCTGGGCATGCATGTTTATTGCAGCACTATTCACAATAACAAAAACATGGAACCAAGTGTGCTGCCCATTGAAAGTAGACTGAATAAAAAAATGGTACATCATATACACAATGAAACATTACACAGGCATAAAGAAGGACAAAATCATGTACTTTACAGCAATGTGGATGAACTTAGAATCTATCATACTCAGTGATCTATCATAGAAACAAAGAACTAAGTATTACATGTTCTCACTCATAAATGGTCCCTGAATATTTTTCATAATACTCCAAGAAAAGGATTGGGTATAGTGGGACACTGACAGGCGGGGGAAGGGCACATAACATCAATAAAGATACCTGATCCTCAACCAGGTGAAATGAGGACCAGTGGGAGGCCCAAACTTCATTTGAACATTGACCACTTATGTACCTAATTCTGAATTGTACTCATTTTAAAAATAAATTAATAGAAATGAAATAAAATAAAATTATGAATTTCCATTTCGTAACTGACAGATATAATTGTATATATTCTGTATATATGCAGAAATAAAATCACTAAGTTGAAACTATTTCTTCACTTTTATGTTAATCACAGCGGTATTCAAAATAGTTAAGATATGGAGTCAACCTGAGCATCCATAAAAGGATGAATGTAGAAAAAATATGTGGTATATACAGATAATGATGTTTCTTAATAACTTCTTATGACTTCCACATTTATCTCTCTCTGTCTTTTCCTCTACCTACCTCCCTCAGCTAAATCATCTGCTCTTCTCATCATGTGACAGAATTATTATTGGTAGTGTTCCTGGCCAATACACATATTTTCCCAAACCTATACTTTCCCACTGTAAGCTGTGGGAAGACATATATTTATCTTCCCTGTTAGTTAGCTTGCTAGCATTAGCCATGTGATAAAATTCTGTTCAATTAGACTTGAAAGAAGACAGCTAAAAAGCTTTTAGAAAGGAATCCTCTCTCCCTGATCAGCAGAAAAGCTACCCACCCCCTAGAGTCTACTTCTACGGCCAGGATCCTGGCTTTCTGCCTCTCATTGCAGTTTTGGTATTGTAAATCTCTATAAACAACTAGAGACCCTGGGGAGAAAAGCATGAAGAAATTTAGTGAACAAGTGTAGTTGAGCACACAGATGGAAAGGCACTGGACCCTTTATGATACTGTGGATAGTGGAACTCGATCCAAACGTTTACACAGTTTGTTAAGTTGTAGCACCTAGTTTTTATGGCGAATGGTTTAAGTTCATCAGAGAGAAATGGGAACCTAATATTGCCCTTTTAATATTTCAGTTTTGGGATATTTCTCTCTCTTTGCACAGAAATAATCTCCAAAATCTGAGTTTGTGGGTGAGAGATGCCAGTGTAATTTCATGTTTTACCAGAAATTACTTCTTGCTTTCAATCTGCAATCTTTGCTCACCATCCCCACCCCACCACCCCCCAATCTGGCTCATAAAATAGTGTTCCTTTACATTATAGAAGTTTTCTCTCTCTGGGACCTGCTAGTTTTCCATTCAAAATTATTTACACAAGACCTGTCAGTATATGCCTGAGTCTTTAGCATGGAGTTTAGTTCTTTCTATTGGAATTCTAGATCCCGAGTGAAATATGTCATGTGATCATATACATTTGTTTTTTATGATTTGTGGTAATTAATGAGGCTATTTTCTGTTTAGAATATCACCTAGTGGCAGATGTTGTATTTTCAAAGTAATTTCCCCACAAAGATAGATAATATTATGTTTATTATGTTTAATATTTTTTAGGATTGGCATTTAGTTGACTAAAAAAGAACACATCATGCCTGCATTTACAGGTAATTTTTTTTCTTTTTTTTAGAAAGTAGGATTTATTAAGAGGACAGAAAACTCCCACAATTGGAGGGGACCTGAGGAAGCTGCTCAGTAAATTGTTTTCTAGAAGAAGTATGTACATTGACTGAGACTTAAATATATAGAGTGATATATTCCAAACATTTAAAATATAAAATGTGCTCACGCAATGCGTAGTTATTTGTATAGGTGAATTTTTAACATCATTTGATCAGAAGAGAAAGACACCAGAACAAATTACTAAGAAAAAAGAGGAAATTGCCTTATAATTTTAATTGAAATGAAAAGATTAATTAAGTTATCAGAAAACTGGAAACCACAACAACAGAAAGGTATGATCAGGAGACAGCATCATGCTTTCCAATTTTAAGAAAACTGTGCTATATAATTTCCATACATTTATTTGAGAGCTTGCACTTACAAATTAATTTCCTCCATTTCTTTTGTAAATAATTTTTGACATCCCCTTTGGGTTTATGTACAAATGATTAGACTTCAGTCACCCCCAATTCTTAGGGAAGAGTACTTTGAAGTATTTTGAACTAGTCTAATACTACTTTGGTACTGAATAAAGTCATATGAGGAAACTCTTCAAAACATATGTAAAGCAACCGAGGAAGGTTGCGTCTAACACATAATCAGGAATGAAAATGTAATAAGCCTGTAATCCCTAATTTATGTATTTAAATGATGAGATTAAAGTTATCAACAATTTTTTGAATATTTGAGGACTGACAATTAAGTTCATGAACTCATGCTAGAAGAAAGTGCTACATACCTCATTACTGAATATCACAATGGTCACCTTTGAAACATTCCCCTTGGGAAGCTATGCACAAACATAAGCACCTAGTCCACCCACCAAAGTAATTTTGAAACTCTTTCCCTGGAACGGCCATCAGAGCTGTTGTCATAAGCATGCAGGAGTTTGAATTAGAGCAACAAACAAACATTAAATTTCTTGTTCAACTTCGTAAAAGTGGAATTGAAATCAGGGATGTGTTAGTCCAAGTTTATGGAGATAATACCATGAAGAAGACAGTGGTGTGCAAATGGACTTTATGTTTTTCTGAGGAGAAATAAAGCATCACTGATGAAGAGAGGTCAGGTTGGTCACTAATGAGCAGAACAAAGACATTGCAAAAGTTTGTTAAGCTGTGTGTCAAAATCTTCGGCTGACTATGAAAAGCATAGCAGACCATAAAGAAACAGGAAAATCTTAACGGAAAATCTTGATATAAGAAAGGTGCCTGCAAAAATGGTCCTGAAAGAACTCTTGCATCAGAACAATGCACCAGCTTACACAACATTGTCTGTGAGGGAGTTTTTAGCCAGTAAACAAATAACTGAATTGGAACACCCTCTCTACTCACTTGATCTAGCCTCCGATTACTTTTTTCTTTACCCTAAGATAAAGGAAATATTAAAAGGAAGACATTTTGATGATATTCATGTCCTCAAGTGTAATACAATGACAGCTCTGACAGCCATTCCAAAAAGAGTTCAAAAATTGCTTTGATGGGTGAACTAGGCATTGGTGTCAGTGTAGATCTTCCAAAAGGGAATACTTCTCAGGTGACCGTAGTGATCTTCATCAGTGAGACATGTAGCACTTTTTCTAGGATGTGTTCATAAACTTAATTGTCAGAACTCATCTCGTATGAGGAAAAACCTGCCTCCTCTATAGGTAGTAAGACATACATATATGTGCAAAAAACAAAACGCTCTTTAGAAATTAATAATTAAATGTAACCAGAAGAATATAATTATAGATTATATTTACTTCTCTTAAGAGTAAAACTAGTAGAAATAATTCACCTAATACTAAATATGTACACAGTTTTGTTTAAAGCAAACTTATAAAGAATAAACCAATATATTTGGCAGTAGCTTAAAGCCGTGGTTAAAGATGTGAGTTCCAGAGAATGCTGAGAATGTTGCTTTTGAATCCTAACTATTATTAGCTGCTAGGCCTTGGGCAAACTTCTAAATTTTTGTAAATATTAGGTAGTACCTTATTTCTGATACATAAATATTATAATGGCATGTCTTTCATAATGCCAATGCAATGATTAAGTGAGCTATGGGCCTAGCACAGTGCCTAGTAAGTACTTAAGATTCTGAGAGCACTACATTACCTGCATCATCTCATTTAAACTCTGCAGCAAACTTATGAAGAAGGTTTTATTTAGAACACATTTCCTGATGAAGAAAATACGTTTTCTCAACAGAATCATAAATATGTCTTCCCGATAGAGTTGTAAATATGCTTCAGTCAGTTTGTCATCAATAGTATGTTCTAAATCAACTTTCCTATATGATGCTGTTCGGTTGATTTCATTATCTACAAAAACATTTAACATACAACAATTAAGTATTTATTTAGTGTATAGGTTCAACTTGGAGTCTTTGTTCTACATGTTTTCCATTCTTTTCCTGAGACTGTCAGACCATTCTGGATGTATAATTCTCCTGGTTACAGTAAAGCATAACTGTGAAAGCACAAAGACCTAAGAACTTTGCAAGTTTTAGACACTTCAGGCCTGCTGACATTGCATGGTTCATGGGCAAGCTCAAAGTCAAGAAGCAAATAATACTCTGGACATGGAGAAGGTGGAGAAAAGAATGGAAATTTCTAAACAATAATCTAATCTACATAGTTGCACTTTCAACTTATGTGATCACTCCCAAGGTAATGTCCCTTCAATGCATTCAAATAGATACTTGTGGAATTCAAACACTGTGCCACTATCACAGAAATAGTGCCACTTCTACCTCTGTCAAGAGAGAAACTGCTGTCTCTTATCTTATTTAATCATTATAACCATGTAATCAGTACAAATTACATTGACTAGATGAACAAAAAGATTTGTCCATATTCTCATAATTGGTAAGTGATATTATGAGATGAAGTCCAGGAATCGTTATTCTATGTCCAATATTCTTTTCTTTATACCATTCACTGCTCCATAAAAGTCAATTTAACTTACTTTCTTAAACTCTCAAGTTTCAGCTTTGTTTTATTTATTTATTTATTTTTGGAAAAGGGGTACAGCATACTTACAATGTGTTAATTCATTGAAAAATATTTTTATAAGTCGATTATGTGACAGGCATTGTTCCACTTTTTGAAGCTAAGACAGCAAACAAAGAAGTCCTCTTTCATTCTAGTGGGGAAAGCATATTATATGCAAATAAGTGGGTAAACAAAATGTTTTTCCATTTATTTGCTTATTTATAAATACACTGTATATTATATTGGCATATACATTTTGGGACAGTGCATGAATGTTAGTCTGTGTGTTAGAAAGCAGAGAAAGGGCAGAAACAAAGAGAGAAGTATTATATAAAAAAATAAAGCAGTATAGAGTCATAGGAATGCAACTTTAAATGAGCCCATTGTCAGGAAATTTCTTTCCAAGAATATGACAATTGATATGTGATTTCAAAAGTTACAAAGCTACAGTAATCAAGATGTGTGGTACTGAACTAAATTTAGGCAAATAAGTTACTGAGGAAAAAAAAACTAGGCCAACACATATATGGGCAATTCAATTTCAACAAAGTAAAAGTGAATCTGTTGGGAAGGAGAGAATGTTGTCACCAAATAATGCTTGAACAATTGGATATCTTTAAGTAAAAAAATAACAAGCAACTTTGATCTATATTTCAAACTTTATACAAAAATTGACTCAAAGTGGATAATGAAGCCATATGTGAAACCTAAAACCATATATTTCATAGAAAAAACAAAACAGGATAAAATCTCATTGACCTTGGATTAGTCAAAGCTTTTTAAAAATGTGGTACTGAAGCATTATCTATGAAATACTAACCAATAAATCATACTTCACTCAAATCAAACACTTCTGCTTTTTGAAAACAGTCTTAGGGGAATAAAAAAATTATCTACAATCTAGGAGAGGATATTTTCCATCTTATACCTGATAAACATCATATCCAGAGTAATAAAGAACACAACATTTAATAAGAAAACCAACTAAAAAAATGACAAAAGATTTTAAGCAGACACTTTACCAGAGAAAATATATGGGTGACATATAAGAAAATATTCAACAATCCTAGTTATTAGAGAAATGCAAAATAAAGCCATGATGATATACCTTTCTACATCTGTTAAAAGATGGCAGATAGGTATAGAAAGGGACAGCAGGTAGGGGCGGGGAGTGCAGTAACAAAGAACAGAACCAGAGAAACAAGACAAAGGAGGGGAGGGAGGGGGAGAGAGAGAAGGAGACGAAGGAGAGGAGAAGGAAAGGGAAGGAAGAGAGGGAAAGAAACAAGCAAGACAACTCTGTCCATACTATGTGCTGAAAAGACTGAAAAGGATTGTGGTTCTTTTTCACTATTACTGGGATTGTAAAGTGTTACAACTGCTTTGCATAACAATTTGGCAATATCTTGAAAAGTTAAACATGCATGTATCATATGATATAGCCATTTTACTCTTCAGGATTTACCCAAAAGGAAATAAAAAATTAAAAAGCAAATTTATACAAAGATGTGAATGTTCGCAGCAGCTTAATGTATAATGGTTAAAAACTGTAAACAACACAAATACATGTCCACAGTGAATGTTTACACAAATTTGTATTCTAGCCAGACATTGCAATATTTACCCATTTTTAAAAAAAGAGCTACTGTTAGAGGCAACAATGTGAATGAATCTTGAAATAATTATGCTGGGTAAAAGAATCCAGAAAAAAGAATATGTACCATATGATTCACTTTACATAATAGTATAGTAAATGCAAACTAATCTATAGTGACAAAAAGCAAAACAGGAAACAGGGGTAGGAGATGGAAGGGAGAAATTATAATATGGCATGAGGAATCTTTTGAGGGTGATGAGTATATTCTTTGTCTTGATTGTGGTGATAATTTTACAGGTATATACTTAAGGTAAACATTGTCAAATTGTGCACTGTAAATGTGTATAGTTTACTGAAAATCAATTACATCTCAATAGAGATATTATATTAAAGTTATATAAAAAGAGAATAATCCAGAGAAATACAACCTCTTTTATTTAATTGTACTAAGATTTGTAGTTAAGCAAGGTTTTGCTGTAGACTGTAACCACATATAAATCTTTCTCTTTCTAGTCATTTATAGAACGTTTCTGTAGTATAGTTTGTACATTCTTTGTTCACTTAAGTTGATGTTTTAAAATGTAACATATTAAATATTTATGTTATTTTGTTTTAACTCAGTGATTTTTCCTAATAAATTAATCATCATATTTTCCTTACAGTTATTTTTTTCATAGATAAAAGTTAACCAACCCATTTCATATTTAAGTGTATTATTTCCCTAGTGAGTGTTTAATCTAATTATTTGCTATTAGCATTTAAAGTAATTATTTTAATATGGGCTCTTTTCTAAACACTTTAAAAATTAATCCTCTTAAGGACTTTTACTTTACATAAGTTTCTTTCTTGTGTTTTGGATACATATAATTATATAATTGTATGATTTAAAGGGAAAATATACAATAAACCTATATACCTTATTATTAAAAATAGGCACCATCAATACATTTTACTCCTATGACAATTGGATGGGATTTGAAATTTGAAATGAATGCTTTCAGTTTTTATCTTTTCCTTTTGATAGAGCAGTTCAGATTGATCAGACCTTGATATTTATTAAGACATTTAGAAACACAAAAACATTCAAGTATTTCTTAGTGGCTAAGAACATGTGCTCTGGAGTCAGTACTTCAATCCCTCCTATTGTTACACTTAAAGTTTTGCAATAATGTTTGCGTTTAAGAATGTCAAAAGCACTTCTGTATGTTTTTCTTTAAATAATATATACCATCCTATTTTTGCACAAAGACAGAACAGATCACTGAAGATAAAATAAAATTTCTTCTATCTCTCTCTGTCTTTCTTCCTACCAGAATTTTTTTGGGAAAAGGAGGCAAAATAATTTTATGGTAATTTATACCTTAAGTGAAATATATATGAAATAACACTATTTCCTCTAAAATTTTTTTTTTTTTTGAGTTGGAGTCTCACTCTGTCATCCAGACTGAAGTGCAGTGGCCGCTCCTGGCCACCACAGCCTCGACCTGCTGGGCTCCGGCGATCCTTCCGTCTCAGCCTTCCAAGTAGCCGGAATTACAGGCATGCGCTACCACGCCCGGCTGATTTTTTGATTTATTGTAGAGATGAGGTCTCGCTGCCCAGGCAGGTCTCAAACCCGCTGGCTCAGGCAATCCACTCACCTCAGCCTCCCAAAGGCGCGGGATTACAGGCTGAGCCACCGAGCCCGGCTCCTCTAAAATTTTTGATTGAATTCTCTAAAATTTAAAGAATATATTTCAGAGATATATGTATATATTTAATGATGTAAAAAAATGTCAAGTTTTTGCATTGGAGAACTTGCTTCAAAAAAGCCACTGAGCAAATTTGATTTTCCTTTGTCTATTCTGATTAGCTAGCAAGTAGGTTCATTGTTTAACAATCTAGATCATAAACATTTGGTGTTGTTAATTTCTCTTATCAGAAAAAAAATCTGTAAAATGGTTTGAATAACATATTTTAAGTCCTAGTGACTTGTTTTATATTTTACTTTAATTAATTAATAATCTCTGCTTTTAGGGAAGTGCACAATTCTGATTTTATGTTTTACTTGATAAAAGAGATGTCATATACATTTTATTCTCTATCTTCTATAGCAAGAAGAAAGACATTTTATAAAGGAAACAAATAAACACTAACAAAAAAATTAACAACCCCTTACTAGCTGTTTGAGCATAGGTATAAGTCATAACACTCAACCTCATTTTCACTAGCAGTCATTGTACACAATACCAGCACATTCCTCTAAAGTTTGCTGGGTGAAGAAAATGAAATAAACCCAAAGATGAAGTGCTTAGGACAGTTTACAGAACATAATAAGCAACAAATAATGGTTAACTATTATTATTTTTCTTATATTATACATTGTCTTCTTAAATGGGAATTTCTACTAATTTTCTTACCATATATAGAAATTTTTCTCCTGTGTAACTTTTGTCTTTTTATTTCAATATCTGTGAATTGTATCACAATGCCACTTGTTTGACAGCTGGAAAACTTAGAGCCAGGTTGATGTTCCCTGTCCCCAAACATATATGTATAAATAAAGACAGGCTACCTTATTGTTCAGTAGCAAAATCATCTACACTTCAGTGGTTTAACAAAACAATAGTTTATTTCTTGCTCCTATATAGACCATTGCTGACTCTACAGAGACATTTAAATCATGAGTTGTCCCAACATTTCAAGGTATTTGTTGTTATGGTCTCCTTTTTACTGGAGCTGTCCCAAACTAACTTGCAGTCTAGGCTGATTGTTAGCATTTCTTCTCAAGCTCACAATACTGGTAGCTGGAAATCAGGAAGTCAGAAAAATGATATTTTTCCTTGTTTCAGAGCTAACTGTTAAATACTTATTGGCACATTTCACCAATAAGCTCTTTTATGCACTTCCATGCAGAGTAAGAGGATGGAGATTTGTTACAACTGCTTTTAATCCTTCAAACTGGAATTTAAATGATGCAAAGCAAGTAGATAATGTTACAAAGGCACTATTTTAAATGAGATGAATAAAAAGGAATTTTCTGTAATGGATATATGGTACTAAGTGACAGAGCTAGTCATGTATCTGAAAAGAAACAAGCAAATGCAAAAGCTCTGAGGTATGTTTAATAGGAGGCCAGTATGATTGGAGTGAAGAGAATGACTTCCAGAGCGGTAAGAGAGAACATTGGAGAGAAAGTCAAGAGCCAGGGCATGTAGGGTACTGTAAGCAAAAGTAAGAGATTTGAACTTTAGGTGAGATAAAAATGTATTCAACATTATACATTATTGAGAAGGGGAATGACATTACATGACACAATTTTAACAGAGTCACTCATAAATGTCCTTTTAAAGAATGACATCTGTTTTTCTAAGTTGAGCATCAGGAAGGCAGTAAGTGCAATTTACTCATTAAAAAAAACATTCACTGGTGCAGAATTTTGAGGGAAGAATTTCATTCAGGGAATTCACAAGCTCAGTTCTTTGTAACTAACTAGGATCGAAGAATCATATAGAAATAATAAACTAGATATGTTGGTATATTTTATATATATATATATTTTGACCTACTTTGATATGAGAAATGTACTGTGATAAGAATAAAAACTAGAAAGATATTGAAAATTTGTACAAGGAATAAAATTTGTATGCAGTTTATTCAAGACAATTTTCTACAATGACCTTCACAGAAAAGGAAATAAATAGAAACCAATAAACTTGGAAACTCAGTGTCTCTGAGGCCATTCAGTCAGGAAAACAGAATATTTCAGATACATCCCTGAATAGATATGCAAAATGATTCACCCTGTAAAAGACTGTATTTGTGCCTGAAGCTCAGTTATGACTCTAAATAGTATGTTTTCTTTATTCTTTTTCTTTCATTAAAAAATATTTTCTTCCAATTTTTAACATCTATTAATTCTATTTACCTGAATTTTATTTATGAAATTCTTATCAAACTTTCCACAGAAACAATTTTATCAATTCAGTGTATTAATGGGCAAAATTATGTCTAGTTCATTCTTATGTCAAAACAACATATTATTAGTGCTTTTCCCCTTCATCCAGATTATTAAACACTTTTTGATGCATTGGTAATGAAGTGATTTACCTGACTGTCATAAATTGTCTGCTACTTTCCCTGACACTTCAGGGACTATTCTCAGGGCTATTTATTTATTTATTTATTTATGGTAATTGAATATGATTATCAGTTCCAAGATTATTATCTATAGCAATGCGCTTTAATTAAATACAATTTTGAATGATGATTTTAGTTTCAAGATTTTGTATGACAATTTAATTTGATGTCACGTCTCCCAATTTTTTTGAATTTGGAAAGAAAATGAAGGTAGTACCCAGCTACAATTTTTAAAACTTGAAGTTATAATTCTCTTTAAGAAGAAGGATGGTAACAAATTTTCTCACTGGCATGCAGCCCAACCTCTCTCAGAGTGCAAATGGAACTAAGAATCTAACATGGCTGTCTCTCTAAGGGGACCGTAAATCTAGTTTTCATTTTTCATAGCAGAGGAATCTGTAAGTATGAGGATCATGTGACGTTGTTGGAGGCTCATTTTAATTATTTAGTTTTGCTCATCATTCTTGCCATTTGATTCAAAGACTATCTTTTCTCTCTCTGATTCTTTATTTTGAAATAAATTTAAAACAGATAATAGAAATTGTAGTTGTTTTTCTTATTTGTCAATGTGAAATATTTACAGAAATAATGATATAAGTAGATATTTAGTTAGTTTTAGGTGCCATATTATTCCTGAAATCAACCCCACAAAATGATCACTCTTTTTAGTCGCATATTATGGATAATATAATGTAGGCATATAATTAAATCTGTTACAGGCTACAGAGTTAGTATATTCAGAAGTCCTAATTTGAACCCAGGAAACCTGAGGTCAATAATTATTGCTTAGCCATGATCATGGACTGCTGTATTATATACTACATTGAGAAGTAGAACAGAAATAGAAAATGTAACCACTTGTTGATACACACTTCAGTTGTTTCAGTTCCTTGGAATTGTAACTAATGCCACAATGAACATGGGAGTGCAGATATCTTTATGAGATGGTGATATCATGTCCTTTGAGAACATGTTCAATGTAGGGATTGCTGGGTAATAGGTAGTTCTATTTTAAATTTCTTTAGAAGCCTCCATAGTGTCTCTTATAAATGTATATGCTATATAAGACCAAAGGCAATAAAATTATATTGCATTTGGGATTTATGTTATATGAGTAGATTTTAGCTGCTCTTGCCACAAAAACAAAACAGAAATTGGTAACTATCAGATAATTGATGTCAATTTCCTTTACTATAGCAATGGTTTTGCTCTCTCTATATACTCATAACATCATATTGTATACTTTAAATTATACAACTTAACATTTATTTAAAAAATAGAAAACCATTTCAGTGCTGTCCTTTATGAAGAAAGCTTATAAAATAAAATTAATGTCCTGCTTTTCCACATTCCTTGGTCTATAAAATACCACTCCAACACTTGGATGTCATAATTTCTGACTTCAAAACCAATAGGATAGCTTGTGCTGATGCTGAAGTAATTCTTCTCCAGTGTTTCTTCTCAACTGCACTAAGCATCCATACTCGTTTATACACCTTTGTTGATAATGGAGTCCACTTGCCTTCCCTACAAATCATGCTTCAAAACAAACAAACAAACAAAAAACAAAAACCCTAGTTAACTTTCTTTAGTTTGAGAAATAGAACAGCAACTGCTGATAGCCAGAATGGCTTGGCTTGGCACTAGAGGTTAGGCCTTGTTGCAAAGAGCTGAACTTATAAGTAGGCCCCGACAGTCTTTGGAACATAAACATTTTCATAGAATAATGATTCAGACAAAGCCACTCTGTGACCATGATGGAATCAAGAAAAAAAACAAAAGCACTATGTAATCATGACTGAACGTAGAAAAACAAGAACATGGTTCAAACCAAATCAATTTCCACTATCCTGGCTAATATGAGTGACTACAGCTTCTTTAGCCTAGTTTCATTCTACCAATTATTTTGATAAGATGTATTTAAGACCAAATCATTAAATTATTCCCAAATCTGAGAACATCCAATTCAAATGAGAGATGTTTCCTTGGACCCCTACCCAAATTACCTAAGATGAAATCCTAAAAATACTTTCAAATATCCTCTTAATGGTATACCCACGCTCACTAGGTTGTGTATTCTCTCTCATTGTGATAAATCAATATGCTCAACTGTAATCGATTATAAATGCGTTACTAGTGAACTTTGATTTGAGGACACTGATGAGTTTCTAGTATATACTTGTGACCATATTTTTTTACCTAGCGTAGTGTCCAGGATATTCATTTGTGTCTTAATATCTAGACTATAAGAATATGCCATATTGCAGAATAAGGCATCAAATATGCAAACATCCCTGCACATTAGTTTCCTGCTCACATACACCTTTTTTTTTTTTTACAATTATTCAGCTTCTTCTAAAGCCATTTGTGAACGTAACTGAGAACTTACCTCACTTTTCTTTAAAAAGCACAGCCTCACCTGAACCGCCCTACAGGTTTTTTTTTCTGATTCTCATTTAGCTTAAGCCTTTACTATACATTTGTTTTAAACTCCACTCTTCTCCTACAAGAGAATCCCTTCTAAGTACCATACGCTCATCTTTAATCACAAGACCTACAGAAGACCCAAACTTAAAACCAGAAGTTTAGGTAACCTCATAATTTTAATACAGGTTGATCCAGAAAATAGGAGAACTTATCATTAATTATGATCTTAGCTACTGCTTACCAACAGAAAGAACAAACCATACACTATTTTCCTAAATTAAAATTTTGGTTCTATTTGTTACATATATATTATTAAATACATTCAAATCTCAGTAGTATTACAGAATAGTGTATTTCAATTGTTGATGCCATATGCTTTCAATTCAGATGGCTTTAAATCTTATCTCACAATTTAGGAGCTGTAGGTCTCTAGATTAGTTTATAAATTTCTCAACAAGTAATAGTAAAACTTCATTCGTGGAGTAATTATAAAGATTAAATGATAATTAGAGAAGTAGAAAAGATAGTACAAATATATAATTATTTAACTAAAATTCTAAAATTATAAATAAATATTTGGCAAAACTCATTTAAAGACAAAGTCTGCCTTGAAAAAAATATGTTTCTTTGTGGTCTTTACTTATCCTAGTTATTGTAAATATTTACATGTTTTGCTAAAAACTATCAATAAGCTCTATTACAGGATGCTGCTCCAGACCCTGCCAGGAATGTTGTATTATACACAGTTTGCACTGGATTGTCTTACTATATTCTCAAAATCTCTAAGTTCTGAAACTCATTTAGTACCTATTATTGTTGTTCTCTTTAGGTTCCTTCTAAGAAGAAGACAAAGAAAAGCAAATAATGGGACAGAATGTTTTGAATCCTGCTCACGCATAGAGTCAGGAATATGTTTCTACAAGTTCTATAAAATGGTCCTTTCCAAGTTGTAATGACAAGATACAGAGGTATAGCAGGAGAAATATGTACATATAGTTACATGATTTAAAAATGATATGGAATTTATAATTGGTATTATAATTGACATGGATTTATAATTGATCTGGAATTGACCTGATCAGCAAGGAAAAGCAAGAGCCCAGCAGTATTCTAAAGATTTCTCAAGTAGAAAGCCTTTTGTATTTATTTTATATATTTAAATGTCTTCTCTTATTGATTCCTTTTTAAGTTTGTGGGGAAAAAAAATGTCCACCAAATAACATCTTAGACCTACCAACAAGGTTGAATTAATTGGAACTCATGTGGTTTCATGTTCATGTCTCTCAATGTCAAGAAACCCGGAGGTAGGGTAAGAGCATTTGAGCTTCAGCTGGAGCCTCTACAGTATTAGCTCAAGCCACTATGATGACCCTTAACCACCCCTTTTATTTTTTGTTCATTTAATTCACAATTTATGCTTTCTAGAGATTTACTCACACTATTTCATTTTTTAAAGTTTGCCTGTGTATTTTTCACCAAAGAACTATTATTTGTTCTCATAAAATAATTTACTGCTAAATATTAATTTATCCCTTTTATACTAAATCTGAGGCAAGCCAGCAATATTAATCTTTATAAAAATCATAAGACTCTATGAATGTTCTTATGTTTAAAAATAGCTCTTAATTAACATTTTAATACTACTTGGCATTATTACTTATTATTACCAATTATTACTGATATAATAAATGCTTCTAGCTTTTATTTGAATTTATAAATAACAAAACCATTACCAAATTTAACATTGATTTCTATATCACATGGATTTACTATCAACTGTCAAACATCTGGAACGGATATCTAGACATCTAGGAAATAAATCTTTAGTTTCCTTAAGAAAATAAAACTTTTTCTTAAGGAAAGAAAAATCATGTTACAGAATATTGAGTTGAAAAACAGAAAAAGAATAAAATCTTACATCCTGCATATTAAAATATAAGCTGTCTAAACCTGCCTTTTGTCTCAAATGAAATCATTTCAAAGCAAACTTCCTAATCTCATATTAATTAAACAACAAATATTCATCTTGATAGCACATTGCATATTTATTGTTAATAGCAAACTCTACCTGGGTTATAATGTTAGCAATTTTCTGGCACATTAGCAATTTATCTGACAACTTAGTTTTCAATAATTCATAGCTGTCAGTTAAATAATATATACTATATTTTACATAGTTCTGAAAATTTGTTCTACAAAACTTGCACTAATTTTTATTTTATTTCAAAATATAGTAGTAGACGATTTATTATCAACAAACTATTCTCAGCAACAAATCAGGAAAATATATTCTAATAAATTCCATCAAGTTTGGATAATACTATGTGTTTAATTTCAGATATAATTTGTTACCTGTAAAACAAAGTCTTTAACTTTTTTATGATCATTTATTTAGTAAAAAAGCAAAAAATCATTTTGAAAATGAATAAATTATATTTTCTAATTTATTTCTTATTTACCTTTTTTTGAGATTCTACACTTTGGAACATTTTTTAAAAGTGGGTGTAATGCAGTACTTACGCTAATTACTTGGAGTTAGCACAAACTTCACAGGTTGAGTATAGTTCCAAAAGATTGCTTGTCTTCCCTTCAGACAACAGCAGCAGGCACCATTTTTTACCAAGTGACTACATATTTGGAGATTTCCACTATTCCCTCAGGTTGATAATCATTAGAAAAACCAGTAGAACTCAGGAAAGCATTACACTTAGGGATTACAGTTTTATTAATAAGGATGTAAGTCAAGATTGGTCAAATAAACGCACATAGTCTTGCAGGGTATCACATGTGAAGTTTCTGATCCTCAAGATGTGTCATCTTCCTGGCATACCAATGTATATCACCAACCAGGAGGCTCACTGGAGTCTTGATAAAAAAAATTAATGGGGTTGAAACAGGTAGCCATGATTTATTAAATCACTGGCCCCATTATTGAACTCAATATCCAGTATCTGTGTCCTCCCCAGAGGTTAGGCTAATATTACTTGACTCAAAGTTCGAACCATCCAATCACATGATTATTTTTCTAGCATGACCTATCCTGAGCCATCTCATTAGTGTAAGCTAAGATTTGCTTCAAGGGATCCACTATGAATAACCCTCCTGTCACTAAAGAAATTCCAAAGATTTTGAGGCTACCCCTGGGGTACCAAGATCAAAGGCCAACTTACTTATTATTATACACAAGTGGGATTACCCATATATCAAAATTTTATATTATTTATTTGGATAGTTTAATTCAGAGGATATTCCAACTGAATATTTTAATTCTATTTTGTTTTAAATACAGTTGTTCTCTGGTTTTTTTAATCAACCTCTCTGGCCCTCCGCTATATAATTGCCAGTGATGCTTAACTGATTTTGATGTCAAATTCCAAAACTGAATACCTTCTATGTATCTAGAAACAAGGTATTAATAAAAATGTTCTAAATCTGAGAAAATCTGTTCTAGTCCCTATATAACAAATACACATCTGGTATACCTCATGGCATTACAGACTCTGAGAGGACTCCAAATAGAAGTATTAACAGCACTCAAATATCATAATTATATATATATTTTAATTCTACTAGCTATTTAAAAGGTGGAGGTACAGTGCTAAATATTTAATATGTAATTATTCACTTTTTGCAAAAATTATCTGATTTTTAAATTTTTCTTTTTGTTGTAGTGACATAAATTTACCACCCTAATTATTATTAGTTATAATATTTTTCAGTTGTATTTAATATGTTTGCAATGTTGTCCAACCATCACCAGTATCCATTTTCATAACTCTGTTTAGTAAAACAAACTTTACTCATTAAATAATAATTTCTCATTTCTTCCACTCCCCAGGTCTGGCAACAACAATTACACTTTTTGTTTCTACAATTTTGATTGCTCTCAATACCTCATATCAGTAGAATCACACAGTATTTGTTATTTTTATGATTGGTTTATTTCACCTAACGTAATGTCTCCTAGGCTTATCTAAGTTGCAGAATATGTCAGAATTGCCTGTCCTTAACATGCTGAATATTATGCCATTGCATGTATATATTATTTTGTTTATACAACTATCTTTACATGGATGCTTGGGTTTCTTCTACATTTTGGCTATTATGAATAATATTGCTTTGAGCATGAGTATACAAATATCTCCTTAAGACCTTGTTTTCAATTCTTTTATATTGAAATATCCAGATTTGGAATTATTGTAAAACTGAAATTAATAGTTCAATTTCTAATTTCTTAAGGAACAGCCATGTGGTTTTCCACAGTGGCTATGCCATTTAACATTCCCACCAAAGGTGCATGAGAATTCAATTTCTGCACATTCTCACCAACATGTTATTTTGGTTTTTTTGTTTGTTTGTTTTAAATAATAGCCATTCTAGTGGGTATGAGGTAGTATCACATCATAATTTTGATTTGCATTTCCTTAATATTTTGTGAGAGTGTTAATATTTTACTTATTTTATGTTGATTGCCATTTGTGTATCTTCTTCAGAGAAATATTCATTTAAATCCTTTACTTGTTTTTTACTTGGGTTGTTTTGTGGTGTTGATATTGTTGAGATGTATGGGTTCTCTCTATATCTTGAATTTCAGTCCCTAATAAGATGTATGAACTGCGCATATATTCTTCTATTATGTGAGTTGCTTTTTTACTCTGTTGATATTGTCTTTTGATGCACACACTTAAAAAATTATAAAACACAGTTTTTCTATTTTCTTCTTTTGTTGGTCATACCTTTGGTTATATTTACAAAATCATTAGCAAATTATCAACATCATTAAGCTTTTGCCCTGTGTTTTCCTCTAAGAGTTTTATAGTTTTAGGTCTTACATTTTTTAGTTATTTTTTGTATATATAGATTAGGTAAGGGTCCAACGTCATTGTTTTATATGTGAATATCAAGCTTTCCCAGTACCACTTATGGACAAGAATGCTCTTTACCTATCAAATAACTTTGGCAATTTTATCAAAAATCATTTGTCCTTATATCTAAGGATTTATTTATGGGAACTCTGTCATATTACATTGATCTATATGTCTCCCTTTATGTCAGCATCGCATCATTTTGGTTACTGATGCTTTGTAGTAAATTTTAAAATCAAGAAATATGTGACCTCAGCTTTGTTCTTTCTTTTCAAGATTGTTTTGGCTACTTGAGTTCTCTTGAGATCCTGTATTAATTTTAGAGTGAGTGTTTCTATTTCTGCAAAAAAGATTATTGTAAATTTTTTTACAGAAAATTAATTGTAAATTGCTTTGGGTTGTATTAACATCTCAACAATATCTAGTCTTCTAACTCCTAAACATGGGATATGTTTCTATTTATTTATATCTTAATTTATTTCAGCAATATTTTATAGTTTTTCTTGTACAAATATTTCACCTCTTTGGTTAAGTTCATTCCTAACTATTTTATTCTTTTTATGTTCTTATATACAGAATTGTTTTTGTATTTTTTCAGATTGTTCATTGTTACTGTGTAAAAATACAATTAAATTTTGTTTGCTGACTTTGTATTCTGGTTTGTTGATGAATACATGTATTGCTTCTAAAGGTTTTTTCATCCATAATCTTTAGAGTTTTCTACACATACAATCATGTCATCTTGAACAGAGATAATTTTAGTTTTTCTTTTACAATTTCAATGACTTTTATTTCTTTTTCTTAATTAATTGCATTGACTATGACTTCCAGTGCTATTCTGAATAGATCTAGCAAAAGCAGGCATCCTTGCCTTATTCTTTATCTTAGCTTTCAATCCTTCATCATTTAGCATGATGCTCCCTATGGATTTTTCATATGTCTTTTATTATGTTGAGGTAGCTTTTTTATTTTTAAAAACTTGTTATAAAATTTTATTAAAATTTGTATTTTTATAACCAGAGTAGTAGAATGAAAGCTATTTGAGCACATGCAGTGAGTCAGTCATTGTGCTCAACTTTTTTTTTTTTTTTAAATGATGTGGGGTATAATTCAGGATTAGGTCGCCACAATAAAATAAAAAAATTAGAAAGGTGTGATGGAGCACACCTGTGGTTCTAGCAACTTGGAAGGCTGAGATGGAAGGATCGCCTGCACTCAGCAGGTTGAGGTTAAGGTGGCAGTGAGTGTGCCACTGCACTCCAGAGTGAGCAACAGAGTGAGACTCAGACTCAAATAAAAGAGATAGTTTTTAAATTTCTAGTTTCTTGATGTGAGATTGCTGAATTTTGTCAAATGCCTTCTCTGCACAAATTTAGACAATTATTTTTAAAATTCTGTTAATGTTGCATATTACACTGACTAATTTTCTTATCTTGGACAATGCTTACATTCCAAGAATTAATTACACTTAGTAAAAATGTATTATTACTTTAATATGCTACTAAACTCAGTTTTCTAGTATTTATTTTTTTGTAACTTCTGTTACGATTTTTAAAACTATGAGACAGAAACTCTTATATTTAACATCTCTAGCCTAAACCTCACTCTTAAATCCCATACATCCATACGAATTTTAAACTTATATCTAATATATACTTCCAATGTAACTTGCTTAAAATTGAACACTTGTTCATACAGACTTGATTCTTCCCAATCACAATTAATTGCACCTTCAAATTTCAGTTTGCTCAGGTCAACAATTTCATGTTGTCTTTCACTTATCTAATTTTATTCACTAGCCATATCCAACCCATCTGAAAACATCTGGACTATATCCAGAATTCAATGCACTTACCTACTGGACAACTTTACCAGTGTATTTCCTAGTATTAACCACCACTACCCCTCATCTAAAATTGATGATCTTATAACTGATATCCATTTCACCTTTTGATTTTGACTGTTTATTTTCAGATGGACTGAGAAAGATATCTTCTATTTTCAGCCCAGAAACTAGGAAGGTTAAGCTGTGGTATGTTCTTCCTCTACTCAAAAGTATTCTTTATCTCTTGTCTTGCTCAGAGCAAAATACAAAATCCTTATAAAGGTCTCTAGTAGGTCCTAGATTTTCTGACACCTCATTCCTTTTCCAGAATTTGTAATAAGCCTTTTCCTTGCTTGTTTCACCCCGACTACTGGTTGGCTTCTGATGAGACTAGGGTTGTTCCTGCCTGAGGGAGACTGTACAGGATGTATCACCAACTGGACATTCTCTGCCAAAATACCTTTAGAGATAACTCCACTGTAGGAACTAGATACGAAGTTAGAAATTAGTTTTCCTTACTTTTCTGAGAAGAGAGTAAAAACATGTAAATTAAATACAACCAGCCAAGTGCATAAGTAAAACTTTCTCTAGAGAGCTAGTGAGAAAGTATGCAAAAGATGTCATTCTCTTGTTCTGCTGACAGTTGCAAGGTAAGTACCAATCCTGTGTCATGATTTGGGACATCGTTTTCCTCACTGCCTAACCTTCATTATAGTTCTCTGTCTTTTATAATGATTCAATGAGCTATCCAATATTCTTTAATAAACTCTTACAATTTTTTTGCTTAGCTCAGTGTGGTAGATAGTTTACAGAGAAGGCCCTTGAATATACTATCCCTTCTAGTCTTCATGCCTCATATAATTTCCTTTCTCTGATTCTGTTTTTATACTATAAATGGCTTTTAATTGATAAATGTGGTGGGAGTAATGTTGTGTAGCTTCCAAGTCAAGGTTTAAGAGGTCTTGAAGCTTCTACTTATGTCTTTGAAAACATTTGCTCTGGGGGAAGTTTGCTACCTGCAAGGATTTGACTATTCTGAGATTACCATGTTATGAGAAAGCCAGAGCTAGTCATTCAGAGACAGTGTGGGAGAGATGCCCATCCCCAACTATTCCAGTATCTTTTCTGTGAGGAAAGGAATCATATTGTATATTCAACTTAGTTATTGTATATTCAAATGATTATAGCCAAGAGGCCATTAACTCATAGTCCATGAGATATCCCCAAAAAGAACTGTCCAGCTGATTTTCATTAATCAAATACTGTGAAGAATAATCAGACAGTTACTAAGGTTTGGGTTGTCTGTTACACAGCAATAGATAACTGGAGCACTTACCTTCTTGTTAGTTGGGTATAGAACCCTCACTGACAAAGTATTAATAGTATATATATATATGAACTAAAAATTTATGAGAAGAGACAATGAAAAATATTTTTGAATAGTTATTAAATTTTTAAATACACTTATTTGATTTAGAAGTTCAACTTCTGTGAAAATATGCAATAGGGGAAAATGTGTTATAGATAAATGAGTAGACTGATAGATTTGCTACAGATAACTATTACTAGATAGAGATATACATAGATAAAGACAAATGGAGAGAGATAATATTTATTATAACATAATTGTGGTGTCTAGCAACAACAACAAGAAAACTAGAAATGGCCCAGTATGAAAGACTAAAGCTGATCAATACAAATTTAAATATACAACTCTCAATTTTGAAAGTTTCAGCGATTCTTCTCTACAATGGAAAAAAAAATGCAAAGCGCAGAGAAATACGAATAGTTCAATAGCAATTTTAAAGTTAAAGTTTAATGTTATTCTGTAAAACAACACATATTTAAAATATAGACTTTGATTAGTTTAGAAAATATATACCACTGTGAAATCTATGTTCAGTCTGGTCAAAAGTAAAAATTTTTCTCATGCATCTTTCCTGATAACCTCCTATCCCAGAACTAACTACTGCTCTGATTTCCATTATCATAGATCATTTTGTTTGTTTTTGAACATCATGTGACTGACTAAGTAGTTTAGTTACCTTTTAGTCCTGATTTTTTTTCTCGTGTAGCTTTTTGCGTCAGTAGTTGTATCTTCAAATTAAAGAATATTATTTCATTCTATGTATATTTTTTTCCTTTTAAGGAGCATGTGGATTATTCCCAGTTTTTTACTATTGTGTATAAAATGACTATAACATCTTTAACAAATCATTTTGAAGGCACATGCTTTATTTTTAATCTCTTTTTATAAATAACTAAAGGCCAAATAATATGCATAAGTAAACACAAACCAGTTTTAAAAGTTGAATTATTTTGTACTTGCTCTATGAATGTCTGAGAAATACTGGCTATCTGTGTTCACCAGAATTTAGGATTGTTGCTTTTTTACGATGTCCTTTTTAACAGTTTTGGACCATTATTTCATTGTCATTTTAATTTGCTTTACTAATTATGTCCTGAAATTTTATATGCTTACTGGACATTTGTATATATACTTTATTGTGTCATCAAGTCAAGCAATTTTCCCTTTTTTCTATTGGAATATTTAAGTCCTCCATTGCCATCAAGCGAGTCCAACAATGAAATATTTTAGCACAGAAATCAAGTTGAGCAGTAATTTTTAGGGAATTTGATGATAATTTAGACGTTTCTCTTAGAAGTTTAATACTACTCCTAATTGAATATGCTGCAAAAAAGGCTTATATTTTCATAACAAAGGAGAAGTAAATTATAGACTCTTCTTGAAGAGTATTTCAACTTAAAATGATGATAATAGATTGGCAATTATAGACAAACAACAAAAAAAATATCATGTCACTGCTACAGAATTTTGACTAACAATTTGCTTACAGGTATGCCTAAAAGTGCAGACTTAAAATTATAAATGTGTGAGCAGCTTAATTGCAGCACATCTTTGGAATTACATTAGAAATCTTACTGTTATAATATTCAATATTATCTAGAACTACTGGTATATGAGAGCTATCTTTATATAATAAAAGATTTTCTTTCCTAGAAACAGAAGTATTTACTATTTCTGCATGATGCGTAGCTCAAAAATGAGAAAAAATACTATATTTTTAATAGAGGCTAAAATAGACAACCTATAACAATGTCTATGATAGCATAATTATTGTCTTTTTGAATTGGTTTGTTGACTGGTCAATTATGTACTTATAATGTTCCAAAAATTGTCTCAACTATTTAGTAGAAATTTATTTATTGAAATATGCAAGTGGTTTCTTGAAAATTTACAACCACCTACTTGACATTTTTTTCAACTGTTAATGGTTGTACAAACAAATCAGGCGGGATATAAGCCTTGATTTTTTTTTTTTAAGTTTCAGTAAACAAAATCAAAACCAAAACCAAACGAAAAACAAAAAAACACTTATGAGCTCATTCTCATTTACATGGCTCATTATAACAGGTAATTCCTAGGAACTGTCAAAATACACAGACTGTTCTGGTTTCAAGTTTTTTTAATTTTTTTTCATTTTTACAACAAAGTTTCTTAGAGAAAAAAGAGGGGAAATATAGAGTGACATGTCAGAGCTGGTAAGGGTGAGAGAAACCATACTTTTTACTTTTAAGAGCGGCCTGGGGCTGGGTTCGGTGGCTCAGCCTGTAATCCCAGCACTTTGGGAGGCCGAGGTGAGTGGATTGCCTGAGCCCGCGGGTTCGAGACCTGCCTGGGCAACTTGGCGAGACCTCATCTCTACAATAAATAAAAAATTAGCCGGGTGTGGTAGCATGTGCCTGTAGTTCCAGCTACTTGGAAGGTTGAGGTGGAAGGATCACTGGAGCCCACCCAGCAGGTTGACAGAGTGAGACTCCAACTTAAAAAAAAAAAAGCGGCCTGATACACCTTCACAATGATTGATATGATAAGGAGGGTGGAGCCCGGGTCACCTTGCTCCAGAGAGATCCACATCTCTCTGCCTCTGATGAGTAGAGGTGTGGTCTTATTATCATTTCTATAGCCTTTTGATTCTTGGGAACCATCTTGCTGGAGTTTTACTTTGGTAAGCTGAAAGGGTTTTATTCTGAGAACACAAGAGTGATAGGTGAAAAGTGATACAGATAGAAAACAAAGAAGCAAAAGTTTGTAACTTGTTGAATTAGATGTGCAAAAATTTCCCATCTGAATTACTAACCACAGAGTTAATTTTTATTTTTTATAAGCAGTCAGAAAACAGAAGCCTTACCTTAAAACAAAGCTGACAGTGTCAACAGAAAGGAAGAAATGAAAAGAATGAAGTAGGGGATGGAATGAAAAGTGGCTGGAAAAGTATAGATAGAAAGCAATGATTTAACAGATGCTAATTCGTAGCCAAAATACTCATTGCAAATTTTTAGTTTTGCTTCTGTATTGAGATTTTGTTTTCTTTTTTAAAAAAATATTTTTACTTTTGAAAGGATACAAGATGGAGTCAATATACCCAATGAGCATTCATTTTAACATTGCTCAGCTTTTTCATATTTTTCTAGCAGTTCACTTTAATTTAGCCTCTAATCATTAGCTAATGACAGAACTGGTTTCTCGGAGACAGCTATTGATAATTGTTATACAACCCCCACTCCAGCTTGTTTTGTAAACAAGTTAACATAATCAACCCTTCAGGACCTTCATGGTACAGTCACCATCAACGTGACAGCAATCATGTGACTAATCCAACCATCTGCCGGCTGTCCATCACCTGACGTCAGTATCTGAACTTATCCATCCCCTTCATGATGACATGAAAAAATCACCTTAATGACCTGCCCCCACCAAAGCGATGGCTTAAAAGCATTTGACCTCAAGCAGTCATTTGTCATTGCTTTGTTAAACTCTGGTGTGTCCATGTGACTCTTTGAGATATGGCCACCATATTTCCTAGCTTTGGTCCTCTTCCTCTACTTTGGGGAGATGAATATCCTCTCTCAATCTCTTCAATTTACTTCCTAAGTAAACTATATTTTTCAATCGAACTTCTATGCAATTCTTTGTATCTTTTGCACAGCACTGGATTGAAAATCAGACACCACTCAGTGGATCTGACCTAACATTTTGAAGACCCCGCTGGGATTGTTACCTAAGAGCTATATTTAACATTAGTTAAGTTGATCTTAAGAATTTGTTAACAGCTTTATTAAGGTATAATTGATATTAAAACTCTACAGGCTTAAGATATACAATTTGGTAAGCACACAACTGTGATACCATCACTATCAAGGTAATAAACATATTTAATATCTCAATCGCCCATAATAATCTGTCAACCTGTTTTTCTTTGTAAGTGAAAATACTAAAGAATTAAACATTTTAGATAGTTTTTTTTTTGTATGGATAATCTATTCAGTCCTGGAAATTTGGTTTAGAACTCCCAGTTTTGTTAAAGAAGGAGTAGCTCATAATAGAGCAATTATAAAGCTGGATGAAACATATGGTAAAAGTAAAATAAAATGAAAACGCAAGACAGACATTGAACAGTGGACAGCACAGCACTAAAATGAATGAAAAAAATGTTAGTACAAAAAGTAACCTCCATATCAGATATGCAGGTGGAGATCAAGCAGTAAGGAATAGTCTCACTATACGGAAAAAATAGACATAATATTTCAGACTGCAACAGGGTCAGAGGACGTGGTGGTATAAATTATTAGAGTAGAAGGTACCAGAAAGAAAGATCTCCCAAATTCTCTACATGGTTTCTATTCAGATTTTATAGAAAGCCAAAGTTACATATGAAGAGAACGAATTCCAAGGAGCCTATGAGGAAACAACTGTGGGGCAGCTGAGAAACAAAACAGATTTCAAAATAACACAGTGCTAGGGAGTTGTCCAACTTCCAAAGTTTCCAGAGCACAGTGAACATCCCCAAGAGTTCAACTGATACACAGAAAGACTGTGTCCAAGGAACCAGGGCCATACTGAAATCAACCCACCCTAAAAAGGTTTGAAACCAAGTCTCAGCAATATCAAGATGAGTCACCAGTAACTAAATTGGCTAGCAGAATAAACCTAACATTTTTAGAAGTATAAAACATAATTCAGAATCTCTAGCATATATTATTAATAATGTATAGCATATACATTATGATTAACATTGATAAACATGAATATAAGCTGGAATATGTTACCCATAATCAAGAGAAAAAAAGCCCAATAAAGCAGACTCGGAGATAATACATATGTTGGAATTAGAAAACTGGGACTTTAAAATAACTAGATCAAAAGGGAATCTGAAATCTGTAAAAGAATTAGGACAACTGAAAGGTAAAATAGCCTTCAAAACAATAGATTTTAAAAATTTGTATTATAAGAAAATTTTGAACAACACTTTAACTACAGTGATTAATTGTCATTTGTAGAACTCCAAAAAAAACAGTAGAATGCACAGACTTTTCAAGAGCATTCCAAGGTGTAAAAGCTACATACATATGAGTTAAAATAATGTAAACTGCTCTCTCTGACCATAATGTAATTCAACAGAAATCAATAACAAAATCATATCTGAAAAAATTTTAAATACTTAGGAACAAAACAATATTCTTCTAAGAACCTATTGTACAGCATTTACAGGTGTGCGTACACACACACACAAACACACACACACAAGGGAACTATACAATAATAAAAAGAAAACAAATAAAACTTCTGAGCAACAGTTAAAACTGTGTGCAGAATAAAAAGCTTTAAATGCCCAAGATAAAAGAAAAATACTCTAAAATGTGAGAAGAATATGAGCTTTGAGGCATCAGAGGCAGAATGATATTATTTAAACTATTGTCCCCTCCAAGTCACATGTTGAAATGCGATACCCAATGATGCAGATGGGCCCTGGTGGGAGGTATTTGGATCATGGGAACAGATATCTCATGAATGGTTTAGTCTCACAGTAATGAACAAATTTTGGTCTATACATTCAGGCAAGAACTGATTGTTTAAAAGAACCTGACACCACTTCCTTCATTTCATGCTTCCACTCTCACCATGTGAGAAACTTGGTCCCTCTTTACCTTCCACCATAATTAAAAGCTTCCTGAGGTCTCATCAGAAGCAGATGCCAGCACCATGTAGAACTGAGTCAAATAAACCCTTTTTATTTATAAATTACTCAGCTTCAGGTATTTTTTTTTTTTACAGCATTGCCAATCAAAATATTTGGAATGGCTGAATAGATTTTTTTTAAAAAAAAAGAAGAAAAATAAGACTTGGGCACATTATGTCTATAAGAGACTCATTTTAGACCTAAGGACACAGGCTGAAAGCAAAAAAATGGAAAAATATTCTATGCAAATGGTAATAAAAAGAACAGGAGTAGCTATACCTATACCAGGCAAAATAGACTTTAAGTCAAATATTGTCACACAAGAGACTAAAATGAATAATGATAGAGTCAGTTCAATAGGATAACAAAATAATTATAAACATATATGCACCCAACATTAGATCACTTAAATGTATTAAACAAACTGACAGATATGAAAGGAGAAACACACAGCAATACGATAATAGTAGGAGGCTTCAAAATCTTGCTTTTAATCATGGATACATAATAACTATAGAAAATCAGTAAGGTTTGGACAATACTATAGACCAAATGGACCTAACAGATATGTACAGAACATTTTACCCAACAATAACAGAAAACACATTACAGACACTTACCAACTTATAATAAGTTTATGTCCTTATACACCCATCATAAAATGAAAATAGAGTAAGTCAAAAATGCATTTAATGTTGATAACACAGCAGGTGGTCCACAACTTACAATGGTAGAATTTATGATCTTCAACTTCATTGTGTGGAAACAATACATATTCAATAAAAACTGCCACTCCATTATAAGTCATAAAGGATTACTAGACTTATAATGGGATTACATCACAATTAATCCACCCTAAATTCAAAAAATCAAAAGACAAACCATTTTTAGTAGGGACTATCTGTATTCTCAAGCACTCATGGAACAGTCTTTATGTTAGATCACATGCCACCACACAAAATAAGTAATAATACATTTAAGAATATGGAAATTAGCCGTGCTCAGTGGCTCAGCCTGTAATCCCTCACCTTTGGGAGGCTGAGGTGAGCGGATTGCCTGTGCCCGCGGGTTTAAGACCTGCCTGGGCAGCGAGACCTCATCTCTACAATAAATCAAAAAATCAGCTGGGCGTGGTAGCACATGCCTGTAATTCCGGCTACTTGGAAGGCTGAGGCGGAAGGATCGCAGGTCGAGGCTGTGGTGGCCAGGAGCGGCCACTGCACTCCAGTCTGGGTGACAGAGTGAGACTCCAACTCAAAAAAAAAAAAAAAGAATATGGAAATCATTCCATGTATCTTTTCAGATCATAATGGAATTAAATAGACATTAGTAGCAAAAGGTGAGTGACAAATAAATATGTGGAATTTAAATGACATGTCTTGTATAATCATTAGGTTAAAAATAGATTAAAATAGTTGAAAATATCTCAAAGCAAATGAAAATGAAACCACAACATACAAAACTTTTGGAATTAAGTGAAAGCAGTTCTAAAGAAAAGTTTATAGTAATAGACATCTGCATCAAAAAAAGAAGATCCTAAATAAGCAAACTAGCATTACACCTTGAGGTACTAGAAAAAGAAGAGCTAACCATGCCCAAATTTACTACAGAGACATAAATATTATAAATCAGGACAGAAACAAATACAAATAGAGACTAAATAAACAATAAACATTATTAATGAAATTGAGTTTTTTTTTAAAGAAACATTATTAGCAAACCTCTAGTAAACCAGGAAAAAAGAGAGGAGATTCAAATAAATACAATCAGAAATGAAAGAGGAGTCGTTACTATTTGTACCAGAAAAACTAAAAAGAAAGAACGATTTCCAATAATTATATGCCAACTATTAACTAGAATAAATTAATTAACAGTTATATGCCAATAAATAACTAGAATAAAAAATTAACTAGAATAAAATGAATGAATTTCTAGAAACATACAAATTAACTACATTCAGTCTTAAATAAAGCCTGAAAAAAACAATAATGAATAATGAAATACCTCTAACAGTGAAAACCCCATGACCAGATGGCTTCGCTGGTATATTCTATCACATATTTAAAGAGGAATTAACTCTAATTTTCCTTAAACTTTTCCCAAAAAAATGAAGAAGAGGGAGTAATTTCCAACTCATTCTATGAGTTTTTAATATCCTCATACCAAAGCAAAAGGCACTACAAGAAAAAAAGAAAGAAAAAAAGAAAAAGAAAACCCACAGGTCAATATCTCCACTGAATATAGATGCTTAGTTTCTTAATAAATTAGTAGTGAATCAAATTTGACAGCATATTAAAAAATCATATATTATGATAAAATGAAATTTATCCTTGTAAGAATAATGTAAGGATAATGCCTTAGTCTGTTTCATGCTGCTATAAGAGAATAGTACCAACTGAGTAATTTATAAAGAACAGATTTCTATTTCTTACCATTCTGAGGACTAGGAAATCCAAGAACAAGGCACTGGCAAATTGTGAAGGGTTTCTTTCTGTATTCTGATGTGGCAGAAGACTAGAAGAGAGAACTCACTCCCAAATGTTATTTATAATGGCATTAATAAATTTATGAATATGAAGCCATCATGCCCTAACAACTTCTCATTAGGTCTCATTTCCCAATATTTTGAGGATTATGAGGATTATAAACTTTGAAGGGACAAAAATATTCAAAACTGTTTAACATTTACTCAAACCTGTAGTAAATAACATGTGCAAATCAACGTAATATACTACATTAATCAAAAAAGATAAAAATTGCATGACTATATCAACACGTGACAAAAAAATTAACATCTATGCATCACAAAAATTGCCAATAAATTAGATATGGAAAGAACTTTTATTAACACAATGAAGTCCATATATGAAAAGGCCACAAATAACATCATACACAATGATGAAAAACTGAAAGTCTTTCTCTAAGATCTGAATAAAGGCAAAGAGGCCCACTCTCACCATTTTTATCTGCATAGTATTGGAATTCCTAGCCAGAGAAATTAGGCAGGAAATATAAATTAAAGATATTCCAATTAGAATGGAGCAAGTAAAAGATGTCTCTGATCAGTTGATGTGATATTACTACATAGAAAAATCTTAAAAACTCCACAAAAATACCAGACTATTAACCAAATACAGTACAGTTGCAGAATAAAAAAATCAGCATACAAAATTTTATACATTAACAAGGAACCATATAAAAAGAAGTTAACAAAACACTTTCATTTCTACTAGCATTAAAAAAATCAGATATTCAGGAGTAAACCAAGGAGTTGACAAACTTATAAACTGTAAACTATAAAATACTGATGAAAGGAATTGAGGCCAACATAAAGAAATGGAATGAAATCCCATGTTCATGGATTAAAATAAATAATATTGTCAAAATGTTTATGCTATCCATAGATTCAATGCAATTTCTGTTATAATCTCAAAACAATACTAAATTCATGTGAAACCACAAAAAAAAGAGAGAAAAAAAGGGAATAGTCAAAGCAATTTTGCTCTAAAAGAACAAAGCTGGAGACATTACATTTTCTTATTTGAGAATGTATTACAATGTAGCAATCAAAAGACATTTGACTAATGAAAAATAATAAAGATCCCTGAAGTAAACCCTTCACATATGCAGTCAACTGATATTAGACAGGAATGCCAACCATTATGCAATGAGTAAAATATAATCTCTTTAATATACAGTATTGGGAAAACTGGGTATCTACATTTTTAAAAATGACATCAAAATCTTACAACACACAAAAATTAACTCAAAATGGATTAAATATCTAATAAGACCTGAAATCATAAAAAGTTCTAGACAAAAACTTGTAAGTTGATTTATGGCAATTACTGTTTTTATATGAACCAAATCACAATCAAGAAAAGCACAACGAATGGGAACTGAAAATTTCTGCATGGCAGAAAAAAATGGTAACCTACAGTAGAAAATGTTTGCAAACCATATACCTGATAAGGGATTAATATCCTAAATGTGTTAAAAACTAAACTCAATAACAAAAAAATGTAACGGAAAAAGGAACTGAAAAGATATTTTTCCCATAAAAGACACACAAGTAATCCATAATGATAGGAAAAGATACTCAACAACACTAATCATCAGAGAAATTCAAATTAAAAACATATGAAATATCTCCTCCTGTCAGGATGGTGAATATTAAAAAGACAAGCGATAGGTGTCAGTGAATGTGTGGAAAAAAGGAACCTTTGTACACTGTTGGCGTGAATGTATATAGTGCCACCACCACAGAAAATAGTATAGAAGTTAACTTAAAAAAATTGAAAATAGAATACTATATGACCTCTCAATCTCACTACTGAATATATACCCAAAGGAATTGAAATCAGTATCTTGAAGAGACATCTGCACTATCATGATTATTGTAAAACATGGAAGCAGTTTAAATCCCATCAATGAATGGATGGTAAGAAAATTTGGTATGTACATACAATGTAATACATGTGTTATACGTCCTTATAAATGAGGGAAATCTTGTTATTTGTAACAACATGATGAACCTGAAGGGCATCATGGAAGCAAAATAATTTAGACATGGAGAGACAAATACATGATATTACTTTTATGAAAAATGTAATATAGTTCAATTCTTAAAAAAGGAGAGTGAGATGGTGGCTATATGGGCCCAGAAGGAGGGAAAAACATGAAGATTTTAGTCAATGAGTTCAAATTTTCATCTATGCAAGATGAATAAGGTTTAGAGATCTACTGTACAGCATCGTGTCTACAGTTAACAATGTTGTGTTTATATACTTCAAATATTACCAAAAGGGTAGATCCTATTTTGTGTTCCTATCACACAAACAAAAGTTATAACAATAAATAAAGGTAGCAGGAGGTAACTTTTGCAAGTGATGGATTTGTTTATGTCATAGGCTGTGGTGATGGTTCATGGATGTATGCTTATCTCTAAACTCATCAGATTGTATCCTTTAAACAAGTACAACATTCTTTACAACTTTGTAAAAAATAACTATACACAAATTTTATCATTAGGACATAGGAAATTTACATTGTGAAACCATGAGTCAATAAGTTCTTCAAAAAATAAAAACATGAAATAAAACAAATTATATAATCAGTACCTCACATTGAGATTTTATCATTTCTATAGGTTTGGGACAATTCGGATCCTCTCTTCTGGTTACTTTTCAAATATTTAATACATTGTTTTCAAATCTAAGTCACTGTACTTTGTGGTTAAATCATATAACATTGTCAATTATACCTCAACAAAGTGGATTTAAAAATTAAAAAATAAAAAAGAAGAAAGTTTAAAAATAAAAAACTGTTATGTGTATACAAGAAAATCTACTCAGCAATAGCAAGGAAGAGTTACACCCACACAACATGGATAAATATCATCATCATACTACATACTGTAGAATTATATTGACCTGAAATCCTACAATAGGAAAAATTTAGTGATAAATGAAGGATTTGGAGATGAGGGAGGTGAACACCTATAAAGTGACAGAAAAGAATGTTTGAGGGTAATGCATTTGTTCTAAAACTTGATGGAAGCTGCACAGCTATGTACATTTACCAGAGCTTATTACACTGTACAATTAAAAGAAAGAACTTCAATTCAATAAAATATGTTTTAATAAAGATGTAAATTATTTTTAATCCCAGATGTACCTTTTATATTTATACATAAAACATAATTTTATAAGCCGGGCTCGGTGGCTCAGCCTGTAATCCCACGCCTTTGGGAGGCTGAGGTGAGTGGATTGCCTGAGCCCGCGGGTTCGAGACCCGCCTGGGCAGCGAGACCTCATCTCTACAATAAATAAAAAAAAAAAAAAAAAATTAACTGGGCATGGTAGCGTATGCCTGTAATTCTGGCTACTTGGAAGGCTGAGGCGGAAGGATCGCCGGAGCCCAGCAGGTCGAGGCTGCGGTGGCCGGAAGTGGCCACTGCACTCCTGTCTGGGCGACCGAGTGAGACTCCAACTCAAAAAAACAACAACAACAAAAAAAAAAACATAATTTTATAAAGTAACAATATCCCCGGTCTTTCATTATGTCACATTACACTTATTATAATAATTCATAACCAGTTCTTCTGTCTAAAGTTTTTTCTTTCTCAATCTGTTTTAAATTATGTGTGTCAGATTAATACTAACATTTGGTTAATGTCAGTGCCATTTTTTGTTGTTGTTGTTTTGTTAAAATATGCTCCACTTTTTTTTTTTTTCCTTTCTGGAATACTGTCACATTTGTTTCCACTTTTTATTATTTTTATTTTTTTATTTTTTATTGATTGGAAGGTGAGAAAATAGTATTAAGAAGACAGAAAAGCTCCCTCAGCAAGAGGGGACCTGAAAGGAGGTTGCCCTGTTTCCACTTTTTCAAAGTGTATTTCTTTTCTAACTCTATAGAGTTCCTTCCCTCAGAGATGACACAAAAATGACTTTTTTCCTCTAAAAACCTATGACTTAAAACACCCTTTAGAAGAATGTATCCGCACATTGCACATATTCTTATGTATTATTTGTATCATACATGTTACAATTTTCAAATTAGGCTGAATGCTTGTTGAGATCCATATTGTAATGAATTTATTTCTTAGCATTGGGTAGGTAAAGAAACTTACAAAAATTATGTACATCAGAAATGTAATTAATAATTACAGGAATATTGCAGAAAGTATTTAGCATCAGTATTATATTGAAACACAAAGCTCTTCAGTATATTTCATTTCATTTTATTTACCTCTAAATCTTTGATTTTAGGATGACAAAAAAGACATGTATTTCAACTTTGTAAAAAAATAACTGTACACTGCCGGGAACCACAATCACTAGTAAAAGTAAGGTAAAAGGGAACCTGAAAACAGGAAAAATGCCGACTGGGAGCAAGGCCCCAGGAAAATGCAGCCATGACGGAGGCAAAGCCCCATGTCCTGTTGACGGACCTTCCCTAACTTTGAAGGATTGTGTGCATAGGCTTGAGAATGTTCCCTCTTTAATTGAGACAATAGATGTGCAAATGGATGACGGCATTTGACAGTAAAAATTATACATAGGCATAATGGAGGTGAGATTGCAGCAAAAAGGGTACCCCTTAGAATGTGCGAGGATGTGGAATTAGCAGTGAACCTATGTATAAAAATGTAAAAAGGGCTCAACAGCAAAAAATTTCCCCCCTGAAGGGACAAGGGAATGCAAATTTTGCAATCTTTAGCTAAAAAGGAAAAACAAGTACTTCCTCACACCCTTTATAAGTAACAACATTGACAGTTGTGATTGATGAGGAAGTGGGAAATTGAGACACAGTATCTCCAAAAACAGGTGTTTTCGGGTAAAACAAGTCACAGACATGCCTTTTGATTTAAGAAATATTATAGTTTAATTAGAAAGAGGGTTAAAATTAAAGTAAGGATTAGATGAATAGCAGTTATAATTAAAAGATAAATGTTTATTATAGATGTAGGTACTAGTTAAATAGAAGGAATAGGAAATAATTAAGTTTTAAGGTAAACTTAAAATTATATACACTTAATGTAGGTTTAAAATTAAATACATTTAGGATTAGAAGTAAGATTAATTTCATATATAAGTGTAGATTTAGGCATGTTTTGTTTAGAAATATAAAATGTAAAATAGGTGATAAGAAAATAGCAAGTAATATAGATAAGGCAATTAGAATTAAGAAAGTTAAATTTTTTAAAAAATAGAGTATTAAGAATTTGTAGTGGATAAGATAAGAGTGGTTATATAAAAGAAAAAACAAGTCAATATATTGCTGCTAAAAATATATATAAGGGTAGAATTAAGAAAATAGATTAGTAAAGGAAAAGAAATAGAATAGTGAAGGGAAGAGATTCAGTTGGCCTAGAGGTCACAGGATGTGGCTGATAAATTGGCAGCTGGTATTGTGTTACACCACCGGTAACAGGAAGGAACAAAATGAAACTTGTAAAGGTCAACTTCCCCATAAACAAAAGAAAAAACATGATGTAAACATTTAATGTGTAACATTTTGTGGGTAGGGGTGTCAGTAAAGAAACTATATAAGCTTGTAAGAATTGAATAAAAATTGGCAGAGTCTTGAGCTCTCCCCAGGAAGAAGATTCCTGTCGTCTTTGTCTTTTCTTTTTTGCCACTTCCCAATTCCCCCGTCTCAAGCCCTGATTCTCTCCTGGAGCTGGATTCCAGCAGTACACAAATTTCATCATTAGGACATAGCAAAATTACATTGTGAAACCATGAGTCAATAAGTTCTTCAAAAAATAAAAACATGAAATAAAACAAATTATATAATCAGTACTTCACTTTGAGATTTTATCATTTCTATAGGTTTGGGACAATTCAGATCTCTCTTCCAGATACTTTTCAAATATTTAATACATTGTTTTTAACTATAAGTCACTGTACTTCGTGGTTAAATCATATAACGTATACTTTTTAATCTGACTGTATGTTAATCAACCTCTTGTAATCACCCCATCCCACCTACCTACCCTTTCCAGCCTCTAGCATTTACTATTAAATACTCTACTATTATGAGGTCAATATGTTTAGCTTTCCCATGTGAGCAAAAACATAGGATATAATTAGTACTTCACAAAAGCAATAGCTTTTTTAGGCAACTGAAACAATAATTTCATATTAAGGGAAAATAAAAGTCTATAGAGGATCATTTTTGCTCCAACAATATATACAACTTGATAAAATGATTTAATTAATTAAGTAGAATAAATAGTAATAAGTTATTGCTATAACTAAATATGTTCTGAGGCAATCCACAAATGCTTCTTATATGTGATATTCTCATAAAATGAAATCAAACACTACATGGAGGCAGGTTAGTATATTACTAAGATACTCATAGTAGATTTTTATTTGAATTCAGACTCTACCCTGTAATACATGTATGGTTATAAAGGAAGTGTATATTTTTCTGACTTTGAATTCTCTTACATATAATATGGTATAATAATATTTATCTCAGATGACTCTCATGAGAAGTAAACAGTGCACAATAAAAGACATATCATTGTGCCTGACACATTTTTAATAACCCCCCAAAAAGAAGATATCAGTATCTTAGATACTTTGTCATTTCAAGCCTTCTTCTAATGAACTTGCCTCTAACAGAGGTTCTGCACCATTATCAAATTTATTTTAACAATGATCAGTTTAGGTACATCATACAAGTTTATATAGAATACGGTAAATGCTGAGAGAATTTCTGAATTTCACCAGCAGATTTGATGATGAAGGCTATAGTCTTAATAATTACAAAAGCCTATTCATGTCTTCACTGATTAGACAGAATATGAATTACCCTTGGGGACAGAATGTTAACTGGAAGAGAGCATGAGATGAGTTTTTGGGGCCACTAGTAATGGTTTGTTTCTTAAATAAGACTATTACCTGGGTATGATTACTTTATGAAAATAAACGGAACTCTGCATATATAATGTTTACTTTTGTGTATGTATATTAATATACATAGTAAAATAAAGTTAACATTACATTCATTTTAAATTCAGTAATTTGTATTTGTCATTCACTTGACAAGTAATGTATTTACTTTGCAAATACGATTAAAGTTTATAATTAGTGGTTATCATTTAGAAACACATTTTTAATAGTACAATAGTTCATTTCTGAGTTGGATAATCATGTTTTCAAAATAAATATTATACTTATGAAGTATATCTTAATGAAAATTGCAATAATAATGTACACCTCATAATAGAATACATTTTTTGAGACTTATGCACACTGTAGAATATTAAATTTTATTTAGTATACATATCATTTGTTAGAGAATTATGGTAAGATAATTAGTAGAATAAGGAATTACAAATGTTGCATTTGCTAGAAAGTCCATAGGAAAAGTGAAACAGATATATGTTTGTAGGCATAAATAGGACTGAGAAGCTCAGTCAACTGCATCAGAAACAACAAAATTAAACTTTGTAATTTTCAGACTGGGGCCTTATTTCCTGTATGTAGAATTCACTTTTTTATATGGGCCTGCTTATCAAATGTGTTTCACTGATTTTCTGTAGTAGTCATGTACCCCTTTCCTTAATTAAGGCAAAATTATTCATCTCAATCAATTCTGCATTACATACTATAATTTAATTTGGAGCTGATCATTCTATTACTATGGCTCTTCAGGTCTAACTTCCTTCCGGGATTGGACCCCATGAAGGTAAGTTTAAGTTTCCTGAGGTGATACACATGCATCACAGTGGTGAACTGACAGCTCTCTTCAACCACAAAACTTGGCATCATGGCTTTCAGGCATGCCACTTTGTGCAATAATTATAATGTTCCCCTACACATTTGCAACTGTGAGTTTTGTTATCCCATGAATGCAATATGTCATCCTAACAAAATTTCTAACAGAACTTCAATAATTTACCAGAATCTGGACTATTATTTACCTCTAGTAAAGTGGATTATCTTGAGTGCACACATAATTATTTATTCTGGAAGCAAAGTTAAAGATGTATCTTATTAAAAAGTGAAATGAAAATTAGCTGGTGTGGTAGCACGTGCCTGTAATTTCGGCTACTTGAAAGGCTGAGGTGGAAGGATCGAAGCAGTTCAGCAGGTCAACGATGGGGTAGCCCTGAGTGTGCCACTGCACTCCAGCCTGGGCGACGGAGAGAGAACCCAACTCCAAAAAAAAAAAAAAAAATGAAATGACACCTAGTGAAGTTGGTAATGAAATTTGGAAGTATCAAGTGTTTATACTTTTTATAGTAATTTGACTTAAATTACTTTGATGCTAATGTGACTTAGGCATATTTATTCTCAACATAACTTAAAGTCTTTGCATGATTACCTTATTTTAACAATTAACCGATTATGTTAGAATGTGTGCAACTCATTTATTTTGATTATTATAATTTTGTTCTGAAAAGCTCTGAAAATAGCAACGCAGGTTTATGTCTAAAAATAAAAAGCATAAATGTAACTATATGTCTAATAAGTCTCTTCATTGTTTTTCTACATTTCTTTGCCAGTTTACATAAAAGGATATATTATACATTATTGTAATTGTTGTTTTATCCTTCTATCTCTTCATTTAGACTATGAACTATTTAAAGGCAACTTCTGCATCTTATTTTTTTTTAACTATTCAGTTTATTTTCTCAGTGTCTGAGGCTAAGTTTGGTGCTACTTACACATTTTCATAATGAATACATGAATAAATGCATGACTGGAATAGAAAATGTAAACATTGCCCACGTGTCTCTCTGCTTTTCTCTGCCTCATTCATTGCCTTGAGTATTATAAAAAACACAAACAGTCACCTTTTGTTCATCAACAAGGGAAATTTGTTTGTAAGGATCAAATAGAGGACTAATGTAAAACAGTCCAGGATATATGTTGTCATGTTCAATTGGTGATGAATGGTATACTAATTTTAAGGAATTCTACAATATGTAATCCTAGACTTTAAAAGGGCAGAACATGGATTGTTTTATGCAAGCATATACACTGCAGCCTACAAGTATTAAACTCAAGTTTGTAAACATGAAATTTTTTTCATATCAATTTTTAAATTTTAATTATGTGGGATACAATTCAAGGTTAAGTATACAAATATTCTTTATGCAGATACCCTTGTTGATGAGATGTGTCTCTCCCTCCTTTGGCAGGTTCCTACTACTCCCACTCCTGCCACATCCACACTAACATGAAATTTTGAAAGGCATTAACATTACAGAATAATTAATATCTGTTTTTGTTTGATGACTGGGACGACCAACACAATAATAAAATTGATCAGGCAATTGTTCAATATATATTTGGTTTTGTGTGATCAATAAGAAGAGCAGGACTTAGAGGAACTTAGAGTTCATTTATATCAAGTTCTTATTGTACTTCAAGATTTGAAAACAAGATCAGGAGAGATGAAGGAGCTTTATGAAAATCAGAGTCTTCTAAAAGGAGAGACAGACATGAGCTTATTCCTACTCGCCATTTCTTTCTACTGCACCATTCTTCACTATTTCATCATAAAAATCCGCCAGCCAAAATATTTTATTTTGAAAGTTATTTTAAATCTTTTTGATGCATACGATGCTAACATAAAGTGTAGAAAATATATCAATCTGCAGTGAAAAACCTAATTTTTACCCATGTAACAACCACATATCATGATACCAGCTCTCATATACCTCTTTAAACAAATATAGTACAACACTGTTACAAATGTAACCGAAATTCCAGTCCTGTATAATGACATGAGTCATTATTTTAAGGGTTACTAAAATGATGGGTGGCCTGCAAAATACAATCACTAGCCCAGAATGTGAAGATCAATTTGCAAGATGAAAATCTGCCAATAGTGCAAATTGGCATCACCTGAGACAATCATGATCATCTACTAAGCCTTATACATCAGTGGATGCAATCTTGGTCCAAGAGAGTGGCTAAGATTTTAAGAGCCCTTCAATTAGTTGATGCCCTTGGGTATGATTTCAAAAGACTGAGCCAGAGAACAAGAGGACATGAAAATTGACACCCTCTTTGTTTTGAGTTGGAGTTGTTTTTCAATGCTTGGTATTTCCCTCTTGTTCCTTCCTTCCATTGTATCCTTCAACTTCATCTCACAGAAAAAAGTTTCTATTTGAATAATAATAAAAAAACTGTGTATCATATGGGTCCTGTGTTATAGCTTATTGCACATTAACGAGGTAATATTATTATGAAATTTTATTTTCTCCTTAGAATGTTTAGAAATTCTGACTGTAACCATAATTTTCTTTCATGAGAAATTTGCTTTTGCGAATTTTTTCTTAAAAACAATTATTGGGGTATAAATAATTTTATTCTCATCTCCTATTACACATCAAAGACAAAAGCATAATGTGCTTTTCTCTCTCTCTCTCTCTCTCTCTCTCTCTCCCTCTCTCCCTCGCCAGCTCTACTTTCGTCTCCATCTCCATCTCCAATTCCATCTCCATCTTTAGCTCTATCTGTATTTCTCCCTGTCTCAATAGATACATCTACATTTCTGTCCCTATGTCTCTTTATCTGTTCTACAAATGGTGCTGTCAAAAATGTATATACATTTTAAGATATGTTGTCTATGTATTACTTTTCAAAGCTGAATTAAATTATGTAACAATGTATAGTATGACATTCACTCAGTCATGATTTTACCATTTACTTTGTCCTTCCTGCCACATGGTAACACTAAGCATTCAGTTGATGAATGCTATCTTTTGAATGAATGTCATACTTAAATGTGTATACACTTTTTTACCCCACATAGATCTGTAGAAATATGTATATAAATGTAGATATATATCTATATATACTCCTATAGATTTATAGATAAAGACTATATAGTGATATATATACAGAAATAAATATATCTGCATATGTATCTCTATATAATACTAGTTGCTGCAGCAACTTAAATAAAGGGGCTTAATTGTAAAGTCTTAATAGCAAGGACTTAAAATCAGTTGACTACCAATATTTATTTATTTATTTATTAAGGACTAAAAATCAGTTCTTGGCTATTAATATTTATGTTTGTATATATGTGTGTGTGTATTCATAAGGGGTACAAGTGAGAATTTACTACATAAGTAGGTTGCATGCAAGTGAAGTTTGGGCTGCTAGCTTGCCCTTACTCCCTCTGGTAGTGAACCAGTACCCTTTGTATTATCACATGCTCCCTTCTTCCTTTTCTCTTCTAGCAGTGACCACCAACTGCTGATCGCATCATTTTGCTGGTGCTACTAGTGTTCAGGGCCCACTTATGAGTGAGAACATGTGGTATTCTGTTATTTGTTTCTGTGGCAGTTAATTTAGTATGATAATCTCTAACTGCATCCAAGTTGCTGAGAAGGCCATGGTTTTGATATCCTTTATGGATGAATACTATTCCATCAGTATACCTGCCACATTTTCTTTATCCAGTCCACTTTTGATGGGAAACAGTGTTGGTTCCACATTTTTGCTATTGTCAATAGCGCAGCAATAAACATGTTATGTGCAGATTGCTTTTTGGTAGAGCAATTTATGTTCCACTGAGTGTATTCTCAGGAGAGGGTTTGCTGGATTGTGTGGAAAATCAATGTTTAATTTTTTGAGATATCACCACACTGCTTTCCATAGAGATTGAACCAGCTTATATCCCCACCAACAGTGTAGCAGTGCTCCCTTTTCTTTGCAGCCATGTTAGTACCTGTTGGTTTTTGACTTATTAATAACACCCACCCTTACCAGGATTAGGGTATCTCATTGTAGTTTGATTTACATTTCTCTGATGACTAGTGGGGCTGAGCACTTTTTCATGTGTCTGTTGGTTACTTGTATGTCATCCTTTGATAAGTGTCTGTTTATGTCCTTTGCCCACTTTTTATTAGGGCTTTTTAAAATTTCACTTTGAGTTCTTTGCAGATTCTAGATGTTTGGCCTTTGTTAGATATATAATTTGTAAATATTTTTCTCATTCTGTGCTTTGTCTCTTTGCTCTCTTAATGGTTTCCTTTGCTGTGCAAAAGATTTTCAGTTTAATAAGGTCCCACTAGTCTATATTAGCTTTCGTAGCATTCACTTTTGGGGACTTGGTTATGAATTTGTGGCCTTCTTCATTTCCACTATACTTGAACTGGTCTTTCTGAAATTGGTCAACTCTACTTTTGCTTCCTGCACAACTTCTGTGAGTTTTGTTTCTATTTGCACATGGTTTTCTTTTTTCTTTCTTTTTTTTTTTTTTTTTTTGAGTTGGAGTCTCACTTGGTCGCCCAGACTGGAGTGCAGTGGCCGCTCCCGGCCACCGCAGCCTCGACCTGCTGGACTCCGGCGATCCTTCCGCCTCAGCCCTTCAAGTAGCCAGAATTACAGGCATGCGCTACCACGCCCGGCTGATTTTTTGATTTATTGTAGAGATGAGGTCTCGCTGCCCAGGCGGGTCTTGAACCCACAGGCTCAGGCAATCCGCTTACCTCAGCTTCCCAAAGGCGCGGGATTACAGGCTGAGCCACCGAGCCAGGCGGCTTTCTTTTTTCATTGAAACCATTCAATCTTTGAATTCTGTGACT
The DNA here is from genome assembly GCA_027257055.1 of Cephalopachus bancanus. Classification (NCBI taxonomy): domain Eukaryota; kingdom Metazoa; phylum Chordata; class Mammalia; order Primates; family Tarsiidae; genus Cephalopachus; species Cephalopachus bancanus. Next base: position 6,649,479 of record JAPVLO010000041.1, read on the forward strand.
GATATCTGGGACAGATCTTTGGGAGGATTCCATTGTTTGTGCACTGATAGCTGCTTTTTGGGGTACTGTTTCTTTCAGAGTCTAAGGATTGCCAGTGGATTCTTCCTCATTTGTGAAAAACAACTCTTCTTTCTTTATTGTTCTTTAGTTTTGTTAATTTGTTAGCTAGTCAATGTCTTGCTGTTCCAAGGCCTTTTCTGTAGTTCAGTATAGACAGATCACTTAGGGTAAGAGAGTGAAGTATTCACTTCTGCTTCATGTTCTATCCTAAAAATGGCTTTCTGCTGCAGAGTTTTCTGGTCAGACTGTTTTTTGGGCATCCATTACAAGTAAACTATGGAGACTGGGTGAGGGAATAGGCCCACTCATTGCTCTTCATGGTTTGCAAGCCAGAAAACTTGCTGCCTGGAGTTTCTCCAGTGTCATTTGTGTCAGGTTTGCATTAAGCATTTGAAAGACAGCAAGCTCCCTGCCATGGAGGGATATGTCCTGTGGGAAAGTGGGCTAGCAGGAGATGCTTTCTGATCTGGTGGGGGCTTGGTCACCAGATATTGGTGGTGAGCTCCAAGTGAGTCCAATCTGCAGGTGAGCTTTCTCAGTCAGCACCTGTCAGAGTGTGGGTTCATTTCCCATTCCACTTGGGCTCCACTCTCCCCTACTGCATCCTGAATAGGACTCCTCCCATATGGGACCAAATTTCTTCACAAGGTTGGGGGGGGCAACCTATAGCATGTCAGGATTACTCACCTCCTCTTGCACATAAGTTAGGGCTTCAGTTTCTATGTGAGCCTGGCATATGGCACGGGATGGATTTCAGTGTCTGCCTTTCTGATACTCCCTAGTTTCGATGTATTAGAAGAATCCTCTAAGAGTGCATCCAATACTGTTCAGGGTACCTGTGTTTATTGGTGGCAGGGTTTTTACTCTCTTTTCTACTCAGTGAGAGAAGTGCCAGTCTGCTGCTTTATGATGGCCCTCATGGACTAACTTTCCTTGGCTACTAATATTTCTGTCTCTACTTACTTTCTTCCTAGCTTATAGCTATTGGTATCTAATACTAATACAGGTTGTTTTGTAATAAAAGTCAGTAGATCAATTAATTTAGGCTTTGAAAACTATCATCTCCACAGCATAGTGTAAGAGCATAGTGTAAGAGTACCACCTTTCTTATGTGATTAGTAAGACTTTCAGGCCTTCATTTCAAATTTATAGCAGGCATGCATTTTCATAGACTTGAAAATACAGTAGACATGGTAACACAAGTTTTGACATAAGACAAGTAATGGCATGCTGTCTTTGCCCAAGAATTTTGTCTATAATGGGGAGCAGGGAAGGGAATAATAGCGGTCTTTAGCAAGTAACTGCCTATGAAACCTGTAAAATTTTACCATATGGTTAGGTGATTATCTACCTTCAATTTTGTGCTTTCTAATGTCAGAATAAACTGAGAGCAAATCACTGTTTTTATTGGTGGTGGCGTTTGTTTGTAAAGTTATTAGCATTGTGACCCTGAGATTATGAGACTCTTTTCAAAATCAACTTATTGGGATATATTTTCCAGGTAGACTAAGATATTATGCTAAACTCATTTTTTTCTCATTGTCAATCCCTCAATCTACTCATCTGCTGAAGGATGAGAAGTTTAGAATAACCAAAAGATGATGCAATGTTTATAGATATCAGTGACATGCAGCCAGGTGGACAGGTGTGATATGCACATACCAGGAAAATACTAAGGACAGGATTGAGGGTTGAGGGTACCTGGAAAATGGTAGAAGGTAAGGAGAGCCAGAGAGTATCTGAGAGAGTTTCTGCTACAAAGGGCACATTTTCAAGACTTTTTTTAAAATTCAGATTTGAAATTTTAGGATTGCAGAGATGGTTTTCTGTAATGCTATGATTCATTGAGAAAGTATCACAAATATAATTATACCTGTATATTTTTGGACTTCATGTTCTAAAACATGTTGCTACTTTGCATGTTGCATCTTAATTTAAACATATTTAAATAATGTCAGTAATAATGACAATATAAACAATCATCTTCAGGCAAGTAGAAAATTCTAATTGCTAAATTGTTACTTTCTGTTTATTTTATTAGTTTTTAAAATAATTCAAAATAATGCAGATAAACAAACAATACCTACCAATTATTCTAAATGTCATATTGACCTTAGTTATTGACATCTGAAAGTTGGTTTTGTATTGACCTTTTCAATTAATTTGTAATTGCCACTCAAAAATGCACTCATGAATATTATACTGCCCAAGAAGTAGAAGCCACAAACTGATCTGTCTAGTACTGTCCAAAGCAATGCATAATAAAAGAAAGCAATGAATGCAGGCATAGTTCATTTACAACATCAATAAATGCTTTACAGATAACATCTCTGAAATATGGAGAGTTGTAAATTCAGCGATTATATTTTGTATATAATTGGTAGTTCTTGTTAACCTTTTTAATCATAATATATTTCTGTCAAAATTTGTGCATTAATTTCATTATTTTTATTTGAAAATATAGCGAAGGATATGTGTAGAACATATTTATCATGGATAGAAAGGAGAGTTTGCAGTATGTTTGCTAATTTGGGGCAAAAGATTAAAATATCCATCTTATCCATTAACTCAACAGTACCTAAGCCTGTTTTATGATGTAGTAAAATGACAGAATAACATGGAATTTTTACACAACAATATTTGAGCCTTCAACATGCTTGAACATCTTGTATACATTTGAACCCAATAATAACACTAAAATATGAGATGAGTTGGTTTTATTATTAATAATTTTGCCAAGGAGATTTCAATTCTGACTTTCCCTATCAAAATGCACAATGAACATACCAGAAGAAACAAGAGTGGGGATGTTTCCAGCAAGTCATAATTTTCTTCTGATTTCACTCAAGCTGTATTTTTTCAGTCTACTTCCACACAAATCTAAAATAATGTTTAAAGATTCCAAGTCAAAAAACTTGACATAAAAAGTAGGTGTTTAAGTATCATATATGAGGAAAAACTAGATATAGGAGAAACAACCTAGAGCAACTCAGGAGAACTATAAATAAGAATAAAATGCATTCATGTAATCACAGAATTATTTTAGAGTTTAAATAGAATATTTAATTTCAGAAAAAATGGAGAAAAATAATTTACTAAGCTTTATACCCTCAACTGACAGCTTACACTTGTTTTGATCAAGTACCTTCTAGTATTTTCCTTAAAATATTTTCTGCCTCCTCAGTTCTCTTGTCATAACAAGTCAGTTTTCATTGCAAATTCTCACATATGTTTTTACATTATTTTCACAATCACCAACTATGATTAGTCTTAGACTTCTGTAGTAGTCTCAAAATTAGTCTTCTTGATATTGGCTTACTTTCTATTGCAATTGATTCTGTTTCCAGTGCAAAATTAATCTTAAAATAAGGTCTTCAGAGTATCATAGCTCATTCAAAAAATTACCTTGATTATTTGGATGATAAAAATAAAACATTTATTTTAAAAATTGTCCCCAATCTGACAACAAATTAACTTTCCTCCTTTATTAACAAGTACTCTCTGAAATATCTTTTTTACCTTGGCAGTTTGATGTTCTGGATGTCCCTGTAACGAATATACGTTGTTTTATGCATTTCCAAGGTTCCTGTCTGTCATTCTGGTAAATGAAACTATTTTCCCATGAGCAATACATTTCATAAAGTTCAAGTGGATCTTCCCTATTAGTGCTTGATATATGAGCCTATAACCCAGTCCAAACTCCTCCACTAAAACTAACACAAGTTATCCTTGAAGACACAGATAATCTCTTTATATTGCATAAAAATATCCCAGACTATTCCCAGCCCACAGAGATATCTTCATCCTTCGATCTACCAATTTAACACATTTACTCTTGAAATAACTTATATGATAAACAGTTTTACAATGTTATGGCTTATATTTCCAACTATATATTTCAAGTTACTTGATAAAACAAATAGTGTGATATGCTGCTTTTTAATTCAACAGTCTAAAAGTGTACTTAGAAATTTGTATTATTCTTAAAAGAATAATGTTTTATTACATACTAACTACAAATGAAGATGATCTTATTTGATTTACTATTTAGTAGTGTAATTATCCCTTTTTATTCAAATATGACCATTCATTTCTATAATTTTGGGGCTTAACAGTCACTAAAACCAATTGTCTAAAGATAATATGCTTAACAACGAAAATGTGTGATTCTCATACAAATATTTTATAAAGCATCATTGTAATTATAAAATGTTTCATTATTAACCTTTTTCAAGTTTGCTCAAAATAGTAGCTAGAAAGATTTAGTTTCATATGAGCACATTAAAAAGAAAAGAAAATTTATGATATCTGCATTCTAATTACACTGAAAAATAAAACCTTATTTTAGTTGTTTCACTAATTTTTCCATTCTTGACCACAAAACAATTTTTCATATTTATTTTAATTTCATATTTATTTTATTTAAAAAGTAAAAGTGGCAACCCACCTGGGCAACTTGGTGAGATCTCATCTCTACATAAATAAAAAAAAATTGTCCAGGTGTGATAGCGTGCGCCTGTAGTTCCAGCTACTTGGAAGGCTGAGGCGGAAGGATCACCAGAGTCCCAGCAGGTCGAGGTTGTGGTGGCAGGGAGCGGCCACTGCACTCCAGTCTGGGTGACAGAGTGAGACTCCAACTCAAAGAATAAATAAATAAATAAATAAATAAATAAATAAATAAATAAATAAAAAATAAAAAGTAAAAGTGGCATTGGCAACATTTAATTTAACACAATATAGTGATTTCCAAACATCTGCCAAATTCAAAATGTTGTAGAATCAACTTGGTTTTAAATCCCTAAAAGGATGGAATTGCTTGCTACAACCATAAAGTTTGAGAAAATTATTAAGGCTCTAAAATGGTCATATGAGGATCTGTCTACACTCTGTTAACTGCAAATTGAATAGAAATAACAGAAAAGAGGACTTTTGAAGACTTTTGACCAAACTTGTCTTCAAATATCATTAGCCTCCTTACTCATTATTTTATTTCAAATAAGAATGGAATCTAATAAAATGACAGAATTACACTACGTGATGCTTCAAGAAAAGACCCCTAAATGCCCTTCCAGCCAGATTGCCACACATAAACTCTTCCAACATAGAACATGTTCAGTTGCCACTAATTAGTTGATTAATAGATACTTGTGAAATTCCATGCTAATGAGGGGATAAAGAAATGAATAAAGAAGGTAATGATGGAATATAAAAGAATGACAGCAAGGATATATTATAAATTAAATACAAAACTCACAGAATCAAATGTTAAAAAAATTATCTAGTCTTTTGAAAAAAACTTTTATATTCCATTCTGTGACAGAGATTTTTATGAAAGCTCATTTCCCTTTCCTTCTGGAAATATTATAAGACTACATTTCTCTGCATTCCTTGAGTTTAGATGTTACCACGGAATTGATTTATAGACACCTAAATATGAGCAGGTAATGGGTAGCTCTTGCAGGCTTAGCCCAGTTTAAAAAATATATCAACAACAACAGAAATACTTCTAATCATAATTTTTCATTTATCTGCATAATGAAGATGATCATGGTATACATAAATGCTATATAACAAAGGAAAATTAAAAATTAAAAAAATCTCTGTGCAATATTCCCAGTCAAATTAAAGTCTCTTTTCTCTAGGTTGGTACAAAACAAGTCTGAAAATAAGATTTCTAATATATTGTAAGGGGAAATAATTTAGTTTCTTCTGAGAATATAAAAAATGAAATAGCAATAAACAAGACTCATTATCCCCTGAATCTTCTTGCTTTTTTAGTACAGAATTAGTCATCCACATTTTTAATATGAGACCATAGAAATCTGCTGATTTGCATAGACAGAATCCGTCTCTAACATTTACAACTGACTATATTATTTTAAGGCTAAAACAATGCAATAAGAAACTATGTAGAATGTGGTTATTTGTGATAAGCTGCCATCTTTTTATTTCAATTTATTTTTGTGTATGTGGTTTGAGAGCTTCAGTTTTACCTATGAGGACTTAGGTAAATGATGCAGCGACTCATACTGTTCGAAACTATTTTAGACCTACTTTCATTAACTGAAAAAAAATGCATAAATGGAGGGATTTTTGGAATTTGTTTATTCATTTATTTAGCAAATATGCACTCATGCCTTCTACATGGTCTACCCTGTTTTGCATACTAGAGATAAAGTAGTGAACTAAAATTATCCAAGCATCTATTCTCATAAAATTTATATTCTGATATGAAATATAACTTTTGAAAGTTAGCAAGGTGTAAAAACCCATGCTCAATTAAAGTGTGAACTCTCAGACATTTGTGAGTACAGGGTTACTATCTTGAAAGTCATTGCAAATTCCCACCTCCCATTTTTTTTTCTTTCCAAAAAGTTAGTTATATTAAAGGTAGGGCTAAGATGGAAAGACAGACTTTATAATTGAAATGGATTAAGTTTTACTACGTCTGAATCTGTGTATAATTGGTCATTTATGAGTATGGTAGAAGCTCTGGTTTGTGACAAAAGCTAGGTTGGAAAGTCATTTGCTTAGTGAAGCCATAGTATGCAAGCATTCTAAAGAGAAGCTTTTTGTTGTAAGTCTTCAACTTGTTAAGAAAATGAATGGGTACAATATTTGGAAAGGATGCTGAGCACTGGATTATCAGATGGGTCAGTTAAGTGAAATTATTTTTAAAAACTTGCACTGGGCTGAGAGCAGTGCCTCAAACCTGTAAACCCAGCACTTTGGGGAGCCGAGGCAAGAGGGAATACCTAAGCCCAACGGTTCGAGACCAGCTTGGGCAACTTGGTAATACTTCGTCTCTCTACAATAAATAAAAAAATTAGTGGGGCATGGTAATGCATGGCTATAGTTTCAGGTACTTGAAAGGCTGAGGCAGAAGGATCGCCAGGGCCCAGCAGGTCGACGCTGAGGTGGCGGTGAGCGTGCCACTGCACTCCAACCTGAGCAAAGGAGTGACACTCTGACCCCTCAAAAAAAGAAAAGAAAAAGAAAAAAACTTGCACTGGATGTCTCCATCCCACACCATATTTGTGCTATGATGAAGACAAAATATAATGCTCCAGAAGTCACACAGTGCTTGGAATCAGAAGATCTCAGTACCAAACCTAGCTTGAGTACCAAATAGAAAATATCTGTGCAATATCAAGACCTCCTTAGGAATCATTTTCCACAACTTAAGTGTTATAATAATATTGTGCAATACTTAGACTTTGAAAATCATGTCAACATCCAATTTTCTTACACAAGATGTGGGCAGTTCAGCGTTGTTGCTAATCACATGACAGTACCTGGTTAGCTTTTTTGCTTTACTTCCTATTAGTTGAACAAGTAACTTAATGTTGTCAAGTGTCATTTTCCTTGTCAGAAAAAGATCATATGATTCCAGTGCTCTGTTTACACAGTTTATGATGGTTAAATAAAATATGCACAAAAATGATGTGTCTTCAGTGATCAAAATAAATGTTTTTGTGATTATTCATATTTTTGGGTTATGTGCAGGAAATGAATTAGAATGTATTTTTAAAGTGTATTAAAAACTGTGACCATTTTCTAAATGTCAAGTAACATTGTGCAATCTGATTGCAGAAAACCAAAGAACAAAATTAGTGTGTTATCTTAGATCCAGCTACAGTGTTTAAAGGGATTCTGAATTAGTATTCCCTATTACTTAGAAATTATTTCTTATTCTCTAGTTTGGGAGTTCATAAAACTCCCTTCAGTGATTTATTTATTAAGTTTAATCTAGCACTTTTCAAATTATTTACTGTCTCTCTTTAGATTTGCAGAAAGCATTAGAGTCAGTTAAGTTAGTTTGCTGATTAGAGAAAGTAATGAGTTTCAGTTTCTGCAAATGAATCTTGAAGGCTTCAGTGATTACAAATGTCTGACTGTAATTGCTTTTATTTCAGTGGCTAAGGTAGAGGATTACTGAGGATTAAATTTACTAAAATTCACTAACGCAACCTGATGTACAGTATGCTAGGGGAGTAAATATATAATACTTGAGCACTGTTTAAATTCGATGTTTCTGAAAATCTAAAACTTTGACTCCGAGGTGCCTTTGAGGATCATTTTAAAAGCCTGTCTTCTGGCCTACTGATCAGAAAGCTGAGGCCAAGAGAAACTGTGTGAAATCAGGGCTACAACACTATTATGAATAAGGCTGAGATGAGAACCAGGTCAAGACATTTTCCCTTTGCATTACGCAAGAGAAGGAATTAAATCAGAGACAGAGACACACATATACTGGGGGTGCTGAGACAAAAGGAATCCAATTTTAGAAAACAGAGAAGCTGTGGAACAAAAAAGAAAGAAAAAGACAACAATTTTACAAAGTACAAAGTACTACCAAATATATTAATTTTTGTTTGTTTTATTATTTGTTTTCTTATTAAATATGTCCCTATCAAAAGCTTATTGGTAAAAATCAAATAAAAGATGGAGCATAACAATAGTTCCTTATAGTAAAAAAGAAAATGGGTGAAACTAAAAAGATTAATCAAGAGTAAGATAATTATTTTTCCATAGTGTATGGCAGATAGACTCATAAATCACAGATGCAAGCACATTTATCAAGTAAGACTTGTTAAGAACTCATGAATGACTTCTGGGTGAGCAGAAGTGATTTATGTCACTTTCTATCTGAAGTGGTTATGGAGCTGATATATTTTTCTCCACTTCTTCTTTGTCTCCATCTTCTGTGTGAATGAAAAGACCTCAGAGAAACTAAAATTAAAAAGGGCCACATATAAAGGAATCTGGGTTCTTGAATGACCAATGAAAATGAGAGATAAGCATGTGTTTTATCAATCCACTTAGAATCTGAGGTTAACCTACTAAAATAGTTGGCATGATCTCAGTTTTGCATCTAATTTCACATAAACTAATATCAGATGTTATTTATAGGTAATGACATCTTTCAGTTAGCTAGAATATTTTTCTAGGCATTTGGGCTTGATAATGTCTATTTAAAATTTCTACGTCTAGTTCACATTCATTGTTTCTTTCATTACAGTTCATTTACAAAGTATTTTTCATCATACATATTACATAATACAATCACATTTTAAATTGAAGTCTTCATATAAAAATAAAATTACAGACAAGAAGAAAAAAATAGTTAATTCTTGCTTCTTTGAGCCCTGAATTCTCTTAGCTATTGATTAACTTTCATTTACTGGGGTTCATACGAATCCCTGAACCCAGGAGAACTCATCTTCATCCAAGACTAGTGGAGAGCCTCAGGGTTCAGAGACACCACACTTTGAAATCCTGAGTTGAAAACAAGGGTGTTAAATATAATTGTATATTGAACAGTGAGACTCCCTTCCACATCACCCATTTATCATCCTGTTCTTACATTGCCAGTAGCCAATTACATATGTCTACTCAGAACAGACTATCCATGCCTGAAGAAAGTAAATAGATCCAATAAAAAGATCTACAGATGTTGACATGTCAATGTCTGACAACAAAATTTTCTACACATATGAACATACCCTACACACTGAAACCAAGTAAAACAACTTCTAATAAGCATGTTAGTGCCACTCTTAAGCATGAATAGACAATGCACTATCCTGCAGGAATCCAGAGGAAACAATGATAATAAATGAATTAGGCCAGATGCTGTCTGATGCCTATAATCCCAGGAATTTGGGAGGCAAAGTGATTGGGTTCAATCACTTGAACCCAAGATTTGGAGATCATCCTGGACAACATAACAAGACCTCATATCTGCAATTTTTATTAAGATATTATCTGGATATGGTGACACACACCTGTGATCCCAGGTACTTGGGAGGCTGATGCAGGAGGACTCTTTGAACCCATGAATTGGAGGTTGTGGTGAGCCATGATCATGCCACTGCATTCCAGACTGGACAACAGGATGAGACCCTAACTCAAAACAAACAAATAAATAAAATATAAAAGTAAAAGTAAAAAAGGAATAAATTATAATTTCAGAATATATTCACTATTATAGCTCTCCAAGACAAAAACTAAAGAAATTGCATCTTTAACATAATAACTCTTTTAAATGAACAATAAGAAAGCACAAATTAAAAATATCAGTCAATTGTAAAATGATAATAACGATAAAATTTCGAAGGAAAAATAAATGCAGAAATTTTCCAAAAGGAGAAGAAAAGTAAAGAGATAAAAATAAGAAAAGATGCCTTGGGAGACTGAGGTGAGTGGATTGCCTGAGCCCACGAGTTCGAGACCCGCTTAGGCAACTTGGTGAGACCTCATCTCTACAATAAATCAAAAAATTAGCTGGATGTGGTAGCGCACACCTGTAGTTCCAGTTACTTGGAAGGCTGAGGCGGAAGGATCACTGGAGCCCAGCAGGTGGAGGCTGCGGTGGCCAGGAGCGGCCACTGCACTCCAGTCTGGGCGACAGAGTGAGACTCCAACTCAAAAAAAAAAAAAAAAAGAGAAGAATAATAGAGATACCAAACATTCTGATGAATAAATAAGAACTTCTACATGGAAGAGAAAGGGATAAAATTAACAAAAACATATAGCAAGAAAAGGTCTCATCCTAAAGAATCAAAGAACAAAACTGACAATCTATTCTATGCACTCTATAAGTAATAAAAAAATTAAAGGTCTACATTGATGAACACAAATTGATTATATCTTTATATCATCTCAAGAACATTTCATTTCAGATTAGTTAGAATGAATATTACACTTTTCAAATGGAGAAATTTCATATTCATCATCCTAACAAATTAATTAAAATTAATATCAACAACAGTGAGAAGACTTGATATTGTGTGTCTTCTGATGTTAAAAATGTAGTACACATATCAACTATTTAGTATTCTTGTCCAAAATATTTAATGTAAGAGTTTTTATACAGAAATAAGTTGTCTATTCACAAATAAAAATTACCATTTGTTAGTTATACCAACAAACATGAGCATGTTTTGTGAGCCATAATGGTCATGTTCAAATGAAGTACCAAGATATTTTTGTGTGTATTTTTAGACATTTTTCTGGTCAGTTACTAGCATTGGGAAATAAATGTAAAAATCCAAAGAAATCTCTGCCTCTGCTTTTCTCAAGTATACTATCCTTTCAAAAAGAGAGAAAAAAAAATCCACCTTGCCTGTTTCAGTCTATATTGCATGTGTTTATTGCTACATGTTCAAAAATGTTTTTCATATTTTGATTTTTTGTTGTTATTTTTAGCTTGTGTTAACAGAGTCAAAGGAAATTTTATGGTGAAAGGTACATCTTTAGATTAATTATTTGAGTAGTTTAAGGCAGTCACAGCACAGTATCACAAGCTGGGTGGCTTAAAACAACAACGAAAAATAGATTTTTTCTTGTTTTGGAAGATAGCATTCTGGAAACAAGGTGTTGGCAATGCTGGCTCCTCCTGCAAGACAATCTGTCTACATTTTTCTTTGGTGACAGAGAGCAAATCTTGTCAGTATTTGACTTGCAGATATATCATTCCATTTTTTGCCTCCATCTTCACATGGAGTTCTCCTTGTGTCTGACTTCACATGGCCATCTTCTTATAGGGATACAAGTCACATTGAACTAGGGGATCCTACACACTCCGATATAACCTCATCTTAACTAATTACATCTGCAACTAATCTGTTTCCAAATGAGGTCACATTCTGAGGATGAGGACTTTAATATATCTTTATGGGAGGACATAATTCAACCCATAAAAGTAACAAATGCAGTGTTTCTGAATAAACTGACCAGAATATAAAGTTTATATGCAGATTTCTTTATATTGTCTTAAAATTCTAAATAATATTTTACAACTGAAAAACATTCATGAACTAATTTGGACTTCTGTGCATAAAACAAATATATATATATGAAAGCCCATGGAAAAATGAGTCCATATTAAACAAGTCTTCAAATTAGTGATATGCTTTACTATGAACTCGATTTAAAAATGAAGAGTTAGCCAGGTGGGGTGGTGTGAGCCTGTAGTTCCAGCTACTTGAGAGGCTGAGGTAGAAGAATTACTTAAAACCAGATATGTGAGTTCAGTCTGGGCAACATAGTAAGATTTCATCTCTTTAAAAAATGAAGAAATTATATCCTATTGACTTTCTAAATTGTCTATTCTTCTAGGTATTTGCATAGTTATTTTCAAGAAAAGTTGTTGCTTTATTGTGGACTGGTAAAACATAAATCTTTGGAGACCAAGAATAAGAACCAATATCAAAAGACAATATAAAATTTCTCTTTGTACTCTAACCATTACCAAAACAATTTGACCTCTCTGAAACCTAGTATTTCTTAATATAAATAAAAGTCTTCCTATCTATTAACTTTGATGGTCAACACCACCATATTATTGAATCTAGGTTTTGCAATTCCTCCTTACAAAGAAATCCTAATATCCTAGGAAGTAAAAAATCAATTGGGATAATAAACACAAAAGAGCAAATTCTCATGCATGAGTAGTAAATAGTGTGGTCCCACGAACTTGATGATCCTTGTCCGTCTTGCCTTTAATTTTTCACCACTGTTTATCCCCCAACTCCTGCCACATATGAGCAAGCATCTATATTTTCACCTTATTTTTAAATTGATTAGTAAAACTTACTGTTATTGTTAATGTTAAACAAAGATGACTTATTGGTTTCTTTGTTTGTTTTTAATCACTTGGATCCCCTCTGGTATCTAAAATAGAAAAAAGAATATGTAACTGTGGAACCCCAGCACAGAGACTTTTATAGTAAATTTAAATTTTGGTGACCCAGAGTTTTAGTGATATGATTATCAAGTCTTACCATTTTTATCAAAACAAAAACTTCTAAGTTTTCAATAATCTTGTCAGTAATGTATGTCATCAAACCATACGTCCGATTTAACCAAAGAATGTATTTATTTTGATGGTATTGCTATTGTCATTATATTTTCCAAGCAATGTGTAATGATTGTGATTTGTATACTATAAGATATCTAGGCGGTTTCACCTTTAATTTATGAATTATTCTTATTTTTTTAAGTATTACCTTATTAAAGATCTATGATGCTGCAGAGTTTTAATTCTTATTGTCTCACATTGCTTAAATGAGACTAAATGAATACAGAAATTGCAACCAATAGTACTTATCCTAGAATTATCAGAGGTCTATCATAGTGGTGGTGGCAGGGAACATTTTGATGGTAGTGAAGTTTTGTTTGTCAAGTTATTCTGTATTCTTTCATTTTTTTATTTCAATAGCTTTAGGGGTTACAAATAATATTTGGTTACATGAATGCATTGTATGGTGGCAAAGAAGTCTACATGAAATAATTTTAATGACATATTTCTTTAAAATCTAATATCAGGTACACAGATCCAAAAACAAGGTTCCATATAAGAATTTTTTGTTGTTACAATGATTGTTCACTTCCAGGTATATTTGTTCTGCTTGAATTGAGTGAAGACAGATATCTAACTGCATGCACAGTGTCAATATTTTAAGTAACTTTCTCACAATTGAAATAGCTAGACAAATGAAATGTCTAGAAATGTTTAGAAGTGAAGAACAAATTAGGGATTAAGATAGAGTAAAGTGGAAGTTAAGTGGAGGGGAGAGATATTGTTACAAAAGATCCACTTGAACGAAAACATAGCCGGGCTCGGTGGCTCAGCCTGTAATTTCGTGCCTTTGGGAGGCTGAAGTGAGTGGATTGCCTGAGCCCGCAGGTTTGAGACCCACCTGGGCAGCGAGACCTCATCTCTACAATATATCAAAAAATCAGCCAGGCGTGGTAGCGCCCGCCTGTAATTCCGGCTACTTGGAAGGCTGAGGCGGAAGGATCGCCGGAGCCCAGCAGGTCGAGGCTGCGGTGGCCGGGAGCGGCCACTGCACTCCAGTCTGGGTGACCGTGTGAGACTCCAACTCAAAAAAAAAGAAAGGAAACATGTGGTGATGGGAATGTTCTTCTGTATCTAGACTAGATTGTTCTGTAACCTGACACAATCCTGTACATTTAATAAAATTATGTAGAGCTAAGTATGCAAACAAACATAAATAAAGTAAAACTAGGAACATTTAAATAAGATCAGTGGATTGCATCAGTCTTAATGTCTTGGTAGTGTTAGAGTTTTGTCAGCTGTTATTATTGGGAAAAACTGGATAAGAGTATGCAGGGTTTTTTTCGCTGTGTGTGCATACATATGTGTGTGCGCACGCATGCATGTGCATGTACTTTTAACATCTACTCATACACTTATAATTATTTCAATAAAATTTTCAATTACAGTTAGATTTTTTGAATGTCATGTTAGCATAAATTAAACTATGATTACTTATAAAATAACATGAATTTTACAAATACTCAGGATTTTTTAGAGAATTATTCTTAGTCATTATAATCTTTGGATCTGACAGCTAATGGAAGGTTAAAAAAATAAATGGGCATATGACTGCTCTGACCATAAATACCCAAATTAATGAAGAGAAAATAACTTCATATATTAAAGTCACTTTGATTTTCAAAGTGACATTTCAACTAAACATAATACATTTATTTTTAAAAATAGCAAATTTGATATTCTACACCATTCATTTTTTCAAAGTTTATGATTAAATGCAAATTTGAGTCCCAGGCACATTCGTCATATTTTTTTCTATATTTTTATTACAGACTGCAGAATTGCAATAACATAACTAATTAGAGATCCTAAGAATTTTGTTAGAATCTTTACATTTAAGTTTTCTAAAGTACATGAAAAGTGTAGATTTTAAAGAAATTTTAACTTTTTAAAATTCATTTTTAACTGCTTACTGTATTTTATATTGACAACCTGATGAGCTTCTTAACCTTGAGCAGTGCTAATCTATTTCCTTGAAGATTATTTTAATAGTTACTTATAAAACTCTTTCGTTGTTAAAAAGAAAGCTATAGTGGTAGTTTTGTGATCCTTAAGGAGTAATGATGGAAGGCTAATTGGAAGGTTAATTGTGAGGAAGTTTAGTCAGTTGAAAACGTGTAACTATTGTTTTTCATAAAGTGGATATCTTGTTTCTTTGAGCTATGCTCATAAAAACTCACAAAGGTCTAGATATTGGGATTGTTGACATTGTAAGCATCTTTAATTCTAACCAATCTTACTTTGTCGGGTCAGTTTGTATAACATGACTAGATAGTAATGTTAGTTCAGTTTCCGTTTTCATTAAAGCTCAGGTCTAGTGATATTTAGCTTATTATCTCATTAGATCACAACCCATTGGTCTAAAATGTAAAATCAAGGTCAGTATGCCACTAAAAGTTATTCTATAGCTAATTCTATGTCTTATCTCAGCACGTTGGCAGCCATTATTGAAGTTACTGGACTCATGACAAGTTCATGCTGGAATGTTAGTGTGATAGTCAGTATTGATTTTCCCCAAGAAAGCATTCTTGTGTTCCTAAAATTCAAACATGAGAAATATGTCAGAAAAATTTGACTAAGAATGGATGTCCTGTCAATCCAATGTTATTTCCTCTTGGACTCAGCAATGTGTTATTGGTCTGTCAAAAAGCAAACAAAAGAGGTATCCTGTCACATGTGTAAGGAGTTTAGAAGTTTCTACTTCAACCTAAAAACAAGTAAAAAGCTGAACAAACTGAAAAATTAACAACTCTTCATAGATTCATGCAGAAAGTAAGGTCAGAGGGCAAATCATTCCCCCAGAATTGGAGAGACAGAAAGGAGAATACAGAAAGTCACAATTAAAAAACATCCACAGGGACCACTGACAAAGCAGGAAACCTAAACTGTAATTGACAAATTGCTGGAGGCTCAGTGTGGACAAGTCTGAGAGATTAAAAACCTCCTGGGGTCTAAGACACCAGGGACCCTCATATTTTTATGTCTTACCTCATGGGATTCTACCAGGCTATCACAGTGAATAACAGAGACAACTGTCATCTTGCTACCAGCAAAAAAGAGCAGAATAGGAATCATCTTAAAATAAAATACACCAGTACATTCTGTCCTCTTTAACAAGGTTAGCCCTTAGGAGAAACTAATAAGAACCTAAACTGCTGGGGTTTTATCAGAGCCTAAATGACCTGGGGGAAAGAAAATACCTGACTCCATCCAGCTCTACCCTTCACTAGGAAGATGAGAAATACCCAATTCCAGCCCACTTCAGACTTCCACATGGAAGAAGGGAAATACTCAATTGCAGCAAATTCTGGCCATCCTGCTATCCCACCCAACAGGGAGAAGGCAGGGACTGAGACGCATTTGTGGAGTTCACAGTTCAGAAGCACATAATTACTAAAAGACTGAGACCTAGATATAAACTGTAAAATGCTTCCCTTTTCTCACACTTTACCACTACATTACTGAAGTTCTATTTATAGTGATTCCTTTTACCCAGTATATCATGTTCAGCTATCAAGAAAAAAAATTGCAAGGCATCCTAAAAGATAAAAATTTTAAAGAACACAGTTTGAAGAGACATATCAAGCATGAGAATTAGACTTTAGATATAGCAGTGATGCAGGAATTATCAGACAGAAAACTTAAAACAATTATGATTAATACGCTAAAGACTCTAATGGATAAAGTAGACAGAATGAAAGAACAGACGGGCAGTATAAGCAGAGAGATGGAAATTTTAAGAAAGAGTGAAAAAAGATATGCTAGCAACCAAAAACACCAATGGAAATAAATCTTTGATGGTTTATTAGTAAACTAGACACTAGTGAGGAAAGAATCTCTGAGCTTGAAGATATCCTAATAGAAATTCCAAAACAGAAAAGCAAAAGCACAAAAACAAAAAGACAAAACAAAAACAAACAAAAAACAGAACAGACTATCAAAGAACTGTGAGACAACTACACAAGGTCTAATAAACACGTGATAAGACACTAGATGGAGAAGGAAAAGTGAAAGGAAAAGAATAAATATTTACAACATTAATGACTGAGAATTGTCTTCACATCAATATATGATACTAAGCCACGACCAAGGAAGCTCAAAAATAAAGTGAACACACACACACACACACACACACACACACACACACACACACACACACACGTGATGTGTGTCTGCGTATGTATCTAGGCATGTTATATTCAAACCACAGAAAATCAAATATAAAGGAAAAAAATCCTTTCTTTGGAATCTACTTTCTCTTTTGAAAGCGAAATATTCAGCTGCTCAACTGCCCCATCAAAGTCTGGAAGTATAGGCCTACCAGGACAGCCTCATCTCTTCGCTCTGACTTCATGTCCTCCCACAAGCCTCCTACCTTTAGAATTTTTCAAGTCTGAGTTTGATAATAATTCCCTTTTCTTCAACTTTAGGTTTCAAATTATTTAAGTGGTTCTGAAGTTCCTCTCAACTGGTTTGAGATAGGGAATGAAGAGACACTAATGTATTTCAGAGATAGTATATTAGTAAGTTGTGCTTGGAGAGAAAGGAGAGATTCTCATCATTAGTTGTGCTTTCTGATTTGTTTTCAGAGGGTAGAAGACAGCAGAGTGGAGAAGCAGGAGAAGGCTAGGAAATGCTAGTGTTGCATTCTGGTTTAAATCTATCCCCCACCCCTCCAACCAATGCGACAGCCATCTGTTTTAATTGCATAGCCCTACTATTTGGCGAAGGAAAGCATAAAGACAGAATTCTCAGGATCTCCCAGTTTTCTGGCTGTTGTGTCCACTTCCAACTTCAGCTAGCATCTGATGTTGCCCTGCTATTACAGGTCTTTTTTTTTGTCATGACTCATGAGTACTGCTGCTTTTTATGCCACAACATAGTGTTGGGAAAGCCAATGAACCATAACCAGGAAAGAGTGGAGTTGAGTAAAGAACACAACTAGAACATTCTTAAGCAACTGGCCAACTCCTTTTGTCTTTTGCCATTTGCTTCCATTACCAGAATCTAAATCTCTACCTGTTGACTGCGGGTGTTTGTAGTTGTTCCCTTTTGTAACATCTTCAGGTTTGAGAAAAGTGCACATTCACCATCTTTTCCTGACCATGTTTCAGCTTATTTTAATCCAAATAACTTATTCTAACCCATATTTTCAAGTAAAAGATGAAAGATAGTTTAATCAAACAAATATAGCCATTTTAGTTTTTGTATGGTTTCCAAATTATTTATTCAGATTTTCCTATATTAGTCAATGAGTTAATAAAAATTATAAAGAAAAATGATGCTGCACAAATTATTTTAAGAATTTTTAAAAAAATTTTTTATGAATTACAAATGGTTGGAAACGATATAAACAAAATTACCTCATAGGTGGCTGACTAAAGGTAAGAGTCTATTAGATTACTCAGAAATAATAGGCAAATAGTTTTTATAGAAAATTGTAGTGTTATTGCCTCTTGGGACAATGATTTTATATAAATTCACCAATTGTCAGAGGAGGAACAATAATGTCATCCATTGATATAACACCTTGAAGCATTTAAACAAATCCTTCATGTCTGTTGTTTATAACAACACTGTTACATAGGTATGGTCAGTCTTTTTAATTATTTCTTCCTGATGAGGAAACCCAACTCCATAATAGGTCGCTTGACTAAAGTCTCAATGAAATCAGCCCCACTGAATTTAAACGCAATTTTTTGTTCACTAGTCATTGCTCTTCTACCCTATGCCCTCTCCCAGAGGTGTTATGAGCATGGATAATGTGCATTCTTTCCTTTTCCCTCTCTTAACACATAAAATGTAATTTTAATACTAAATTATTTATTTGTGAAGCCCTTTCCAATTCTAGAGCTATATTTACAGAAGATATTTTTTACAAGATTTATAGATCCTCTTCTTAAGTGAAGGACTGCAAATGATGTGTTAGTACAAATATTTGAGACAGAGTATAATTATCCTAATGTGTATGCCTATTATTTGACTTTTAAAACTAATTATTCTGTCACAGAAATTTCTGTAACCCATGTCTTTAGTTTCCTGTTGTGAGTCCAACATTTTATATCAAATATGTGTGCTGTAGACAGCTCAGTTGTCATTAAAACGGAAGATCGCTATTTTGAGTTTATAGAGGTCATTGCCATGTGGGAAAAGTAATGCATATTTTGCTGAATTTTTGGTATATAATAGAAGAAAAAACTTTTTGTAAGCTGTCAAAGTTGATTTCTCAGTTTTGGTGGTGCAATAAATATGTGTTGGTCAGATAATTTGTGAAATAACGAGTAATGAGTAGTCATCAAAAAAAGCAAACTTTTCAGTAATTACCTCTAAAGTAATATGCATCAAGTATGCATGTATTTCTTCAGTGTCAAATTTTCTGAACTTTTCTCATTTTAACACTAAAGAAAACATCCAATCAAGTGTGATATTTGTGTACAGAAAAAATTAGGTGTTTTTCAATACATGAATTTGCTGTCAAAAGCAGCTGGCAGCGTGTCAGGAGTAAACCTGTTTCTGTCCATCTAAGCAAGGGCTGAAGAGCAAATATCCTGATTGCAGAAACATAAAATGGTCGGACAGAAGGAAAAGAGCCAAAGTAAAAGATTTTAAAAAGCAGGGGAATCAGCTGATTTTATATTTTACCTTCACTTTATGATTGAAGAATCTTGAGGAAAAAGTATTCTAATTGAGTAATAATAATAGCTTGAAGAAGAATATTTGAAATATGAATGGTTTCTTTAGTCAATAATTTCATCATAACAACTCAGGGTAAAACTTGGTTTGTGGAATATGGGAGAACATAAAAATTACACAGATCAAGAATTATTAGTGCAAATGATAATTGTTTGCCATAAGTATAACCCAAGGTAGCATGTGGTAAATATATGAGATACTTATGTCCCTGAGAGAGTTTTAAATTAAGAGCACATTGCTTTCAATAGAAAAGTTATCAGAGTTAAAGGAATTACTTGAGTCAAGTTTTTAAAAAGGAAGTCGAATTTTATTATGCAGAGACTCTAAGAGAGGTAATGAAAGGCAAAGATAAATGTGAGAGGAATTATAGAGTTTAGAAACTTCAGATAGGCTAAGAATATTGAAGTTAATCTAGATGTTTTGTAATCGATGATCTACATAAGGGACAATGTGAAGAAATTTTAGAAATGAAGATCTTGGCCATATAATCAAGGACTTAGAATAACAAGATTAACATCCTTTAATTGAAAAAGTCAACTACATTGAAATATAAAATTTTATTCAGTGTAAAATAAAAATAGTCACAAAATGGAAACTATAACACAACATTGCAGCTAAATATTAGTAATAATAATGTTAATAATAGCAAACATTAAATAGCAGTTACTGTGTACTATGCACACACACACAGCTCTGAATTTTTAGTATATTTTAATGGGCCAAAAATGCATTAAAATGATCTATCAGTATCAGTTCTTTCCTGTAATCTGGCTATTAACCATTTGTTTCAAATGGTGATTTTGGTTGAGGGAAGATGAATTCAACAGTTAGGAAGCTGTTAGAGTATTCTAGGCTTTAAAAAGAGACTCTGGCAATACACCTGTGGCTCACGCCCGTAATCCCAGTGACTCAGGAGGCTGAAGCAGGCTTGCTTGTGACCAGGAGTTTAAGAAGAGCCTGGGAAACATAGTGAGACCCTATATCTACAAAAATAAGAAATCTTAGTTGGTCAGGGTGATGCATGACTATAGTCCTAGTGATTCGGAAAACTGATGTGGGAGAATCAATTGAGCCCTGGATTTCAAGGCTTCAGTGAGCAATAATCGCACCACTGCACTCCAGCCTGGGAGACAAAATGAGACCTTAACTCTAAAAAAAATTTTTTTAATTATAAATAAATAAGACTCATATATAGTGAATGCAGCTATAATAGAAAATGAAATGAACAAGAGAATAGACAGTAATATGCATACATGTATGCTAACTGTACATAGAAAGTGGGATATAGAATCAATTATGTTGTTTATTCTGACAAGATATAGTTCTTTAAAAGAATTAGGAACATCAAAAGGAGAAAGAAGTTTTCTTCACCTGAGGAAAAAAGAAGATATTTAGTTTGGAAAGTGTAGACTCTGAGGCAGGAGTAAGATCCATGAGATTGTTTGTAATAAATGATGATAATGACTGAATTGAATTGTAATGAGAGGCGATGTTAAGCTGAGTCAATCTGTAGCGATGCCACAAGATTTACATTGACTGGATCACAGACTCTGGTGATGTTTGCCACTAGAAGACTCTGCCATCAATAAAAGGAAAAATAGTAACCATTAGCAAGGTTAGAGACATTCTGTGAAAGAATTGGTGTTGAGGGGAGATTGTCCCCACTCCCAAAGCAATAATTTCAAATTTGTACAATACAAACAAATCTGAGTTTAAACTTATAAATTATGTTTTAATGACGTGCAAGTGGAAATATCTAAATAGGTGTGGTGTTTTGAAGAAGACCTAAAAACAAATACTTGGCATTGCTTAGTCGGCTGTCTCAAAGAAAGGAGCTCTAACAGACTCAATTATGCAGTTCTGTTTAAAGATCTGCTATGGATTCCCAAAGTTTAGTTACACACCCTTGAGTATATACATTTAACTTTCCTCTGGACGTCTGTAAGTCCCCAGAATAGTATTTGTACAATAAAACCTTTCCTTTAATAATATTCTGACTGTCGTATGTCTTATCTTTATAACACTATAATTTACTTGAGATAGAAAGCTTCAAGTCATCATTATATTCTCTAATCTGTGAAACCTTCACAGGATACGTTTTACAAATTCTCTAGATTATACCTTTAGCATTTTTCTTAAACAATTCCTCTTCTCGAATTTTTTTTGAACCTCTTCATTGTATCTGTCACTGTTTTTTCTTAGATTCTGATATTTTACTGCCTGAACTTTTACAGTAACATTTTATATTGTTCTCCTTGCTCATGTTTTCTTTCTAGACAATGAAAACATTCAAAACTGACCCCAAAGAGCTCATAAAAAGATAAAAATATGAAGCCGGGCTCGGTGGCTCAGCCTGTAATTCCGTGCCTTTGGGAGGCTAAGTGAGTGGATTGCTTGAGCCCGCGGGTTCGAGACCCGCCTGGGCAGCGAGACCTCATCTCTACAATAAATCAAAAAAATCAGCAGGGCGTGGTAGTGCATGTCTGTAATTCCCGCTACTCGGAAGGCTGAGGCGGAAGGATCGCTGGAGCCCAGCAGGTCGAGGCTGCGTTGGCCGGGAGCGGCCACTGCACTCCAGTCTGGGCGACAGAGTGAGAATCCAACTCAAAAAAAAAAAAAAAAAAGAAAAATGATATTGTCGTGTACTTTCTAAGGAAATTTACTTGATGCTTGATTTTTTTTTTAATTTTAGAGTTGTGAGGTACATGGGAGGACATACTGCCTAAGTAAATCACATGCGGTGAGATTTGGGTTTTTAAGGAGCCCTTTGTCCCCCTGGAGCCCAGCAGGTCGAGGCTGCGTTGGCCGGGAGCGGCCACTGCACTCCAGTCGGGGCGACAGAGTGAGAATGGTGCGTGGTTGTGTGCCCCTAACCTCTCCTCCTTCTCTCCCTCCTTTAGCAGTCTCCAGCATCTGTTGTTCCTACCTTTGTGCTTAAATATCCAGTAATCAGGGCCTGCTTAAGAGTGAGAACATGTGGCATTTAGTTTTGAACTCTGGTTCACCTAGGACGACGGTCTCAGCTACATCTATATGGCTGCAAAAGACATAATTTAGTTGCTATTTTTGACTGTGTAGTATTCCGTCATGTACATGTAACACATTTATTTTATTCTGTCCACTTCCAATGAGTATCTGGTTTGGTTCCATGTTTCTGCTATTGTGACTAGTGCTACAATGAGCATATGTGTACAGATGACTTTTTGGCATAGAGATTTATGCAGCAAAATCTAAAAATGACAGGTGGGACCTTATCAAACCAAAACATTTTTGCACAGCAAAAGAAACCATCAAGAGCTCAAAGAAACAACTCACAGAAAGGGAAAAAATACTTACAAGCTATGCATCCGACAAAAGCCTAACATCCAGGATCAACAAGGAATTCAAATGAATTGACAGGAAGCAAACACATCCATTAATAAATGGGCAAAGGACATAAACAGACACTTCTCAAAGAAAGACATTCAAGCAACCAGCAAACCTGTGAAAAAATGCTCAGCTTCACTGACCGTCAGAGAAATGCAAATCAAAGCTACAATGAGATCCAGCCTCAAACTGGTCAGGATAGCTATCATTAAAACTAAAAAAAAAACCCAAAAAAACACAGGTGTTGATGAGGCTGTGGAGAAAAAAGAATACTTCTACACTGTTGGTAGGAATGTGAGTTAGCTCATTCTCTGTGGAAAGCAGTGTTCCATTATCTCTAAGAACTAAAAATTGAGCTATCATACGATCCAGCAGTCCCTCTTCTGAGAATATAGTCAGAGGAAGATATGTTATCAAATGCATAAAAATCCCTTTACAGCCTAATCTAAATCTGTATTTCTATCATCATTGTAATTCCAATAGCACTTTCTTAGTAATCTTCCAATAAAGACAGCCTCACTCGAATAGCACATAAAACATAGCTATATCATAACATGTATCATATTGTTTGTAATTATTTGCTTGACTACCCTCTCACTACATGAAGAAGCAGTGCTTTATTTAGTTTTCACTAGCTATAGTCTGAAAAGTAGTAGAACTTGTTAGGCACTTAATAATTGTGTGTTGAATTAATTAATGAATTATTCATTCACTCTTATAGGATGCTTACTGTTTTTGAAATAAATGAAAGCAATTCCAAGGTTTTACCAATCCAGCTGCATTATAAATAAGCATTATTATATTATGATAACTGTGTCATATTATTTGCCAAGTTTGACTAAATCATTCTATTAGAAGTTTCTTATTTATTGAAGTACACTGGAAATTTCAACAGTGCCATACAAGGACATTCATGTTGAAAAGTGGTTCTCTTAAAGACCAAAGGAAGCCTCCAAAAAGCATTTAACGCATCTTATAATTTATTGTGACATTTATCATCATGTAGAAAGAAATACTGAGTTGATATAACTAAGGGTCATTGTCAATGAAGGGATGTTTTAAGTAGATACATTTCACCAAATAAAATTACTTTTATTGAAGTAGTTTGTATTGTATTAGAGATATAGGCACGTCCACAAATTCTTTGAGGGAGCTGATCATGTCTCTCTCCTCATTGTACCCACTGGTGCATAGCAACATGGTGATTATTTGGGTGATCATTAACCATTTTTTCAGATTTTCTACTGGAATGAATTCTCATTCCTAGGTTTTAACATTCTTTCTCATTCTGATATTCCAACTTCTTTTTCTCTGATCACATCAACCTATTTAGTATTAATCATCTTTCTTTTTCTTATTGGATATTTTCTTTTAGTGTCTTCACCTTTCTCACAATCCCAGATGGAAAAACGTGTAATTTATGTCTTTATATTTGAATGTGCACCTGAATGCTGTGCTTTTAATTTTAGTTGCCATATTAACCTCTATCCTTCAGAAACTTAAAATTCAACTTGTCTTAAACTGATATCTTTGTACCTTTCTCTTTTGTCAACATAGTGGTATTTAATATGTTACCATAGATATTTCAGCAAAGGTATTCGTATTTCAGAACTACTCTATATGTCTTTTTTCTCCCTTAACTACCATATTAAAATGATCGGAAAATCCTGTCAATTTAGTGTTATAAAATCTCATCTATTTTAAGTCCTCTTTAACTCCATATAGTATCACACATGTTATGGCTGCTTATGTTTTAAATTTATGTTGAGATATTATAATTTACTTCAGTTGTTTCAGTAAAAATCATAAAACATTTGCAAAATTTAAAACTAGAACTTTGGGGGAAAAAATCCTCCCAAACATGTGTAACAAAATAAGGAAATTAAATATTTAAGAAAAATGTTATTTTAATTAAACAAAGAAAGGAATTTTTGACACATATGGTATTGTTAAAATTAGCTAGATCATTGTCTGACAACTCACAACATAAGCAAAATTAAATTTCACATACCGTGAAGATTTGAGTGTTAAAATGAAATATTAGAAAAAGTAAGTGAATATCTATATGATAATTTTTTAAACTAATAAAGTAAACCCAGAAAACATTTGAAAAATTGAGTATTTGGCTATAAAATATCTTTACCAAATATACAAACTAATTTAAAAGACAAACTGTTTTCTATATAAATATTTACAAAAGTTAAAAAAATAGAAAAAGATTATGTCAACTAAGGAGGAAAACAAAATACAAAATAAAATAAGCAAAAATTACAAGTAGGTAGCTAGAGAAAAAAACCTAAATACTAAATTTTACATGTATTACTTGGTGTTCTTCTTTAAAATGTATGTATTTATTATAGAGTTGTGGGTACAAGTGAAAATTTACTACATAAGTAGGCTGCATGCAGGTGAAGTTTGGGCTTCCAGGTGTCCTCACTCCCCCAGTAGTGAATCAGGTACCTCTTGTGTTGTTATATGCCTCTCCACCCTCTTCCCTCCCTCCCCTAGCAGTGACCACCGACTGCTGATCCCACATTTGGGCTAATGTGACTATTGATCAGGGCCCACTTATGAGTGAGATGTGAGATACTGAGTGAGATACTCAGTTCTTTGTTTCTGTGATAGTTCATTCTGTATAATGGTATCCAACTGCATCCAAATTTCTGCGAAGGTCATAATTTTGTTCTTCTTCTTCTTTTTTTTTTTTGAGTTGGAGTCTCACTCTGTCTCCCAGACTGGAGTGCAGTAGCCGCTCCCGGCCACCGCAGCCTCGACCTGCTGGGCTGCGGCGATCTTTGCGGCTCAGCCTTCCAAGCAGCTGCAACTACAGGCGCGCCCTACCACGCCCGGCTAATTTTTTGATTTGTTGTAGAGATGAGGGCTCGCCAAGTTGCCCAGGCAGGTCTCGAACTCGTGGGCTCAGGCAATCCACTCACCTCAGCCTCCCAAAGCACTGGGATTACAGGCTGAGCCACCAAGTCCGTTTGATTTTGTTCTTCTTTATGGTTGGGTAATAATCTATCATGTATATGTACAGCATTGTCTTTGTCCAGCCCACTTTCTATGGGCAGCAGGGTTGGTTCCACATTTTTTGCTATTGTGACTAGTGTAGCAATAAATATGCGTACTCAGGTGTCTTTTTGGTAGAGCGATTTATGTTCCTCTGGGTATATTTCCAGGAAAGGGATTGCTGGATCGTGTGTACAATCCATTTTTAGTTCTTGTAGAAATCGCCACACTGCTTTCCATAGAGGTTGAACTATATTTTATTCCCACCAACGGTGTAGAAGGGTTCCTTTTTCTCCTCAGCCACACCAGCACCTGTAGTCTTTTGACTTATTAATGATAGCCATCTTCACCAGGGTTGAGTGGTATCTTATAGTTTTTATTTGCATTTCTCTGATGCTAAGTGAGGCTGAGCAACTTTTCATGACTTCTTGTATGCCATCTTTTGACTTCCTGTATGTCATCTTTTGAGAAGCATCTGTACGTCCTCTTCACCCACTTTTTGATGGAGTGATTTGTTTATTTTTTTCCTTTCACTTCATTTGAGTCTTGTAGATCCTGGATGTTTGGCCTTTGTCAGACGCACAATTTGCAAATGTTATTCCAGTTTTGTGGGTTTTCTTTTTACTCTCTTGAAGGCTTCTCTGTGCAAAAGATTTTCAGTTTTATGAGGTTCCACTTGATTATCTTAGCTTTTGTAGCATTTGCTTTTGGGGAGTGGCCATGAATTCTTTGCTCGCTATAATGTCCAAAAGGCTGTTTTCTGTTTTATTCTAGGATTCTTACAGTTTGCAGTTTTTTTTTTTGTTTGTTTTGTTTTTTGAGTTGGAGTCTCACTCTGTCGCCCAGACTGGAGTGCAGTGGCCGCTCCCAGCCACCGCAGCCTCGACCTGCCAGGCTCCAGTGATCCTTCCACCTCAGCCTTCCGAGTAGCCGAAATTACAGGCATGCGCTACCATGCCCGGCTGATTTTTTGATTTACTGTAGAGATGAGGTCTCGCTGCCCAGGCGGGTCTCGAACCCGCGGGCTCAGGCAATCCACTCACCTCAGCCTCCCAAAGGCGCGGGATTACAGGCTGAGCCACCGAGCCCGGCTAGTTTGCAGTTTTACACTTAGTTTTTTTAAATCTATTTTGAGTTGATATTTGTATATAATGATTTTTCAAGTAATCATTATCTAGTCTGTTGAACTTAATATAGATATAATATATGGTGTTATTAACTCCTGGGTTTATATTTTCCATTATCCCAGAATTCTACTATAATCTTTATGTGTCTGCTCTAAGTTCATGTTTTATAGTTAGTTTTGATTTACTAGTAATTTGTAATTTTGAACAATAGTGATTATTTTTCATTATGTTTTGACAAATTATAATTATATATATTTATGGGATACAAAATGGAGAATGGAGAGATGATAGAAGATACAAAGCCTTAATTAGATAATGATTTTTTAAAGTTAACATATAAATTGTTCTATATCTATTTTATAATTTCATTTAAGTAATATGATGTTTAGTTTGTACAGTCCATTTCATTGAATTACACATCACACTTTGATATACAAATTGGATTTATAGATTGCTTTTTTGTGTCTGTTTTGTTTTCTCTTTCCCCCAGGGCTTAGCTTTCCTTAACTAATGCATTTTGAAGTATTATTACCCAGTCTAGAACATGCTATTTTAATAACAATGAATTTGTGACCATACTAAGGATTTTGTATATCCTGCTACTAATCCAAGGTGACAACTGGTTCAGCTCCAGCTCAAGGAGCTGTGTTATGTAACCTGCCTCTCCAGACCCACTACTTGGTATGTGCAAATATCTCAAGTAACTCTTGGATCAGTTTTGTTTTGAAGCCTCCTTTCATGAGATGCTCTATATTTTATTATGAACCTCAGTTCTAAACACTTATTTTCAATGAAACACTTTAGTCTGTGTTAATGAATAGCTGCTGAATTTCTTTCAATAACTATCCTTACCCTTGCTCACTACTTTGCATTGCTTGTCTGTTTCTGAATTGTAGAAATGCTCCTTCTTATTTTCAAAGTGTGCTGTGTCTCTGTGTATTTTTCCTCTATTTTCTTTAGGATTGCTATTAATTTAAAGCATAGGATATATATGAAATAATTTTGCTTCACAAACCTCTAGAACTCTTTTATTGAGAGATTTTGAAACATTTTGAGAATAATAATAACCACAAGGGGAAAAATTTAAATCAGTAAATAACACATACATTATTTAGAAAAAGATAAAAAGGCCAGTTTATCCGATGGCAAACCATTTACAAATGCAAGAAATACTCTGTGAAATTATCCACCAGGGCCAGACATCCTTCTTAGTTTTATTGTTTACAGCACAGATGAATGGCAAAAACACTTCAGTATGATTGGCTGCTCTCTACATGAAATGCTTTCATAAGGTGTTTTGATTTATTAAGTTGTCATGAAAATATGCTAATGACAATCAGCTCCTTCTTTGATGAGATGCTAGCAGCTCTGACCCCAACATACTTACTCCCAAACACAGATTAAATACTGTGCTTTCATTTCTCCCAGGATTTTTTTTAAAATAAGAATATTTAACATAAAACCTACCGTGTTAACAAAGTTTTAAATGCACAACACTGTATTGGTAACTAGGCACTATGTTGTATAGTAGATATCTAGAACCAATTTCTCATTTATAACTAATTTATATATTCAACAACAACTTCCCATTTTCTTTTACCCCATATCCTGGCAATCACTATTCTAATTTCTGATTCTGTAAGTTTGAGTATATATTCATATAAATGGAATCATGTAGTATATGTCCTTCTATGACAAACTTATCTCTTAGTAAAATGTCTTCCAAGTCCATCCATGTTGTCCTAAATGGTAGGATTATCTTCTTTTTTTCGGGTTGAATAATATTCATTTTCATATGTACCCCACATTTTCTGTATTCATTCATCTGTCAATGTGTGGACTCATTTTTGTCCTTGCTAATTTTTTTTCCATTTTTCCTTATGACTGTCTTTATGCTAGTGCCATACTGTTTTAATTACTGTAATTTTGTACTATATTCTGAAATCAGAAAGTGTGATGCCTACAATTTTGTTCTTTTTTCTCAAGTTCACTTTAGCTGTTCTAAGTATTGTGCTGTTTTATATGAATTTTAAGATTTTTTTCATCTATGTAAGAAATACCATTTGGAAGTAGTGAAAATATAATTGAATCTATTGATACATTTTTAGGCAGTATGTACATTTAAATAATACTAAGTCTTGCAATCCATAAACACAGGATTTTATTTATTTATTTGAGTCTTTTAAAATTCCTTTCATAAATGTATTGTAGTTTTTGGTAGATAAGTCTTTCATAGTGGTTAAGTTTATTCAGTAAAGGTTTAAGATATAAGTCAACATACAAAAAATTATGTTTCCTTATAGTAGAAATAAAATTTTAAACTTGCTCTAACAGTAATACTTGTTTTATCTATTCCACTTAATTTTTGCAACTTAAATCTTAATTCAGAAAATGATTTTGCTTATTTATTTATTTTTTAATTTTTATTTTAGAGATGTGGGGTACAGTTCAGGGTTGGGTGTACAAATGGTCATTGTACAGGTAAAGTTTGGGCCTCAGTTTTGTCCCCACATCACGTGGTTTGAGATCAGGTACACTTATTGACGAAGTGTGCCCTCCCCACCCCACTCCCCCAGCAGTTTCACACTACTGCCCACCCCTTTCTTGTAGTATTATGATAATTGTTCAGGGCCTGCTTATGAGTGAGAACATGTGGTAATCAGTTATTTGTTTGTGTGATAGATCACTGAATACTACAGATGGTAAATCCATCCAAGTTGCTACTTTTGATGGGCAGCACGGTTGGTTCCCTGTTTTTGCTATTGTGAATAGTGCTGCAATAAACATGTGTGTGCAGGTATCTTTTTTGTAGAATGATTTGAGTTCCTCCAGGTATATTCCCAAAAGGGGGATTTCTGGGTCGTGTGGAAAGTCAATTTTTAGGTCTTTCAGATCTTTTTTCCACAGAGGTTGCACTAGTTTACAATCCCACCAACAGTGAAATGTTTCCTTTTCCCCACATCCTCTCCAACACCTAATGCTTTCTGAGTTATTGAAGATGGTTATCCTAACTGGAGTTAGGTGGTATCTCAGTGTCATTTTAATTTGCATTTCTTTGATAATTAGTGAGGCTGAGCATTTTTTCTTGTATGTGTTGGATGCTCGCATATCTTCTTTGAGAATTGTCTATTCATATCTTTTGCCCACTTTTTAATAGGGCTGCTTGTTTGTTTCTTCTTTTAAAACCTCGTGTTTGAGTTTTTTGTAGATCCTAGATATTAGGCATAGAAATTAACTGTCATATTTTGTAATACATAAATTTAAAATGCATGGGTGCCATATTCAGAGTTTTACACACAAGATTAACTAACTTGATACTGTAAAAAAAATGCACCAAACAGAAAAATATGATAGTACACAAGCTAATAAATCATGTGACCTTTAGAAAATTTCTCTTTGTTTTCATGAATTTAGGAGGTTAACCAAGGGTTTTACATTTGTTGAAGGTACATAGATCTTTTGGATAATCTGATGATACCTCTGTCTATATTTAGTAAAAAGCCCATTTTTTTTCTCCCTAAGAGTTAACACTTTGCATTAAATTTAAGGTACTGATGCCCATTCACAAATCTTGTTTTAAATTCAGGAACACTAGATCGATAATATTTAGTATGTTTTTTTTATGTACCCTTGTTCTCCAATTTTTATTTAATTATTGACACATCATTTACATAGAATAAATTTTTGTGAAGATTTTTAAAGCATACTGTTAAGACAAGTGTACAAAAATGAGATTGCCAACAAACCAAACAAGATAAGAAATATTTCTTTCACTCCAAAAACTTCTTGCGTGCAACTTTTCAGGGTACTTCCCCTTCCCCAGAAGCAACCATTGTTGTTACTTTACCATCATCAGCTAGTTGTGGAATTATGTAGGATATACTATTCTGTGCTAGGCTCCTTGAACTAAAATAATGCTATTTCCACACTTGTTGCACTGTCAGCTTTTGTCCCTATTGTATTTCTGAGAAGAGTTCAATGCTATCTTCAGTAAGAAGAATCTGGGATAACAATTATGAGATAATACGACTTTAGGACTAGCAGAGTGAAGCCAGAAAGTTAAGTGGTAATTCTGAAGTTAATGCATGTTTTTAGAACAGTACATAGTTTTGTCCTAACAAATAAAAAAAGCTATGCATTACCTAGCATTAAAATTCTATTACTATTTATAAATTTAAAACAAGTTAATTTATCCTTTGGTTTTTAATTAAGAGCCAAATAAAGTTATCTGAAGTATGATTACATACGCTGCTATACTGCTGGTTTGGTATCTACTCCCTTGACTTGAGTCCATTATTAGCAGAACAGACTACATGTATTTGTAAACTCATTAATTATTATATATTTCTTAAAGACTTACCTCTGCTTTCTTTATTTATATAAGTAATTGTGTACTTTGTACCACTGAGATTGTTAACAGGATAACATTAAGTTAACACTGATTTATATTCTCTCTCTTCTAACTGTTTGTATTTGTTGTTATTGTTATTTCTATTTGTCTCTGTGTCTTTATTGCATTTTTATCATTTTGTGGGTTATCTTATTTTATTTTTAAATGTTTTATTTTAAAGATGTGAGATACAATTTGGGGTTAGGTATACAAAAGTTTATTATGAAGGTATCCTTGTTAATGAGGTGTGCTCCCCTCCCCTGGCAGTTTTCCATTACTGCCAATCCCGTTCCCCCTTCCCCTGGCAGTCTCCCACTACTGCCAATCCCTTTACTATAGCGTTATGATAATGTTCAAGGTCTGCTTATGAGTGAGAGTATGTGGTAATCAATTATTTGTTTCTGTGAAAGATCATTCAGTATTCTGGACTCTAAGCCCATTCACGTTGCTGCAAAGTTCATAATTTTGTCCTTCTTTATTACTATGTAATATGACATCATGTATATGCATCACATTTTTGTATCCATTCATATTTTTATGGGCAGCACAGTTGATTCCATGTTTTTGCTATTGTGAATAATGTTGCAATAAACATGCATGTACAGGTATCTTTTTCATCGAGTGATTTGAGTACCTCCAGGTATATTCCCAGAAGGGGGATTATGGGGTCATAAGGAAGGTCTATTTTTAGATCTTTTAGGAATTGCCAAACTGTTTTTCACAGAGGTTGTTCTATTTTATACACCCACTAACAGTGTAGAAGTCTTCCCTTTTCCCAACATCTCTCTACTATCTTGTTTTGTGAGTTATTGTTGATGACCATCCTGACTGGAGCTAGGTGATATCTCAGTGTGGTTTTAATTGGAATTTCTTTGATGACTAGTGAGACTGAGCATGTTTTCATGTATCTGTTGGCTACTCATATGTCTTCTTTTTATAAGTGTCTATTCATATATTTTGCCTAATTTATAATGGGGCTGTTTGGTTTTTTTTCTTTTCAGCATGTTTTAATTCCTTGTAAATTCTGGATGTTAGGCCTTTGTCAAATATAAAGTTGGCAAATATTTTTTTTCCAATTCTGTGGGCTGTCTTCCTGCTCTCTTGGTGGTTTCTTTGGCTATGCAGAAACTTTTAAGTTTAATGAGGTCTCACTGGTCAATCTTGTCTCTTATGGGAAGGAACACCTGGGTTTTTGATCAGGAATTGGTTGCCAGTTTCAGTTTCCATAAGGGTGTCTCCTGCATTTTCTAAGATTCTTATAGTTTGAGGTTTTATGTTTAGGTCTTTGATCTATTTACGCTTGAATTTTGTGTATGGTGATAAGTAGGAGTCTAGATTTAATCATCTGCATGTTGTCAGCCAGTTTTCCCAGCACCATTTACTGAATAGGTTCTCCTCTTCCCAGTGATTGATGGTGGAGGTTTTATCAAAGATGGGTTGGTTGACAAATTTAGGTTTGCTTCTAGAATCTCTATCCTGTTCCACTGGTGTATATGTCTGTCTTATACCAATACTGTGCTGCTTTGATTATTGCAGCCTTGTAATAATGGTTAAAGTCTTGGAGTGTGATACCTCCAGCTTTACTTTGCTGACGAATTGTTTTGGCTATTTGTGATGACTTATATTTCCATATGAATTTGTGAATTGTCATTTCCAGGTCTGAGAAGAATGCTGCTGGTAATTTAATGGGTATTGGGTTAAATTTGTAGATTGCCTTGGGTAGGATGGACTTAATAGTGTCGGTTCTTTCAGTTCATGAGTATGGAATAGTTTTTCATTTATTTGTGTCATCTTTGATTTCCTTGAGCAGTGTTTTGTAGTTTTTGTAGTAAAGTTCTTTCACTTTTCTGGTTAGGAAGATGCCAAAGTATTTCTTTCTTTCTGTTTTTTTTTTTTTTTTTTTTTTTTTTTTTGGCTCTTATGAATGGGATTGTGCTTTTTATTTGAGTTTCTGCTTATTTATTTGTGGTATATTGGAATGTGACTGTCTTTTGCATACTTATTCTATACCCCAAGATTTTTCAAAGTTCTTTATCAGTACAAGGAGGTTTTTTACCAATTCTCTTGCGTTTTCGAGGTATAGAATCATGTTGTCAGCAAAGAGGGATAACTAACTTCCTCTTTTCCTATTTGGATACCACTGATTTCCTTCTCTTGTCTGATTGCTCTAAGTAGGACTTCCAATACTATGTTGATCAGTAGAGGTGAGAGTGGAAATCCTTTTCTTGTTCCAGTTTTCAGGTAAAACATTTTCAATTTCTGTCTGTTTAGCAGTATGTTGGCTGTGAGTTTCTGGTAGATGGTTCTTACTGTTTTGAGATATGTTACATCTATTCCTATA
Source organism: Cephalopachus bancanus (assembly GCA_027257055.1). Lineage (NCBI taxonomy): Eukaryota > Metazoa > Chordata > Mammalia > Primates > Tarsiidae > Cephalopachus > Cephalopachus bancanus. The sequence continues at coordinate 6,683,330 of JAPVLO010000041.1, forward strand.
TGTTTGGGGAGTTTCTCAAGAAAGGACGCTGGATTTTATCAAAAGTTTTTTCTGTGTCCAATCATGTGGTTTATGTTTTTACATCTGTTGATGTATTTAATTGTGTTTATGGTCTTGAAAATGTTGAACCAGTCCTGCATCCTGGGGATGAAGCCTACTTGATCATGGTGGATGATTATTGAGATGTGTTGTTGGATCTAGTTTGCTAGAATCTTATTGAGAATTTTAACTTTGATGTTCATGATATTAGCCCGAAGTTCTCTTTCTTTGTTGTATCTTTACTCAATTTGGATATCAATGTGATGTTAGCTTATAAAATGATTTGGGGAGAGCTGCATGCTTCTTGATTTCTGGGAATACTTTCAATAGGATTGGTATCAGCGCTTCCTTGTATGTTTTGTAGAATTCTGTTGGAAAGTCATCTGGTCCTGGGGTATTTTTGGTTAGGTAGTTTCTTATGACATAGTTGACTTCCTGAGTTGCTATTGGTCTATTTAGGGACTCAATTTCTTCTTGTTTCTACCTGGGAGGTTGTGTGATGTCAGAAATTCCTCTGTTTTATTTAAGTTTTCAAATTTGTTTCCATACATGTATATATAGTAATCTCTAGTCATATTTTGCATTTCTTTGGGTTCATTGTGACTTTATCTTTTGCATTTCTGATTGTGTTTATTTGGGCTTTTTCTCTCTTTTTCTTGATCAGTCTAGCTAAGGGTCCATCTATCTTTTTATCCTTTCAAAGAACCAGCTTTTTGTTTTGTTTGGTTTTGTTTTTTTTTTTTGTATTATATTTTTGTCTTCTATGTCCTGAATTTAGGCTTTGATTTGGTCATCTGGATTCTTCTGCTGAAGTTCAGGTTTTGGTGTTCCTGCTTTTTCAGTGCCCTTAGGTGATTTGTTAGGCTTTTAACTTGTTGTTTTTTTCATTTTCTTCATGTGTGTTCATAGAGATATGAATTCCCCTCTAAGGATTGCTTTCATGGCATCCCGGAGGTTTTGGTAAGATGTTGCTTCATTTTCATTTGTTTGCAGGAATCTTTTAATTTCTGTTTTGATATCCATGTTGACCCAGGAGCTGTTCAGCATCATTCTGTTTAGTGTCCATGTCTTTGTGGTTTGGGGAGGAACATTGTTGGTGTTGATATTTATTTTTATTACACTGTGATCTGATAAGGTGCATGGCAGTATTTCAATCTTGTGAAATATATTTATGCTTGATTTTTGGTTGATCTTAGAGTACATTCCATGTGGTGCTGAGTAGGATGTATAATTTGTGGTTGTTGGGCAGAGTGTTCTTTAAATATTAATTAAGTCCTTTTGGTCAAGTGTCACATTGAGGTTCCAGATATCCTAGTTTATTTTTTTTGTCTTGATGATCCATCAAGGTTGTTACTGGAGTATTTAAGTCCCCAGCTATGATAGAGTTAGAGTCAATATCTTTTTTTAGTTTACCTAAAAACTGCTTTATGAAATTTGGTGCTTCTATGTTGGGTGCATATATGTTTAGGATGGATATTTCTTGCTGTTGTATTGAACCTTTTTTCATTATGCAGCGACCTTCCATATTTTTTTAAATTTCTGGTAGCTTAAAGGTTATTTTGTCTGATGTTAGGATTACAACTCCTGCTTTGTTTTTGTATTCCATTTGCCTGATAATTTGTTTTCCATCCCTTACTTTGAGTCTCTGAGTGTCCTTTCTGGTGAGATGAGTCTTCTAGAGATAACATATTGTTTCGGCATGATATTTTATCCAATTTGCCATTCTATGTCTTTTCAGTAGTGCATTTTGTCCATTCACATTCAGGCTAATTACTGAGATGTGAGAGTTTAATCCCTGTCTTGAGATTCTTATAGAGTTTGTTGTTGCTGCTACTATTTGTTTATTTGTTTGTTGTCTTTCTTTTGACTATGCGGTTGATTCATGTGTGTTTTCAATCTTTGTCCTGCATTCTTAGGAAGGATGTGGTCATTCTTTTTTTTTTTTTTTTCCTTTCTTCTGTGTTATACTTTAAGTGTTTCTTGTAGAGCTGGTCTGGAGGCAGCATAAACTCTTAGGGATTGTATATCTGGGAAGGATTTTAATTTTCCATCACTGATGAAACTTAGCTTAGCTGGGTAAGTAATTCTTAGTTGAAATTGCTTATCTTTGAGAACTTTGATGATTGGACTCCAGTCTCTCCAAGCCTTTTGTGTTTGTGTAGATATGTCTGCTACTACTCTAATTGATCTTCCCTGATAGGTAGTCTGTCCTGTCTCTTTTGCTGCCCTTAGGATTTTTTCTTTTATACCTACTTTGTGTAAGTTAATTATTATGTGTCTAGTAGTTGGTCTTCTCATTTGTTGTCTTGTAGGGGTTCTCTGAATCTCTTATTTTTGAATGGTCATATCTCTGATGAGATGAGGATAGTTTTCTTGGATAATTTCACAGAATGTTTGTTCCAGGGTAGTCTCTGTGTCTCTATCTGCCTCAGGGATTCCAATTAATTTAAGGTTTGGCCTCTTGATATAATCACTCATCTCTTGGAGACTTTGTTTTGTCTTCTTAAGCTTTTTTCCTATGTTTTTAACAGTTTGGGTTAGTTCCATATTTTGGTCCTCAAGCTCTGAGATTCTTCTGCTTAGTTAATTCTGCTTTCCATACTTATTATTTTGTTATTTATTTCATTCACTCTATTCTTTATTGCTGTCATCTCAGTTATCAACTCTTTCATTCTTTCCTCTTGTCTCCTCATTTCTATTTATTCTCTCTATTAATATCTTTATATCTGTGTTTGTGCTTTGAGACCAGTCATTCTGGGGGCTCTTCATTGCTTGAGTTCTGAAGTCTATATTCTCAATTGCATCCTTCCAGAAGTCTATAGGTTTCCTTCATTTGTGAAGGTTGTCCTTCCATATTTTTCCCTCTTCTTTAATTCTGTTGTTCAGTGATGGGGGGTAGCTTTTACTTCTGTTTGTTCAATCCCTTATTCTTCCTTATGTAGAGTCCCTGGCTTTGTTCAATTTTGAAGCTGGATTGAGAGTGGGAGGCTGTGCTTTTTGCAGTTTTGAGATTTAATTAAGGGAGAAGCTGTGATTCAGGAGCTATCCCAGTGTCTGCTGACAGATATGTGGATCCCTGGAACCCACTTCTTACAGTCTTATAATTTGTCCATGCAGTGGGAGAATATGTTTGCCCCTAAAACAAAATAAGATAAGAAAAAGGAAAAGAATGGAAACAGGAAAGAGGAAGATGAAAGAAAGGTGGATAGAAGAAGAAGGGGGGAAACAGACAGGTGCACCAACTAACAAATAAATGGAGAAACAAGCAAAGACAGAACAAAACATACAGCCAGTCATACTAATAAACAAAACAACAAAATCCCCTTGTTGATGTACTCGCCCTCAAAAATACACTTATACAAACATAAAATCTAAAGAAAACAACATTAAAATAACAGAAACAAAGCAAATACAAAAGTATAAACAAAAACAGAAAGAAAGAGAGAAAAAAAAACAACAAGAACTACAAAGATCCTACTCTGTGGCCATTTCTGTAACTCCAGGTTCCTTTCCCAAGCATTGCCTCTAATTTTGCTGAATACACTTTTGGCTGCCACCACTTTTGGCTGGCACCAGTTTGAATTGGTAATACATTTGGCTGCTGCTGCTTTTGGCTGCCGCTGCATTAGGGAGTAGCTTTAGTCTCCAGCCTGATCCCTCCACTTTCAGTGCAGGCTGATGGAGGTGCTCTCAGCATGGGACAGATGCCCACGGACTACTGTGGGAAGAGGATGGATCAGATCTGGACTCGCCCTACTCGTCTTCTGCTGCCACTACTGTCAAGTCTCCCATTCATATAAGACACGTCTGTGCCTGTTCTAGCATGGGGGAGGAGTGTCTGTCTCTCTGAGTCTGATAGTTCATCTCAAAGGGGTGCTGTGCTAGCCTCTGGGACAGAGCTGGGAAGGGTAATGCAGGTCTCTGCCCGGTCCTGGAACAGAAAAGATGGTGCCAGTCGCTGTCTCCTCACCAGTTGTGGGTTCCACTCCATATTTCCATGTCCTGCTTTCTCCATAGTTCTGCTGCTAGTGTCCAGCCTGCTGCCACAGGTGATGGCATGGACCAGGTGCCAAGTGGTTAGGAGCAGCTGTTCTATGCTGCCTCCTCTCAAGAGAGCTCTGAGAAGAGCAGATGATCCTGTGTGCCAGAGGCTCCAGTCTCAGGGTGGTAGTGGATTGCAGTTACCTCCGGAAGAGGTGCATGAACCCAAATCTCCCTTCAGACAAACTTTCACTCACCCACCAGCACTGACCAACTCATGCAGAGAGTCTTTATGGACATTTGCTTTTGAGGAGACTCACACTCTGACTTGTACCATCACCACCTTGTCTCTCCTCCTTTGGATAATTTTAAATTCTTATTTTTTTTTTTTTTTGAGTTGGAGTCTCACTCGGTCGCCCGGACTGGACCGCAGCCTCCACCTGCTGGGCTCCGGCGATCCTTCCGCCTCAGCCTTCCGAGTAGCCGGAATTACAGGCATGCGCTACCACGCCCAGCTGATTTTTTGATTTATTGTAGAGATGAGGTCTCGCTGCCCAGGCAGGTCTCGAACCCGCGGGCTCAGGCAATTCACTCACCTCAGCCTCCCAAAGGCGCAGGATTACAGGCTGAGCCACCAAGCCCGGCTGTCTTATTTTGTTTTAAAAATGATTTTGCTTTTTGATTGAGAGGAGTTTCAAAGAAAGGAGTTTAGCTATATTTGATTTTTTATTTATAATTTAATATTTTTAGAAAAAATATTAAATTGTGTCAGTAACAAACTTCAATGCTTAGTCTTACATATATAATTGAATGGCTTAATTTCATTTTCTTCAAGTGTTAAGCCACACAAAATTCACAAAATAGATGCTATCTGGTCTTCAAGAGTTCCATTTTAAAAAGTTGTGTTTCTGAACAAGATTGCCATAATAATTAAACTGCAGTTCAGATCTTTAGTCTTCAACATACATTTTAAGTGTATTCAAAGGGCTTCGCTGTACTTATTTACAGTCTCTCTTTGAAACAAATTTTAAGTTTTACAGAAAGAGCTTTGGGAAAGAGAAAGAAGAAAAATAGAAGATATTCTATCAGTGTCTCCCAATTACCAAGTTGGAAAAATAAAAAGTATAAAGCTTCTTCTTCAGTCCACAAAACTTTTAACTAGAATTCTTACTGCATTTTAATGGTAACAGTGATTCAATATAATAGCTTATTTTTTGCAAAGTAGATATGAAAAGTGAATGCAATTTTTGACAAAGGCACAAAGCATACTTATTAGGGAACAAACAGTGTCTTCAATAAATAGTTCTGAGAAATTTGAAGATCAACATGCAATGAAATGTAACTGGGTCTCGATCCTTTACCATATACAGAAATCAACTCAATATTAATTAATGTAATGACATAAATGTAAGACCTGAAACTAGAAACTACTAAAATAAAACATAGAAGAAATATTCATGACACTATACTGAGCAAGGATTTTTTTGGATCAGACATCAAAAACACAGGCAATTAAACCAAAAATAGGCAAACGGGATGAGATCAAACTAAAAAACTTTTGCACAGCCAAGGAAGCAATCAGAAAAGTGAAGAATAGGATAGGATAGAATAGTTGTAAACTTGCATATTCTGAATATTAATCTCTTGTCATATTTGCATACATTTGACAAGAGGTTAATATTCAGAATGAAGAACTGAAACAAGAGGAAAAAAACCAATAATTTGATGAAAATGGATCAATGACCTTATGGACATTTCTCAAAAGAAGATATAAAAATGGCCAAGAAATAAACGAAAAAATGCTCAACATGATAAACCCTCAGGAAAATGCAAAATAAAACCATGTGGTATCACCTCACTCCAATTAGAATGGCTATTATCAGAAAGGCAAAAATTAGAAAGTGTTGGCAAGGATATATTAAAAAAAAAACTCTTATGCACTGTTTGTGGTAATTTATATTATTATAGCTGTATTAAAAGCAATTTGAAGGCTCCTCAAAACAATTATAAATAGAAGTACCATATGATCTTGAAATCTTACTGCTGGATATATAACCAAAGTAAATGAAATCAATAAGTTGAAGAGATATCTACACTCCCGTGTTTACTGCAGCGTTATTAACAAAAACCAAGATAGGTAATTAACCTAAATGCCCAACAATGTATGAATGGATAAAGAAAATGTAATAGCCGGGCTTGGTGGCTCAGCCTGTAATCCCGCACCTTTGGGAGTCTGAGGTGTGTGGATTGCCTGAGCCCGCGGGTTCGAGACCCACCTGGGCAGCGAGACCTCATCTCTACAATAAATCAAAAATCAACCGGGCGTGGTAGCGCATGCCTGTAGTTCCAGCTACTTGGAAGGCTGAGGTGGAAGGATCGCTGGAGCCCAGCAGGTCGAGGCTGCGGTGGCCGGGAGCGGCCACTGCACTCCAGTCTGAGCGACAGAGTGAGACTCCAACTCAAAAAAAAAAAAAAAAAGTAATATAGATACACAATGGAATACTATTTAGTTATTTTAAAAAAAGAATGAAATAGTCTCATTAGTGACAACATGAATGAAGCTGTATGACTTTCAGTGAAATAAACCAGACACAGAAAGACAAATGCTGTATAATCTCACTATGTGTGGAATCTAAAACAATCGATCTCATAGAAGCAGTGATAGAACAGTGATTACCAGAAGGGAGAAGGTATGGGCAAAAGTTGGGCAACCAGCACAAAGTTACAGTTAGAAAGGAAGAATAAGTTCTTGTGTTTTATTGCACAGTTGGGCGACTATAACTAACAATAAAGTAAGCCTCATAACAATGGTTCAGTCAACATCGAATTGCACGAGACTATAACCCCATAAGATTATAATGCAGCTGAAAAATTCCTGTTACCTAGTGATGTCGTAGCCATCATACGGCCACAGTGTAGCACATTATTCATGTGTTGTGGTGATGCTGATGTAGATAAATCTGTTATGCTGCCAGTTCTATAAAAGTATAGGGCGTCCACTTATGTTCAGTACAACATGGCATTAAACCACTATGTTACTGGCTGGTGCATTTACTATACTATACATGTTATTATTTCAGTGTGTACTCTTTCTATCTACAAAAAGAAAAGATAACTGTAAAACAGCCTCAGGCAAGTCCTTCAGAAGGTATCCCAGAAGAAGGCATTGTCACAGAAGATGACAGTTCCATGCATGTTACTGCCACTGAAGATGTTCCAGTGGGACAAGATGTGGAGGGGAAAGATAGTGATATTGATGATCCTGATCCTGTGGGAGTCTAGGCTAAAGTGTGTGCTTGTTTATTAGTTTTTAACAAAAGAGATTAAAAAGTAAGGTAATAATAATAATAAACATTTTAAAGATAAAAATCTTAGTGAATAACAGTATAAAGAAAATTTTTTTGTATAGCTGCACCATGTTTGTGGTTTTTTGTTTGTTTGTTTGTTTGTTTTTTGAGTTGGAGTCTCACTCTGTCGCCCAGACTGGAGTGCAGTGGCCGCTCCCGACCACTGCAGCCTCGACCTACTGGGCTCCGGCGATCCTTCCACTTCAGCCTTCCAAGTAGCCAGAATTACAGGCATGTACTACCACACCCGGCTGATTTTTTGATTTATTGTAGAGATGAGGTCTCGCTGCCCAGGCGGGTCTCGAACCCGCGGGCTCAGGCAATCCACTCACCTTAGCCTCCCAAAGGCGCGGGATTACAGGCTGAGCCATCGAGCCCGGCTTGTGTGCATGTTTTAAGATAAGCATTATGACAAAAGTCAGAAAGTCAAAAAAAGTTTTATAAAATAGTTTATAAGTATACTTTTAAAACAAAAAACATAATACTGCATGTTCTCACTCAAAAGTGGGCACTAAATATTGAGCATGCAGGCACAAAGGCAGGAACCACCGAAAGCTAGGCATTGTTAAAGAAAAGAGGAAGGGAGGGGGACTAAGGGCATGCAACCACCCATGGTGTCCCATGTCCACTACTAGGGGAGAGTTGGCTCGCTGGAAAACCAAACCTCACCTTCATGCAATCTATTTATGTAGTAAATCTTCAAGTGTACTCGATGACTCTAAAATAAATAAATACATAGATAAATAAGTCAAAGCAAAAAATAGTTTATAAAAAGTTTATAAACATAAAAAATGAATAGTTAGCTTAGATTAACTTAGTACAGAATAAATATTTTATAAATTGGATGTAGCCTACATGCACAGTGTTTAAGTCTACAGTGTGTCCAGTAATGTCCTAGGCCTTCACGTTTACTCACTATTCACTTATTGACTCTTCAACAGCAACTTACAGTCTTGCAACTTTTACTCATTGCAAGTGCTCTATACAGGCATACTATTTTTTATTTTTTATACCATATTTTTACTTTTTTTTCTATGTTTAGATATGCTTAGATATACAACCACTTCTCATTGTTTTACAATTGCCTACAGTTGTAACACGCTATACAGGTTTGTAGCCTAGAAGCAACAGGCTGTACCATATAGCCTAAGTGTGTATCAGGCTATAACATCTAGGTTTGCATTAGTACACTCTATGATGTTCACACAGTGGCAAGGTCATTTCACAATCCATTTCTCAGAACTTATCTCCTTTGTTTACGGACACATAACTGTATTGCATATCTTAAAATTGTCAGAAGAAAGGATTGTGAATGTTCTCACCAAGAATTATGTTTGAGATGATGTATATAATAATTACACCAATTTATCATTATACAATGTAGATGTGTAACAGAAACGTCACACTGTGCTCCGTAAATATGCATAATTATTGTGTCAATTAAAAACAAAAATAATAAAAAGAAAAGTAGATGCACAATTTCAATCATTCAGCTTTAGTATAGTTGACTATAAAATTATAAAAATTGTATATATGCATATATATATACTAGGGACAGTGTATTGGTGACCAAAATAAAGTAGCACATATTGTGCAGTTTTATATATTGTTAATTGGGTTAATAAAAAAATGTTCTTGTGAGAAACTGGTGGTCAGATGTGGAGTAGGGTTGATTGCACTCACAGCACACTTCATATGTGACTTGTAAGTATGCACAAGCATAAGGCCAACAAGTGATCACAGATATTTTCCTCATATTAATATATTTTAGTATGTTCTCTTCTACATATTTTCCAAAATTAGTTTATGGGTTTTAAGTGAAAAAAATATTTACTCCATACCTTCTTCTAACTTTTCTGTGATTGCAAGACTCTCTTATATCTCTAGGTACATTTTATCCAGTAACATTATGCATCTATTTGAACACATTTTATTGTACCTTGTGTTCATTTGAAAAGTATTGTGGAATAATTATTTGTCACCAGAATGAATACTAGTAATGAATTTGCTGATCAAAGCTTTGTTTTTCATTCTAATTTATACATAATTTACAGTTTCAGAATATTATTACTTTTGAGCATTTCAAAATGGTCCAGAAGTCTCAACTTTTATAAAATTTTGTTTTCAGTAATTGTACCTTCAAGTAACTGGAGTAACAAAATATATTCTCTAAGATATTAAGTACAGAATTTAAAATCAATAATGGTGATCCTTGAAAATGTGTTTAAAAGACAGAAGGTTTATTTTGGTCACAAAAATGTCAAGATATGTAAGTACATTTCGTCCTATTGCTTTTGATATTTTACTTCTAACCTTCAGGATTATTCTCTTAAATATGTCAGCTTATCAGTGTGTTATCTTTATAATCCAATTCTTTATACTTTCATTCTCATTGCTCACTACTTGAAACGATTCTTTATTTTCTAGATGACAACATTATGACAAATGTCATTAAAAAGTATTAAATTTCATTATTAATAAATATTTTTTAGGCTTGTCTTTAAATTATTTTCAGCATTTATTATAGTAGTATATAACTTTATTAAAATTTTTATTCTACAAGAATATAAATTTTTACACTTATTTCAATATAAAAGCAACAATTACCAGGGATATGGTTATTTGTTCATTTTTATATTTCTTTAATATGTATTTTATGTACTTTTGCTAAAAATCAGATTATGTTGAAAATGTTGACTTTATTTTCAGAGTTGTACATATTTTAACTTTCATTTTATCTTTATTTATTTATTTATTTATTTATTTTTAGTTATTTTAATTCATGAAGGAACTAGGAAATTTATAAAAAAGTCTCTATTATTTAGACTTTCATTTTATTTTACAATTCTGCTTTCTATTATTTGGTCATTGGTGTTGTCACTTTAAAATATAGGAGTAAGACCCTAAATAAGTGCAATTCTCAGTTGTTTTTACTCATTAACACCACGCAGTTCTCTGGTATATATGCCAAAACCTATTTTATGATGATTATTAGCTCTGTCCAAAATATGGACTAGATATTTTTGTTTTAATAATTGTTTTGGAGAAACACACTTCCCCTTTATCTACATGTTCTCCTTCTTTTCCATTTAATTACCTAGAAGGTGGCCTCATTTATTCAGAACATAACTGATTAAATGATCATCCTAATGGTAATACTCTATTAAGTTTATATATTTGCTCTTATGTACATAAAGAGCAAAATAAAGGCTTTAAACTAGAAAAATAACACATCTATCTTTTTCACAGTACTAGCACACCAACTACCACTTCTGTTTCCTCTGTCCTTTATTTTGTCTTAACCTAGTTTCATTCATTTATAGGTCTAGGTCAATTTCTACTTTTTAAGTCCAATTTCTCCATGCAGCATATAGAGAATATTACATAGGTATGTTTTGAGGCATAGGGGCTCATCTTGAAATACTTACCATCACAAATATCAAATCTGAGCTGACCTTGACTTTTAAGAGCCCAGTTATTTCTTCCTAATCTGTGACCTATAGCTTTATTTATACAAAATTGACCAGGTTTTCCTTATTTCAGACACTTGGCAAGAACAATAATTTGGCCTAGTCTTCATTTCTCAACCTAGTGTGCCCTTTAAGTAATTTGTGATCTTTCTTTGCCTACTTGTATCAGCAGATAGGCTCTCGCATCCATGCAATTTAGACTGCTGTGTTCCCTCTGGTAGTAGAGGATAGACAAGTAATGAAAATACTGGAGTGAACTGGCAATTATTGAAATAGCATGCTGGGGATTTTCCTTTTAGTGATGGAAGTTTCTAACTTATTTATGACAAATTATGAAAGACAACTTCAGATAAACACTCAACACCCTCCCAGTGATATTCCTGGGCACAAAAATCTGATCAGGGCACTCCATCTTTCTGCTCTGGAAAGGACCCTCTGGAGGAAAAAGTTGCCACCAAATATCTCCTATCCTGGGTCTCTCCCAGGCAACTACAGAGCTAAGTGTGGTTCCATTGAGAGGAGAATTCCTTTCCAAAATCTGAATTCTTAGGCCTCCTCTAAGCAAAAATGCTCTGAATCTACCCCTTCCACTCTAAATCCTCAAGGTCTCAGATGTATACCTGTCCTCCACAAATTGTGAGACTCATTTGAGTGGCTGGATTGTGGCAGGAATTTGAGAGAAAAAAGAATTCTTCACTCAAACTATTATTTTACCAGAATATGTATTATTTCAGATCTGAAATAAAATGTATAAATAATTATTGCTCATCTGCTGTTAAATTCAACATCTTATACAGATTGGGGATGTGTATTGAATCTCTGTTATTCAATAACTGTGAAGCAGATTCACTACAGTGGTGATCATCTTGTCTGAATCCAGTGGGACAAAACACTCATATACACAAATTTTATGGTCCAGATATATTACTTAGAGATAGGCCTCCAGGAACAACAGAAGTCTGGCAGTCACTGAGTGCTAGTCCCTCAAGGCTTAGAAAAGTTGACTAGAATGAAGGGAGTCTTATACATGAATGCCGTACTTGTACCACGGCAGAGAAAGAAAGAAAGTAATTATACATGTTTATCAAAAAGAGATGAGAAATTATTACTCACCTAAATTATATGTAATACTACAAAATATATATGAAAATAATTAAAAACTATTTTTGTTTCTTTTATCATGGGTCAAATAAAAATTAAACCCAGTAGAGTCATGGGTTTCAGGAAAAACAGTTTATATTGACTGGAAGGCAATTTAAAAAGACTTTCAGAGATGTATGGTAACACAATGATCTTTAGATATTTTATCTAAGGTGTCTAACCTTAATTTTTATCTATAAATTTCACAGAACTTGAAACTGTATTAAGAATCAAGTTCCTGGTCTTTTTGAGTTTCAAAGCAGAAAGATTTTCTTGAGTACACATTTTATCAGGACTAGCAATCTAATCTGGAAAGACCCACATGACCTTTAAAATACATAAGCCAACTCTTCTACTGAGTTTTTCATTCTGTGATCTCTTGCCATATTGATGTTTCACACAGGAATAGTAGAAAAAAACAGTCTCTAACTTTTGGCATAAACTGTGGCAAAAGCTATTTTAAGACACTGAAATTATACCTTGTATCATTTTGTTATTTCATGTCATTTAATTTTGGTCCACACCAAGAACATTAGAATACTCATTAGAGAGAATTTATTTTCAATCATTCATATCAAGTACAGTGTTAAGTATATAGTAAGTATTTAAGAATTGGTATTTGACTATTGTCTTCGTCTGTTTTTAACAGAATATCTGAATCCAGGAAATTTATAATGAACAGAAATTTATTGGTTTATGGTTCTAGAAGCTGGGAAGTTTAAGGTCTAGCCACCGGTATCTTGTGAGGACCTTCTAGCTGTAAAACCCATTGGTTAAAAAATAAAAAAGATGAAAGAGGAAGAAAGAGATATGTGGGGACAAATCCGTCCTTTTATAGGGAACTCACCTTGGCAATAAAAGCCCACTCAACGACAGTAGTATTATTCCATTCATTTTGTCCTCATGGCTTATTTACCTCACCTTAGGCCCCACCTCCCAACACTGTTGCATTGGAAGTTAAGTTTCCAATATGTGGTTTTTGGGGGGATATATTCAAACCATAACAACTATCAAGTTTATATTTTATCAGGATTAGCAAACTACCTCAGAAGGCGAACTTGAAATTTAAAAATCAAGAATCAACTTTTTCTCTCACTGAATTATGTGTTTCCTAATTCTTTATGAGACAAATACTCTCATTTTAAAGGATATAGATTATAATTTTTAAATGTTGGTTATATGAAGGAATCGATTAATATGTGATGGTAGTATTATATTCTCCATCTTGAATTGCGTTGTTTCAGATTCGTACAGTTGAATTTAAGAAGGCCTAGACTCATGTAATCCAAAGTAACTAAGTGAAAAATGTTCTTGAAATTACTTGAATTAGGCTCAGACTAAAAGGACATATTTGAAAGTGATAGAATTCGGACTATATTCCTATACCTATAAAATGCACTAAGGAGACTTCTGCAGATGAACCAGGAGAAAGAGGAAAGAGTAATTAATATCCAGACTTTGGTTCATCCTTAACTACGCAGGAATATTCCGTACTTGACTCCACCTTTATTCATACTGCCTGTCTTGAATTGCAATTCAATCTATAAAAATTAGACTGATAGCAACTTGAAATAATACTCTTTCTTGACTATCTTGTTGGATACCTTATTATCTTACTGGATAACTGTAAAATATAATTTTGAGATAGTTCTACAATACCTTAATGGCAAATAGTGAGCCAATTTTAGAATCTTAACAAATAAGTTCCATCTAGAGAAGGACTTACTTATGTTTACAAAAAAGACAATGTTCTCTAAGGAGTGTCAAATTCTAATGTATCAATTTTGCTGAAAAATTAAAGTCATTAAAAAAAGACACTTGTTTATAATACATTACCGAAATAAGTATTTTGTCAAGTTAATTTTTATGCAAATTTAAAACAAATATTGAGTATGTTATATAATATAATTAATTTTAATATATCTGAGTTGATAAAAATAATTGTTATTAGAAATTTATGATAAAACCTGGGTGCAGTGTCTCAAGCCTGTAATCCCAGCACTTTGGTAGGTTGAGGCGAGAGGATTGCTTGAGCTCACAGGTTCGAGACCAGTCTGGTCAACTTGGTGATACCTTGTCTCTACAATAAATCAAAAAAGGAACTGGGCATGGTAGCTCATGTCTGTACTTCCAGCTACTTTGAAGGCTGAGGCAGAAGGATCGCCTGAGCCCAGCAGGTTGAGGCTGCGGTGACCATGAGTGTGCCACTATACTCCAGCCTGGGCAACAGAATGAGACACAAACTAAAAAAAAAAAAAAGTAATAATATTTTATAAGAAGAATAAAAGCGCTTGAATGTCTAACTTATTTCAAAGTTGCCAACTATCTAGCCATTATTTGTTAAAGGAAGAAGGAAGTTTGGGTATATTTTTCAAAAGTACAGTATTAATATTTCATTTTTTCCTATATCAAACATTTTTATCCTAACCTACAAAAAAGTTTTATATTTTCACCCTTCTCTGCCTCTCTTTCATTCCATAATGCAATAAGAATAATAGGCCTCCTCACCCTCCCTAAGGATTATGTCAGATAAATTCAGGATATAAAGAAGAGTTCCCCTTTTGTGTAAAAGACAAAGCTGATTAGAAGATGAATTTCTGTAAAGGATAATACAGTAATAATATGAAAACAGAATTTTCTAACTTCTAAATTCCATACTTTATATTTATTACAGTTATAGATACAATGGTTTGTACTCCCAAAGGAGAAAGTTTCAGAAATCTTCTAATTTATCCTAAGGATATTTTCATGCCCTTTTTCCTCTTTTTCCATTTGTAAATTATGTAAGAAAACAGACTAAACAGTCATTATCCCCCATAAATGTAATAAGATTTTTTTTTTGTTTTAAGAAAAAAAAAATAAGGAATTGAAAGAAAAAAGAATCATATGAGGAGGTTGTCATTTTGATATTCTTAACAGTAGAGGCTCTGAGAGGGAAGCAGTTCTGATTATCTCCCACATTAGTAAAAGGGCCCAAAATGAATACAATGTTTGGAAGTTTCAACATAGATATAGCTATACATGGTAGCACACTGCCTGTAGTGAGAAAACAAACTCAGACTTGTGACCTGAATTTTGTTTTTCTATTTTTAAGAAAAAAAAAAAAAAACCCTGGAAATAAAAATATTTCACATGCTAAGGAAGCTCTTCCCTCCCCCACAGACAAGGTAAATAGCAAAACAGAACAGTGCAACCTAAAGGAAATTCTAAATATGTCTTCCTGCACTACAGCTGGGGGTAAAAGAACTGATGTGTCACTCTTTGTATCCATTTTAGAGGGAATTGGCAGGAGATGGCTAATGTAAGTTACAGTTTATCTACAGACTGTCCATATCCGCCGATGGACTGAGGTGGGTGAGAATTCACTTTTTTCTCATGCATGAATGAGTCACTTGCTTTTTTGACTTAGCTTCTTTTTACAGAGAGATCAATCTTCTTGAGTGATCTTGTTTTCCTATTTAAATTGATTTCCAGAAAAATTTGAGTCAAATTTGTGGCCAACTGTTCACAAAATCATGGAGGTTCCCTAGCAATTGGTATAAACATTTTCAAATGTGTAGTACTTTTTAGTAGGTAGCCATAGATAGTTTTGGAGGAGATACCTAAAGAGTAGAATAAGAGAAGCAAAGCATTATTAGTCGCAGTCAACACAGTGTAAATAAAAGTCTTGAATTATGTTAGAATACATGCATGCATGCATGAATAAATGAATGAGGGCTTTTGAAAAGCAGCTTGTCTTGATTGCTTGGTCATCTGCACAGAGTACATTGACCATTCTAGGCATATTCAAGAGGATGGGTCTCTTTCGTTTGTTTTTGCTTTTGAAAACGTGACTCTACAGGCCTTGAATTGATGGCGCCTGTACCCACACCACTCTCCTACACTTAGCTGTATCACCATCTCCAAGGTTCCTTGCTAGTCAGAGCAGGGGTGCAGGTGACTCCGGGTGGAAATCAAGGAAATAAGCAGAAGTGTGGAACTAGCTCTGATACGGAGAGTGGGTCGACCCGGGGAAATGGGGGCAGAGGATCCTCTGGTTGCGGGCTTGTGGCCCCTGCTCACCCATGGGCCGCTCCAACCCACGCAGCTGGACCTGAGACCCGGAGAGCGACTCCCTGGAGGGCGAGGTGGGCGAACCACAGTTCCCTGCGTGCCTGGGAGCGCGGAGGGTGCCCTCGGTCCAGGCTGGTCGCCCAACCCTCCTAGTCATTGGGGACCACGGGGGGTGACCCTGCGCCCGCCTACTCTTGTCAACCGAGGAGCTGTCTGGCATTTGCTTCTGGACGTGGAGACCACAGCTACCGCTTGCTCCAGGGGCGCGTCTCTGTTTTTGGATCAGTTGCCAGCGTCACCGTGGGCACAGTACGCGCAGTGACTGGGGCGTGGGGCTCCCATCCCCGCAGCTCCTGGAGTTGCAGGTCCAGGGCAATCGGAGGGGACAACATAGGGCGAGCCCCTTTTGGCATCATTTTGACTCAGAATCATCTGGGGAGGGTTGGGGGGGTGAGAAACATTTGTTGCTAGAAGACTACCCAGGAGCGACTCGGTCTTTGCAAGCTTCATTCCTCCTTTGGGAAAGCGACTCAACTGCTCAACACGAATCTGAACCCAGGTTTCATTCCTGAAGGCCGGACATGTGAGTGAGCGCAGGGCTGACTCACAGGAAGAGCTGTGCCAACTTGGCCAAGGAGACACTTGCTGATAAAGGGCAGCGCCACCGTGGTCAGGCCACAGAGCCTTTAAGGATCTGATTCCTAAGTAATAGGGTGATGAATTCCTCCTGATGCCCTAGTCCAAGTGATCCTGATTCTCCAACCACCCATTTGTCTCCTCCTGAGCCCGCCTGGCTTTGGAGCCAGGAAGTGTTTCCTCCACCACTCGCCCCTGGGCTTAGCATTTTCGCCCCAGACTTGGACACATGAAGTTTCTACTCAGCTCCTGCCCTGCACTGTGAGTTTGAGTTACCTACAAAACCCAACAGTTTTCAAGGCCCTACTTGTCTACACTGGCCACGGAATACATTCCAGGGAGCATCCGTAGAAACTAGCTAATTAAACAAACTGCAAATTTGGGAGGCCTGGGAGAGTAACCAGCAGGCTTCATTGTTCTCCCTTTCGAGTTGCCCAGGAAGTGAGAAGTAGGGAGGGGAGCAGCGTACTGGAGTCAACCGCCTAAGGACACACTGTGTAGGGCTAAGACTAGGGGTCTCTGGAACACAATCATTAAGGGGAGGGGGTAAGCAAAAAACTTAGGAATCAAGATGAATACTGTTTTAGTGTATTATTAAAATACAAAACAAATACAAAAAACTGATGCACAAAATATCAAAACTGTATATAAGGACTTGATTGCTACTACTGATCCTTCCATTTGTCTTGGGCTCCAACATGGTCAGGCACTGTAACTGATCCATGGACCTAAGCAGGGTGGCACATGGTAGGAAGAAAACAAAAGGCAACTGCTCTGCCCATCGGCTTTTAACTCTTTCCGGGTAACCTAAAGAAATAACAAATGGATGCTTTTCTCCAGAGCCCTATAATGGCCTACTTCTCTCCCATCTCTTCTCTGATCTTTCTTTGGGTGATAAGATAGCATATAAACACTGTGAAGAGCAAAACTTTCTTATTGCCAAACATTATACACTGTCAGAAAATTCCTAACATCTTTACTGAGATTGCCTGTCATAAAGTTTAGTCAGATTCCCTGTATTAATTCTGTCTATTCTTATACACATTACACTCAGGACGTTTCTACTTAAAGCAACAGACCTTCACCAGAGTTTCTGTGTGTCCGTAGGAATTCCAGGAGCACCTCAGCAGGGTGCCTCTGACTTACAGCCTCTTACAGGGTTACAGTCAAGGTGGCCCTCTGATCTGCAGTCATATCAAGACTCCACTTGGTAAAAGATCTCCTTCCGAGCTTACTCACAGGACTGCATGCAAGCTTTAGAATCTCTCTGGCTGTTGGCTCCAGAGGTCAGTTTCATGCCAGTACCTTTTCATAGGGCACCTCACAACATGGCAGCTGGCAGCAAGAGAGCCAAAGAAAGAGCTCAAGAAGGAAGCCACAGTCTGTGTATTACTAAAGAGGAGAAACTCCACTCCTTCCATTGTATTTTGTATGTTAGAAGGGAATCTATAAGTCTAACCCATACTCAAAGGGAGAAGATGACACAAGGCTGTGAATGGCAGGAGATAGGGATAATTGGGGTGGGTGGGGGGGTAGTCATTGTAGAGACTGTTTACTGTGCTTCTCCAGCTCAAGGCCAGTGATGGAGGAATAAAAAGAAAATTTAGACTGATTTCTAAAATTACCTGGGTGAAACACCTTTTTATCTATTTATTTATTTTTTAGACTTTTGTAAAACTACAATAAAGATGAATTATTAGAAGAAAAAAGGTATGCAGCACACAATCCTTTTTAGATGCTACATGAAACAGTATATTTCAACAAATTTAGGCAAAACAATCACTAAGAGAAAAGAGACTTTCAAATCTATTCACTCTGTTCACATAAAATATGTATTTTGGTGATCAATACAGAAAATCACTATTAAACTCATAACTTGGTTTTGTCATTCTGCAACATAACTTAACAAAAAAGTTATGGGTGAAATGCATAGGCCATATAAAAACCTATACACAAAATTTAAACAAACTCTGTATGTATCAATATATAAATGTTTAATGTGACTAGTGAGTTTGCTTCTTGCTTGTCAACCTATTTAGTCTAGGTTGGATTGCTAATAATGCTATTTTCAGTGGAAAAAAGCATAGCTGAATTTTGTGATATTTGTTTTATTAATACTCATAATAGAGAATATAGCCTTTCAAAAACATCTTAAGAAGAATGTGAACAGAGCTATCAAACACACATTTAGCTTTGGTTACTCATTTAGACATGTATTCAAAATAAAGAAGTATCTTAAAAAATAAATTATATTGTGTATATTTGAGGTTTACAACACGGCTATAATATAGATATCGATAGTATAATGGGTACTGTATTCAAGCAGATTCACATATTTGTCTTCTCATGTAATTATTTGTGACAAAAGTAGTTAAAATCTACTGATTTAACAAAAATCCTTAATACAATGCAGTGTTATTAACTGTAGTCCTCAAATTGTACATTATATCTCTAGTCTTGTCAATTCCACTCATCTATTACTTTGACCTACAAAGGTTAAAAAAGTAACATCATGCAATGTTTCTGTGTCTGGCTTATTCTACTTAATAATGTTGTGTTTTCAAATTTCATCTTCAATCTTACTTTAGTAAGTAGTTCCAACAATTTATGTGTGGGGCCAGCCCCTGCAGAGAGATTTTAAGGAGTCCCTGGGAAGTATGATGGCGTCAGCGATTATTCTGGAGAAATAAAGAGAAAGAAAGAGACTAGACTCCTGTCTAGTGCAGAAGCCGTTTAATGGGACAAACTGTAAGTCTTTTATCCCAAATTTTCACAGGTTAAATCACAAGACTTTCACGTGAACACCAAACCAGGTGAATGAGGGACGTCCCCCACCCACCAGGTGTTTCCTCAGGCATGAGGAAGGGCAATCCCAATTAAATCACTAGACTTTTACATGAACACAAAACCAGGTGAATGAGGGACGTCCCCCACCCGCCAGGTGTTTCCTCAGGCATGAGGAAGGGCAATCCCAATTAAATCACAAGACTTTTACATGAACACAAAGCTAGGTGGATGAGGGGCATCCCCCACCCACTGGGCATTTCCTCAAGCATGAGGAAGGATGATCCTCAAATTATCTCACTGTTCCTCACGCTTGGTTAATGTTATGTTCCTCAGAAGCAATACAACAATTCTAACATTATAATATTCTAATAATCAATAACTTTTAAAACTTATGCATACACAACACCTAATGACTAACTCAAATCCTAATTCCTTTCTATTCTGTGCTAATTCTACCTACACTATAAAAACTCTTAATTATAGCTTAAACCAGTTCCTAAAGAATGTGGCCTAGTCCAAAGATCACGCTGGGCTATTTCCAGGAACAACTGATTACAATCTCTTAACAAAATGGCTATTCTAAAATCCTATATATCTATCTTAATTCTATAAAAGTTTCTAATTACTAATCCTAATACATAAAGCTGATCATCAGCAATAAAGCTTCTAAAATAAAACCCAAATACAAACTGTAAATTGTACTAAAGCCAAAACAGCAATAGTAGAAAATGGGAACAATGAAATTTCTAAAGTTAGCTGTATTTTTATTAGACCTCAAAATATCATGTTTAATCATGCTTGAACTAACATAATTCAATAACGTAGCATAACCTATTCTACAATACTTTCTATGAGTAAAATAAATTCAATTTCTATAATAAGTAGAAAAACACTACACTAACTGTAGCTAAAACCAGTTTAAAAGAATGCAGCCCAGTCCAAAGTACGCACTGGGCCCTTAGGAATGTGGCCCAGCCCAAACTTCATGCTGGGCCGTTTCTCGTAACTCTAGATAATCATCTATATCATCTAAAGCTGAAAGCAGCTCTCCATATGTATAACTAATTCTACAAATATACTTTTATATCTTATAAAGAAGCTTGTATCATATATAAGGCTCCCAAATGTGACCTGAGTCTGAACCGTAATTGATTGATAGGCCAAAACCACAGTCTGTGAGAAACGGGAACAATGGATCCCTAGAGTTAACCATGCCTGTTGTACCCTCGAAGTTTCAAGCTTAGATCATCAAAGTCCCTGCTAGTGAGACATGTCAAACAGCAAAAAAGGGAAGAGGAAATGGGCCATCAGCTCCTGAACTCATCCTAGTGGTCTCAGGGTCCGCAGCCCACCTGGATCCCTAACACTCAGGTGGACCTCCATGGCCGGCTCCCAACAAATTTATCCTGCACAGTTGTATTTAATTATTTTTTTATTTGAAGAAATAGATCAATTCTAGATGCATGTGATTTTATATATGAGACTTCTTTTGATGGAAAATAAAATTTAAAATGTTATGTCAATCTTGTAAAGTCTTTGGAAATATTTTACAGATATGCAAAATCATCACGTACTTTTTTAATATATTGTTCAATTATGTAATCATATCATATAACATCATTTTTTCAAATGCATAACCACTCTTTGCCTTTTGCTCTCTTTTTTTTTGTTTTGAGTTGGAGTCTCACTCTGTCACCCAGACTGGAGTGCAGTGACTGCTCCCGGCCACTGCAGCCTCGACCTGCTGGGCTCCGGCGATCCTTCCGCCTCAGCCTTCTGAGTAGCCGGAATTACTGGCACAGTACCATGCCCAGCTAATTTTTTTTTATTTTACTGTAGAGATGAGGTCTCGCCTGCCCAGGTGGGTCTTGAACCCACGGGCTCAGGCAATCCACTCACCTCAGCCTCCCAAAGGCGCGGGATTATAGACTGAGCCACCAAGCCTGGCTTACCTTTTGCTCTTATATTTGCCAATTATATGTTACATTTTCTTCCTTTCATGAAATTAGCAAGATCATATTAAAGAGATCAAATAAGCAGATTTGAATATTCAACTCACCTCTTTAATCTCTAAAGAGTTTATTCTGTTCTTCAAATTTTCTTGAAAAAAACATTTTCCCATTGATAATTATCATAAGTAAACATACAGTAAACATCATTTATGATAAACCGCCATGTATAAAAATGAGTAATGTCTCTCAAACTGAATTTATTTTTCTTATTGCCAGCCAGTTCTGCAAAAATATAAAAAATAATGATATTAGGTTGGGCTCGGTGACTCAGCCTGTAATCCTAGCACTTCGGGAGGCTGAGGCATGTGGATTGACTGAGTCTGCAGGTTCAAGACCAGACCGGGCAACTAGGCAAGACCTCATCTCTACAATAAATCAAATATTCGCTGGGCGTGGTAGCATGTGCCTATAGTTTTTGCTACTTGGAAAGCTGAGGCAGAAAGATCGTCGGAGCCCAGCAGGTCGACACTGGGGTGTGTCGTGAGAATGCCCTGCACTCCAGCCTGGGCGACAAGTGAGATTCCAATTCAAAAAATAAAAATAAAAAAATAATGACATTACTAGTTATGGTGAGATGATAAAACTGGTAAACTAATACGTCCTTGGAAACTATGCTGATTGATATAATCCTTGGAAAGTCATTCAGCAATATATTTTTAAAATCAGTCACAGTATTCTTGATTCAATTCAAACTGAGTTTTCAATTGTCCTTTGATATATCACATTTTTCACTACATCACTCAGCATGTTGTTTAATTTAACTGACTTTGTCTTTCGTCTCTAGATTTTTCTACACAAAAAAAGCAGTGTGTTGATTTACATTTTAGCATAAACTTTAACCCTCAGTGTTCCCTCAGAGAATATTAGAACTGAATCTAGTTTTTCAAATTTTGTTTTCAAGCAGCTCTATTTGTGAGAATCAATATTTATGACCTTTATTTTTTTCCTAGAGGTCTTCTATAGAGCAATGAGCTCTTTACTTTATATACATATATTTTTAAAAACTCATTCTACCTTTCAATTCCTATGTGAGTCTGTCAGACTAATCTATAAATTTGATACATTATGAGACTCTAGTAATCTTACTTTTCAAAATTCTGAAGTATAGTTTCATTTATTATCCTAGGAATTATTTGCAATTATTCAACAACAATTTTCCCATCTATGCTAAAGAAAGATTAAGATGATAAGAAATGGAAAATGATAGAATCACCTAAAAAGAAGATGCCATAGTAAAATAAGCCATCATCCTTCAGTGCTCTTATTGTATTGCCCAAAGTACTACTTTGTCTTCTGAGAAGGCCTATGACAGGAGGCACAATCTGGGATGTCTATTTTTGGCTTTCATTTTATTCTCATAATGGCAAAGAGAAAAAGAAAAACATTGAGAGAGACACATATGCCCCAATTATTAGAATCAGATAGAAAAGAGACAGAGAACAACATCTCTTCACTGATGACTATGGTGAAATTGATCATTTCATTGAAACTCAGATGATGAATTTTCTCAAATTGAATAATTTATGAAAAAACAATCTACTTATAAGGAATAAACGGAAAACAAGGTATTCTCAGGCAATTTGTCATTCAACAGGAATGGCTTTATCAAACATTTTACAAGAACCCAGACCATCCAATTTTGCTAACAGGATGTATGGCAGTATTATTGTATCTTATTTCTAAATAAGATAAAGTTGTCTGAAATGTCAATATGTCTATATTTTTATTTCTATAAATTATTTATAAAATGATTTACATGTTATACATGAATATGTTTAATGCATATTTATGTATAAAGAGACTTTTTTACATTTATAAAATGTAAAACGTGTATAAAAATGATGATTTTACCTCACTGGTAAAGGTAATGAATGTTTTTCCTGATATACTGAGGGTCATTCAGGATAAATAATCCAGAATGTTTTTCTGTCATTTTGGTTCTGAAATGAAAACCAACTCTTACTCAAATCTTAAACGCCAAATCGTATTTGTTAATATTGTAATCCTTCATAGTTAACACATTTCAGAGCTGGTTGGGTTTGTAATCAATTAAGCTGCCCCAAATAATTTTCTGACCAGGCGTGGTGGCTCAAGCCTGTAATCCCAGCACTTTGGGAGGTTGAGGTGAGAAGATCGCCTGAGTCCACAAGTTCAAGAACAGCCTGGATGACTTGGCAAGACCTCATCTCTACAATAAATCAAAAAATAAGCCAGGCATGATGGTGTGTGCCTGTAGTTCCAGCTACTTGGAAGGCTGAGGTGGAAGGATCACCTGAGCCCAGCAAGTCAAAGATGCAGATGCAGTGGATGTGAGCGTGCCACAGCACTCCAGCTTGGGTGATGGAGTGAGACTCTGACTCAAAATAAATAAATAAAATAATAATAATTTTCCATATCACTATTTTGCTCAAATAAAACATATACTGAACAAACTTCTATATTAATAATATTTATGCTTTCATCAAGTTGCCATAAAAAATTCTAGCTTTATTTGTTCCATACGTTTGTCTTCCATAATATTAACCCATTCCTACATATGCATAGTATCACTGTAAAGTTGTATTTGAGCTACCTTCTTTGTCCCGATTTACCAAAAGTTCCAAAGCAAATATATTTGATAAAGTCTTTCACTAAGATTTTAGCAACATTTGTACAGTTGTACTTTATGAAAGGCCTATAAACCATTATGTTTATATCTCAAACGTTGAACATCTGCTTCAGTTTTATTTTAATTTATTGCTCTTTCTTTAAAAGATTAACTTGTAAATGCCACTTAGGCTGTGAAAGTTTTGTTGGTTTCTCCACATAATATAGTGTGGTTTTGCTCTTCACCATTCAATAATGACTATAAAACTCAATTCAATATAAGAGAGGTCATACGTTCAAGTAAACCGGAAGAAATCTCATGATCTTCATGTCTTCTCAATTATTTTCATTGTTATCATTTGGATTATTAATACAGTCACTTTAAAGCATGGATCTCTTTTTTCATCTAATGAAGCCCTTTGAAGCTTATTTCATCCACAGTAAATTATGATTAGAACTAAATAAATAATGCATACTTCAGTCCTGGTTTTTATTTTAACACTCCAATAAAAGAGACCAGTTCCTTGGATTGGCTGATTCTAAGGCTGAGCAGGAAATATATATGATGAGCTTGGAGCATAATTGTAGTGTCAGAAAGAAAGGAGGTGCTTTAAAAAAAAAGTCTATTGGGGGTGTGTCAAAGAGAAAGGGTAGTCAATTCAAAGAACTCCCAATGACCAGACCTGGAACAATTTTAACAGCAAAATAGATATCGCTGCAGAGGATCTTAAACCATAATATAAAATAAATATCAATGATCCATAGATAAGTATCCATCAATGTGAGCTGATATAAACAAATATTTAGATAAATAAATGGACAACTTTCCTATGCAGAAGAATTTCAATTTATGTAGCTAACTTCCACTAAGAGGTGAATAATGTCACTACCTTTAAATGTAGGCTACATATAATGACTTCTTTTCAAATTATTGTATTAAAAGGGAGTAAATGAGAAGTGTAACTCCATTATTTATGTTTGGCTATTGACAACTTTTAAGCCTTATCATGTCCTCTGTCCCTTGTGTCCACATATAGACAAGCTGGTAAGAAAGGCTGGGTGCTGCCTCCTTTGGTGCAGGTAGAAGATTTAGACCATGCAAAACCCTACTGTGCATGGTACCACTCATATTGGTCTCACTTCTAACCACAATAAAAACCCTAACCAGTCTCCTTTCTTTGTTCTCTCAAGCCGTTTTTATCTGGCTTGATTCACCTTCTCTGTTCTCCTCAGAATACTCAATTGTGTCATAAAACTTTTCATACCCTCTTAGGGTGTATGTTGTGTTATCAATCTAGACGTTGAAAATAAATTTGGGTAGGATGTGATCATAAGGGTGAGGTGCAATTTTACAGTGGAAAAACCTAACAAATTCTGTATCAGTCTGGTAATGAAAGTTACCATCAATAGACAAGGCATGTGTATAGCATGTACCCTTCATATGAAGTGATCTAGAAGTACATATATGACAGAAACACCAGGGAGACATTTTTAGTTGTAGGAACTTCCCTGGAAGCTGGAATTTGCTTTTTGAGCAGTCTCTAGACTAAAGGGCAAAAGGTACCATTGAACAGTTGAGGAAAGATAGAAAAAAAATACAGAGCCGGTTTTCTGGTGGAGTCTGTGTTCATGGCAATCTTTTTTTTTTTTTTAGATGTGGGGTGCAGTTCAGGATTAGGTATATAAGTGGTTGTCATTTTTAGATGAAGTTTGGTCCTCTTTTTGGTCCTCACTTCGCCTGGTTTGGGATCAGATACCCTTATTGATGTTATGCTCCCCACCCCCTACCTCACAGTGTCTCACTACTGCCAATCCCTTTCTAATAGTATTATGATAAATGTTCAGGGTCTACTTATGAGTGAAAACATGTGGTACTCAGTTCTTTGTTTCTGTGATAGGTCACCGAGTATGAGAGACTTTTAAAGTACTTGCAGTT